>VMYD01000024.1:2395000-4795000 GCA_007663325.1 Eucalyptus pauciflora | reverse complement strand
GCATTTCCTATTCCATTCGCTAAGTTCAAATTTCGCATGTGCTGGCCACTTATGAGGAGAACTTGAAGAGGCGAGAGAAAGGGAAGGAACCTTGGTAAGTGCTATAGAAAGCCATCCAGCTGTGCAAAGTATTTGAGAGAGCCACATTGCCTGCATCACAAGATACAACAAGAGCAATTTGGTCCTACGCAATTGTGAAATTTTAGAAAGTCTATAGCTCATGAAGTACTTACACGCTTTCGACCAATAATATCTGTAATAGTTCCATTCAGTAAAGATGCTGTTAGTCCTCCAATTGTCAGCATCGAACCAAAAAGTGAATACTGCAGCATAATAGGGGAATGATTGATACAGAGAACCTGAACCGTAACTAACCACTTATCTGTCAGCAGTCCTTAATACAAGATATGTTTTTAGCGCTTATCAATTAAGATAAGGGTTAAATGCTATATTATATGTTAAGGAACAATATATGTAGAAAATCAGGATTATAATTGGAAGATTAGAGTTTAGATGATAGTTAAATCAATTAAAACTGTGCAGCAATCATCCCATCCTAATCCTATTCCAGCAATTAGCTGAATACGTCAGACCCATTTGACAGATTCTTCATTTGTGAGGAGTAAGGTAGACTAACCGCCGCTACAGAAAGTCCCAGATCTTCCTTTATGCCCGACATAGCTGGTGAAGAATAACCCACCGGCGCAGTAAATTGCTCGCCATTGTCAAGGTGCCTTAGTGACTGCGAGTAACCTCATGAGGAAAACAGCCTCAATAGAGGCAGCACAATATGGTCAGCCCAAACACTGGCTCCTAATTTCACGCTTTCTTTTCTCTCTTTCCCTTTTCTCCTGATAATGCAACGGAGCTCGAATACTTGATCACTTCCCCAGTGGTTGTAACAGTCCCAGTCTTATGCGAACAGGTTATTACAAGAACACAAAATACCTATTAATAATTCCTGCGGATGCTATTTTTTCAGGGACAGGCCATATGACGCAGAACCTGCTAACCAAGTTAACTGTATCTTCTTGAGGCTACTAGATATTCATGAATTGGAAAGAACTGGTGAGTATGACCTGTCCCTATACTCTAGTCCAACAGAAGGCATCTTGGTGACGATGAACAGAAGAAACATCACAGAGAAAACAAAGACTCCATAAAGACAAAGTGGATGGCTCATAAATTGCTTTGGAATGCATAGCGTGGTTGGTGCAGCACCAATACTTACAGCGCAGCCATTTCCAAGAGACCCGCAAACAGTGACCAGTGTGCTAAAAACGAGAAGAGCCGTGACAGAAGAATCACTGGAAGATGCGGACTCGCCGTGATTGCCACAACTAGAGACTTCTTCTTTGAGAAGCAGAGAGCTTGTTGAGAGCCCATCTTCTTCTGTGCTCTCTCTCTCCATGTCTCTTTATTTCTGATGAGCAAGAATTGCAAGGAATGGAGGTGACAAGAACTAATCTTCTATGCATATAAAGGAATCAAACAAATGGACTTTCGGTGTGTGAAATTATGACGGAGAATCACCAGAAAGTTTCTGGTTCAAGGCTATATGATTACTGCACTGCACGTTCAACTTATGAGTTTTTAAAGTTTTTCCTATTAAATTATATCTCAAATTTAAATAGGAACTCGACCTGATTGCATGAGAAAAAAGATTTAAATAATTCTTTTGAATGACATATAGAGAGACTAACTTACATTTATATATATATATGTACATTCAAATCTTCCGTGGACTTGCCTACACGTGACGTGTGAGTCTTCAAGTGTGAATGATAACTCTTTTGTTTCAAAAATTAATTTTTCTATTTTTATTCTATGAATGAATTTTTAAGCAAAAATACATGTTTAATAATGATATAAAATTTCCGTTCTCGGAATATAAATTTGTTTGATAGAAACACAAAATTCCTCGCTCCCGAGTGGCGATGAGAGACAGCTGACGAGTGGGTGATTGGCAAGTGGGCAACGGGTGACCGACAGCAAGCAGTGGGGACTGGTGGCGGCCGACAGGCAATAATGATAGTGAGCTATAAGAAAAGTTTTTATTTCTGATTTCTATACTTAACTTATTTTTGGAGTAAAAATTTATTTTATAAAAAAAAAATTGTGTTATTAAACGAATTTATGTTCTAAACCTGTTTTTAGAAATATAAAAATAAAATATAAAGAAACAGAATAATTATTATACACACTTAAATTGATTATAGAAAGGAAATGAAATAAAAGTAAGGGTTTTGCTTCTGTTGGGTTTTCTTTCCTGTTGGAGGCAAATCGTGGGTTTTAATTTAAAGTAATTGAACCCCCTAAATCTCTAATGAAAATTTCTCATTTATTTCTCTAATAATTTCATGTTAATTTAATTGTAAAATCTTGTCCATTTCAACGTCACTTTCGCTGCACGTTCTCAGTTGGATCACGTGAATGATTGCTTCTCACGATTCTAAAATCTGCAGTAGTCGTGGCCACGATTTATGGATTTGTTTCTCTTTCAAAATTGAACCGTACCAAACCTGCTACCCTCCTATATTGGAAATAAATAGAAGATTGATTGCGACTTATGTCCCAGATAAATAGGACAAGTTCAATGATTGAGTTGAAATTCATTTAATTTAGGGTTAAAATCTTGAAAAATCCCAAACTGGTATATTTGTGACAAATTTACCCCAAATTATTTTTTTGATTATGAAAAACCCCAAACTGGTACATCCGTGACAAATTTACCCTGACTACACATAAAAAACCATAAACTGGTATATTTATGATAAATTTACCAAAAACTAATTTATTCGATCGGAAAAAAATCTAAATTGATAAATTTGTGATAAATATACATTCTGTTAAATTGGATTAATACAAAAAAAAAATCACAAAAATTATAAACTATGACAAATAGAGCGTAAAATCCCAAATTTGTATATTAATCAACTGTCATGTGTCATTTGACTTAATAAATTGACAATAAAATTTAATAAAAACTAACAGATGCTAAATTTGTCATAAGCGTACCGGTTTGAGGTAAATTTGTCAAATGTATACTAGTTTGAGATTTTTGGTGGTAAAAAAAAATAGTTTGGGATAAATTCGTCACAGATGTACCAGTTTGTGGTTTTTCAGGGTATTAATCATTTAATTTAAAGCCATCTCTTTCGTTTGGGTGGTAGCAACTCAACGCCAGTTTTGAACCGCTACTTAGCCAGGGCGGAGGTTCGATTCTCATCTCAGAACTTGAGCAGCAAATAACTGTTTGGATCGATTTCAAAAATCTGATGGCGGGGAAAAGCAAAACGACGCTTTTGGGGCTGATCTTATGGCACAATCTTGACGATCCATGCAAGAAATCACAGATTGATTGTTCGCGTTTAGCAACGAACGACTACTTTAGTGTAATTCATAATAGCATCAGTAAAAATGAGTTGACTGGTGACCTGTTTATCTAGTAATACATACTTAAGTTACCGACGAAATTTACTAATATCTCTAGCTAATCAGAAAATTAACACTTCCATTTGACTTGCACTAGTGGCTACCAAATTTCTGCGATATACAATTCGGTCTGTGTAATCTATTGTCGTTAATGGAAGGAAACTTCTCCTTTTTTTCTTTCCTCCCCGTTTCGCGTTGCATTAATACTTAGCAATAAACCACTGGGATTCGCCCTAGTGGCCACCTTTCCAACATGGAAGGGAGAGGTGAGGGGTTCAAATCCCCACCTTCTCAGGGGGATGGGGTGGGGACGCGTAAGTTTCAAGAGTGGGTTTCGACTCCCACGCCCCGCAAGAGGCAGTGCAAAAGTCTGAGAGTGAGGGTAAAATAGGAATAGAGTAGGACTGACAAAAAAAAAAAAAATACTTAGCATCAAGAAGCCTCTTGTCAGCCTTCCTATCACTGCTGCTTGTGTTTGGCCGTATTGGACCGACTGAACCGGGAGCCACTTGGGCTGGATTAGGCCGGATCGGACTGGCCGGTTTGGTTTAGTTTTTGAGAGTATCGGTACAATTCCCATTTTTATGGAATCAGTGACTTTCAGTCTGATTCCTAGTTTATAGGGAGTCTCCTTTGTCTGGAATATATATTTTAAATAGTAATAAACCCTAAAATAATAATGACTCTAGTATTTTTTTTTTTTTGCTAAGTAGTTGGTTCTAGTGGACCGAACCGATCCGGTCCTCGGTTTCAAAAATTGGGAACCAGTCCTTCTGGTTCGGTTCCCAGTTCTTAAGTAGGACCAAATTGGAAACCAATCACCTCTGGTTCAAAACAATTCAAGTTCCAACAACTTGCAACTCATAATCATCAAAGAAAATGGGTAAGTGAGCTTGCAGTTCTTCCAATGCTCGCGCCCCCTGGTCTTCAGCACTACCTTCATGGTGAATAAGAATCTACATCGCCATTGTACTTGAAGTGACCAGTGAGAAGCACTTGGATATAATAGGGAAGTATGATATAACCAAAATCTATATCATTAAAAACTTGGTATAAGCATAAGTCTAAGATCACCTAGAAGTTGGATATAACAGGGGATTGCTGATATAAGTGGAGCAACTACACTACCTTAAACAACCTTATCGCAAAATTTGAGGATAATATCTCAAGACGAATTATTTCTTCTTATTATATGATAGCTAGTTATCTAGTATAGCTTCCTAATAAAGAAGAAAGTGTTAATTATCAATCTCGAAGATTATCTACATGGAAAATACCAATTACGCGCGATATCTAGGTTGATTAACAATCATTCCAAAGACAATATACTCATAGACAAGGTACTTTGTTTTTGGAAACCAAAGATATGATTGTATGAGCGACCAAATCTATGGGAAATCAAGATTGATTGACTCCAAATGCTACATTGATCTACTAAATAATTGTTTGACGGTCTACTTGGAGATTGATCCTCGTGAAGATTGTACAAGGCGAAGATTGGATGCTAAGGAGTATAAAAGGAGATCAACAAGAAGCCAAGACGAGTATACAAGAGATTCAAAGTGCAAAAATCCAAATTTAAGAGAAAGCTTTACTTCATACTTTGTCTTTTTGAGCATACTAAAATTGTAAGCTCTTGAGAAGTGTTGATAGTATTATAATTTGTGCTTAGTGGTGAAACAGTGAGACCAAACTTAAAAAAGAAGCACTTGGGTATAAGTAGCACTTTCTATTGTAATTACTCATAGACTACTAATGGAATTGAGTCAGTAGGTGATTAGTTTGGGAAAGTGGATATAGGCTTACACTAAGCCAAATTACTATAAAGTTATGAGTGCATCATTCTCTATCGCTCCAATTATATTCATTACTACATGATAGAAGCCCATTGCACCACTTGCTAAAACATTTTCCTGTGCATATCAAACTCATTGCTCATATTCGATATTACGCTTATATCAAACTTGACCTCTTTAATTCCCCAATATTTTGTTAAGTTTCTTAAAATCACCTATTCACTCTCTCTAGGTGATACTATTAGCCAACATCATATTTAAGTGACAGACAAAATTGAATTTACTAAAATCTAGTTAAGCAGAAAATTACCCATTTCATTTGACTTGTGCTAGTGGCTACCAAATTTATGTTGTACTATAAGTACATAATTATAGAAATTTAGGGTGCATTTGGTAACGTTTCTGTTTAAAAATTGTTCCAAGGAATAGAAATAGAAAAAACTATTTTTGTTCCGGGGAACAATTTTTGAACATAAGAACACGTTTGGTAAACTTGTTCTTGAAATAAAAAAAAAAAAGAACAGAAACTCGCTAGGGGCTGGTGACGCTCGGCCTCGCTGGGGGCCGGCAACGCTCCAGCGAGGTCGCCGGCCCTCGACGGCCGGTCGCCGGTCATGGCCAAGGCCGGCGACCGGCCAAAGAAAAAAGAAGAAGAAAAGAAAGAGAAGAAAAAAAATGAGGAGAGAGAAAATTTGTTTCTTAGAAGTGTTCTAAAAATAAGAAACAAGTTTTTTTTTGTTTCTTGTTTCTATTCCAAATTTGTTCCTGGGAACAAAAAATATATTTTGAATAAAAACGCAAACAAATGGGTTTCTGTTTTTTTTTTTTATTCCCTGGAACAAAAAAATACAAATTGTGTTCATGAACAGAAAGAAAGAACACAAACAAACACCCCCTTAGTTGCTTAAACTTGAAATTACCCCATGTACAATTCGGTCTGTGGAGTCTAACGTCATTAATGGAATGTCCTACTACGGAACTTCCTGTCAATGCTGCTTCGGTTTGGCTTTCACAACAATTCAAGTTTTAACAACCTGCGGCTCATACTCATCAAAGAAAATGGGCAAGTGATGCTTGCAATTCTTCCAATGCTCGTCCCTTGGTCTCCGGCACTAGCTTCATGGTGAATAAGAACGCGAGACCGCATATGCACGCGAATATGAAAAATGTCCCTGAAAGAAGCACAAGCCAGATTAAGCATAGATACTGAATATATCACACACACACACACACAGAGGGGAGAGAGAGAGAGAGAGTACCGGGTGCGCTCCATTCAAACATGAAGTTGAAAGTGTAAGTCACAATCCAGGAACAGGACCAATTCACAAATGTCACCAGGCTCCCGGCTGACCCTTTAATGTTTACAGGGAATATCTACAGAGAACATATCACTGAGAATGGTCTTGTGTATGAAAGATTGCCGAGTGCAAATTTAGACTGAAGCCAAGTACCTCAGACATGATAACCCATGGTAACCCTCCCATGCCAAGCGAGTAGCCTACGCAATACCCCTAAACAAAATAGTCGTCTGTCAGCAAACTTCAAGAGAACGAGTCATTGCATAATGGTTTAAGATGAAAGGAGACAAGGAAAAAAGGCACTCCCATAGAAACTTACGATGAGTGCTACATACGCCAGAATTGGGGTCACTGCCTTCCAATGATCAAGTTCCTGGTTCAACAATAGAAAAAAATAGCCTGAAAAAATAAGGTCACTTAAAAACATCAAAAACCGCAAATAGGAATAGTTATCGTTCACGAAACCTGAATAACGAATGACAATCCTAGAAGAATGCAACTTGACGACATTAGGGCTGAAGAAATCTGCAAATAAAAGTTGGGTTCAGGCTCAGTATCTCGAAAAGTGATCTCGTTAAGGCAACTATAGAAAATTTGTCATTTTCCTAACCATCAGAAGTGGTCGTCTTCCGGCTTTATCAGTTAAGATTACACTAACAGCAGTTGCTGGGATCTGCAAAACAAGTGTAGAATTTCTAGAACATACGATGAAAAAACAAAATTCATCTTTCACCACAATTCTGGATGTCTTGTACCTCGATAATTGCTATGCTTCTGGTACCAAAGGTACTTGAGATGCCTGCCAAGATAGAAAAAAAAGATAAAGATGACCGAGCCTTCATTATTTGTAATTTACTAATGTATTTAGTGTTTGATTTTACCAGCTGATTCAAATATGGAGCCTGTATAGTAGGCAAATGCATTGCTCCCACTAAATTGTTGAAGCATCATCAACCCAACTGCTATCTGACAGTTATAAGATTAGGAAAAGAATCGCAAGCAACTTGAATAATTTGGAGGGCATTCTCACCATAAGTGGACGAGCATATCGTCTTTGGAACAAATCAAGAATTCTAGACTGGGACTGCCGTTCAAAGGTCTCTGTGTAGTCCTATAAGAATAAGTGAAATGAGAGCACATCATTGCCAAAATATCAGATGCTTCCAAATTATAATAAAGACATGCCAGATTGAGGTATTACTTTGATATCGGCTGCTTCCTGAGTAATATTGACACCTTTGCCTCTGAGTCTCTGTAATGTGACTTCAAAATCATCCTCTCGGTGGACTCTTACCTGCAAGTGACTATGTGCTAGGAATCTTCCTTACAACAAAAGTCATCCATTTCTATAATTCTATACAACTAGCAAGTTCTTACTAGGGTAATCAACACCAATTGGATTGCTTTCCATAGCTACCATTAAAATGCTAATTCTATCCCTCAACTCCACTAACAACTTACCAGCCATCTAGGAGACTCTGGAACAAAGAACAAACCCACAATTTGTATGACAGAAGGAATAACACCTGAAGATGAAATCACCAAGAATGACCCTCCGATATTTTCCCAACTTATTCACCACTTAACATAAAAGAAGGGAACAGAGAGACTACTGATCAGAGCCAAGATGCGCCAGGAAACGATGGTTCCAATAAAGTAGATAAAGGAAAAGCCACAGCATAACATGAACTGCAACAGAGGCCAAGTGTGTTGGTAAGCAAATGAATTGTCTCGACTCAAATTCAATTTCTACGTTGTCCAAACTTTTTGACCTGATTCAATGTCGTGAATGCTCCCCGGACACTTCTAGGTGTTATCTCTGCAATGTACACAGGTACCTGTTTGGAAACAAAGAGAATAATCAACAGCATGTTGGCAAGCGTCAACTTCTATAAAGTTTATTAGGACAATAAGTCCGAATTTTCCTGCATATACCACGTAACATGTAATCCCAATGCCAAGCCCATTTAGCAGTCTTCCAATATCCAGCCACCAAGCATTCTGCAGATTCAATGGATATACCATTAAGTGCTTACGCTCTCACTGACTAAACCATGACTTGATCATTCACAAAAATAAGATGTAAAAATATTCCTTGCATCTTAGCTGGAAGAAAATCAGTTGCATGAACGTGATCCCTTAACCAGCTAGGCAGATAGTTTGAAGTGCAAAATTTTACAATTGCAGTGAAAAATCACAAAAAACATCCTACAAGACTGATATCTGAATGAACTCATCCATATGATAAGCATGAAAGATGGAAAATGCAATTTAAATTATTAAGCCTGTTTTTCGAGTCATCAGCAATGAAGAAAAATTCTGAAGACGTGAGAGGAAGGGCAGGAACCTTGGCATATGCTATAGAAAGCCATCCTGCAGCGCAAAATATTTGAGAAAGCCACATTGCCTGCATCGAAAAGATATGAGCCTCCCCTGAGATCTGATGGATTTTTCATCGAGCTTTCAAGAATAAAACGGAGAGGTAGAGGATCACTTACTCCTCTACGCCCAATCAAATCTGTTACCATTCCATTTACCAGAGCTGCTATTAGGCCTCCAACAGTTAATGTTGAACTGAAAAGCGAATACTGCAACACAAAAAAGGGGGAGAATATGAATCCAAGTTGTGTTCCACTTTCCATTTCTCCGTTTGGTGTCACTGATACAGACGTCACTTTCAGGTAGTCTACTAAGTCTCGTGCGTTTTATTTTACTCCAACAAATCTCATTTGACAGTATATTGATGGCATATTTATAGCGGCTGATAGATGAACAATCCTAGAAATATAGCATGGATGCTTGATAGGACTTGCCGCTGCTGTGGAGAGGCCTAAATCCTCCATTATGCCTGACTCGGCTGGTGAAGAAAAACCGTCCTGCATTACAAAAACATGCCATCTGTTAATGGTACCTTGTACTTGGCGGCTACTAATCTTGTCAAGAAATGCAGCAAAAAGCACAATTGTCGAGAAAATTCTACCATGGATGCAAAATAAAGAGGCAGACCGACCAAAAGTCCAAATCCAAATGGCATCTTTCTCACAAATGTGATTGAAGTAATAATAAAGATCATTTGACATCTTTTTTGCATCACTGGAGTGATCCTGAATCAGCTACATGCTTTATTGTGGTTCGAGCTGATATTATTATATGAAAACACGGTAACAAGTATCAGATTCTCCGACACAGCCTATCCTCCTTCGTCCCGGGTTATGAGAGGAAAATATTACAAAGTAGTTGTCGGAACAAATTATTACATTCTAAAATAATCAAGTCACCTAATATGGTATCAGCCAAGTGACCAAGAACATGACATTCAGGTGCTTCTGGAAAATAATTGACCAACTTTTAGGCACCAAGAACAGTAGTAGACACACTTTCAACCGGAGTTGCAGACACAGATCTTGGTTGCTTCATCTTACTTCCACCAATGACAAAATAAAAAACCCAGATTTTTCATGAAAACACAATGTTGACCAATAATATAAGAAAACAGAAAAACTTTGACTAAGTAATCTGCTTCTTTCCTCTTATCTTTTCCCAACAAAATATTTCAGTAAAGCTTGAAAGAAATCATGACACTGCCTCCTTAGCAATCATCAGGTACACCAGAAAAAGCACCCCCATTGCCAAATACACCTCCAATACAATACAGATGTGGGAGAAAATGAGAATCAAGAATCAATAAAAGAACATAGAGCTGGTTTATCGGTGATGCATCTAACAGTTGATACAGTACTCACATTACACCCAGTAACGAAAGAGCCGCTAACGGCAATGAGAGTGCTAAAAACGACAAGTGGCGTGACTGCAGGATCACTTGAAGACATGAAGGAGCTGCCATGACTGCCAAGGGCAGAGGCTTCTTGGGGAAGCAGAGGGTCTGTTTGCAATCCATCTTCTCCTAACCTTTCTCCCTCCAAATCTTTCATTTGAAAGCTCTTCGTGGTGAGTCTTCAAGGAACGAAAATCCGCAAGAACGAGTCGTGAGTGAGTGTGAGAATTGAGTGAGATAGTGGTGAGTTAGTGAGGCAGAGATAGAGAGCTCCAAATAACGCACTCCGTTGCACGAGAAGTTTTCTTCACTCTAAAGCTTCCTCGTTATTTTATGTCCGTTTTCCAAGTGTTTTTTTTTTTTTTTTTTGTCCTTTACATTTATCACGTGAGTAGTTGCTCAGAATTGTAGTAGTTGCAGCGGCTATTCATTCATTTCTGGTCAATGGAAGCTACACCAAATTGACAATGACAAATAGGAAACCTCTCTTGCCTTCGTCGTCGGCCATCAATTCCTCAATGCTCATGCAAAGCCGCAATCGCGACTTTGTTGCCATTCGGAAACTCTGGGCCATATGACAATCGCGATTTTGATCTCCTAGTCGAGCTGCGAAATATAAGTCTAGGTCGTAGTCTAGTTCTAAAACCTGGAATGGATCTAGAACTCTTCTTTGGAGTGTGTTTATTTGAGTTAAAAGCATTTTCCGCGAATTAATTTTATGGACTTTCATGTGTTTGGGTCTCTGTAAGTGATTGGTCAACGGAAAATCATTTACGGTAAAAAAAAATAGGCAAATGAATTTAATGTAGAATGCACAATTCCTAGTATTTTCACTTAAATAACATAAC
This sequence comes from Eucalyptus pauciflora, assembly GCA_007663325.1. Lineage (NCBI taxonomy): Eukaryota > Viridiplantae > Streptophyta > Magnoliopsida > Myrtales > Myrtaceae > Eucalyptus > Eucalyptus pauciflora. The sequence goes on along the minus strand of VMYD01000024.1, from coordinate 4,783,848 downwards.
TATATAGGCGTGAGCTAAGTAGAACCGACACGCGATACGACACGACATGACACGTCGACACGTCATTTTTTAAAAATAGAGAATTCCGACATGTTGAGACACGTTATATATTAAATGAATATTTTTATTTTTAATTAATTTAATTCAAACTCAGTATTTTTATTTTTTGAAATTATTTTTTAATCTCATTTATTTATTTTTCTGATTAAAAGAAAAAAAAATCCCCACTAGGGTCCACCCCACTCTCTTATTTCCCTCGTCCATTCCCCACCCTCACCCTGAATTTATTTTTCTTTCCCTCCCCACCACGGACAGACACGTTGTCCCCGTCACTTCCCCTCCCCCCAAAATACTTGATGGCCCATAGAGTCCCCCTTTTTTTAAAATTATTTTTGAGTTTTTTTTTTAATCAAAAACCCTATCTCTTTTACCTCCTCCTCCTCGCGGCTTGCCGCATGACCTTTCCTCTTCTCCTTCTCTCGATCCTTCTCCTTCCTCACCGCTCGTGGCACGACCCCCTTCCTCGCCCCCCTTCCTCTCCTCTTCCTCTTGATCCTTCTCCTCTCCTCCTCGCCGCATGACCGCCTCCCTCTCCTCTTCCTCTCGCCTTCAGCCCTTTCTCCCTCACAGCTGCAGCCTTGTTGGATCCATCTCAGCATCACAGTGGCGGCCCTCGCCTTAGTCTATGCTCTTTCTCTCACCGTCTCTCACCATCACGGGCTCGCCGTCACTCGCGGCCTCGTCTCTGCTCCCTCGCCGTCGCTTCCACCCTCCATTGTCTTCCAGACACGTGTGTCGAAACGTGTCGGGCAAAAGTTGACCACGTGTTGGAAAATTCAACACGCGTTGACCGCATGTCTGACCGTGTCCGAGCGAGTCGACATGTTCGACACGCTCCGACACGTGTCGGATACAACACGGAAGCACGGGCAACATGTCCATGCTTCATAGGGCGTGAGAGATTATAAGATGGTAGCCATATAGTTTCCTATGCTTGATAGGACTCCCTACTACCGTAGGAAGCCCTGAATCCTCGATTATGCCCAACTCAGCGGGTGATAAATAACCAGAGTGCATTATAGAAATTGGACAGTAGTTATGTTAACTTCTTCTTTTGGGGAAAGTAACCCCTTGAGAAACTACAGCCTAATCATAGCAGTTGTTTAGGAGATCACAAAATACAAAAGATTGCGTGGCCTGAAAAATGGTTTTCCAGAAGCATCTCTTCTCAAAAATGCAATTCCAAGTAGTGAAATGTGCAAAAAGACAAGCATTGATGGAGCGATTTTCTTCCTCCTTCGTTCTCTAATGAAACGCTCACGCGAATTCGGAATTAAACTCATGGATCTTGTTACCTTATTGAATTTCGGTACATGAATGATTAATTAATCTTTGATTAGCTTCTCATGTTTCAAATTGAATTCGAAGATCTGGTCTATCGTTTCTAGTTTGAATTGGATTGTCAGTTGATTTTGAACAAAATTCGAGTTTTAAATCCAATTGATAGTCGCAATCAATGCATGTACTCCATAATCCTTAGTGCTCACGTGTTTTATCATTAAATTGAGGTCGAAATAATACTTAATTTGGTGGGCAATCCAAATAGTCCGAGTTTGACAAGTGGAAGTTGCCGCTACCGAAAATATGACTTTATTGCATGACTTTCATAAACATTAAGATTTCCGATCTGATTTCTCAATCATAAAAATTATCATATTTTTTGTGAGTGCAAGATATTTACTGATTTTTAGTGCATGTCCAATTTAATTCTTAAACTATATGGAAAAAAGTTGAATGTTGAATGTTCAGTGTTCACATTGTTGCCACGTAATGTGGATACTCACGTGGACATCCACATTGGAAAACATCGTGAGCATTCATAGTGGTTAAATTCAATCCACGTCGTACTTCAGCACGGTCTTAACTTTAGTTAAAACTTTCCGTGCATGTCTGCCACGACTTAAGTTAGTGGGATGTGGGACCGGGAGATTTGATGAAAAAATTGTAAGGATAGAAGGACGTGAGTGGACAAATTTAATATATATGTATATATATATATGTGGCATTATTACCTTGGCGGTTGCTTTCCACGAAACTACCTGTGAGAAACGAAACAAAAAAATGTTGACCCCACATTAGCATCGGTAAAAATTAAAATCACCGTTTTTCATTTTACTAAATTGGATTAATACCACAAAAAAATCACAAAAATTGTAAACTGTGATAAATGGAACGTAAAATCTCAAATTGGTATATCAGTCAACTGTCACGTGTTATTTAACTTAATAATTTGACAGTAAAAATTTTACAAAAACTAACATAGGATAAATTTATCACAAGTGTATCAGTTTTGGATAAAATTATCAAAGATATATCAGTTTGTGGTTTTTGGTGATCAAGAAAATATTTTGGGGTAAATTTGTTATAACTATACTAGTTTGGAGTTTTTCATGATATTAACCCTTTTTATTTTTTTGATAATTTCGTATTGATTTAATTACAAAATCATGTCAGTCTTCGCATTAGTATCACAACATGTTCTTTGCTGGATCACATGAATGATTGCTTCTAATGATTCCAAAATCTGCAGTAGTTGCGGCTACTGCAACTCATTTATGGATTTGTATTTCTTTGAAAATTGAACTGAATCAAACCTGCTACGCATCCGGCATATACATTGGAACGACTTAGAAGATTGATTGTTACCTATGTCCCAGTGTGTGTAAATATCCGTAAACAAATAGGACAAGTTCAATGATTGAGTTGAAATCATCAGCTAAAACAATCTCTCCGTTTGGGTGGTAGCAATTTAACACTACTTTTTGAACCACTAGGCCTTCGCTTTAGTGGCAACTGCACATCTCTCTCGATGTGCGAGAGCCAGGTCGGGGTTCGATTCTCATATAAGAATTCGAGAAGAAAACAACTGTTAGAATTGAAGCACCATGACACCTTAGGGCTGATCCTATAGCACAATTTACAAGAAATTTCAGACTGATTGTCCATGTTCAGTAACGAACATGTACTTTAGTGTAATTTATAACTGCAGTAGTAAAAATGAGGTGACTGGTGACCTGTATATCTAGTAATGTACAAGTAAGTTACAGACAAAATTGAATTGAGTAATGTCTAGTTGATCAGAAAATTACCACTTTCATTTGACTAGTACTGGTGGCTACCAAATTTCTGTTTTACAATCAGTATGCAGTTAAGCAAATTTAGGTGCTTAAACTTGAAATTATCGACAATTCTGCTATTTACTTTATTGAAATCATTTTACTGGAATATAAGGAGTAGGAGAAATCCCTGTAGGGTAGAAAGAGTAAGTACGTCTTAAAATGGAAATGCACAGTTTAGTCTGTGAAATCTACCATCGTTAATGGAATGTATTACCATGGAATTTCTCCTTTTTCTTTCCTCCCCGTTTCACATTGCATTAATACTTTGCAACAATTAGCCTCCTTTCAGCCTTCCTATCAGTGCTGCTTGTTGTTCGGCCCATACTATTACAAATTTTAGGAACCTGCGGCTAATAACCATCAAAGAAAATGGGTAAGTGATGCTTGCAGTTCTTCCAACGCTCGCCCCTTGGTCTCCGGGACTACCTTCAGGGTGAATAAGACTGTGAGACCGCATATGCACGCGAATATGACGAATGTCCCTGAAAGTAGAACAATCCAGATTGAGCACAGACGTTGAATGCATCACAGACAGGAGAGAGAGAGAGAGAGAGAGAGTACCAGGTGCGCTCCATTCGAACATGAAGTTGAAAGTGTAAGTGACAATCCAGGAACAAGACCCACTCGCAAATGTCACCAGGCTCCCGGCCGACCCTTTAATGTTTACAGGGAAAATCTACAGAGAACATATTCACTGAGAATTGTCTTGTCTTGTCATAAAGATTCCCCAGTGCAAATTTAGACTGAAGTCATGTACCTCAGACATGATAACCCATGGTAAACCCCCCATGCCAAGTGAGTAAGCTATGTAATACGCCTAAACAAAATAGTCATCTGTCAGCAAACTTCATCTGAACGAGCCACTGAGCAATGGCTTAAGATGAAAAGAGATGAGGAAAAAAGGCACTATTACAGAGACTCACAGTTATTGCTACATACGCCAAAATAGGGGTCACTGCCTTCCAATGATTAAGGTCCTGGTTCAGCAACAGAAACAATAGAAGGAAAGAATAAGGTCGCTTAAAAACATCGAGAGCCATGAGTGGGAATAGTTGTTGTTCATGAAACCTGAATGAAGAATGACAACCCTAGAAGAATGCAACTTAAGGACATTCCAGCCGACGAAATCTGCAAATAAAAGTTGGGTTTGGGCTCAGTATCTCGAAAAGTGGTCTCATTAAGGCGATTATAGAAAATTTGTCATTTTTCCTAACCATCAGAAGTGGTCGTCTTCCAGCTTTATCAATCAAGATTACACTAAGAGCAGTCGCTGGGATCTGCAAAACATGTGTAGAATCTTTAGAAAATATGATGAAATAACAAATTCTTGTTTCACCGCTATTCTAGATGGCTTGTACCTGGACAATTGCTATGCTTCTGGTACCAAAGGTACTTGAGAAGCCTGCCAAGATAAAAGATAAAGATGACCAAGCCTTTATTATTCATAAGTTACTAATGTATTTAGTGTTTGATTTTACCAGCTGATTCAAATATGGAGCTTGTATAGAAGGCAAATGCATTACTCCCACCGAATTGTTGAAGCATCATCAACCCGACTGCTATCTAACAGTTACAAGATTAGGAAAAGAATCACAAACAACTTAAATAATTCGGTGGGCATTCTCACCATAAGTGGACGAGCATATCGTCTTTGGAACAAATCAAGAATTCTAGACTGGGACTGCTGTTCAAAAATCTCTGTGTAGTCCTATAAGAAAAATTGAAATGAGAGCACATCATTGCCAAAATATCAGCCACTTTCCAATTATAAGAAAGACATGCCAGATTGAGGTATTACTCTGATATCGGCTGCTTCCTGAGTAATATTGACACTTTTGCCTCTAAGTCTCTGTAACGTGACTTCAAACTCCTCCTCTTGGTGGAGTCTTACCTGCAAGTGACTATGTGCTAGTAATCTTTTGTACAACAAAAATGCATGGTTTTGGCTTCATCATCCAATTCTATGATTTTACACAATTAGCCAGTTCTTATAAGGGTAATCAACGCCAATTGGCTTGTTTCCAGAGGTGCCATTAAAATGTTAATTCTATGCCTCAACTCCACTAACAACTTACCAGCCATCTAGGAGACTCTGGAACAAAGAACAAACCCACAATTTGTATGACACAGGGAATTACACCTGAAGATGAAATCACCAAGAATGACCCTCTGATATTTTCCCAACTTATTCACCGCATAACATAAAAGAAGGGAGCAGAGAGACTACTGATCAGAGCCAAGATGCGCCAGGAGACAATGGTTCCAACGAAGTAAATCAACGAAAAGCCACAGCATAACATGAACTGCAGCAGAGGTCAAGTGTGTGTCGGTGAGCAATTGAATTGTCTCGACTTAAATTCAATTTCTACGTTGTCCAAATTTTTTGACCTGATTGAGTGTTGTGAATGCTCCCCGAACACTTGTTGGTGTTATCTCTGCAATGTACACAGGTACCTGTGTGGAAACAAAGATAATAATCAACAGCACATTGGCAGCTTCAACTTCTAGAAATTTATTAGGATAATAAGTCCGAAGCTTCCTGCATATACCACGTAACATATAATCCCAACGCCAAGCCCGTTTAGCAGTCTCCCAATATCCAGCCACCAAGCATTCTGTAGATTCAACAGACATACCATTAAGTGCACGCTCTATCTCATTGCCTAAACCATGACTTGATCATTCACAAAAATAGGATGCTGTCTGTCTTAGCTGGAAGAAAATCAATTGCACGAGTGTGATCCCTTAATCAGCTAGGCAGATAGTTTGAAGTGCAAAGTTCCACAATTGCAGCGAAAAATCACAAAAAACATCCTACAGGACTGATATCTAAATAAACTCATCCATAAGATAAGCATGAAAGGTGGAAAATGCAATTTAAATTATTAAGCCTGTTTATTGAGTCATCGACAATGAAGAAAACTTCTGAAGAGGCAAGAGGAAGGGTGGGAACCTTGGCATATGCTATAGAAAGCCATCCGGCAGCGCAAAATATTTGAGAAAGCCACATAGCCTGCATCAAAAAGATATGAGCCTCCCCTAATATCTGTTGGGTTTTTCATTGAGCTTTCAAGAATGGAAGGGAGAGGTAGAGGTTCATTTACTCGTCTACGCCCAATCAAATCTGTTACCCTTCCATTTACCAGAGCTGCTATGAGGCCTCCAACTGTTAATAGTGAACTGAAAAGCGAATACTGCAACATAAAAAAGGGGAAGAATATGAATACAAGATGGGTTCCACTTTCATTTCTCCGTTTGGTGTCACTTTCAGTTAGTCTAGTAAGTCTCATGCGTTTTGTTTCACTCCAACAAATCTTATTTGACAGTATATTGATGGAAACCAATTAGTATAGCGGCCGATAGATGAACAATCCTAGAAATATAGCATGGATGCTTGATAGGACTTGCCGCTGCTGTGGAGAGGCCTAAATCGTCCATTATGTCGGACTCAGCTGGTGAAGAATAACCGCACTACATTGCAAAAACATGCCGCCAGTTAAAGTTAACTTCTACTTGGCAGCTACTAATCTTCTCAAGAAATGGAGCAAAAGTATAATTGATGAGAAAATTCCGCCACGGATGTATACTAAAGAGGCAGGCCAGAGGTCAGTTTCCAAATGGCTTCTTTCTCACAAATGCAATTGAAGTAATTCATAAAGATTATTTGTCATCCTGTTTGCATAAATGAGTTTCGTGTCTGCTACTTGAGTGATCCTGAACCAGCTATGTGCTTTACTGTGGTTCAAGCTGATATTATTATATGAAGACACGGCAACTAGTATCGGACTGTTCGACACATCCTCTCCTCCTTTATCCCGGGTTGTGAGAGGAAAATATTACAGAGTAAACGTTGGAACAAATTATTACATTCTAAGATAATCCAGGTCATCTTATATCTTGGTATCAGCTAAGTGATCAAGAACATGACAGACAGGTGCTTCTGGAAAATAATTTGCCAACTTTTAGGCACCAAAAATAGCAGCAGACACATATTCGACCAGAGTTGCAGACAGATCTTGGTTGCTTCATCTTACTAACACCAAGGGTAAAATAAAAACACAAATTTTTCTTGAAAACACAATGTTGACCAATAATATAAGAGAATAGAAAAACTTTGACCAAGTTATGTGCTTCTTTCCTCCTATCTTTTCCCAACAAAATATTTTAGTAGTGCCTGAAAGAAATCATGACACTGCCTCCTTAGCAATCATCAGGTACACCGGAAAAAGCACCCTGATTGCTAAAAACTCACCTCCAATTTAATACAGATGTGGGAGAAAATGAGAATCAGGAATCAATAAAAGAAAATAGAGCTGGTTTTTTGGTGATGAATCTGACAGTTGATACAGTACTCACAGCACACCCAGTAACGAAAGAGCCGCTAACAGCGATGAGAGTGCTAAAAACGACAAGTGGCGTGACTGCAGGATCAGTTGAAGACATGAAGGAGCTGCCATGACTGCCGAGGGCAGACGCTTCTTGGGCAAGCAGAGGACCCGGCAATCCATCTTCTCCTAACCTTTCTCTCCCCAAATCTTTCATTTAAAATCTCTTCGGGATGAGTCCTCAAGGAATGAAAGTCGGCAAGAACGAGTCGTGAGTGAGTGTGAGATTGAGTGAGATGGTGGTGAATTAGAGGCAGAGATGGAGAGTTCAAAGTAAAGGACTCTGTTGCATGAGAAGGTTTCTTCACTCCAAAGCTTCCTCATTATTTTATGTTCGCTTTCCTAGTGTTCTCCTCTTTGAGTGATCATGCGATAGTTGCTCAAATTTGTTGTAGTTACAGCTGCAATTCACTCATTTCTGGTCGATAGAAACTACACCAAACCGCTAGTGCTACCTATCCAAAATATTTTGAAGAATAATTAGAGACGAGAGATAGCACGGTGGGATAATCTTAAAGATTTTGAAATAAAAAACTTAAGACAACAAGCATGATGGGATGCTCTAATAATTCCTCTCACATGCGATTTTCACCGTAAATTGCACAATCTCCAGTATTTTCCTTTGAATAACAGAACCATGCAGGTCTGAGAGATTATGAGATGGTAGCCATGTAACTTTGTATGCTCGATAGGACTCAACGCGGCCATGGAGAGTAATCCTCAACTATGCCGAGCTCGGTGGGTGATTAATAATCAGCTGGCATTGTAGAGATACGCCACCAGTTATGGTAACTTCTACTTGGTAGAGAATTACCTCATTAGAAGCTCCAGCCTAAATAGAGCAGTTGCCTAGGAGATCACCAAAAATAAGAGATTACGTCACCTGAAAGTGTTTTTGTCAGAAGTAATTTCTTTTTTTCTCCAAAATGCAATTACAAGTAGTGAAAAGTGAGAATTTTACGTCTCTTTGCCAAATTGAGTTTCCATGGCAAACATAATTGATCCTAGAGGAGCAGCTTTAGTCTTTTCATATTGTCTGAATCATGACATCCTTATTCTTAAACAATCCAGGTCAACCTACTCTGTGGGGTCTATTAACCCATGTGATTCACGACATCGCACGAATGAAAATAAAAAATAAAAAATGAAAGTTTGATCAATCACACAAGCAAAGAGGCAAACATTGACGGAACACTTTGTTTCTTGTTCTTTCTCTATTATAACATTCTTTTGAATTTGAAATTAAATTCATGGATCTTGTTACTCTATTGACTTTCGGTACATGAATGATTAAGATAAGTGCACTAGAAGTCTGAAAATTTATTATGTGAGTGCAATTAAATTCTAAAACTTTCAAAAAGTGAAATCAACAGAAGAACTTAATTGGACCAATTTAACAAGTTTTGGAACTTGATTGCACCTTTTGAAAACTCATGGATTCAATGGCACTTCATGATAAGTTTTAGAACTCAATAGTACTTTTTGAAAAATTTAGAACTCAATTACACTTTCGTGAGAAGTTTTGGGACTTCTACTACACTTATCCCAATGATTAATTAATCTTTGATTAGCCTTTCATGGTTCAAATTGAAACCGAAGATCTTGGCTTAGGGTTTTTAATTCAAATTGGATTTTCAATTGATTTTGAATCACATTTGAGTTTCAATTCCAATTGATAGTCACAATCCATCCATATACTCCATGATCGAATTTTTTTTCTTGTTTATCAATATAAGTATGGTCCAAATGATACTTAATTTTGTAAGAAATCCAAAGAGTCCGAATACTGACAAGTGGACGCTATGCTGGCGAAATTATGACTTTATTGTGTAAGTTTCAATGCATTTTAAGTCTTGATTTTCGCCTTTCAAACGTTTTTAAGGCTCAATTGCATTTCACACAAAATCATAAGGATTTTTGGTCTAATTTTCTCGATCATAAAAAATTTCATATCTTTTGCGAGTGCAACAGCTCGACATTTTCTTAAATACATAATGAAAACAAAAGGCTGAGAGAAGTGAAATTTAAGGTTGTGCCGTTAATATCGTAGGTTGTTGTGAGGACTTGCTTGCTCTTGTAAGTGTTCAAAGTCAATTGGGAGAGAGAGAAACCACAAGACGGGAGAGGAAGATCGGAGAAGGGGCTGGGGCTGCTCCTAAACGCTCGCCTGCGACCGGAGAACTCCATCGCCGGTCCACGTAACATTCGTCTATTCTCGTAAGTTTCCATCATTTCCGTGGCAGCAAACTCCAAGCACTTGCTTGCCGGAGTGGGGCACTCGGAAGTGCTCTCCTGGCCGACTAAACACTTGGGGTACATTTGGTCGTCCGGATTTCTAACCAGGATAGAACTAGATAGAATATAATATGAAATCCCAAGATTTTTCTATATTTTATTTACTGTTTGGTGAATCACAGTATTAAAATCAGATATATTCACATCATATCATATACATTTTTTTAAAATATAAACGACATATTATTGTAAAGGGTTAATACCCTAAAAAACCCCAAACTGGTACACTTGTGACAAATTTACCATAAACTATTTTTTTTACCACCAAAAACCCCAAACTGGTACATACGTGACAGATCTACCCTCCGTTAACTTCCGTTAATTTTGTTGACGTGGTTGCTGACGTGGCAAGTCATGTGGAAATTCATAAGTTTAACACCATTAAAAACCCTAAACTGGTATATTTATGACAAATTTACCCCAAACTGGTATATTTATGACAAATTTACCCAAAACTGGTATATTTACGACAAATTTACCCTCAATTAATTTTTTCGATCATAAAAAACCTAAATTGGTACACGTGCGGCACATTTACCCTCTTTCAATTTTCCCAAATTTGACCGAGTTGTGATGTCCAATCAATTTTATTTTATGGATTACTCTAACATTGCCTCCATATCATTAATACTTGATTTTTTTTCTTTTTATTGGAATCATTATTAGAAAACTATTCAAAGGCTACCAAATGTGCACTTCATTCTTGTGCCGAGAAGATGCCCATTAACTAAAAGATGGACAGATTGCTTTGCGCACATATACAAAAAAATCACACTCAAAGCACACCTAAAATTAGCGACAAACATAAGTGATTTTGGTTCCGGAATTTCAACGAGCATGTGATGTACGAGTCACTCATACCATTCACATGCACGATTCAAGGTAGGAAAGACTACGTAACGCTAATAAGGACATAGACTAACACGAGTGAAGCAACCACAATATGTGCACTTCTTTTGTATATGTGCATAAGCAATTTGTCCATCTTTTAGTTAATGGGCATCCTCTTGGCACAAGAATGAAGTGCACATTTGGTAGTCTTTGAATAGTTTTCTAATAATGATTCCAATAAAAAGAAAAAAAAAAAATCAAGTATTAATGATATGGAGGCAATGTTAGAGTAATCCATAAAATAAAATTGATTGGACATCACAACTCGGTCAAATTTGGGAAAATTGAAAGAGGGTAAATGTGCCGCACGTGTACCAATTTAGGTTTTTTATGATCGAAAAAATTAATTGAGGGTAAATTTGTCGTAAATATACCAGTTTTGGGTAAATTTGTCATAAATATACCAGTTTGGGGTTTTTAGAATTTCCACATGACTTGCCACGTCAGCAACCACGTCAGCAAAATTAACGGAAAAATCAAACGGAAGCTAACGGAGGGTAGATCTGTCACGTATGTACCAGTTTGGGGTTTTTGGTGGTCAAAAAAATAGTTTGGGGTAAATTTGTCACAAGTGTACCAGTTTGGGGTTTTTTAGGGTATTAACCCTATTGTAAATGAACCTAAAAGTTTATAAACGGAGATGGTGAAAATCTCCGTGATTCTATTCCTTAATTTATTTTTCCTCTTTTTAAAATTATTTTCGTTATTATTTATTTTTCCCCTTTCATCATTATTTAATAAAATTTTATCAAATAGTAAATTGTACTAACATACTTAAAATACAAAAAAACCTAAAATATATATTATAAATATAAATATATAATTTATAGATTGAATGTTTATTATAAGATAGAATTAAAATTGAATATATAAATTAAAATTAAATTAAAAATAATTTTTAATTTCTTAAATTAGAATTCAAATATTATTTATATTGAAATATAATTTTAATTTTGTTAATTTAATAAATTTTTTATTCAAGAAAAATAAATTTCCTATTATGGACATTATAAATCCTATCTACCTTTATCTCATCTCCCATATAGGATAATTTTATCAAGCCTATATCTCTATTATATCCGACTTTATCCTATCCAAAGTAAGCATCAAACGTAGGATAGGATAAATTATATCATATTTCGAATTTTATCCTGACTGCCAAACGCAGCCTTGAGGCTTTGACGGGACGCGAACCCGACAGTCGGTTTGGGAGGACTGGCCTTCCAAACTTTATGTCTTAACTTGGGAGCATGCATATCCGGCGTTGGATATTCTCAATAATCTGAGCATTGTGTAAATGTATTATAAGGATATGCATATGAAATATTTCATCATGATGATATTTATGTGTTAGCATTGAGGAGTTGCGTTATTTGATTTATGCTTGCTGTCAATCCACGCGAGGTGATTTTATGAGATATGTATACTATACGTGCGTAGTTTGATTCTTATTTTGGGGCTTAATCATGGTCGACGTGGTTTCCAGGTAATCACAGGCGGTGTGATTTTCGGGTCATAGCCATAGCCGACATGGTTTTTGGGGTCTTGTCACCAGGCGAAGCGTGACTGTAGGGTTCATGACATTAGCAATTGAGTTTTAGCTTATGTTGATTACTATTGACTTGTGTCAGTAATGAATGAATAATGAAACCTATGCGGGGATTGTTTGTGAAGATGAGTTTTGTTAATCTTTTAGAACAATGTTAGGAACTTGGAAATTGTTTTGTTAGTGAATTTCACCTCTTAAATATTCATGACAGTGATTATAATTGGCTTGCGCTAGTTCCATTCCCTTATTAGCTCACCCCTCTATCTCGATAATGAAGAAAAAACTGGTTATAAATCATCTTAAATCAAAAGTGGGATCTGCAAAGATTAGTGTAATCACTTGGAAGGGTGAGGTGGGGGATTCGAATCCTCACCTTCTCAGAGGGGGTTGGGGTAGGGATGCTGTAAGTTTCAAAAGTGGGTTTCGACTCCCACGCCCTGCAATAAGGCAGGGCAAAAGTCTGAGAGTGAGTGTTAGAATAGGATTAGAGTAGAACCGAAAAAAAAAAAAAAATCCAATGTGATAAAGAATGTCAAGAGTTAATAAAGGGTGGAAATACAACGGGTCTTATGATTTTGCAATAAGAGTTATATTTAAGAACTATTGTACTATTAAGTTGAATTGTCTTAGGGCTTTGCCCTTTATTTAGTAAAGGGTGGTAGTGTCATTTCCTTTGAACCATAGTACGGACTGGGGTGTAATAGCAGCCTTGTACAGCTTTGGTCTGCAAAACTCCATAGGAAGATTTCATATAAGGTGTTGACAGATGACAAATGACTCTTGGTTTAAACCTTGTTGGGAGCACATTTCATGTGTAAATCCGGAATAGACCAGGGGATGTGAGCGAGTACGTGATTAGGTTTGCCCGGGAAGCTAGATTTGTCCAGGCCGGCGAAACCTGGCCTTGACGCTATCTAACAATTAAAAAGAAATATAAACTTGACTAGTAGCGCAGTAAAACCAATCACTCAGCAAAAGGAAAAGGAGATCACATTGCTTTTGCTCTTCCATTTCATGTTAGCATTCATTGTTTGCAAATAGGAACAAAATGTTGATCCTACAAAAGTCTTTTGACATCCCAATAGGCGCTATTACAATGTTGTTAGGACTTATAGAAAATCACATTACTTTAACTCTCTGCAGAAATATGGACTAGCGATGCTTGCACTTCTTCGAGGGCTTGCCCTTTGGTCTCCGGCACTAACTTCGCAGTAAACAGGATCGCTAAACCACAAATGCCTGCAAATATGAAGAATGTTCCTGGAAAAAGCATAGTCCAGATGCAAAACGACTATCAGATAATGCATCAAATTTATCCAAGCGCAGTCACATTCACTTATGCTCCAACTTCTGAGATCATACTACATAAACGAAGTCGACAAAGATAGAGAGAAGACCAGGCGTGCTCCATTCGAACATGAAGTTGAAAGTGTAGCTCATGATCCAGGAACAGAACCAGTGGGCGAACGTCACCATGCTTCCTGCCTTCGCTCTTACATTTACTGGGAATATCTTCATAATGTGGAATCAAAAGCAACCAATGGTCTATTGCTTTTAGTGTTAATCATAATAAAATTCAATTAAAATTTTAGGAATCACACCTCGGATATTAGAACCCATGGCAGTCCCGCCATGCTGACTGAGAGAAAAACAAAATATGCCCGGTTGCATTATTGGTCGATCAGCAACTTCAGCAAAACTCACCACGCAGTAATAGACTTTCACTAAGCTCTGCAACATTCTTGCAATTGTGCAGATCCTGTAGAGAAGGGGTAACAAAATGAAAGAACAAAAGCAAGTCGAATTCATCAAGAACCCCAAGGGTATTAGTAGCAGAGTTATCCGCATGTAAAATGACAATCCTAGTATTAAACAGCTTAAGCACATTCCAGCAGTAAAAACCTGCAAATCGAGATCAAGCTCAATTTCAACTTTCAGGTGATTGATTCCTTTTCAAACCAAAAAACAGAGTTTCTTTTCTTTTCCTGAGCAACAGAAGTGGTTGTCGTCCAGCTTTATCAGTCAAGATTACGGTAATTGCAAATGCTGGAATCTACAAAACATGTCAAACTATTTGGAAAAGCAACGTGGGGAATTCATATTTTAGGATAATGTTTCATACTTGAGTGTCAAGGAAATTCTCCCAAAGACAGAGAAACAGCTTACCACAACAATAGCCACGCTCCTGGTGCCAATGCTACTTGAAAAATCTGTCATGGACAAAAGTTTGTTGTGATTATTTCTTCACACTTCCTGAAGTAGTAGAGAAGCCTTTATCAGCTGATTCAAAAATGGAGCTTGCATGGTACGAGAAAGCACCAGCTCCACCAAATTGTTGAAGCATCATTAGTCCAAGTCCTATCTAAGCTTTGTAATGATTGTAAAACGTAAGTCCTCACTAGACAGCATTGCATATAGATGGGCGAATAAATTCTTATATGTTGTTGAAGGAAAGCTCACTATGAGTGAACGAGCAGATCTTCATTGAAACACATCTAGAAATCTTGAGCGAGATTGCCTTTCAAAGGTTTCTGTGTAGACCTGTGAGATTAATAGAAGAGAATGTGAGGCCCTATAACTCATCAGTCCTTGAGAGGAAAATCAGCTTTTCCCTAGAGGATCGTGAGAAATTGAGAATTTACTGTGATGTCAGCTGCTTCCTGGGAAATATCAGCTCTTTTGCCTCTGAGTCTCTGTAAGGCAGCTTCGAAATTCTGTTCTCAACTCACTTTTACCTGTAAATTCATTCCCATAGTGCATAGCTCTTGAAAGCATTGCAGTCCAGCTTTAAATTTAATTTCCGCACGTATCAGAGTGCCACTTGTACAAAACTAGTGTAATACCCTGAAGGAACTCACCAGCCATCTAGGAGACTCTGGTATGAAGTATAAACTGAAAATTTGTATTACAACAGGACTTCCACCTGAAAAACAAAATGCAAAAGGCAGCCCTTTTCTTTTATTTTCTCAACTTTTTTATCAGGAATACCTGTTAATAGGGGATCCCAGACACCACCGTTCAGAGCCAAGGCGTGACAGGAAACAATAGTTCCAACAAAGTATGTCAATGAAAAGCCACAGGCTTGCATGGACTGCATTTCAAGAAAAATAAACCAAAAGGTGATGTATTGGCAGCATAAAGCAAGCTAATAATGTTCCAAGTTTATTCTTACCGGTTGAATGTAGCAAATGCTCCCTGAACATTTTTAGGCGTTATTTCCGTGATGTATACAGGTACCTGATGGCAAAAGAGAGGTGATGATCATCTACGTTCACATAAGTGTACAAGGAAGTCCAAACCACATAGCTTGAGACCCCAACGCCAAATCCTATTAATGCTCTTCTGGCATCCAGCCACCATGCATTCTGCCAGGTGACATGTAGTGTACAGTTAAGTGATAATGAATAATATTGCACCCGGTTAAATTCTCACGGAACTCCAAAACTAACGAGTAGTCCTGCCAGCATTCTGCCTACCAAATTGTGCTGGATTTGTACAGTCAAACCTTCTGTGGACTCTAATTGTCTACATAAGACTTCCTTTTTTGGCCGTACAAGAGAAAGCGCACGGGTCAGGAAGTGGTTAGAGAAAAGGAAATGAGAAAAAAAGCTAGGCTTTTGCTTCTTTTGGGTTTCCTTTCCTGTAGGAGCCGAACAGAGGGTTCTTTTAGTAGCAAGCTGCCGCACTAAAAGAATCGAATTATGTAAATTTCTGGTGAAATTTTCTCATGAATTTTTCTGATAATTTCGCATTGATTTAATTACAAATCATGACTGTTTTTGCGTTAATATCACAACATGTTCTTTGCTGGATCACAAGAATGATTGCTTCTAATGATTCCAAAATCTGCAGTAGTTGTAGCCGCAAATCATTTACAGATTTGTTGCTCTTTGAAAATCGAACTGAATCAAACCTGCTAGCAGTCCGGCATATATTGGAAAGAAGTAGAAGATCGATTGTTACTTATGTCTTAGTGTGTAAAAATATTCTTAAACAAATAGGACAAGTTCAATGATTGAGTTGAAATCATCAGCTAAAACAATCTCTCCGTTTGGGTGGTAGCAATTTAACACTACTCTTGAACCACTACACCTTCGCTGTAGTGGCAACTGCACACTCTCTTGTTGTGCAAGAGCCAAGTTGGGGTTTCGATTCTCATATCAGAATTTGAGAAGAAAACAACCGTTAGGATTGAAGCAACATGACACCTGAGGGCTGATTCTATAGCACAGTATACAACAAATTATAGACTGATTGTCCGTGGTCAGTAACGAACAGGTACTTTAGTGTAGTTTATAACAGCAGTTGTAAAAATAAGGTGACTGGTGATCTGTTAGCTAGTAATGTATAAGTAAGTTACCGACAAAATTGAATTTACTAATATCAGGTTGATCACAAAATTACCACTTTCATTTGACTTGCACTAGTGGGAACCAAATTTCTGCTGTATTATCGGTACACAGCAAGACAAAGTTAGGTGCTTAAACTTGAAATTACCAGTATGCAATTCAGTCTGTGTAATCTAGCGTCGTTAATGGAATGTATTACTATGAAACATCTCCTTTTTCTTTCCTCCCTGTTTCACATTGCATTAGCACTTTGCAACAGCCTCCTGTCAGCCTTCCTATTACTGCTGCTTGTGTTTGGCTCATACCAATTCAAATTCCGACAAACTGCGGCTGATAATCATCAAAGAAAATGGGCAAGTGATGCTTGCAGTTCTTCCAATGCTCGCCCCCTGGTCTCTGGCACTACCTTCATGGTGAATAAGACTGTGAGACTGCACATGCACGCGAACATGAAAAATGTCCCTGAAAGTAGCACAATTCAGATTAAGCCTGGATACTGAATATATTACACTCACACAGGAGAAGGAGAGAGAGAGAGAGAGAGAGAGAACCAGGTGCGCTCCATTCAAACATGAAGTTGAAAGTGTAAGTCACAATCCAGGAACAGGACCAATTTGCAAATGTCACCAGACTCCCGGCTGACCCTTTAATGTTCACAGGGAATATCTACAGAGAACATATTCATTGAGAATGGTCTTGAGATAGAGATTGCCAAGTGCAAATTTAGACTGAAGCCATGTACCTCAGACATGATAACCCATGGCAATGCAGCCATGCCAATCGAGAAAGCTATGCAATACACCTAAATGAAATAGTTGTGTCAGCAAACTTCATCAGAACAAGTCATTGAGCAACGGTTCAAGATGAAAAGAGACAAGGAAAAAAGGCACTCTTATAGAGACGTACAATTATTGCTACATATGCCAAAATTGGGGTCACTGCTTTCCAATGATTAAGGTCCTGGTTCAGCAACCAAAAAAAATTAGAAGGAAAAAATAAGGTCACTTAAAAACATGGAGAACCACGAGTAGGAATAGTTATTGTTCGCAAAACCTGAATGAAGAAGGACAATCCTAGAAGAAAGCAACTTAAGGACATTCCAGCTGAAGAAATCTGCAAATAAAAGTTGGGTTCGGGCTCAGTATCTCGAAAAGTGGCCCTTGTTAGGCGATCATATCAAATGTATCTCTTTCCCTAACCATCAGAAGTGGTCGTCTTCCAGCTTTATCAGTCAAGATTACACTAAGAGCGATTGCTGGGATCTGCAGAATAAGGGTAGAATCTTTAGAATATACGATGAAATAACAAAATCCATCTTTCACTGCAATTCTAAATGTCTAGTACCAGGATAATAGCGATGCTTCTGGTACCAAAGCTACCTGAGAAGCCTGCCAAAATGAAACATTAAGATGACCAAGCTTCATTATTCATCAAGCTACTAATGTATTTATTTTTTGATTTTTACCAGCTGATTCAAATATGGAGCCTGCATAGGACGAAAATGCACTAGTCCCACCAAATTGTTGAAGCATCATCAGCCCAACTGCAATCTAACACTTTGACAAGATTAGGAAAAGAATCGCAAGAAACTTGAATAATTTGGAGGGCATTCTAACCATAAGTGGATGTGCATATCGTCTTTGGAAGAGATCCAGAATTCTAGACTGAGACTGCCGTTCAAAGGTCTCTGTGTAGTCCTATAAGAAAAAGTGAAATGAGAGCACATCATCGCCAAAATATCAGATGCTTCCAAATTATAAGAAAGACATGCGAGATTGAGATATTACTCTGATATTGGCTGCTTCCTGAGTTATATTGACATCTTTGCCTCTGAGTCTCTGTAATGTGACTTCAAACTCCTCTTGGTGGACTAATACCTGCAAGTGACTATCTGCTTGTAATCTTTCTTGCGACAAAAAATGCAGGGTCTTGGCTTCGATATCCAGTTCTATAATTCTACACAACTAGCAAATTCTTACAAGGGTGGTCAACACCGGTTGGATTATGTTTCAGAGTTTAATTGCCATTGATATATTAGTACCTATGCCTCAACTCCACAGACAACTTACCAGCCATCTAGGAGACTCTGGAACAAAGAACAAACCCAAAATTTGTATGACACAGGGAATGCCACCTGAAGACGAAATCACCAAGAATGACCCTATGATATTTTCCCAACTTATTCACCACATAACATAAAAAATGGGAGCAGAGAGTCTACTGATCAGAGCCAAGATGTGCCAGGAGACAATGGTTCCAAGAAAGTAAATCGATGAAAGGCCACAGCATAACATGAACTGCAACAGAAGCCAATTGTGTGTTGGTGAGCAAATGAATTGTCTCAACTCATTCAATTTCTACATTGTCCAAACTTTTTGACCTGATTGAATGCCGTGAATGCTCCCCGGACACTTGGAGGTGTTATTTCTGCAATGTACACTGGTACCTGTTTGGAAACCGAGATAATGATCAACCGCACATTGGCACGTCAACTTCTAAAATTTATTAGGACATTTAGTCAGAATCTTCCTGCATATACCACATAACATATAATCCCATAGCCAAGCCCGTTTAGCAGTCTCCCTATATCCAGCCACCAAGCATTCTGCAGATTCAATGGATATACGATTAGGTTCTTACTCTCTTTCTCACAGCCTTAACCATGATTTGATCATTCACAAAAATAGGATGTCATAAAAAATTTCCTTGCATCTTAGCTGGAAAAAATTTATTAAGTAAACGGTGATCCCTTATTCGGCTAGGCAGATAGTTTGAAGTGTAAAATTTCACAAATGCAGTGAAAAATCACAAAAACAACCTGCAGGACCGGCATCTGAATGAACTCATCCATATGATGAGCGTGAAAGGTGGAAAATGCATTTAAAATTATTAAGCCCTTTTATTGAATCATCAACGACCAAGAAAGATTCCTGAAGAGGCGAGAGGAAGGGCAGGAACCTTGGCATATGCTATAGAAAGCCATCCCACGGCAAAGAATATTTGAGAAAGCCACATTGCCTGCATAAAAAAGAGACGAGAATCCCCATAATATCTGTCGGGTTCTTCAATGAGCTTTTGAGAATGAAAGGGAGAGGTAGAGGATCACTTACTCGTCTACGCCCAATCAAATCTGTTACCCTCCCATTTACCAGAGCTGCTATTAGGCCTCCAACTGTTAACAATGAACTGAAAAGCGAATACTGTAACACAAAAAATAGGGAGAATGTGAATACGAGTTTTGATCCACTCTCCATTTCTCCGTGTAGTGTCACTTTCAGTTAGTCTACTAAATCTCGTAGCGTTCAAAAAATCTTATTTGACGGTATATTGATGGAAATCAATTAGTATAGCAGCTGCTAGAGGAACAATCCTAGAAATATCGCATGAATGCCTGAGAGGACTTACCTCTGCTGTGGAGAGGCCTAAATCCTCCATTATGCCTGACTCAGCTGGTGAAGAATAACCACCCTGCATTGCAAAAACACGCCACCAATTAATGGTACGGTCTACTTGGCGGCTGCTAATCATGTCAAGAAATGCAGCGAAAAGCACAATTGCCGAGAAAATTCCGCCACGGATGAAAAAAAATAGTCAGGCCAACAGTCAGTTTGAAAGGGCATCTTTCTCACAAATGTGATTGAAGTAATTAACGAACGTCATTTGACATCTTTTTGGCGTAAAGTGATCCTGAATCAGCTAATTGTGTTATCATGGTTTGAGTCGATATTATTATATGAAAGCACGGTAACAAGTATCAGTCTGTTTGACACACCTCCTCTGTCCCGGGTTGTGAGAAGAAAATGTTACAAAGCAGTCGTTGGAACATATTATTACAGTCTAATAATCCTGGTCGTCTAACGTGTTGGTATCAGCCAAGTGATCAAGAACGTGACATACTGCTGCTTCTGAAAAATAATTAACCAACTATTAGGCACCAAAAACAGTAGTAGACACACACATTCAGACCGAGTAGCCGACACAGATCTTGGTTGCTTCATCTTACTCACACCAAGGCCAAAATGAAAACCCAGATTTTTCTTCAAAATACAATGTTGGCCAATGATATAAGAAAGCAGAGAACTTTTGACCAAGCTATGTGCTACTTTTCTCTTATCATTTCCTAACAAAAAAATTTCAGTGGAACTGCCTAGTTGGCAATCATCAGAATCATTTTTGAAAAAGAAAACAAAGCACTCCGATTGCAAAAGTCAGCTCCAATTCTATACAGATGTGGGAAATTATGAGCAAAAAGAAAAGAAAATAGAGCCGGTTTCTTGGTGATGAATCTAAAAGTTGGTACAGTACTCACAGCACACCCAGCAGTGAAAGAGCCGCTAACGGCGACGAGAGTGCTTAAAATGACAAGTGGCGTGACTGCAGAATCACTGGAAGACATGATGGAGCTGCCATGACTGCCTTGGGCAGAGACTTCTTTGAGAAGCAGAGGACCTGTTGGCAATCCATCTTCTCCTAACGTTTCCCTCTCCAAATCTTTCATTTAAAAGCTCTTCGTGGTAAGTCTTCAAGGAATGAAAATTGGCAAGAACGAGTCGTGACTCAACGTGAGAATTGAGTGAGATGGTGGTGAGTCCGAGAGGGAGAGATAGACAGCTCCAAATGACGGACTCTGTTGCATGAGAAGGTTTCTTCACTCTTTATGTCCGTTTTCCAAGATTTTTTGTTCTTTGATTGATCATTTGAGTAGTTGCTCAAATTTATGGTAGTTATAGCGGCAATCCATTCATTTCTGGTCCATGGGAGCTACACCAAACTGCTAGTGCTACCTATCCCACAATATTTTGGAGTATTATTTGAGATACGACGTAGCACAGAGAAGGGATACTCTTCATATTTGGTCCTCTCGATTTGTAATCAAGATAGAACTTGATGGAATATGAAATCCAGAGATTTTGCTATATCCTATCCACTATTTGGTAAATCGCAATAATAAAATCGAATATATTCACGTCATATTATGTACATTATTTATTTCTCGGCCTGAAAATTGGTTTTTCAGAAGCATCTCTTCTCAAAAAATGCAATTCCAAGTAGTGAAATGTGCAAAAAGACAAGCATTGACGGAGTGATTTGTTTCTTCCTCGTTCTTTCTCTAATGAAATGCTCACTCGAATTCGAAATTAAACTCATGGATATTGTTACCTCATTGAATTTCGGTACATGAATGATTAATTAATCTTTGATTAGCTTCTCATTGTTCAAATTGAATTCGAAGATCCGGTCTATCGTTTCTAGTTTGAATTAGATTTTCCATTGACTTTGAACAAAGTTTGAGTTTCAATTCCAATTGATAGTCACGATCAATCCATGTACTCTATGATCGTTAATATTCACGTGTTTTATCACTTAAATGTGGTCGAAACAATACTTAATTTGGTGGGGAATCTAAATAGTCTGAGCTACGACAAGTGGATGCTACACTAGCGAAATTATGACTTTATCGTGTGATTTTAAATTTCAACTGATAGTCGCAATCAGTCCATGCACTCAATTATCGCTAAAATGGACCTGTTTTATCAGTTAACTGCGGTCGAAATAATACTTAATTTGGTGAAAAATCCAAATAATCCGAGTTCCAACAAGTGTAAGTTGCCACTAGCAAAATTATGACATTATTGCATGAGTTTCATGAACATTAACATTTCCGATATAATTTTCTCTATCATAAAATTCATCATATCTTTTGCAAGTGAAAGACAATTTCTTAAATAAATAAATTACTGAGAAAAATAAAATTTAAGTTTTGCCGTTAATATTAAATTTCATTTTTCCACTTCTCTTCGAGCTTCGAGCATTTAAGTTTCGATGGCGATATTCAAGTAAGTCTCCATCATTTCGGTGGCAACGAACTCCAAGCACTTTCTCGCCTAAGCGAAGCACTTGGAAATGCTCTTCTTGCCGACAACCGGAATCTTGCAATTTAAGTTAACGTAAATTACCAAATAAATAAAGGAGAAACAATAAATGGCACTAAAAATTTAAGTAATTATCCGAATGTCAATATCTACATATACGAGAAGTGCCGATAATATAATCTACAAATAATTGAAGAATCAAAATTATAAGCTATTCAAATGTTTCTCATATCTAAAATATATGAAAATTCAAAATATTTATAAATAAATAATTTATTGATACGAAAATCTCACAGCATAAATTACCAAGTAGATTAGGCTCGAGGAGTTCGCTGTGCAGCCGCCCCATTTCCCCTCGTTGTACCCTTTGAAGGAGTCCCTCTCTGTGGCTATTATTCACTTCTCACTTGCAGCTGGACTTCAAGAACAAACAAGGACAACCTAGCTGACAACCTAGGTTGTCAGCCTAGGCTAGTGCTGTCGCTGTCGCTGAAGGAGACCCCCCCGTTTAATCATTCTCCGTGCGGCTAGTGCTGTCGCTGTCGCTGAAGGAGACCCCCCCGTTTAATCATTCTCCGTGCGGCTACATATAGGAAGGTTGTAGCCATAAGCAAGCCTAGGGCTTCCTTGTCTGTCTCTTTGAATTCACTTGGCCCGCTCGCCTCTCTTATTTTCGCACGGCCACGGTGTGAAAGCTAGCGTACCCCTTCACAACGTTTTTGATTGGAGAATTTTTTTTTTTTCGAAATTTTTTTATATTTTTATTTCGGGGAATAACTTAAAGTAAAAGAACCCATTTGGTAACTACACAAAATTTCTAGAATAGAATAATATAGAAATGTGGTTAGTAATGCAACAGTTTCTTTTTTGTATTTATTTATTTTTATTCTTCTCGAGACTGCCAATCGCCAACGCCCCCCGCCGCTATTGCCGCCACTGGGGGGGCACCAATTAATGGTCGGCGCATCAGATTTCCGGGCGGTTATGCATTATAGACGTGTTGGCGCGGCGTGCGGGTGGTGGCGAGCGGAATGCGATGCCGGATTGGCGGGCCGCGGACCGGCGGTCACAGTGGCTCCAAGCGGTTGAAGGTGGCCGCGGCAAGAGAGAAGAATAAAAGAAAAAAAAAAGACTTATTTTTAGAAATTGTTCCTGGGAATAGAAGTAATTTTTTTTTGTTTCTTGTTTCTCCTCTAAATCTATTCCCGGGCTAACTTTCTATTCTCCGGAATAGAAAAACAACTTGGCGTTAGGGGAACAAAAGAACATAAATTCTAAGAAATAGAAACGTTACCATGCACTGCCGAACTCGTCCTTCTCCCCTGTGCGATTAAAACTTGAAGATATTCTTTAAACGATTTTGTAATACAGCTCAAACTTGATACATAAATTTAATATTTCTTCACTTGACTTGACGTTTTGAAGCCGAGTCGGATAGCTCATCATATATGCTCCTCTCCAGGCACCCAAATGTGCGCTAACTCTCTATAGACCTTCGATTGTGCTCAACCAAAACTTCAGCTTCGTCGAAAGAACATGCTTAATCATCATGTAAGGCAGGTTCTCCTTTGTCGCTTACTTCTTCATAACAACACTTATCTATCCATTAAAAAGATATCTTAGATGAAATGGTACTGGATGTCTCGAATAAAACGGTATATAATGTCAGTATGTTCCGTTCGCTTGTGATATTCCAGATTATATGTTAGATATATCGCACCTTGATTATCAAATCCAAAGTCCGAGAGGAAACTTATTAGTCATATTGTCTCCTTTGCTATAAAGGTCAATGCCATGTATGGGTGTGCAAAGGAACTAGGTGATGTAGCTAGCAAGTACCACATAGAGAAGGGTGAGTAGGCGATTATATAAAATCTTGACAAATTAAATTGGAATAGAAATAATCAAGATCAAAGTTTGAATAAGGTTTGGATTTCAAAATAAGGTTTAAAATCAGCCGTGTAGTACAACAGACTTTAAAAGCACTTTGCAACTGTGCAATATACTATAACGATATACAACAAGAGTTTAGGGATAAGAAAAATTGCATACAAGATTTATAGTGGTTCAGCTTAGATTAAGCCTACATCCACTCTTTCATACTGACAACTTATTAGTTGGATTCCACTAAATAATCAACAAGAGATTACAATATTGAGTAATAACACTTAGTGATAAATCACACGATCTCACTCATTCGCTCTTTTTGTGCTTCTCTCACGATCACAACATTGAAGCTCACAAGAGAAAGTGTATCGTCAAAATCAAACTTTGGAATTATAAATTCCAGGCCTCGTCTCTATTTGCTTCTTGGCGCTTTAGTCTTCTTAAATACCCCTCCACTTCCAAACTAGCCATTAGGCAATCTCCAAAGAATCATCTTCTAATCTACCTGTTGGACAAATCTGTATCAAAAAGATTGAGTGGCTGTTGAGTGACAAAAGCTAAATCTCCACTTGATTCTAGTCGCTCGTACAACCAAAGTCTTGGTTTCCAAGAGTAGAGTTTCTCTGTATAGAAGAACTTGTCTCGAGATGATTTGCCAATCAAATAAGATTGAGTCAATCAAATCTTTCTAAGTGTAAAATCCAAACCATACCGCTAGCCGTTATTCATTATGGACTGGTATCGTTCAAATTGTGCTTGAATTTGAGCTAGATCAAGATAACTTCATTCCAAGATTATTTTCCTAGATCAACACACTTCAAGACAATTATCAAACTTGCTAAAGTCCCATGGACAATTTTGTTAGCTTCAAAATCTATTATGAGCTTTTTCAACACTAGGAAATGCCAGACCCACTAGGAACTGGACCAAACCAGCAGTTCCCATGGGACTGGGATGGTTCTTGGTTTCAGGTGTGAAACTGTCCACTCACCCACTTGGACCAAATCTATATATATATTCTTTAAAAAATTACTTAATTATTTTATAGTTTTTTGACCAACATATATGTACATATATATTTCTAGTTATTGGACATTATTAACTAATTTTATCTCTTGAGTTTGTAATAGGATTAACCCCCTACTTTTTGTTTATTCTAATAAATCATTTTCTTGCTTTCTTGGCCAAAATATAAAATACAAACAAAGAATGAGAGGACCAATTGGAGATGTTCAAAAATATTGCGGCGCTTTGTCGTCATAATACTGAATTAAGAGCCAATGGCTTGTTTTAATAGTATAATTAGGTCTCTCCTTATCCATCTCTGTGATTAAATTAGGTTGACGTTGAAAAAATGGATCAAGCGATTAATTTTTTTAACTTTTGTGGAGGTTAGGACTTCTAACATAAAGTTTAGTTCTCCACATGTTCCCGGTATTGAGAAACTCTAGGAGGACCATACCATGACCTTTGAAAAATTCGAATTCCTAACTAATGAGCATTGTCTATTCGTTCAACCCTTTAGTTTTCAATCCTTATCAAAATTTATGACTTGCAATTCAAGCCGAATTTAAGGCCGAACAAGCTTCAGTGTTCTACGTAGAAACTAGGTTCATTATGATATTGATGATAAATGCAATTAGACAAGCCCGATTCCATGGACTCACTTGGAGATCAGACAAGACCGGCAATCTAGTTCCTGGGTTAATCCATGGAACTAATAGACAATTCCCGATTCCAATTTTTCAAACCAATCCTTAGTAGATGGTTCCTAGTTCCAAGGTGGGAATTGCCCACCTGGACCATGCTCACCCTCAGTGCCATATACTTTGCCTCAATCAAAGACAATGCAGTATGGTCTTGTAAGGATACCTTCTAAAACAATGTTAACACATACCCCACTAAAAACTTGCATTGATTCAAGTCACCGATTCAAATCCACATGACCAATGGTCTCACTACCATTCTTGTCCCTCTGGTACATTATACCAATGTCTATTGTCCCCTTCAAATATTTTATCCACTTCACAACTTTCCAATGAGTTTTACGAATACACATCTTGTAATGGCTAACTATAATGTTAGGCCTAGTGCATACTATAACATACATAATACTACTCACTATGCTCCTCCTCATCATATGCTCCTCCTCATCCTCGGTTTGTGGTGATAACTTATTTAGAAGTTTAAAGTCTTCACTAAAGATGTACTCACAAATTTCACTAACTTCATCTTAAAATATGTCATAATCTTCTCAATATATTTCTTTTGAGTTAGACATAAAACCCTTGTAGTCATGCCATGCAAAATCTCCATACCCAATAGTTTCTTTGTAGTATATAAATCTTTCATCTCAAACTTAATACTCAATCGTCTCTTCAGAACATCAATATCAAACATATTCTTAACTACTATTAACATATCATCAACATATCATCAACATATAATAACAAATAAATCAAAGACCCATCCTCCAATCTCTTAAAATGAATATAGCTATCCATCTAACTTTCCAAATAGTCCTAACTAGCCATTAAAGTCATCAAAAATATATACCACTGCCTAGTAGATTATTTCAGCCCATACAAAGATATTTTTTTAATAAGCAAACATGGTCTTTTTTACCTAGAATAGCAAATCTCTCAAACTGCCTCGTGTAAATCTGTTCCTTCAATTTACCATAAAGAAACACCGTTTTCACATCTAGCTGCTCGAGATCCTTTGCAACAATTAAGGAAAGTAAAATACGAATAGAAGTTGTCTTGCCACAAAAGTGGACACCTCATTGTAGTTAATGCCCTCCCGTTTTATATACCCCTTCACAATAAGTCTCACCTTATATCTCGCTACCTTGATATCGAGAATGCCCTCTTTCCATTTGTAAACCCGCTTGCTTCCAACAATCTTATAGCTTTTGAGTACTTTGATCAGCTCCTATGTTTGATTTCGATGTTGTGATTCCATCTCTTGGGTCATAACCCCTAGCCGTTGTGACAACTTTCAACTAGCATTGCCTCAAAGTAAAACAAATGCTCATTTGTCTCCATCTCGTCACCTACAGTAAATGCATAAGTAATATATGTATAATCATAATACACTGGTAGTTTTATTTGACTTCTCTATCTACTAGCGACTATAATGTGTTGTGATTGTATTGGTGGTTGTCTGGTATCACCAATTTCAAGAACTACGGACTCGTCTACAGTTTCTACCTATGTTACCTCTGAGATCTTCAAAGTCTCCACCTAAAACTCTACCTCACTATTGACCCCATGATATATCTACTCTATTGATTATGCCGCAGGACTCCTTTATTGAAGCATTGTAGTCTCATTGAAGATCACAGCTCTACTGATTAAAAAACCAAGTGATCGATGATCAATGCGCCACAGTCGGTAGCCTTTTAACCCATGTACATAACCCATATTATACTTTTTTAGCCTCGACTCAAGCTTACCATCACTCACATGAGCATACTCGTAATCTAGAGTAATCAATAGATTTACTCGACCATACTTCCTGAGGATTTTTCCACATGGTGGCAAATGATGGCAATTGATTAACCAAGTAAAATGCCTTGTTCAGTGCTTTGGCCCATAATTCCTTGCATAGTCCTATATGCGAAAGCATGTATTGAGCTCGCTTAAGTGAAAATCTATTTTTACTATGGTTTCCCCGGTCTGTGCTCATAATCCCTTCTCTTTCACAGAACTCGGTAAAATCTTTACCACGTAACTCTATACCATTATCAGTTCTAGAGCTCTTGATTTATTTATCTAATTATTTCTTAATTAATGCCTTAAATTTCTGAAACTGATTGAACACATCAGATTTGTGCTTTAGAAAGTATGTACATACCTTCCTCGAATAGTTATCAATAAATGTTAGCATATATTGGACATCTCCTTTCGAAAGAATTGGAGATGGACCCTAGACATTTGAATGAATGTACTCAACCAGTTGCTTGGTCGAATGAATAGCTATAGTAAATTTAATCCAAACACTAAACTAACTTCCCTGTCTTCTGACCCTTCAACAACCCTCGCCCCACCTAAAATCGTCATACCTACCCGACTCATGCGTCCTAACCACATATGCCATAATTGAGTCAAGTTAGAGACTAATTTACTTGATGAAACTGCAGCAGCTTTGGTCATGGTATATTCCAGTAGATAATGGAGAGTATTAACTTTCTTCCATTTTATTACTGTCACGACACTTCGAGAAATCTTTAATACTCCACCTTCAACGGTGTACTTACACCCAATGTCATTAAGTGTCCTCAGAGAAACAATATTCTTTTTAAGCTTAAGTACATGTCTCACTGTTGTCAATGTGTGCACCATCCCATTGTGCATCTGAATTCAAACTGTTCATAGCCCAACAACCTTGTAGGCTACATTATTCCCCAGTAGAACTCTACCACCATCTGTAGTCTAGTAAGTAGTAAATTAGTTCCTATAAGGCGTCATATGATAAGAACACATCGATTCTAGCATCCATTTGTCTCTTGACTAACCAATAGTCACACAAAAAATAGTATATGCATCATTAGTGCTCACCTCGACAATGTTCGTCACACTACTTGTGGCATTCTACCTATGCCCTTAGTTTCTCCACTTCGGACAATCTCTCCTGACGTGCTTCTTCTCGTGATACTCAAAGCACTTCATGCGTCCCTTAAACTTTCTATGGCATGACTTTGACCTACTTTGACCTTTACTGCTACTGGACCCCCGATGTTGATATTTACCTCGAATCACTAGTCCTTCGCACTAAATCTTGCAACTTTCTCTACCACTTCTTAGAGAACAAGGCGGATTTTACTGCTTTCAAAATAATCGTAGTGTGCCCCTATAGTCATGAATAAATAAAGTGTTCACATGACTTTGGTTAAGAAGCTAACAACATCATGCCTTGCTCTTCATCATGTGTTTGTTAAACTCATTTAGGTGGGATTTGATAGACGTGTCTTTAGTATATTTTAAATTGAAACATCATGTTTAATATGTACAAGTGATTGTTCAAACCCATCATTACATAGAGTACCTGAGATTTTGCCAACAACGTTGCGGTGTCCTTCTCTTCGACTACCTCTATGAACACCTCATCCAATAGGTTCAACGGGATTATATTCCTTGCCTTCCTCATTAGCCTTTTAGTCATTTTTCATTGTTTCGGGCAACTTACCATTGCTTTTCAATGCTTCGCCAAACTTTGAGTTGTTAATAACTCCTCAATCTTAATGCTCAATAATCCAAAGTTATTCCTTTCATTAAATTTTTCAACTTCTAATTTCACTTCAAACATAATTGCAATAAAAAAAATTTAGATGGTAATCAGATAGGCAAAAGCCCCAAATCAAAATCCAGAAAATCCTATCTTCAAGTTTCAATATCAATTTTTTAATATATTAATGCATAAGTTAACCGAGAATTCGTAAAATAAGTCAATGCGAAATTATTGAAAAAAATAAACAAGAAACAATAAAGATCACTAAATATTTATATGGTTCGGTCCGAATGTCAATACATATATCCATAAAAAGAGTCAACATCAAATAATCCATTAATAATCAAAAAATTAAATTTATAATAGCTCATATGCTCGAATAATTTACACACCTAAATTATACTGAATCTAGAAATTATAAATAAATAACTCATTTGGATGCAAGTTCATAGCACAATTACCAGGTATTTTTAGCTCTGCCCACGACCAAGCAGAAGATAGAAAAACTCAACTCACGGCTGAGAAGTTCAATGTACAGCAGCTCCGTTTCCCTTCGTTGTGCGTGCTGCTTCCTTCAACAAAGCCACTAGCGGCTACACTTCTCTCCGACGGAGTCCCGTCCCATTGTGCAGCTTCTATTCACTTCTCGTTGAAGGAGCCCACCCGCGGCCGGACTTGAAGAGAAAACAAGGACAACCTAGGCTAGTGCCTCGCTGAAGGAGCCCACCATTTAATCTGTCACCGTGCAGCTACATATAGGAACGTTATAGCCAAAGGCAAACCTAGGGTTTTCTAGTCTCTTTCTTTCAATTCACTTTGGCTCCACTTGCCTTTCTTTGTTTTTTGGCACGGCCACAAGGTGAAAACAAGGGTGCCCCTTCTCTCAGTGGCTAAAGAACTTCTCGTTCTTCTTTGGGGCAATTAGAACTCAGATATTTATTCAACCGAGTCGGGTTTCGTAAATGGCTTAAACTGGAGACGTAAATTTAATATCAACACTCTCGGGTTTGACAGGATGCGAACCCGATGGCCATTTTGAGAGGACCGACATTCCAAACTTTCTGTCTTAACTAGGGGTCGTACATTCGACGCCATTTTTCAACCTGTTTTACTAGTTTTGTGATTGAAACTGGCTACGCCTTCGAAGTACGTGGCATGCTGTTTCCGTAGACGCCTAGATCACCCCATTTGGTCTTGTATCGAGAGAGAACAAACGTTGCAAGATTGGCGTCAAGTTTGGCCCGAAACTGGATATAAAAATGGAGGTTTTAGGACACGATATTTAGAAACTGGATCAGGCGTTGGATATTCTTAATAATTTTAGTGCTGTGGAGATGTATTATAAAGATATGCATATGAAATATTTCATCATGGAGATATTTATGTGCTAATATTGAGGAATTGCATTATTTGATTCATGCTCATCATCGTGAGATGATTGTATGAGATAAGACATGAAATATGTATACGTGCGTAGTCCAATATTGTCCTGGGGCTTAATCACGGCCAACCTAATTTTTGAGGTTATCATAGCTAGTGTGATTTTCGGGGTATAACCATAACCAATATGATTTTTGAGACTTGTCACCCAGCGAAATGTGATTGTAGGGTTCATGACATTGGCAATTGAGCTTCAGCTTATGCGGACCACTATTGATTTATGTTGGTATATTTTTTTTATATTTAAGCAGCATTGAATTATTGGACATTCGTTTGATGTGAATGCAACTATTTCTTAAATTTGCATTATAGAAGTGGTATTAGCTACTTGCTGAACTATGGTTTTGCTCACTGCCTATTTACCTTCTCCAGATTTCGTGGCTAACAATTTGTGATTGTTACATTGCAAATGAGAGCATGCGGGGATCTTTTTTTTTTGGGGTCCGAGTATGCAGGCAATTTTATTTCTATCTTTAACTCTCCTCTATTTTTACTCTGCCTCCGTACAATCAGTACGCAGTTATACAAATTTAGGTGCTAAAAATTGAAATTATCCATATACAATTCGGTCTGTGTAATTTATTGTCATTAATGGAATGCATTACTATGGACCTTCTCCTTTTTCTTTCCTCCCCGTTTCATATGGCATTAATACTTTGCAACAAATAGCCTCCTGTCAGCCTTCCCATCGATGCTGCTTATGTTCAGCTCATACCAATTCTAATTCCAACAACCTGCGGCTGATAATTATCAAAGAAAATGGGTAAGTGATGCTTGCAGTTCTTCCAATGCTCGCCCCTTGGTCTCCGGGACTACCTTCATGGTGAATAAGACTGTGAGACCGCATATGGACGCGAATATGAAAAATGTCCCTGAAAGTAGAACAATCCAGGTTAAGCATACCCACACGGACAGGAGAAAGAGGAGGGGGGAGGGGGGAGAAGAAGAGAGAGAGAGTACCGGGTGCACTCCATTCGAACATGAAGTTAAAAGTGTAAGTCACGATCCAGGAACAGGACCAATTCACAAACGTCACCAGGCTCCCGGCTGACCCTTTAATGTTTACTGGGAATATCTACAGAGAACTTATTCACTGAGAATTTTCTTGTGATAAAGATTGCCTAGTGCAAATTTAGACTAAAGCCATGTACCTCAGACATGATAACCCATGGTAATCCCCCCATGCCAAGTGAGTAAGTTATGGAATACGCCTAAACGAAATAGTCATCTGTTAGCAACCTTCGTCTGAACGAGCCATTGAGCAATGGTTTAAGATGAAAAGAGACGAGGAAAAAAGGCACTATTATAGAGACTTACAGTTATTGCTACGTACACCAGAATTGGGGTCACTGCCTTCCAATGATTAAGATCCTGGTCCAGTAACAGAAAAAATAGGAGGAAACAATAAGATCGCTAAAAAACATCGAGAACCTTGAGTAGGAATAGTTGTTGTTCATGAAACCTGAATGATGAATGACAATCCTAGAAGAATGCAACTTAAGGACATTCCCGCCGAAGAAAACTGCAAATAAAAGTTGGGTTCAGGCTTAATGTCTCGAAAAGTGGTCTCATTAAGGCGATTATAGAAAATTTATCATTGTCCTAACCATCAGAAGTGGTCGTCTTCCGGCTTTATCAGTCAATATTACACTAAGAGCAGTTGCTGGGATCTGCAAAACACGTGTAGAATCTTTAGAAAATGTGATGAAATAACAAAATTCGTGTTTCACTGCAATTCTTGATGTCTTGTACCTGGATAATGGCTATGCTTCTGGTACCAAAGGTACTTGAGAAGCCTGCCAAGATAAAAGATAAAGATGACCATGCCTTCATTATTCATAAGTTACTAAATGTATTTAGTGTTTGATTTTACCAGCTGATTCAAATATGGAGCCTGTATAGTAGGCAAATGCAGTACTCCCACCAAATTGTTGAAGCATCATCAGCCCGACTGCTATCTGTCAGTTACAAGATTAGGAAAAGAATCGCAAGCAACTTGAATAATCTGGAGGGCATTCTCACCATAAGTGGACGAGCATATCGTCTTTGGAACAAATCCATAATTCCAGACTGGGACTGCCGTTCAAAGGTCTCTGTGTATTCCTATAAGAAAAAGTGAAATGAGAGCACAACATTGCCAAAATATCAGATGCTTCCAAATTATAAGAAACAAATGCCAGATTGAGGTATTACTCTGATATCGGTTGCTTCCTGAGTAATATTGACACCTTTGCCTCTGAGTCTCTGTAATGTGACTTCAAACTCCTCCTCTCGGTGGACTCTTACCTGCAAGTGACTATGTGCTAGTAATCTTCCTTACAACAAAAATGCATGGTTTTGGCTTTGTCATCCAGTTCTATGATTTTACACAATCAGCCAGTTCTTACAAGGGTAATCAACAGTACACCAATTGGATTGTTTTCCAGAGCTGCCATTAAAATGTTAATTCTATGCTTTAACTCCATTAACAACTTACCAGCCATCTAGGAGACTCTGGAACAAAGAACAAACCCACAATTTGTATGACACATGGAATAACACCTGAAGATGAAATCACCAAGAATGACCCTCCGATATTTTCCTAACTTACTCGCCACATAACATAAAAGAAGGGAGCAGAAAGACTACTGATTAGAGCCAAGATGCGCCAGGAGATAATGGTTCCCAGAAAGTATATCAACGAAAAGCCACAGCATAACATGAACTGCAACAGAGGCCAAGTGTGTGTCAATGAGCAACTGAATTGTCTCAACTCACATTCAATTTCTACATTGTCCAAACTTTTTGACCTGATTGAAGGTCGTGAATGCTCCCCGGACAGTTCTGGGTGTTATCTCTGCAATGTACACAGGTACCTGTTTGGAAACAAAGAAAATAATCAACAGCACATTGACCACATCAACTTTCTAGAAATTTATTAGGACAATAAGTCCGAATCTTCCTGCATATACCACGTAGCATATAATACCAATGCCAAGCCCGTTTAGCAATCTCCCAATATCCAGCCACCAAGCATTCTGCAGATTCAATGGATATATCATTAAGTGCTTACACTCTATCTCACTGCCTAAACCATGACTTGATCATTCACAAAAAATAAGATGCTACAAAAATTTTCCTTGTGTCTTAGCTGGAAGAAAATCAATTGCATGAACGTGATCCCTTAACCAGCTAGGCAGATAGTTTGAAGTGCAAAGTTCCACAATTGCAGTGAAAAATGACAAAAAATTAAAATAAATAAATAATTCTACAGGACTGGTATCTGAATGAACTCATCAAGTCATCAATGATGAAGAAAAAAATTCTGAAGAGGCGAGAGGAAGGGTAGGAACCTTGGCACATGCTATAGAAAACCATCCCGCAGCGCAAACTATTTGAGAAAGCCACATTGCCTGCATCAAAAAGATATGAGCCTCACTGAAGATCTGTTGGGCTTTTCAATGAGCTTTTAAGGATGAAAGGGAGAGGTAGAGGTTCACTTACTCGTTTACGCCCAATCAAATCTGTTATCCTCCCATTTACCAGAGCTGCTATGAGGCCTCCAACTGTTAATATTGAACTGAAAAGCGAATACTGCAACATAAAAAGGAGGAGGATATGAATACAAGATGTATTCCACTTTCCATTTCTCCGTTTGGTGTCACTGATACAGATGTCACTTCCAGTTAGTCTACTAAGTCTCGTGCGTTTTATTTCACTACAACAAATCTCATTTGACAGTATATTGATGGAAATAAATTAGTATAGCAGCCAATAGATGAACAATCCTAGAAATATAAGCATGAATGCTTAATAGGACTTGCCGCTGCTGTGGAGAGGCCTAAATCCTCCATTATGCCTGACTCAGTTGGTGAAGAATAACCGCTCTGCATTGCAAGAACACGCCACCAGTTAATGGTACCTTCTACTTGGCAGCTACAAATCTTGTCAGGAAATGCAGCGAAAAGCACATTTCTGGAAAATAATCTACTTGGTATCAGCCAAGTGATCAAGAACACAACATACAGGTGCTCCTGGAAAATAATTTACCAACTTTTAGGCTCCCTTTATTTCATTAAAAATGAATAATTTAGATAATATTTTTTTTAAAAATGATCATTTGTATTACTTGAGATAATCAGTCAACAAAAAATATTTTCATTATCAACAGTAACTCAAGTCTAAACAATTTTATGGACGATAAAAATATTTTTCGTTTAATCAATTTTGTAAGTGATACAAGCGATCATTTTTAATGAATTTTTTTTTAAATCATTCATTTTTCATGAAATAAACACAATTTTAGGCACCACGGTAGCAAACACATTTCAACCTGAGTTGCAGACGCAGATCTTGGTTGCTGCATCTTACTTACACCAAGGCTAACACAGAAACTCATATTTTTCATAAAAACACAATGTTGACCAAAAATACAGGAGAACAGAAAAACTTTGACCAGGTTATGTGCTTCTTTCCTCTTATCTTTTCCTAACAAAATATTTCGGTTGGACTTGAAAGAAATCAAGACACCACCCTACTTGGCGATCATCTGGTACCTTAAAAAAGGTGCCCTGACTGCAAAATGCACGTCTAATTCAATACAGATGTGGGAAAAATAGAGCATCAAGAATCAACAAAAGAAAATAGAGCTGGTGTCTTGGTGATCAATCTAAAAGATGATACAGTACTCACAGCACACCCAGTAACGAAAGAGCCGCTAACGGCGACGAGAGTGCTAAAAATGACAAGAGGCGTGACTGCAGGATCACTTGAAGACGTGATGGACCTG
Organism: Eucalyptus pauciflora; assembly: GCA_007663325.1. NCBI lineage: Eukaryota > Viridiplantae > Streptophyta > Magnoliopsida > Myrtales > Myrtaceae > Eucalyptus > Eucalyptus pauciflora. Next base: position 4,748,000 of record VMYD01000024.1, on the reverse strand, counting down.
CCATGACTGCCATGGGCGGAGACTTCTTCGGGAAGCAGAGCACTTGTTGGCGATCCATCTTCTCCTAGCCCTCCTCTCTCCATATCTTTTATTTAAAAGCTCTTCGAGTTTTCAAGACATGAAAATTGGCAAGAATTAGTCGTGAGTGAATGTGAGAATTGAGTGCGAAGAGAGGCAGAGATATAGAGTTCAAAGTAAAGGACTCTGTTGCATTAGAAGGTTTCTTCACTCCAGAGCTGCCTCATTATTTTATGTTCGTTTTCTAAGTTTCTTTTGAGTGATCATGCTGAGTAGTTGCTCAAATCTGTAGTAGTTACAGCGGCGATTCACTCATTCATGGTCGATAGAAACTACACCAAACTGCTAGTGCTACCTATCCAAAAAAAAAATTGGAAAATAACTAGAGACAAGAGATAGCACATAGGGTACTCTTAAAGAGTTTTAAATCAAAAACTTAGATAACAAGCATGCTGGGATACTTTATTACTTCCTCCCACTTGCGAATTTCACCGTAAATTGCACAATTCCCAGTATTTTCCCTTGAATAACAGAGCTATACAAGTCTCAGAGATGATAAGATGGTAGCCATGTAACATCGTATGCTCGCTGTAGAGAGCGAATCCTCCATTATGCCCGGCTCGACAGGTGATGAATAATCAGACGGCATCATACAGATGCGCCACCAGTTATGGTAACTTCTACTTGGTGGAGAATTACCTCATTAGAGGCTCCAGCCCAAATAGAGCAGTTGCCCAGGAGATCATCAAAAATAAGAGATTACATCACTAGAAAGTGTTTTTGTCGTAAGTAATTTTTTTTCTCCAAAATGCAATTAAAAGTAGTGAAAAGTCAGAATTTAACATCTCTTTGGCAAGTGGAGTTTCCATGGCACACATAATTGATCCTAGAGGAGCAACTTGAGTCTTTTCATATTGTCTGAATCATGACATCCTTATCCTTAAACAATCCAGGTCAACGTACTCCGTGGGGCCTATTAACCCATGTGATCCCCGACATCACGCGAATGAAATAAAAAAAAGAAAAATGAAAGTTTGATCAATCACACGAGCAAAGAGGCAAACATTGACGGAGCACTTCGTTTCTTCCTTGTTCTTTCTCTAGCGAAACATTCTTTCGAATTCAAAATTAAACTCATGGATCTTGTTACTCTATTGAATTTCAGTACATGAATGACTAAGATAATCGTACTAGAAGTCCTAAAATTTATCACGAAAGTGCAATCGAGTTCTAATTCTTTCAAAAAATAGAATCAACGGAATGACTTAATTGAATCAATTTGACAAGTTTTAGGACTTAATTACACTTTTTGAAAGTTTATGAACTCGACTAGCCTTTGATTAGCCTTTCATTGTTCAAATTGAAATCAAAGATCATGTCTTTGGTTTTTTAGTTTTAATTGAATTTTCAATTGACTTTGAGTCAAATTTGGGTTTTAATACCAATTGGTAGTCACAATCAATCCATATACTCCATGATCGATAAAATATGCCTGTTTTATCCATTCAAGTATGGTCCAAATGATACTTAATTTGGTGAGAAATCAAAATAGTTCAAGTTCCGACAGGTTGACGCTACACTAGCAAAATTATGACTCTATTGCATAAGTTTCAATATGCTTGAGACTTGATTTTCATCTTTAAAATCTTTAAGGCTCGATTGCATTTTACACAAAATCGTAAGAATTTCCAGTCTAATTTTCTCAAACATAAAAAATTTCATATCGTTTGCGAGTGCGACAGCTCAACATTTTCTTAAACATATAATGAAAACAAAAGGCCGAGAGAACTGAAATTTAAGGTTGTGCCGCTAATATCGAAGGTTGTCGTGAGGACTTGCTTGCTCTTTTAAGTGTTCGAAGTCAATCGGGAGAGAGACAAACCACAAGACAGGAGAGGAAGATCGGAGAAGAGGCTGGGACTGCTTCCAAACCGTACACAAGTTATAGCACTATAGTGTACTTCTCTCATACTTCATGTGTAATATCCAGAATACATAAGGGGACGTGGCCAAGTATGTGATTAGGTTCGCCCAAGAAGGTGGATTTGTCTAGGTCGGCGAAACCTCGCCGGAACAAAATGTTGATACTACAAAAGTCTGTTGACATCCCAATAGGCGCAATTGCATTGTTGTTAAGACTTACAGGAGATCGCATTACTTTAACTCACTGCAGAAATATGAACAAGCGATGCTTGCACTTCTTCCAGTGCTTGCCCTTTGGTCTCTGGCACTAACTTCGCAGTAAACAGGATCCCTAAACCGCAAATGCCAGCGAATATGAAAAATGTTCCTGCCGAAAGCAAAGTCCAGATGCAAAACGACAATCAGATAATGCATCTAATTTATCAAGGTGCAGTCACATGCGCTTAAGCTCCAAATTCTCAGTATCATACTACATAAACGAAGTCAACAGAGACAGAGAGCAGACCGGCCGCGCTCCATTCAAACATGAAGTTGAAAGTGTAGCTCACGATCCAGGAACAGGACCAGTGGGCAAACGTCACAATGCTTCCTGCTCTCCCTCTTACATTTACTGGGAATATCTTCATAATGTGGAATTAAAAGCAATCAATGGTCTATCGCTTTTAGTATTGGTCATCATAAAATTCAATTAAAAAATTTAGAAATCACACCTCAGACATTAGAACCCATGGCAGTCCCGACATGCCGACTGAGAGAAATACAAAATATGCCTGGTTGCATTATTGGTCGATCAGCAACTTCAGTGAAACTCACCACACAGTTATAGACAAGGATTCACTAAGCTCTGGTGTAATGATTTACCAATACAGCCAGGAAAACCAAAATTGGAGTGGCATCCTTGCAATTGTGCAGATCCTGTAGAGAAGGGATAACAAAATGAAAGAACAAAAAGTGAGTCGAAGTCATCAAGAATCCCAAGGGTAGTAGTAGCAGATTTACCTGCATGTAAAATGACAATCCTAGTATTAAACAGCTCAAGCACATTCCAGCAGTAGAAACCTGCAAATCGAGATCAAGCTCAATTTCAACTTTGAGGTGATTGATTCCTTTTTGAACCCAAAAAAAGAGTGAGTTTCTTTTCCTGACCATCAAAAGTGGCCGTCGTCCAGCTTTATCAGTCAAGATTACAGTAATTGCAAATGCTGGAATCTACAAAACATATCAAACTATTTGTAAAAGCAACGTGGGGAATTCATATTGCAGGATAATATTTCATAGTTGAGTATCTAGGAAATTCTCGCAAAGACAGAAAAACAGCTGACCACAACAATAGCCACGCTCCTGGTGCCAATGCTACTTGAAAAATCTGTCATGGACAAAAGTTTGTTGTGATTATCTCTTCACACTTCCTGAAGTAGTAGAGAAGCCTTTACCAGCTGATTCAAAAATGGAGCTTGCATAGTACGCGAAAGCACTGCCTCCACCAAACTGTTGAAGCATCATCAGTCCAAGTCCAATCTAAGCTTTGAAATGATTGGAAAATGTAAGTCCTCACTAGACAGCATTGCATATAGATGTGCGAATAAATGTTTATATGTAGTTGAAGGAGAGCTCACTGTGAGTGAACGAGCATATCTTCTTTGAAACACATCTAGAAATCTTGAGTGAGATTGCCTTTCAAAGGTTTTTGTGTAGACCTGTGAGATTCATAGAAGTTGAGAATGTGAGGCCCTGGAATTTATCATTCCCTGAGGGGAAATATCAGCTTTTCCCTAGAGGACTGTGAAGGGATTGAGAATTTACCATGATGTCAGCTGCTTCCTGGGAAATATCAGCACTTTTGCCTCTGAGTCTCTGTAAGGCAGCTTCAAACTCCTGTTCTCGACCCACTTTTACCTGTAAATTCATTCACACATAGCTCTTGAAAGCATTGCGGTACAACTTTAAATTTAATTTCCTCACGTATCAGATTGCCACTTGTACAAAACTAGTGCAAAACCCTGAAGGAACTTACCAACCATCTAGGAGACTCTGGTATGAAGTATAAACTGAAAATTTGTATTATGCAAGGAATTCCACCTGAAAAACAAAATGCAAAAGGCGACCTTTTTCTTTTATTTTCTCAATTTTTTTATCAGGAATAATTGTTAATAGAGAAACTCAGACACTACCGATCAGAGCCAAGGTGCGCCAAGAAACAATAGTTCCAACAAAGTATGTCAATGAAAAGCCACAGGCGCTCATGCACTGCATTCTCAAGAAAAATGGGCTAAAAGGTGATGTATTGGCAGTATAAAGCAAGCAAATAATGGTCCAAGTTTATTCTTACTTGACTGAATGAAGCAAATGCTCCCCGAACATTTTTAGGTGTTATTTCTGCGATGTATACAGGTACCTGATTGGCAAAAGAGAGGTGATGATCATCTAGGTTCACATAAGTGTACCAGGAAGTCCAAAGTGCGCATTACCACATAGCTTGTGACCCCAACGCCAAATCCTAATAATGCTCTTCCAGCATCCAGCCACCAAACATTCTGCAAGGCAACATGTAGTGTACAATTAAGTGATGGTGAAAAATGTCGCAGCCGGTCAAATTCTGATGGAACTTCTCCGACCCTGGCGAGTGCTGCCTGCATTCTGCCTACCAGATCGCGATGAATTTAGACCCAAGAGACGGCAATGAGAGAACTGTAATTGGGCGCTGAAATCTGATGTAACCCCAAAGCATCAAATTTTTTATTCGGTTGGTTCTTCATAACAGTATTGCCACAAGGCATCTGCTTGCTCACAAAGGCAGGAATGTGCAAGATGTGTGTTCCTTATGTGTTACTCAAGGTGGAGACAATATTATTTGCTAAGAGATTGTCCTTTCACTCAGAAATTATGGGATGAAATTGGAATGACCTCTTTCTATGGTTGGGAACTACAATAAGTCCTTAAGAGATTGGATTACAGATATAAGAACTAAAATTTGGTACAATAGGCCTAGTATCTCTTAAAGTACTGTTTTCTTAATTGTATTCTGGGGTCTTTGGATATATAGGAATGCTGTTGCTTTCAATCGTAATTCTAAACTAACTCACTTGGCCTCTTTTGTTTAGATAAAGCAGGGCACATCTGCAAGGCAAATCCCTCATGATACACTAGATCCAATATTGATAGAGTGAATAAATCTTTCATTTCTTGAAAGTTCTCGTGATTCAATATGGTGGTGTAATGTGTATCCCCTCTTGTTCCAGTCATAAAACAAATGAAACAAATCAAAAATTCATATTTTTGTTCCAGAATGAAATCTTATGAGAACTGTCCATATTCAGTTCATCTTTCAGAACCATATCACATCCAGGATTTGATGAAATAAGATAAATTGAGACGTTATTTTGTAAATACATAATTATCTTGCATATGTGTACAATTTCTGTATTTTCCAATTGCCTAGAAGGGACAAAAGAAACATCTTATTTTTTCTTTAACAATATCTGATGTCTAATGGACCTTCCAGTAGAATTTGAATTCAAATGAAGTTCTGACCATCTGTTAGAGTAAAAAGAAAAGTCTTCTAGGATTCCCAACAAATTCTATGATTTCTTCCAGAAGCATATGATTCTTCACCTCCTTCTCAGTTCCGTGAAAGAAGTCCGGACCAGGATCGAAATGGGAAATTCCACAAGCTGACTGGTTCAAATTGAATTCTAATGGAGCGGTGGAGTGTACAGGAGTTGCTGAAATTGGTGGCATAACAAGGGATGATGAAGGGAAATTGGTGAAGGGCTGTACTTGTTGTTTAGGAATAGATGTGACATGTCTAGAGATTGAATCTGATGCCATGCCAGTAATGCGAAACATGCTTCGCAAAATACTAGTGTTGACATCCCTAACTTGAACTCAATTTTGAATGAATGCGGGCACGTTTTAGCTGAATATGCAGCTGGTGAGAATTAAGCACTCATTCAGGGAAGCAAATCATTGTGCGGACATGCCAGCAAAGATGGGATTGATGGCATCCTACGGCACATTTACCTTCAACTGTATTCCTTCTGAATTAGAAACTCAAGTTGTATTGGATAAGCACAGAGCTTTATCCTTGGTGACTCAGACCGGGCGTTGGCCTTGATCTGCACTTTCTTATTTGGAGTATTTATACAAGTATGCGAAAGGGGTGTCAAGAAACTTCAAATTTTTCTTATCACTAACCAAATAGACATACTTCTATAACATACGAGAACACAATCTTGTAACTGAACAACAGACGTGGAAATCATTATCTTCCTTGACCACACCGAATTCGGGAAGTTACCAGCAAATTCTCTTTAAGGCATTTCCTATTCCATTTGCGATAAGTGAAATACAATACACGTGTTTGGACATCTATGAGGAGGATTTGGAGAGGCAAGATAAAGGAAAGGAACCTTGGTGAGTGCTATAGAAAGCCATCCAGCTGTGCAAACCACTTGAGAAAGCCACATTGTCTGCATCACAAGATACGACAATAGCAATTTTCTTGCTCCAGTGCAATTGTGATATTTTAGAAAGTTAATAGCTCATGGAATACTTACGCGCTTTCGACCAAGCACATCTGTCATGGTTCCATTTATTAAAGCTGCGACTAGTCCTCCAATTGTCAGCATCGAACCAAAAAGTGAATACTGCAGCATAAGAAAGATAGGGAAAAGATTTGCACAGAGAACCTGAACTGACACTGACTGCACTTATCCCTCAACGGTCCTTAATACAAGATATGCTTTTAAAGCTTATCGATTAAGATACAGGATCAATGTTATAAGGTATGTTCAGGAACAAAATACAAAAAAAAATTAGGATAACAATTAGAAGATTAGAATATAGATGATAGTTAAATCAAGTAAAACTTTGCAGCAATCATGCCATCCTGATCCCATTTCGGCAATAAGCTACATACGTCCAACCTGACAGATTCTTCATTCATGAGGAGGAAAGTAGACTTACTGCTGCTACTGAAAGTCCCAGATCTTCCTTTATACCCGACATAGCTGGTGATGAATAACCCACCTGCGCAGTAAATTGCTTGCCATTGTCAAGGTGCCTTTGTGACTGCGAGTAACCTTGCAAGGAAATACAGCTTAAATTGAGGTAGCACAATATGGTCAGAAAGATTGTGAGTCCAATGGAGAGGCAGCCCAAACACCGGCTCCTAATTTCATGCTTTCTTTTCCTTGTTCCCTTTTTTCCTGATACTTCCCCAATAGTTGTAATAGTCCTAATCCCATGTGAACAGGTCATTGCAAAAGCACCAAATTCCAAATTAATATAACTGTGAATGGTTTTCTTTTTCCGGGGATAGGCCATATGATGAAGAACAAGCTAAACAAGTTGTATTTATCTTCTTGCCAAGAGATATTCATGAATTGGAAAGAACCTATTAATATGACCTGTACTTTTACTGTAGTCCAACAGAAAGCATCTTTGTGAAGTTGAACAGATGAAACATAACAGAGAAAACAAAGACTTCATAAAGACAAGTGATGGCTCATAAATTGCTATTGGAATGCATTGCATGGTTGGTGCAGCACACTCACAGCGCATCCTGTCACAAAAGACCCGCAAACAGTGACCAGTGTGCTAAATCCGAGAAAAACCGTAACAGAAGAATCACTGGAAGATATAGAGTCGCCGTGACTGCCACAATTTGAGACTTCTTTGAGAAGCGGAGAGCCTGTTGAGAGCCCATCCTCTTCTAGATTCTCTCTCACCATCTCACCATGTCTCTCTATTTTTTCATGAATAAGAATTGCCAGAATTGAAGGAGACAAGAATGAATCTTCGATGGATGTAAAGGAACCAAAGAAATGGACTATTGGGTGTGTGACATTATGACAGAGACTTCGCATCAGAACTTTTTGTAGTCAAATAAATAGACTTTTGAGCGTGTAATAGTATGACTTAAAGCCAAAGAAATAGACTTCTGGGCGTGTAATATTATGACGGAGACATTGCATCAGGAATTTTCTGGCTTATGGCCTCATGGTTAGAAAGATTGTGGAGTCAAATGGAGAGGCAGCCCAAACAACGGCTCCTAATTTCATGCTTTCTTTTCCTTGTTCCCTTTTTTCCTAAAACTTCCCCAGTAGTTGTAATAGTCCCAATCCCACGCAAACAGGTTATTGCAAGAGTACCAAATTCCCAATTAATATAACTGTGAATGGTTTTCTTTTTCTGGGGATAGGCCATATGAAGAAGAACAAGCTAAACAAGTTGTATTTATCTTCTTGCCAAGAGATATTCATGAATTGGAAAGAACCTATTACTATGACCTGTACTTTTACTGTAGTCCAACAGAAAGCTTCTTTGTGAAGTTGAACAGATGAAACATAACAGAGAAACAAAGACTTCATAAAGACAAGTGATGGCTCATAAATTGCTATTGGAATGCATTGCATGGTTGGTGCAGCACACTCACAGCGCATCCTGTCACAAAAGACCCGCAAACAGTGACCAGTGTGCTAAATCCGAGAAGAACCGTAACAGAAGAATCACTGGAAGATATAGAGTCACCGTGACTGCCACAATTTGAGACTTCTTTGAGAAGCAGAGAACCTGTTGAGAGCCCATCCTCTTCTAGACTCTCTCTCTCCATGTCTCTCTATTTTTTCATGAATAAGAATTGCCAGAATTGAAGGAGACAAGAATGACTCTTCGATGGATATTAAGGAATCAAAGAAATGGACTATTGGGTGTGTGACATTATGATAGAGACTTCGCATCAGAAATTTTTGTAGTCAAATATATAGACTTTTGAGCGTGTAATAGTATGACTTAAAGCCAAAGAAATAGACTTCTGGGCGTGTAATAGTATGACGGAGACATTGCATCAAGAATTTTCTGGCTTACGGCCTCATGGTTATTGAATGTTCCATTTATAAGTTTCTTCTTTGCTGAAAAACATGAATGATTACTTTGGATTATTTCCAAATACTAGTCGCAATATGTTTATGGATTTGTCTCTCTAGGATATTGAACTGAATCAACCTGCTACATGTTCGGAAGATTTGTAAAGAACAGCAGATTCATCGTTACTTTTGTCCTAGTGTCTGTATAACTGTTAATAAAAATATAGGACAACCATCGGTCAAAACAATTCCTTCGTCTGAGTGACAGCAATTTAAGACTACTTTTGAACCATTACGCCTTTGGCTACTGGCTACTGGGCATCTCTCTTGATGTGTGAGAGCCAGGAAAAGGGGGGAAAAGAAACAAAGCAAAACGAGTATATCAGTAGTTATAGCTATAAACATCTATAAGAGAACTACTGTTAGGATTGATTGTAAAAATCTTTTAACGTGGAAAAGCAACATTACGTTTCAGGGCCAATTCTATGGCACAGTTTTGATGATCCATATAAGAAGTTACAGACTGATTATCCATGGTCAGGAAAAAAATATATATTTATAAAGGTAACTTATAAAAGCATTATAAAAGCATTGGTAAAAATGAGAAGGCTGGTGTAACTTTTTACCTAATAATGTATAAGGTACCGAAAAAAAAAAAATTACTAATATCTAGTTAATCGAAATTACCACTTTCATTCGACTTGTACTAATGTCTGCCAATTTTTTGCCGTATTATTGGTATGCAGTTATTCAAATAGAATTAAAATTGAGATTTACAATATACAATTTGGTCTGTGTAATTTACCGACATTAGTGACATGTACTACAATGGAACCTCTCTCTCTCTTTTTTATTTCCTCCCCGTTTTACTTTTTATTAATTCTTCGCAACGAAAAGCCTTCTGTCAGTCACCAGGCTTCCGGCCGACCCTTTAATGTTTACAGGGAATATCTACAGAGAACATATTCACTGAGATTGGTCTTGAGATAGAGACTGCAGAGTGCAAACTTAAAAACTGAAGGCATGTACCTCGGACATGATAACCCACGGTAATCCTGCAATGCCCAGTGAGTAAGCTATGGAATACACCTAAATGAAATAGTCGTCTGTCAGCAAACTTCTTCAACGAGTTATTGAGCAACGGTTCGGGATGAAAGAGATGAGGAAGAAAGGCACTCTTATAGAGACTTACAATAACTGCTACATACACCAAAATTGGGGTCACGGCCTTCCAATGATTATGTTCCTGTTTCAGCAACAGGAAAAATAGTGGGAGAAAATAAGGTCACTTCAAAACATCAAGAAACAGGAGTAGGCATAGTAATTGGTCACGAAACCTGCATGAAGAATGACAATGCTAGAAGAATGCAACAAAAGGACATTCCAGCTGAAGAAATCTGCAAATAAAAGTTGGGTTCAGGCTCAGTATCTTGAAAAGTGGTCTCCTTAAAGGGAGTATAGCAAATTTCTCAGTTTCCTAACCATCATAAGTGGTCGTCTTCCGGCTTTATCGGTCAAGATTACACTCAGAGCAGTCGCTGGGATCTGTGAAACATGTCGAGAATCTTTAGAAAATGCGATGAGGCAAGCAAATTTGTCTTTCACTGCGATTCTACATAGCCCAGTACCTGGACAACAGCCATGCTTCTGGTACCAAAGCTGCTTGAGAAGCCTGCCAAGATAACAGATTAAGATGACCCACAATGGGGCTTCAAGCGCTAATTTGTGGCACCTGAACTAAGCTTTCGTTATTCATTCGTTACTAATGTATTTATCTGTTGATTTTTACCAGCGGATTCAAATATGGAGCCTGCGTAGTAGGCAAATGCATTACTCCCAGAAGTAGACACGCATTCAGCCTGAGTTGTAGGCACAGATCTTGGATGCTTTATCCTTACACCAAAGGGGACTGAACTTAACGGTTGATGATATTTTCTCTTAAATGTTAATAATCTATAAGGTTCCGTTTGTTTCACAGAAAGTAACTTCCAGAAAAACGTTTTTCTGAATTTTTCAGTGTTTGTTTCACGAAAAATGAGCTAATCAAAAAAAACTTTTTCCATTATCGAAAAAATGTCATCTTCAAAAGTGGGGAAAATGTGTTTCACTTTTCAAAAATGGAAAACATTTTCCATAACCTCTTCCATCATACTTTATTTCACCAAACACATTTTCATTTTATTTTTATGTTTTTTTTTCTTTTTTCTTCTTTAAAAAATCAAGTTTTTAATTTTTTTTCCTTTTTTCTTTCTTTCCTTTTCATTTTCTTCCTTGGCCTTGGCCGGCTATGGGCCAATTCGAGCCTCGCCCCACTCCATCGCCTGACCAGTTCAAAGTGTGTGAGATTGATCTAATTCGCCCTTTTCATTGATGAACCAATGGTCCAATCGGGTCAATCTTAGATATTAAATCATACCCTTTTTTCTTTGCCACAAAAATTATTCCAAGCAAGACTTAAGCGCTGCTCGCATAGACTAGAACTCTTCAAATAAGAAAATAAATCGATGATCCATTCTTTAATTCTTTTTTTAATTGTTTGATTATCACATAATCAATTAATATAGTGATTGCTTAATAATTACTCAAAATTGAAACTTGTTTCTTTATAGAATTAATATATATATATAGAAAACTACCATCGACAAATTATTGCATATTGTGCAATATGCATGATGTAAATGTATAGTAAAAGTGAAACCAATCGATTTTTGGTTTGATTAATGCAACCAACAATGGTGTGGAGATAGCCGTTGGGAAGTTCACCTTTTTAACCCTAACGGGTGATCGACTTTTCTAATATTTGAGGGACAACTTAAAAAACCATTGTATTATTAAGTTGAATTGTTTAAGAGCTTCATCCTTTTCTGCATGGGTGTCATATTTCCGTCCTCGAACCATAGTACGGAGTCTACGGACTGGGGTTTCACAGCGACTTTATGCAACTTTGGTCTGCAGAACTCCAGAGGAAGATTTCATACGAGGTTAACTTTGGGAGCATACTTCATGTGTAATATCCAAAATACATCGGGGGACGTGGCCGAGTATGTGATTAGGTTCGCCCGGGAAGGTGGATTGTCCAGGTCGGCGAAACCTGGCCTGGACAGTATCCGACAGTTAAATAGAAATAAAAGCTTGAGTAGTAGTAGCTCGGTAAAATCAATCACTCAGCAAAAGGAAAAGGAGATCACAATGCTTTTGCTCTTCCTATTACACGTTGGCATTCACAGTTTGCAATCAGGAACAAAATGTTGATACTACAGAAGTCTTTTGACATCCCAATAGGCGCAATTGCAATGTTGTTAAGACTTACAGGAGATCGCATTACTTTAACTCACTGCAGAAATATGAACAAGCGATGCTTGCACTTCTTCCAGTGTTTGCCCTTTGGTCTCTGGCACTAACTTCGCAGTAAACAGGATCGCTAAACCGCAAATGCCTGTAAATATGAAAAATGTTCCTGCCGGAAGCAAAGTCCAGATGCAAAACGAAAATCAGATAATGCATCTAATTTATCAAGGTGCAGTCACATGCGCTTATGCTCCAAATTCTCAGTATCATACTACATAAACGAAGTCAACAGAGACAGAGAGCAGACCGGCCGCGCTCCATTCAAACATGAAGTTGAAAGTGTAGCTCGTGATCCAGGAACAGGACCAGTGGGCAAACGTCAGAATGCTTCCTGCTCTCCCTCTTACATTTACTGGAAATATCTTCATAATGTGGAATAAAAAGCAATCAATGGTCTATTGCTTTTAGTATTAATCATCATAAAATTCAATTAAAAAATTTAGAAATCACACCTCAGACATTAGAACCCATGGCAGTCCGGACATGCCGACACAGAGAAATACAAAATATGCCTGGTTGCATTATTGGTCGATCAGCAACTTCAGCGAAACTCACCACACAGTTATAGACTAGGATTCACTAAGCTCTGGTGTGATGACTTACCAATATAGCCAGGAAAACCAAAATTGGAGTGACATCCTTGTAATTGTGCAGATCCTGTAGAGAAGGGATAACAAAATGAAAGAACAAAAAGCGAGTCGAAGTCATCAAGAACCCCAAGGGTAGTAGTAGCAGATTTACCTGCATGTAAAATGACAATCCTAGTATTAAACAGCTCAAGCACATTCCAGCAGTAGAAACCTGCAAATTGAGATCAAGCTCAATTTCAACTTTGAGGTGATTGATTCCTTTTCGAACCCAAAAAAAGAGTGAGTTTCTTTTCCTGACCATCAAAAGCGGTCGTCGTCCAGCCTTATCAGTCAAGATTACAGTAATTGCAAATGCTGGAATCTACAAAACATGTCAAACTATTTGGAAAAGCAACGTGGGGAATTCATATTTCAGGATAATATTTCATAGTTGAGTATCTAGGAAATTCTCGCAAAGACAGAAAAACAGCTGACCATGACAATAGCCACGCTCCTGGTGCCAATGCTACTTGAAAAATCTGTCATGGACAAAAGTTTGTTGTGATTATCTCTTCACACTTCCTGAAGTAGTAGAGAAGCCTTTACCAGCTGATTCAAAAATGGAGCTTGCATAGTACGAGAAAGCACTGGCTCCACCCAACTGTTGAAACATCATCAGTCCAAGTCCAATCTAAGCTTTGAAATGATTGGAAAATGTAAGTCCTCACTAGACAGCATTGCATATAGATGTGCAAATAAATGTTTATATGTAGTTGAAGGAGAGCTCACTGTGAGTGAACGAGCATATCTTCTTTGAAACACATCTAGAAATCTTGAATGAGATTGCCTTTCAAAGGTTTCTGTATAGACCTGTGAGATTCATAGAAGTTGAGAATGTGAGGCCCCAGAACTCATCATTCCCTGAGGGGAAATATCAGCTTTTCCCTAGTGGACTGTGAAGGGATTGAGAATTTACCATGATGTCAGCTGCTTCCTGGGAAATATCAGCACTTTTGCCTCTGAGTCTCTGTAAGGCAGCTTCAAATTCCTGTTCTCGACCCACTTTTACCTGTAAATTCATTCACATAATATGTAGCTCTTGAAAGCATTGCGGTACAACTTTAAATTTGATTTCCTCACGTATCAGATTGCCACTTGTACAAAACTAGTGCAAAACCCTGAAGGAACTCACCAACCATCTAGGAGACTCTGGTATGAAGTATAAACTGAAAATTTGTATCACACAAGGAATTCCACCTGAAAAACAAAATACCAAAGGCGACCTTTTTCTTTTATTTTCTCAATTTTTTATCCGGAATAATTGTTAATAGAGAATCTCAGTCACTACCGATCAGAGCCAAGGTGCGCCAGGAAACAACAGTTCCGACAAAGTATATGAATGAAAAGCCACAGGCGCTCATGCACTGCATCTCAAGAAAAATAGGCTAAGAGGTGATGTATTGGCAGTATAAAGCAAGCAAATAATGGTCCAGATTTATTCTTACTTGACTAAATGAAGCAAATGCTCCCCGAACATTTTTAGGTGTTATTTCTGCGATGTATACAGGTACCTGATTGGCAAAAGAGAGGTGATGATCATCTAGGTTCACATAAGTGTACCAGGAAGTCCAAAGTGCGTATTACCACATAGCTTGCGACCCCAATGCCAAATCCTATTAATGCTCTTCCGGCATCCAGCCACCAAGCATTCTGCAAGGTGACATGTAGTGTACAATTAAGTGATGGTGAAAAATGTCGCAGCCGGTCAAATTCTGATGGAACTTCTCCAACCCTGGCGAGTGCTGCCTGCATTCTGCCTACCAGATCGCAATGAATTTAGACCCAAGAGACGGCAATGAGAGAACTGTAATTGGGCGCTGAAATCTGATGTAACCCCAAAGCATCAAATTTTTTATTCGGTTGGTTCTTCATAACAGTATTGCCACAAGGCATCTGCTTGCTCACAAAGGCAGGAATGTGCAAGATGTGTGTCCCTTATGTGTTACTAAAGGTGGAGACAATATTTTATTTGCTAAGAGATTGTCCTTTCGCTTAGAAATTATGGGATGAAATTGGAATGACCTCTTTCTATGGTTGGGAACTACAACAAGTCCTTAAGAGATTGGATTACAGATATAAGAACTAAAATTTGGTACAAGAGGCCTAGTATCTCTTAGAGTAGTGTTTTCTTATTTGTATTCTGAAGTCTTTGGATATATAGGAATGCTGTTGCTTTCAATCATAATTCTAAACTAACTCACTTGGCCTCTTTTGTTTAGATAAAGCAGGGCACATCTGCCGCAGAAAAGGCAAATCCCTCATGATACACTAGATCCAATATTGATAGAGTGAATGAATCTTTCATTTCTTGAAAGTTCTTGTGATTTGATATGGTGGTGTAATGTGTATCCCTTCTTCTTCCAGTCATAAAACAAATGAACAAATCAAATATTCATATTTTTGTTCAAGAATGAAATCTTATGGGAACTTTCCATATTCGGTTCATCTTTCAGAACCATATCACATCCAGGATTTGATTAAATAAGATAAATTGAGACAGTATTTTGTAAATACATAATTATCTTGAATATGTTAATAATTTCTGTATTTTCCAATTGCCTAGAAGGGACAAACATCTTGTTTTTCCTTCAACAATATCTGATCTCCAACGGACCTTTCAGGAGAATTTGAATTCAACTGAAGTTCTGACCATCTGTTAGAGTTAAAAAAAGAATGGGTCTTCTCGGATTCCCAACAAATTCTATGATTTCTTCTGGAAGTATATGATTCTCCATCTCCTTCTCAGTTCCGTAAGAAGTCCAGACCAGGATCGAAATGGGAAATTCCACAAGCTGACTGGTTCAAATTGAATTCTGACGGAGCAGTGGAGTGTTCAGGAGTTGCTGAAATTGGTGGCATAACAAGTAGGGGTGAGCGCGGTTCCCGGGTAGAACCGGGAACCGGAGAACTGAACCGGAGGTTCCGGTTCGGTTCCCGGTTCTTAAAGGACCGGTTCCGGTTCCCGGTTCCATTTTTTCGGGAACCGGAACCGGAACCGGAACCGGTCGCGGAACCGGAACCGGAACCAGTCGTGGAACCGGTCGCGGAACCGGTTTTGGAACCCCCTCCCCTGCTCACCTCACATCTATTGCTCTACTTTTGACTCTTGAGTCCCGAGTCCCGACCCGAGACGCCCTCCCCGTATGTTATAGTTTTTTTTGGTAACGTGCGTGTACGTTATAGTTTTTTTTGGTAATGTGCGTGTACATTATATTTTTTTTTTTTGGTAACGTGCGCGTACGTTATAATTTTTTTTGGTAATGTGCGCGTATATTATATTTTTTGGTCGACGTTATAGTTTTTTGGTAACGGGACATTATTTTTTTTTTTGGTTCCACAAGCCTATTATTTTTTTTTTGATAACTGTTATAGTTCAAATCAAAAAAAAAAAAAAGAACCTGTTGGAACCTGGAACCGACCCTAGAACTTGTGACAGGGTAGGTTCCAGGTTCTTGATTCTAACGGGTAGGTTCCAGGTTCCTCATTTTGAGAAACCTGTATCCGAGGGTAGGTTCCAGGTTCCGTCTGGAACCTGGAACCGCTCAGCCCAGGCGGAACCTGGAACCGCTCACCCCTGGGCTGATGAAGGGAAAACGGTGAAGGGCTGTACTTGTTGTTTAGAAATAGATGTGACATGTCTAGAGATTGAATCTGATGCCAGTAAAGCGAAACATGCTTTACAAAATACTAGTATTGACATCCCTAACTTAAAGTCAATTTTGAATGAATACGGGCACATTATAGCTGAATATGCAGCTGGTGAGAATTAAGCATGCATTCAGGGAAGCAAATCGTTGTGCGGATATGCTAGCAAAGATGGGATTGATGGCATCCTACGGTACATTTACCTTCAAATGTATTCCTTCTGAATTAGAAACTCAAGTTGTGTTGGATAAGCACAGAGCTTTATCCTTGGTGACTCAGACTGGGCGTTGGCCTTGATCTGCACTTTCTTATTTGGAGTATTTATACAAGTATGTTTTAAAAAAATGGCACCTGCGAAAGGGCCGTAAAGAAACTTCAAATTTTTCTTACCACTAACCAAATAGACATACTTCTACAACATACGAGAACACAATCATGTAACCGAACAACAGACGTGGAAATCATTATCTTCCCTGACCATACAGAGCTCGGGAAGTTACCAGCAAATTCTCTTTAAGGCATTTCCTATTCCATTTGCTATAAGTGAAAGACAATACACGTGTTTGGACATCTATGAGGAGGATTTGGAGAGGCAAGATAAAGGGAACGAACCTTGGTGAGTGCTATAGAAAGCCATCCAGCTGTGCAAACTACTTGAGAAAGCCACATTGTCTGCATCACAAGATACAACAATAGCAATTTTCTTGCTCCAGTGCAATTGTGATATTTTAGAAAGTTAATAGCTCATGGAATACTTACGCGCTTTCGACCAAGCACATCTGTCATGGTTCCATTTATTAAAGCTCCGACTAGTCCTCCAATTGTCAGCATCGAACCAAAAAGTGAATACTGCAGCATAAGAAAGATAGGGAAAAGATTTGCACAGAGATCCTGAACTGACACTGACTGCACTTTTCCCTCAACGGTCCTTTGTACAAGATATGCTTTTAAAGCTTATCGATTAAGATACAGGATCAACGTTATAAGGTATGTTCAGGAACAAAATACAAAAAAAAATTAGGATAACAACTAGAAGATTAGAATATAGATGATAGTTAAATCAAGTAAAACTTCACAGCAATCATGCCATCCTGATCCCATTTCAGCAATAAGCTACATACGTCCAACCCAACAGATTCTTCATTCATGAGGAGGAAAGTAGACTTACTGCTGCTACCGAAAGTCCCAGATCTTCCATTATACCCGACATAGCTGGTGATGAATAACCCACCTGCACAGTAATTGCTTGCCATTGTCAAGGTGCCTTTGTGACTGCGAGTAACCTTGCAAGGAAATACAGCCTAAACTGAGGTAGCACAATATGGTCAGAAAGATTGTGGAGTCAAATGGAGAGGCAGCCCAAACACCAGCTCCTAATTTCATGCTTTCTTTTCCTTGTTCCTTTTTTTCCTGATACTTCCCCAATAGTTGTAAAAGTCCCAATCCCACGCGAACAGGTTATTGCAAGAGCACCAAATTCCAAATTAATATTACTGTGAATGGTTTTCTTTTTCCGGGGATAGGCCATATGATGAAGAACAAGCTATGTATTTATCTTCTTGCCAAGAGATATTCATGAATTGGAAAGAACCTATTAATATGACAACAGAAAGCATCTTTGTGACGTTGAACAGATGAAACATAACAGAGAAAACAAAGACTTCATAAAGACAAGTGATGGCTCATAAATTGCTATTGGAATGCATCGCATGGTTGGTGCAGCACACTCACAGCGCATCCTGTCACAAAAGACCCGCAAACAGCGACCAGTGTGCTAAATCCGAGAAGAACCGTAACAGAAGAATCACTGGAAGATATAGAGTCGCCGTGACTGCCACGATTTGAGACTTCTTTGAGAAGCGGAGAGCCTGTTGAGAGCCCATCCTCTTCTAGACTCTCTCTCACCATGTCTCTCTATCTTTTCATGAATAAGAATTGCCAGA
Source organism: Eucalyptus pauciflora (assembly GCA_007663325.1). Lineage (NCBI taxonomy): Eukaryota > Viridiplantae > Streptophyta > Magnoliopsida > Myrtales > Myrtaceae > Eucalyptus > Eucalyptus pauciflora. The sequence goes on along the minus strand of VMYD01000024.1, from coordinate 4,729,628 downwards.
ATTGAAGGAGACAAGAATGACTCTTCGATGGATATTAAGGAATCAAAGAAATGGACTATTGGGTGTGCGATATTATGATAGAGACTTCACAGCGGAAAGTTTTGTCGTCAAATAAATAGACTTTTGAGCATGTAATAGTATGACTTAAAGCCAAAGAAATAGACTTGTGGGCGTGTAATAGTACGACGGAGACATCGCATCAGAAAAAGACTTGTGGGCGTGTAATAGTTTGTTCTTTGCTGAAAAACATGAATGATTACCTTGGGTTATTTCCAAATACTAGTCGCGATATGTTTATGGATTTGTCTCTCTAGGATATTGAACTGAATCAACCTGCTACATGTTTGGAAGATTTGTAAAGAATAGCAGATTCATCGTTACTTTTGTCCTAGTGTCTGTATAACTGTTAATAAAAAGATAGGAAAATCATCGGTCAAAACAATCCCTTCGTCTGAGTGACAGCAATTCAAGACTACTTTTGAACCACTCCGCCAGGTCAAAACAACCCCTTCGTCTGAGTGACAGCAATTTAAGACTACTTTAAGACTACTTTTGAACCACTACGCCAGGTCAAAACAACCCCTTCGTCTGAGTGACAGTAATTTAAGACTACTTTTGAACCACTACGCCTTTGGCTACTGGCTACTGGGCATCTCTCTTGACGTGTGAGAAGCAGGTCGCAAGTTCGATTCTCATCTCATAATTCGGGAAAAGGGCGAAACAAAGCAAAACGAGTATTTATAGCTATAAACATCTAGAAGAGAACTACTGTTAGGATTGATTGTAAAAATCTATTAACGTGGAAAAGCAACATGACATTTCAGGGCCAATTCTATGGCACAGTTTTGATGATCCGTATAAGAAGTTACAGACTGATTGTCCATGGTCAGTAAAAATATATATATTTATAACAGTAACTTATAAAAGCATTGGTAAAAATGAGGCGGCTGGTGTAACTGTTTGACTTATAATGTATCAGTAAGTTACCAACGAAAAAATAAATTTACTAATATCTAGTTAATCGAAAATTACCACTTTCATTCGACTTGTACTATTGTCTGCCAATTTTTTGCTGTATTATTGGTATGCAGTTCAATTTGGTCTGTGTAATTTACCGACATTAATGACATGTACTAAAATGGAACTTCTCTCTCTCTCTCTTTTATTTCCTCCCCGTTTCACATTTTATTAATTCTTTGCAACAAAAAGCCTTCTGTCAGTCTTGCTGTCAGTGCTGCCTGTGTTTGGCTCATACCAAATCATTGAAGAAAATTAGCAAGTGACGCTTGCAGTTCTTCTAATGCTCGCCCCTTGGTCTCTGGCACTACCTTCGCGATGAATAAGACTGTGAGAACGCAAATGCATGCGAACATCAAAAATGTCCCTGAAAGTAACACAGTCCAGATTAAGCATAAACACAATATAGATAGATAGATAGAGAGAGAGAGAGAGAGAGTACCGGGTGCACTCCATTCGAACATGAAGTTGAAAGTGTAGGTCACAATCCAAGAACAGGACCAGTTGATGAATGTCACCAGGCTTCCGGCCGACCCTTTAATGTTTACAGGGAATATCTACAGAGAACATATTCACTGAGATTGGTCTTGAGATAGAGACTGCAGAGTGCAAACTTAAAAACTGAAGGCATGTACCTCGGACATGATAACCCATGGTAATCCTGCAATGCCCAGTGAGTAAGCTATGGAATACACCTAAGTGAAATAGTCGTCTGTCAGCAAACTTCTTCAACGAGTTATTGAGCAATGGTTCGGGATGAAAGAGATGAGGAAGAAAGGCACTCTTATAGAGACTTACAATAACTGCTACATACACCAAAATTGGGGTCACGGCCTTCCAATGATTATGTTCCTGTTTCAGCAACGGGAAAAATAGTGGGACAAAATAAGGTCACTTCAAAACATCAAGAAACAGGAGTAGGCATAGTAATTGTTCACGAAACCTGCATGAAGAATGACAATGCTAGAAGAATGCAACAAAAGGACATTCCAGCTGAAGAAATCTGCAAATAAAAGTTGGGTTCAGGCTCAGTATCTTGAAAAGTGGCCTCCTTAAGGGGAGTACAGCAAATTTAGCAGTTTCCTAACCATCATAAGTGGTCGTCTTCCGGCTTTATCTGTCAAGATTACACTCAGACCAGTCGCTGGGATCTGTGAAACATGTCGAGAATCTTTAGAAAATGCGATGAGGCAAGCAAATTTGTCTTTCACTACAATTCTACATAGCCCAGTACCTGGACAACAGCCATGCTTCTGGTACCAAAGCTGCTTGAGAAGCCTGCCAAGATAACAGATTAAGATGACCCACAATGGGGCTTCAAGCGCTAACTTGTGGCACCTGAACTAAGCTTTCATTATTCATTCATTACTAATGTATTTATCTGTTGATTTTTACCAGCAGATTCAAATATGGAGCCTGCGTAGTAGGCAAATGCATTACTCCCAGCAAATTGTTGAAGCACCATCAGCCCAACTGCTATCTATTGCTTCGACAAGATTAGGAATATAAGAAAAGGGTATGAAAATTGCAAGCAATTTGAACAATTTTGAGGGCCTTCTCACTATAAGTGGATGAGCATAGCGTCTTTGGAACAGATCCAGAATTCTAGACTGAGACTGCTGTTCAAAGGTCTCTGTATAGTCCTATAAGACAAGTGAAATGAGAAACCTCGGTAGCAAAAATCAGATGCTTCCAAATTATCTGAAAGACAAGCAAGATTGAGATATTACTCTAATATCGGCTGCTTCCTGAGTAATATTGACACTTTTGCCTCTGAGTCTCTGTAATGTGACTTCAAACTCCTTCTCTCGGTGGACTTTTACCTGTAAATGACTTTCTGCTATTCTTACAATGAAAAGTTCATAATCTTGGCTTCGTCATCAAGTTCTATGATTCTACACAACTAGCATATACTTAGAATGGCGATCTGCACCACTTGGATTGTGTGTCAAAGTGGATTGCCACTGAAATGTTAATAATGCCTATGCCTCTACTCCACTAACAACTTACCAGCCATCTAGGAGACTCTGGAACAAAGAACAAACCCAAAATTTGTATGACACAGGGAATGCAACCTGAAGATGAAATCACCAAGAATGACTTTTTGATATTTTCCAACTCATTCACCACATAACAAAAAAATAGGGAACTGAGACACTACCGATCAGAGCCAAGATGCGCCAGGAGACAATGGTTCCAAGAAAGTAAATCAACGAAAAGCCACAGCATAGCATGAACTGCAACAGGAGCCAACTCTGTGTTAATAAGCAAATGAATTGTCTCAACTCAATTTTAATTTCCATGCTGTCCAAACTTTTTGACCTGATTGAATGCCGTAAATGCTCCCCGGACATTTGTAGGTGTTATCTCAGCAATGTACACAGGTACCTGTTTGGAAACAAAGATAATGATTAACAGTACGTTGGCATTTCAACTTCTATAAATTTATCAGGACAGTAAGTCCAGAATCTTCCTGCATATACCACATAACATATGATCCCAATGCCAAGCCCAATTAGCAGTCTTCCAATATCCAGCCACCAAGCATTCTGCAGAGTAGATAGAATGTACCATTAAGTGCTTACGCTCTATCTCACAGCCTAAACCATGATCTGATCATTCACAAAAATAGGATGATGTAAAAACTCCCGTCTTAGCAGGTAGAGAATCAATTGTATCTTTTTTTTCTGGGCGGCGATCCCCTAACCAGCTGGACAGATAGTTTGAAGTGCGAATATCACAAATGCAGTGAAAAATTACAGGTAGAGAATCAATTGTATCTTTTTTTTCTGGACAGCAATCCCCTAACCAGCTTGACAGATATTTTGAAGTGCAAATATCACAAACGCAGTGAAAAATTACAAAAAAGTCCTACAGGACCAATCTCTGAATGAACTTATCCATATGGTAAGCGCAAAGGTGGAAAATGAGATTTATATTATTAAGCCTGTTTATTGAGTCATCGAAGGTGAAGAAAAATTCTGCAGTGGCGAGAGGAAGGGCAGGAACCTTGGCAAATGCTATAGAAAGCCATCCTGCAGCACCAAATATTTGAGAAAGCCACATTGCCTGGATCAAAAGATATATCTTTTAAGATTCCTGTAAGATCTGTAGTTCATTGAGATTTTGAGAATGAAAGGGAGAGGATTACTTACTCGTTTACGCCCAATCAAATCCGTTATCCTCCCATTTACCAGAGATGCTATTAGGCCTCCCACTGTTATTAATGAACCGAAAAGCGAATACTGTAACACAAAAGAATTGGGGAGGATGTCAATACGACTTGTGATCCATTTCCCATTTATCCGTTCGGCGTCACTGATAGAGATGTCATTTTTAGCTAGTCCACTAAGGCTCGTGTGTTTTATTTTACTCCAACAAGTCTTGTTTAGAACCCGATTTGTATAGCGGCTAATAGATAAACAACTCTAGAAATATAGCACGAAAGCTTGGTAGGACTTGCCGCTGCTGTGGAGAGGCCCAAATCCTCCATTATGCCAGACTCTGCTGGTGAAGAATAACCGGTCTGCATTGTAAAAAATGCCGCCAGTTAATGGTACCTTCTACTTGATAATACTAAACTTGTCGTGAAATGCAGCGAGCAACACATTTTCCAAGCAAATTCTGCAAAGGATGCAAACTAAAGATGCAGGCTAAAAGTTAGTTTTTGAATGGCATTTTTCTCAAAATTGTGATTGAAGTAATTAATGAAGATCATTTGACTTCTTTTTTGCATATATAAGTTTCATGCCGTGCACTCGAGTGATCCTAATCAGCTACTTGCTTTATCGTGATTCGAGTTGAAATTCTTACATGAAAACATGGAAACAAGCATCATACTCCCGGGTAGTGAGTGGGAAAATGTTACAAAGGAGTTGTGGGAACAAATTGTCACATTCTTAAATAATCCAGGTCAACCTAATGTGGTATCAGCCTAGTGATCAAGAACATAGTACACAGATGCCTCTGGAAAAGAATCTACTTATGCTTTCACGCACCAAAAGCAGAAGTAGACACGCATTTAGCCTGAGTTGTAGGCACAGATCTTGGATGCTTTATCCGTACACCAAAGGTCAAACTGAAGACCCAGACTTTTCTTCTAAAAACACAATGTTGACCAATCATACAAGAAAACAGAGGCAACTTTGACCAAGTAATCTGCTTCTTTCCTCTTATCTATTCCTAACAGAAAATTTTCAGTAGACCTCCGTAAGAAATTGTCACACTGTCTACTCGGCAATCATCAGAATCGTCACAGAAGGCACCAAGACTGCAAAATTCACCTCTGATTCAACAGAGATGCGGGCGAGGGGACGTGAAAATAAATAACCTTCAAAAGAAAACAGAGCTGGCTTCTCGATGGTGAATCTTAAAACTCGATACAATACTCACAGCACACCCGGTCATGAAAGACCCGCCAACGGCAATGAAAGTGCTAATAACGACGAGCGGCGTGACTGCAGGGTCACTCGAAGGCACGACGGGGCTGCCGTGACTGCCATGGACAGAGACTTCCGTAGGAAGCAGAGCACTCGTGGGCAGTCCGTCTTCTTCTATGCTCTCTCTCTCCATATCTCGTCGTTCGAAAGCTCTTCGGTGTACGTTTCCAAGAAATGAGAATTTGGCGAGAATGAGTCAAGAGTGATTGCGGAGAATGGAGTGAGATGGTTTGGTGAGTCAGAGAGGCAGCGGCAGGGGAGCTCAGAGCAGTGGACTGTCTGTTGCTGCATGAGTAGGTTTCTTCCCTCCAAAGACTCCTCACTATTGTATGATCTTTTTCCAAGTTCTTTATTCTTTGATTGCATCACGTTTTGCAGCATGCTCAAACCCGGAGTAGCTACAGCGGCAATCCATTCATCAATGGTCGATGCGAACTTCACCAACCCGGTGGTGCAACCTACCCCCGGCTACTTTGGAGAATTGTTAAGAGGTGAGGGATGGCGTGGAGGGATTGGTTTGGTTAAAGAAATGGATGCCGAAGATTTGAAAAGAGGGGGCCACGGAGAATACTCTTAACTCCTCCTCTGACGTGCAAACCAGGCCGATAGCCTGTTGAAATTGACATATAGAGAAACCTCATACGCATAGTAAATTTAGGGCGGAACCTCTGCTCCGAATCCAAGACGTATGTATAACTCATTTTTTAAGTGGGTCGAACTTAACAGTTGATGATACGTTCTCTTAGATGTTAATAATCTATAAGGCTCGATTCATTTCATAGAAAGTAATTTCTAGAAAAAACGTTTCTAGGACTTTCCAACACCCGTTTCTGGGAAAATGAACTAACCAAGAAAAACGTTTTCAGCTAATAGAAAAGAAAAAAAAAAAAAACATCTTCAAAAGTGGAGAAAATGTGTTCCACTTTTTAAAAGTAGAAAACAGTTTCCATGACTTCTTCCACCATACTTTGTTTCACCAAACACATTTTCATTTTATTTCTATATTTTCTTTTTATTTTTTTAAAAAATCGAGTTTTTCTTTTTCTTTTCTTTTTTTCTTTTCTTTTTTTCATTTTCATCTTCTTCCTTGGCCTTGACCGGCTGTGGGCCAATTCGAGCCTCACCCCACTCCATCACCTGACCAGTTCGAAGTGTGTGAGATCGATCTAATTCGCCCTTTTCATTGATGAACCAACAGTCCAATCTGGTTAATCTTAGATATTAAATCCTACCCTTTTTTCTTCGGCACAAAAATTATTCCAAGCACGACTTAAGTGCTGCTCGCATAGACTAGAACTCTTCAAATAAGAAAATAAATCGATGATCCATTCTTTAATTCTTTTTTTAATTGTTTGATTATCAAATAATCGATTAATATAGTGATCGCTTAATTACTCAAAATTGAAACACGTTTTTTTGTAGAATTAATATATATTTATAGAAAACTACCATCAACAAATTATTGCATATTGTGCAATATGCATAATGTAAATGTACGGTAAAAGTGAAACCAGTTGATTTTTGGTTTGATTATTGCAACCAACAATGGTGTGGAGATAGCCGTTGGGAAGTTCACCTTTTCAACCCCGACGTGTTATCGACTATCCTAATATGTGAGGGTTAAACTTGGAAGAAGTAGATTATCTCTGAAAAAATCAACGTTTTTTGAATCATTTATTTCCTACGAAATAAGTGGAATTTAAGTTAATATCGTCGAATTTATGGTATTTAGAATAATGGATCATGTATGTATGATAACAGAATTTGTCTGTGAATGGTTCCTAATTAAGGGGCAAAAATTAAGGAAATGCAGGGACAATAGCTTCTCTTGCAGCTTTCTTTCGGAAACTCTCAAAGGGGCAAATTTGAAAAATATAGCAAAACTTAAGGAACGGTAGTAGGCCGTCAAACAGTGAGTGGGGGATGTGCCTCCACATCACATATAGCATAAATCCGTCCCTATCACAAAAGCTTAGGCAAATCAAAGTATCATGAAAATGGATTTATTTTTTTTCCCTAAATGTCACGTCCAACATGGTCCTACCGCTACATAAGTTAATACCCTATCCAACCCACCCCAAAAAGAAAACAGAGACCCACTCCCGTCCCATCACTTTTTCCTGAGTTTTATGGGCCAATGCCAGCGAAGAAGATAAAAAAGATAAAGAAGAAAAGAAAGAAAAGAAATTAAAATTTAAAAAAAAAAAATTATGGAAAATGAGTGTGGATAGAAAAAGATATCCCTTACCAAACGACGGAAAATATCTTCTTTTTCATCTTCAAATTTCAACCAAATATAAGAAAATATGGTTATTTTCTTGAAAAATGACTTCTTAGAAAACATCATATTTTCCACAAAAACGAATGAAGCTACTCTTCATTTATTTCATTGAAAATGAATAATTTGAAAATTATTTTTATAAAAATGATTGCTCGAAAAAATGTTTTCATCATTGACGATGAAAACATTTTTTACAAACTAATCATTTAATGCTATACAAGCGATCATCTCTGAAAAAACAAAAACGTTTTTCCGAATCATTTACTTCCTGTGAAATAAGCGGAATCTAAGTTAATCTTGTCGAACTTATGGTATTTAGAATAACGGGTTATGTATGTATCATAACATAATTGGTCTGTGAACTAATTATTTCTTGAGAACTGCACAATTTGTCTATAAACGGTTCCTAATTAAGGGGCATACATTAAGGAAATGTAGGGACAATAGCTTCTCTTGCAGCTTTTTTTTGGAAACTCTCGAAGGAGCAAATTTGAAAAATATAGCAAAACTTAAGGTACGGTAGTAGGCCGCCAAACAGTGAGTGGGGGATGTGCCTCCACATCACATAGAGCATGGATCCGTCACGTCCAACACGGTCCTACCGCTACATAAATCAAATAGACCCAACATGGCGGTGCGGGGGGACTTATTAATCATTCAATATCCACATTCAAATTTGGATTTAATTGCACGATTGAAACTCAAGTGCATTCCACTGAAACTTTATTTCCCACTCATATGTCGTGACTTGGAGTTGATGAAATGGAAGTATAATTCGTTTATAACATGCTTAATCAGAAACAAGTAATGGGCGAACTCGACTAAGTTTCATAGCCTTAATTTTTTGTACATCAATCATCATACCAATATGCCAGTATCCAACAAAGTTGACCTGACCATGGTGAAATCAATCACCGTAAAAAGGTCAAACAAATTGCAAAGAAATGTCTCTTTTCTTTCCCCCCTTCTTTTGGATATTGTATATTTTTGCCGCAATCAGACACAAAAAAGTCAATCTTACAAAAAGGTTCTCGGAAGCCTAATTCAGATAAGAGTATGAATTAGAGCTATTTCATCAACAACAAAAAAGAAAGTCCACAATAGACATCATCTCAAATAAGAGCGTAAAGTGATTAATTTAGTCTTAAATAAGGGCTTAAGCGAGCACATGCATTTCACATGCCACTTTTTTAGGGGCGTTCTCATCCCAAACAGGTTTTTTTCTTTTTCTTTCTTTTATTTCTATGTTCATCTTCTTCCCCCTCTTTATTCGTCCGGCCAACGTCCTAGTTCACTTTCTTCTTTGTCGAACGCAACCTTTTCTTCATCATTCGCATGAGCTACTCGATGACGATGGCTTGAGCTTGGACAGTGGCTAGCGGCAAGCACCTCGAGGACGTGCCAACATTGGCAACTCCAAAATCAGGCAGCGGGGATATAAAACTAGGCAGCGTCAAGGAGCATGACGGCCTCCTTTCTTTAGCTTATGCCCCATATTTATACAGAGGTGGTTCTTCTTTTCAATTTGAGTGAGATCTTAAAAATTCAAACTCCATCTGAACGAATCAGTTTATACTCCTATTATGAAAGCAAACAATCAAACAATAAAATAGACAAGACAAGAAAATAAATCGAATAATAGATCTACGTGATTTGGTTATACTGATTTACGTCCAGATAGAGAGTAACAATGAATTTCACTATAGATCAAGTGATACAATGAAAATCATAACCACACTCAAGTCACTCAAATGCTCTCAGTATTTCTCAAGCCCTAATTACACTTAATAACTCATGCAACGTTTAGCCTCACAAATTCTTTATGAAATAATCTCTTAATCCCACAAATAAATTATACATAATTTCTTACTAAAATAATTTAATCGACTTCAACAATTAAATTATTGATGTAATTTCACGGAGAAAAATCTACACCAAGCGCTTGGTTGAAAACCGCACTTCAAGACCTTTTAACGTCAATTACGACCATCGAACCAACGCCTGAGCTGAGGAAATATAATAATCCTCTAAACCTCGGCCGACTTAAACAAGGAAAGATATCGATGATTAATTTGTACCGCCTCAAGGAATCCAAATTGAATGTGTCGAAGGTGGTTGACTTCAGTGTAATTGTTGACCCCGCCAATTACATATAACACAAAGACAATAATCCTTCTGCAAATTGGACTCGTAACACTGAATCGGAAGTCTTAATTTCCATGACACACAATTGGATGTTCACAGTATTACAACTTTCGCACCTTTCCTTTAATCAATTGGGCTTCCTTATAATTTATCTCAGTTCGGATTTCGTTTGGCTCACACTCAAGACATATTATAACAACTCCTTGCACATTTTCTTCCTTTATGTTCAAAATCCCATCCTCTTATCTCTTATCTTTCTTTATTTTTATTTTTATTTTTAATTTGCCGAATGTGTCTACTTCGAAATCCACTTTAGCCGGGTTTGGTGTTCTATCCAAATCTTGCAAATAACCGAATGGAATTCAAGATTTTAGCGGGGATACAAAACCAGGCAGTGGCAAACACGAGCCCTCCAATGGTGGTAGCGATGATCGGCGAATGGCGGCGAAGGCCTGAGTGGCTTCCACAACGAAAAAAGCGGCTGTTCTTGGTGTGGTGCAGCTTAAACCGTCTCCTAGGGCCCGCTTCCAGCGGCAAAGAATGATCATTTGTAATTGGGGAGGACTTGATGTCAATGAATGACGATTGTAACATAATTTAGTTCAATTGAATTGGAGATTGCGATTAGTTTTTCCAATTTTCTTGTTTTGTTGACATCATGAAGTCACCCATGAACCTGTCGTCCTTGTGATCGGCCATGGCTATGCTTGAGAGCTCAGAGACATCGGGGCCATTACCACAAGTGAGGAGAGAGAATGGCAACAACATCCATCCAACGATGGATAAACGAGCCGTCGTCGATGATGTCAGTATGAAGGCTCAACAGTGACTTCATGATGTCGGGTGAGATCAAGCACCGGAAGTGGTTCTATGCATGTGCGGAAGGGGGAACAACAACGAGGAAGATGAAAGAGAAAAAACTAAAAGGAAAAAAGGAAGAAAACAATAAAAACTTACAAATGCCCTCATCATGCCTTTGGAAAGTAGCATGTGAAATGCACGTTCTTGCTTAGACCCTTATTTGAGATTAAGTAGCCACTTTATACTATTGTTTAATACAGAATTCACTTGGGACCCTTTTTCGAGAAAAATATTTCACTTCAAATCCTTATTTAAAATTTTCTCCTCCTTTTATGGTTGGAAACACAATGATCATACCAATTCGGATCCCAACAAAGTACAAATCATTGCCGAAAATGGGCAAGTGATGCTTGCAATTCTTCCAATTCTCGCCCCTTGGTCTCTGGCACTATCTTCGCAGTGAATAAGATAGTTAAACCACAAACACATGCGAAGATAAAGAAGGTTCCTGAAAGCAGTATAGTCAAGACATAGATCTATTAGTACATACAATAGACATAAGAACTCATGCAGTTCCTGGATTTAGACTCCAGAGAAGCATACCCAGTGAAAATTAGAGAACAAGAACGAAAAAAAAAAAAAGGAGGATGAATTACCGGGTGCACTCCATTCAAACATGAAGTTAAAACTGTAGCTGACGATCCAAGAACAGGACCAATTGGAGAAGGTTAACAAGCTTCCAGCCGACCCTTTAACATTTACTGGGAATACCTATCGAAAAGATGTCCACCAGTATGACTTCTAATCCTATATATGGTCTTGAAGTAGAGGCCATAGAGTGCAATGTTAGACAGAAGGTACCTACTTACCTCGGACATTATGACCCACGGTAAACCCGCCATGCCAAGTGAGTAAGCTACAGAATACACCTGATTGCAATAATCATCTATCAGCAACTTCAGTACAACTAATCCTGGAAAGACGGTTGAGGACTTAGAAGCAGCGATATTATAATGAAGGTTTCTTTGGTCGAAGTGTGTTCCCCAATGTATTATTGCCTGGTAAAGTAGGATTGAGCAGCAACTCGATATGACCTCAACTATAAGAGATAGCCATATACGAGTTGAAAAACAAGCGAGCGGGAAAATATTTGTTACACAAACTTACCATAATGCATACATACACCAAAATGGGAGTGACTTCCGTCCAGTACTGCAAGTCCTGGTTTCACATGAAGGTATTATAAATAAATAAATAAATTAAACATTAGTCCATTTCATGAGATCAAGAAGAATGGGTAGGCTTAGTGACTATTCATACCTGCATGAAGAACGAGAATCCTAAACCAAAGCAACTCAAGCACATTCCAGCTGAAGAAATCTACAAATGGATGTCATATTTGGTAATGCTTATGAGCAACTTACTTTAGGAGAATGCATCGATATGTATTGGTTTCCTCACCATTAAAAGCGGTCTTCTTCCAGCTTTATCCGTCAAAATTACACTAAGAGCTGTTGCAGGGATCTACAAAATAGGTGAGAAAATCTTGAAAATGTGATAAATAAAATTTCTCTTCCAGCTTAAATTTCCAAAGTCTATTACCTGGACAATAGCCATGCTTCGGCTACCAAAGCTGCTTGAAAAGCCTGTCAGGACAATTAGTAAAGATTACCATGTCTTTGTTCTTTATGATTAACTAACGAATTTATAGCATGATTTTTACCAGCTGATTCAAATATAGAGCTTGCATAGAAGACAAATGTACTCGACCCTCCAAATTGTTGAAGGACCATCAATCCAACTCCAATCTAAATTTTGAAAAAATCAGGAAATAGGAAGAAAAAACAGTGCGAAAAATGGCAAGCAATTTGAATATTTTGGAGGCAAGGCTTACTATGAGGGAATGAGCGTATCTCCGTTGAAACAAATCAAGAATTCTAGACTGGGAAGACCGTTCAACGGTTTCTGTATAATCCTATAATACAATATGAATTGAAACATTAAAAAGTAGGAGGTAAAGGGAAAACTTTCTCCTATTGATATGCGAATGGAGAAATTACTCTGATATCCGTTGCTTCCCGAGAAATGTCAACACTTTTGCCACGGAGTCTCTGCAATGTGGCTTCGAACTCCTTTTCTTGACCAACTTTTACCTGTCAGTCAATAACTACACTAATCATCTTCCTTGCAATGGAAAATGCAGAGTCCTCACTCCAATATTCCTACAACATTAACTTCATTTCATCTTATGATTTCAGATTTATTGATAATTAGTGAGCTCTCACAAAAACTGATCACGCGAATTGTCTTGACATGGAAATTGTAATGTCTATACCTCTAGTCATTCTCAGTTTACCACTAAGACTTCAATTTCAGCCATGAGTAAAATTATTCTTTGGTAAAATATTGACTTCATTACCACTCTTCCCATTATCAGTCTATGATTTTTAACAAAGTAATGTGTTTGCACACGAGAATGTTAAAAATGATTTCCATGCCTTGCGATCAAAATACTCCACATGGCATGCAGCATGCTACTTGTGCCATTTAGACAGCCCCCAATTATCCAAGTTCCATAATGTAATGGTTACTCGACCATGAAATCGTCACCATCGAATGCCAAATTTGGACATAACACCGTGAAGCTACATAGAGCAAAGTGATGACCACAATCGAAATTGAAGTTTCAGATAAGAACGACATAAATCACCATATTACGTGTTTCCTCATAAGTACCTCGTACACCCCATAAACAACTTACCAACCATCTAGGAGACTCCGGGATAAAGAATAAACCGAAAATTTGAAGTACGCAGGGGATACAACCTGAAGATTAAATCATGGACAGTGACCTTATCCTGTTTCCCATGATAAATCTAATAAAACAAAGCAGGAGAGAACTGAGACAGTACCTATCAAAGCCAGAATTCGCCAGGAAACAACAGTTCCAAGAAAGTAAATCAACGAAATGCCACAGCATATCAAAAACTGCAACCAGATCCAGCAAAGGTCGATAGGCAATGTATAGAGTTGACACCATCAACATCTTACAGTGGCCCAAAATTTTCACCTGATTTAAAGCTGTGAATGCTCCCCGGATACTTTTGGGTGTTATTTCGGCAATGTACACAGGTACCTGTTTGGCAACAATATCATGACCAACAATTTCAAGAAATTAATTATGATAAGAAATCTGAATGTTTCTGCCTTTACCACGTAACATACAATCCCCATGCCGAGTCCAGTTAACAGCCTTCCAATATCGAGCCACCAAGCATTCTGCAAGGTAAGATGAAATACACCATTAACTGCTTCTCAGCCTTTTTGGAGAATAGGCAACTCCGCCTTTTCGGAGAATAGGCAACTCAGAAAAGTAGAATATGATTGAAGTTTTGTGGATCAAGTCATTGAAAATCTATTAAGCAAAATTCTGAATCGGAAAAATAGACAGAGCACAAACCTTGGCAAATGCTATAGAAAGCCATCCTGCAGTGGAAAATATTTGTGAAATCCACATTGTCTGCATCACCTTACATCAATTAAGAATTCCGTAAGATTTTTTTTCAGGTTCTTCACTGAACATGCGTGATTTTCAAATTCACGAATAGCTGGAAAGGCTAGAGAATAACTTACACGTCTGCGACCCATCACATCTGTCATCTGCCCATTTACCAAAGCTGCTATTAACCCTCCTATTGTTAATATAGAACCAAAAAGCGAATACTGTAACAGGAGAAAGTCAGGAATATTAATATTAGAGAACCCGGATCGTGACTGAAAAATTCCCTAATTCCAATAGTCTCACAGATAAAGAAGTCATTATTAGCTAGCTTAGGTTGTGTTTTTCTTGGCATCAACCATGCAATTAGGGAAAAGTTCAAATGCAATTCGCGATGATAATATCAGAGGTTCTGCACAGGATCTACTGAACAAGGAATTGGCTGAAGCTTACCAGAATTAACCGTACTTTCTAGCAATGTACTGAGGACATCTTATATCTCAGTTCCTGATGGTAAATGTTACTTTAAGATGCACAATTCTCAGTATTTCGCCTTGAATAACAGAACTAGACAGGGCTGAGAGATTATAAAATGGTAGCCATGTAGCATGTATGCTTGATAGGACTCACCGCTGCTGTAGAGAGCCCCAAGTCCTCCATTATGCCTGACTCGGCCGGTGATGAATAACCAGACTGCATTATAAAAATACACCACCGGTTATGGTAACCTCTACTTGGTAAAGAGTAATCTCATAAAAAAAAAAAATATAGATTGAACAGATCAGTAGCCTGGGTGATCACATTACAGAGGCAAAAGGAAAAAAAAAATATAAAAGATCACCTGAAAATTGGCTTTTCAGAAGTATCTTTTTTGAGAAATGCAATACAAGTAGTGAAATGTGATAATTTCATGTCTCTTTGCCAAATTGAGTTTCCATAATAAAAGTAACTTATCATAAAGGAGCAACTTCAGTTGTGACATTTTTATTCATAGACAATCCAGGTCAACCTAGTATCCTGGGCCTATTAAGCCATGTGATCCACATAATGCCGGCAGGTGCTTCTACAACATTATTAATTAACTTCCACTCCACACCCTTGCAGGTATAGATCTAGCTCGTTGCAACATCATACGAATGCCAAAACAAAAGCCACCATCTTGAAAGAACATGAAAGTTTGACCAATCACAAGAGCTGATAAAATATATGTCTCGAATTTGAGGTGAAAAAAAAAAGAAAGTTTCTTAATTCAAGTAAGTTTCCTACTTTGAATATGTTTCCTAGCTAGAGAAGGTTTCTTAAAAGAGGTTTCATATTTTAGATCCAATTCTTGTCTACATATAAGAAGTGGATGTTCTTTGTGAAGATTTTCAAAGAGGAGCTTTTGCTTGTGACTTATACCTTGAAAATGTCCGAGTGTGTTGAAGCCGATTAAATTCTTGTGTTAATAATTAGTGTATAATTCCTTCGTAAGATTAAGTCATCATTTTAGGAGGAATTGTAGGGCTAAACACTAAGGAGTACCGACACGTTGGGACACGTTATATATTAAATGAATATTTTTTTTAATTAATTTGATTCAAATTTCCAAAGAAATAAATAATAAAAAAAAGAGCTTACAATGAATTTATAATAATGATTTTAATAAATCTATTCATAGGAAATTTGAAAGACATATTCATAGTTAATGCGTACTCACATTTGGGAATATATTTCTAACTTTAACAAAAATTATCGATGAAACTAATAATTAACAAAAAATTAGAATCAATTTATTTAAATAAATTTATGATCTTTTATAATTATCAAAATTTATCATTATTTAATATTTAATATTTTTATTTTTTAAAATTACTTTTTCCTGAAAAGAAAAAAAGACTTACCGCCCAATTATTTCCCTCGTTTCCGTCACAGTGCTCTCACCCACCCTGCCCCACGCCACCCCAAAACATCCCCCCTGTTCCCCCATCATCTGTCGCTATCATTTCCTCGTTCCTCTCTCCCCCTCCTTCCCCCCCGGGGGGTTTCTCCTTCCCTCCCCCGGAGGTTTCTTTCCCTCGTTTCTTCTCCTCCTCCTCCTCCTTTGTCCTCACAGAATCCTCTTCCTCTTGATCTCTCCTCTCTTTTGGTCGCCTCATCGCAATCTTTGACTGCCTTGCCTCCGGGCCTCCCTCCTTCGCAGCTGTAGCCTTGCCTCCGGCCTTCTATCGCAGCATCGCAGTCACGGCCTTATGGATCACCCTGCTCTTCCCTAGCCCTCCTTGCAGTCGCTGCCTCATCATCTCTTTCGGCCTCGCCTTTGCTCCCTCACCCTTGCTTCCATCCACCGTCGCTTTCTTCAACGATTCTCACTCTCTTTGCACTTGCAGACCCCCCAGAAATCACCATGTTTCTCGCAATTCCGGACACGCGTATCAAAGCGTATTGGAAAGAGTTGATCGTGTATCGGATTTTTTAACACGTGTTGACTGCGTGTCCAACCGTATCTGAGTGTGTCGAAGACGTGTTGGACACTCCAACACAACATAGAAGCTCCTAGAATGTGTTCGTGCTTCATAGACTAAACACTGCGTGAGTTAATCGGTGTAATTGGGGTTTGGGAAATACTAAGAGTATTTGAATGAGTCGAGTGTGATTATAATCTCCATTATATCGCTTGATCTATAGTGGAATTTGTTAATGCTCATCCTGTGAATGTAAGTCACTACGATCGAACCATGTAAGTTTGGTGTCTTATCTATTTTCTTGTTTAGTTGATTTTATTGTTTAATTGGTTACTTTCCGCGATACAAGCAAAAAGACAAACATCGATCGAGCAATTTGTTTCGTCCTCTTTCTTTCTCTAACGAAACATTCACTCGAATTGGAAAGAACCTGTAACAGAAATGCAAGAAAGGAAAGCAGAAAACGGAAAACGGAGCCGGGTTCTTGGTGATCGAACTACATGCAAGCAATTCACGAAAAGTTCGATGAATGTTACTCACAGCACACCCAGAGACGAAAGACCCGCAAAGGGCAACGAGCGTGCTAAGAACGACGAGAGGCGTGACCGAGGGATCACTTGAAGACGAGGAGCTGCCACGGTTGCCATCGCCAGAGACGTCTTTGAGAAGCAGAGAGACTGTCGGCAACCCATCTTCTTCTGGGCTCTCCCTCCCCATGTGTCCTATTCACCGTAAAGCTCTCGAGGAGACCAAGATTTTGCCAAAAAATGGAGGAGGCAAGAATCGGCTGTGCATGACGTGAAGGCCAGTGGCTTGGTGTGTGTGTGTGTGTGTGAGAGAGAGAGAGAGAGAGAATCGGCTGTGCATGACGTGAAGGCCAGTGGCTTGGTGTGTGTGTGTGTGTGTGTGTGAGAGAGAGAGAGAGAGAGAATCGGCTGTGCATGACGTGAAGGCCAGTGGCTTGGTGTGTGTGTGTGTGTGTGTGTGAGAGAGAGAGAGAGAGAGAGAAAGGTAGATATGGAATTCAAAGAAATGGACTTTCGGATGGATGCATAGGAAATTTATCGGTCAATAGCTGCATACGATCATCTAACTTTGCATTATTTCTGTACTCAATTATTTGAGAGAGAGAGAGAGAGAGGTAGATATGGAATTCAAAGAAATGGACATTCGAACGGATGCATAGGAAATTTATCGGCCAATAGCCGCATACGATCATCTAACTTTGCATTATTTCTGTCCTTAATTCTTTGCTTGAGCATGTGGTTCGATTCGCTTTTTGTCTATACTTATTTCTAGACTTGAATTAACACTCTATTCGTTTCGTAAAAAATGTAATATTTTTGGAAAATATTTTCCAAAAAGCCAATTTCCCAAAAAAGTAATATTATTTTTCAATGCTCAGCTGAAATTTGAAAATAAACTAGAAAACATTTTTCGCCATTTGGTATGAAAAATTCGATTTGATTTTCCTCTATGCACTTCTTTTAATATTTTAATTTTTTTAAACAGTCAAATTTTTTATTTTTTTATATTTTTAATTTTTTCTACTTTTCTTTTTATTTTTTTTATTTTTCCTTTTTTGTTCACTTCTTCTTCTTCGGCCAGCACCACATGAAAGAAAAAGAGAAAATAACAATAACAATAACAATTAAAAATTCGAATTTTAAAAAAGAAAAAAAAAGAAGAAGAGAGGCTAGTCGGGTATGAGATAAGAGAAAGAAAGTAAAGAAAATGTTTTCCCCTACTAGAAAAGCAAAAAATATTTCCCCTATTTTAAAAGAATTTTTGTTATTGATGGAATATGTTTTCCTTAACTAGTTCATTTTCTGTGAAACAAACGTCGAAAAATCCAAAAAACACTTTCCTAAAAATTATTTTCTATAAAACGAATAGAGCCTAGGTATCCTGTCATTTGGGAATAACAAACATAGATTAACTCCCCTCTACATATCTCATCCGGCCATCAACCTCAAGGCTTGAGTTCCAATCAAGTCTCGGCGGCTTCACCACTCATCCTCATTGAATATAATGATATAGTATGCGAATATGTAGATTTTATTGGGGGTGTGGTTCATACCCCCTTATCGATAATATGACACTAGGCAGGGTTTCAGGCAACCTCGGGCGAGGTTATAAGAGGCAGCTCCCCGTGAAATCAGAGGACTTTTATAATTTGAACTCGTTTTTATTGAAATTTTGAGTTTGAGCCAATAAATAGCTATTTAGTATATATAGTATATCTATCTTATAAGTAAGAGCTGTAACAGATATGCTAGAGGTACTACTTATAGTAAAATACTTTGCTAGATATAACTCTAATATAAGGGTAAACAAGGATAAACTGTGTATCTTGATTTCTCTGTCTCGCTTTTATTCTATATTTTGTTGTGTTTGTCGATATTTACTTTTTATTTTGTTGTGTTTGTGCACTTAATCTTACCAAATTTATTGGCAGGCGAAAACTTGTTTTTCTAATTTTATCTTTCTCGCTAATTTGATTGAGGTAATTAATGTAGATCATTGGGCCTCTCGCTTTATCGTGGTACCCTACATGAAAACCTGCAACTCATCATCTCCTCCTTTGTCCCGAGTTGTGAGTGGGAAAATGTTACAAAGTAGTTGTCGGAACAAATTATTACATTCTTAAATAATCCAGGTCAATCTAATGCCTTGGGATCCGCCCAGTGATCAAGAACAGGATATACAGGTGCTTTTTAAAATTATTCACCATAAAGGTTGTGATTAAAAGAGTGCAAACAATATCTAAGATGGGTCAATGTTTATCCTCTACTCTACCTTTTTATTGAGAAGTTCTTGGACAAAAATGATAAATGGCAATACCATTTTGAGAAATAATTCGAAGATATTCTATGTCACTATATTCCATGACATTAGTAAAACGGATGATCTTAATGTTTTGAGAAAACTGTATTTTGATCATGGCAATAAAATCACAATAAATACAAGCCAATTCAAATCAATGATACATCAGATAGAGCGTAATGAGAATGATAATCTCCAAAAAAACACAAAGTAGCATGACATTCTCATAGTGGAAGTAGGAGATGGCCCCAAATGTCAAAATGAATTATATCAAAAGAAACATGAGTTATAAATTCACTAAGATGAAGGATCCGTTCGTTTCGCGGAAAATAATTTTTGGAAAAACGTTTTCCAAATTTTCCGGTGTTCGTTTCACGGAAAATGAATTCCTTGAGGAAAATGTTTTCCATCAAAAGAAAAAAGTCTTCTAAAGTAGGGGAAAATATTTTCCACTTTTGAAAAATGGAAAATATTTTCCTTACTTGATCTCTTTTATCTCACACCTCTACAAATCCTAACTTCCTCCTCGCCTTTCTTTTTCTTCTTTTCTTTTTTCATTCGAATTATTTTCTTTTTCTTTTTCTTTTTTAAATTCGAATTATTTTTAATTTCCTTTTTCTTTCGTTTTTTTTTTTCTCATCTTCTTCTTTCTTGGCTAGTTGTCAGACCAAGTGAACCCCAAGCTCGTCGATCTCAAACTTGCGCTCGTCGATCTAGCGAGCCTCGAGCTTATCACTCGCGCTCGTCAATCTGGAAGCAGAAAATATTTTCCTCACCGAACACCGGAAAATATTTTCCGAAACATCAGGTTTTAGCCAAACACCAAAAAATATTATCATTTTCCTGGAAAATGACTTCTGGGAAAATATTTTCTGGAAATTGCTCATTTTCCGCAAAACGAACGGACCCGAAAAGGTGAAATATGATGATTTCCCAACTTACATGGTAAACAATCAAAATGCTTATTGTCAACAGAGCTTAGATGACCAGTAGAAATCAAATGACCAATCTAAAAAAAAAAGCATGGCCTAAATGAGAATGTCAAGTTGCAAAGGATACCATGGCAGCACAACCACTAAGAGCATTTAGAATCTTAAGATAGGCTCAAATAGGCATCCCAGTTTACGGCTTGTCCCAATTTCTATATGGCTAACTAACATCTGTGAGTTATCGACTGTATGACTAGTAGGTGTTTGTGGAAGTAGGGACTTTGACTTAAACAAAGTGATGTTCAAAGTCATGTGATTGTAATGGGCAAAATCAAAAAACCATGAATCAAGAGTACCTGGAGTCACAAACAGAGTAGAAATGCTTGGGACATAGGAGCTAGAAGTACCAAATTCTCGAAGAATGTCACAAAGATCATCTAAAGATAAAGTAACAAACAAGCTGCTAACCCTCAATAGTAACAGTAGTGATGGATAAGCGTGTAGCTGGACCTTTGTATCAGAATTGGTTATTTGTCCCTATAGGTTGCCTAGGTTGTCATCAATAGCAAATGGATGCAAGATGATCAGTTCAATGACAATATGTGCAATATGGTGTTCATGATGAAGAAGAGGTGGGGGTGGTAAGCACTGCACCTGTAGGAGTAGACAAAATAGGGCGGCTTGGGGCGCCTTCAAAGTAGCAAGCCAAATCTCTTTAGTCAATGATTTTGAAACAACCACCTCAAGAGGAGGTGATGAATCTCAATATTGAAGTGAAGCTCGTGTAGGTTTAACTCATCATCAAGTGACATTAGAAATTGCATAACAGGCATACGATCACAATATTTAGTGAACTTGTGAGCATCGACATCAACTTTCCATTGTGGATTAGAGTAAGCCAGTTGATCCCAAATAGAATGCACATAACACAAAAAATCATTAATAGACTAACTTGTCTCTTGAGGCATGCGATGCAAATTTTTAATAGCTAATACTAGTGAGCAATATCCGAGGTGAAATATTAGCCAAGAAGCAAATCCCATGCCTCGAAAGTGAAGCTTGATAGAAGAAATCGAAGTATTTCAAAACCATGTTAAAATCTAATGGTTCAAAACCATGTTAAAATCTAATGTTTCTTACCCTCCCACCCTTCCAAATGCTCAATAAGTTTTCTCCAAATTTCTTCAGCATTCCTCGTAAGCCCGCAAATTTCACTAGTAACATAATGCCAAAATTTGCATTCTCTCGAAAAACTTGACATTTCTTCGGCCCATAAAAGATAATTCTATCCATTCAAGATAGTTTGAATGGGTATTGGCACGCCTATTTTATTAATTTAAATGTTCTAATTTATATGATAAATACCAAGAAACTAGTACTGGAAATGAAAATATGGAGATAATGATGCCAAAAATGAAATCAGCACATTGAAATACCTCGGAAACCGATCGCTCAACTTTGGGTCAACGATCAACAGTCAACAGTCAACTGTTAGTGGTGAGGGGCAGACGACGAGGCGGATCACACAGGAGATAACAACAGGATGACTTAATAGTGACATAAGCAATACACGGCCAGACTTCTAATCATGTGAAATGCATGTGAGCGTGTGGATCTCACGTGCAGGCTCCTTGGTGGCAAGGTTTGGCTAGTTGGATTCGTTAAGCGTGAAGTTGAATCTGTTTGTGGTCTTGTATGGTAAAAATAACCAGCTCAATGTGTGTAAAATTGACTTAAAATTGACGGATTCATAAAACCAGAGCAACATGGCCTATACAGCTGACATCAAGATGATCGTGGTGGAGCAATGCGGCCTGGCGTTGCAAAGCAGAGTCGACTACACTGCCTATGAAGTTGGCATTGCAAAGCATAGTTGATTACATTTATCGGGAAAGGGGTTTTGATACCAAGTCAAGAATGATGCGAAAGAGACGAATTTGGAGAATTTTCTGTGCATTTCGAAATATTTGATAATAAGAAGCATAAGAGCCTATTTATAGACTTTATAGGATGACTATACACCATAACAAAATATTAAACATCAATTACAGTCAATCACAAAAATATCCAAACTATTAAAAAATTTCCATAAATCAGAAATAATTCAAATATATCTAACAAGAAGGATTCTTGATAAACACCGTAATGAAACGACTACCTACCTGATGAAATAGCTCGTGGATGTGGTCAAACCAATGATTGTCAACACCTTCCATGAAATCATCCACTGGCGAGGAGCGTTGAGCCATTCAATTCAGATGCAAGCAAATCCTGCTAATCCGGTGCCTTCTAGGTATGTTCCTGCTTAAATTACTTTTCGTACTGTTGGACAAATTATAGCGCCTCCACCACCTACTAGGATTCAACGCATGTAAAGGAGATGAGAGATGGCATGGGGGGATAATTTTTGAAAAATCGATAGAAAAAATTTAAAAAGGCAAGGTAGCGGAGAATACTATAGTACCTCATCTAACATGTAAACTAGGCTCGTAGCATGTGGAATTGACAATAGAAAACCTATCGAATCCATGACGGATGTAGAACTTTTTTTCATGGGCCAAACCTAACAGTTAATTATATGTTTTCATAGATTTTAAGGGTGCGTTTGTTTCACGAAAAACTCAGTGATAGAGGAAAATGCTTTATTGGAAAGCATTTTCTAATAATATGGTTAATCTTCCTTTGTTTAGTGATATATGATCGAAAATATTTTTTAATATTTGGATCTCATTAAAAAATGATTTCAACCTCATAATTTTATTTTAGGCAAAAAAAAAATCAACTTTTTA
Organism: Eucalyptus pauciflora; assembly: GCA_007663325.1. Lineage (NCBI taxonomy): Eukaryota > Viridiplantae > Streptophyta > Magnoliopsida > Myrtales > Myrtaceae > Eucalyptus > Eucalyptus pauciflora. The sequence continues at coordinate 4,706,458 of VMYD01000024.1, read as the reverse complement.
ATAATTTTTTTTTATTTAATTTTTTAAATAATTTTTTAAATTCTTTTTCTTTTTCTTTTTTTCTTTTCTTTTTCTTTTTTTAAAAAATTATTTTTAAAATTTTCTTCTTTCTCTTTTCTTTCCTTTTCTTTTTCCCTCTTCCTCCATTGCAATTAGCTAGCGACGACCACAGGTGAGCTTGAGGCTCATTTGGCGATGGCCATAGGCAAGCCATGAGCTCACCAGCCTCGGCGGAGACCAAGCTCACTTAGATCTAGTGAGCCCGAAGCTCACTAGAATCGACCAAGTTGTAACTCGCTTGGATTAGGCAACTTGCATGCTTGATGGCCTCAATCAGGACAAGCTCACTTGGACCAGCCGAGCCTCCAACTCATCGGCCCACATCATGGCTGGTCGCTAAGTCACACAGCCAGCGAAAGGAAGAAGGAGAAAGGAAAAGAAAAAATAACAAAAATAAATTTGAATTTAAAAAATAAAAATGATTAAAAAGTCTATTTTTATAAGAATAAACAATTTATCAACAATAGGAAAAAATTTTGGAAAATATTTTCCGGTTCTTTCAAAGAGAAAATCATTTTCTTGAATTTAAGTTTCAATAAGGAAAACCTTTTTCCGTTGATTAGGAATATATTTTCCGTTGACTAATTTTCCTAAGCAAACTAAATGCTGAAAAATGAGGAAAATATTTTCCTCGACAGGTTCCATTTGTTTCACAAGAAATGCATAATTTGAAAAATATTTTCCTAAAAATGATCGCTCAAATCGTTTACAAAATTAAATAAACAAAAAAATATTATCCATGAAAATGTTTAAATATAATTTGTTATCGATAATGAAAGGATTTTTTATCAACTAATTATTCCAAGCAATGCAAACAATAATTCTTAAAAAACTGTTTTCTAAATCATTTATTTCTCATCAAACAAACAGCGCCTAATTTTTTCAAACTTGTGGTATCTAAAATAATGGGTTACGTATGTATGGTAACATAATTTGTTTGTGAACTAATTATTTCTTGATAAATGTATAATTGTCTATAAACGGTTTGCAATTAGTGGGGCAAAAATTAAGGAAATGTGGGAATAAATAGCTTCTCTTGTAGCTTTCTTTTTTAAACTCTTGTGGGGGAAAATTAAAAAAATATTTCAAAATTTAGGCTCTATTTTATTTGTGGAAAATGAATAATTTAGAAAATATTTTCCAAAAAAATGATCATTTATATCATTTACAAAAATGAGTGATAAATATTTTCATCTTCCATAAAAATATTTACACATGAATTATTATTTGTTATGAAAATATTTTTCATTAACTAATTATTTTAAGCAATACAAATACAAATAATAATTTTTTGGAAAATAATTTTTCAAATATTTTATTTTCAACGAAACAATTGCCTTCACATCACATGGCATGAATCTGTCCTATCACAAAAGCTTATCCAAATCAGAGAACCATGAAAAATAATTTCATTTCTAGATGTCACTTTTAACATGGTCCTACCGCTACAAATCGAATAGACCCAAGTTGGCGGTACAGGAGGGACTCAATCATTCGATACCGGCATCAAAACTCAGACTTAATTGCCCATGCAGAACTCGACCGCACTTCGCTAGAACTTTTATTTCCCACCTCACGTATCGTAAATTGGAATTTGATGAAATGGAAGTATAACTCAGTATATAACATGAGGAAATCTGTAACAAGTAATCGGCGAAGTTGACTGAAGCTTTAAAGCCTTAATTGTTTGCACATCAATCGTCATTGGTAATGGCAATTTGCCAGTATCCAACAAAATTGACCTGAGCGCGGTGAAATCAATCAATGTAAAAGGTTAAACAAATTGCAAGGAAATCTCTTTTATTTTTCCCCCTTTTGATATAGCAAATATTTGCCGCAATCAGGTACAGAAAAGTCAATCCTACAAAAAGGCTCTCGGCAGCCTGACGCAATGCCTTATATGGCTGGCATCACAATGATCCTACCAACTCAGATCTCAGCTAAGTACAAATCATTCCTGAAAATGGGCAAGTGATGCTTGCAATTCTTCCAGTGCTCGCCCCTTGGTCTCGGGCACTAGCTTCGCAGTAAATAAGATAGTTAAACTGCAAATGCACGCGAAGATCAAAAAGGTTCCTGAAAGCAGGATTGTCAAGACATAGATTTGTTAGTATGTACGCCCGACGTAAGAACCCAAGCAGTTCATGCATTTAGGCTCCAAAGAAGCATTGCCAATGAATACTATAGAGCAAGAATGGAAAAAAAAAAAAAAGAAGAGGACTAATTACCGGGTGCGCTCCATTCGAACATGAAGTTAAAACTGTAGCTAACGATCCAAGTACAAGACGAATTGGAGAAGGTAAGCAGGCTTCCAGCCGATCCTTTAACATTCACTGGGAATATCTATCGAGAATATGTCCACCGGTATAAATAGGCTTTTATCTATGGTCTTAAAGTAAAGAGACTATAGAGTGCAATGTTAGAGAGAACGTATGTATTTACCTCGGACATGATGACCCATGGTAACCCCGCCATGCCAAGTGAGAAAGCTACGGAATACACCTGATTGCAATTATCATCTGTCAGCAACTTCAACACAACTAGTCCTGGAGAGACGGTTGAGGACTTAGAAGCAGCAATTTTATAACGAAGGTTTCTTTGTCAAAGCGTGCTCTCCTTCAATGTATTATTGCCTGGAGAAGAAGGATTAAGCCGCAACTCGATATGCCCTCAACCATAAGAGATAGCCGTGTGAGAGTTGAAAAACAAGAAAGCAGAAAAATATCTGTTACACAGGCTTACCATAATGGATACATACACCAAAATGGGAGTGACTTCTGTCCAGTATTGCTGGTCCTGGTTTCACATGAAGATATTTAACGAAAAAGAAAAAAAAAATCAGGCTACTTTAAGAGATTAAGAAGAATGAGTAAGCTTGGTTAGAGTTCGAATACCTGCATGAAGAATGATAATGCCAGAACAAAGCAACTCAAGCTCATTCCAGCTGAAGAAATCTGCAAATGAAAGTCAGATTTGGTAAGCTTACGAGCAACTTACTTTAGGAGAATGCATCGATATGTATTGCCTTCTTCACCATTAAAAGTGGTCTTCTTCCAGCTTTATCCGTCAAAATTACACTAAGAGCTGTTGCCGGGATCTGCAAAACAGGTGAGAAAATCTTGAAAATGTGAAAAATAAAATTCCTCTTTCAGCTTAATTCTCCAAAGTTTATTACCTGGACTATAGCCATGCTTCGGCTACCAAAGCTGCTTGAAAAGCCTATCAGGATAATTAATAGAGATTACCAAGTCTTTGTTCTTTATGATTAAACTAAACTCGCGAATTTATAGCATGATTTTTACCAGCTGATTCAAATATAGAGCTCGCGTAGTAGACAAATGTACTCGCCCCTCCAAATTGTTGAAGCATCATCAATCCAACTCCTATCTAAGTTTTGAAAAAAATTAGGAAATAGGAAGAAAAAATGGGGCGAAAAATGGCAAGCAATTTGAATATTTTGGAGGCAAGGCTTACTATGAGGGATTGAGCGTATCTTCGTTGAAACAAATCGAGAATTCTAGACTGGGAAGACCGTTCAAAGATTTCTGTATATTCCTATAAGACAATTGAATTGAAACATTAAAAAGTAGAAGGTAAAGGGAAAACTTTCTCCTATTGATATGCGAAATGGAGAAATTACTCTAATATCCGTTGCTTCCTGGGAAATGTCAACACTTTTGCCACGGAGTCTCTGCAATGTGGCTTCGAACTCCTTTTCTTGACCCACTTTTACCTGTCAGTCAAAAACTACACTAATCATCTTCCTTGCAATGGAAATTCCCAAGTCCTCACTCCAATATTCCTACAACATTAACTTCATTTCATTTTATGATTTCAGATTTTTAGATAATTAGTGAACTCTTACAAAATCTGATCATGCGAATTGTCTCGACATGGAAATTGTAATGCCTATGCCTCTGGTCATTCTCAGTTCACCACTAGACTTAAATTTCAGTCACGAGTAAAATTATTCTTTCATAAAATATTGACTTCATTACCACTCTTCCCATTTTCAGTCTATAATTTCCAACAAAGTAATGTGTTTGTGCATGAGTATGTTCAAAATGATTTCCATGCCTTGCGAGACATCAAGGTGGGCTACAAAATACTCTGCATGGCATGCAGCATGCTACTTGTGCTATTTAGACAGCCCCTAATTATCCAAGTTCCATTACGTCGTGGTTACTCAACCATGAAATCGTCACCATTGAACGCCAAATCTAGACATAACACCAATGAAATCGTCACCATCGAATGAAGCTACATAGAGCAAAGTGGTGGCCACAATCGAAATTGAAGTTTCAGATAAGAACGACACAAGTGGAAAAATTACGTGGCTCCTCTTGAGTACTTGGTACACCCCATAAACAACTTACCAGCCATCTGGGCGACTCCGGGATAAAGAATAAACCGAAAATTTGAAGTACGCAGGGGATACAACCTGAAAACAAAATCACGCACAGTGACCTTATCATGTTTCCCAAGATAAATCTAACAAAACAAAGCAGAAGAGAACTGAGACAGTACCTATCAAAGACAGGATACGCCAGGAAACAACAGTTCCAAGAAAGAAAATCAACGAAATGCCACAGCATACCAAGAACTGCAACCAGATTCAGCAAAGGTTGATAGGCAATGCATCGAGTTGACACCATTAACATTTTATAGGGGCCCAAAATTTTCACCTGATGTAAAGCGGTGAATGCTCCCCGTACACTTTTGGGTGTTATTTCAGCAATGTACACAGGTACCTGTTTGGCAACAATATTATGACCAACATCTTCTAGAAATTAATTAGGGTAAGAAATCCGAATGTTTGTGACTTTACCACGTAACATACAATCCCAATGCCAAGTCCATTTAACAGTCTTCCAATATCGAGCCACCAAGCATTCTGCAAGGTAAGATGAAATACACCATTAACTGCTTCTCAGCCTTTTTGGAGAATAGATAACTCAGAAACGTAGAATATGATTGAGTTTTGTGGACAGGTCATTGACAATCTATGAAGCAAAATTCTGAAGCGGAAAATAGACAGAGCACAAACCTTCGCAAATGCTATAGAAAGCCATCCTGCAGTGCAAAATATTTGTGAAATCCCCATTGTCTGCATCACATTGCATCAATTATAAATTCTGAAAGATTTTTTCAGGTTCTTCGTTGAACATATATGATTTTCAAATTCACGAATAGCTGGAAAAGGCTAGAGAATGACTTACACGTCTGCGACCTATCATATCTGTCAACCGCCCATTGACCAAAGCTGCTATTAACCCCCCTACTGTTAATATAGAACCAAAAAGCGAATACTGCAATACCAGAAGGCAGGAATATTAATGTTAGAGAACCCGGATCGTGACTGAAAAATTCCCTAATTCCAACAGCATCATAGATAAAGAAGTCATTATTAGCTAGCTCTTTAGGTCATGAGATTTTTGGCGTCGACCATTCTTTTAGGGAAAGGTTCAAATGAAATCGTAATGACAATATCAGAAGTTCTGCAAAGAATCTACTGAACAAGGAATTGACTGGCCATGTTTCATCATACTTCCTAGCATTGCACGGAGGACATCTAATATCTCAGTTCCTCACAGAAAATTTTATTGTAAGACGCACAATTCCCAGTATTTTCCCTTGAATAACAGAACTGTACAGGGCTGAGAGCTAATAAAATAGTAGCCAGGTGGCGTGTATGCTTGATAGGACTCACCGCTGCTGTAGAGAGCCCCAAGTCCTCCATTATGCCCGACTCAGTGGGTGATGAATAACCAGACTGCATTATAGAAATACGTCGCTAGTTATGGTAACCTCTACTTGGTGGAGAGTAATCCCATGAGAAACTATAGACTGAGCAGAGCAATCGCTTGGGAGATCAAATTACAAAGGGAAAACAAAGATTACATTACCCAAGAATTGGTTTTTCAAAAGTATCTTTTCTCAGAAATGCAATCCAAGTAGTGATTTGTGATAATTTCATGTCTCTTCACCAAACTGAGTTTCCATAACAAAAGTAATTGATCATACAGGAGCAACTTCAGTTATGACATTTTTATTCTTAAACAATCCAGGTCAACCTTGTATCTTGGCTCAATTAAGCCATGTGATCCCACAACATGCCAGCGGGAGCTTCTGCAACATTATAAACTAATTTCCACCCCTCAAAAGAAAGAAAGAAAAAGCCATCGGACATTCAACAAGAGTTGCAGTTATAGATCTTGCTTGCTTGCTTGCTTGTTGCGGCATCATACGAATGCCAAAACAAGAACCACCATCTTGAATGAAAATGAAAGTTTGATCAATCACACAAGAAAAAAGACAGACATTAATCGAGCAAATTGTCTCTTCCTCTTTCTTTCTCTAACAAAACATGCACTCGAATTTGAAAGAACCTGTGACAGAAACGCAAAAAAGGAATAAAAAAAAAAAGAAAAGGGGGAAGGTGGGGTGGTGAAGGAAAGCAAGACTGCTCCACAGAGAACAGAGCCGGGTTCTTAGTGATCGAACTACGTGCAACCAATTCACGGAAAGTTCGATGCAATATTACTCACAGCACATCCAAGGACAAAAGATCCGCAAAGGGCAACCAGCGTGCTGAAAACGACGAGAGGAGTGACCGAGGGATCACTTGAAGACGTGGAGTTGCCACGGTCGCCATCGCCATGGACGTCTTTGAGAAGCAGAGAGCTTGTGGGCGACCCATCTGCTTCTGTGCTCTCCCTACCCATGTGTCCTTTTTACTACAAAGCTCTCGGGGAGAACGAGATTTGCCAAGCATGAAGGACGCAAGAATCAGCTGTGCATGCCTACAACGGTTATGGGAAATGTATCGGCCAATAGCCGCATCGGATCATCCAACTTTGCATTATTTTTTGTCCTTAATTCTTTGCTTAAGCACGTGCGTCGCTTCGCTGTCTCTTCTTACTTCTAGACTTGAATTAAGTATCCGGTCGTCTGGGAATAACGAACGTAGATTAAACTCCACTCCACAGATCTCCATCTGGGCCGTCGACCTCAGATCAACCCAAATCCGAGGCCAAGCAGGAGATTCAAGGCTCAGGCTCGAGGCAAGTCTCGGCGGCTTTGCCGGTCATCCTCATTGGAAACAATGATATAGCACGCAAATATATAAATTTTATTGAGAATGTGATTTATTCTCTCTATCAATAGGAAAGTACCAAACAAGGGGTCCAGGGCACCCTAGGTGGGGGTCGTATGAGGCAGCGCCCCATGAAGCCAGAGAGCTTTTATAATTTGTGCCTATATTTTGAATATATATAATCATTTTTTTTAATAATTGAGAGTTATAATAAAGAGGTGGAATGTGCTAATTCTAGTAAAATACAATACTGAATGTTGCCCTAATTTTAAAGTAGTCTTTTTATTTCTCTTTCTAACCTTTACTATTTTATATTTTGTTGTGTCTGTCACCTTTACTCTCCATTTCCTTGTATTGGTAGGTGACCTCTTTTTTTTATTAGCTTGATTGGTAGGTGACCTCTTTCTCACAAATGTGATTGAAGTAGTTAATGAAGATCATTTGACCTCTTTTTTTTTTTTTTCTGCAAATGTGAGTTTAATGCCGTGCACTTGACTGACCCTGAAGCAGCAACGTGCTTTATCGTGGTTCGTGTTGATATAATTATATGAAAACCTGCAATAAGTGTATCCTCCAACGCATCATCTCCTCCCTTGTCCCGAGTCGGGAGTGGGAAAATGTTATAAAGTAGTTGTCGGAACAAATTATTATATTCTTCAATAATCCAGGTCGACCTAATGCCTTGGGAATCAGCCAAGTGAGTAAGAACAGGATATACAGGTGCTTCTCGAAAGGAATTTACTATTGTTTGCACCAAAACAGTGACCATGTGGTCAATATGGGCAGACACATGACTAAAGCGTCCAATATTATCGAGCATGTGACCCATCGTCAACAATCACAAGGATCGACATCGATATTGGCGCTTGCCAGTGACTATTAACGATTGATTGTCCATATACGATAAGGTATGGTTAATGATGATCTACAAGGATATCGATTAGAAATATTGAGGTAAGCCACTAAGGTATCAAAAGAAAGTAGAACGTGTAAGGGGCATCAAGATGTGATTCCAAGTTTGAAGTCGGTGGAGAACAAAACAATTGAGAGCATGAAACAACTAGCACATGTTTTTAAAGGAACAACCAACTAAAGGCAAGATTGTGGCATCACGAGGATAAGGGCACAAAACTTTCGAAAATAAAGAAATATAGATAATCACAAGAGAACTGCTTAGAGACAGTTATAGCATGACCATTATAAATACCATTGCTCGCCTATTAAAGAACCCCCATGCAAATAAAAAAATGATTTTCTTTAATTATCTTTACTTTCTTACACCGCACTTTTAGTCTCCAGACTTGCGTCATTGATTAAGTTACGAGTGGGTTTTTAACTATAGTTTTTATATCGCATCATCGATTAAATTCCAACTGTATCTCTATTCTTAGTGTTGCATCATCGATTAAATTATGACGTAGCATCTTTGCATTCTCAAGCTTTGTTGTCAATTAAATATCAACATATTTGTTAACATTTGGTTCCATTGTTGTGGTTGTACTTCCTAAGCCTTATCGTCCATTAAATTCTGGCATAATTTGTGCTTATTTGTGATATTTCCTATTCGAATTTGCCACGAAAACCTATCTCCCTTAATTAAAAACCGAAGAATGGCTTTCCGCAAAAGATAATTTGTTGCGGGAGAACTTCCGGCAAAGCATCTTTTTGGCATGCCAGGTGGAACGTATACGGCCAATTTGCAGAGATACCATGGGAGAACAAGGAATCAACTCGATCCTGACAATGTTGATGGTAACAACCCGTCACCACTGCTTGGCAATGACAGAATAGGACGTCCCAAGTTATCGGCTACACAAATGATTACTATTGTAAAAAACTTTCTCTCGACATGCAGAGCACCGCCTCCCCACCGATGGTAGTTTACTGCTCCATCGCAACCCTAATCTACCTCTAATCCATCCGATCTTTTCAGCTTTCTTGGTTCGCTCTTGACCCAATGAAGCCTTCGTCGATGGCGTCTCCAATTAGCCGCTTCTCCAAGATGGTTTTCGTATCTGAGTCGGTAACCAAGTTTGACCTAACTATTTTCTGTTCTTGAATTGGGACGAATGATTGCCACATCTATTTCAGTATTCACCTCAGATGTTACTCTTTTCCTTTGGATTCTGGAGGGTTTATTGCCTAATCTATGAAATAATTCAACTCAGTGGTGTCTGATTTCCATCTGAAGAACTGTTTCTTTATGGTCGAATATTCTGAAATAGGATATGGGCAGCATGTACGCTTCGCCTTTTCTACCATTGAATTCAAGGAAGCCTTTTTTTCCATCGGAATGTCTCTGTTTCTAGCCTGGTCTCTTTTTATCTCGGGCTTTTACTCTTAAAGATTCATCGATGCTCGGCTGAAGTTTGTACAGATTGTGTCGCGGTGTATACCCTCTTTCCATCTCCATGTTGATAAGGCTCTGCTGAAATTTGTACTGCTTGTGTTGCGGCATATGGCTTCGGATAATCAAGATGACTACTTGCGGATGGCTACATTATGTAAACGTTTGGGACGGCTATGCCCTGCACAGGAAATAGAAATATGGGAAGAGGAACCCCAACCGGAACAATTAGAGGAATGTCGTTTGCTACTAGTGGGTAAAGTACTATCTAAATTAGCTATTAACTTTCAAGCCTTCCAGAGTACCTTGAAGCGTGTTTGGCGGACGGACCAGGTCGACATTTCCCAGAGAGAGGGAGGCCTGTATACAGCAAAATTTCAGTCAGAAATTGTGAAACAGCGGATATTGGAAGGTGGCCCATGGCTTTTTTCAAGTCAGTTGGTAATCTTCAAACCATGGATTCCTAACACACCTTTACATCTCTATGACTTTAGCCATTGCGCTTTCTAGGTTCAAGTCTTCGGACTGCCTTTGGAATGGAGTACAGAGCAGGTTATTAGAAAAGCTTTGAAACAGGTTGGAGAAGTTATAGAGATTAAAGCAAATTTTCTTGACGGATCCACATTAAAAGCTGGCAGGGTAAAAGTAGAAGTCAACCTAGCTGAACCTCTACAATCCGGCAAGTTGATTCGCCTTGATGGGAGAACAGTATGGATTGACTTCCGATATGAACGACTGTCTCATTTTTGCTATTCCTACGGGAAGATAGGCCATTATGCCACATATTGTCAAGCATATCCTTTTGAAGAGGCGAAAATAGATGGTAAAAATAAAATGGCTTACGGTCAGTGGCTAAGAATGGAGGTTGGAGAGCATAGTCTTTACTGGAAAGTGTTCTATAACCCCCCAGAGAGTGCTGAACAGAATGTAGAAACAATTCTTGAGATGCCTCCCGCTTTGCTGCCAATTGTGCCAGTGTCGACTCAGCAAGATTTAGTTGTCACCTTGCCCTTACCAACAGCTTCACCCACCTCTGACAAAGTAGCAACTGATCAGCACATTCCACAACAGTTGATGCAAATTGAGCAAAGTCTAACAACAGCTATGATCCCTGCGAGTGCGAAACAGAAGGCCATCATCAACCCATCCATGGGACAACAGCAAATGAAAAAACAGAAAGGAACTATGGCTCTTCCAAAGTTGGGCTCAGCAAAAAAACCGAAAAGGTATTTGCCATATAATATGAAACACTCAACATTTAGCGATTTTGATGATTCTCCGTTTATGGATACACCAATTCTAAAAGCGAATGAGGCGACCCAATAGGCGATGGTGGCTGGCCCTAAACAGCCACCGCCGCACAAATGAAGTTAATATGTTGGAACTGTCAGGGTTTGGGCAATCCCCTAACAGTTCAAGCACTAAAGGCCTTGACGGCCAAGGAAAAGCCCGACTTACTGTTTTTAATGGAAACCAAGAATCATGAAACAGTGCTTCATAGATTGCAACACATATTACATTTCAGTAGCTCTTTTGTGCGCAACCCAGCAGGTTTAGCAGGGGGTTAGGCAGTTTTTTGGAATGAAACTATATCCTTAGAGATCGAACAGTGTTCGGAGTACCTTTTTGATATGCTCAGTCGTGATTCCATGGATGATAGGCTGACGCGGTTGACCTGTCTTCATGCTCCATCATCTTACCACAATCGCCAGTTATTTTGGGAGGACCTCAGAAGGATCAGCAATGTGAATACTCTACCTTGGCTTTGCGCTGGGGACTTCAATGAGATCCTCTATCCCGGAGAAGGTAGGTAAGCGCCAATCAGACTGGTATCTTTTAAACTCCTTTCGGATTGTCATCAATGACTGTGCTTTGATGGAATTAGAGAGTAAGGGCTGTGCCTTTACCTGGATGAATAATCGAGCCGGCGACAAATTAGTTAAGGAACGACTGGACTATGTTCTGTGTACTACAGATTGGCGACTTCAATATCCTGCGGCGGAGGTGTTTGCTTTGCCGGCCCTGGGATCAGATCATTACCCACTTCTTTTGTCCAATTCAGCTAAATATAAAAAGAGCGGTAGGCCTTTCCTCTTTGAAGCTTATTGGATCCAAGATCAAGAATGCCGCGAGGTCATCTACAAAGCATGGAACTCAGTTAAGGTAAGCAATTTAGACCTTTTGCATAAACTAAGACTGGTTTCTCGAGCTTTACATGTTTGGAGCCGTTCAAAATTTTCTAACGACCACCTGAAGGTGCAAGCCTTACAACAACAGCTTCAAATCATTATAAATCAACCATATAATTCTGGCACTGAAACAGAGGAAGCTTCTCAGCTTAGGGATGAGATCAAAAATATATGGTAGCAAGAAGAAAAGTACTGGGCTATGTGATCTAGAATTAATTGGTTGCGATGGGGAGATAAGAACACAAAATTTTTTCATGCAACCACGATTCAAAGACGGCAGCGAAATAAGATAGGCATGTTACAAGACGAGAATCACAACTGGGTGAGGGACAATCAAGCTTCGAAAGAGCTAACATAGGCCTATTTTTCACAATTATATACAACAGGCGGCCCTCGTAACTATGCTCCAATTCCGAATCAGTGTCCATAGATTGTATCAGCTGATATGAATGATAATTTAATGAGTCCAGTCACTGCCTTTGAGGTGAAACAAGCAGCTTTTCAGCTAGGGAAAACGAAAGCACCGGGTCCAGACGATTTAAACGGGCTGTTTTACCAAAGCCATTGGGATATCATTCAGGATGATTTGATTAAATTAGTAAGAGACTTCTTTAGTTCGGGGATGTTGCCTAGCGACCTCAACAAGACGATCATCGCTCTAATACCCAAAACCAGTCACCCTGAAAATCTGGATCAGTTTAGACCCATCAGCCTCTGTAACTATGCATACAAGATTATATCCAAGATCTTGGCCAATCGCCTGAAACCCTAGCTTTGTGAGCTTATCTCAGAAGAGCAGGCTGCCTTTGTGAGCGGGAGACAAATACAAGATAATGTCTTCATCGTCCAGGAGGCTCTACATCTATTTAGAATAAGGGAAATGAAGAAACATTTCAATGTACTCCTCAAGACAGACATGCAAAAGGCTTATGACAAAGTCGAATGGGATTTTCTAAAGGACTATCTATTGCGATTAGGATTTCATCCAAGATGGGTTCAACTAGTAATGCAATGCATCACTACAACCTCGTTAAGTGCTCGTTTTAATGGAGAACAGCTTTCATATTTTCGGCCATCAAGAGGAATCCGACAAGGCGACCCTCTTTTCCCTTATATTTTCATTTTACTAGCGAATCTTCTATCCACCCTCATTAACCAAGCAATTAACATCGGCCATCTCACAGGTATAAAGCTAAATAGGTAATGTCCGACACTCTTGCATCTTTTTTTCGTTGATGATTCAGTTTTCTTTCTCAAAGGCACTTTGATGGAATGTCAGAATCTTGCGAATATTTTCAATCAATACTGTATGGCAACAGGACAGGTTATAAATCAGAACAAATCAGGCCTCTTTTTTAGTAAAAACTGTCCGTTGAGCTTACAGGAAAACTTGACAGGAATATTTAGAATGCCGGTGTTACACCGGTATGGAAAATATTTAGGTATTCCTTCCGAGTGGGGCAGATCGAAAAAGGATATGTTTGCTTGGATATTAGGGAGAATACATTCAAAGTTTGAGGGTTGGAAAGAAAGATTTCTGTCTAAAGGCGAAAAGGAGATCCTAATCAAATCCGTTGTACGGGCAATTCCTCAATATGCGATGTCAATTTTCAAGCTTCTAACATCTTTGTGTAAACTTATTGAATAGAAAATTTCCAGATTTTGGTGGACGACTGACCATAGTAGGGTTGGGGTGCATTGACAGAAATGGGATTTACTTAAAGCTGACGAGGATGGTGGAGGACTTGGCTTTCGAGACTTGATGGCGTACAACAAAATGATGCTTGGGAAGCAGGCTTGCGCTTAATTCAACAACCTTGCTCGTTGTAGGGTCAAATCTTTAAGGGGTTGTATTTCAATTCAATGACCTTCCAAACAGCAGCTAGAGGTACACGCCCTTCATGGGGATGGCAAAGTCTTATTCTCGGCTGAGAGGCCATCCTACCTAATGTACGATGGTCAGTCAGGGATGGTAAGGAGATAAAGATTCGGGAGGATAGCTAGTTACCTATAGGAACAATAGGCGGACCAGCAGCACGAGAGGAGCCAGAGCGGGTGGCCGATCTTATTGATCCTCTCACCTAAACCTGGAAACTTCCTTTAATTCAACAACTATTTGATACTCCGGTTAGTACAAAAATTGTCAAAATCCCTATTCGACCTGCCTATGCTACTGATAAGTTAGTCTGGACACCTACCAAGGACGGAACTCACACAGTCAAGAGCAATTATAGATCAATGGTTAGCACGGCATGTACAACGAGTGCTCAACAGGCATCTACATCACATCAGCACCCCAGAATACTTTGGTGCAAGATATGGTCTATGCAAACAGAGCCTAAAATTCGCACTTTCATATGGACAGCTTGCCATAATGCCCTTGCAACTAAAGCTAACTTGTTTCATCAACATATTTCTCCAACTCCAATATGCAGTCTATGTACTCAACGGACTCCGGAAACTATTGAACATATGTTCTTTTTTTGTCCCTGGACTAACGACGTACGGAAGCATCCTTAGATCAACATTTCTGTCTCACCTTCTACTGTATGGATGATTGGATCACGGAACGGGCAACAAATCAGAGGCTCGTACCTAGTTTGGCAACAATAGCACAAGTCTTGTGGCAAGTATGGTGTATGCGCAACAACTGGATTTTTCGCTAATGGTACCCAGACCCCAATCAGGCAGTAGAAGATGCCTTTGCACAGAACAGACTCCAATCCTCTTTTGCTCAGCGTAGACAAAGAACAGGGAATGCTGCTGTCGAAGTAGGTCATCAGTGGAAACCTCCAGAGCGCGACTCCCTGAAATGCAATATTGATGGCTCTTATTATCCTAGTAGACAAGAAGGAACGATGGCATGTATTAGTCGAAACCATCAGGGGATACTTACAGACGTTTACACCGACCGATTCCCTGCAACTTCGGCATTTCAATCGGAAGTTCAAGCACCTACCTTCACTCTGCATCACCTACAGCACCAAGGTATCCATACAGCAAACATTGTGATTGAGTCTGACTGCCAGATCTTGATTGACACAGTTCACGGGCGGAAGAAGCCGCCATGGGAAGAACGTATGCTGTTCAACGAAATAGCGGCTTTGCTTCCCGTATACCCTAGCGTGCGGCTACAGTTCTATTGAAGAGAGGCCAATGGAGCAGCTAATTGGACCGCAAAGGCCCATGGAAGATCTGACCTAGCCCGCAACTGGAACATATTCACCCCTTATCTTTTGCAAGACATTGTAGCTGCTGATGCAATAGCTTCAGGATGTAAATTTGCGAATACTTAAATAATATCTACACATTCGACCAAAAAAAAAAAAAAAGTTATCAACTACACAGCTAATGGCAAAACAACAAGAAGCGGAAATACTGAATATCCCAAGACAACTCACTAATGAGCATAAGAGGCAATTAGAGCCTAATCCTATGATGTTGGCTACAATGAGGAGAATTAAAAATGACATGGAAGAGAGGAATATGGAGAATTTGTTGTGTATTTCAAAAAGTATAATAATGAGGAGTACATAAGCCTACTTATAGACTTTATAGGACAACTATATGTAGTAACAAAATATTGCAAGATCAATTACAATCAATCGCAAAGACATCCAGAATATTATAAATTCCCAAAATATCATAAAGAATCTAAATATATCTAACGAGGATTTTTTACTAACATCATATGAAACCACTAATTACCGGATGAAATAAATGTGATCAAGCCAATGATCATCAACACCTCCCATGAAGTCATTGATGGGCCAGGAGCATCGAGCCATTCTATTCAGATGCAGGCAAATCCTACTAATTTTGCGCCATTCGAGTATGTTACTGCTGGACAAATTGTACCATCTCCACCACCCATTAAAACCCGCCACATATAAAGAAGATGAGAGATTACATGGAGGGATAATTTTTGAAAATTTGATACCAAAAATTTAAAAGACAAGGTCGCTGAGAATACTGTAAAACCTCCCCTGACTTGCAAACTATGTTGATAGCACGTGGAATTGACAATAGAAAACCAAGAAAATTCCAGAAAATTTCAAATAAAAGCCTAAAGTGAACATTATTTCATATAAAGATCTGAAATGTCCCCATTTTCTCAAATAATGACCTGAAGTAGATCTTATTTTAAATAAGGATATAAAGTAATCATATTAGTTTCAAAGAATGCTTCAACTCACTGGCTAAAAAGGGCAATTTCATCTTCTAGATTTTTAATTTTTTTTCTTTTTTTCTTTCAGGCTCGACGATCCTCGCCTAGGTCCCTCCTACCTGTGGCCATCACCCCATCGTCGGCGAGACAATAACGATGGCCAGCAAGGTCACCAACTAGAGGCAAGGGCCAGCAAACCCTCGTCGACCAAAGGTAAAGGCCAATAGACCGGAGACCCTAGGCGAGGGCCACCAAGTTTGTGTGAATGCCAACGACCTTCACCCAAACCAATGCAATGGCGGGCAACCGTCACCCAGTTTTGGGAGAGGGTTGCTACCCTTTCCTATTTCTAGCGAGGGCCTAGCCCTCTCCCAAGCACCAATAGCCCCATATTTTTTCTTTTTTTAATATAATTTTTAATCTAGTTTAATTAAAATTGTGTTTTGATGAAAATATCCCTAATTGGCTATAATTTTTCCTCGGCCAATGAGGCTAATCTCTTATTTGAAACAATCATAATTACTTCAAGCCCTTATTTGAAACATGATCTTCTTTATACCCTTATTTGAGAAAATGACAGCACTTCGACCTCTTGTTTGGAATTTTTCCTCGAAAACCTACCAAATCCAGGACAAGTGGATGTAGAAATCTTTTTTAGTGGGCCAAACTTAACAGTTAATGATATTTTTCATAGATGTTAATAATCTAAATCTCCGTTTGTTTTATAAATAATTAATAACTTGAAAAATTATTCTTAAAAATGATCGTTCGAATTGCTTACAAAAATAAATGAATAAAAAAATTCTATTCTATTATCCACAAAAATATTTAAATATAAATTGTTGTCGTTAATGAAGATATTTTTCATTAATTAATTATTTTAAGTAATGTAAACAATTGTTCTTAAAAAAATCATCTTTTAAATCATTTATTTTTCATCAAACAATCAAAGCTTAAGTTAATATTGTCGGATTTGTGGTATATAGTAATGATGGGTTATAAATGTATGATAACAGAATTTGTTCGTGATCTAATTATTTCTTGATAAATGCACAACTGTCTATAAACGGTTCGCAATTAATGGGGCAAAAATTAAGGAAATGTGGGAACAAAAAGCTTCTCTTGTGGCCTTCTTTTTGAAACTCGGGGCAAATTTGAAAAATATTGCAAAACTTAGGCTCAGTTTCTTTCTTGAAAAATGGATGATTTTGAAAAAAAATTTCAAAAAATAATAATTTATATTGCTTACAAAAATGAATAGACGATAAATATTTTCATTGTCCACAAAAATGTTTAGGCATAAATCATTATCGGTGATAAAGCAGTAGGCCATCAAACAATGAGCGGAGGCAATTGCCTTCACATCACTTGGCATTGACGCGTCCCTACCACAATAGCTTATGCAAATCGGAGTACCATGAAAAAGGATTTTCTTTCTAGATGTCATGTTTAACATGGTCCTACCGTTACATAAATCGAGTAGACCCAAGTTGGCACTACCGGAGGGAGTTGATCATTCGATGCTGACATCAAAACTCGGACTTAATTGCCAATTAAAGCTCGATTGTACTACACTAGAACTTTTATTTCTCACCTCACGTGTCGTAATTTGGTATTGATGAAAAGAAAGTATAACTCGTATATAACATGCTTAATCGGTAACAAGTAATCAAATTTTAAAGCCTTAATTTTTTGCACATCAATCATCATTGGTATGGCAATGTGCCAGTATCCCACAAAGTTGACCTGAGCATGGTGAAGTCAACCAGTGTAAAAGGTTGTACAAATTGCAAGGAAATCTCTCTTTTCTTTTCCCCCCTTCTGATAATGCAAATGTTTGCCGCAATCGGGCACAAAGGGTCAATCCTACAAAATGGCTTTCGGCAGCCTGACTCAATGCCTTTTGTGCTTGGCAACAACAGTATACAAATCATTGCAGAAAAAGGGCAAGTGATGCTTGCAATTCTTCCAATGCTCGCCCCTTGGTCTCCGGCACTATCTTCGCAGTGAACAAGATAGTTAATCCGCAAATGCACGCAAAGATCAGAAAGGTTCCTGAAAGCAGCGTAGTCAAGACATAGGTTTGTTAGTACGTACGCCAACATAAAAGCTCATGCAGTTCATTTATGTAGGCTCCAAAGAAGCATAGCCGGTGAACACTATAGAGTAAGAATGGAAAAAAAGAGGAGGATTAATTACCGGGTGCGCTCCATTCGAACATGAAGTTAAAACTGTAGGTGACAATCCAAGAACAGGACCAATTGGAGAAGGACACTAGGCTTCCAGCCGACCCTTTAACATTTACTGGGAATACCTATTGAGAACATGTCCACCGGTATAAATAGGTTTCTAAACGTATATATGGTCTTGAAGTAGAGACTATAGAGTGCAATGTTAGAGAGAAGGTATCCATTTACCTCGGACATTATGACCCATGGTAAACCTGCCATGCCTAGTGAGTAAGCTATGGTATACACCTGATAGCAATAATTATCTATTAGCAACTTCAATACAACTTGTCCAGGAAAGACAGTTGAAGATTTAGAAGCAGCAATTTAATAATGAAGGTTTCTTTGTCAAAGTGTGCTCTCCTCCGATATATTATTGCCTAGATAAGTATGATTGAGCAGCAACTCAATATGCCCTCAACCATAAGAGATAGCCCTATAAGAGTTGAAAAACAAGAGAATAGAAAAAAGATTTGTTACGCATACTTACCATAATGCATACATACACCAAAATGGGAGTGACTTCTGTCCAATACTGCAGGTCCTGATTTCACATGAAGATATTTAACGAAAAAGAAAATGAATCAGGCCACTTTATGAGATTAACAAGAATGAGTAGGCTTGGTTAGTGTCTGAATACCTGCATGAAGAATGATAATGCTAGAACAAAGCAACTCAAGCTCATTCCAACTGAAGAAACCTGAAAATGAAGATCAGACTTGGTAATGCTTATAAGCAACTTAATTTAGGAGATTACATCGATAGAATTGTTTTTGTCACCATTAAAAGAGGTCTTCTTCCAGCTTTATCTGTCAAGATTACACTAAGAGCGGTTGCTGGAATCTGCAAAATAGGTGAGGAATCTTGAAAGTGTGAAAAATAAAACTCATCGTCCAGCCAAATTCTCAATGGTTGTTACCTGGATGATAGCCATGCTTCGGGTACCAAAGCTACTTGAAAAATCTGTCAGGATAATAAGTTGAGATTACCAAGTCTTCACTCTTTATGATTAACTAACGAATTTATAGCGTGATTTTTACCAGCTGATTCAAATATAGAGCTGGCATAGTAAGCAAATGCATTTGCCCCTCCAAATTGTTGAAGCACCATCAATCCGACTCCTATCTAAGCTTTGAAAACATTAGGAAAAAGGGCGAAAAAAAGAACAAAACAAAAACTGGCAAGCAATTTGAACAGTTTGGAGGGAAGGCTTACTATGAGGGAATGAGCGTATCGTCGCTGGAACAAATCGAGATTTCTAGATTGGGATTCTTGTTCAAAAGTTTCTGTATAGTCCTGTAAGACAATATCAATTGAATCATTAAAAAGTAAAAGGAAAAGGGAAAACTTTCTCCTATTGATATGTGAAATGGAGAAATTACTCTGATATCTGTTGCTTCCCGAGAAATGTCAACACTTTTTCCGCGGAGTCTCTGCAATGTGGCTTCAAACTCCTTTTCTTGACCAACTTTTATCTGTCAGTCAAAAACTACACTAATCATCTTCCTTACAATGGAAAATGCAGAATCATTACTCCAATATTCCTGCAACATTAACTTCATTTCTTTTTATGATTTCAGAATTTTAGATAACTAGTGAACTCTTACAAAAAATGACCATGCAAATTGTCTTGACACGGAAACAGTGATACTTATGCCTCTGGTCATTCTCAGTACACCCCCGGACTTCAATTTGAGTCATGAATAAAATTATTCCTTGGCAAAATATTGACTTCATTACCACTCTTCCCAATTTCGGTCTAAAATTTTGACAGAGTAATGTGTTAGCGCATGAGAACAATTCAAAATGATTTCTATGCCTTGCGATACATCGAGGTGGGCTACAAAATACTCCACATGGCATGCAGCATCCTACTCGTGCTATTTAGATTGCGCCATCATCTAATTATCCAAGTTCCATTATGTTATGGTTACTCAACCATGAAATTGTCACCATTGAATGACAAATTTGGACATAACACCGATGAAATCACCGAATGAAACCACATAGAGCAAAGTGATGACCACATTCATAATCGAAGTTTCAAATAAGAACGACATAAATTACAATATTACGTGGCTCCTCAAGAGTACCTGGCACTCCATAAACAACTTACCAGCCATCTAGGAGACTCCGGGATAAAGAATAAACCGAAAATTTGAAGTATGCAGGGGATACAACCTGAAAACAAAATCATGCACAGTGACCTTATCGTGTTTCCCAAGATAAATCTAACAAAACAAAGTAGAAGAGAACTGAGACAGTACCTATCAAAGCCAGGATACGCCACGAAACGATAGTTCCGAGAAAGTAAATCAACGAAAAGCCACAGCATAACAAAAACTGCAACCAGATTCATCAAAGGTTGATAGGCAATGCATTGAATTGACACCACTAACATTATACAGTGGCCCAAAATTTTCACCTGATTTAAAGCTGTGAATGCTCCCCGGACACTTTTGGGTGTTATTTCAGCAATGTACACAGGTACCTGTTTGGCAACAATATTATGACCAACATCTTCTAGAAATTATTTAGGGTAAGAAATCCGAATGTTTGTGCCTTTACCACGTAACATAGAATCCCAATGCCAAGTCCATTTAACAGTCTTCCAATATCAAGCCACCAAGCATTCTGCAAGGTTAGATGAAATACACCATTAATTGCTTCTCAGACTTTTCAGAGAATAGACAACTCGGAAAAGTAGAATATGATTGAAGTTTTGTGGACAAGTCATTGACAATCTATGAAGCAAAATTCTGAAGCAGCATATAGACAGAGCACAAACCTTGGCAAATGCTATAGAAAGCCATCCGGCAGTGGAAAATATTTGTGAAATCCCCATTGTCTGCATCACATCGCATCAATTAAGAATTCCGTCAGATTTTTTCGGGTTCTTCATTGAACATATATGATTTTCAAATTCACGAATAGCTGGAAAGGCTAGAGAATGACTTACACGTCTGCGACCCAGCATATCTGTCATCGACCCATTAACCAAAGCTGCTATTAACCCTCCTATTGTTAATACAGAACCAAAAAGCGAATACTGTAACATGAGAAAGCAAGAATTAATATTAGAGAACCCAGATCGTGACTAAAATTCCAACAGTGCCACAAATAAAGAAGTCATCGGTAGCTAGCTCTTTAGGTCATGAGTTTTCTGGGATCAACCATGCTTTTACCGAGAAGTTCGAATGAATTCGCGATGATTATATCAGAGATTCTGCACAGAATCTACTGAACAAGAAATTGGCTGAACTGGCCAGAATTCATCATACTTTCTAGCAATGCACTGAGGACATCTTATATCTCGGTTCCTGACAGTAAATTTTATTTTAAGATGCACAACCTTCAGTTTTTTCCCATGGATAACAGAAATATGCAGGGCTGAGACATTATGAAATGGTAGCCATGTAGCATGTATGCTTGATAGGACTCACCTCTGCCGTAGAGAGACCCAAGTCCTCCATTATGCCCGACTCAGCAGGTGATGAATAACCAGACTGCATCATAAAAATACGCCACTAGTTATGGTAACCTCTACTTGGTGGAGAGTAATCTCATGAGAAGCAACAGCCTGAACAGAGCAGCCGGCTAGGAGATCACATTACAGAGGCAAAACGAAAAGCATGAAGGATTACATTAACTGAAAATTGGTTTTTCAGAAGTAGCTTTTCTCAGAATTGCAATCCAAGTAGTGAAACGTGATAATTTCATGTCTCTGCCAAATTGGGTTTCCATAACAAACCTAACTGATCATAGAGGAGCAACTTCAGTTTATGACATTTTTATTCTTAAACAGTCCAGGTCAACCTAATACCTTGGGTCGATTAAAAGCCATGTGATCCCACAACATGCCAGCTGGTACTTCTGCAACGTTATTAACTAACTTCCACCCACCGAAAAAGAAAAAGAAAAAGAAAAAGGAGACAAAAGGATAGAAAAGGCAATCAGACATTTAACAAGAATTGCAGGTATAGATCTTGCTTGCTTGCTTTTTGCAACATCATACGAATGCCAAAACAAGAACCACCATCTTGAATGGAAATGAAAGCTCGACCAATCACACAAGCAAAAAGACAAACATTGATCGATCGAGCAATTTGCTTCGTCGTCTTTCTTTCTCGAACCTGTGACAGAAATGCAAAAAAGGGAAAGCAAGACTGCTCGACAGAAAACAGAGCCGGGTCCCCAGTGATCGAACTACATGCAACCAATTCGGGAGAAGTTCGATGCAATAGTACTCACAGCGCACCCAGTGACGAAGGACCCGCAAACGGCGACGAGCGTGCTGAAGACGACGAGAGGCGTGACCGAGGGGTCGCTCGAAGGCACGGAGTTGCCGTGGTTGCCATAGCCAGGGACTTCCTTGAGAAGCAGCAGAGAGCTTGTGGGCAACCCATCTTCTTCCGGGCCCCCTCTTCCCATGTTTCCTTTTTTATCATAAAGCGCTCGTGGAGAGCAAGATTTACCCAAAATGAAGGTGGCAAGAATCAGCTGCTCTGGCATATAAAGGACAGAGTGTTGGCGAGAGAGAGAGAGAGAGAGAGAGAGAGAGAGAGAGTTAGATGTGGAGTTCAAAGACATGGACTTTCGGGTAGGCGAAAAGTGCCGCAGAGACGGCTGCATGGGACATTTACCGGCCATATCCGCATGTGCTTTATTCAGATTTGTACTTCTTTTTCATTCTCTGTCTTTATTCTTTGCTTGAGCATGTGTGGCTGGCTTCCCCCTTGGTCTATTCCTTTTTTTCTACACTAGAATTAAGTATCCGCGAGGAACGTAGATCTACGACTCCCTCGGCCGATGTCCATCCCCGGCCATCGACCTCAGATCGACCCAAAACCAAAGGCCGAGCGAAGATTCGAGGCTCGGGCTCAAGTCGAGCCGCAGTGGCTTCGCCGCTCGTCCTAGTCAAACGACAGTGATGTAGTATGGAGATTGTAAGTTTAGGTGATTGAATTAAGTAAGTCCTTGCAAATGAAGAAGAAAATATCAGGTGGGGGTAGCGACGCAGTTTCATCGTCACGTTTTCTGAATGCTATTGTAGTTAGCCAAGAGGACGAAAGCAACGTGTGAAAAAGAATATGAAGAAGAAGGAGAGACGGAATACTGACAGGCAGGACACGGACCAGAACACCGGAAAATGGACCATCTTGAAATGTGGTTACGACAGGAGAGATGTCTGCGTAAGATTGTCAGCTTCTCGCTTTTCAACTTGCAAAGGCGGTCTGACTGCTGGGGCTACTAGAATCATTAGTCATGGAAGGAGCCAATAAAGAAACGAGCGTGACCTGGGCCCAGGCAAATGAAAGGAGTGGGGCGCAAGATGGGAGTTGAATGTCGGATGAGGTTCGTGTCCGAACCGAGTGTTGGAAAGGTGGAGACGTGGAACGTGAAAATCGCGTGGGATCATCCAAGGGGAAGGGCGAGAAGATACAGATTAGGACCGTGACATTTAATATCCTGCCTTTCAACCTCTTTCTCTCTCTACCTATCTACCTGTATGGAGGGCAGACCAGATCAAGGTGTGAAGCAAGAAATGGGGAGTCTTTCAGGAGATGGGAGGGCTGCAAATCCTCTTGGGTCCACGGTGAGGGAAAACGACAGATCGCGCGAACAGCAACCGTGGCCGGCCCTGCTCATTGGAATGTAAACTCGGTTCTTGAAAGTTCCCGTCCTAAGCTGCGTTTGGTTCGCCTTTTGGGGAAAGTTTTGAGGAAATGCAAAGGATTTTAGCTTGAGGGTTTTCATGAAAAACGAACGAAGTGCAAAGTCGAGTGAGGAAATGAGCTAAGAGGTGGATGTGATAAACTGAGAAAGAAAGTGAGTGAACCGATGCAGAGATGTAGATCTAGGTTTTATTTTTTAAAAGGGGCAAAATTAGCCTTTTAATAAGTTTTTGAGGGCAAGAAGAGCAATTGAAGAAATTTTATTAATTGATGGAAGTCGCCTTTTGAAAATGTTAAAAGCCCAATGCCGATTGGAACCTGCCTTGAGTTTTTTACTTTGTCACGGCTAACTTTCACTCGGGACAAGTGCAAAACAATTTTACCAAATGCCCTCAATTTTTCCTTGAGAGGTCCAAAGTCCCTTAGGAAAGATAAATCATACACTCCCTTAATCCCCTAAATTGTGTACATTTGTTGAGGCATAGGGGGATTTTCAATTGAAGAAACTAGAAGTCATCGGGATTTAACCGATTCACGAGACTTGTGCATTGTTCCATGAGTCTCTAGATAGCAATGGCTATGCTCTCATGCCCTCGATTATCAGAAAAAGAATGGAAAATCAGATTTCCATCTTAATAAAGAGCCCGAGCATCTAGATGTAAAAACTCTATCTATCGGATGAAGATTGTACTACAAATGAACCGCGAGCAACTCATCTGCTCCGATGAGTATCTTGGATTGCCTACCTAAACATTGCAAAGTAATCAATGAGCTCTGGCAATTGGTGAGCACGATTAGAATCTTTATGACCAACTTGACCTTCTACTAAAGGTGGGACATGTTCATGCTGCTCTTCTTTGACCATCCCATTTGCACGTGACTCTCGTGGCTATGCCCGATCGCGGGCCTGCTAACATTTTGGGCGGGCTTGAACAAATTCCTAGGCCCGTCGAATCGGGTCGGATCAGGCCCAATCACGACCTTTTAAGAGATGGGTGGGCTAGAGGACAAGGGGCCTCTTTTATAAACATAAGCTCAACTAATTTTATGTAGAGATGTTATCAATCTCTTTTATATGTCAAAGAATCCTATTGTAAGTAAACTCAGAGTTCATGAATAATCAAATCGACGGTCCAAGTAAGATGCGAGCCAAAATATAGAATCCCGCGCAATAAAAATAAGTTAAGGATCATTTACATGTGATAGGAACAAAAATATGCTGTACATCTTATTCATGTCTTCATGTGAGATCTATCGATTGCTAAAAGTTAACTCTTGGAATTCGTGAGAACTTAAAATGAAAATTAAAGTGCTATTGGAAAACCCAGAGGAAGAAGGAAAGCATAAGACTGAAATTCCAGGAACGATGGAGAAAGCATCCTATGTGATTGGAGCATGTTTGTGCATATAATACTTTTCAAACGACTCATAGGGCACACCAATATTCAGGAGACGGTCATTATCAAACTCGATCATGATCATTGGCCGACCCGTTATATGGGCTGGTTCCAATAGGGTTTTCGAACCCCGTCGAGTCAAGCAGGACTAGGCTGCAATAACCCAATTGAGACCTCCTTAATTTGATCAAAGATTGCGGCTTTCTCATCTCCATTAGTCTCGGCTTTAATTTCAACTTGGGCAATTGGTCAAAAGTCAGCAAGTTGCTTCCTTCTTGGCCTGTCCTAAATCCGGAACCTTGAACGTCACGAAGTCCAGGCAATTCGGATTTTAAGGCGTGCAAGCGCATGAATACACTTTCCCATAAATGATATCTGCCTTCATAGAATGAACATTTGAAATTCAAAGTCACCTTAGGGCATACCATTAACCATCATCAACGTTGACCACAAGGTCGACAAAATAAAATAGCCAACTCTTAATTGCAACTGTCGATTGCCAAATATAAATGGGTGCTTCGTTCAAAACTACGTAGATTGCGGATTAAAAGAACCCAAAACTACTACGTCAGAGTTGATTCCGGATTTTGGGATTGGGAATCAAATTGATTCTACGATTGACCCTAAAACCGAGCCTAACATTTAACTAATATGACTATTATTTTAGGGCAACAGAACACGTGATCAATTTATGGCATAATAAATTAAGTAATATAATTTACAA
Organism: Eucalyptus pauciflora; assembly: GCA_007663325.1. Classification (NCBI taxonomy): domain Eukaryota; kingdom Viridiplantae; phylum Streptophyta; class Magnoliopsida; order Myrtales; family Myrtaceae; genus Eucalyptus; species Eucalyptus pauciflora. The sequence continues at coordinate 4,680,574 of VMYD01000024.1, read as the reverse complement.
CCGAAAAAAAAAATTAAGTAATATAACTAGTGGGTTATCTGATAGAACCAAAATTTCAAATAAAAAATCTAAAAGCCAAACCAATCAAGACCGGTTATCTATTTCTTGATCTAAGAACCTACTCAACCCTAATGTGAACTATATAACTACAATATTTGATTTTACATAAAAAAAAAAAATCTAAAGCCAAACCAATCAAGACCGGTTATCTATTTCTTGATCTAAGAACCTACTCAACCCTAATGTGAACTATATAACTACAATATCTGATTTTACATAAAAAATAAATAAATAAATAAAATCTAAAAGCCAAACCAATCAAGACCGGTTATCTATCTTTTGATCTAAGAATCTATGCAACCCTAATGTGAACATGTGGGGTAAGACCAGTTTAGTTCTAATCTCGAATTAAATCGGTCCAGTTGCTCACCCCTAATATCAAGATTGATTGAGGTTTGTTACTAATTAATGCTCTAACCTAAGCCGGGTAGACACAAAAGCCCTAATTAGATAGTGCCAAGAATCGCGCAAGTAAATAGTGAAACGCTTTCGGTGCTAAAACGGTGCGTTTGGTTTGGAGCCGTGCAGGTGCAGTCTTGCAGAAGCCTCCATTAATGACTTGTACGCAATCAACTTGCGTCCCTTGAACTTGCAATCATTGGAGCCGTAAGGCCAATTCCCACGGGCCTTTCTCCTACACAACGAGAAGCAAACCTCCAATTTGAGGACCAGTTTTTTTTGGCCTCATGTTGGACCAGGTTGGAGACACATTTAATATGGAATTAAATGGTCTCGTCTTTATAGAATCGGTTAGGCCTGCCGACGCCGAAAAAATACCGACTCTTTAAACCACTGGGATTTACTTCCGTGGCCACCCTTCCAACTTGGAATGGGAAGGTGGGGGATTCGAATCCCCACCTTCTCAGGGGGGTTGGGGTGGGGATGAATTTGTTTCGGGAGTGGGTTTCGACTCCCACGCCATGCACGGAGGCAAGGCAAAAGTTTGAGAATAAGAGTTAGAATAAGAGTAGAATAGAACCGACCAAAAAAAATAAATATATATATAACGAGAGGTAGTAAATTCAGTCAACTAGAGCAAAGCTGGGTCGAGACAAAAGTCATCGGTGAACAGGATTGATCGGGAAGGTATGAACTTGTTGATAACATGGGAAAGTGATGATACAGTATGGAAAGTCGTCGATGAGAGCCTTCATTGAAACTTAAGTGAAGTTGATTGATGGAGTCATTGAGATTAAGTGACCTCAAATTTTGGTTAAGTGTCGAGGCAATGCCATTAATGAACAGAGCGGAAGTGTACCAACACACCAATTGAAGATAGAAATTGTGGATCAACAACACTAGTATATAGATGCTAAGTGGTTGAGCCAATATTTCAACATTTGTAACTTGTAAATAATCATTGCTAAATAACATATGATCGTGCATATAAGTTTTAACCTCTTAGGGTGCGCATGACAAAATTTCTGGAACAGAAATTGATTTATGACCAGAAATTGATTTCTCAATTTATGAAATAGAAATTAAGAAGTTAAAAATTTTAACTTTTGATTTCTTCTTCAAATCTATTTTTGGAATAAAAATCTGTTCCAGAAATAGAAAAATCAAATTGCGTTACCAAACGGATTTCTGTTCCAAACCTGTTCCGGGGAACAGAAAAACAAAGAAATAGAGAAGTATAAATTTTATTATCAATATCTACAAATAGGTTTAACAAGTTATTGATAAATTCAAAATCGGTAGTTTCTTATAAGTAGCCATCGCTGGCAAATAGGTTTACCTTTCCAGCATTTTAATTTCCTTTTTCAGAAAACTTTTCACTTTTCCGGTGAAAAAATATGTAACGCTGGAATATTCAGTGATAGGATGAGATAAAGTTTACTTAATTGATTGCTTAATGCGTGTCATGCATATCTCTAATTTGTTATAATTGATACCCAGTTTCTATTTCGGGAAAAATATGAACTCCATTTAAATTTTAAAAATGTTTTTCTTCTATTATTTGAAATGTTAAAGATTTTTTTATTTTTTTTTTGGTACACTGGACGTGGCTCTTGCGCCAAAAGCCAGCGAAACTCGCCTCTTGGACCGCCTTGAATTTAAATGATATAGCGTCAAGAAAAAATACATGACAAATCAAATTCAATCATAGTAATAAGTAGAAGAGTAAGACCGACAAAATTACAAAGGAAGGAAAATAAAAATTAATCCATGTTTATAAGAATCCATATTGGTACTTATCACGTGAGCGAGACTGGTCGATCAAATAGTATGTTTAATGCTTATATTGTGATATCATATTCAACATTGTGATTATCATCATTACATTGACACATAAAATTAATTAACTCCATATACTAACAATTATGCAGGGCATGAGGTATCAAATACAAAATAATGCGAAGCACTGAGCATATATACTACACGATAAATTCCATAATTTTGAAATTGGAAATCGACGGTATACTTTCTGAAAATAGCCCTTAGAAACCTACCCAATCAGGTCGACTTTCATGTAATCGCGTTCCAACACCCTAATTAATGAAAATAGCCAAGAAACAAGATTTCCACCGGGTCAATTTGATAGAACAAGCCAAACTCGCGAAACAAAACCTAAGGGCCTATTTGGTAACAGGCCAAATAGTGTTAATTTCTATTATTTTGTTCTCGGAAGTAGATTTGGAACAGAATCGCGTTTGGTAAAAATTTTATTCCCAATAACAAATTTCCATTTTTTTGTTCCCATAAGTAAATTTGGAACATAATCAAAAATAAATAAATAAATGATTCTTGTTCCCGGAACAATTCTAGAATCAAGAACCTATTTTCTCTTTTTCTTTTCTTTTTTCTTGTTCTTCTTCCCTTTTCTTCTTCTTCATCCATTGCCGTCCGCCGTTGTTCGCCGCCCACCGCCGCTAGTCGCCGACAACCGGTCAGGCGAGCTTGCCGGAGGCAAGCCCAGCCACCGGCGAGGCTCAATCAACAAGGGCCGGCGACGCTCCGGTGAGGTCACCGACCCTCATCTGGCCCATCGCCAACCAGCCTACTGGCGATCGGCCACTAGAAGAAGAAGAATAGGAGAAAGAAAGGGGAAAAAAAATTAATAAAATTATTTAAAAATTAAAAGAAAAATATTTGGAGTAGAAATTTTGAACACGGTACCAAACGCAATTCTATTCCGGAAATTAAAATCTTGGACAGTTACCAAACGGCTGAAAATGCTTAGAAATTGTTCTGGGAAACAGAATAAAAAATAATCATTTCTGATCAGAAATTGTTCTCGGGAACAGAAACGTTACCAAATGGGTCCTAAGTCAGACTTTTTTCTAGACTTGAGTCCCGGGAGTTCTTCCAAAACTTAGGGTTTGTGGTTAGGAAACTTTAGGGAACAATATAGACTCTGGAGATGCAACGGTCTATTTATTCCCTAGGTGCCAATTTTATCACCACTTAAATAATTGTCCTTTCACACACTAGTGGTGGTGAATTTGACATTGAAATAGAAGTAGAAATGGACATGTACCTCCATCAAAATGCACATGACCACATGTATGGAATAGAGCACGTGGGGATAGAGCAAAATGGGGTTAGGCATGGAGCAGACATGCTGGGGAGAAGCCATGTGAATTTGGGCAGTGTAGCTCAGAAATTGGTTACTTGGCAACATCAACTTCTAACTCCTCTCACTTCCTATATTTATGACTTGTCAATTTCTTTTCATTTCTTTCTTATTTTCCTTCTTGCACGTGGGCGATTTGAATCGCGGTTCTATTCAATCTCCATGGATGTATCCCGATCTACACTTAAAGAATTGCGAGTTTAATTACAAGATTACTCGAGACGCTACAATTCGATCATGAAATATGCTACTTCCGAGATCGTCGGATGTTCTTTTCTTTGACCCGTTTCGATAGTTATTTTTATAACTTGTAACCCAACGTGCCCAAATTATTAATAATTGTGAAAATAACTTGGTCATCATATTGTTTGTCTTTCTTTTCCTTCTCACTTTCTTTGTTTTAAATTTGGTTAACCCTAATACTCTCTCCATCGACAAAATAAAGCCTACTTACTTTATAATTTACTATACATATTTATTTAGGGCGTTGTTTTACACACACACACACACATATATATATATATATAATATATTAAGAAGGTATCTTTTTCCATCTGGTAAGAGACCAATCATTAGCTGTAGCCAGTTACTTTCATACCACGTGCCGTGTAATCAGGCTTCTGTCCACGCGGTATGTACCAAGAGTTATCTCTTTTTTTATTATTATCATTAGGAATTTTATTATGGTAGCATTGTTCGTACAGAAAATTAACTTATTGTCAATTTCGACCTAATAGTACCATGTCCAAAATTACCCAATAAACGAAATTGAGGCAAGCAATTAATATATCTCTTTAGAGACATTCGATAAATTGGAAAAATAAAAAAGAATGAGCATCGATACGATAACACAAATTAACAATTGAGATGATTAACAATTCTATAGCCATTACCTTTCAATTTAGGCAGAATCACAAGAATAATAAGCAGGAGAAAATACAAAAACCCGATCCATTGCATACAAACCTCCGATGAGGTTTTAAGACCCGATCCACTAATCGAATTATAGAAACACGAACTTCCATACACATCTCGATAACCCTAAACCAAAAAAAGAAAAAAGAAGGTTTAAGACATAAAATCGCGCATTTATGGTATTTTAGGCGATACCCAGATTGACATAACATTTATCATCGTTGATTTGGATAGTTATTAATTAATTGGATAGAATTTACAAGATGTCCATGTATTTTTCTTCTTGCTTTTCATTTGGGGTAAGAATGTAAATAGGGGATAAAAGAGAGAGAGAAAGAGGAAGAAAAGGATGAGAAAACATCTCGACCGGGGGAAGATTGACGGTTGAAGGTCGACGGTATCCCCGTGAAATCAAATTTCCGGTTCGGCATCTCCCATCCAGATATTCCCATCCTTTGTCGTGACGTAACCCCTTGTTCTCCGCTTCCTGTTTGTCGCCCCGCCCCCCCGCACTATCGAATAATCTCGTATTGACCCCACCATCGCCCCCCGGTCTTTTCAATCACACCCCCCCCTCCCCCTCCATGATTGTGCTGTCTCGTCTATGTGACACACAAATCTTCCCTTAGATTAGAGAGCAACGTTTTTGTCTCCACCATCTCGATCTTCCTTCGTCGCAATGTCGCGCTAGAAAGAGCATAATAATCGAGTCGGCCAGTTCTAGAAAAAGCGACTATAAATTGGACTATCATAAAGCGGGTGAAATGTAATTATTGGATAAATGAATGCATGCAAATGCGAATAGAAATACTTTCTATCAAAAGCGATGTATCGTACCTCAAACTTTGTGGATGAGCCTTCTAGACCATCGTGGAGGACCACAGGTGCACTTCTTTTGACAGTCGATTTTATACTTTTGCCCTTGCTCTCAGATTCCATTGTTGGCTTTAACATCGAAACATTCATTTCTCGATCTAGGCTCGAGATCCTCCTCACATGCATGTTTGCTGTGGAAACACGTCAAGTGCTCGAAAAAAAGATGGCGGTCCATCATTCCCGAAATTATTCATTTCACCTATCGATCCCATCGACAGACTCAGTTTTCATTACAATATCAAACTCAAACTTCCCAAAACATTGAAGTAAGGATAGAGCATCAAATTCTAGAGATCATTCACCAAAAAGTACTCAAAAATCAAAATAGGGGAAAACTTCCCCCAGGGGCATCTCTGCAAAAAAAAAATTGTTTCTGCAGGACTTGCTTGTACTGCAATTAACACCAAGCAGACGAGGAGAGAGAGAGAGAGAGGAGAGAGAAAGGACGGGGGAAGACGTTCTTATAGAGAGAGAAACGAAGGCAGACGAGAAAAGGAACCGTCTCGGTTAAAGGTCAAAGCACCAACCACAACCACCACCCCCCCACCACCGCGACAGGGCCGACACGCCACCGCCGACCGCCGCCCCCCGCCGCCCCCTCCGATTAGATCCTCCGGCGATCGGACGGCCCCCCGGCGCTTTATGCCCTGGGCGATCGCGCTCCCGGCAGCTCCCCGGTCACCGGCGACGACCACCACCACCACCCAGGCCCCGTCGGTCTGATTATGAAGAGCTACGGCGCCAAGGCCAACGGTAGTTTCGCCAACCACAAGAGCAACACTAATGGATTCTTGCCTAATTCTTTGAAATTCATTTCCTCGTGCATCAAGACCGCGTCGTCCGGTGTCCGGTCGGCCGCCTCTTCGATCTCCGGCGAGGCTCACGACCGCAAAGATCAGGTTCCTCTCCGGTTTGTACACACTGTGTATAGCGAAGGGATGTGTAGTCGATGCCGCGCGATTAGTTTAGGGGGATTTTTGTTGCGAGTATCGTTTCGTCGTTTTTTAGGTTTGTTGAAACGGTTGGTTTGCGATGGTAATCGGTTGCCGTTGTTTGCTTGTGAATTTCCCGATTGAATCGATGTTGAACTGATTCGGCTGCTCGGGCTGATGCCACATGGCTTTCGAGAGCTGTATAATTCGGTGCTGAGGCTTAATTAGAGGTCTTGTTGCTTGTTCGGCGACAGTCGGTCGGTTCTGAATTTTGGAAGTTTTGGCTGTCGATTAGGTTAGGTCTTGAGTTGCAACTGTGTAGCTTTCGGGGTTTGGTTTCTCGGTAAAAGGAAAATGTAGATGATTTCATGGGAGCCAATGATTAGTGATTCCCATGATGTTTCGTACCGTGCGTTTGAAACTTTGATCATTTGACTTGGGAACATCCTGGGGGATCGTTCTACCGTGTTGCGATGAAGCTCGATTGTCTTTCAATCTGTTCTCGAGGCTTTAAGTGTGTGAGGAAGTCCGGGTCCATCTTGTGGGCATGCGGGAATCTGCAGTAGATGTATTTTGGTCTCCAGTATTGCACCTTTCTGGTTAGTGGTTATCGAGGGAGTCTTGGATGAAGTCCATTAAAAGGGGGTCTTCTTTGTGATACTCGTTCTGCAACAAAGTTGTGTTTTGAACTGGGTGTGGTATTTTTTTCAGCTCAATCAAGGCTAAGATTTGTCATTTTTGCCAAATGACTTCCATCCGAGGCTCCATCTATTTCTATTTCTAGAAAATAAATGAGGAGGAAAACGAGATTTTTGCATGGTCCATTTGCATTCAGCTCTGTGTGCGCATGTATGAGAGAGAGAGAGAGAGAGAGAGAGATTTTTATATGTACTAAACAAAGATGATTTTTACCTCATAATTGCTTTAATATATTTTGATTAACGTTCTTTTATCAACTTGCTATTTCTGATGGTGTCTAGAGTGGAAAACTCCCTCTATGGCTAATTTAATGATTTGAAAATTCTAGGAATATGTTTGATGCTTTGGGTTCTCATATCATGTGGGAGGAAAAAGGAAAAATCGCAAGCACTGTGAAGATTTTGCCTTCCTTTTGGGATTTATGGCTAATTTAATGATATGAAAGTTCTAGGAATATGCTTGATGCTTTGGATTCTCATATCACATGGGAGAAAAAAGGAAAAGTCGCAAGCATTGTGAAGATTTTGCCTTCCTTTTGGGATTTATGATTTATGAAGCTCGTTTTCATATGAAGAAACGTTTGAGTATAGAGCCTATCAGTAGATGCAATAGTAAATTTGGCTCAAAATGACCATGGAGACAAGGGTGTTTGATTGGGCTTAGACCTTATGAAAAAAATATCTTACAGTTGGATTGCGTTCAAGTAAGAATTCATTGTTTTCATTACTTAGTGATTTTTTTATTTATTTTATAATTCTCTCTTTCTGTGCGTTGAACAGGATATGATTGATTTCATAGTTTCTGACTGATAGTCAAATGCATGTACTCTCTAAATAATGAATCTGTGAACTGCGCTGATGTATGTGTTTGCAATATTTTGTCCTTCCGTTTACCTGATCACAGGTAGGATAGGATGTACTTCTTTTGTTTTAGGTTGATTACTTATCATTGGCTCCATACAGAAATGGTCTAAATTTCTCATTCTGCCAACCAGGTGCTTTGGGCTGGCTTTGACAAAATAGAACTTGGCTCATCTTGCTTCAAGCACGTTCTATTGCTTGGCTATTCAGATGGGTTTCAAGTCCTTGATGTTGAAGATGCCTCTAATGTCAGGGAAATTGTTTCGAGGCGAGATGATCCAGTTACATTCTTACAGATGCAAACCCTTCCTGCAAAATCTGAGGGCTGTGAAGGATTCAGGGCATCGCACCCTCTACTTTTGGTGGTGGCATGTGATGAATCAAAGAGCTCGGTTGTGATGCAAAATGGGAGGGAAGGTTTTCACAATGGCCACACAGAGGATCAAAGTGGGAACCTAATTCTGGCTCCCACTGCAGTTCGATTTTACTCTCTCAGGTCTCACAGTTATGTTCATGTTCTCAGATTCCGGTCAACTGTGTATATGGTCAGATGCAGTTCTCGAGTTGTTGCTGTGGGTCTTGCTGCACAAGTAAGCATTAGCTGTTGCATACGTCATGTAGTTAGTGACATCCTTTCTTAAGAGAATTGGTGGTATTTGCATTGTTTTTTATATGCAACTTTCTTACTTGGAGTGCTTTTGGATGGGGCAATAAGAAATTGAAAGGAAAAGATATTCCCATAGGCATAGTTATGTATTCCTGCGCCTGCTATAAGACAAGCTTAACTTGCTAATTTTTTTGCATATTTGGATGACAGATATACTGCTTTGATGCGCTCACTCTTGAGAACAAGTTTAGTGTCCTTACATATCCAGTGCCTCAGCTGGGAGGACAAGGAAGTATGGGAGTCAATGTTGGTTATGGCCCCATGGATGTTGGTTCACGGTGGCTAGCTTATGCTTCTAATAGCCCCGTGACGTCAAACACAGGCCGCCTTAGTCCAAAAAGTCTTACTCCTTCTCCAGGTGTTAGCCCATCTACTTCACCCAGCAGTGGAAGTTTGATGGCACGGTATGCCATGGAATCTAGCAAGCAGTTGGCTACTGGCCTGATCAACCTCAGTGACATGGGCTACAAGACCTTGTCTAGGTACTATCAAGAGCTCGTCCCTGAAGGATCAAGTTCTCCTGTACCTTCGAATTCAAGCTGGAAAGCTGTCCGAGCTCAATCTCATCCAAGTGAAACAGATGTTGCTGGAATGGTTAGTCTTTTGAAATATGATTAAAGAAGCTAGTGATCTTCCTTCTCTAAACTTAATCCATTTATTGCATCGTAGGTGTATTACATGGAAACACTGTTTATTAACCCACATATTGTGCTTTAGACTTTTGAGTTGTTGGATGAGATTTTATTTTCCATTGAGGAGGTAAGTTTCATGGTGTATCAACAGCTTCATGGTAAGGCTAGCAACAGAATACTCTTAAGTTTTGTTGGGGAAAACTTTTATGAGAAGGTTATTCTTTTAGCTACTGCTCTAATAACTTTTTGGTGGTTTGAATATTTGTAACATTTGACTGCTGATTGCAGGTGATCGTCAAGGATGTTGTTTCCAAAGCTATCGTATCACAATTCAGAGCTCACTCTAGTCCTATTTCTGCTTTGTCTTTTGATCCAAGTGGGACAATGCTGGTGACAGCTTCAATTCACGGGACTCATATCAATATCTTCCGCATTATGCCATGCCGCTCCAAAGCTGGATCAGGCACTCAAACTTATGAATGGAGCTCTTCACATGTGCATCTTTACAAGCTGCATCGTGGCATGACTTCAGCTGTAAGTTCTCCCAGCAATAATGCTTGAAGATAAACATATTTCTCAGTTTTTCATGTTTTTTTTCTTGCTACAGGTTATACAGGACATTTGTTTTAGCCATTACAGTCAGTGGATAGCTATTGTCTCTTCCAAGGGAACTTCTCATATTTTTCTTCTATCCCCTTTTGGTGGTGAGACTGTTCTACAGATGCAAAATTCTCATGTTGGCCAACCCACCCTTTCACCAGCCTTATCTCAACCGTGGTGGTCTACTCCATCATTCATGATTAATCATCAGTCTTCTACTCCAACTCCAACGCCACCTCCCATTACCCTTTATGTAGTTAGCAGAATAAAGAATAGCAACTCTGGGTGGCTGCACACAGTCAGTAATGCTGCATCACCTGCGACTGGAAAGGTTTCTGTCCCTTCTGGTGCAGTTGCTACTGTATTTTACAGTTCTACAGCGCGGAATCTGGAGGCCTCCCAGTCAAAGGTTCAAGCTCTGGAACACTTGTTGGTTTACTCTCCTTCAGGACATTTAGTTCAGTATGAGCTGCTTCCACCAGTGGGAGGGGAATCAAGCGAGGCTATTTCTCGAATTGTGCCAAGTTCTCCATTACAGATTCAAGATGAAGAGTTGCGGGTCAAAGTTGAAACCCTTAAGTGGTGGGATGTCTGCCGAAGATCAGATTGGCCGGAAAGAGAAGAATGCGTTTCTGGGATTGCTTCTGACGGACAAGCTTCTGAGATGGTAATGGATATGTCTGATTCTGAGGACACTAATGCTGGGGACAAGGAATCAGAAAAATCGTATGAACATTCTCACTTGTATATAGCCAATGCTGAGGTACAAATGAGCTTTGGAAGGATTCCAATATGGCAACAATCTAAGGTATCTGTGATAAGGTAAAGTTTACATTGTTGATGTCATTGGCCATACTCATGTACCCATTATTTGCAGATACATTTCCATGCCATCAGTCATGAGAGAGCTGAAGAGCGAATCCTCATTGAAGATGATTTTGCTGGTGAAGTGGAAATAGAAAAGGTTCCTGTTCACGAGATTGAAATACGGCGAAAGGATTTATTGCCTGTTTTTGACCATTTTCAGCGTTATAATTCCGCCTGGAGTGAAAGGTAAGGGCCAGTCAATGGTGTGCTGTAGTTTTGTTAACTATCAACACAATCGTTGTCAGCCGGCCCCACTTTGTGGTAGCATCTCCACTAGTTAATTAATGGCTCTGGTAGATTTTCCTTTTTCATGAATTCTGAAGCTAAGTCATATCCATGCTCTTATCTCTTTGGTTGATTTTTCAGGGTCAGCACCTTTATTATATTTTGCTGCCCTTTGTTTGGATTTTAAACAGTTGTTTTGCATTATCTCTTATTTAATGGTTGGTCCCATACAGTGAAAACAAGGCGTCTGCAATACACTTAGAATTGTGCGAGCTTAATCCTCTTGCTTTTAGAATTTACTAACTTTCCTTTTTACTCATTTCAAGCATGATAAGTTACCATTTGCATGGATGGAAATATTATGTCCTATTAGATGATATTCATCTCTGTCCTTTTGGAAGATAGGTTTTTAAGCCTTGGTAGTCATTTGAAAATTTTAGTTGCTGCTTAGTCCTTCAAGTAATTTAGTTGCTGCTTTTCACTGTGAAAGGAATTTCAGTGGAAAGCCAAGATAGTAGGAAAGAAATTCATAATGGGGCTTTGCATATTCAAAACTGTTTGTGTAAAGGTAAGGTCCTGCATTTTTAAATATCGTCTTTAGGGCATGAAAGTGATTCCTGGAATGATGCCATGCTGGAACTGTTACTGGCATTGCAGAAAGAGGCCATTGGAACATATGGTCTGTTGTCTCTTGTTATCCAAACTAGAGATGAGACCTTCATGGCATGCTCCATATGGGTCCTTAGAGTTTCTGGGGATGCATCGTTGGACATAATATGTTTCAGCTGTATGTAGCAGTCATTAGTACCTGCTGCCAACTTTCTATTACTACTGCTGATAGCAGAGTTGCTTTCATTTAGGGGCTTCAATGTGGGCACATTTTCTCCTCCCTATTTTAACATGGACAAGGAGAAATCCTTCGAGAATGGAGTTATATCCTACCCTAAGTTGGATAGCTCAGTGGAAAACTCAGATGCTGGTGAGAGAGAAGTCTGGAATTATATTTTTTGAATGTGTTTGAGTGATTTCCTGATGCATTGAACTTATCTCTGTTACGCTATTTATCAGGATGTTCACAGCACCCTTATCCGGCCACTGTACCAATGGAGCTTAAGAATCATGGCCTAATGAACGGACATTGTGGTCTAGCCCCAGCTTTGCTGAAGCAAAGTTCCCTTAATAAAGATAGTGTTTCGGTTTCTTCTGAGCATTATATGTTGGGTTCATCCCCTGCAGATTGTAAATACCCTAACATTGTGTCATCTTTGCCAAGTGGCTCGCTTCCTGCTCAAAGAAGCACTGCAGATGGTTTTAAGCCATCAGATAGTGGTGGGGCTAGTGAAGTTTCCAACACAAGTTCCAACCGTTCTGATTCCAGCATGAATATTATGGATGAGGGACTGACACATGGTTCTTTGGAATTTGAGCCGTATTTCCAAGAGGGATACTACCAAGCATCAGCTGTAAATAAATGCTGTGATTCAGTTGAAGCAGCTGCTGATGTCGATAGTAACAGCAATCCCTGTGAAAGAGAGAAATCTGAAGAAGATGGTGATAATGATGACTTGCTTGGAGGAGTTTTTGCCTTTTCTGAAGAAGGTAGGAAACTGTCTTATTACGTGCTATATGATGTTACTCATTATGCAATTCCCATTGAATTTTACAAGATCTGCCAGTTTCTGCTAAATTCAATGTGTTATCTTTCAGCTCTCTCTCTCTCTCTCCCCAATGGGTTATTTGCTGTGCATCTGTGGGAGTTCTTTAATAGGCTGTTGTGCGTTAGTGTTATTTTGATATCTTAGAGGAAGCGATGTGTTCCACTCTGAAGTGGTTAGTGATAGATATCGATAGCCAAATATTTAGCTAGATCCATGCGTTTCCGCTCGCCGCTTGCTCTTTGGTAGTTATGCTTTCCTGTTAAGCATCCTGTTTGGCTTGGGCTTTTACTTTAGCATACACAAAGCCCACACAGATGAACGCGTCATGAATTGCGACCACATATACCAAAGCTGTACTTGTGTTGTTGATTCAGTTGCAATCCCTCGGTCATTGTTGCAGGTTGACGTCATCCATCTCGTGTCCAACCTCATGATAAGCTGTAAGATCCAGATGCGCCGATTGGACTATTCATTGGAAGGTTTATACGTGGGCGGACAGACTACATATCGTTCGATTTACTATGACTGACGGGAGACGAGCGAAGTGACTTCAATCCAACACGGTATTGGTGTTGCTGAATATGAGCCCAAGATTTGATTCTTCTAATTCTCATCATGTACATACTGTAAAGTTGGGAAGGATATCGACCAAAAAGAAAAAGAAAATCAATTGGTGTGAACGGTTGCTTCGAACGCTTTTGTAACATTATTCATTCTTGAAAAGAAAGGAAAAAAAGGGGGAAAGGAATAAGAGGAAAAGGAAAATGGAAGAGTAAATGTGATTAGAATTTTTTGTTGGCATGCTTTAAATGTGCAAAGTCTCTAGCAATGTCGATGAATTAGGTTGACAAGTCGATTATGAGACAGCCGCGCGAAACACAGGTCAACCTAGCGGGAAGCTGAGGCTTTGTCCTCTGGCAGTAGTTTGGTAATTTGGTACCTGGTGCGTTTTTTATTTTAACATGTTGGTACCTATATGCCCTATCTTACCAATTCCTAGTATATGTTGGAATACAGGAATAACAAACTCTATGAGTTAGGTTTGATTTTTTGAAAGGGGGATTTGATCAAGGGATGGGATGGGATGACATTCAATTCTCTGAGATCTTCTATCTTTTGTTTATGAAATTTTGTATTCTCTCTAGATGAAACTCTAGATGGTAATTAAGGGTATGCTTGTTTTATCGAAACTTCCGTGATAAAAGAAAATGTTCCTCTAGGAAATTGTTTCCAAGAAAAAGGGATAGTTTTCACTTATTTTGTGGTTTAGGGAAAGCAATTTTCTTCTTGTTAAAAGGAGAGGTTGTTTTCCTTCGGTCAAAGCTCGTCGTTTTCGATCAATGAAAAATGTTTTTTCGTGAATCAATAAATTTTTCAGAGATTTAAACATCGGGAAGTAGGAAAATAGTTTTCTAAAAAATATACTTCTTTCGAACAAGTGGAACCTCAATTACATTGAGATCGTCCAATTTTATTTTCTTCGGGTCACGGTGGGTCTTACCATTTTTCATCATGGAAGGAAATGCATGTTTTGCTCGAAGATCCAGCACCACAACAGGCCACATCAAACATTTCACCTCACGAGATAGGAGGAGGATAGAGCGGACGGCCACAACATGTAGATCCTCTCATTCCTTTTTGCGGATTTATACTTAAAAATTCCAGCACCTTTCATCCGATAATGGCACGCGCGCAACGTCTGTCGACAAGTGTCCGGTCGTGGGATTGTAGATTTTTCATGGGCCAATGGGTTGCGTCAACGAGGAGATACGAAGATATCCGAGTGAATACAGCCACGGCCTTTCTGTTCTCCTCCTGTTTTTTTGTGGTCCGAAATTGGCCCCCCCTCCCCTCCCCCATTAGCTTTGGATTGGAGGAAGATGGGGCAATGAATTACGCACGCTATCTCTTTCCGCCTTTTTTTGTCTTTCTTTCTTTCTTCTCCTTGTTTGTTTCTTTTCGCCGCTTAATTCAGTGGACAAAAATTCATTTAAAAAAAAGGAAAAACTACGGCTGTTTCTTAGGGTTTGGGAAATGTCTTTGGAGGATGGTGTCCATGTGAAAATGGAATTAGACCATGTTAGACAAGTTCTCATGAAAGAGAATACTCTATTTGACTAGCAAGCAAATCACAATCACAATGAGCTCTTTCTTTCTTTGTCTTTTTGTTTGGTTTTGGTTCAAAGGTAAGATTTTTGTGGCCGCTTAAATTCATCACAAAAGAGGTGCTTTATTCATAATATACGATCGGAATGCAACAGTCGAACGACGATTAAAAATCCACATTACAATTAATAATCCATTCGACTTGATGTAATCACAATCTCTTAATAAATTAGAGTTGATATTAAACACGGATGATTTTAATTCGTGTCGCTACTTGAATTTAAGGTAACTAAATCATGTTATATTCGGATTCCTTTATTACTCACTATGTGGGTCTCGTGTCATATTCATATTTATACCATATAAAACAAATCACAATCTAGAATAATATCGGATGCATGGTGCATTCCCCTTTGAACATTTTTTTCCATTTTCATAGTACTAGCTTTAAACTAAATTCATGCACAATCATTTATTGCGAATCTCCAATTCCAACCCCCCCATTCAATCCCAGCCCCCACATTTTCCAACACCCCCCATAAAATTTCCTCAAAAAGCAAACCCTAGAATCAACACCCCAAATCTGTGGGCCCCAGAAATTTGAATTCCATGACCTAACTCTCTCTCTCTCTCTAGAGTCCCTCCTCTTTCTCTCTCCCATTTAAAAACTCCCCCCTTCTCCACTCCTTCTCATCCTCATCTCTGTATCATCCCAAGAACGCCTCCACCCTCGTTTCTCCGCCATAGACGCCCTAGCGAAACCCTAGCCCTCCGCTCCTCCACCACCAACCCCGACCTGCCAAGAATGGCCAAGAAGAAGGTGCACCACCACCCCCACCCCCACCAGCAAGACACCCACGAGGAAGAAGACCACCCTATGCCGAGCGAGGACACCCCCCACCACCCCCACCACCCCACCAAGGCCATGGACCAAGACGACGGCAACCCTTCGTCGGAGAAGCTCCAGAGCCTCAAGTCCCTCAACGCCATGCTCATCCGGGAGACCTCCGAGGGGCGGCACCAGGTCGAGTCCCTGGAGCGCGCCAAGAAGGCCCTGGAGAGCGAGCTGGCTCGGTTCGGCGGCGAGAAGAAGGCGCTGGAAGCCGAGCTGGGCCGCGCGGACCGGGAGGGCGTCGGGGCGGCGCTCGAGAAGGCCGTCGTTTGCGCTTTCCTGGAGACCCAGATGGCCGAGGTCGACGCTCGGGTGGCGGGGTTGGTGAAGCGGAGGGATGCGGAGGTGGAGGGGCTGAGGGCGAGGGTGAGTGAGCTCGTGGGTAGCCTCGAGAGGGAGAGGGCGGTTCTGGGCGACGTGAGCGGCGAGAGGGATTCGCTGAAGGCGGAGTGCGCGGGCTTGGTGGAGAAGGCGGACCTGCTGAAGGAGAGCCTGAGTGAGATGGAGAAGGTGAGGAGGAATCTGGAGGGGAGTTTCGAGAGGCTGAAGTTGCAGAATGAGAAGCTGGTCAGGGAGAAAGAGGAAGGGGAGAGAGCGGCGGAGGCGGCGATGAGGGAGAGAGATTCTGCCGAGAATAGTTTGGCGCGGGCCGGGGTCGAGGCCGGTGAGCTGAAGAGTAGAGTCGAGGAACTCGGGAGGGTCAATAAGGATTTGGAGATGGAGAAAGATGGGCGGCAAGTGAAGATAGATGAACTGGAGAAGGAAATGGCTGTGCTGAATGAGATTGAGGTGAGTTTGAGAAGAGAGGAGGGAAAGCTGAGAGAAAGGGTCTCCGAATTGGAGAACAAATGCGATGCGGGGGTTGAAAAGCAAAAGGAGATGGGAGGGCAGATTAATGTTTTGATTGAGGAGAAGCGGGGAAAGGATGAGACGATCGAGGAGCTGAAAGAAAAGATAAATTCGGTGGAGAGACTATTGAAGGTGGCCGAGAAAGAATTGGAGGAGAAGGTGCTGCTTATGGAGGGGATAGTTCGGAAGAAAATTGAGATCGAAGAGGCAAACTATTGTAAGCAGAATGAGATTGCTGGGTTGCTTAGAGAGGTTGGTGAGCTGAAGAAGGAGATTACTGGATTAGAATTTTCTCTTCGAGATCAAGAGGACAAGAATAAGGGTCTGCTGTGTGAACTTGGCTCTTGTAGAGAAGCTTGCGATCGAGTCACTCTCGAGAGGGACAATGTCCAGAAGGCTCTGGACGAGGAGAAACAGAATGCCTCGAATTTGAGGTCTGTGGTTTCTGAAATGAAGAGTAGAGTTGATGAAACCGTGGAGGAGTTGGGTCACATCAGGACCGAGAGAGATGAATTGATCTCCAAGAACAAGAATACTCAAAGCAAATTCGAGTTGTCTGAAAAAGAGAAGGAATTGCTTGAGAAGAAGGTGTTAGATGCACAGCGAACTATTGAGGACTTGGAGGCAAAAATCAAATCTGCCAGTATCAAGTTGGAGAGAACTTTGGCCATCTTGAAGAGAACTGCAGCTCTTGTGAATGAGGTCAAGGACGGGACTTATGGTAAAGAAGGTAAAGAAGAGGCGATTGAAGAACAGAAGCTCGAGGAAGATTTTCAACCATTCGCAAGAGAATTAGAAGCCATCAAGAGTGCTTTCCTGACCAAAGAGTCCCTGGTGGAAGACCTAAAGCAGCAGATTGAGTTGCTGCAAGACTCTGCAGCCCAGGCACATAAGCAGAAGGGATTTTGGACATTGCTTTCCTCGGCAACCACATTGTTTGCCGCAGCATCAGTCGCGTACTTTGCCAGGGGACGATAATCAGTAGTAGTTTCTACATTAGCCATCGAGTCTTTAGGGCTAGTGAGTACTTTCGCTTGCCTGACAAACGCAATGAAGTTACGTTAAGAGGCCGTTTTTGCTGTCCCTTTAAACATGATATGCAGTACAATAATGTACTCAAACACTCTGGAATTACTTACTTAGATTCTCAGAGTTGTCTGAATCTGAATCCTCCAGTTGAAATTCCATGATGGTAGTAGTTTCTACAGTTTCTCAGGCTATGGCCGTTTACATTTTGTCTCTACTGATCTCTGTAGTGCTATCGCACAATTCTGTTGGTAATGGTTGTCCATGATTAGATGAATATGTCTTCAAACATGAAATGGATGATTTACTGACAGCCGGGACCATGAACTTTGGGATCAAGCAGCATCCTAAAGTTCATATTTTTGTATACAAATCTACCGTCGCCTTAAAAATATCTAATTTGCATCTCCTCCAAACTGAAAAAACACATTGTACTTTGAAACCCTGCGCCCATCTCTTTCCTCTCTCTCTCTCTCTCTTCCTCCCCCTCCTTCACACTCAATCATACAAAGCAAACTCTCTCTCCCACCCATTGCGCGGCTGCCACGCTGCTAGCTACAAGCTCAGTACAAGGCTCACGTGAGGCCAGCGAGGTCTTTGGTAGAGCTCACGGCGACCATGCGAGCTCTGTCACAATGCTCGCAGGTCTCTGATGGCCAGCAGGCGCCCATTGGGTCACCCAAGGCAACGACCATCGCCTGCCTCAAGTTTAAGTTTGGCAGCGGTCGGGGACGACAGCGGGGGCCTAGGCAGAAAGGCGGTGACCGACCGGTGATGGGAAGGAGAGTTGGAATGGAGAGAGAGAGAGAGAGAGAGAGATGTGTGTTTGGATTTGTGGGTTCTCTCTTCGAAAGGAAAATGACAATTTCTTGGGAGGATGCAAACTGAACGAGTTCCATGGTTGGAGCCGATCGGACGTCCGAACATCTATGGAGAAATCAATAACCATTCGTACGATGGTAGGTCATTCTCACATTTTCATGTGTTACACTAGTGCAGTTTTGGGCTGGCTTTGTTCGTCACTCGTCAATTGGGATAAATTACACTTTGAGAATATTTTATTGCTTTCTTTCATCATTGTAGATGAGAAAAGTCTGTCGGCTGGAAGTAAAGGCTGATCAGTGGACACGTTTTCCAATCAATATGTAAGGAAATTTGCATATATACCGGTTTGTAGCTGTTGTTTTCCAGCTAGTACTGTTCATAATGTGGTGAAAGCTCAACTCCAGCACCCCTTAAAAACTTTGGTGGAAGTTCTCAATGCTCAAGTGGTCCCTTCAACCCATCCGAGAACCAACCACCGCCGTACTAACCATCCACTTCCAAAATCAATTCAATTCCAGCATATTTCTTTCCTTTCCAAAGAACAGGGCATCCCGGAACTGACAGAAAAAAAATGAAACACCAAATCAAATCCCAGATAAATGCCAATTGGTCCTTTTAGAAACGTCCTCTCAATAATTGAATCACTACCCCTTTGTGTTTTGTGGGCACAATTCGGGGTTCAGCAAGGATGCAACTTTATATGGACAGAGATGGTCTCTGTCTGCTGGTTCCTTTCCCACTAGCATGCACTTTGAAAGCTGGTAGTGAACCAACAGAGCTGACCTGATATTCACTTGTGCGAAAGCCTCAGAGAAGCTACACTGCACTAGGCGCATAAATCCTGAATGACAGCATCCATGCCAGCTTAACATGAAATCAGTATAAGTGATCACTAAGCTCTCATGGTTATTTGAGTAAGACAACTGAAGAAAAGATTCTTCAGGAAAAGACAACAGGAAAAATGGGACTTCACTGACAAATGAAGTCATGGACCTGGTTTCCGAGACACAGCAACATACACGAGAGCATTCTGTACATTTATCTGCTTCTTCTAGTTGACAGAGATCTCCCACAGCTTATAACATGAATGAGCAAGCATTCAGGGGAGAGAGTCCAACTAAACTAACAAAATACGTTGCCCAGAAGAGTACCATAGTTAAGATCAGTCCATCGAGAGCTATATTACACAGATTATACGTTCTATTTACACTTGTCACAAGTGGGAAAATTACAAGGATACATCACTACAGAAAAAGCCAAACAATTTTACATATATGGGGACACTTAACTATATTTGCTAGGGAAACACCATGGATGATTCCAAATCCATGAGTTCCAATTAGCCATATGATGTTAGGCAGGAACAGCGATCCCAGTTGGTTAGCCCGCCAAATGCTATTGCCAAACCCTTTCTTTCTGTTTCACCAGAGAAATGGCAATTTGAATTTGGTGGGTGTAGCAGACCAAAATAAATAGCTGCAGAATCACTTGAATATCGCAAGGACAGAACAAAAAGAGATCCAGCTAGATGCTGAATATTGCAAGTACCCAAACAGCCAGCCTAGTTATTTTAACCAAGAAGAACGAGGCCAAAATGGAGCAACTTCAGAGTAATATCATGATAAGAGCCACGAGTAGTAAACAAACACTGCGCATTATATAATATACTTAAGCATCACCACCATACCGAACCAGAATTTCAAACTTCCAATCCCATAGCCAATCCTCATCCACGTGCGACACTATATGCCATTGGGATTCACGAAGCTACTGATTTCATTCATCACTGCGTAGAAATGGTTGTTGTTTGGCAGCAAGTAGAATCCAATTGTTGCCTGCTCCAAAAACAGTAGCTTCACCTTCTGGCCGGCCTTCTCTAGCCCTTTTGCATAAGCTAGCTGCCAATCCTGAATTAAGTCCAAACCAGCCACGACAACGAGACTCTTGGGAAACTTAATCCCTTCCAGACTTTTCCCTCGGGGACCAAATGGGTTGCATGCAGGATGATCCCGATTTTCACCTTCAGGCAAGAAGGCTCTCCAGTACCAGTCTCGTTCTCGTATGCCAACAAAATATTTCCCATCTAATTTTTTCTCAGACTCAGTTCTCTCCTCTCCACCAAACATTGGATTGAGCAGTATGTTTCCCGACACTTCTATTTCAGCTTCAGCAGCTCTTAGAGCAACACTGTGAACTATGTTTCCACCAGAGCTGTCGCCAGCCAAAAATATGTGCACTTTTGAATCAATTTTACTTTGGAGCCAAGATCTGGAGCTCACCCATTTGAGAGCCAACCACCCATCATCATAGGCACAAGGATATCGATTCTCGGGAGCACGGCTATAGTTCACAGAAACTACAATGGCCTTGCAAATGCCTACTAATCTTCGGCATAAAGTATCATATATGGCACTGTTGGCAGATGAATGTGCGAAACTTCCCCCATGGAAAAAAACAATGACTGGAACAAATTCAGCATCCACAGGCTTCTCGAGATCGATTAAACTTGGCTGAGGTTCCTCAGTAAAGGCCGGGCGGTAAATCCGGCAAAGGAGGTTCGTCGTGCGATCAATTATAACATCAAAGGAGAAGATGCCATCAACGGCATTCGCATTTGCTGGAACCTTCCGATCAAGGAACTCTGCTAGATGGCGGTCAAAAGTTCCATCAGGGCGACGGAGAAGATTGTACTTCAACTTGAAATTGGAAATTAGGACCCACATATTCAGAGGAACAACCATCTGGGCAGACGAAAACAGCAAACAATGTTGGTATTGCTCATATATGGAAGTAAATACTGTCTGAGTACAGAATGGATAACAGTAGTAGCAAATCGATCTAAACTAACAAAAGATCATTGACCTACGTTCGTACCGATTACTCAAAACAACATGTCATAAGATAAGCATATAAAAGTATTATGATCATACGGTGGGAATTCATCGACACAGAGCCTCACGAAATAGCGAAAACGAAACACCCAAACTGGTACATCCATCGCGGATAAGTCGGTGAAACCTCAGATTAACAAAAGGAGAAAGACACCCCTTAAATGATCATCCAGTCCAAACAGCGTCACAGAAACTGTCCAAAGCCGGAACGTCAGAAAAATCAAACCTTTCACAAGCAAGACGACAAATTCAGAGTCATAGAACATACCCCTCAGCTGATACCAAACACAACCATCCTCCAAGCTCCGACCGAAGTCACGAAAAGGGCAAAAGACTTTACGAAAAAAGCATCATAACCCCACGATCCAAACACACCTCACCACACAGGATGACGGGACGACAGAGCAATCCCGTGCTCATCATCTCTTTCACCCCCAGGAAACACACTAGAACATGGAAAGAGAAAAAAGGGAAACGAGCAAACATCACAAAGAAACGACCAGAAACGAATTACCTTCGACTCGCTGAGACCGACTTCATTGCTCCCAGCCATGACGACCACCAATATCCTCGCACCACAGCCCCCAGACGGTCAGATCCTATCTTCAGGCACAACCCAGTTCGCGACTCGTCACATACCACAGACCCGGAAGGAGAACGAACCCAACGGACCCAAAACAGCAGGACCTCGCTGCAGCCCACCCAGGTTCGGACTCGCTCAATGCGTGCTCGAGAGCGGAAAAAGATCGGTCCTTTTTGTGCCTTTGTCCCATGAAAAGGCGCCGGGCGTCATCATGAATCTGTCTCTACAGAGATAATGGGGGAAGATCAAAGAGGGGGAAAGTGAAAAAACGGGATGTCCAATGGAGGAGACAAGACAAAGGTAAAATGATAAAAACCTGCCTGTCGCACTTAAAAAGTAGAGTACAGAGAGAGAGAGAGAGAGGGTGAAGGATAAGGAGGCGGGCGCATTGTAGCTCCTCATGTGGGGAAGATGCTAAAGTGAGCTGGATGATGCTTTGCCAGAGAGGGAGTGAGGGGATAGAGCGCGGACACACAGATTGTGGCTGAAAGTGGAACTGTTCCTGTGGGGCCCACACGTCAAAGCCAATCTCCCATCTCTCAAAAAAAAAAAAAATTTATTTTTTTGCTTTTTTCCGTTTAATGTTTTTAATTCGACTTTAATATCTACCCAGATATTTCAGAATATTAACAAAAAGAAGAAAATTATATATATATTTACTTTTCATGTCGAAGGAACTTAGGAGAAAGAGTTTTGTGGAAGGGGTTTGGTTGGATTGTAGAAGAAAGACAGACAGGGCACAATAAATGTACGTTTAATAGGGTTCAAGAGTTGATGAGATATAATGACGAGAACGAGAGAATGAAAAGGATCCTCAAGCTTAATCGCTTTCGATGTCGTAGGGGGAGAGCTTTTGGGAGAATTTCGGGAGGAGTGCTTTGCATTCATCTAGATGAAAAGGACTTTTGACTCCAAGTACTTTTCCAAAATGCAAATAATGCCTCGCTCTTCATGAATTGGAAGATGCCGATGAGGACGCCCCCTCCTCCCGCGACGTCCCTTTCGCCACATCGGTAGGGGCCGAAAGGTTAGGAGCCGGGTGACTGAGCTCGTCCTCCGGCTCCCGATCGAGCTCTCCATTAGCCCCACCATCCCAACCTCCCCTTGTCCACCACCACCACCCCAAGCGAGGCAACACCGCCCATCTTTCGAGCTCCTCCATGTGTTCCCAGCCACGATAGTTGTCCCTATCCACAACAAGGGTAAAATAGAAACCCCGAAAGTAGCGAGGGCCAGATTGAAAGGATAAAATTTACTAAACCCCCAAAATAGAATATTGGAAATGCTAAAACCAAACGCGGTCCATTTGTATTGAGTTTAGAGTATTTTCAAAACTTATCTTTACAGCCATTTAGATTGTATTGCCAAAACTTTGGCACAAGCTTAATGATGACCCCTACTCATATATTAATGTGGCGCCAAACCGGCCTCTGTATAAAAAGATGGGAAAATTAATGAAGACCCTACTGATAGATTGCAAGCATGATTGATCAAAGAGAAAAGTTCATATGGTGTTTCTGTGGGCAAAGGTGGCACGTCATCAGGGTCGCACGACCTCAAATTGGGCCAAGGTACTGTGACCCTAGTGAGATCATGCCTAGGGTCACACAGCCCCAACTTCACTGGATTAGGTGGTGGCTATGCCTGCAGATTTAAGGGGTTCTATATTGAGAAAAATAAAGAAAGAGAAAGTAAATCTAAAGTGAGTATTTAAAACTAAGGAAATACTATAAATGATATCCGAGTTACAGGATAATAAAAGCAAATAAACATCTTGTGAAGCCAATCATATTAGTGGTAGATGTGATATTAAAGTGATGAAGTGAAATAATCAAAAGGACAAAGATATTTTCATTTGGAATAATAAGGTTTTTTTTTGTGGACGTTTCCACGTTATTTTATTTATCTTAGGAATGAATTCATTCTCCGATCAGAAATTGATCTATCCTTTTCAAGGGTATTTATTTGATCTGGGGTATTTTCTATGAAAAGTTTCTTTAGTTAGAAGTAGAGGGCTCATTCATTACTTCTTATGACAAGCCATTTTTCTTCCTTTCTATAACTTCAATAAATTATAAACTGTATTCTTTAGGAAATTCATATGTTTTGGAAATTGGTGATTTAAGAATTTCAGTTTTGATGGAGTATTTGGCCAGAAGGATTTTGGACAGAACATTCTTTTCTTTCTAATTGCTTGGTACGGAGATGTTGGTTTGTATAATTGTCTTGTTCAATTATTTTTATAGTATGTAAACTATCAGTTTCAGAAGCTATTTTGAAAGGAGAAGCTGTTATTCCATTTTGAAGATATTGGATGTTTAGTTTTTCTAACGGGATGGTGATTGAATTCAATAATTTGGTTGTTATCTAATTTTCGTTTGAAAAGTTTATCTAGGGCCTGGATTTTTCTTTGCTCGTGAAAATATTTTTCAACCCAGTGTAAGAAAAAAAAATTAATTTGATTTCTCGGATATGATTCGAGAAAGTGTTAAAAAAAGCCATTGTCTAATTTATGTTTTTTCTTCTGAATTTAATTATTAGTTTAAGAACATCTGGTTTGGTCCAAACTGTTTTTCAATAATAAGAAGCTCAGTATTGGTTTTCTGATTTTCGACCATGGATGTGGGTGAATAATTTGGAGAATCTAATGTTTCCGGATTCTGATCATTTTGTTATTAGGGATAAACGGGTGTAGAAATTCCAAATTTATAATCAAAATCACTAATACTAGCAACAACTTTTGGGTTGTCAATAGAATTGTTTTGAATATTAGAAGTAATTATTAGATTGAAGGAGCGACTACCACAATTTGTTAGCGAAGAAAAATATCTAATTCCCATTGATTGATTTAGGAAATCATGGTTCCAATTGATGGATATAGGAATAATTATGTTGGCTCTAGGAATATCTTCTTGAAGGAGAAGTGTTTCTCATTATGGACTGTCTTTGCTTCCAAAAGCAGAGAGCATAATTTTGTAATGATTTCTATAAACAAGCACTAAAGAAATAGATCCATTGACTATTTTGTAATTATGTATTCTTATCTAGAAAGTTAACGCTCCAAGAATGCTCTTATCTAAGAGAAATTGAAAAATTGGGATAACAATCACCATGGATTAATCCATTATAAAATCTTGTTTTCGACAATTCCAATGATTGATTCTTCATAATTCAATAGGCATGAATCTCTTAAAACTAAGGGGATCAAACTGTCTAGTCCTTTACTAAGTGGTTTAATACCTACTTGGACAAGTCATATGTAATGTAATTATATTTTCGTCTATGTTTTTTCATGGAAACCTGATTAGAAGTCGAATCATTTCATAAGAATTTGAAGAGCAACATCTTTTTTTTCTTCTGTTTGGATTACATACTTTGATTTTGAGAAAAAAAAAGTTGCATTTTGATTACTAATAAATCTGTTTATGTTGAATTTTAGGAATTTCCTAGTTTTCTAGTGATTTGTTGAAATCTTTAATATTAATTATTTTCTCTATAGATAGCTCCGTGATCAAGAGACATTTGTGATATCGAACTAAAAGGAGATATCGATCGCCTTAACAAATTCATCTTAACAAATATGTTTGCTCGCCACGACTACCAACTAGAGCTAACCAATGGTCTCACTACCTATGGGAGGGATTTACTGTCGGAACCATTACTAGGTAAATTAACATCTCTCTGTGGATTCGGAATTTTTTTTTAAGAATAGACAAAACTTTCTAATATTTTATCCGATCATCACAAGAAAAATACATTGCATTGATGTATCCCCCCATGCTAGCGTTTGTGTATCCTTTTTTTTTAACGAAAGGACCGATTCAAACCAAAAGTATATAGTTTAGGGACCCAAATACAATGTACCTAATCGAACAATTTGCAAAATACATGGATCCCCAATCTTGGATATTGTAATTGAACGGATTGCTTATTATTAAAAATCCTGGTAATCAACAAATTATTGCTTTGATAGTGAGCCCACATCACATATCGTGAACCCGAAAACTATGAAATGCCTTATCAATCTCACTGGAGTTGCTGATACAAAAGTTAAAAGCCAAAAAAAATGAAATGAAGATAGAAATTTTCATACTTGAGGATACGAAGAATCAAATCCATGGGTGCACCGATTCCACATTCGCAAGTGCGTTGTCAATACACTTATGATGTTCATAAATACTTTATATGCTCACCACATAACCTATGAACAAAAAGAAAAAATAAATTGATGCCCACTTCATTCGAAGGCATATTTTTCACGATCTAGTTGGTAGATGCGCTTGTGAATTGGCATGGCTGGTTGGTTTTGAGCCATGAACGAATTGGAAGCTTTCATCCTGTAGGAAGGGGGAGCATCTTTCTCTTAGGTCGCTCTCCGTAAACATCACTTTCACCGATGAGAGCTCTGCTTTGGATGGCTTTTGCCATTATTGCTGAAGCTGCGAGAAGTGCTTGGATGCATTTGGGACTGGGTCAACAGCAAGGGAACAGTTCTTGGATTCTTGTGTATTGGCCTTTTTCCATCAGTCCACATAGCATCAAATCCTCACCATCTCATTTGAAGAAAGAAAATTAAGACATTTTTTTGTCATAGTCCAGGGGTACAAGCCCTAATTTCGACTACCTAGAGAACCCAAAGAACCGATGTCGATCCCATGAAATGGTTAAATCCAAATGTTTAGTATGTGTCGATGGCTCTGACTTATAGTAGTTTGCACAGATTTAGTGGGATTCGAATGACTGATCTTGCTATTCACAGCTATGGCAACTCGAAGTTGAAAAATGACAAAGCGTTTCTATAAGGTTTATGGAGTTAAACTTATTCACGTGATAATATTTTTTTAGCAAGTGATTTTCAATGTAAAATATGCATATCTCTTCCAATAAACATTTACTTACTTATACATATGCTAACCACATGAGATGTAGTAATTCGAAGTTTTAACAATTTTTCACTATATGATGACATTTGGCAATCTCATCGGCAGCCAAGTGATGCATATTTTTCGAAGCGCCAAATCCAATAAGGCAAAAAAAAAAAAAAGGGACTAAATTGAGAACATTGAATTCTTGTATAATTCATATTAAAAAATTGAAATAAAAAGGTTAATTTTGTAAATATTTTATTGATAGATGAAGATAAAATAATTAATTTACATGTGTCAAACGAACTTGAATTACTTTAGGAAATGAACATGAAAGATGGTAATTTTTATTCAAATAAATTTACAGACTTTAAATTGATTTACCAACATTAAAGAATATGGGCGACACAAACTGATGGGTGAACCGCCTTGGCAAATCGGTGCCTCACAATGATGATAGCGAGTCCAAAATGAATGACTGGAGTTTTTAATATCATCGAAAGGAGAAAGGAAAAGAAGAAAACTGAATAAAGAGAGGTTTGATATCTATAAAAAAATTCTGTAATTGTTAATATATAATAACCCAATCATCAATATTAATTATATATGTGTAATTTCATAATTATATGCTCATTTTTAGTATGTATCTTTGAAATAACAATTCCTTGTGATTAGAGGTGATCGTTTTTCTGTCTGATCTGGTCCAACCTAAGAATCGAGAATTGGACTAAAAGGACCAGTTCCCAAATTTTAGGACTGTGGACTGGATCTGATAGTCTTGGGACCAAGAACTGTCTTTTGTGGAATCGATCACTTAGAAAAAAATGGTTAAAAAAAATACTACAATTATTGTTATTTTAGGGTTTATTGTTATTTTAAAAATAAAGAGTAACTCTAGTTCCCCCTCAAAATCAGGGATTCGATCGAAAATCATCGGCTCCATTTTTATAGAACTGGGAATTAGACCAATGCCTCTAAAAACCGAACCAAACAAGTCGGTCTAGTTTAGGCAATTCCTAATTTGGATGGTCTAACATACTCATCCCTACTTGTGACGTTGTTGGAGCAACTAACGAGGGATCTTTTGTTCAATTTTTTTTTTTTAACCTCAAAAGTGTGAAAAAAGAGAGATAATGACCTAATAAATGACCTCATAATGACTCTCGAAGAGATTGAACGGAAGATTAATACATAACTATTTGTAATATCCGAATCATTTTAAAAGTTTTTCCAAGTCAAGAAAACGCGAATCCCTTTAAATTTAAAACTATTAAAAATACTAGTTTAGAATTATATATTTTTTCCTACATGTATTTAACCATGAACGTATTTCTTATTGAAATTTTAAGGAAACGCCATTCTATTTTCCCCTTTTTTGCGCGGACATGAATTTATCAAGACAGGTTGGAGGTCTTCTCTTGTCAAGAACAAAGGACATTAGTCATCCCATCCGACGTACGATGACGCGCTCGAGGTACATTAATCCTGACAAAAAGTCAAATGACTTGCTTGGCCTCGGGGCGATGTTCATCCATTACCAACTGTGCCACCACTGGCGGTGGAACTGGCGACCGGACGAGGTACTCGAGGCTCTCAAGTCGCCACTGCACGATGGCTGTCCCCCTCAAATGATTACTGTTCGATGTTCGTTTAGGTAGCGCATGACAAAATTTCTGAAACAGAAATTGATTTCTGGCCAGAAATCAATTTCTCAATTTCTATTCCCCAGCCAATTTCTGAGTAAAAGAAACATGTTTGATAACGACTCAAAATTTCTATTTCTGAAACAGAAATCCGTTTGATAACAGAAAAAAATTTCTATTTCTATGAATCATGTTGTCCCCATCCTTTTACTTCACTCTTCTTGGTGCTTGTGATGGTAATTTAATTTGATAAAAGTTGGTAAATCACTTTAATTTAGGGAGAAGTGCCAAAAAAGTCCTAAACCTTTTTGTCTTTGTGCGGATTTAGTCATAAACCTTTTTTTGGTACCGATTTAGTCCTAAACCTTTCTATTTGGTGCCGATTTAGTCCTTCCGGCAAATTTAGCTCGGAAAATGCCTACGTGGATACAAAGCCAGCGCCGGCCGTCCTACGTGGATGGACCGGCGCTAACATGGATGCCTGAAAACAAAACGACGCCGTTTTATTAAAAAAAAAAATTAAAATTTAAAAAAAAAAAACCTAGAACCTAGTTTAAAACCTCCTTGTTTTATTGAGAAAATAAAATTTGGCGTCCAAACCCGACACCGCATTTATTTTCTATTTTTTTGCCTAACCACCCTTTTTGGAAATAATCTCGCGCAACTTTTTTTTTTCTCTAAAGCTTTCGGATTTATTTCGTACGGGAGCACGTACGCATTTATTTCCGAAAGCTTTAGAAAAAAAAAAAGTTGCGCAAGATTATTTCCAAAAAGGGTGGTTAGGGAAGAAAATAGAAAATAAATGGGGTGTTGGGTTTGAACGCAAAATTTTATTTTCTCAATAAAACAAGGATGTTTTAAACTAGGTGCGTGCAAAGTTTGATCGATTAATTTTGAGTACGGGAGCACGTACGAATTTACTTCCGAAAGCTTTAGAGAAAAAAAAAAAGTTGCGCGAGATTATTTCCAAAAAGGGTGATTAGGCAAGAAAATAGAAAATAAATGTGGTGTCGGGTTTGGACGTCAAATTTTATTTTCTCAATAAAACAAGGAGTTTTTAAACTATGTTCTAGGTTTTTTTTGTAAAATTTTTTAAATTTTTTAAATTTTTTAAATTTTTTAAATTTTTTTTAAATTTTTTTAATTTTTAATTTTTTATTAAAATAAAACGGCGTCGTGAGGAGAAGGAATGGGGGAAAGCACGATAGTGAGGAGAGGAGAGGCTCGTACGTTGGAAGGAGAGGTGGAGAAATTAATTTCTGTTTCTCCTTCAAGAAATAGAAAAGCTAGAAATTCTAGCTTCTCATTTCTCCTCCAAAACAATTTCTGAAATAGAAATCTGTTTCAGAAATAGAGAAATCAGTTTGTGTTATCAAACGGGTTTCTCCAATTTCTCTGTTCCGGGGAACAGAGAAATTGAGAAACTGAGAAACAGAAATTTTATCATGCAGTACCTTAGAATTCATCTTTCTCGATTTCGGAGATAAGTAGATCTGAGATTGGGCCACTATCGCCGGCAACCACCGCGCGCGGTGGTCACACACCCTAGGCGACGGCGGCCACCATGGTCTGGTTCTCGTGTGAAGTATCTCTCTTCTTTCCCTAATGCTCAATGCATAATAGGTCCGTTGCGGTGATCTCAAGTGACCACGGTGACAAAGAGTACCACCGTGATCCATCAGGGTAATCACCACAGATTGGCAACTACTACTCTGCCTCGGTCTAGCGAAGGTTACACTATGATTCTTAATTTCGGGTTTGATTATTTTTCAATCCTGATTGTTCGGCTTTCTATGTTTTCACTATTTGTTTCACAAAAATATTTCCATATCCTATGTAATTTACCAAACAAGTGACAATATATAAATATAGTTTGGAGATTTTACCATCTCATCTCATCTTATCCTATCATATCCTCATTCATGTCTAGACAATGACCACACACCCTAGACGTTGGCGGCCACCCTATGGCGGCTGCTTGTAGTCCAAAATCTCGTGCCAAGTATCTCTCCTCTTTCCCTAGTGCTTAACGCCAAATAGATCTATCGTGGTGGTCTCAAGCAACCACAACGACAAAGAGTACCACCATGGGGTGGTCATCATGGGTTGACGACTTTTGCTCCACATAGGTCTGGTGAAGGTTTCACTATAAATCTTAATTTTGGGTTTTTTTTTTTTTGCTCAATCCTGATTATTTAGCTTTCTATGTTTTCGCTATTTGTTTTAGAAATATTTCCACATCCTACATTATGTCTGATAACTTACCAAGCAAGTGATGAGATATATAAAAAAAAAAGGTTCAGAGAATTTATTATCCCATCTTAGCCTATCCTTGCATGATTCTATGCGCCCTTGGGACAAAAATGACCCAAAAAGCGAGAAATTGAAGACGGAGAGGCCGGTGCAATCCCGGAATGGGCCGATTCATAAATACTTTTAATTGGGCCATTGCTGGCACATTGCATTGGCCCAAAAATTTGAATGGGCCTTGTATTACAAGCCGTGATTTTTTTAGCTTATTTAAACAATTGGGCATGGTCCTTCTAATGAGGTTTTCATAAAATAAATATTTCTTATGGCTCCACTTGTTTTCGCAAAAAGTGAATGAATTGAAAAATGCTTTTCTAAAAATAATTATAAAATGAATTAACGAAAAGTATTTTCACCGTTCATGAAAATGTCGATAAATAGATTGTTGAGGACAATTAGAACATTTTTTTATCGATTAATTGTTTCAATCAATACAAGCAACCATTTTCAAGAAAATGTTTTTCAAATCATTCATTTTCCATGAAATGGATAAAACCTAAAAATAAATTAAAAATAGAATGAATATAGTTTTTCATCGTTATTTATAAATAGTGCATTATTCTACCTTAAGAGCCTATTTGGTAACAAGCCAAACAATGTATGATTATATTATTTTGTTCTCTAAAACAAAAATAAAAAAAAAATATAAATCCATTTAGTAATGTTTTCTTTCTTGAAAATGGATTTTGAATAGAATCAATAAGCAAACAAATATTTGCTTCTTTCTTTATGAGAATAGTTTTAGAATTAAGCCTAAATCTTTTTTTTTCCAATTTTCTTTTTTTCTTTTTCTCTTCTTTTTCTTCTTCTGCTAGTCAATGGCTGGTAATTAGCTAGACAAGGTTCAACAATCTCGTCAAACCCCAGCTAGGTTGACCTCATAATGGTTGGGCAAGGTTTAATCTCGTT
The DNA here is from genome assembly GCA_007663325.1 of Eucalyptus pauciflora. NCBI lineage: Eukaryota > Viridiplantae > Streptophyta > Magnoliopsida > Myrtales > Myrtaceae > Eucalyptus > Eucalyptus pauciflora. The sequence continues at coordinate 4,649,107 of VMYD01000024.1, read as the reverse complement.
AGTGGTTGGGTGAGGCTCCCTCGAGGCTAATGATCGGTAGCTATAGGAAGAAGAAGAGAAGGAAAAAGAAAAATGAAAAAAAAAATAAAATTATTTAACAATCAAAATTTAAAGGTCACACTAAACACATCTCTATTACGAGAATATGAGTTTTGAACAATTACCAAAAACCTCATTACCAAAAAAAAAAAAACAAAACAATTACCAAAAACCTTCGAATACTTAAAAATTCATTCAATGAACAAATTTTTTTTTAAAAATATTTCCGAAATAAATTATTCATGAGAACAAAATGATTATCAAATGTTCCTTAAATACAAACTAGAGTAAACGAGAGACGATAAATTGAATAATTAATCATAACATATCTAAAAATGGGTGTAAAATATAGAAAAAGATAAACAATTTATTATGCACATTGTTTATCTTAGTGGCCATTAGGTATTTTATTCAGCATTACACGTGATTCAAAATAATTTCAAAATCAAGTCAAACAAGCAATTCGAGAATGTTGCTCGGATCACTCGAACATGTCTATTTTCGCCCATATCATTTTACTCTTGGAAGAATTAGATATGCAATTAATTTTAATTGAACGATGGTCATTAAATTATGAGAAAATCTAATGGTTGTTAAATAATGGGCATTTTGCGAACTCATATCAATCGAATTGTCAAAGACGATTCTAAGCATTCAACGAAGAAAATCACTCACGAACTCTAATTTTAGAAAAGATACGGAAAAATTCACTTGCTCTCAACCCAAAAATGAAAAAGAAACGAAAAATACATGGAAATTTGTGGATTAAGCGATCCATATCACCCAAATATGAGTGCCGCAAAAGTATTAGCAGTAAAAAACAAATTGGAGTTAACTTTAGAATTAATATCACAAAAACACCAAACAAATAGATTTGTGATAAATTTATTACAAACTAATTTTTTGATGACAAAAAAACTTTAAACTAGTATACTTGTGATAAATTCACCACAAAAAACCCTAAATTAGAACATTTATAATAATTTTACCATCCGTTAATTTTCGTTAAATTAGATTTATACAACGACAAACATAAATCGGTAAATTTGTGACAGACGGAAGGCAAAAACCAAGTTAGTACACTCATCAACTAATACATAATATATTATCCAACTCAGTAATTTAATAATAAAATATAATAAAAACTAATGAATGATTAATTTGTTATAGATTGTACTGATTTGAAGTTTTTGTGAGTTGACAGATTAATTTGAGATACATTTATTACAGATGTATTAATTTAAATTTTTTCATAATATTAATATGTAACTTTATATTCAATTACGGAGAGAAGTGAGGGAGGGAATGCGATGCTGGGATAGAAATTTTTTTAGTAAATTTACTTTTTATATCCAGAATCATGGGAAAATGTATTTTCAAAACACTTATTCCAAGGAGAAAAATTATCTAATTTCCATCGTTTCAAGTCATTACAATTTTTTTTTTGCGACCAAAAAAAAGAATAAGTCCGTAAATTTTTAAATTCAAAAGGCTTGGCTTGGCTTGGGCTTCGGACAAAGGGAAAAAGTGCAAAAGAATTTCCACAGAGTCCCTCCAAAAGAGAGAAAGGAAACGAACTCCCTCTCGCCAAATTTTCCCCCCGCGAGAGCGGGAAATACGAAAAGCAGCGAGCCCCCCGTGCCACGCTGGCGATCCGCGGCACCCCCGCTCTCCGCCAATCGGATCGCCCCCTCGCCACCTATAAAATCCACACCCTCCATCGCTCCTCTCATCACCGAGTCAAAACCCGCGCTCTCTCTCTCTCTCTCTCTCTCTCTCTCTCCCTCATATTCGCCGTCCGTCCGTTTAACCGTTTCCTCCCTCGGCGAGAATCTCCGGCTTCCGGCGGATCTAGGGTTTCTGATCTTCTCCTTTCTCCGCGGCACGCGAGCATGAGTTCGAAGGAAGGAGGCAAGGGGGGCAGGGGCAAGCCCAAGGCTACCAAGTCCGTCTCGAGGTCGCACAAGGCGGGCCTTCAGTTCCCTGTTGGTAGGATCGCTCGGTTCCTCAAGGCCGGCAAGTACGCCGAGCGCGTCGGCGCCGGGGCCCCGGTCTACCTCTCCGCCGTCCTCGAGTACCTCGCCGCCGAGGTATCCTCTCCCCGATCCGTCTCTCTTTCCGGCTTTTTCGTTTCTTTTTGCCGATCGGCTGTTGCTTTCTAGATTCGCTTTTCGACTGCTGTGCGATTTCCTCTGTTCTTTAAGCCAGTGGAAGTGATTTCGATGGCTTTTGCCTAGTTTTGTCGCGATTTCCGCACTTAATTTGGACGCTCTATTAACTGTTTTGGCCTCCTCTGGCGGCGGATTCGATCGAAATGCTTTTCCTTGGGTTTCCGATTAAACCGATCTTCAGTTATACTTCGATTCGCATCGATTAAACCCTTGTCAGCTGAAAGTTTACCTGTAATCGTCTGAAATGCATTCTCTTTTTCGTGAAAATTCGCCGACTCTCTCTCGATTTTAACCTTTGGTGCGCCGTTGCAGGTGCTGGAGCTGGCTGGGAATGCGGCGAGGGACAACAAGAAGAACAGGATCGTGCCGCGCCACATCCAGCTGGCGGTGAGGAACGACGAGGAGCTGAGCAAGCTCCTGGGCTCCGTGACCATCGCCAACGGCGGCGTCCTCCCCAACATCCACCAGACGCTGCTGCCGAAGAAGACCGGCGGGAAGGGCAAGGGCGACATCGGGTCCGCTTCTCAGGAATTCTAGGGGGCTTCCGCCATCTCTCCGCCTCCCTTCTTTCATTTTTCTTTTTTTTTTGGGTGGGTTCTTCTTCGATCTTGGTGTAGGACTTTAGGGTTTGATTTTTGCAATATACATCTGCAATTTTTTTTTTTTTTACCCTTTTTGGGTTGCTATGTTAAACCAGAAAAAGTAGTAAAAAGGAGCGATTTTTCATTTCTCGGTTCAAATCGTGTTGTCTCTCGGTCATGTCTATGGAGGGATTCTTCTCTAATCATCGAACTTTTGCTTTGGCATTTTGTGTAATATCGGGCTGTCGGCGATATTGATATTCGCTCATTCAAGAATTAATATGCATATTGCAATTAATCCTAGAAAAATAGTAAGGTTTTGCAATTATTGGCTTCATTGCGGAAGAAACAAATGGGAGAGATTGAGAAAGGAAATTCCTGTAAAAAAAACCGGCCTTTTTGTTTAAAACCCACTCAATTTAAATTATTTCGGGAAGGCCATGGGCTTTAATTTATTACTTAAATCCTAAATCGTAGTTAAGGGAAGACCTTCAATGTTAATTTAGCCATCATAAAAATCGGATGAAAATGTCGTATAGAAATAGGACATTGAATAAAAAAATTCATGTGCAAATTCGATTAAATAGTATGAGGCCTGTCAGCGCCGCACGTTATAGGTAAGTGAGAAAAAAGAAAGAAATAAAAGAATTCTTTAAAACTTTGTATTTTCTGCATCGATAGTCGAGAAACCAAATAAAAATATGTAAAAACCGCAAAAATAAATATAAATAACCTACAGGAAAATAAATACCGGTAAAAATGCGTGCTTTTTTGATATATGACCGTGCAAAGCACGTTCGGACGCTGAGCCGCTCTTTTAGCGTTTTGCAAAACGGTCGGACTTTTCCTCGTCTTTGGGCCCCCATTTCCTTCATCCCGATTCGCCATCGATCGAAACACATCGTCAATTCGATTTCCCGCAGGAAAGCCGGCCGTCTTCGTCGGACGGAGATTGTCCCTCGAATGAATTTTTGACCAGTTCGATCCGAGCTTCGCTCGCTGAAGAGGAAGAGAGGGAGAGAGAGGGAGAGGGAGATGGCGGTGCAGTGGGTTCTGGTGCTGCACGGGCTGGCGACGCTGGTGGTGGTCGTGTCGTTCCTGTGCGGCCAGTGGCCCATCTTCCGCCGCACCCCCATCGCCTCCATCCACCACTTCCTCACCGTCGGTGCCTACGACTACTTCCTGTACTCTCTCTCTCTCTCTCTCTCTCTCTCTCTCTCTTTCTCTCGGAGCCTACTTTCCTTGGTTCTATCGCGCGTCTTGGATCGAATTCTCAAATGGGTTTTTCTTTTTTTATTTGAAGGAGGTGTGTTGGGGTGCTGTTTGGAGTGAGAGGCACGAATGCGATTCTGGAGGTGGAGCGGTTCTGCTGCGATCGCCCCAACCCTATTTTGCAGGTTCTTGCTTGCTGCGAAAGTTCTTTCTTTTCCCCCACCCATGATGTGCAGTTCTTGATTCTTGTTGGAATCGTAGGCGGGGAACCGCTTGTTTCCGAAATGCTTGATTTTGGAGCTTCTATCGCCTGTGGTCATGCGTGTCTTTGAATTTGGAAGTGGGAAATGGAATGTTTTCTGGTGGTTGAAGTCTAGGCTTCCGCTCGCAATGTTGAGTTTTATGCAATTTCACATGCTTTCACCTTTGATGTTTACCCGAAATGGAGTGCGGTTTCTGTATTTTTGTAGTGAATTGGAACTCCTAGCCGATGATGATTTGCATTTAAGCGAAGGAACTGGGATTACCCTTTTGGTATATGGCAGTGAAGGTGGATGGATTATATACAGAATGTTACAGTTTTTTCTGTCTGAGATGGGATTCTTTTAGTAGGTAGTGTTGGGTTGTGACTTATGTGCTATTGAATGTATTGTTCATTTTAGAGTGTTCTTGCCATTAAATTGCAGCGACACTCTGCTTTCTGCATTTCTGTGGAAATCTTGTCTCTAGCAGCAGCAATTTGCAACTGGTAGCTTTTGTTTTTTTGGAGTGTTCCTCTAATAGCAACAGACTTTGTGGTTGTGATTTGCGTGTTTGCAGATAATATACTTGGCAATAGTTGGAGGAACTTATTTCATCGTGGCAAAATCATGCTTCAGCTATATTCCTGGATATTATTTAAATGGAATTCACAGGTACTGTTTGAAAGGATTTATACAATATCTGGTGCTAGTCAATTAGCTGGTATGATCAAGGACTAACACTTGGTTTGATAGCCCAATCATCTTGGGTGGGAAATATTTTTGGCTTTATTTGTCATCTGTGTGATTTTTGTTTGGGGTGTCCTTGCATTCTTCTGATTGTCTTTGAGGTGGAAATTTTCTTTTGGAGCTTGAGGTATTGACATTGAAAATGATCTAGAACTTATGAAGAACCAATTTTCCTGCCAGTTGTATGCCTGCCTTTATCTGAATATGCATACCCACGAGTCTCTTGATCTCTGTGCGCCTCAATGGTAGAGTAATTTAATGTAGAATCCATCTTTGGATGGAAACTCTTGAAGGTCAGGTGCCCCGTGGATGGCTTGGAAAACAAATGCTTTTGGGAGAGATATGAATGAGTGCAAATAACTTTCTGGAAAAGCAGAAAATGGGAAGTGGCTGTTTCATGAATTTAGGCTTTCGTAAGACTGAAGGAATCTATTCTTTGGAAAGAAAAAGAATATTTGGCTCTTTACATTGAAGACAAATGTTGTGGCATGTGAAAAGCATTTTTGCATTCTTCTTTCATTTATTTTGCTCCTGCTATATCTGAGTTCCAGCTTTGGAGGTCCTTTTGTTCGCTTCTTTGTAAGCAGGAAGATTGATTGTCTTCTTACTTGATGAATATTTTGTGCTTGCTTACGATTTCTCTGGATTTTCATTTTTCCGCAAAATCAGGATTCTTCTTTCATTTGGTGCATTGGGTCAATTATCAATCGATATTTTGTGCTTTCTTTATATACATATCATGCATTTAGCTTCTGGCATTCCTGGGTTTTGGCTCCTTAGTATATGTATTGGATATCTTTTTTGGTTTTCTTCTGGATTAACCTTGGCTATTCCTTGTCTCTGATTAAATGGAATTCTTTCTTTGCTTTGAAGTTTATCTAGATTATGTTTCAGACTTTCACAGAATCAGGATTTATTCCTTCCTTTGGTTGCATGAGCTCAGCCATCAGTCTGCTTGTTCCTATAGATTGGATTTGACTTTAGATAGGATGATGAGTCTACTAGATTGCTGCGGTTTTATCCTTAGTTCTAACAGTGGGTATCATTTTCAGTAAAGCTCACTAGTATTGGACTAGGTGATATAAAGGCTCTTGTTTCTTTTTCTTCTACAAGTATTACAGTTTCTTGTTGGAGGCTAATGACATGGCCTGACATTGATTAGCAGTTCCTTGTTAATGCAGGCACATGAGCTTGTTGGCAGTTGGCATTGGTCTCCTTCTCTTTGTATTGACCAGCTTTTCTGATCCAGGGACTGTAAAGGATGACAATGTCTCTCAATATCTTGCCGCTTACCCCTATGATGATATTATTTACTCTGAGAAAGAATGTCCAACTTGCAAAATTCCAAAGTGAGTTTTTTTTTCTTATCCCTGTCAAGATAAATATTTTGCTTTGTGTAGCTATTCACTATGTTTTGATGCTCCAGACCTGCCAGGTCCAAGCATTGCAGCATTTGTGATCGCTGTGTTGCAAGATTTGACCATCATTGTGGGTGGATGGTACGCCTTGCTTTTTCATTTATTCCTTGAGAAGTATATAATATGGTATCACTATCAATGTGCTGGTATTTTCATGCAGAATAATTGTATAGGGGAGAGAAATACTCGATACTTCATGGCTTTTCTTTTATGGTGAGTTTCACATAAATGGCGGCAATATGTGTGCATTGTTTAGTGAAGGTCCGAATATTCCCACGTCCTATCCTTAGAACAGATAGAGCAAATAGATTTAACATATGGTTTTCAGCTTGAGTTCTTCTCTGAACATGACTACTAAACAAAGAGTTCTGATCTACCAAAAGAAAAGGACTGATGCAGGCTTCTTTTGATGTTTAAGAACTTAAGCATCTAATGATATAGCTTGTGCATGGTTCTGGTCAAAGAAAATCTTCAAGAGTGGTCACGCTGGGATGTGTCATGATTGTATTTTTTTTGTTGTAGAGGCCACGACATTGATAATTTTGAATTAAACGGCATGGCAACTTTATATTGTCATATTTGTCTAGATTAAGCTTATTTTAATTCCCAGATAGGTAAAGGTCTAAGCTTAAATTAGGAGCCATTGCAGTTCGTAAATGATCACTGTGGTGCAAGATGCCATGTTCTCTTTATCTGATGAATTGCTACGATTATTGTGTTCAATTGATATAAAATCACTGGTCACAGACAGCTTCCGATAAATAATGAGAGAATATTCCTCTAAGCTTAAAAATACAGATGCTGATTACTCACATAAGTTGTATTAGAAGTGGATTAGAGCTCCTCTGCCTTAACAGCTATACATGAGCTAACTTTGTGTGTATTCATTTGGCTACTTTTTTCCAGGCATTTTCTACTGTGTGTATATGGGGCTGTTGCCATTGGATTGGTTCTTGCTGGACAGCTGAAGGAATCAAGAGTAATCTATATACTAACTGGTACATATGCTTTGGCCTATATGTCTTGTTTGTTGATCAATCATGGGTTTTAGATTTATTTGCTTTTCTTTCTTGCAGTGTATTATGGCATAGAAAATTCTTTTCGTAGTTTGGCTCCACATGTGCTTCAGGTTAGTATTTATTTGATTGTTTATGATCATGTCAATAGGCCTTTGTTCAGAAAATCTCTTGCTCTTCAATGTGTCCGAGTTACGTTAAAGAACTCAGAGAAAGATGACATATATCCTTTTGATTCTTCCTTGGAGTTGAAACGGCTCTAAGATACTTCTTCATGGATGGAATGATCATATAGTTACTTACCTACAACTGAAAAGAAAGTCCACTTTTGCTGTTGGATTTGACTTTAGTGATGTGTTCTGGCCTTACAATATTGCAAGTTAATGATGGCGCTTATTGCCTTATCATCAATTCAGATATTCAATGTTTTAATAATATAGTAGTTGATAATCGCCTGTATGTTACTTTAAGGGATCTGAAGTAGCAGTTCATCACATGTACAGGAAATGAGTTAATTAGCATTAATTTTGAGTAGAGAATGGTAGAAACGACTGCTGTGCTATGAAGTTTCTGATTTTTGGATCCTTTGTTTAATGCCTTTTCTTCTGGGATGTTATTGGTTGCATAAATAGAGGCTATAACAGGTCTCTTTGCACACTTTTTGGTACTTAATTATGGTTAGGATTGGGGTTGATTATGGTTGCTTGAAATTGTCTGAGACTATTGTCAATGCAAATTTTTACCTCTCTGTTGGATTATGGTAGTTGATTGGGCTTGGTGTTTTTTTCTTTAAATAATAAATAAATAATTTTTTTGGGGGATGTTGGGGTTTGAGATGGCATTTTCTTCCATTACTGCATCTTTTTCTTTGTCATACCATATTCAACTGGTATCTGATTTCCACTTCGTGTTCTTTTTGAGAATTGTTATGTGGTTATCATCTCTTTCAATCCGCGTTCTTGATGTTTTAGTGCTAGTGGTTTCATAATTTTCATCTGTGTTCTCCTCAGTCAATTTTTTTTTTCCCTTTTTTAATGTTTTAATCTCTGGTTCGAAACAGTGGTTTGTTGGATCCTATGATACTCAAATATTGCTTATGGTGTTCCTTGCAATAGTTGCGCTGCTACTGGCAGGTTTCTTTGGCTACCATGCCAGCCTCTGCTTCACAAACACTACCACTAATGAGGTTGGTGTTGCTAATACTCTGCTGATTTCCTAATGCCCTTGACTTGTTTTGTACTGAGTAGAATATGTTGTTACTGAATTCTATTCAATGATCTTCTATCCTCAGCCTAAATGAAGTTTCCTGGTTCAGAATCATGAACTAAGAAGTGTGAAAAAGCGAGAAGTGATGTACTTTAGTCTGCTTGTAGGCTACATTAGAATTTCTTTTTTGGCCTCCACCTGGAGATCATGGAAAACTGCATTATTTAAAGGGAGAGAAACTGGAAATATAGAAATTGTCAGTCAAAGAGCGAAGAGATTAATGTTGAGCTCATCAAGACTTAATTGAACAATGAAGGCTCGATCTTACCAGTTTAAGTAACTCATCCATCGTTAGCTTAAGATTTTAGATGTGCCTGGTTCCATCTCCTGTTAACATACTAATTTCAGAGTTTTACCCTCGAAAACATAAGATGTCATGTGATAATGGAATATGGTCCGATTGCTACATGTGGTTGCAGACTTTCAAGTGGCAAGAGTACATAAATTGGCAGAGGAAGCTGAATGAAGCAAGAGCGAGCACCGCGGCACTCCGAGCCAGTATTAATGGGATGAGCAGTGAGGTGTCGCCTCGCAAAAGCAAATGGAGGGCTTTCTTTAGAAGATCACCCTTGGAAGATGCTAAGCCCGTTGTTAAGGAAAACAAGTATGATAAAGGACTCATTCAGAATATCTACGAGATCATTGTTCCTTTATCATTGAGATCGTCATTTTCACAGAAGAAACCTAAAGTCCGTCGAGAATGATGTTGGGCACTGTGACTATAGTTACTGCTGCTCATCTTCTTCACCTTCATTTTCTGAAGTCCCTCAAAGTAATTGGTTGATGCTGTATTTAGGCCTAGAGAGGATAATACATCAATGACTTGAAATATTTGGTGTGGTTACCCACCTTGTTGCATCCTATGCAACAGAAGAGATTTAGTTAGATGTACAGGGCTTCACTTTTTTAGCACTGAACATCAGCATTTAGGAGGTGTTCAGATATTTTGGGTTTTACTTTTTGTTATTTTGACCCATGACAATCTTTTCATGGATACATACCAATTGTCCTTTCCATCGGTAATTTCACTGATTTGTATAGTAATTCTCTCATTTTTTCGTCAAAGTATATTATTTTTTTTAAGTGAACAGTAGAATTGATAGAGGAGAGTGGTCATGAGAATTAGAAAGTTATCAATTTAAGCAGAAAATTACTAGTTGCCAGCATTAATATGAAACCATAGATAAATTTTGTGAATTTATTTGCAGTGCAAGTGCCTACCGTTTTCCTTTTATTGATGTCATCTAGATTTCTGGTTCGGATGTCCAGTGCACTTGCTGATGTACAATGTGTTTTTTTTCTCTCTGTATACTTGTGTGATTGCGTGACAAATAAGTTAAAGCATCATATCTTTAACATCGATGCGTATTGGCAGGTAAGAATCAACAAGATTTTGACGAGACTGCATGTCAAAGTCCCTGAATAATCGGCAGCCTGTTCTTGGGTTCCTAAAGTTCAACAGTGTCATCGCCCATGCCGCAAGCTGCGTCCTTAGTTTGTGGTGTGGTTAGCATTCTTGTACTGAGAACTGGGAGCCTTTGCGGAACTCACATGTTGATATACTCCCTACTGTATAGAGATGTGATAGCCCAACTTCACCCAAAACTTGAAGACAGACCTCCTCATCTTACCAGCCAGCAGCAAGTCACTCCTTTCTGCTAATGCATTTCCCTTTTGTTGCGGCTGCTGTCTTAATCCCTCGTCAGCCCTCTTTTGTTTAGGCTTTTCATTCTGATTATCTGATACTCCCAGGTATCAACACAACTGACAGGAAATTAATACTTGATGTTGTTGCCTCATTGGTCTTCTTGGGAGTATTTTTTTTCTTTTCTTTTCTTTGGGCACAATGAATGTGCTGCCCGTGTGCTTTGTGGAGTGGCTAATTGGTGACTAACTAGCTTATCTATGAAATCACAAGTAGCACGATAGCATTGTGTCGGCTGTGTCGTAAACCGTCTTAAATATTTTCATTTTATCATGATACACTACAAAGTGTCTTATGCTAAAAAAATGATGTGGTTTATGATATATTCATCTTATTTGTATTGGCAATCACATGTTTCCAAATCAATGGCGAGTTTCATATAGAGCGGTATGGACTATAGTTAGGCTAGGTGTTCTATAAAAAGGTTTCAATTTCAACGTGCCTTGTTGTCAATTAACAACTGCAATTGATGAAGTTTCTTTCTAAATCGGTAGACAAAAACTAAATGAAAATCGATTGATGAATGAAATAATTAGAAATATAGAATTATGTTGATCCCATGCACTTTCTCATCGAGAATAACCACATCAAGACTGTCGGCTTCCTAATCACTTTGCAGTTGATTACATTCTATGGTACGGATACTTGCACTTTGGTTTTTGAATGATCTTTTCCAATCTTAAGCCTTTTCAACAGTGAATAGTTTACATCTCTGGCTAAACCGTGCAGGCCAAAGCAGCATGAAACCTATTCGACCCGCTTCGTTTTATGTGAAGCATGTAATAAGAAAGATGAGCCGTGAAAAATCTTGAAATTAAAATAGATGTACTTAAAAGTGAAATAGCGGTAAGGCTTTGTTTTCCTCTGCTCGAAAGTAAAGTACTTGAAATTGACAGATGTAGGTTTAGTCATTCATTTTGTCATAGCTAAATTCTCCAGCAGTTGAAAGTGTCTGTACCATCATTTTTTTTCATATAAAATATGGGCTATCAGGACGTATTAGGTTCCCCAATATTGTCAAAATCTTTAAAAAATAAATAAATCAGTCCTCTCCATTTAGGGTGAAAGGGATATCTATTTTTATGTGTACGTAGATAGTAAATGATCCAATCTTAACTCCAGGGTAACAATGAATGTGTGTGTACGTACTCTTTTCAGACACGGCCCACGGCCATAAAGTTCCATATTTATTCTGAAGTTTTTCTTCATCACAGAGGTACTACAGGAACAACTGCAAAACTAAACTAAACTTGTATTCATGAAATTGTTAATCATATGCACACACTTGCGGCATGATTAGTAATTTAAAAGAAACCACACTCTGGCGCTCAGACTGCTTCTGCCCTTCCCAGTTTTAGCTTTTCTAAAGAAGCTGTATTCACAGAATCTCAACCCTTCAGTAGCAGCTGTACAAAAATCAAGCATGGACACTATTCCTTCGTTCATCTTTCTGGTGTTCAAGCAACTTCAGCACGAATGAAGCTTTGCCGGGAACTGCTCAAAGAGGCATTTGGGTGCGTGGTGTTATATTTCTAGCCCGCATGTAGGTGAGAAATTGTCCAGGAAGCTCCTCCAGAAGAGCTTGAACCAATGATATAGTCCCACCTGCCAATGACATTATCATTTCGTGTAAGTTACTGTTGAGAGAAGGCAAACGAACAAAAAAAGTTAAGAGAAAATCAACTCACGATGAACTTCTCGCATTGGAACAAACTGTACAATGTCTCTCGTGGCTACACGACCAGTAGAACTTTCTAATCTGATTCCATTGTCAGCATCAAGTTTCTGACAGGAGTACAAAAATTAGACCGTTAAGTTCTCTACATCCTCTATAAGAAATATTTTGATGTCACATAATAGGAAGTCTAACTTAAACGACAGAAAACAAACCTACCTCCATTTGTGTAAAATCAGCACCCCCAACTCCAACTATCAGAACTGAGAGTGGAAGATCTGATGCCCTCACCAATGCATCCATGGTTTCTTGTTGATCAGTGAGAACTCCATCCTAAACAAGAAGAAACGATTTCTATTAGTTGCATAGAAAAACATATAAAATCCAAGAAAGATTAAATGTTTCTTCCCACTTTACCGTTATTATGAGCAGAATGTGGTACTTGCTATAATTGTAAGAGATTGATTGGCCTGCAGTTTGAGCAGCCCTATTGATCACTGGACCAAATAAAGTGGGTCCTGCTAGGGCCACACTGTGCAAAGCACCAGCATAAGCAGCCATAATGCCTTCTACTCCCTCAACCTATCAATAAAGAATTCTAACTCAGAATTATGGGATTGGATATGATATTTTAGATGTTATCCGAAAGCGAATATACCAAAGTTTCTGCAAATTCAGTTCACCTACCTCATAGCCATCTGGACTTCCATTCAAGTTGAAACAATGGGATACGGTACCACCATATGTCCTTCCACCAAACCCCCATGCAGAAAATCTTCTATCTGAATCGTAAAACTGTATCACTTGTCCAACTTCCATTATAGCCTAAAATGTTAGCAACAAGAATTACTCAATGGATAGACTTACGACATCAATTGGTAATTAAGACAGAAAAAGCTGTCAACTGACAACGGACCATGTTCAGAAGGCAATTTAAACTTACCTGCTGGTAGGAATTATATCTTCCCGAAGGATCAATGTAATGCAAAGAATCTGGATTTCTGGGATTTCCATTTGAAGCTGAATAGTCCAGAAGCATCAGAACCAAATAAGATCGAGCAACAAATAGATAGAGTTCTTTAGGATAAACAAATTTTCAAAGGTTGATTACCTGTAAAGTCAACAGCAACCATAAAATTGAGCTCAAAACCACTTGATATGTAATCAAGAAAGGTGTATAGTTGCTTCTCACAGAATTGATCCACAAAAAGCTGACTCTTCAGAACCTAAACAGAGAAGTTCTAGATATGATCAAAAGGCTCATCAGAATGAAGAGCACAAAACTATTTAAAAAGAACAGACACCTTTTCACGGCTGTGATGAGAAGCTGGTAAAGTAAAATTTGCACCATTTCTTTCTTTGTGAAGTTTCTCCAAGTCTGCCATGGACTTCTGAAGTTTACTGTAATGAAGCAGATTAACATACAAGAAGCTGAAGCACTATAAATTGCATGAGAATAGGGATTTACCCTATAAGTGCATGGTTCCCACTAGTATTGAAGTCAAAGCACTCAATGACTAATGGATCCTCCTGCAACAAGTCTTACAATGTCAAATCACTAGTGCCTCCAGTAACATATTAGACAATATGATGACAGGCTATGTGTAAAACTTGCCTTGTTTCCGAATTGCTGCATGCTTAGACATAAGGTTCTCCAAATAGGGTTCAAGTCGTTGTTGATGACTTCGGTTTTGCAAATAGGAAGAGTACCCCCAGACTCAACTACTCTTGATATTCTCAGGAAAGGATCCTAAGAGAAGGTAACAACGGAGAAGATATAAAGCGATGAAAAGATATGGCAAGGAACAATATCAAACAGGACCTTCGAAGAGAGATTTTGGAGAGCTCACACTTTTAGAGAACATATCTTTGTTTTCCAAGTGGGAACAGAAGAATCTTATTTCAACAGCAGTCCTGGAAGCAACAGATTCCTCAGCATGGATAGTCAGAGTACCCAGATTTCTCAAGCCTAGTTGTGAATTTTTATTATGAAGCGACAAAGTCAAACTCCGACTTTGCTTTGTGACGATCTGCGGGAAATAGAAAGGAGAAGATGCATTGGACAAGATCTAGATGGATTACACCTGCACTTCACTGAACTTAAGTGCATGGACAAGGACACGCTCATAATGTGACCGGGGGAGTAAGTACCTCCGACAGCACACAGCTAGCTTCTCCTAGAAAATCTTGGTCACTCAGCTTTAACGTCTGCAATGGAATCCCAATTAAAGATACTATTGAGATTTCTTCTTCCTCAAATAAAAGGACAAAAGGTAAATAGAGACACAAGTAATCAGAATGGACTAGTAAATATTTCACAAATAAGCATGATTGCAAGGGTAATTGCAAGTCATGATTACTTAATTGCCATTTAACATTTGAATTCCTACGCAAACATAAGATTGTCCAATGCATTCATTCCGTTTTTCCAGAATTCCAAGGATGCAACAATCTGTAGACTACAAGACAACCAATGCCAATTCACCCCAGGAAAAGTGTCATCCAACCACATTTGAACATCAAAGGTAAGAAAAAGATGAGCATTTATCTTTATATATTCTGACTTCATGACAAAAACAAAAATTCAGCGGATTCAAAACCATAGTAAAAGTAGCTAGCAAATAAGTTGGAGAAACTTGGCAATCGATCTGAGACCACTCCCCATTTTACTGCAAACTGTCTCCGCATTTTCGTATAATTTTTAGTTAAGACCTATAGGAAGAATTTTTTTTTTTAACTAAAATGTGACGTAGAAATGCAGTCGGAGACATTGTTAATGTATAACCAGGAAAGGCCATGCATAGCACATAGCTTCACATATTGATTTAGAGGGGAAAAAGAACCAAATATAAGGAAAAAAAAAAGAAAAGAGAAACAATGTTAGTGAAAATCTGACAAGGATATCGAAAGATATGATCAAAATGACTGACACACCTTTAAAGTTGTTAATGCATAACCAGAAAAAAGCATGGCTTCTAACATAAGATTTAGAGGGGAAAAAGAACCAAAGATAGGATAAAGATATGGAATGATTAAAATGATTAACACACCTTTACTGGTACGTTGTGATATTTTGTGTCGACATCATATATATGAAAGCTGAAAAGAGATGAAAACAAACAAACAAATGGTTTTACATAATATAGTCAAGGCAAAACACAGCCTGATAAATCGTACTTTACTATATATGGAAAACTCACACCAAATGCTGAATGGTCTCAAAGTGATAAGCTAAAGAAATCTTTTCAATCCATGTAGGATCCAAGCTATTTAATATAACTTCTGTCCTCCCAAGTTCCTCAAGCATCCCATCTCTTTTCCTCAAGTACACAACTGCCATTGGGTCACTCTGCAAGAATCAATTGATCAAAGTTCAGAAACTTTAAGCAAGCTTGAATTTTTTTCTTTTTTTTGTGGGGTGGGGGGCAAAGAAAGGTGGAAACACAAACATGCAGAAATCTCCTGGAATCAGTCATTTATTATAATTATGAGCTACTTAACAATATTACTTCAGTTTCTCACATAGCCTGAAACTTGATCAAGAGTATATATGCAAGTTTGGACATGAACTGAAGTGATATAACAGAAAGATTGGCAGAAGACATTTCCTGTATATTAAGCACACAAGTGAAAAAGAAACTAACATAACATACGAAAGAACTGTCCTAAAAGTGTTTTCTGCATCACAGATCAGTCTTCCAGTCATAAGGTAATTCCAGCAACACACCGGTATGAAGACACAAATAATAGAGATCAACCATTAATGCATACATCATATGCTGTGATGTCCTAAATTTTATAAAAGCATAAGCATACGCATAAGAAGGAGAAGTTATTTCCTTCTTCTGTGACAACCAAATCAAAAAGAACCAAGAAGATCCCAGGTGCACGTGAAAGCATGATACAGACAAAATTGAAAAACTACATACTAGTAGCAAGATATACAACAAGTCTGCTGAAAATGCTAAATGCCGTTGCTCACCTTTGACATGACGTCTCGATCACGTAATTTCGAAGCAGATAAGGATAACTGCAGCAAAGACAGTACGGCACATCATACAAATTGTGGGCACTATATTTCAAGATTGATACTCATGCAGAACACCATATGCAATGCAAGAAATCTGTTGTTGGAAAGTTCATATGCTTAATTTGTACTAGCTCCTTCCCTACTATGCTTAATCAGCAACACCAAATTTAAATTTCATAAGGCGACACACAATTCAGATAGTTAAAAAACTGTTTCTGCAGAATGAACAATGTAATTAATGTAATTGCGTATAAGTCCAAGGCTTAGTTAGATTTTTGTCTTAATTTAACAGCCCCTTTTGAATAAACTGACGAAAAATCCTGATTAAACTTGTTGCGGCATGCAATGCATGAGTTCCAAAAGGCCACGGCTCAAGAAGCAGACCAAAACTTTGGTTCAAAGAAAACAAATCAGATTTACTGAAGTCAAGTCTAATGAGGAATACAAGAAGAAAACTCCAATTAGACGACCACGTTTTCTTTAGATCACGCGCAAAATTTAACATCATGTCGTTCAGATAGCGAGGTTTGGGTAGAATCCACATTGTGAAGAATGCTTCTCAGTTTTTCTGCGAACCATCCTCCGAAAGACAGGTTTTTTCTGGCCACATCATCGGTTCGCGCGAAACGACAAGAGTAATATACCGACAAGTGAGAACACTGACTCAGGCCTCAAGAAAACGAAGCGCATCGCTATGCAAAAAAGAAAAAAAGATTCTGCAGCGAAAAAAGCGCGCATGATCACATGGGCAGGCGACAGGCAAACCTCAATTTGAGAGAAGAGAGCGGGTTGACCGCGAGCTCGGAAGAAGTGGTCAACTGCGTCGTTGGGACCGCTGTTGTTGCCTCCTCCTCCGCCGACTCCTACTCCTCCCATGGGGCCCTGTCGGGTCCCCCCGACCGCTTGTTGACCTCCTTTAACATCCGAAAAGCAACCCCCCATGCTCCCTCCCTCCCTCCCTCCCTCCCTCTCGAACAGGTCCGATTTCACCTCCTCCGTGGATTCGATTCACACCCACAATTCCTGTCCCTTCCCGTCTCTCTGAAAACCTCTGTTTTCACAGAGACTGCTTCTGGTGAAAATTGTGGCACCGACCCACTCTCTCTATCCTTTAATTTGAGGCGACAGTAACGCCAAAGCCAAAGCGCGTGGGGTTGGTTGTGACGTCACGATCGAGGCTACGAAGTTGCCTATCCCAACCGGCGAAACAAACCCACATCGGCACGATCGCGCGGCCAGCGAAGGGACTTAAAAGCTGTTTCCTTTTTGAGGCTACGAAGCGTATGGAAACTGAATCAGGCTGTTTCTTTTTGGGCGCTACGAACCGTATCGAAACTGAATCAAGCTCGAAGCTTTGCGCGTGCCCTGAATTCTTGGTGAGGTTTCTTGCCATATATAACGGGAGTGCGATTCGACGCGTATTAGGTGTTGATTTGCACGTTGGACGTTTCCATCTTTTGTTTATCTGTTTACAACGACCATGACCAGCATCGAGTGCATCCACTCTGCCGGGGAAATCAAGCAGAGAGAGGAGAGGAAAGGAAGGTAGACGAGGGAATGAGAGAGAAAATATAGGATTGACCCAGAAAAGTATTCAAGTCGTGCTCCGTTTGAAACGTCTCAGAAAGTCTCTTGGGAAAATGCTCGGACGACTTACGAGGCTTGACGCATGGATAAGGTCAAATTTCGGATGTTGACTCTCTGAATCGCTCTGGAGAGAGAGAGAGAAAGAGAGAGGAGGTAGCAAAATCGTTCCGATATCACCGTTTCTTGGTCTTTCTTTTGAATGTTTAATAATAATTGAACATGTGCGAGAACCTGCGAGAACGTGGGATTAGTCGACGATTGAGTATGAAATTTCGTGTGCGTGTTGAGCTCACGCTCCCGGTTGAAGCTCTCTCCTTTTTTGTGTCCATCTTTGATAAATGGATGGAGTGCTATTAGCATGATGGTTAATACAATTTGTGAGTTTGCTTTTGAAATTCTCGATGAGATTTTGAAGTGTATTTTCTTTTGATCTTTAATTTATCGCACCCTAGATAGCCTCATGGTATAGCCTTTTAGTAAATGCCAATACTTATTTGAATGGCTGGAATTATCATTCGATCTCGCGGAAGAAAAAGAGAGCACAAGCTTATGCATGTGCCAAAAAAAAAAAAAAAAGACAATGCTCATTAAAAAGTCAAAGTGATTAAAAAAGTGAGAAAGTATATATTTTAATGACTAAAAGATTTATTAAGTTATTAGATTTGTAACTACGAATATCTTACTCAAAATTTTAATTATCACATTCAAATTATTACAATGTTATATCTACATTAAACATAGGAATAAGTGAAATAGACAAATTATTACCTTTAGGAGTCTCCCTTTTCGTATAATAATACGGATATAGATTGACACTTAATATTTAATGGATAAATTTATATATTCATGAAAATATTGGTCCCTCGGTTTCCTTCCCCTATCCATCACGCGCAATTAGACTTAATCCATCCGGGAGAGCATTATTAGACCATGAAAGATTAATGACATGTTGGTCTCTCAAATGCTGGTTTTTAAAAAAAATTCTTAACAATAAAGGTAAAATTGGCAAAATTATTTAAGCCGGAATGTAAATGCATAAATTGGTGTCCGGGAGAGCATTCACTTCAATATTTTCTCACCATGTTTCTCTAAAGACAAAAAGTAGACAATATATACTTGAGAAATTGAGTCTCTCGATAATGTGTGATTAGAAAAGTCTTTGATTATTTTCTTTGCTGGGGTTGTGCGTTAGTGAATTGTTTACTCATAGGCACGATGGTTCCAATTATACTTTTGATGAGTGCACAAAGATGCTTGGATCACTTAATCCTATCTTAAACTTGATGCTCTCCAATGATATATAATAATTTCACGGCTTCGTAATCCACAACATTCTTGATAATTTGCTTGCTCTCTAGCGCTAATGGACCTAAGCATATTCCTTTTCCTTAGACCTTTTACAAGGTCGTAGTCATAGTGATATTGCTAAGGGAAATCGCCGAAGTCATGGTTTGTATATATATTTTTTATTTTTTTATTGTTGGTCTATCTTACTCTAACTTTTGACTTAATCTTAGAATTTCGTGTTGCCTCTTTATAGAGCATGGGCACTATACCTTATACCTGAAACTAAATGTCCTCACTTCCAATCCCTATCGAGAAGGTGAGAAATCGAACTCTACATCTCCTCCTTTACATGTGGGAGGCAACCCTCGGTGGTTATGGTTTGCATATTTGGGATGTGACCAGTGCGTTGTCTTCAAATCCATATTCAAACGATTCCTAATAGATGGCCTCATTTAGCCATCTATAAAGGCGCACTCGTGATTCACGACTTGGCAAAAGGCAAGCTACTTTCGTTCCCCCCAAATACAATCATGCCAAAAGCAAATACCTTTTCGCCAATGGATTGTCTCTTTTCAACTTTTAACTTTATTATACATCCTCTTTAATTTAAAGGTTTCATTTCTGGAATTTATTAATAAATATTTCAAGATACCTACTATGAAGAAACCAAATGAAGAACTAAATTTTCAAAACATTAAATTTACTTATCGAATATATAATCGGCCGTTTTTGAAATTAATTATATTTAAACTAACCCCTATTTTTTTTATATGACACTTTTCACAAAAAGGAAGAAGACGACAATGGGCTGCATTTTTCAAGTCCTAAAAGATTTTTTTTTAAAATTTTTTCCCAATTCATAATTACTCAATTGGGGTCCAAATTTCCAAATTCCCCGGATCAAGATATTATAATAATGATCCCTATCCACTCCTTCCGGCATCTGTCCTTCTCCACAATAAATTTCCAAGAACTTGCCCCACGGCTCATTTCGTCTCCTCAAGATTCAATCCAAAACACCAACGTATGTCTAAATCAACGCAAGAGTCAAGCTAAGCACATGAACTGCTCTTAACACCTCGTCCTCTCTCTCTCTCTCCACCCCCCACCCCCCTCCCGTAATAAACGAATTCCCATTAAGTCGAGTCCCCAAGATCATAAGAGGATTAGTCACTAATAGCGAGAAAAGTATCTTAACTCAAAAGATCCAACAAAGATTTGCAAATTGACAATAATAAAATGGTTATGATTCATTATTTCATGGTCAGATTTGGATTTGATTTAGTCCGGTCCTATTTTGTAATAGTCGGCAGTTGGATTGATGTGTGAATTCTTGTTAAGACATTTTGAGTTGACAGATGATTTCGTGAATGCTTTTGTCCCTCAACTCTTTACAAGAGCACAAGCTAAATGAAAATAATATGTATTGGTAATTTGTTGGAAACGATAATGACCACGCAATCTAGGACATTCTTCTTTCAAAATCACCAAAATTCTCCTCATAGCGAGAAGATTGTTTAACCTAAAAGATCCAACAAATATTTGCAAATCGATCAGAATACAGTGATCATGATACATTATTTCATGGTTGGATTCAAATTTGATTTAGTCTAGTCCTATTTTGTAATAGTCGATGGTTTGATTTATGTGTGAATTCTTTTTGAAACATTTTGAGTTGACTCATGATTCCATGAATGATTTTGTCTCTCAACTCTTTACAAGAGCGCAAGTTAATAGAAACTAATCTATGTACTAGGCAACACTAGGGGTGAGCATATTGGATCGATCAATCCTAGAATCGCTCAAACCGGACTGAACTGGCCAATTTGGTCTGATTCCTGAGAGCGTCGGTTTGGTTCTCGGTTTCATAAAAACAGAACCAATAATTTTTGGTCTTGTTCTCGGTTTCGAGGGAGAATTGGACTAGATCAACTCTTTTAAAAAAAGAAAAATATTTTTAATTTGTTTTGGCTAAAACTTTATAATTAATTTTTTATTAAAAAAAATTAAAATAACAAGATAATATAAACCTGACCTGAATCGCGCATCCGGATGGCCAGAGAAGAGCCCCCTTTTTGTCCCTTTTCATTTATTCTTCTTAGCTTTCTCTCTCGTCTTGTCCTATCTTGTGCGTGTGGTCATACAGCGCCGCGCTTTTGTACTCTAGTGACCAAGAGAGAGACAAAAGGGAGACTTTTTTTATTTAATAAAATTGTCGCCCCTCCTCCCTCCTCTGTCTCTTTTCATTTTCATTTTATTCCTTTCTTTCACGCTTCCCTCTCCTCCGCGACCATCTTCTTTCCGACCGGACCAATAACGCGAGCACATTCAAGTGGTAAGAGGAACTCAAAACTCAACCAAAGCTCCGGTACCGCTGCCGGTCGTGTTCAATCATTGCACGGCCATCACTGTGACCGGGGCCGCCACCACCCTTCGATCTCGCTGGTCAAGAGTCGGTTGCTTGCGGAAACATGACGCGCAAAAGGAAAGTCCAAACAAGAACGTAAGAAGCAAAGGAACAGCTGCGTGGATCTATCAAAACGCATTTCACCAACCACGAACGCCCAAAATGGACGAAGGACTGAGAACAAGCGCGCGCACTTCAGTTAGGCGTTTCGTCGAACAGGTAAGTCGCTTGACTAAAGAGGGGGAAAACGAACCAACAGAGCGCCAAATCACGCCGAAGCTAAAGAAAATCGGCAAGCAACATCCCAAGAGCCGCAGCATACACACGAAGGGGGCCGGAAATCATGCGCGCTGGACAAACGGCAAAATTCGCGATGCGGCAAAACAGGGCACGAAACAGGGGAGGTTCGGCCGAGGGTCCCTACCCGGCTCACGGCATCGGACGGCGGACGAGCCCGAAGATCGGGGTACGTCCGTCCGCCTCGCGCGCCCCCGAGCCGAGATCCTTGGGAAGCCGACCCCAAGTCGGCACAACCGAAAGACTCGAAACTCAACCTACCTACCGTGGGTTTGTTTCGGGAAGTGGGGTAACGTCAAAGGATCGTCGGCCAGGTTTCAAGTGTATTTGTCACCGGAGAACACTCGCTCTCAGCCTCGCTCTCGGTTCTCTCTCTCAGATCTCACTCTCCGCCCTTGGTTCTCTCCTATTATCTCGGCCTCGCTCTCTAGAACACCCCCGATTTCTCTCTCCTCCACCTCCACCTCACATCTCATCTCTAATTTATATTTTTTTAATCGAGTTAGTCCTTTTGTTAAAATTGCAAGGATGCTGACGTATCATCCATTAATGTCACATTTAGGTCGATCGGATGAACTAAAGATGAGATGGAACTCTCTTGTTGACTAAGATAAATTTATTAGGAAATTAAAGAAAAATCATAAGCACTAAGTGAGAGAGAAGCAACACCTGTGATGAAAATTTAACAATTTCAAAATATAAATTATCATCAGAAGTATAGTTATGAGAAGGGAAGAAAATATAGAGAAATTTTAAACAACAAATAAGGCAAATGTACAGGTAAGCTCGGGGAAGTAACTAGGAAGAGCTCATGTTGCACGCTGTAGCATTCGTCTTTGAAGTTGGAAGTCGGAAAAGAGGTGGAAAAATTGGAGTTATGTGGGTGGTTCTTGTACGTATAGGAGGGAATGGTTATTCTTAATATTTGGTTTATAAATACCAATGTTTTTGGGATTGTAAAGCTCTCTCTTTCCACAATCAAGCAAATTCTATAATCTATGTTTATATTTATTTCTTAGTGCACCATTTTATTTTCCTTGAAATTTGCCCTTTCAATGCAATTTACATTTTCCTTGCAATTCTTTCTTATCTTTACTTGCACTTAGCTCCACATTAATTTGCACTCAGTTGAATCCCCACTTGGTGCACTTTGGGAGCGAGGTATGTAACTGTGAAGCGATCTCGGTTGTTCTTGGCGCTATTCTTTTATTGCTTTAATAAATATTGATCAAAATTTTGGTGTCTTCGGTTAAAATCAATTGTCTCCTTTAATTTTCTCTCAAATGTCATCAATATTGAGAAATAACTCTACAAATCTCACTTGGATAGATTTTTATTAACTTTGTACCTTATTTTTAACATGTGCTAAGAGAATTAATTACTCAAAAAAGAAAAAGAAAAAAGAGATGTGCTTGCAACCATGTGCGTCCCTTGTTTTGTGATGAGCAGCTTTAACCGCTGTCTCCAAGTCGGGTAGGGAGCCCCTCGCGATTGTACGCCCCTCCCGTGAACCTTTTTCTGCCTTGCCCGGTTTTGGCCAACCTGTGAAACCGAGGCTTGACATTTTCTAGTTTGTCTGCGGATTTGATTTCAACCAGCCTTTATCTGTCCCTTTTGAACTTTTTTTTTTTTATCGGTTCTCTCAAGTTCGGACGTGAGTTCGAGTTCTAAAGATGGTCAGTGTCTTCTTCTCGATCCGGGGTCACCACATGTTTGATAATAGGTCCAACCGTCCAAGTCAGCCCGTGCACATGCGTTGCCAATTTCCATTCGTTCTTAAGTGCGTATAAGCAGATTTCACATCATCACAAACTGCTTGTCACTCGTCAAGCGGTATTTCCATCGTTAAACTGGGTGGGAGCATAAGAGTTTCTTTGCGTTTTTATTCCTCTATGTTTTGCGCGTGGGGAATCGGTTGAAGTCTACGGCTGAAACGTCAATCTCTTGGGTCATGCGCTTTGGCTTGCTTTCCTGATCTCTGCTCTATTCAGTCTTTTATCTTGCGATTGTGAATGTGGAATGTGTATTGGAAGGTAATGGTGATTGGTAGTGACCCGAAGAGGGTGATGTGGTTGATGATGTCTCATTGGCGGATATTCGTCTGGCTGGCGATGGCGTTAGCATGGCGGTGGCGGCGACGGTGACGACGTGGGTCTGCTGGTATATGTAGGCTATCAAGTGTGATATTTAAGTCATCTCGTTTTGAAGTCTGAGAGAGTTGATGGTTGAGCCGCGCTTGTTCTGGAATTGATGTTTAGCTTTGGGAATGAACTCTGCAGCAGGAGATAATAACGTCAGTAATATGTTGGGGATTCGAAGTGGGGAGATTAGGCTAGAAAGAAATGGGCTTGGTGATTTTCTATTTGAATGGGCTGATTAAAGTCCATGGCCCAGAAAGGAGAGCCTACGTCAGCCCATATTCGGACCAGGCCCCGGGGGCCTGCCGAAGTTCCTATTTCATATATTATAACATAAATTAAAATTTTAAAATTTTAAAAAATTATTTTTAAGAAAAAAGCTTAAAAATAAATTTTTTATAGTAATTTTCTCTCAAAATGTGTGAAAATCCTTGATAAAAAATTGTGCTCAAAATTGAACAAGTTCTTATAGCTTCACCACAAGATTTAAGTGTTTTTAGAGACAAATGCTAAGTCGTCATTTGCGCATTTTCATTTCGACTATTATGTGATTGAGCACTTTTGATATGTTAATTTTGGTTTCCCTAGTTAGAAATGGTATTATTTCTTATTTCTTAGCATTAGATTTTCGCTCTGCCTTACAACTTATTTAATGTTTTCGTGGTTGCTGATTGTTATTTTTATGATTGCGCCATCGCATGATTATCTTACATGCTAGTGGATAATTTCAAAATCAATACAGACTATATGACAAACATCCTATTGAAATGAAAAAGAGTAAGTATCAAAATGGCACTAGTTAATTAATTAGTGTAATCAAGTCCCTAACCATAGATTATTTGGTTGTGTAAGAAGTGAGATATACTCTTATGTTTCACTTAGTTTTTAGCCGGTTCCAATAGGCTAGTGGCAACTCATCATTAAAAAATTATTATAGCTTCAATTTGAAACTAGAATTAAATATCCCAACATCGCACATGGTATGGGTTTGGGAGAGTTCATGCCTAAATGAGAGCTATAGGCCCACTCTTTAGGCAATACTCCAAAACTTATGTCTTTTTCCCTCTAGACAGAAAAGGTAGGTTGTGAC
Source organism: Eucalyptus pauciflora (assembly GCA_007663325.1). NCBI lineage: Eukaryota > Viridiplantae > Streptophyta > Magnoliopsida > Myrtales > Myrtaceae > Eucalyptus > Eucalyptus pauciflora. The sequence continues at coordinate 4,624,199 of VMYD01000024.1, read as the reverse complement.
ACTCTTGGTGCTATTTCTTTTTTTTTTCTTTAATAAATATTGATCAAAATTTTGGATGTCTTTTGTTAAAAAAAATTGTCCCCATTAATTTTCTCTCAAATGTCCATTCATATTGGGAGATAACTTTACAAATCTCACTTGGATAAATATCATTAATTTTGTACCTGATTTTTAATGTGTGCTAAGAAAATTTATCAATAAAAAAAGTGGAGGTGTGTATGCGACTGTTCACATCCCTTGTTTTGTGATGGACAAAACAAGTATAGACTTGGTGCTACTTATTGAGATAACTGAGGTTTTCGACGATTTGCTATGATCTAGATGAGTTTCCCTAGAGCTCAATGCTTACTATATTCTCTTGTTCATGAAGAAGTAAGAAGTTTATTTTCTTTCAAGGTTTAAATAGTAATCAAATACCTAGTGTTCTTTATTCAAAATATAGAGGATGATGCCCTGATCTAGAAAAGGATGACATAATGTATTAAACAAAAATAATCAAGCCGAAAGTTGAGTTATAATTTTCAACATTTGATTATCATCAGGTATTACAAGAGGCTGAGAGGTAAATGAAGCCACAATAAGTTAGGCCAGAATTGGTTAGATAATGTGGTCATGTGCATCATGTGCTAAGTATAATAAAATACATTATTTGCACGTAGGTGGTCTATTATTTATAATCTATTGACCAAAGGCATGGTTCGATAAAGTTTCCTACAATTAGGGATGCACCAAAGTATAGCCCTTTACATAAATTATGGTAAATTTTATTTTTACTCTTTTGTTGTCAAATTGAGGAAGTTCAGTTAGTGCTTGTTTGCATAGGACTCTCCTATATCTCTCTCCTTCCACATGTTTAAAATGCATATTTTAAATGGATCCTCTCGCTCAATGAAAGGATGAAGCAGGTTAAAAGTAATTATGCCAATCTTCATATATACTTACACTTTACTTCAAATAATATTTTAATAAATTAAGGACGAGGTCATTCATTAAAGAATTTTGATGAATAAATATATGAACCAAAGGTGATGGCTTTAAATTAAAGATTTTCATATACCCACCTTTCAAGAAACAAGATGACTTTTAGTCAACTATTCCGGGTTTGATTGTAGGCAATGTTTCAAAAATGGTACTAGAGGTTGAACCGGAGTATGGGTGGTATGCGATTCTACTTGTTCAATTGACCCAACTATTTATACCAATCATTTTGAATATAAAGAAAGAAGTGAGAAATATAAGCAATTTTTGAAATGATGATTTTGAAAATGTTATGAGAGAACTCATGTAATATTTTGCATGCTTCATACTATTTTAGGAGTTTTGCAATGAGTAAAAATCAATTTTTTCCAATCACATGCTAATGTTCCAAGATCACCCTATTATTTTGAAGTCGCAAACTAGGCTACCAACAAGAATATATTAGACATGATGTCATGCAATGGAAAGAGACTGCGCCTCGTTTTCTTTTTCAATTTATTTTTCCATTGACCGTGCTATTGCGACTTAGACATAGCCAGGATACTAACAACGAGCGTTGGGGCCAGTGGCCATGGCGGGTTGGGGAGTCATTTGAAATTCATACATAACTGGTGTTGTGGGGGTCGATTACAGGGGCACGAGTTGAGCTTGCCATCGTCTACGGTAGCTTTGTAATCAAGGTTGAGAGTTCCGTCGCCATAAGGCTTGCAAGGGATCTTGATGATGATCACCACCACTGCTTATTTTATTGCGAGCGAGTCCATGATAATGGCCATTCCTCTTCATTTATGATTTTCTTTTGCCGAGTGATAAGAGAGATGGCGAGGCCGAGCAAGACAACACCAGACACCCTATCCCAAGCAAAAAACATGCGAATATTGAGAAAGATGAGCTCTAAGTTTGTTGTCGAAATTAATTTATCTAGCATGTCATTATCAACACTTAGGTCTTTGGCCAAAAGAGATCGGTAGTATGTTAGCTTGAAGATGTTCATCGTGGAAATTTACATGAACTTATCTAGCATGTTATAATCAACACTTGGGTCTTTGGCCAAAACATATCAGTAGTATGTTAGATTCAAGATGTTCATTGTGGAAATTTATATGATGCTACTTTTTAGGACCTATATAATCATCTCCTTTACTGGCAACTTTTGAAAGATGCATGTGCAAAATGATCAAAGGCCTTTTTAGAATGAATAGTATTAAACTATTTAGGAATGACATACACCTTTTCATAGCCTTGATGAGAAGCTGGTAAAGTAAAGTTTTCCCTGTTTCTTTCTCTGTGAAGTTTCCCCAAGTCTGCTATGGACTTACTGAATTTTACCGTAATAAACGACAAGCAAATTAACACACAAAAGCCCATGTTCTACAAAATGCATGAGAAAAGGCATTTACCCTCTATGTGCATGGTTCTCGCTAGTATTGAAGTCGAAGCACTCAATGACTAATGGATTCTCCGGCAAAAGTTTTACAGTATGTCGATTCACTAGTGCCTCCAGGAACATAGTAGACAACATGATGACGACTTCAAGGAAATACAAAGAGAACCCCCAGTACTTTATATAAAGCAATCAAAAGATATGGCAAGAAACAATATCAAATAGGACATTTGATGAGAGATTTTGGACAGTTCACACTTTTAGAAAACAGATCTTTGTTTTCCAAACTAGGAACAGTGAAATATTATTTCAATAGCATTCCTGGAAGCAACAGATTCCTCATCATCAGTGAGTAACCAAGTTTCTCAACCCTACTTGTGCATTCTTATTAAGAAGCAGCAAGGTCAAACTCTGACTTTTCTTTGTGACTATCTGCAGAAAATGGAAAGGAGAAGATGCTATGGACAAGATCTTGATGGATTACCCTTTTATTTCACTGAACCCAAATGCATGGAAAATGACACGTTCATAGTGTGATCCAGGAGTAAATAACACTTTACTGCGCAATCTTGTATTGATTATGTTAAATTCTGGAGATTTGACTAGTTAAGAGATATGCAGTACTATAAGTGCAAACATGTCATGGAAATGAATATGGTGCTTTTAAGTTTGTGAACTATTTGATGTATTTCATAAACTCATTTGAAACAATTGAATAGTCAAATTCCTAAGAACTCATATTATTTTTTCACAGCTAATAGAGAATATTACTTCCTAATCCATTAAAAAAACAATTGAATAGTTCATTTTGGCGCATATGGAAAGAGCTATGAGGATGAAGCACAAAAAAAAACAATGAATACAACTAAAACTACAATAAGAGGAAAAGAACAGAATTCAAACATTATTTGATAATAGCAACTAGCAAGTGAGCCTTTCTTCTTCATACTAGCCTTCCGATTAACACATGAAATTGCAGTAGGCTTCACACCTGAGTGATACTTAGATAATATGCTTTTGCAGTAAATGCATCTAAAATAGGTGAATCATGAAGCAATAGATCACCTTCAATCAACTAGATTACTTTTCTGACATGTCAATATTGGACTCTACCTGTGAGTATATTGGATTTTGGACATCTCTCTTTTTCCTCATATATTGCTCATCCTCCAAGGGAGAGGATCGAGCAAAATGAGGATGCCACCATGATTCGAGAATCTCGGAAAGCTCAGGCGAGTGTTTTATAAAAGTATTCTACAGAAAACTGGATCCAAGGCATTTTTCTCTCTCTTTGATGGTTTGACGATATTCTGACTTGAACTCATTGCAAATTATAGAGATTCTCACATCAGCTAGGCAATAACTATTGTTGTGGTAAAGACACAGGGATATTAGAATGACATCAAATCTGCAGAAAAAGTTTTTCTTAGTTTCCTCCAAAGTAAATCGGCAAGAATTAACACTCAAAAAGCAGCAGATCACACAAATTCACTTTTCCATGAGGCCTAATCTTTGTGTCCAAGATAGTCAAACTTAGAAGCAGAAGAAAAAGAATTGACTAAACACCACTTTCATATTTAGTTTCACATCTTCCACAAGAATACAATGACCAAAGTAAATTGATTTTTTATCAAGTCACTGAGGCAGGCAAAGTAATATCTATGTATCTCTATGTTATGAACTGAAGCAAAACAACTGAAAAGTCGACAACTAAATTAACTTAAGTTATGATACTTTGAGTAGGATATTACTTGCCAATCCAGGTGATGATAGTACTTCGCACTATCAAGAGCTGTGGACCTAATTTTGTAACTAAGTGTCTGCTAAAAGAAGATTGGATGAAATTAATCATTGTGGCATGGACATCCATAATGTTTGAAAAGCAAGAGTCAATATCGAAACCATGTAAAATTAGAGAAAGATATATGAAGCTATCATAGCCATGGGAATGCTCATCCAAGAATCCAGAAGGTAAATGTTTCAACAAAGCCAAAACAAAAACGGATTCTGCTCCTATCAGACAAACAGTTACTATTATCTATATTAAACCAGCAAATGAACCAACACTACATCTCGCGATTCTCAAAACAATGTCAAAGATGTCAGTGTATTCCTACTAAGAGTTGTGCACACAATCAAGATCATGCTCAAGGAAAGAAAAACAGTCAAGATAAACTTAAATATCGATACCATTGTCAATTAGAAATTGAACTACTGCTCGATTTTTCCTTCAAACTTGTCCTGCTCTCTTGGAGTGTAGGAAGCAGTGTACACATTGGCTTCCCTTGACTGGTCTACCAAAATTTGGCCTATGACCAAACATTCTGGTATGTCCAATTGAGACTTCAGTAGGCTCTGATGTCCTCAGAATTGGTACCACAATAGCAACCTGCCTGCATGCGACCCTGTGAGTGAGTGAAGCCCAGACAATGCACTTGGAGATGAAAACATCTAGTGTGAACGGCTCCATGTAGGCTATGATGTGCTACCCCAAGGACACATGCTTATTTGGATTCTCGGACTTCTTCCCCCTTTGGTCAGTGTACGGCCGCTATTGTCATCATCCAAACTCCAAAGAAACTTCTTGATGCTAAATGAGGTTACCCAAAGGCCAACACTCATTCAAAAATCCCTATACAATTCAATAAGGGATGAAGCACCCCCACAATCTATTGATTATTTGCTCAACTGTTATGCTACACCAGTACAATTATCAAGGAAATGACAGAGAGGACATCCCAAACTAGAAAAAGAATGAGATATTCAATGAAGCTCCTACCCATTGTGAACACCACATGTTGCATAAAGGCTTCATGTTGAGAGGTATCAACACCATGCACTAGAACACTATTAAAGCACGGGTTGCAAAAGGATTGCTTTAACATCTTACTACAGGAGACACTTTCTAGCAAATAAAAAGCAACCACTTTGATCGTAGGGAGCATGACACCGGAAAATAACAAACATTGTTAGTAAGACACTCCTCAAAATTAATCAAAGAAGTAGGCGAGCACACGGGCCCTTCTAACAAAACCTCGCAATCTTCGAAGCATTGACAAATTGTACTAAGCAATTCATCAAACAGCTAGAATGCATTGGTTAGTCAGTGTGCAAAAGCCCCCAATATTTGAAATATGTTACAATTCTATTAGACCACAGCCAAAAACTTTTTTTTTTTGTTTAAGAAAGATCGATTTCATATGAGCCAATATAGAACTCAAAGAAGAACGCGAGTTTCTTCCTTTTGTCACCGAGTTCAGGCAGACATGATTAAGCAAACAGATTCACTTGCCTTACTGAATTCATTGTGGATTGTTCCAAGTCGATAAGGTTCGGATGGTGGTGTTAAGGTCGACCTCCCAAAGTCCTTCATCATCCTCTTCGGAGAGGAGTACTTTATCTACATTTGGTGTCCTCAAGGCACCCTTGCAGAATATATTCATCTCGGGGCATTGCGTGATGACAATACGCTTCAGTGATGGGAAGCTGAAGGCGCAATTGGTTGGGGAGAAGCTCTCAAGGCTTGGTAAACGATCAAGTATTAGCTCTTCTAGCTCAGGGAAAGGGATCTCCTCTGCTCCATCTCCATCATCTGTTACCACATCTTCCATTGCACCACAATCTCTTAGGGTTAGCCAAGTAAGGTGCACCAGACTTGTCATTGCAGAGGAAGTCCCCATATGAACTAAACCAGCGCAATCCTCTACTTCTAATTCCCTCAATCTCCAGAATGAGGCAGGAGATGGAAATACGATCAATAAACTCGGGCACAGCTGAAAGTACAGAAGTTCAATCTGTTTGAGTTTTTCAGCCATCAAGGAGCCATCTTTCCAAACTCTCCTCAGGTTACGTAGCTCCGCCAGAGAAAGTCGCTTCAGATTTCCAAGTGACTTGAGAGGTTTTTCCACGTCTGTTAATCCTCCACAGGGAGTCGCTCCCCCATGTCCAAGAGCATCTTCTGGAAATATCTCCTCGAAGGAACTACACCCCACAACAAGCAGTTCTAGATTGGGGAATCCTTGGAGAAGGAAGTCGGAGGGGAAAGCGACATTTTCATCGTGGTAACATCTCAAAACCAGCTCTTTGAGATTGCCAAAGATATAATGCTGCGGCAGCATCGCAACATCCTCCCTCGTCAATTCCAATATCTCCAGGTGTGGAATGACCTGTGGGAATCCATGGTCCAATGACTAAATTGTCCTTCTATTTATTAGGGAAAAGAGGAAAAAGAACCTATAGGCTTTTAGCCGGTTTTATCCTTTAAAAAGAAAAAAATTTAGAGCTAGATGAGCAAGAATTGATGACCATTATAGAAGGGTTATATAAGTGGGACGGTTTTTTTTTTTTTAGTGATATGCCCCATTCAATCAAACCATGTTTCGTGAAATTGGATGAAATAAAGTAATAAGTTGATGATATTAAGCTATTTCGATTGTCAACTAATTAAATCCAAATGGCAAAGTAAACACACATGAATTTGAACAAGTTCGTAGAAAAAACTCAAAACAAATCTATATTATTTATAATTATTTATATATTAATATGTAGCACTCTTTTCTAAGCAGTTATTCTCAGATCTATTTTACCATATGTCATAAGCAGTGCATGGGTTCACTGCTCTATAACGCTGAAAAGCACGTATTCAAACCGAACCAATAAATGGATGTTTTTAGCATTATGTACGTGAAAAAACAAAACCTTATATTGTGTTGGTATATCATTAATATATCACTCAAATAAAGTGTGGTAATTTTGATTAAACGTTAGTAACTTCAAAAGCGTTGGTGACCCATCAGAATAAATGTTGGTAGTTATTAAAATAGTTGGTGATTTTGAAAGTACAAAGAAATATGAGTACTTTTCAAGATCCACAAGATAAAAAGTTAGCAAGTGACTAAAATCAATTGGAATCTTAATTTGATGAATGTTGGTAACACAATCAAATTAATATATATATTTTTAATTTTAAATTAAAGATAGTGATTTGAAAGGCACTGTTGACAAAAAAAAGCGTTAAAATGTCACAGGAATAAATATTGGTTGATTATTAAAGTAGTTCATAATTTTGGAAATGTTGGTACTTTTCAGAACCTAACAAGATAAAAATGTTGGCAATGAACTAAAATCAGTTTGGTATGTTAACGTGACAAATGTTAATACACCAATCACATTAAGTTTAGTATATTCAAATAAAGTTAGTAATTTTAAATGTGTTGGTGAGCCCCAGGAATAAATATTGGTAGATTATTAAAGTAGTTGGTAGTTTTGGAAAAATAATAAAGAAGGTTTGTGCTTTTCAAAGCCCATTTAGCAAATTATCTATTGTACTGGACAATTATCAACCGGGTTCACAATGTTCGAATATGGAACTTGGTTCCCAATTAGCATAATACTAAACTTTTTTCACTTTTGGCAGACAGGTAGGTCAAATTAAAGTAAATAGGTAAATCCTAACTATAAGGCAAGAGTAGCTCATTAGAAGCATCACTGTCTATGCAAGTTGATTCAATAATATTTTTTTTTTTCAAAGTACAAGCTGGGATCACTAGATTATATACCAAAAGTATGAGCTAGAAATAGTTAACAGCAGTCAATCTTCAAATTTCTTAGCAATTCACAAGTGTGTTATGGTGAGCATTAATAAGCAAGAAGTGTGACAATTTTAATTTTTTGTAGAAAAATAACAAAGCGCATATAAACCAATGAAGATAATGGCAGAGAGCTAGACTCATGGATGGTACCTTTTCAAAAGAAAAGAGTGTAGGTTGGTTTTCGCTGGTGGTTGTACCTTGGCAGCTTTGGAATTCACAAGCAAATGAGAATAACCTCATCTTGTCACAATGTCTTTTTTGCAATCGCTTAAAGTGTGGCCATGCTGAAGTATGACTATTCTGATGGAAGCTCCTCAGTTTCGGCAAGTTAAATAATTGTAGTTCGGTTAATTGAGGAAAGAAGAGATCACCTGCACTCATCCCTACTCCGTCTTCCTCTGCGATAATTTCCTCCACCCCACAATCCCATACAAAAAGTTTTTGGAGGCATGTCATACTTTTGGCCACCGAGCTTGGAAATAAACTTTTGAGACTCTCACACTTGGCAACCTCAATGCATTGTAAGCATCTAAAGGTAAGACCTCCTTGAGGAAGTCCACTCCACACGTGTTTTATTTTTGAGAGCCGCATCAAAACTAATTCTCTCAATTGAGAAGTATTTGTAGAACAAGCTTCACTAAATTCAAACGCTTGGACTTGAAATACCACTTCTAAGGATCCACAATCAGTTACAGTTATATTTTCTAGGTTTCGAAATCTTGTAAGCATATTATAAGATGAAAATATGGATAAAAGTTTCTCACAATACGCCACTACTAGCGTCTTGAGTTTGCCAAAGGCATTTGAATCAAGATCATCAAGCCATATCTTCTCCATATTATCCAGTTGCAAGATCTTCATTGACTCCATACTAGGAAACTCAACCTGTTATTTTTCAATTTAATAAATTAGAGCCGATTCTCTATTCCCTCAAAATAGAGAATACTTTAATTTCAAGAAGAAAGAAAATCACAGGATAGGCATTATCAAATAATAAAAAGAAATGAAAACGAGATGTATGTTGTTTCTTTTTAGCAAATGCCACCCTCTAAAATTCATTCTCCTGTCATATAATTTTAAAGTAGAAAGCATAATTTTTTCTAATATATATCAAGAATTCAACGTCAGGGCAATTGAGTTATTTACATATAATGCATGTAGTGAAAAAAATATTGACTCGTGTGGAGCGACATGCACTGAATTTGTTATGCCGATAATTTAGGGAAATCTTTGGGAATGAACAACATCATGAGTTAGTTCTTGCACCGTAAATTGCTAAACTTTCGGTACAGAATAATGATCCAGTTTATAAGAAATTGCTTCACTGACCAGAACTAGAAGAATGCTGAATCAAAAAAGAAGAAGCTATAGATGCTAACTTACCTATTCAATGTCAATGTCAGCAATGGGTTTAATTCTACCTATATAAGAACCTAAGATACCCCTTTATCGTCATAAAAAGATTAATTTATTGGAGAGCTAGTCATGTAGCCAAGAAAATGGTGTTACTTCATTGAATAAATGATTTTAGCCAAGCATTATGCTTTTGCAGTTTGGGTCACATTATAAACATAATTTTAAGATAATTTTAAAAAGGTTTCCCAAATTTTTATTCTACACTAGCATAATAGTATCCAAGCAATAATGAACAAATGAATACTAGATGTATTTCTAACAGATACTTTCATGAATTTTTTATTACAAAAAAAAAAATTGAACATGTACAGCGCACATAAATTTTATTAGTAATATTAGAAAAGTGGTTAGAATATACTTTTGCGGTAGATTTGATCACCACGGAAGGTCAATGTTATAACCAGGGGTAAGGAAAACAAATTGGCCTATTGAATATTATAGTGGATTTTTCATTTCGAAGTCACATAATAGTCTATCACTTAACATATAAGAGCATAAAAAGATTTATATAATGGAAGTTTATTTAAAGCCACATTTCCACAAAGAACAAATTGAGGATAATTCTAAAATCAATACTTTATTGTGTTTACAAATTAAATATCTAAATAATCAAATTCGAATAAATTGAATACCTTTGAACACTAAAAACTAAACAAAACTTATGTTAGTAGACAATTTTTGTCGTTCAGTGATAAATACATATAAATTTGTTAAAATTACACAAAATCTCTTGATTGAACTCTTGTTAGAAGTAGCTCTTCTAATTTGGGAAACACAACCTATAGAAGCATCACTTGGCTAAAGTCAGCATGACTGGCATTGAAGCAAAGTTCATCATGTATCCAGGGCATCATAAAGAAGAAAGCAAATCACATGAGCAAAGATACAACTGAGATAAAGGAAAGAGGAAAACCTTCTCGTCAAATAAATAATGTGGACTTTCAATAGAACCAGCAGTTCCCTCATTCGTTGTCTCCACTCTTGGCATTGGCAGCCTAAGTATGAATGCCTTGAGTTCAATGCACTCCAAAATTGAGAGATTTGTGAGGAAGGGAAACTCAAATGCACAACTTCTTGAGCTGAAACTAATCAAGCTCTTAAGGGAACAAATCTTCAATGTTTGTAAATGAGAGAACTTCATTGCCTTCAAATTTCGCTCTTCACTTTCTTCCATGGCAACTACTTTCTGCATTTTATTGCAATCAGAAACATCTAGCATCTCAAGTTTAACGAGAGTCCTGGACGTATCATATGTGAAGAGATATCTCAAACTGCGGCAATTGCGCAAGTTAACGGTAGTCAAACTAGGAAGACTCAACGTTGCTTGGGAGTTACTTGTCACTAACGCATCCAGCCTCGGCAAGTCCCACAACTTCACTTTGTTTAAGTCTAAGAAGACCAGACTTTTTGGCCTTTTTTTTGCATTGACGGCAACATGTCCTATTAATGATTCCAAAGAGGTACAGTTGACTACCTCAATCATTTTTAGGCTATGGAACACCTCTATTATATTTGATGGAAAAATATGAGACAAATTTTCACAATCTTGGATTGTGATGGATGCTAGTTTGACAAATGATTCTTTAGAAAGTTCATTGTGCCATATCTTCGTCAACCCACACGACACGACGGTCAACTCCTCCAAGCTCGGAAAAAGAATCTGTATGAAACGACCATATGTTAGTTTCTTGAGCAAGAATGCTTAAAATCCTGATTTAACGAAGTTGGTTACTCATGATAATATGCTCAATAATATATTCTCAAGAATGAAGTTGGTTACTCGATATTACCATCGTCATAGAAAAACAACAAATGCATGCAGTAGCAAGAGGCTTTAAAGGACATGCAGGTAAAGTTTTCAACTGCTTCATCAGCGATTAGACTACAGTTGCCAAGAACAATTTCTACAATAAATATATAATAAAAAATTCCAGAGATATTTACGCACATTTTGATCAAAGAGTATAGGCAAGGACAAGCTAGAGTTGACACCACCAAATGCTTGTTGTAAACCTGTGTTAGCTGTTATCGTCTGTTGCTTTCCTTCAAATGAAGAGAATGTCATCATTTTGGGGCATCTCGATATCCTCAATCTTGTTAAGGTTGGACAGTGAATACGATGTGTTCCACGAGAGAATGTTATGAGATTTGGCAATTCCTCAAGAGATAAGGAGGATAATAGAGGGAACTCTAAAGTGTGCATAGATGCAGCTTTCTTTGATTCTTCTTCTTGCACATCCATAATTTCCTCCAATAGTTTACATCTCGCTATTTTTATTTCTTTTATTTGTTGGAGTGCTTTAACCATGGAAGAAGAAAAAATAAACCTCAAGTTCTCACAGCCTTGCACCTTCAGTACTCTTAAGTTTCGGAAACACAACTCTGCTCTTGGATTCTTGTTCCATATGTGTTCCAACCTTGGTAAGTCACTCAAGGTTAATGTGGTTAGTCGTGATAGAATCTTGACATCCCCACTAGCTGTCAATCCTTCAAGGTCAAATAGTTTCCTTATAACCTGACATCTTTCAATGATAATGGCTTCCAAATTATGTAGCTTTATTAACAAATTGGATGGGAAGATGCTCATGAGGAATGCACAATCCTCTACCTTCAAAAATTTTAGGTTGCTGACATCCGAAGGAAATTGAGAGTTCCATATCTCCTTCAATATGGGAAGTGCAGATAGTGTCAAGGACTCCAACCAGGGCAATGAAACCTTAAAAAAGGAGAATCACGTTATGGAGGCAAATTCAGTGATTTTTCTTTAACAGCAAGGAGTGCATAACCCCACATAATCTCACAATGCTTAAAACTAAAAGCCATGAACAGGCGTTGTCTGTGAAATATTAATAAAGGAAAGAATCTCACATAATAGATTTGAAGATGACGGAAAGAAAGGCCAAGTAGTGATTTTTTAATTTTACCTTTCACCTCTTTAAATTTTATCAACTTTTACACTCGACTTATCATTTACCTTATTGTCTACTGGGCTCTATTATATATATGACAAGAGGAGGAAGTTATAATCCCTGAGTTATTGAGGTTATTGAATTTACGCTCACATTTTGTGCTTTCTAAATTTCTCAAATTAATGGCATAGACTCAATTAATTTTTGTTAGTCATGAAATGTGGTCTTGTATAATATTTCAAACAACTATGTAAAAAAAAAAACATCTCAATTATTTACACCAAAAGGTCACGACCTAACAACAAATTAAGTTAAAGAAAGACATAGAACAACGTTAAAAATAACAGTGAACGTTATTTAAGGGGCTTGTAATTGACAAACCGATAAAAACTATACTTTTAATTTATTATAAGGTGTAATTTGAGTCTGGCATTTTTATTCAAAGCATTCCACACAAAAAAAAAAAACCTTATCAAAAGAGTGTAAGTATAAAGTAATTATAAATTTATGAAGTAGTCAGAAAATTATTTTGTCCCCGTAAATAATATGGCCTAAAATTCTTGTATATCTATAATGTAGAACAGATGACTTATCGAACCAAAGCCAAAAAGGGGCTCATCAATTTAAGATCCATGGTTAGCCATAACATCCATGAGCTGGTCGCAACGGCACCATATGGGCATCAAAGTCAATTTCAGCAATGGGTTTAATTCTACCTATAAGAGAACCTAAGATACCCCCTTTCTCATCATGAAAAAATTAATTTATGTGGAGAGTTAATCTTGTAGCCGAGAAAAAGAGTTGCTTAATTTAACAAATGATTTTAGCCGAGCATCATGCTTTGGCGACTTGGGTCACATGATAAAAATAATCTGAAAAACGATTTCCCTTTTTTTAATTTATATTGACAGAACAGTTAAAGCAATTGCTAAATCAAAACAATAGTGCACAAATGAATGTTAGATGTGTTTCTAATTAATATTCTCAAGCAATATTTTATTAATAAAAAGAAATTTTTAAACATGGGCATCGCACATAAATTCTACCAATAATATTAGGAAAGTTGTTAGAACAAAGATTAGCGGTAGATTTGATCACGATAAAGAGTTCAATAGCTTACACGAATTAGAACAAAGAAATTTATTATTCCCCTAACATCTCATTAATGTACCAAGGTTACAAAACAATTTGGACTATCGAATATTATATTTGATTTTTCATTTGTAATCACATAATAGTTCCGTCGTTTAACAAATAAGAGTATAATGAAACCTTGCGTCGAACCACAATTCCACAACGGTCCATTTACCTACCACCTCTTTACAGTCATTGAGGGAAGAAAAAAGCAACATAATAGTCTCAACTACTCTAATGCTGATGTACTTACGATTAAAATTGGAAATTTATAATTTATTAATTTGGATGTTGTATGACACATAGTCAAGGTAGTTAAATTCACCTATTGAAATATTTTTAGTTCTTTATTTCACTTTAATCAATCGGATCTAATAGAATTCTACGTATGTCCATTCATTATTAGATAAAGGTCATAAAAATTATATAGGTCCTATATACCTCCTTCAATTTATGAATATATCCATAAATGTTTCTGTGTTCATATTCGATTTTACCATTAAGCAATGATAAACTTTTAAATTATTTAAAAAATCTTTACATCGTACAACGCTTTTTAACTATGTTGATAACATAACACAAACAAAGTGAGATGTAATTAACCAATGTATAAATGTTTTTATGTATTCAAATATTACATAGCAATTACATTTTACAAAATTAAATTATTGTTTGTCGTAATTATTCTGGAAACAAAATCTCATAAACAAAGTATTTATCCAATTTTTCCACATCCTATTATAGTCTCACATATCCATGCACTAAATCTCAAAAACCAATTATATACCTGTTGTTCGTCGAAGAAATCGAATAAATGGTCCGCAATTTTACAGAAGCTCGTCATCTTTGGCAAGTTTCGTAATGTCAACCTACGCAATTTGCATGACGTCACTTTGGTATCATCATCTATTTCATCTCCATCTTCATTTGTCTCCCCATCTGTAAGAATTTGCTGCATCAAGCAGCAGTTGCTTATTTCAATCTCTTCGAGCTGTGATATTATTCTCTTCATGGAGAAAGGAAACAAATGTTTGATTTCACCACAGTTATCCACTTCCACAATCTTTAATTTATTGAAGGATTCTAGGGAAAGAGAACCACGACAAATCTTCTCCAAGTTGTTCAGATTCTTGAGAAACAAAGATTCCAATCTAGTAAATGCAGTGCACTTGACATTCTCTGTGGAACCAACGACATATTGAAAGGAGGGGCTATTTTGTACGTGAAGATGCTTCAATTCCTGAAATCCTTCGACGCACAAATCATGAATGTTATCGATGTCATCTTGCAATCCATCCAAGTGGAGATCTTGCGGTTTCTGCGAACATTTTGACACCCACTCTTTAAAAAGAAGATTGCCCGAATCCAGCTTCAGCTTTAAAGTTCTAGATTCTTTGTATTCGCCCGACCAATGCCAAACGTCCCCAATTTGGATTTTATACTTGTTCAGTTTCCCAAATGGCAAGCCTGTTGAGAGATTGACAGATTGAGGAATGGCAATGGATAGATTGCTCAAATTTTTCATGTTTTTCAACTCAGCCAGGCTGGCATTGCTTGGCGGTGCTTCATACTCAGCCTCCCACTGATCAAAGCTGTCTTCCATGTACAGTTCTTCTAAATTGACCAAGCTTCCGAGCACACCTGGTTCGATAACTTTGAGCTCAATGCACTCAGTCAAGTCCAAAAATCTCAATTCTGTTAATTCACCTATTTCTTTAGGCAGTCTATGGATTGCTGATTTGAAGAAACTTAGGAATTGCAATCCTTTCAGCTTTCCAAGAACAGTAACATCCTCCAGATGGCACTGATCGAGACAAAGCGATCTGAGGTTTCCAAGGAACTTAATCGATGAAGGTAGAGAGGTGAAAGATAAGCCAGTCAGGTCCAAGACTTGAAGTTTCTCCATAGATTCAAAAAATAAATCGGGAATTTTGAGAAACGGATTGCGATCGAGCAGCAGAAGCATCCTCAAGTTTGGGCAATCCAAATTTTCAGGAAGCTCATCAATGCCAACCCATGAGAAGGATATTGCGGTGCATTTTTTGAGCTCATGTGTTGACCATTTTTTAAACCCAAAATCCTTCCTCCCGGCCAAGGGGCTCCATTCCGTGGAAAAAATAGAGATGGCCGCATCAACAAATATGTCATGCATTCTGAACTTTTCCGTGTCATTACTATCTAGTAACAAAGAAAAGTCCTGCAGCCGATGTAGATCCATAATCAACCTATCTCTAGCGTCTTCGATGGTGTTGCTGAATTTTTGAAATAAACCCAAACCCATGCAGTAGATAAAGGAATCCCTCAGTGAAATTCTCCCAGAGTTTAGAGCACAAATCAAGAACAATGATTTAATCCTCTCATTTTTTAAGTCATTGTAATTTTGTTCCACTAGTGATTTTACATTCGACTCATCTATATAGGTCGAAGCATTCCTCCATGCAGCCAAATCTCCTTGCTTCAACGTTTTTGCCGACGAAACAATCAAAAGTGGCAAGCCTCCACAATTCTTGACCACTCTCTTCACCAAGCTTGTAAACTCAAGATCCATATCTCTGTCCTCCACTATCCTTTCGAAAAGTCTTTGTGCTTCTCCATCCTCTAACTTATTGAGTTGGAATTGTTGGTCAGAGCACATGTCAATGCACAAAACATCTCGGTATCTAGATGTTAACAATAGTTTACAGCTTCTTACTTTATTGCCATCTCCACAAGGGATTCCAACTTCCTTCAACTCAAGCTTCTCCCACAAATTATCTAAAATTATGAGAATGTTTTTCGTATTATCACTCTCTAACCTCTCACGTAAACGATTTGCTCGACCATATGTAGTTTCCTCATTCATTAGCTTCAAGCCCAATGCATAAGCAATTTCTCCTTGAATTCTTTTTAGGTCTGGATTGCGTGATATATTTGCCTTGGCGACTACATCGTACAACTTTTGTTCCTTAATTCGCCCTTCCACATCCTCCAAAAGCTTGGACTTGCCAACTCCACCTGCTCCCCACACCCCAATCACACAGACCTTGTCATCAACTACAGCTTTCATTACATCCTCCATGATTTTGGCCCTAGACTCCAAGACATCTTCTTTGTTGTCAACAGATCTTGCAACGGAAGTGGTAGCAGTGACAATTCCTATCGGAGGACTCTCATGGTAGACCTTTTGGAAGTTATTATTTCGGCTTTTCTCTTGGAGTCCCTGAATGACTTGAGTCATCTTCATCACCTTCCTGCCAATTGGATGGCGCACCACGGGATTGGGAAGCCACCCACGGAAGCAAGCATTGTTTGCACTTTCACCATATTTTAACAGGTTATCTGCCTTCTCAATCTCCTCCTTCACACTCTTCAGCCAATTCTCAACATCGGTGTGTATGGGTTTTCCGTTATTCTTGGCGTCTTGGACGTCGTGCTGCACCCTTTCCCATGAAGTCTCCAGCTCCTTGACTCCATTTTTGAGATCGTTGTCGTAGCTCTTGTAGCATAGCACGTAACCAAATTGGCGTCCAATGGGAGCAAATAGGCACTCGCCGAGTTTCGACAAAAGATTCGATGCAACGGGGTAAGCAATTGCCTCGGCCATAATCTCTTCTTTATTTTTTAGAATTTCCTTTTCTTTTGTTCCTCTTCTTGTTGCCTCCTTTTATTATCCGCTTAAACAAATGGGTGCGGGGAAAACTGAAGCGAGAACAGAACTAACCAGTTAGAACTATGAAACAAAACCAGAGAGAGAGAGAGAGAGAGAGAGCCTGGAGTGTACGGAAGCAAGAGCGATGTAAATAAACAGAGACTGGAATATCAGCAAGAGCAACATAGAACGTAGAGAACTTGCAGATGATCTTACGAGGGCAAGCAACACGTTACTGGTCTATCATGTGCATTAGAAGCCTAATTTTTTTTTCATTTTTTGTTCCTGTTGTCTATGTTTTATTTCATACTAGTTCAACAGTTGTCGATTCTTTTGAATATTGACAGTCAGATTCATTTAGAACTTTTTCTCAATATTTCAAAGCTTAAAACGTTTCTTTTCATTTTCATGATTTCACAAGAAAGTAGTAAGTAGATGTTACAAATCAAAGGATGCTGGGTACTTCTTAGGGAGCTAGTAATTGTTTTGATGTTTCTACCATCCACCACTTATTTTGATAGCTGGTGCTTCTTAGAGCTTAGCAGATGCCATGTCAACCATAGATTAAAAGATAATTTCTTTAAAATGGCCACATTCAAATGTGAGAAATTCTAAATTAAAGTATAACATTAATCCAAGTAAAAATTTTGATGCTTGCTTTATCTTAAATAAAATAAGTAGGGTGTGGCTATTTTTGTGCCCCATTTGGCTTGGGATAAATATTTTATTTGATCAAAATTACCTTCTATGTTTGGAAACAAGGTCAATCACCATTTCACCCTACTTTTTTCTCTCTTGTCTCCTCTTCACCTTCTATTTTTATTTAAAATTGATTCTATATCCTGCCATGTTTGAAAATCAATTAATCATCAAATGACCATGCTTTTCGTAATTTCTGATGGGTTAAATTTTGTAAAATTATTAAGGTTGTAATTTTGGTCCATAAAATACTTCTTTTCTTAGATTCTTAATTCTTCAATGTAGCTTTTTCTATTCAACTTAATTGTAACGGGGTGTTAGGGGCCGTTTTTATGTGGAGCACTACTTGCTCTACTTTTCGACTTGAACAAAGATTATTTGTCCCAACTCTCTCTGTCGAACACGTACGCCCACAACACAAATACGCATATTCATTGGTTCATCAATGAAAACACTTGCAATTGAGAAATTGATTAGTTGAGAATTGTATAATAGAAGGGGAAATGATGAGGACAGAAATCATCATTGCGGTCCAACTAGCCCAGATCAATAATTGCAAATGACCATTAGACAAACACAAACAAAACAAGACAACGTAAAATCACAACTTTATTAACACACAACTTGGTATTAAGAAATTAATTAGTTGAGAACTAATGCGTAATATTAGAGGGAAACAAAATGATGAAGAGGAACAGATATCACCAGGTATCTTGATCCCCTAACGCGTCGCGCGCCATCCGCTCGACGAGTGCCTAAGCTAGATCTAAAAGTTCGTGTTGAGAAAGTCCGTCTCCCGAGCTCCAATCGGTCGTCCACTCGACGTTTGGGCACCACGCGGATGGATCGAGACAGGGGAGACGGCGTTGGTGAGGCCTCGGGTCGAGCGGCTTCCGCCGGCCATGTCTGGCCGAGCCAGATCTCGGCCGAAGTAGGGGAGGCCGAGCTGGTTCTCGGCTGGCGACGGTGGTCGGCCGCCAACTGGCCCTCGGCCTGGGCTGGCCGAGACGTTGCCGGACTGGGTGCGCGGCCAACCCGACGCGAGCGGTGGCACTCGCCGCGGCCGCCCCACTCGGGGCGAGGTCGTAAGAGCGCCGCGAGAGGCGGGGGGGAGGAGAGCAAGTCGGGTCTGCCTGGGTACCGTGTTGGATGCGGGTTGGAGTGGATCCGGGTTAGGTCTTTAGGGTTTGGTATTCGGGCTGGGATGATTTAGGCACATTGGGCTTATTCTGCTTTAATGGGCTAGGCTTAGTTCATTTTGTTTTTAAAGGGTTGGGCCTTTTACTGTAAGCCGGACTGGGCCCACGTTTCAGGCCCAGCTGAGCCGCTGGTTGGTGACTCGGGTCGGTTCCAACACGGGTTTTTTTTTGTATATCATAATATTATTTTTATATTAAAAATGTATTTTATTAAAAAAATCAGAAGAATTTTATTTTTTCTAAAAAATTAGCAAAAGGCTTAAAAATGGCTTTGAGTGTTTTTCTCTTGAAAATGTATGAAAAGGAAAAAATCAAACCGTGATGTTTAAAAAGTATTAAGTATCAAAATCGAATTAGTTAATTAACTGGTGTAATTAATTTTTCAACCTAAGTCCTTTGATTGTGTAGAAGTGAACTATTTCTTTCAATATTTTAGTAGGGCTTCTAATCAATTAATTACGAATTGATTAATGGCGAACATAATCGGACTAAGTGCATACGGGAGGGTTCGAAGAGATTGCGACAACTAAGTGAGGTTTTGTAAGATTATTGTGAATTATATAAAAAGCTAAAATATTGAATTATTTGCACAGTAACCTTTGCAGACTATGTTCCCTTGGGAAATTGACTGAGGCGTCAACCACTAGAGTCGAAAAGAGCACCAAGATTTTGACGCAATGGTGGTTGCGGTCATGCCTAACTTGACAAACCCCCCGATGCACCCCTTTCTACTCTCTCCACTTCTAGTTTTCATTTTCTTTTTTTCCTTTTCTCTCTGAAAAAAGTCAATTTATTTTCAGTATAAAAAATAGTATTTTAAATTTTTAATAATAAAAAAGACATGTCAGCTTACATCTAAGAGCCGTTTGTCACATGATTTGCCACGAAGTTCATTTGGATGGAAAAAAAATAACAGCAAACATTCGAGTAAGAGTAAGTACATTTTTTTGTGGATATTTGAGACATTTTTTTTGTGGACATTTGAGAGTTTGGTCATTTTTATCTTTTTGATATACATACATGTCTACGCTTAATGCAAGGCAAAAAAATTAGATTAAGCATGAAGGGAAATGTTAGAATAATTAAATATTAAACCATGCTTTCATCTAATAACTTAAAATTTTAAAACAATTAACAGTGATCTTATCAAAATTTCATAAACATATATCGCCAGATATCTTGATCCCCTTAAAGACATTTTTCAACCTGAGCCGAGACGAAGTCGGTTGTCTATGACTCGGACACAGGAAGTTGTTAACGAGGAGAGTTGGGGCCCAGTGGTTACGGTGGGACGGCGTGCCGTTTTGAGTTCTCACATAAATGGTGGGTCAAATCCAGGAAAAAAAAAATCATGTATAGACATCTAAGGGGTCAAATGCATTTTCTCACTGCTTCTACCTTTTTGTTTTTTATGTTCTCTTTGATAAAAATAATTTTTTTTTATTTTTTTAATGATAAAAAAGACACGTCAGGCATATATGTAATGTAAGCGCCATTTGTTTACGACACTTGCCAGGTAGTTCCCCTGGACGGAAAATACAACGGTGGCACATTTTTATCCCTTGATAGTGAATGCCTTTTTTTGAGACATTTGAAAAGTTGAGTTATTTGTGTCCCTATGATATATGTCAATGCTTCTGCGATGATCCTATAAGATATTTTATGGACTAAAAATTTTCATCTAAAGAAACTTCTCATCCTAATTAAAATAAAATTGAAAAGTTGATTTTTCCTTAACAAATATATATATTACAAAACTTGAAGTACTTGAACTTTCAAAGTTGACTAATCCACATGAATGCATGTACATGACCGAATTGATGTACTTCGGGACTTATCATATTCTTTTTAAAAGCCTTTTTGTAGGAAGAGATATAGGAAAATTCGTGTTCATGCTTCCAAAGTTGAACAAATTTGCCGCTTGATCAATTAAGGATCATACGTGGAAAAATCCTCAATTTCGCGAAATACTTTAAAAATATATGCGGTACCAGCACTCGCTAGATTGGAGAAACCTTTCGTCAAGAAAGAAGCTATGAGGCATAACCAAGTCAAAACATAATCTTGAGGACCTAAGCAATAATTTCTTCAATGCCCTACACATTCTCACACTATTCCGCACTATCCAATAAATTTACTTATTAATTACTCTGTGTTTGAAAATATATAGCTAATGGACGGCTTGTAGTCTGGAACTTTCAACTCATGAATTAATAAAAGTGTCCATATTAATTAGGAGGAAAGATAGTTAACAAAAATGAGTGGATCATGTTCACTGGCCAAAATTACATGGCATAGTGACATCCTAGATAATCGGGGGTTATCAATCTGTACCCCTCATAACTATGTTTTATAATTCAGTTAATGCATTATATTTATGGGCAAATGCAAGATCTTATTATTGGTCGTGTTAAGAAAAAGGGACATGTATGTTTTTGATCCATAGATTTAACAAAAGCTAAAGGTTCTAAAATTCAGATTTTATCAACAAATTTTCGTTGGACAATCATATCTTTGCTCTTCTATCCTTTTACTTTTGAGTATCATTACTCATTAGTGATTTATGAGCTCATGCAAGCCATCACAAAATCCTAAATTGTTACTTGATATGTTATTTTAACATATTAGATTCTGTTTCTTCCAATTCATACAATAGAATAGAAGGTCCGAAAGTTACATTTATCATATTTTAAATTTTTATCATTTGTTCTTTCATCGCTTATAGGTTGTGAGGGGAGAGGAGCCTCAACAAGTTAGGCCCTTTTTTTGTTAGATAATATAGTCACGTGCTAAGCATAATAAAATACAAGCATCAAGTGAGGGAGACGTAAAATATGTTACAATTTGTATTTTACTCTTTTGTTATCAAATCGAGTAATATTGGTTAGAATCTCTCTCTCTCTCTCTCTCTCTCTCTCTCTCTCTCTATGTATAGATATATGAACCGAAGGTGAGGGCCCTTAATTAAAGGTTTTCACATACCCAACTTTCAAGAAAAGAAGAAATGACTTTTAGTCAATCATTTCGGCCTCTGATTATGGGTAATATTTTGAAACCAATATAAGCAAAGTAAAAGTCAATATGTGATTTCACTGTTTCAACCGGTCCAATTGTTTATACTGATTGGTTTGAATATAAAAAGTGAGGTAATAAGCAATATATGTAATATTTTGAAAAGAGAAATTGACACCAATAGTCTCTAAAATTTTGCTCAATGTGTAATGTCATCTTGAGATTTCTAATTTATTTAATGTAGTCCTTAAAGTATTCGTGAATATTCCATGTTACAAACTTTTAAGTTGTTTAATCTAGTCTCTCAACTTTGCATGATAAAGTCAAATTGATTTTTCCATAGCATTCACAAGTTTTGATAATTACACTATTTCTCATATTTAAGAATATATTTTCGTTTTAATCCCTTTGCTAAATTAACAAAAGATAGAGTATCTTTTTATTACCTTTTTGGTCTTTATAAATATTACCATAGTTTGATTTAACTAAATTCAGTGACGTAAAAAATTCTTAGAGCAACAAATATTGTTGCCTCTAAAATGGGTTTGTGTTGCAATTATTTTGCCCATTTTATTTCTTCTTCCTTTTTTTTTTTCTTTTGTGGTTTTGTAGGGTAAAATTGATACAACCAAATTACCAAACAGAAGGTTGAATGTGAAACAAAAGCCGATAGCATACAAAAGGTAGATATAATAATGACACGTACCGGGAGTGGCTTCACTGTGAGGATGCAAGGGGAACTGAGATTCTTGGCTTCACCCTTGACTTGTCTGCAGGACGGATGAAGGGCAAGGCAGGCCAAAATCAGTCCTCAAAATAACAGAATATGAGTGGACATATCAGCATGAAACAAAAACAAGTGGACACTGTGGGGGAAGAATACAGCACGGAACTGAAAATTCATTGAAGAGAATTGTAATCGAGGAAGATGTTACAATACCTTCGGCTTCAACTTTGAATGGCTAGAGGATGTGGGGATTCGTTGCTGAGTTCTTGCAGGAAAGACTAAGCCCAACCTTCTAGCGAAAAAAGACTAAGGCCGACTTACTGGACTGGCCGAGTGCTGCTACAGACATCAAGAAACACAATTAGCAGTCAACACTCAACAGGTCGTCGAGTTGTATTCTATAGACCAGACCTTGGTATTGTCCAAGCTCTCTCTCCCTCTCTCTCTCCCTCCCTCCTACGTGCAGCACAAATACCCACGTTCATTGTTCACCAAAAAAACAACTTGCGATTAAGAAATTGTTTAGTTGTGCTTCCGAGGGAACTGAAGAGGACAGAATCATCACGTGCTTCTATCACATTTGCCCAGATAAATGATTGCAAAATGCCCATCGGACAAAAGACAATCAAAACAAGGCAACAAAAAATCGCAACTTTATCGAGACGACTTGCAATTAAGAAATTGATTAGTTGAGAACTAGTGTATCCTATTCGAGCGAAATGACGAAGAGGTACAGAGATGGCCAGGCATCTCGATCCCCGAGACATTTTCAACTGAAGTCCAGACAGAATTCCGACTTGTTGATGTAGACGATCTCAACAACTTCCTTTCTTCATTCTCGATGACATGAAAAGAGACGGCACTTATTTTTTAATTTCATTTTTCTTCATTGACCATGCTATTGAAACCTCGACGTCTAATCGATCTCTTCATCTATAAGCAGATTAATGCTATAGTTGCAAATTGGTCTCTAGTTAATTGACGTTATCAAATAATAGGTCTTTTTGCTAAAAGATGTTTTAATCAACATTTAACTTGGGCCAAAAAAGAATAATACTTTTGTCAGAGTGAGGGCACTCACGGCGGAAATTGATTTTCAGATGATGCTACTCTTCAAGGGCCACGTAACCATCTCCTTTACCGGCAACTTTTGCAAGATGCTGAATAGCATGCTTTGAATTATTTTCCTCAACTCAATCAAAAGGCATCATTCTCCAGATTTATGTAATATGGTCGTATCCTCACTCTTCTATACTGTTTTTCCGAGTATCATTACTTATTAGTGAAGATAAATTTCACACACGCCACTATATAACCCTTAGTTGTTACTTGATATGCTATTTTAACATACTGTATTCTTGTAATCAAGAAACTAATTAGTTGAGAAATGTATAATTCTAGAGGAAAATGCTAAGGACAAAATTCATCATATAGCTCTCTCCAACTTACTTAGATAAATAATTGCAAATGACCAGCAAACAAAGACAAAGCAAAACATCAGCAACAAAAAATCACAACTTATCGACATGTGTCTTGCTATAAAAAAATCGATTGGTTGAGAAATATCATAAGGAAATGACAAAGAGAGACATATATCACCATATCTCAATTTCCCTGAAAATATGTTTCAACGGCAGTCTAGATGAAGTCTAGATGAAGTCGATCGTTTCCGACTACTCCATAGTGACCATCTTAATGTTTTCTTTCTTTCTTCATTCTCGATGGTACAGAAAGAGACAACACTTCTTTTTCTTTTTTCATGTTTTTAATTGACCACGCTATTGCGACTTGGAAAGAGCAAGTTGTTAACATAGAGGCTGGGTTTCAATGGCCTCCGTGGGTTGGAATGCCATTTAAAGTTCTCACTTATCTAGTGGGCCAACTCCAGAAAAAAAGTATGTATTTACATAAAAGAAAGCAAGTATTGTTTTCCTGGTGAATGAACATCGCCACGATCATCCTTTCCAACTAACCTACGGGGCAAATGACACTCACGTGGTAAGCTGACTTGACGATTTTTAATTATTGTAGAAGGCAAAAAGAAGATGATTTTGAACTTAAAACAAAATGATTTTTATCGAAGAGAAACGAAAAGAAAAGGAGTAACGGAATCTTGAAGCAAAACCAAATGTCACAGTTTCCTTCTTTCTTCTTTTCGATTGGCAGAAAGATGCAAACACAAAAGCAAAATATAGCGAACAAGAGTGATGATTGAAGGGAAAAAAACATTATAAATTGGACGTTATACCTACTAGAGAGAGCATTAGTCAAACAGTTTCAGAAGATGTGGAAGATTTTCCCTCAATGCGCTGCCGATTTAAATATACAACGAGAGGGTTAGGGTGCGCGATTCAAGAGGAGCGAGTGCGAGCTTGCCTTTGTTGTCGTAGGAGCCGTTACCGAGGCTGAGAGATTGATTGAGGCAAGACTTGCATGCAGTCTCGATGGTGATAACTAGCGTCACTTGTGTGATTTCTATAATCGAAAATCACTAACATGATAGTCCAAGTTGACCGTTTTACATAATAAGATTAACACTGACATGAATAATTTTTATAATTTTATTTAAAATTTTCAAGTTTTCATTTTTCTTTCCTTTTCCTTTCTTTCTTGTTTTCTTTCTCCGCCAGTTGCTAGGTGGAAAATTGATAAAGAAAATAAAAATAAATAAATAAATAAAATTTATAAAAATAGTTCATGTTTGTGATTTTCAGCGACAATTGACATGGACTACATTGAAAAATCGTTAGAATGTTTTATAACTAAATTGATAAAATTAAAAGATTTAAAACTTAATTAGCAATGGTATAATATTTTCAAAAACTTTTTTCTTTTTCTCATTTTTTAGCGATAAAAAACGACCGATCCTGCTTACATGCAAGCGGTGTTTATAACATTGGTTGCCACGTAGGTTTATTTGGATGGAAAAGATAACAGGGGCCATCTCCATCTCTATATTAAGAGTAAGTGCTTTTTTAGAAGACATGAAAAGGGGATCATTTTTGTCCCCTTTAATATTATACAAAATTTTACCCATTCGGAATTTTCATCTAGGAAACCTCGTCATAGATAAAGAAAATGATACTTTTGATTTGTCCTTATCTAATATTTTTGTTATAAAAATCATGGAGTACCTAAATTTTTAAAGTCAACTAACCCACATGAATAAATGTAAAATACCGCATTGATGTAAATTGGGACTTATCAAATACTTCTTGAAAGCATTTTGTTGGAAGAGATAAGGAAAACTCGTGTTCATGGTTCCTAATTGATGAACAAATATGTGGCGTAATACATGGGGGGTTGAATGTGGAAATCAACTTAATTTTTTTAAACACTTTAAAAGTATTCTGCAATACTAGTTTTCATTAGGTTGGAGAAACGTTCCATCATGAAAGGAGTTATGAAGCGTGCCCAAGGAAAAAAGTCACAATTTCTTTGCAATTGGAACTCGTAGGCGTGAGGAAACTTTCGAACCGAGTAATGCTATGGTCAACCTTCGGCAATCGAAAGAAGTATGCTTTCAAATTGGTCTTTCACTAATAGACGTTGTCTAATATTTGGTCTTTCACTAAATGACGCTGTACTCGGCACTTAGGTCTTAAAAAAAAAGGAATCGATACGTACATTAGAGACAATGTATTCATACAGGAAATTATGGGGTGGTGTGGTCCCGTGAGCTAAGACGTTATACGCAAACCCATCCCATTTAATAAGGATATTTTTTTATTAATGAGCAATAATTTACATTAGCTCTCCATAGGATGCCCCTTTCTCACTTAAAAATGTGTGGGAAAAGACTAATATTTTATTATTAATTACTTCATCGCCATATATATTTTCTCATACTAAAATGAATTTATTTATTAATTAGTCTATGTATAAAAATATATAGCTAGTCTGTCGGCTCATAGTTACGAATCTCTCTCTGTGCACTTCCAAATCGGTAATCCGTTTGTGGATCCTCTCACATCATGTAAAGGACAAAGTAGGGTTAGAGCAACGATGTCCAAATCCCCGTGGATATAACTTTCATATACCCTTGCACTTTACTTTGGCATCATCGGATGAAGCTTGAATAAATTAAGAGCGAGCTCATCCGATAAAGAAATTTTTGTGTAAAGATACAACAACCAAAGTTGAGGTCCCTTAATTAAAGATTCTCCCCTACCCACCTTTTAAAGTCGATCATTCTGGTGGTCAAAGGTAATGTTTCGAGAACTGTTCTATAGTGAGCATTGGCATGCGATTCCACCATGTCCAAACAAACCGACAATTCATACCGATGGGTTTTGAATAGAATAAGAAAAAGAAACAATATGTTTGATGATAAATTTACAAAAGTGATGTGTGAATTTCTGTGCTTTAAATGATGTAAAGTGTGCCGCATGAGTAAAACTCAAATTCTTTTCATCTAATCAATTAATAATTAACTAGAGAATGAAGGTGGGGTTTTTCTAGAGGAGCAATGTAGAGACAAAATTTACTATAATGGGTTTTGTGTCTTAGAATAAATTACCTTGAAATAGATCAAGTTGTGTCCGAGTCTTGAAAGGCAATACGATCGGAGGATTAACTTCACGCCTCAACCTGTAGTCATCAAAGTAAAAAAATTTAGAACAAGAAGGAGTGTCTCGATGATTTTTTAGGATCTGCATGGTGTTTCTTACTAATGTGGTTTCTCTTCTTCAAGCACAAGCCAAACAAAGATTTGCTTCTTCTCTTGCCCCAAAAGGATGAAAAAGTAATATGTGAATTTTATTCCGTAATGAGTTAAAGTCGAATGTTTTTCATACTATCAATTATAATAAACTAGAGAATGAAGGTAGGGCTTTTCTGGAATGCAGAGATGAAATTTACTATAATGAATTTTGTGTTTCATAATAAGTTACCTTGAAACATATCAAGTCGTTTTGAAGTCCCGAAAGGCAATACAATCAGAGGATTAACTTCACGCCTCCACCTATAGTCATCAAAGCAAATATCTCAAAATAAGAAGGAGCATCTCGGTGATTTCTCAAGATCCACATGGTGTTTCTTACCGATGCGGTTTCTCCTCTTCAAGCACAAGCCAAACAAAGCTTTACTTCTTCTCTTGCCCCCAAAAGAAGGAAAAGTAATACGTGAATTTGTATACTTTAGAGGATGTAAAGGGTCCGCAACAAGTAAAACTCAAATGTTTTTCATCCTATCAATTTTAATACACTAGAGAATAAAGGTAGGGCTTTTCTTGAGGAGCAATATAGAGATGAAATTTACTGTAACGGGTTTTGTATTACAAAATAAGTTACCCTGAAACAGATCAAATCGTGTCCGAATGTTCGAAGGCAATACGATAGGAGGATTACCTTCATGCCTCAACCTATCGTCATCAAAGCAAATATCTCAAAACAAGGAGCATCTTGGTGATTTTTCAAGATTCACTTGGTGTTTCTTACCGATGCGGCTGTTCCTCTTCAAGCACTAGCACTCGCCTCTTAAAGTAAGCGTTACTTCTTCTCTTGCCCGATGAACCGGATGCTCTTGCTACATACGAAATCTTATGATGGTTGCGTTTTTATAATGAGGCAAATTTACTTCTTTAACCCTTGCCTTTTTTATCAAGACCACCAAAACAGTCCCTTCCAGATAATTGGCCCCCAAACTTTCAGAATGTTTTTTTGGGTCTCTTTGTGATTAGACCACGTGGCCACAGAAATCGAAGTGAAAAGGACATTTAGGAATGATGAATGATGAGGACCGCACTCATCACGTGGTCCTCCACAGTTTCTCTTCCTCCTTCTCCTTCCATGCTTTGCCCTTTCCTCTACCATCAACAGCGACATGTGTCTATGCTGTGTTCAGAAAATTTAGAAAAGAAAGAGAGAACAATGACGAGTGTATTTCTTATGATCTTGTTCCTTCATCTGCATGTCGATCGTGAACGCTTCAAATGCCAAAAATGAGGTTTGATTGAAAACTGAAACACGCATATCCAAGCTCATCCATACCCCAGTTCAATGGTTTCCTCCGATCTCCTCCACCTCCTCTCCTTCTATCACTCCACCACCATTCACGTCCTCAAGAACCTGCTTTCACATCTCATGACCTCCACAAGACGCCACTTCTTATCGCTCATTGATACATTCCTGGCACAAACGCTCAGTCGAACCGATGCCGTCATTGTCGATGAAGAAGAAGATGGTGAATAGAAAAGAAAAAGGAAAGGAAGAAAAAGAAAAAAATTTCCTAAACGTAAATGCCCAGAGCAAAGCCTGGAACTATTTTGAAACTAATTTTGTTATTTTATGCTCTTCTTTGAGATTAAAAAAAAAAATAGTCTCATTTCAAGTTATTATTTGAAAATTTTATCTACATTTTATCACACTAGCCTGCCCAATAATTCACTAAGTGCTTGGTGTAATCACTTTCCTTAATTCAGGACAACAGAGCGTTGGGAAAATTACTCGAAAATCTTAAATTTATTAGCACAATTCAATCCCAAATTATTTTTTTTGGCCAATTCTGTTTTAAATCTTATGTTATTGTTTTAATTCAGTCTATCTAATTAAATTCGAGTGACGTTGGCCGTCCAATTAATACCAACTTGACAATTTTTCGATAATATTTTTTAAAATTTTTTATTATTTTATTATTTTTATTTTTTCATTTTCCTTTTTCTCTTCCTCCTCCTCCTTTGGTTTCTTTAGATATTTAATTTTTAAATAACTTTTTTACTTTTTTTACTTTTTCTTTTATTTTCTTTTTTTCCTTTCTCTCTCCTATTCTTCTTCTTCAAGTGGCCAGTCGCCGGTCGAGGGCCGGCAACCTCACCGAGGCTGGGCCTCGTCAGTGGTCAGGCAAGCCTCACCGGGGCTAGGCAAGCCTCGTCGGGGCTAGGCGAGGCTCGCTTGGCCACCGACGAGCTTGCTGGACCTCGCCTTGGCCTGGTGAGCCTCCAGCGAGCTCGCTGGATTGGTTGTCGACGACCGGCGGCGATGGGCAATAGACGGCGACGGACGGCAGTAGATGAAGAAGAAGAAAAGGGAAGAAGAAGAAAAGAAAATGGAAGAAGAAGAGAATATGGGCTTGATTCTTAAATTTGTTCCCAGAAACAAGAATCAATATTTTTTTTTATCTTGATTTTGTTCCAAATCTACTTCCGGGAGCAAAAAAATAAAAATTTGCTCTCGGGAATAAAATTTTTACCAAACACGATTCCGTTCCAAAATTACTCCTGAGAACAAAAAATCAGAATCTGGTACTATTGGGATGGTTACCAAACATGCCATAAAACTCCTTTGTCTCTCTAACCAATGTGTGGAAAGAGACTTAACGTTTTTGTTTTTATTTTTATTAAGCCATGATTCATACAAGGGAAAACATTATCTAAACAGCCCGAGCAACAATTTCTTCATCGCCATGCGCACTTTCTCATACTCATGCGCACAAAAGAATATATATATAATATTTCTTAATTACTTTATATTTAAAAATATCTAAACTAATGAACCTCCACCTGTGCTATAATTGATAACAATGGGCTCATGCGAAGCTTCCGTTAGTTAATTTGTACTTTTTCACGTGAAATGAATTTCTCTAAATTGTTTGATTCTTAAAGGTCGGGTCATGTGCCCTAGTCAGAATTGGATGGCATCATGACATCCTAAACAATTGGGGGTTATCAACCTCCACTCCTCATGATTATGTTTTTAATTTCAACAAGTGTTATCATATTAATTAGCTAATACAAAATCTCATTAGTTGCCGTGTCAAGAAAATTGGACATGTACATTTTTAATTCATAAGATTTAACGGAAGTTAAAAGTTTTAGACAGCACACAGTTAGCTTCTCCTTGAAATTCTTGGTCCAAGTCATAAAACGAATAGAAACCCAAGTCATTTGAATGGAGTTGTAAAAATTTCCCAAATAAGCATGACTGCGAGGGTAATTGCAGGTCATTTTGCTTAATTGCCATTTCACGTTCGAACTCCTACGAAAACGTATGATCGTCCAATGCATTCACTTTGTTTTTTCCAGAATCCCATGGACATAGCAATAGGTAGACTACAAGACAGCTAAAGCCAATCCATCCTTTGTAAAGTGTCGTCCTAGTACACTTGAACATCAAAGGAAAGAAAAGAGGAGCGTCTTAAGTTGAAAGTGTAGGTTTGAAGTATAGGTTTTGTCATTTATTTGTCATAGCTAATTCTCCAACAATTGAAAGTGTTATGACATGCCTTAATTTTAGTGATAGCTATTTTCTTAGATTATGCAGTTTAATCCCAAGAGTTATCATATTTGTATACGGAATTATGTGCAATCATGTCTTTTATTTTTTTTATTTTTTTCTAATTTAGATTTTCTTAATGATGCGTAACTATATCTATTCATTTGCTAATAATTATTTTCCTTGTTTTCTAATATCCAGTTATTGCAAAATACATGCAATTAATCTTTTGTGATGAAATTTTCTAGTTGCAAAGGATATTTCTTTTTTCTTTTTTATTGATCCTCCAATATCATTTATCGAACGTGGGCCATCATGTCATATTTGTTTTTCAATATTGTGATAATCTATTTAACAAAATTATCAAAGTCCTCGATTTAGGGTTAAAAGGGATATTTTATCACAATAGGTATCTATGTATTGTTAAACTCATCGTAATCCTCAATTTAAAGTAAATCAACAAAATATTTACTAAAATAACAGTAAAAATCAGATCATTAGATAAAGCTCGCACGAGAGTGAGAGCACACATGCTGGTCCGCGGCAAGTAATATCCACTTTCACGTGTACATCGATAGATTATAAATGATCGAATCTTAACCCTATGGTAACACTGAATGAATCCGTGTATATGATTTTCTCTTTCCCCGAAGGAGGAAGCAGTGCTGGACCTGCTGGTTGCGTCTCTTTAATGAGGCAATTGACTCGTTCAATGCTCACCTTTCGACCAAGACCAGCAAAGCAGGCCCTTCCTGTAGACTCCAGAGATATTTTCTTAGTTCTCCTTGGTAATTGGACAACGTGGCTACGCAAATCGAAGGGGAGAAAATTCAGAAATGATGAGGACGGGACTGTAGTTCTGTCCAACTTGTCCGGATCAATAATTGCAAATGACCAAGACTTTTTTCTCTCTCGTGAAAGAGACTATTGTTTCTTTTCGTCATCTACGATTCGTACACAGTAAAATAAAATCATTCATTAATTACTTTATGGTCCAAAATTTCTACCTATCTTGTAATGGATAACAAACCCATTTTATGGGACCGTATAGAGTCATGGGAAGCTTCTTACAGTTAATTCGACTCGTTTCACGAGAAATTAAATCCACTGAAATCATTTGTGTGTTTAGTGTGATCACTTTCTTTAAATACGAAAAATAAAGGTTGAAAGTTCACAGTACAAACCATTTTTCTGCCTATCGTGTGATCACTTCCCTTAAATCTTAAAAACAAAAGCCTTTAGGTTTTGGTTGCGATGCCCATCAGTCAGTGTGGCATCGTATGATCTACCAAGTGGATGATCAATTTTTTCATTTTTCTACATATCTTGTCTGCTTTTAATGAGTTAAAATGAGGATTTTTTTTATGAAATTATTGTTTAAATTCGGTTCAAAAAAAGAATTGAGCGATCCGAGCTATGCAGGTCACACCAATCGCTAGCTAAAATGATCTCGTCCGCAGTGAACTGAGTTTAGACTAGACTGAGTTGGATTTTACCGGTAAAGTATGATGGTCACGAGTAAAAACAAATGCTTTTAAGGCTAGATGTTCGTTGGTCACCTTACCCTTTGCCACTCGATTTTTATTTAAAATTTTTGTCAGTTAAAAAATTACCATCACATTGTACTAGCATGTGCTCATTAACACGAGATTGTACAACAATACCCCACCTTGTAGACTTTAAGGATATTAACTGAATCTCGTGGCTACACAAATCAAGGGGAAGATGTTTTGCGTCCATCCATATTTTTGTGCCCATTAAATGAGAGTCTCCCACGGATCACATTTTGTGTCCAACTTGAGAAAGACAGAATTCATGATTGGTTTTGTCCAGCCCGGATAAATAATTGCATATCGTATGAAGACAAACGAAACAAGGCAACAAAAATCGAGAAACTTTTTTTTTTTGGGTCGAAAGTGCATCTTCTTTTCATTTACGTAGATAAGTTCGGGGCAATTACATTAGTAGCATCAGCGCTTAATAAATCAATTAAGCCTATCAGGGGTAGCTTACCCAATTTCGAGGGACTTGACTGCAAGACATGTGGTCTCAAATTGGTCTTATTTTAATATACGTTGTCAAGTAATTGGTCTTTTGCTAAGAGACCGTTTAATCAACGCGCGGGTCTTTGGCTAAAAAAGAGTTGACACTAATGTTAGATGGTTCATGCTAGAAATTCATCTGAAATTGATGTTATTCTTTAATAGCCACGTAATCATCTTCTTTGCAGACAACTTTTGTAAGATGTTGGATAATATGCTTTGAATTGTTTTCTTCAACTTGATCAAAATGATATGATTGTACAAATTGCAAATTTAACCAATAATAACATCGAAAAGCAATGTTAGTTCAATAATATACTTACACTTTTTGTTTAAGGTACAAAACATTTCAATGGGAGATCATTGGCAAATACGATCAATTCTCATGCCAAAAGCTATGTTTTATTATTATTAATTTTTTTTGGCTTTCTAATATCCCCCAAGTAACTGACAAAAAAAAAATCCCCCAAGTACAATGTCCCATGTTCTAAAATGTGACAGATTGGTAGTTTGGTACCACATTTTATAGTCCGTGGTTAACAATTTTAGAACACAGGGACAGGGACCACAATTTAAACTCGTCGATTTTGGAAATTGGAAAATTTGTGTTTGTGGTTTCTAAAAGTCGAACAAATCCATAGTGTAATCTACTCCTTTGGTCTTACGGTAGAAATGTTGTGATTTACGATATACTCATATTGTTTGTATTGACACATGCTTTCCAATCAATCACAAGTTTCATATAGAGCAATATGGACGATACTTAGGCTTTCTGTTCTATAATAAATTTCCCTTTTCAGCACACCTTCTCATCAATTCAATCGACAACTAGTTGATTTAGTTTCTTCATAAATAATAGAACAAAACTAAATGAGACTGAAATTATAAATTAAATAATTAAAAATAGAGAAATATGTCACTTCCATGCACTTTCTCATCAAGAATAACCACTTCAGGACTGATCAGTTCCCTATTTACTCTGTGATTAATTAGATTCTATGGTCTGGAAACTCATACTTTGGTCTTTCAATCATCTCTTTCAATCATCTCTTTCAATCTTTAACAGTTTGAAGTGTAGGTTTAGTCATTCATTTGTCATAGCTAAATTCTCCAACGATTAAAAGTATTAGGATATGCCTTAATTTTAGTGATGGCAATTATCTTAGCTTATGCATTTTAATCCCAAGAGTTCTCATATATGTATACGTAATTATGTTCAATCATGCCTCTTATTTTTAATTTTTTAATTTAAATCTTCTTAATGATGGGTGCCTATATCTATTCTTTTGGAAATATTTATTTTCATCGTTTTCCAATAATCACTTATTTGCAAAATACATGCAATTAATTTTCTAGTAGCAAAGGACATTCCTTTCTTTTTTTAATTGATTCTCTGATATCATCCATCAAATATGGGCTAACATGCCATGTTTGGTCTTCAATATTGTGAAAATCTATTAACAAAAGTATCAAGTCCTCAATTTAGGGTTAAAAGGTATATCATATCATAATAGGTATCTCTATATTATTATACTTTTTTTGAAAACTCATCATAATCCTCAATTAAAAGTAAACCAACAAGTCCTCAATTTGTCAATGATCCGATCTTAACCGTACGAGAACACTGAATGAATCTGTGTATATGATTTTCTCTTGCCCCAAAGGAGGAACCAGTGGTGGTTGTCTCTTTAATGAGGCAAGCGACTCGTTCAACGGTCACCTCCCGTCTGACCAAGACCAGCAAAACAGGCCCTTCCTCTAGATAGGCACCAAAGATATTTTCTTAGTTCTCCTGGTAATTGGACAATGTGGCCACGCAAATCGAAGCGGAGGAAATTCAAAAGTGACCAGGACGGAATTCTTCGTTGTGGTTCTATCCATCTTGTCTCGATCAATAATTGCAGACGACCAATACTTTTTTCTCTCTTACAGAATATTAATGTTATGCGCTCAAATATAACTAAATAGTAAATAAAATCTAAAAAGGAGATCCAAACACACAAGATTCATTCTAATTCTCTTTAAATTAGAGTTGCACCCGGGGCAGGTTTTCACTATATTTAGTATCTCTCACAAGAAATTATAGAAATTATATAGGACTCAAGCCAAAATTATCAATAAAATATAAATTCAAATTATAAAAAACCCTTCAACAAAAAAAAAAAAAAATTATAAAAGCCGTTTAGTGACTTGAAAGCATCACTCTTGCTTGGGTGGTCCTCGGACCTCGTCCACTCACTAGAAAGTGGGGCCCTCATGCTTTCCTGTTAATGAAGAGCATAAACCATATCCCTTCGCCAAATGAAATGATGTTTCTATTTGTGAGATATGGTTGGTATATAATAAAATAATTTCATTCATTAATTACTTTATGGTCCAAAATTTCTACCTATATTGTGATAGATAACAACATATTTTATTGGACCGCATGCAATCATGTGAAGCTTTTTTCAGTCAATAAATTCACTTCAATCATTTGTGTGCTTAGTGTGATCACTTTTATTAAATAAATAAATAAATAAATAAAAAGCTTGAAAGTTCGCAGGACAAACCAATTTTCGGCCCATTGGGGGATCACTTCCCTTAAATCCAAAAAAACAGAAAAAATAACCTTTATGGTTTTGGTAGCATTGCGCATCGGTCCGTGTAGTATTGTACGAACTACCAAGTCGATGATCAAAATTTTCATTTCCCCCTATCTTACCAGCTTTTAATGAGTTAAAACGAGTTTTTTTTTTCCCCTTATGATATCATCAGTCAAACTGGTTTAGAAAATGGATTGAGCGATCCGAGCAAAGCGGGTCACACAAATCGCCAGCTAATAAGATCCCAGTTGTAGTGAATTGAGTTTAGACTCTCTAAGTTGGATTTTGCCAGTAAAGTATAACGGCCATGACAAAAAGCAAATGCTTTTAAGGCTAGACGTTCAATGTTTTTTTTGGTAAAGACTAGACGTTCAATGTTTCTCCTAATAGTTTTTTTTTTGTCAGTCCTACGCTACTCCTAGTCTAACTCTCACCCTCAGACTTTTGCCCTGCCTCCTTGCAAGACAAAAAAAAAAATAGTAATACTCAATTAAAAACTACTAACGCGTTAAAAAAATTACCTTCACATTGTATTGCCCTGTGCTCATTAATACGAGATTGTACGACAATACCCCACCTTGTAGACTTTAAGGATATTAATTGAATCCGGTGGCTAGACAAATCAAAGGGAAGACGTTTTGTGTCGATCCATATTTTTGTGCCCATTAAATGAGAGTCTCTCGCCGTTCCCATTTTGAGACCAATTTGATGAGGACAGAATTCATGACTATGGTTATGTCTAGGTTGCCCACATGAATAATTACGTATCGTGCAAAGAAAAACGAAACAAGGCAACAAAAATCGACAAACATGATTGAAAGACAGAGGTGGTCTCAAATTGGTCTTTTGCTAATAGACGTTCTCAAGTAAATCGGTCTTTTGCTAAGAGACCGTTTAATCAACACTCAAGTCTTTGGCCAAAAAAGAGTCAACACTTATGTTGTATTCAATGCATTCATGCTAGAAATTCATCTTAAATTGATACTATTCTTTAATAGCCAGATAATCATCTTCTTTACTGGCAACTTTTGGAAATTGTTGAATAGTATACTTCAAAATATTTTCTTCAACTCGATCAAAAGGATTTGATTGCATAGATCGCAAATTTAACGATAATAACATCGACTGGCAATGTAAATATGAGATGGCAATGTAAATATGAGAATATATGTACACTTTTTTTAAGGTGCAAATAATTTCGACAGGATATCATTGGGCATGGTGTTATCACATCGATTGGAAGATCGACTTCACATGATCAACCAGGAAATGGCACTTGACCTCTAACGAATCATGTGGTCAACTCCGTGACTTGGGGTGCACATAGGTGCCCATAAAACAATACCAAAATTATAAATATCAACCAAAGCCTGGATAGAAATCATTGTCCTTTGCATATAAAATGATGTGTTCTTACTAAATGATTTTAAAATATTTCCTGTGCTTAATTAAATTCCTTGCTAGATTCTACGTACATCTCATGTACTTCAGCGGAACTCAACAAACAAATGCTCTACATTCAACTATTAGATGAGTGCTATATAATATACACTACTAAACATCGACACACAAGCGCATATGAACAATTTCCCATTTTTGGTTTAATGTTCTAAAATGTGACAAAAGCGTACCACGGTCTGTGGTTAAGAACTTGGGGACAAGGATGGCAACTTAAACATGTAAATTTTGGATATTGGAAAATTTGTGTATAAAGGTTCCTAAGAGTTGAACAAATCTGCATTGTAATCTATCGAGGGTCTAATGTGGAAAAAAATTAATTTCTCAAAACATTTTGGAAGTATACGTAATCCCAGCACTTATAAGAGAAGAATGGACAATAATATGCCCTCGGTATATATAAGGGAGCTTTTAGAAAGCTCCCTTAAATAAAACCCATGCGCAAAAATTTAGAGAACATGTAATCATCAGCGGTTGTACTTTTTCAATTTGTTCAATATCCCCTATTTATTCCGTCCTTTTAAAAGGAACGTCTCGGCGATTTGTCGAGGCGTTCTTAAGCGCAGCAGCCCAATCCCTTCGTCTAAATTTTGCAAGGATAGCCCCTGCCCCTCCCCTTCTCCTAGGGTTCAAGGGTATTTTTGTAACTGGACCACGTGGCCACTCAAATCAAAGTGGAGGATATTTAAGAATTGGGAGGACAGAATTCATCAATTGATTTTTGTCCAACTTGTCCGAAAAAGTAATTGTAGTGACCATCAGACTAAGACAAACGAAACAAGGCAACAACTTGTCCCGGAAATCAAGATGTTTTCCTCAATCATCTTCTGCCTGAAGAGGATCAATTTTTTTATTAATAAAGACGTACATAACAATTATTTTATTTTTTTTATTTTGAAAAATAAATTTAAAACAGAAATTTATTTGATCATGTAATTTTTTAAAATAATTTTTTAATACAAAAATTGGTTTGAAATAGATATAACAAGTAAAAAATTTCTATTTTTTTAGAACAAAAATGAAAAATAAATTTATTCTTCTATCATTCACCCACGTTACTAGTTGACTGCTCACTCATTGTAGCCAGCGGTTCGCCATCCACTCACCTGTCACTGCCGCTTGAGAATAATAAATTTTATATTGTTATCACACAAATTTCTATACAAAGAATATAAATTTCATATCATTATTAAATGCGTAATTTTCACTCAAAAATTCGTTTAGAGGATAAAATCTACTTTTGATAAAAATCGATTTCTGAACAGAGTAATTATTATTCACGATTTAAGCAATTCTTCTCATTAAGCACAAGCCCTTTTGCGCTTGAACAGAAGCTTTACATATTCTCTTGTCCTAAAGGGCGAACCAGATGTGGCCGTACACTTGTACAGACAAAATCTGGAGGTGGTTGCGTCTCGTTAATGAGGCGATTTACTTTTCAACGGTCACCTCCTGACCAAGACTAGCAAAACAAGTCCTTCCTCTTCGTAATTGGACCGACATGGCTACGCAAATTAAAGTGGAGGAAATTCAAGGACGAAACTCATTGCTGTCCAACTTGTCCAGTTCCAATAGTTGCGATGGACCAAAACTTCTTCCTCTCTTACAAAATGTGTGGGGACAGACTAATGTTTCTTTTCCTAAGCTACGACTCGCACACAGTAGAATAAAACCTTTTATTAATTACTCTATGGTCGAAAATTTTCTAGCGATATTGTGAGGCCTAATACCATAAAAAAAAAAAAAAATCGAGTACGCTTATTCTATAGAGTGGATGACTGACTTATCACGGCTTGAGTATTCACTCTATCCATTGCGAATAAGATTCAAGTTTGGCGACTTGTAGACTCTCGAATTGTTCAAAGTTCTAACTCGTCGATTCAATCGTCTCTCATTTAATTTGGTCTTTTTAATATTTTTTTTATTCAATCGCTCTATTTGTAAGATTTTTCAAAACACTTCAAATTCTTCTTATGGGAGAGTACTCCTCATAGCACTAGACAAAGCTGGCGCAGGATTACCAAGTTATTGAGCGCCTTTGGCTCCATAGTCAATGTACCTATTCTAATGATGGATACTTTTACTCAATTGATTGCTTCACTTTATTGTCTCACACCAGTACAATCGCAAAATTTTCTGTTAACATGCTTAATATGCCTCTTTAGAATAGTAGGTAGCACGGGCATCATTGTGATATTGTTATTGGCAATAATATTTCCCCAGTGATCGTTGAAAATGAAATAGAAAGTTGGGAAGTCCACATCTTCATTATGGAGGCATGTCGATGATCCAAGCTACTACACTCTTTTAGATATAGTAGTTGGGAAGTCCGTATCTTCATTATCGAGGCATGTCAATGATCCAAGCTACTACACTCTTTTAGATATGAACTATCTAATGAAGTACTCGATTTGCTTTACTCCTCCCTGTGAAGAGAAATGGGCCTTTTGACCATTTAACCATAAAATGAAGATGTTTTCTTGGGACAAACCGATCGAATTCAATTTGAGATCAGTTAGAACTCAAAATTTGACCAACATATTCAAAAATATAATGAATGATTAAAATTTTTTTAGTGGAAAGCCAAAAATGAATATCAAAAGATATGAAATGACTTAAATGATTGACACACTTTTATAGGTACATTGTGATATTTTATGTTATCGCAAGCTTATCGACGGGCTGGAAAAGACAGTTTTAGAAGTAATGTCGAGTTGAGGACCAACGACCATCAATCGGCGTGGATTCCCCCAATTCTTTATCTCACGTAGCGTTGGAAAATTTATTTTAATTCGATTAACCTATGAAAATCGTATATGAGAGAGTGGCCACTATCCTATTCAAGTTGACTAGAAATAAAATGAGTACATGAAAATAGCTCATTTCCTATGCTACCAAAGATATAGGGTCGGGGACTCAATTATACTAATTATTTAACTAGTGCCTTTTCAATACCTGGACTTGATTATTTGTCAACTAAGGTGTTCGAAGAACCTTTTTACCAAATTATCAAGCCTAAGATTTTTGTCCGCCAAGTGTCCATGCAATATTTTTGTATTTATGAAGCTTCTAAAATGTAATCTAACCTTTCTGCTAATACAAGCAAATCACAAAAAAAAAAAAAAAAAAGAACAATATAAAAGAACTACAATCAATTCATTAAAGATAGTAATGATAGATCAAGTAAAAAGTAAAGTGTGGTAAATTAATTCGATACAGGTCGGGGCAAAGAATATAATATAGATTTGTTATTTAGCTTGAGGACAATAAACTCCATGAGCGTAATTCAAATCGAATTCAAATGCTCTAAGAAACTAATTTTCCTAAATCTGAACTAGAACTTATAAAAGACCATGGAATTTCCTAACTATTTGTGTACTAATTAAATGAAACTAAACTAAATCTAATATTGAAATCTAATAACCTAATCAAGACCTATTTTTCTAATTTTTTTCAATTTTTTATTTTATTTTTATATGCCGAAAATGGGAAGTCAGGGCCGAGCCCAGGGCCCAGTCCGAATGTGGGCCAACACTGAAATTCGCGGGTCCGGTCCACAGACACAGATATCAATCTCATCCCACAGCTATTTAAACTAAGTCAAGCCCAAACCTATCTAAACTATGTCAAGCCCAGACCTTCTACGACCCAACTGAAGCCCACTGCACTAAAACCACTCTAAACCACTTTCCATCAAAACCAATATCGACTTTGAGCCCATTTTCAATTATCACCTCGCCTTTTTTTTTTTTAATCCGTCATTTTCCATTGTCTTCCGCATATGCCCAATCCAACGTTCTTAGAATTCTAATTATGTCGATGTCAATCATCAAGCCCTTACATAACCGAAAGAAAAACTTCGCTTTTGATCACAATTACCATCATTCGTTAAGCATCCACCACACATGAGTACAAGTTTAACAAATATATAGAGGCATAACATTACAACGGCATGACTAATCACTAGAGATCAATACATATGTCATCTCCTCTTGGACATCTCTTGCTCGTAATCGCCATCAATCGCTATAGGAACATAGAACATAGAACTGAGAAGCATAATGATTCAAAAATGTATTCAGCCACTGTGAAAACATTAGAGCTCATGCTTAAATGACTTGAAAATCAATTAAAATCACTTAATCTATGCCAACATACTTTCGGGTTTAGAAAATGACGAAACAAATTCGCATTGAAACATCATAGACATTGCGCCAAATATATTATAGTCAATCTATTAAAGAGAATATCTTTGCGATTTCAAATCCGTATTCGCTACCATAGTCAAATGAAATTAACATGTGAATTTAGAATCAAATATATGGACTTTGATATGGCCAAGCCTAATTGAAGTTGAACAAGATTTACATTCACTTCATCGCCCCCCAAATCATGGCATGATGGAGAATCAGAGATTTCCTTGTCAATGAAGTCAAGCTAAGTCACAATAGGCAATCTAATCAACTATGGGAGCTCTTGTGATCGTTGTTGGCTATGTTGAAGGCCGGTGGAAGAGCTTCAAGCTAAGTCTTGGCCACTTCAACCTTCATAGCAGCAAAACAGAGTTGAATAGGGGCTTCTCGAGAGCGACAATTGGGCGATGCCATTGTTGCCTTGGGCGTGGCAACGAGCCAAAGATGAGAAAGAAGGCACTGGAAATCAATTCCTTGAGGAAAATTTTCGGTGAAATCTCTCTCAAATGTGCTCTCTTGAATGTTTCGAATTGAATCTTTGTGAAGCGCGTCTCTCTACCGTGTGAGCAATGATTGGCAACAAGGTTGGGGCGGTCAAAGGCAATGACTAGCAGCGAAGGAGAAAGAAGCAATTTATGGAAAGGTTAGAGAAGATAATATAGGTGAAAATGGAAATAGATTTTGACACATGTGGATCATTTTTATGAAGGTTGTTGACACCTAAATTTTGGCGGCCAATTTAGTCATTTATCGCATTAAAAATTAAGGGTTAATTTTATCTTTGAAAAAAATATTAATTGCATAGCATATTGTTTTAGGTGTATTTATTTTAATTTGCATTTATATTGGATTGGTGGTGGATGGATTCAAATTAGTGAATCTCATCTTTAATTTGGCAGGCCGGACTAAGCCCACGAAGTAAGCAAATTGGCCTGAGCCCGTTTTCTTTTAATGACAAAAATTACCTAAATGAATATTTGAAATGATATTATGGTGGATTTTTGGAATTTAAGAAAATTGGTTTGCAATCTTATCTTTAGGCGATTAAATCAATGGAGAATATTCAGGAGATGAGGAAAATAAAAGGATTTTTTGTAATTGGGAGGATATAGGCAATCTTCGGGTATATTGAAATATTCCAAAAAAAGATTGCATTTGTTTTGCCTATAAGAGAGTTAAACATATAGGGTTTCAAGGGGGCCACACAATAGAAATACACAGCCACATTGGGGTTCTTTCTCTTGGCTTCTCGGTCGAAACAATTCAAGACAAAGGGAAAAATTGGTTCTTCGTTTTTTAGGGCTTTTAGGGTTTTTTGAGGCTTTTCCTTCGGTGAAGAAAAAGCAAAAAGCAGAAAAAAAAACAAAAGGAGCGGAGGAGAGAGAAGACTGTAAAGTTAATTTACTGTGCTTCTTCTTCGGTGAACCTTCCCCGCCTGAGTCGGCCGCTCGCCAGCGCTGTCGCCCTGCCATCACCGCCCGTCGCTCCACTCGCGGCGACGCGACGCTAGCAATCCCGACATTGACCCGAAGCTCTGCCAAGCCGCGACCTGCTTGCTGCCCGCGACTCCACCCCCTCACCGCGTGCCGGACACCGCCTGCTGCCCGGGCCACCATCCACCTCTGCGCCATACCACTGCGACCTCACCTAAAGCCCGCACAGACCCATGACTAAAACCGAGCTCGAGCCGATCGTCGCACCTCTGCTCCCCAGCCGTGGCGAAGCCCCTGCTTCGCCTCTGCCAGCCCCGTCTCTGCCCAGATTTGTCGCTCCCGCCTCCACCGAAGGCCCACGAGCACCGACGCCGAAGTA
The DNA here is from genome assembly GCA_007663325.1 of Eucalyptus pauciflora. Lineage (NCBI taxonomy): Eukaryota > Viridiplantae > Streptophyta > Magnoliopsida > Myrtales > Myrtaceae > Eucalyptus > Eucalyptus pauciflora. Next base: position 4,581,222 of record VMYD01000024.1, on the reverse strand, counting down.
GCTCACCCGTTTCGGTCGCCGTGCCTCTGCCTGCACCTCACGCTCGCGCCACCGTCGCCGCTTCACCCGACAACCCGAGATCCACAGCCCGGCTCTGTCGCCCCCGCGCTGCTCCACCACCGCTCCACCAACAAATCTTCTTCGGGTTGCGCCTTCGGCTTCTGCTCGACTAGGTGCCCGGCGCTACCTGCTGCGTCACTGTAGCCCACTGCGTGCACCGCGCCTGCTCCGAGCTTCCTCGAGCCCTGCAGCCTCCGTGACTCCGGAACTCTCCTGTTTCGCTGCTGGTCTGCCTTTGCCGGACTTTGCCGGAGCACCGTCCATAGTGACCATCGCCGAAGCCTGTGGTTGATTCAACATCACTGCAGCCACGTCCTTAGCCGTGCCAAGCTTCTACCCTGATCTACCTCATCGTTCGGATTTAAAAAAAAAAAAATTCAATTTAGGTAGAGATTTATTTTATTAGGTTATTTTATATTTAGGTAAATTTAATTTATTAGGTAGATTTGTTTTATCTTACTTTAGTTTTTTTTTTTTTATATTTTATCTCTTTGGTAGAAATATTTTCCAATGCATATTTTAAATTCCATGATGTAATGATGTAGTATCCGATTCGCAATCGCACGAATTTTTATTCTATCTATAAGGCTTTAGATGGAATAATTATTCACGCGGAGTAAAATTGATATCTTTATCTTTAAGGTTTAAGATCAATTTATCGATTTTATTAGCGAAATAATTAAGTTTGAATTTCAATTTGAGTGGTGGATAATATTTTCATTGATCATGGATGATTTAGCGTTTATATTTTAATTGTTCCATTTATCTTGAAAATACAAAAAATTACATTTTTGCATTCCATGTAAATTAGGATTGATTGCACAATAGGTTAGTTAGTCATTTTTTTTTAAATGCATGTTTAGATGATATTTAGGTTAGATGATATCTTTGAATTAAATTGCATATCTAGGATAGGAAGTTTACCTATTTCGAATTTTTAATAAAAAAATCCAAAAAAATGCATTCATTTAAGATGTTAGTTTTTTTTTCTTTTTCATTTAAATTGCACATTTAATTATTTGGCAATTTGAAATTTTGAATTTTATATATAAAAAAAAACACAAAAAAAGGTCATCATGCATATGTCATGTAGAATTAGGGCATTTTTATACGTCATTGCATATTAGAGTAAAATTGCACTTAGTTTAATTCTAGATAATATTTTTCTTAATTTATTATAAGTTTAGATATTTTCTTAGATAGGTTGCATTTTAGGATTATTTGGGTTAAGATAATATTTTGGTTTAAATTAGGATTTGGTTTAACTTAATTCGTAATGCAAATTGAATAGAATCTTAATCTAGTTAGATAATTTTCACATTTTTTCTAATTTCAAATCTCATGGAAAATACCAAAAAAATTGCCTTAGAATAAATCAATTTCATTCTTTAGGATAGGCTGCATGCTCATATTTCACTTTCGTCATATAGTTTAGGTCATGTTGCTATGTCATGTCATGTCATGTTAGATTAGTAGCATTGCATAAAGCATGGTTCTCATTAAATAAATGAAAACAACAAAAATTGAGTGATTTCGTGTTAATTAGAAATCATATCTAGGACTGTCGATGTGAATTCTGATATAACATTGCAAATGCTTTTGTTGTTATGAGGTAAGTTCTGCAAATTTATTCACTGCTTTATCTAGGTGTTAAATTGATGATTTGCGCACACGCATGATCGCCTCACATGTTAAGGAGATAAATTAAAATCAATTCAAGCTGCTTGCCAAACATTTTTCAAAATAAAAGAGAAAGGTACCAAAAGAGCATTAGAGAAATCTAGCGTAATTAAGTTCCCGTATCCAAAATCTCTAGTTCGTAGAAGTAAAATGATTTTCCCATTATTTTACTTAGGTGTTTAATCGACCTACCGTAAACTGATTAGTGGCGACTTCTAATTGAAAATCAATTGCATGTTAAGAATTTGAACCTAAATCGCGAATTGGTATGGGCTTGGGAGAGCCCGAGCTAAGTTTAGGCTTAGTAATCCATTAGCCAAACCCTAGGTGGTTCACCGAAAATTTGGTCGCGACAAAGGTATTATTGTCTTTGTTTGTGAGAAGAATGAAAAGTAATACACTCCCAATATATGAGCTCTCTTGATAAAACTCGTGCAAAAAGTCTAGGGATAACAGAATTGTCGATGCAAGTATCTTTTAAATTGTTCAATATCGTTCCTGTTCTCTCTCTCTCTCTTTCTCTTTCTCTTCCTTACAAGGAGTATTTCAGTGATTCATTGGGATTGTCGCATTGTTGTTACCTCTGATGAGACTCTTCTGTAAGACATAAAAATCAAATTGCGGAAGCCAGGATCGATTAAAGACAAACCTCCAGCCATTTGTTTGTAATCACGTTCGTCTGAAAAACCTAAAACAAGGAAAAATTGGGCATACACTACTAACCCAATTCACTCTCGTACTGATGGTGTATTCTGAATGAGAGAGTTTGTGTTAGACCTTGTCATCACCCGTTAGAAATGAACGTACGTTCCTATTTATACATCGTCTTCCATCAAGACGATTACCAAATGGGCGGTTGTCACGAAATGGTACGAAGCGTGGAAACACTTCATGTTGAATAGTCGCAACTTTTAGAGAAAGTGTGGGTCCAAAATATGGGATCACACAAAAATAAATAACATTCTCCCACTTGATCTCATCATTTTCATCATACAAATTATCCAACTAATTCCACAAAAACTTTATGCTTAAAGAAAAGAAACAAAACACATGGATCATGGCGACATGTCCTCTAAGAGTGAGTAATATCTTTCATGTATCACAATGCATCTTATTTCTTTAATGTCAGCCTATATGTGACAACATATCTTAATGAATAAACTCCATGTTTATTTCAGAACCAAGGATAAATGTTATTCTCATAAACAACAAAATGTGTACACCAAAATTGAGAATCAACATTACAACTGAATAAGAGTTTCATACAACAAAAATCGTTCATATGACGACAAATCACATGATGGGACCTATTCCCATATTAGTTACATGATCCTTATACTTCATTGGTGGCATGCCTTTAGTTAAATGATCGGCTATCATCAATTCAGTGCTAACGTGTTCAATGACCACTTTATTCTCCTTAACACGTTCCCTTATAGGTAAATACTTAATGTTGATATGCTTACTTCGACTGCCACTTTTGGCATTTTTAGCCATAAAAACCGCAGCTGAATTGTCACAATATATTCTTAATGGCCTAGAAATAGAATCAACAATTCTAAGCTCAGCAATGAAACTCTTCAACCATACACCATGCGAGGTAGCCTCAAAACAAGAAACGAACTCAGCCTTCATAGTAAAAGTAGCAGTCAAAGTCTGCTTGGCGCTTCTCCATGACACGGCTCCACCAGCTAACATAAAAATGTATCTAGATGTTGATTTTCGTGAATCAACGCAGCCCGCGAAGTCCGCATCCGAATAACCAACCACTTCCAATTTGTCAGTTCGTCTATACATAAGCATGTAGTCTTTGGTACCTTGAAGGTATCTCATAACTTTCTTTGCAGCTCTCCAGTGGTCTAAACCTGGATTACTCTGATATCTTCCCAACATTCCCACAGCAAAAGCGATGTCAGGTCGAGTGCAAACCTGAGCATACGTCAAGCTTCCAACAGCAGAAGCATATGGAATGTTGTACATTTGTTCCCTTTCTAAATCGTTCTTCGGGCATTGGTTCAAATTGAACCTGTCACCCTTCACAATGGGTGCTATACTTGGTGAACAATTTTTCATCCGAAATCTCTCTAGGACCTTATTGATATAGGTTTCTTGAGATAATCCTAAAATTCCTCGAGGTCTATCTCTATGGATCTTAATGCCAATGACATAAGATGCCTCATCCATATCCTTCATATCAAACTCTTAGAGAGAAATTGTTTCACCTCATGTAGCAACCCCTTATCATTGGTTGCAGGTAAAATATCATCCACATATAGCACAAGGAAACAAATTTTGCTCCCACTAACCTTCTGGTATATACATTGATCCATGACATTCTCTACAAAACCAAATGAAGAAATGACATCATGGAACCTTAAGTACCATTGGCGGGAGGCTTGTTTCAGGCCATATATAGATTTCTTAAGCTTGCACACCAAATGCTCACCTTTACTAGAGGGGAATCCTTTAGGTTGTTTCATGTAAACCTCCTCCTCTAGTTCTTCATTGAGGAACGCCGTTTTCACATCCATCTGATGTAATTCCATATCAAAATGGACAACCAATGCCAAAACAATACGAAGAGAATCTTTCTTAGATACAAGAGAAAAGGTCTCCGTGTAATCGATTCCTTCCTTTTGAGTGAATCCTTTGGCAACGAGTCTAGCTTTATATCTTTCAATGTTACCTAATGAATCCTTCTTAGTTTTGAAGACCCATTTACAACCAATGGCCTTCACACCATCAGATAACTCAACCAAATCCCAGACTTCGTTAGATGCCATAGAACTCATTTCTTCCTTCATTGCATTGTACCACAAATTAGATTTATCACTATCCATGGCTTGTGAAAACGTTTCAGGATCATTCTCAGCTCCAATATTGTAGTTACTCTTGTAAATACACAATATAATCACTAGGAATTGCCGATTTCCTTATTCTAGCAGATCTTCTCAATGTTGAATCAATATTCTCTTGAGGAGCGTGCTGCTCAACTGGTTGTTCAACAGTTTCTGGTAATTGCTGAACAACTGGATCTATTATATCAATATCAGCAGGTTGTGGAACTTCAACAATTGGTTGTTCAATAGCCGGTTGAACTGAAGGGGCACTATGAGCAACAACCAACCTTAAACTTGAGGTGGAAGGTTGAGTATCTGTATGATCTTTCTTAGGATCAAGGTCCTTCGATTGATCGCTCCCACTAATCAAGTCATTTTCAAGAAATTTAGCGTTTCTTGATTCCACAATCCTAGTGGTATGAGATGGACAATAAAACCTGTATCCCTCAGACCTTTCGGCATATCCAATGAAATACCCACTTATGGTCCTTGGGTCCAACTTCTTTTCTTGTGGATTGTAAACTCTCACTTCAGACGGGCATCCCCAAACGCGCACATGATGCAAACTTGGTTTCCAACCCTTAAATAACTCAAAAGGAGTCCTTGGGACAGCCTTGGTCGAAACTCGGTTTAATATGTACACTGCCGTCTTAAGTGCTTCAGTCCACAAGGATTTAGGAAGTTTGGAACTGCTAAGCATACTACGCACCATGTCCAATAAGGTTCGGTTTCTTCTTTCCGCTACGCCATTTTGGTCTGGAGAACCAGGCATAGTATATTGGGCAACTATCCCATGCTCTTGAAGAAACCTTGCAAATGGACCAGGTGCTTGTCCATCTTCAGTGTATCTACCATAGAATTCTCCACCTCTATCTGATCTCACGATCTTAATCTGCTTACCACATTGTTTCTCTACTTCCGCCTTAAATACCTTAAAGGCATCTAATGCTTCATACTTATTATGAATCAAATAGAGATACATGTAACGTGAGTAATCATCTATGAAAGAGATGAAGTATTTCTGACCACATGAGTCCATATCCGGACTACAAATATCCTTATGTATGATTTCTAATATTTCTGTACTCCTCTTGGCACCTTTCTTAGACTTGTTGGTCTGCTTTCCCTTTATGCAATCCACACAAGTATCACAATCAGTAAAATCTAAAGTACCGAGTACTCCATTATTTACTAATCGCTTAATTCTTTCTATGGAGATATGTCCCAATCTCTGATGCCACAACATAGAGGAATGTTCTTTCACAACACATCGTTTCATACCAGCTTTATCATGAACATGCATCGCATCATAATAGGCATTGTCTTGTAAATTAATTCGAAAAAGACCATCAGACAAAGTACCACTCCCAACAATTTCAGATTTAAACGATAAACAGAAGGTTAAGTTTGAAAAGTTAAAAGAGTATCCCAAAGGTACAAGTCTTGAAACTGAAATTAAGTTTCTAGAAAAACTAGGAACATAAAAAGTCATTTCCAAATTCAAAACAAAGCCACTATTGAGAACTAGTCTACATGTCCCAATAGCTTCCACATGCGAACGCATCTTGTTTCCTGAATAGATGCTTTGTTCACTTTCTACTGGCTTCCTGTGGTTTTGAAAACCCTGCAAGGAATTTGAAATGTGGATTGTAGATCCAGAATCAACCCACCAAGTGTTGTGACTTACATCAGTCATATTAGATTCATAACAAACACAAGAAATTGGATTACCTTTCTTCTTGAGCCAGGCCTTAAATTTGACACAATCCTTCTTCATATGCCCCTTCTGTTTACAAAAGAAACATTTGGATTCTTTCTTAATGTCAGCTTGGGGAGGTATTTTACCCTTTCCCTTATGCTTGCCATGGCTCTTATTCTTTCCTTGTATTGCCAAATGAGCACTTTCTCCCAATTCCATAATAAGTCTTTCTTCCTCTTGAACACACATGGTCATGAGTTCATTAATTGACCATTTATTCTTATGTGTGTTGTAAGAGATCTTGAAAGGTGCATACTGTTGTGGGAGAGTGTTTAGAATATAATACATAAGAAAAGATTCAGATATCTCAACCTCAAGTTTCTTAAGCTGAGTTGCAATGTCCCTCATTTGCATGATGTGCTCACGCACACCTTTAACACTAGTGAGCTTCAATAATGAAAACTTCATAATCAGGGTCATGGCATGCGCCTTCTCAGAACTCTCAAACTGCGCATCTATGGCCTCCAATAAAGCCTTAGCATTGCTATATTGAGCAACTGAACCACGAATACTAGGAGATATTTTAGCTCTTATAAACATCGCACAAATGCGGTTGGACCGCTCCCATTGGTTATAAAGAGCTATCTCAGCTGAAGTGCTCGAATCAGTAGGAGCAGGTGGTTCGTCTTTCCTTATAGCATAGTCAATGTCCATCCACCCCAATTGAAGAAGTACTAACTCCTTCCAAACTTTATAGTTCTCACCATTCAGTATGGGAACATCAAACTTAAATTCAGAGAAATTCACAGGTTGCGAAACTGCATATCAAATAATCATGCTTATGTCATAAAATTTGAGGCAAATATACATAAATCATGTTTTACCAATGTAAACATGTCATAATATGAATCACATAACATAAAAACTACCTGTGGGCTAAGTTTTTAATTTAAATAGATTCATAATTACATCATGAAGAAACTACCATATTATATACATTTTCTTAATCCCTGTGAGTAAATTAAGAAAAATAATATGATATTTCATCCTAATTAATCATATTAATACAATGAAAATTCCTATGGGATAAAATTCATCATATTAATATAATTAATTACAATTAATGTCCATTTCTAAATATGACCAGGATGCTCTTAATATATAATTTAATTAATTAAAGATGTTGTGGCTACTCTCTAATTAATTAAATATATGAATCATTGGACATTTAATTTCATGCATAAAATACTCAAAAAAAAAATGCATGAAATGACATAATAAATAAATACATCAAGGGCAGAACAGTAAATAAATAAATTGGCCAAGGACAAGATTGCAAAAACATAAAAATTTGAGGCAAAATCGAAAATAGAAGCCGCGGAAGAGGGGACGACAGGCGCGTGCGCGGCACGCGCCTGTATCCGCACGGGCGCGTGCCGCGCACGCGCGCTGTTCACCGCGCAGGCGCGTGCGTTGCACGCGCCTGCAATTGCTGCAGACAGTTCGCGCGCATGGGCCTCACGTGCTAGCGGTTGGCGCGCGCGTGAGAGCGCGTGGCGCGTGGATTCCACGCGCCTGCAACCACAACGCGCGCGTGGGCTCCACAAGCCTTCTTCCTCGCGCCCAGAACGAACTTCTGTCGGTTTTCCGCCATTTTCAGTTGCGATTTCACCGCCGTTTCTTCTCTGGCAGCCCATCTAAGACCGAAATAAATTATGGGTTTTGAAAAGCATGCCGGCAAGACCACATGGGTTCAAGTTTCGGCGAAAATGACCAAGAAATTAGCTTCAAATCAAACGAAAAACTCCAAAAACGCAAATCTTCAACCACCATGACTTCCGCAGCTCGATTAGCCTCCGGTGAACACTGATATGCTGAAATAACTCATGGCTAATGTTCCTCATGGCGGTGCGACCGTATGGGTCCAAAATCAAGAGGTGGGTCGCCGGATTTTACCTGGAATTTGCGAGTTTCTCTCTTGACCTCAAAATCCGAAGTTACTGTTCATGTTCTAAAAGCCCGAAAATACGCCAAAAATTCAACAAAAACAAGGCAAAGGCATAAACATGCTCTGATACCAAATGTAAGACATAAAAATCAAATTGCGGAAGTTAGGATAAAAGACAAACCTCCAGCCATTGTTTGTAATCACGTTCGTCTGAAAAACCTAAAACAAGGAAAAATTGGGCATACACTACTAACCAAATTCACTCTCGTACTGATGGTGTATTCTGAATGAGAGAGTTTGTGTTAGACCTTGTCATCACCCGTCAGAAATGAACGTACGTTCCTATTTATACATCGTCTTCCATCAAGACGATTACCAAATGGGCGGTTGTCACGAAATGGTACGAAGCGTGGAAACACTTCATGTTGAATAGTCGCAACTTTTAGAGAAAGTGTTGGTCCAAAATATGGGATCACACAAAAATAAATAACATCTTCTCCTCAGCACTTAAAAAAAGATTTACCTTTTCTCTAGCCCCAGAGTATGGGATGAAGCAGATGTACTTTAGGACATACACGAAATCCTTTAATGAGGCATTTTTCCTCGTTAACTCTCTCACCTCTTGTCCAACACCTCTTGTCCAACACTAGCAATACCATCCCTTCAAAGCCCTTCTCTGGACTTCAAGGACGTTTTCTTAGTTCTCTTTATGATTGGACCATGAGGCCCCCTCAAATGAAAGATGAGGATATTTAAAAATTGTGAGGACATAATTCATCACTGTAATTCTGTCCAAGTTGTTCGGGTAAACTACGTTTGACCACTGGACAAAGCCAGAACAAAATGAAGGCAACGGTCATGGTGAGGCACGTGGATCACGTGAAATGAGACGTTTGATCAAAATCCTTACCATCTGATGAGGACAAGTTTTGATAAGTCAGCAAGGATTCCAATGAGCCTGCTATAAAGATGAAGAGATGTTTGGCAGGTGAAAGGTAGATTATGCATTTGTCTGTAATTAGTGGGATTTGAACTAGTGATTTCCAACTCTTGAACTAGAAAGTCTCTAACCACTCGTTATCATTGAAGAAGAACCCGAAGCAATGCAGCCCTAGTGTATAGCAAAGCCTCTAGAAAAATTGTTTCATAAAACTTGTATGAAAATTTTAAGAATAACGGAACTACTAGTGCAATTACTTTTTTTTTTTGTTTGTAAATTTGTTCAATATTATTCATGTGATCTTTTTTTTTTGGTCAATATGGTCTCTAATATATATTAATCAAGTTAGTCCTTTCATTAAAATTGCAAAGATGCCGACGTATCATTCATTAGAGCCATTTTTAGGCTGATCAGATTAACTAAAGATGAGTTACAACTCTTTCGTTGACTAATATAAAATTATTAGAAAAATTACACAAAAATTACAAATGCTAGGTGAGAAAATTTAACAATTTCGAAATAGGTACATTATATGCTAATCTAATATTTATGAGAAGGGAAGAAAATGGCAGAGAAAGTGGAAACAACAAATAAGGCAGATGTACAGGTAAGTTGAGGGAAGTAATAAAGAAGAGCTCATGATTGAGTTTGCATGTGGTGGCATTTGTCTTTGAAGTTCGAAGTTGCAAAAGAGGTGGAATAATTGGAGTTATGCGCATGGTTCTCATTCGTATAGGAGGGAATGATTATTATTAGTATTTGGTTTATAAATACCAATGATTTGAGATTGTAAAGGTCTCTTTCCACCATCAAGCAAATCTATAATCTATGCTTAGATTTACTTTTGACTGCATGATTTTATTTTCCTCAAAATTTACTCTTTCAATGCAATTTATTTCGACCAAAAAAAAAATGCGATTTACATTTTTCTTGCAATTTTTTTTCTCTGCACGTATCTCCAAATTAATTTGCACCCCATTGAATCCTATATTTGTGCACTTTGGGAGTGAGGTATGTAACCGTGAAGCGATCTTGGTTACTCTTTGTTGACACCTATATTTTTAATGACCAATTTAATCAGTCATTAATTGCATAGAAAATTGGGGATTAATTTTTAATTTCTAACAAAAATAATATTCATTAAATTGCACAGCATATAGAAAGCAGGAGTATTTGCATTAGTAGTAATAGAAACTTTTTTTTTATAAAAAAAAAGAGAGGAAAAAATTAATTAAAAAGAATATTGTTATTATTTAAAAAAGAAAAAAAGAAAGGCTGGGCCGGGCTGGCCATCTTTTCTTCCTTTTATTTTCGCCTGGGCCAGCTCAGCCTCTTCGCTTTTCCTTCTTCCCCGGCCCAGTCTCCTTCCCTCTTCCTTCTTTCCGCTCTTCCCTCGCGCTGGCTGAACAAGAGGACGCAAGAGAACAGAGAAGGACGGCAGAGGGAACAGAACAGAGGCAGAGCGTCGACGGGGAGTTGGTGGTCGGGGCCAAGCCGGCAGTGGCAGCCGGCGTCGCAGGAGGCCATGCGCGCCGAACGGCTTAAAAGGGAGAGAGGAGAGTGAGCGAAGGGGTGGCTGGCTCGTTTGAGAGGGGACGGAGGGGAGAGCTCGAGAGATCCGAGAGAGAGGGAGGCCGAGAGTGAAATCGGAGAGCGGCGCCCAGCCTCGCCCCCATCGATCCAACTATGCGTCCCCGACGACCTCCGAACGGCGTCCCCAAGACCACCGCTCCCCGGCGTACGTGTTTCCGGCGAGTCCCTTTTCCTGGTTCCCAGACCCCACATCCGAGGATCTAGGCTCGGAGGCGTCGAGGCGGTCGGCCATGGCCATATTTGTGTCGAGCGCACCCTTTAACTGCTGTCTCCAAGTCGGGTAGGGAGCCCCTCGCGATTGTACGCCCGTCCCGCGAACCTTTTGCTGCCTTGCCCGGTTTTGGCCAACCCGTGAAACCGAGGCTTGACATTTTCTAGTTTATCTGCGGGTTTGCTTTCAACATGCCTTTATTCTTCGTTTACTAACTTTGTTTATCGGTTTTCTCAAGTTCGGACGTGAGTTCGAGTCCTAAAGATGATCAGTGTCTTCTTCTCGATCCGGGGTCACCACATGTTTGATAATAGGTCCAAGTCAGCCCGTGCACATGCGTTGCCGATTTCCATTCGTTCTTAAGTGCGTATAAGCAGATTTCACATCATCACAAACTGCTTGTCACTCGTCAAGCGGTATTTCCATCGTTAAACTAGGTGGGAGCATGGGAGTTTCTTTGCGTTTTTATCCTCTATGTTTTGCGCGTGGGGAATCGGTTGAGGTCTACGGCCGAAACGTCAATCTCTTGGGTCATGCGCTTTGGCTTGCTTTCCTGATCTCTGCTCTATTCAGTCTTTTATCTTGCGATTATGAATGTGGAATGTGTATTGGAAGATAAAGGTGATTGGTAGTGACCCGAAGAGGGTGATGTGGTTGATGATGACTCATTGGCGGATATTCGTCCAGTGGCCAGCGATGGCGTTAGCATGGCGGTGGCGGCGACGACGTGGGTCTGCTGGCATATGTAGGCTATCAAGTGTGATGTTTAAGTCATTCTCGATTTGAAGTCTAAGAGCGTTGATGGTTGAGCCGCGCTTGTTCTGGAGTTGTTGTTTAGCTTTGGGAATGAACTTTGCAGCAGTAGATAAAAACGTCAGTAATATGTTGGGGATTCGAAGTGGGAAGACTAGGCGAGAAAGAAATGGGCTTGGTGATTTTCTATTTGAATGGGCCGATTAAAGTCCATGGCCCAGAAAGGAGAGCCTACGTCAGCCCATATTCGGACCAGGCCCCGGGGGCCCGCCCAAGTTCCTATTTCATATATTATAAAATTAACTAAAAATCTAAAAAATTTAAAATTTATTTTTTTAAGAAAAAGCTTAAAAATAAGTTTTTTTTGGTAGTTTTTTTCTCAAAATGTGTGAAAATCGCTGATAAAAAATTGTGCTCAAAATTGAACAAGTTCTTATAGTTTCACCATAGGATTTAAGTGTTTTTAGAGACAATTGCTAAGTTGTCATTTGCGCATTTTCATTTCGACTATTATGTGTTTGCGCACTTTTGATATGTTAATTTTAGTTTCCCTAGTTTCCTGTTGACACCTAAATTTTGACGATTTAGTTTATTTATTTTATTGCATAGGAAATTAGGGGTTAATTTTATTAATTGCATAGCATATAGATTTAAGTGCATTTTTTTTAATTTGCATTTTGTTGCATTTTATTGAACCGGTGGCGGATGGGTTCAAATTAGTTGGCCAAGCCTTTTTTTTAAGTGATCGGAAATTATCTCGTGAAAAAATGGGAATTTGAAATTTTTGAGATGCGATTGGATTTTTTTAAGAATATCTTTGGATAAGGCAGATGTGTGAAAAGATATTGCAAGATTTGGATTTAAGGAAAAATTCTATCGTAATCTTGAGCCCTTATCAATATGTGACAAAATTGGTGAAAAAAATATTACGGATATGGATTCGAAGAGGAAATTGAGATCCTAATTTTTCACCTATAAAAGAGGATGTGCGTATGTTTTTTTTGGGAGGGCACACAATTGATTCATAAGGCCACATCACATTTAATATATGGCTACGCAATACAAGAGAGGACATGTTCGCGAGAGTTGAAGAAATCACGGTTGAAACCTCTTCGTGGCCGTGCCTCGACACCGACCCTGCTGCCAATCGTCCGTTGCATTGACAAAGACCAGCCTTGTCGCAATCCTCTCCGATGATAAAGTAGCAGCGTGCACCCCTCGCCTGGCGGTGATCGACAATCACGAAGTTTTGGGGCCTACACGCAATTGCAAACCCACTGCCATTAGAGAGAGAAATCGTGAGTGGGCACATTGAGAGGGAAAATCGAGAGAAAGATGGGGTGGCATTAAAAAAGAGAAAAGTAGAAGAGTTTCTTTGTGAGGTCAGCGAAGGACATGCACGAAGGAGCTTGATACCCAAAGGGAGAAAACGAAGTGGAGATTTTTAGCTTGGTCTACCCCATCCTTGCAGCGAAATCAGAATCTCCAGCAAGCCTTGCAGTCGCACCTTGCCATATGCTCCAGTCACGCTCAAATCAGCAAAGTCAGCACCTCCTTGGGTTCTCGTCGCTGCGCCAATCCAATCCTTGACCCGACACCGTGACGAGTTGCCGTTCCGTTGATCGTTGTCCCGATGTCCTTGCACGATTAGACCGCTCTTCTAGTTGATATACACGGACCATCAATGGTAGACAAGTAAAAATTGACTATGTGGGTTTGAAAGTCAAAGTTGGATATTCAAAGACCAACATCGCCAGAGTGGCCAGAATTTGGTCAAAAGGCTGAGGGGCTTCTGTAGCTACCGTGCGCATTCAGCAAGTCCGATGGCCGCCAAGTGAAGTCGTGCGATCGAGACCAACACCCACGGTGACCCACCGCCACAGCTGCTGCCCTTGAGCCGAGCCCTGTCCTTAGCCGTGCCGCGCCCACCATTGGTCCATTCTACCGATTGAGTTTTTGAAAAAATTCAAATTTAGGTATAGATCTATTTTATTTTATTACGTAGATTTATTAGATTTAGTTTATTAGGTAGATTTATTAGATTTAATTTATTAGATAGATTTGCTTTATCTTATTTTAGGTTTTGATATTTTATCTCATTGTTTGAATTTTTTTTAGAATTAGTCTTTAAGGTATGATTGAGATTCCAACATGAAAGTGCCCCTCAAATTAGGGATTGTCAGTTCGATTTTCGCGCCCGAAATCCGACTCGCAATCCCTTGCAAAAATCGACAATCCAATTTCATGCTCGAGATTCGATTCGCGATTTAATTTTAAAATTGGACAACCCGATCTCATGCGCGAGATATGGTTCGCCAATTTTTGGATATCAATTTTATCTTGTTTGATTTGATGTCATGGTATTTGAGTCAGTTTTATTTTAGTAAAAGAAAAAATCCAAAAAAGATTAGGTTTTTTTTTATCTTGCATGATTAGATTAGGGATTTTATTTTGAGTCATGAAAAAGAAAAGAAAAAAGTGCATTCATTTAGGATGTTAGTTTTTTTATTATTATCTGAATTGCATGTTTAATTTTAATTTCGAATTTCATAAAAAAAAGAAAAAAAATTAGAATTAGGGCATTCTTTGCACGTCATTGCATATTAGATAAAATTTGCATTTTAGGTCTAGATAGATTTTTAGATGAATTGCATGATATGTTTTTTTAAAATGCATGTTTAGAAAGCATTTAGAATAGATAGTATTTCACTTTAATTTGATTTTCATTTTTAAGTGATTTTAATTACGAATTTTCGTTAAATAAAATCATGGAATGCACGTCATTTAGTTTTTATTAAGTTCATTTAATTAGAAATTGCACATCATTAGAATTAGGTCATTTTGATTCATTTAGATTGCATATTTAATTATTGCATGTTCATTAAGAAATCATTAGTTTTTTTTTTTACTTTTACTCATTCATATAGTTTAGGACATTTTGCCATGCCATATTATTTCATATTAGATTAGAAGCATTGCATTGCATATAGACTATATTCTCATTAAAAGTGAAGGCAAAAATTGAGTGATTGCTTGTTAATTAGAAATCATATCTAAGATTGTTGATGTGAATTCTAATCTAACAACGCAGATGCTTTCGTTGCTTTGAGGTAAGTCCTGCATTATTTTATTTGTTTTCTTGAGTGTTAAATTGGTGGTTTGCGCACTCGTATGATCACCTCACATGTTAGGAAAGTGAAATTAATTCAAGCTACTTGCCAAACATTTTTTCAAAAGATAAAAGAAAAGGTACCGAAAGGGCGTTAGAGAAATCTAACATAATCAAGTCCCCGAACTCACAAATCTCTGGTTCGTAAGAGTAAGATGATTCTCCTATTATTTTACTTAGGTGTCTAATCGACCTACCACAAATTGATTAGTGGCGACTTCTTTTTGCATGCTAGATATTTGGATTTAAATCGTGAGTTGGCATGGGCTTGGGAGAGTCCGAGCTAAGTCTAAGCTTAGCAATCCGTTAGCCTAATTTTAGGTGGTGCACCCGAAAATTTGGTCGCGACATTTCCATAGTTAGAAATGGTATTATTTCTTATTTCTTAGCATTAGATTTTCACTTTGCCTTACAACTTATTTAATGTTTTCCTGGTTGTTGATTGTTATTTTTATGATTGCGCCCTTGCATAATCGTCTTACATGTTAGTGGATAAGTTTTAAATCAATATAGACTACCTTTGTGAACAAGAGTAAGTATCAAAATTGCACTAGTTAATTAATTAGTATAATCAAGTCTCTAATCCTAAATTATCTAGTTGCGTAGGAAGTGAGGTATACTATTATGTCTCACTTGGTTTTTAGTCGGTTCCAACAGGCTAGTGGCAACTCATCATTAAAAAATTATTATAGCTTCAATTTGAAACTAGAATTAAATATTCTAACGTCGCGCGAGGTATGGGTTTGGGAGAGTCTATGCCTAAATGAGAGCTGTAAGCCCGCTCTTTAGGCAATACCCCTAAACTTATGTCTTTTTCCCTCTAGATAGAAAAGGTAGGTCGCGACACTCTTGGTGCTATTTTTTTTTTTTTTTTGCTTTAATAAATATTGATCAAAATTTTGGATGTCTTTTGTTAAAATAAATTGTCCCCATTAATTTTCTCTCAAATGTCCATTAATATTGGGAGATAACTTTACAAATCTCACTTGGATAAATATCATTAATTTTGTACCTGATTTTGAATGTGTATGCAATTGTTCACATCCCTTGTTATGTGATGGACAAAACAAGTATAGACCTGGTGCTACTTATTGAGATAACTGAGGTTATTGACGATTTGCTATGATCTGGATGAGTTTCCCTAGAGCTCAACAATGCTTACTATATTCTCTTGTTTATGAAGAAGTAAGAAGTTTATTTTCTTTCAAGTTTTAAATAGTAACCAAATACCTAGTGTTCTTTATTCAGAATATAGAGGATGATGCCTTGATCTAGAAAAGGATGACATAATGTATTAAACAAAAATAATCAAGCCGAAAGTTCAGCATAATTTTCAACATTTGATCGATCTTCAAGTACTACAAGAGGTCAAGAGGTAAATGGAGCCACAATAAGTTAGGCCAGAATTGGTTAGATAATGTGGTCATGTGCAATTTCATGTGCTAAGCACAATAAAATACATTATTTGCACGTAGGTGATCCATTATTTGTAATCAATTGACCAAAGGTATGGTTCGATAAAGTTTCCTACAATTAGGGATGTACCAAAGTATAGCCCTTTACGTAAATTATGGTAAATTTTCTTTTCACCCTTTTGTTATCAAATTGAGGAAGTTCAGTTAGTGATTGTTTAAATAGGACTCTCCTATATCTCTCTCCTTCCACATGTTTGAAATGCATATTTTTTATGGATCCTCTTGCTTAGTGAAAGGATGAAGCAGGTTAAAAGTAACGATGCCAATTCTCCATTGTTATAATCTTCATATATACTTACACTTTACTTCGAATAATATTTTTAATAAATTAAGGACGAGGTCATCCAATAAAGAATTTTGATGAATAGATATATGAACCGAAGGTGACGGCTTTAAATTAAATATTTTCGTATACCCACCTTTCAAGAAACAAGATGACTTTTAGTCAGCTATTCCGAGTTTGATTGGAGGCAATGTTTCAAAAATGGTACCAGAGGTTGAACCGGAGTATGGGCGGTATGCGATTCTACTTGTTCAATTGACCCAACTATATATACCAATCATTTTGAATATAAAGAATGAAGTGAGAAATATAAGCAATTTTTGAAATGATGATTTCGAATATGTTATGAGAGAACTCATTTGCATGCTTCATACTATTTTAGGAGTTTTGCAATGAGTAAAAATCAATTTTTTTCCATTCACATGCTAATGTTCCAAGATCACCCCATTATTTTCAAGTCACAAACTAGGCTACCAACAAGAATATATTAGACATGATGTCATGCGATGGAAAGAGACTGCGCCTCTTTTTCTTTTTTAATTTATTTTTCCATTGACCGTTCTATTGCGACTTAGACATAGCCAGGATACTAACAACGAGCGATGGGGCCAGTGGCCATGGCAAGTTGGGGAGTCATTTGAAATTCATACATGACTGGTGTTGTGGGGGTCGATTACAGGGGCACGAGTTGAGCTTGCCATTGCCTATGGTAGCTTTGTAATCGAGGTTGAGAGTTCCGTCGCCATAAGGGTTGCAAGGGATCTTGATGATGATCACCACCACCGCTTATTTTATTGCGAGCGAGTCCATGATTATGGCCATTCCTCTTCATTTATGATTTTTCTTTTGCCAAGTGATAAGAGAGATGGTGAGGCCGAGCAAGACAACACCAGACACCCTATCCCAAGTGAAAAAACATGCGAATATTGAGAAAGATGAGCTCTAAGTGTGGTGTCGAAATTAATTTATCTGGCATGTTATTATCAACACTTAGGTCTTTGGCCAAAATATATTGGTAGTATGTTAGATTCAAGATGTTCATTGTGGAAATTTATATGATGCTACTTTTTAGGACCTATATAATCATCTCCTTTACTGACAACTTTTGCAAGATGCATGTCCAAAATGATCAAAGGGCCTGTTAGAATGAAGAGTACTAAACTATTTAAGAATGACACACCTTTTCATAGCCTTGATGAGAAGCTGGTAAAGTAAAATTTTCCCTGTTTCTTTCTCTGTGAAGTTTCCCCAAGTCTGCTATGGACTTACTGAATTTTACTGTAATAAACGACAAGCAAATTAACACACAAAAGCCCATGTTCTACAAAATGCATGAGAAAAGGCATTTACCCTCCATGTGCATGGTTCCCGCTAGTATTGAAGTCGAAGCACTCAATGACTAATGGCTTCTCCGGCAACGAGTTTTACTGTATGTCAATTCACTAGTGCCTCCAGGAACATATTAGACAATATGATGACGACTTCAAGGAAATACAAAGAGAACCCGCTGATTCAATTACTCTGGATTGACACTGAGCACTTGATATAAAGCAATCAAAAGATATGGCAAGAAACAATATCAAATAGGACATTTGATGAGAGATTTTGGACAGTTCACACTTTTAGAAAACAGATCTTTGTTTTCCAAACTAGGAACAGTGAAATATTATTTCAATAGCATTCCTGGAAACAACAGATTCCTCATCATAAGTGGGCAACCGGGTTTCTCAACCCTACTTGTGCATTCTTATTAAGAAGCGGCAAGGTCAAACTCTGACTTTTCTTTGTGACTATCTGCAGAAAATGGAAAGGAGAAGATGCTATGGACAAGATCTTGATGGACTACCCTTTTATTTCACTGAACCCAAATGCATGGAAAATGACACGTTCATAGTGTGATCTAGGAGTAAATAACATTTTACTGTGCAATCTTGTATTGATTATGTTAAATTCTGGACATTTGACTAGTTATGAGATATGCAGTACTATATGTGCATATGTCATGGAAATGAATATGGTGTTTTAAGTTTGTGAACTATTTGACATATTTCATAAACTCATTTGAAACAATTGAATAGTCAAATTCCTAAGAACTCATATGATCGTGCACTCAAATGATATTTTTTCACGGCTAATAGAGAATATTACTTCCTAATCCATTAAAAAAACAATTGAATAGTTCATATTGGTGCATATGGAAAGAGCTATGAGGATGAAGCACCAAAAAAGCAATGAATACAACTAAAACTACAACAAGAGGAAAAGAGCAGAATTCAAACATTATTTGATAATAGCAACTAGCAAGTGAGCCTTTCTTCTTCATACTAGCCTTCCGATTAACACATGAAACTGCAGTAGGCTCCACACCTGAGTGATCCTTAGATCATCTGCTTTTGCAATAAATGCATCTAAAATAGGTGAATCATGAAGCAATAGATCACCTTCAATCAACTAGATTACTTTTCTGACATGTCAATATTGGACTCTACCCGTGAGTATATTGGATTTTGGACATCTCACTTTTTCCTCATATATTGCTCATCCTCCAAGGGAGAGGATCGAGCAAAATGAAGATGCCTCCATGATCCGAGAATCTCGGAAAGCCCAGGCGAGTGTTTTATAAAAGTATTCTACAGAAAACTGGATCCAAGGCATTTTTCTCTCTCTTTGATGGTTTGATGATATTCTAACTTGCACTCATTGCAAATTATAGAGTTTCTCACATCAGCTAGGCAATAACTACTATTGTGGTAAAGAGACAGGGATAATAGATGGACATCAAATCTGCAGAAAAAGTTTTTCTTAGTTTCCTCCAAAGTAAATCGGCAAGAATTAACATTCAAAAAGCAGCAGATCACACAAATTCACTTTTCCATGAGGCCTACTCTTCGTGTCCAAGATAGTCAAACTTAGAAGCAGAAGAAAAAGAATGTCTAAACACCACTTTTATATTTAGTTTCATATCTTCCACAAGAATACAATGACCAAAGTTAATTGATTTTTTATCATCAAGTCACTGAGGCAGGCAAAGTAATATCTATGTATCTCTATGTCATGAACTGAAGCAAAACAACTGAAAAGTAGACAGTATGTCCAATTGAGACTTCAGTAGGCTCTGATGTCCTCAGAATTGGTACCCACAATAGCAACCTGCTTGCATGCAACCCTGTGAGTGAGCGAAGCCAAGACAAATTGCTTGGAGATGAAAACATCTAGCATGAACGGCTCCACGTAGGCTATGGTTTGTTGCCCAAAGGACGTGTGCTTATTTGGATTCTTGGACTTCTTCCCCCTTTGGTCAGTGTATAGCTGTTGTTGTCATCATCCAAACTTCAAAGAAACTTCTTGATGCTAAATGAGGCTGCCTAAAAGCCAACACTCATTCAAAATTCCTAGACAATTCGATATATGATAGAGCACCCCCTCATTCGATTGATTATTTGCTCAAACATTATGCTACACCAGTACCATTATCAAGGAAATGACATAAAGAGGACATCCCAAACTAGAAAAAGAATGAGATATTCAATGAAGCACCTACCCATTGTGAATACCACATGTCGGCACAAAGGTTCCATGTCGAGAGGCATCAACACCATGCACTAGAACACTATTAGAGCACATGTTGCAAAAAAATTGCTTCAATATCTTACTCCAGGAGACACTTTCTAGCAAATAAAAGTAGCCACTTTGATCCTAGGGTGCAAGACACCTGAAAGAAACAAACATATCAGTAAGATACTCCTCAAAATTAATCAGAGAAGTGGGCGAGCGCACAGCCCCATATAACAAAACCTCACAATCTTCGAAGCTACATTGACAGAAATTATGCTAAACAATTCATCAAACAGCTAGAATGCGTTGGTGAGTAATCTCACAAAAGCCCCCAATATACAAAATATGTAACGATTCTGTTAGAAAACAGCCAAACTTTTTTATTTTATTTTATGAAAGACTGACTTCATATGAGCCAATATAGAACTCGAAGAAGAACGCAAGTTTCTTCCTTTTGTCACCAAGTTCAGGCAGACACAATTAAGCAAATAGATTCACCTGCCTTACTAAATTCATTGTGGATCGTTCCAAGCCGATAAGGTCCTGATGGTGGTATTAAGGTCGCCCTCCCAGAGTCCTTCATCATCCTCTTCGGAGAGGAGTACTTTATCTAGGTTCGGTGTCCTCAAGGCACCCTTGCAGAATATATGCATCTCAGGGCACTGCGTGATGACAATACGGTTAAGTGATGGGAACCTGAAGGCGCGATTCGTTGGGGAGAAGCTCTCAAGGCTTGATAAACTATCAAGTATTAGCCATTTCAGCTTGGGGAAATGGATCTCCTCTGCTCCATCTCCATCATCTGTTACCACATCTTCCATTGCACCACAATTTCTTAGGGTTAACCAAGTAAGGTGCACCAGACTTGTCATTCCCGAGCGAGTCCCCATATGAACTAAACCATCGCACTTATTTACTTCTAATTGTGTTAATCTCTGGAATGAGGCCCGAGATGGAAATACGATTGATACACTAGGGCAGTGCTCAACCCAAAGATATTCAATCTGTTTGAGGATTTCAGCCATCAATGAGCCATCTTTCCAGATTCCCCTCAAGTTACACAGCATCCGCAGCCCAAGGTGCTTCAGATTTCCAAGTGACTTGATAGGTTTTTCTGCATCTGTTAATCCTCCACAGGGAGTCGCTCCCCCATGTCCAAGAGCATCTTCTGGAAATATCTCCTCGAAGGAACTACACAGCACAACAAGCCCTTCTAGATTGGGGAATCCCTGGAGAAGGAAGTCGGAGGGGAAAGCGACATTTTCATCGTGGTAGCACCCAAAAGTCAGCTCTCTGAGATTGCCAAAGATGTAATGCTGCGGCAGCATCTCAACATCCTCCCTCGTCAATTCCAATATCTCCAGGTGAGGAATGACCTGTGGGAATCCGTTTAATTAGGCCACCATCCACCAAAAGTAAAACAGGGCACATCATGGTCCAATGACTAAATTTACCTTCCATTTATTAGGGAAAAGAGGAAAGAGAACCTGTAGGCTTTTGGCCGGTTTTATCCTTTTTTTTTTAAAAAAAAATCTGAAGCCAAACGAGCAAGAGTTGATGACCATTATACAAGGGTTGTATAACTAGGACGTTTTTTGTTAGTGATACACCCAATTCAATCAAACCATGTTTCGTGAATTTGGATGAAATGAAGTTATTAGTTGATGATCAACTATTTCAATTGTCAACTAATTAAATCCAAATGGCAAAGTAAACACACGTGAATTTCAACTAGTTTGTGGAAAAAACCCAAACAAAACTTCAAATTATGTCATTTGTATATTAAATAGATGTATTTCAATCATAAGATAACATATTAATATATTGCATTCTTTTCTAAGCAGTTGTTCTCATATCTATTTTACTATAGGTCATAAGAAGTTCATGGGTTCACCATTCTATGACTTTGAGAACTAATAGTAGACGTTTTAATGTTACTCATGTTTAAAAATGGAACCCAATTCGGTGTTGGTATGTCATTGATATATCACTCAAATTAAGTGTGGCAATTTCAATTAAACATTAGTAAAATTAAAAGCGTTGGTAACCAATCGGAATAAACGTTAGTAGATTAGTAAAGTAGTTGGTGATCTTGAAAGCACAAAGAAATATCAGTACATTTTAAGATCCACAGATAAAAAGTTGGTGAGTGACTAAAATCAATTTGGTAAAAAAATAAATCAATTGGTATCTTAATTTAATGAATGTTGTTAAAACAATCAAATTAACGTTTGTATTTTCAAATTAAAGATAGTGATTTGAAAGGCATTGTCGACAAAAAAAAAGACGTTAAAATGTCACAAGAGTAAATATTGGTTGATTATTAGAGTAGTTCATAATTTTGGAAATGATGGCACTTTTCAAAACCTAGCAAGATAAAACGTTGGCAATTAACTAAAATCGGTTTGTATCTTAATGTGACAAATGTTTATACATCAATCACATTAAGTTCAGTATATTCCATATAAAGTTAGTAATTTCAAATACGTTGGTGAGCTTCAAGAATAAATGTTGGTATATGATAAAAGTAGTTGGTAGTTTTGAAAAAAAGAAAAAAAAATATGCTTTTCAAAGCCTATATAAGCAAATTAGCCACTATACTTCACAATTATCAACAAGGTTCACAATGTTTGAGCATGGAACTTTGTTCCAAATGAACATTATACTAAAAAATTCACTTTTGGCAGACGGGCAAGTCAAATGAAATAAAAAAATTTCATTAGAAGCTTCACTATCTATGCAAGTTAATTCAATATTTTTTTTTTCAAAGTAAAAGCTAGAATCACTAGATTATATACCAAAGACTATGAGCTGGAAATAATTAACAGCAATCAATCTTCAAATTTATAAGCAATTCACAAGTGTGTTATGGTGAGCATTAATAAGCATTAAGTGTGACAATTTTAATCTCTTGTAGAAAATAACGAAGCACTGATAGCTATGCATATAAACCAATGAAGATAATGGCAGAAAGCTAGAATTATGGACGAACCTTTTCAAAAGAAAAGAGTGTAGGTTGGTTCTTGTTGGTAGTTGTACCTTGGCAGCTTTGGAATTCACAAGCAAATGAGAATGACCTCATCTTGTTGCAATGTGTCACTTGCAATTGCTTAAAGAGTGGCCATGCCGAAGTATGACTATTTTGGTAGAAGCTCCTCAGTTTCGGCAAGTCAAATAATTTTAGTTCGGTTAATTGTGGAAAGAAGAGATCACCTGCGCTCATACTTACTCCATCTTCCTCTGGGATAATTTCCTCCACCCCACAATCCCATACATAAAGATTTTGGAGCTGTGTCATACTTTTTGCCACTGAGCTTGGAAATAAACTTTTGAGACACTCACACTTGCCAACGTCCATGCATTGTAAGCGTCCAAAGGTAAGACCTCCTTGAGGAAGTCCACTCCACACGTGTTTCATTTTTGAGAGATGCGTCAAAACTAATTCTCTCAATTGAAAAGTACTTGTAGAACAAGCTTCGCTAAATTCAAACTCCTGGGCTTGAAATATCATTTCTAAGGATGCACAATCGGTCACAGTTATCTTCTCTAGGTTTTGAAATTTGGTGAGCATATTATAAGATGAAAATATGGATAAAAGTTTCTTACAATACTTCACCACTAGTGTCTTGAGTTTGCCAAAGGCATTTGAATTAAGATCATCAAGCCATATCTTCTCCATATTATCCATGTGCAAGATCTTCATTGACTCCATACCGGGAAACTCAACCTGTTATTTTTCAATTTAATTAATGAGAGTTGGCTCTCTATTCCCTCAAAATAGAGAATACTTTAATTTCGAGAACAAAGAAAATCATAGGATGGGCATGATCAAATAATAGAAAGAAAAGAAACGAGATGTATGTTATTTCTTTTTAGCAAATGCCACCCTCTAATATTCATTCTCCTGTCATACAATTTTAAAGTAGAAAGCATAAATTTTTCTAATATATTTCAAGAATTATTTGTAAGCAGTAGCTTGACCATAGCCTTCTTAGTTGGACAACCATATTCATTTCATGCATAATTTGTCTCCCATGAACCTCAAATTTAGCCCATCTTAGATTTAGCTCATTACAACACTGAAAAACATAATAACCTATATACTGTCCCATTTCTTTGAAGTGCAAACAATAAAACAAAAACCAATTCGCACAACAATGCTTCATTGATCTTGCACTTCAAAAGTTCTCCGACAAAGTATAGACTCAAAATAAACACATCAAATACTAAAAAAAGAATCCATCAATTAAATCAAAAGATGGTGAGTGCAGGTATGTACAATTTAATTGATGTTGTACGAGATTCTCCAATCACTAGCTGATTTGTTTCTTTATAAGTTTGTTATTCAAAATTATTGAGACTAAGGATATTACTCTTGATTTATTTTGGTTAATAGTTCATCACTATCATTAAAGTTGCCTATAAATATAAACCAATTAAATATTTTTCTTTAGTTCTAATGATGAATTGATTTGAATCATTTGATAGCTAAGTTTGCCTATTAGACGTATCTCTTTCCCCACCTGAATTTGCCTTTCCATCTCTTTCATCTCTCTTTAGTTTCTCCGTCTTTTTCTTATTATCGATTTTCCTCCACTTTCAACGAATCTAAACCTAACTTTTTTCATGTTTTCGTTCCATATTAGTTGGTTTTGGATATAGATCTATTCTTCATCAATTGGTCATTGAGCTAGATCTCTTCAATATAAATTGGTATTAGAATTTCGCTTTAAATATGTATTATCATTGTGCAACTATTCTAGACCAAGTGCCAACGCTATGGTACTTATTTTAGTTACTACACTTGCATTTCTAATCTGATATGCTCATGAAGATATATGGCATCATGCCTATTGAAACTTTAGCCACCATGCTTGCTTATTAGTCGCCACTCTATGCTTGGTTTATTTTCTTATTTAATAATGTTGCAATATTTATTAGCTCTGGTATATCGAAATTTGAAAAGAGTAGGACTTATCAAGTTTATTACATTGATTGGTATGGCAATTATTATTATTATTATTATTATTATTATTATTATTATTATTATTATTATTATTATTATTATTATTATTATTATTATTATTATTATTATTATTGTTATTATTATTATTATTATCATCATGTCATTCTAATAATGTTGACTGTCAGGAGCAATCCGACTATTGCCGTGATTGTGGTTATCATAAATCCTTAACAATCTTGAAGAGGTTAAACAAATTTTGGTGGTCTGAGAGAATATTTCGACAATTTTAATGAGAATTGAATAGATTCAATCAAAACTATAAGGAAGACAACAAAATAGTCCAAAATCAATTGTCTATTGAGCAAAATAGCTTGGATAAGTGCTCTCAATGTCTTGAAGATTTAAATAAGGACTCTGCTTGTGGGAATAGTATAGTGAGTGGAGTAAAATTCTACTAACTAATCTGGATGAATTTAAAGAAGCATCTTCTGAAATTTAGTAAAATCTTAAACGTAATTTCTCCTATTGATCATTCATAGAAATGCAATTTGTGATGCTAAAATTTGTACTAAAATACTTAGTATAGCCTTATACTTTGAAGGTGCATATCCAAATAAACTTTTGTGGAGATGGATATATGACATGATTCTTCAATGACCTTGCTATTTATTTGTCTTATTTATGCTTGCTTAATTTGAACTCTTTTTTTTGTTTTTTGGGGTAAGGTACTCTTGTTTTAATTACCTATTATATCGACCAAGATATTAGTTTTCTTCAGTTTTGAGGATGAATTTATTGACTAATGAGTATGCCTATTTGGTGTTTCTTCTTCCTCACCTAATTTGGCATCTCTCTCTCTCTCTCTCTCTCTCTCTCTCTCTCTAGTTTTTCCCTAGTTTGTTACTATATGATTTTCCTTCGGATTTTATGATTCTAAACAAATCTTGCTATGCAATTTCATTCTGCTAACATATGTATCATACACCTAGTAAAAAGCTCCCCAAATTTATAGTGAATGACTGCGTATTGAATTATAGATTCCATGTCAATGCAATTAAGTTATTGACATGTAATGCATGTAGCAGCCACTCTCCTTCTATGCAAAGAAAATATTGGCTTGTGTGGAGTCAAGAATACAGATTTGCTGAGTCATGATTCCAATTTTACACCAGAGCTCCTTTGTTTAGCATTTGATGAAGCTGACTAGGTTTGACCCCAAGGTGAAAAGTATTATGTTAACTAGTTGCAGTTTTAGTCATAATCAATAAATAAGGTGTATTGGAAGTCCTAAATCTTAAATTTGAAATGTAGTTAAGTCCTAAACCTTCAAATTGGTTTACTCAAGATTTAAATGTTTCTGAAAAAGCGTAATCAAAGGTTTTTCAGTACACATAACTTAGATTGCCTATGTAGCAACCCCAAATTACATTTGTTTGTATTAATTTATGACTTAATTACATCAACTGAAAGGTTTAGGTTTCAATTGTACTTTTGATAAAGGTTTAAGAGTTCATTGCTCCAATTAAAAAATTTATGACTCAATTGCATTTCATAAATACATTTTAGGACTTGTGGAATGATTTTCCCATCACAATATTTACAATTGACTTTAGGAATCAGTGACAAAATGACTCCTAAAACTTATTTTGGTTTGGCATGTTTAAGAACTAATTTTTTTTTTCCTTTATTAGTAAAACTTGTTTTGGTTCAGCATAGGAGTCTTTCCATAGCCCAAATTAGTTTCAGGAGAACGGAAAGTATATTTGGCATTTTTCATCGAATTTTCCTTTTTTTAATTCTAAAAAATGTGGTGATAATGTGATGATGCCACATTAAAAAAAGTGACAAAAAATATATAAAAAAAAATACATATAAGAGAGCAAGGCGGATAAGGGGGTCCTAGGGCTTTGCACTGGCTAGGACCGTCACCATCCCGCAGGTCACAACAAGGGCGCTCGGCACCCTCGCCAGGCCACCAACAGTAGCCAAACTTGGCTCCTCGCCACCACGTGAGTGAGCGCACTTGCCCTCACCAAATTGGCAAGGGCGGTAACAGGCCATTGCTTGCTCATGGTGAAGATGGTTAGCCCTTGTCGGCAAGAAGGGAAGCAGTAGTGGCGCTTCCTATGTAGCCTTCCCCCCCGAACTAGCAATTTCCAGTAGGACTTTTTTTATTTCTAGTTTCATATTAGTGTAGATTTGTTTATCTAATTTTTAGTATGTTCTTATTATTTTTATTTTTATTTTATTTTTCAATGTGGCAATAGTGAGACAGCTCCCTTTGTGCTTGAGGAAGCTCAATCACCGTGTCAAAGGCCATGCAGGACTGAAAATATGATAAAAATGCAGAATTTCTCTACAAAAAATGGACGGACTTAACAAGTCTTGAAATGCATCAACTGTGCAAATTTTAGAACTTAAGCGCTGAACCAACACAAGTTTTAGAACTCGTAGTGTCATTAACCCTTGATTTTACGTTGAACAATTTAGCATTTTCTAGACTCTAGATTAATTGAAAGTTGTTAATTGAAGCTTAGCCTCTCATTAATAGTTGTACTTCAGCTACAATCTAGTCTAATACTTGAAAAAGAAACAAAAACAATATTAAGTTTTTGAAACCTATGAAAAAGTTTTGATATATACATTTCAGTATGTTTATAATAAAGAAGTAGCTTTCAGATGTTTCTTAGTTGAGATAAAAGATATGTAAAAGAAAATGACAAGTTATCATAAGTCACCCCATAAATCATTACATTGTATTAGCTGAAACCATCAGGATAACAAATTAGATATGCCATTAAAGAAGAATGGGTGCAAACCTTTTCGACAAGTAAAAGCGGTTGTTGTGTTGGAACGTTGCCCTCTAGTTTTCTACGACTTGCATCTCCTAAAATCACCTCCACAGCTTTACAATCTTCAACAGTAAACTCTTTCAAGGAGGGCCACTCTGAAATATGCTTCCCTTGATAGAAACTTCTGAGTTTTGGCATGTTGTGTAGGTATAGAGTGACAAGTTGAGGAATTACAATTTTATCAATTGCTTCTTTAGGTTTCTCCTCTTCTTTGGCGACAATGTACTCCATCTCTCCACAATCACTCAGACCAAGATATTGGAGTTGTCCTAGACTTTTTGCCATAGACATTGTAAAAAGGTTTCTTAGACGTGGGCACTTCTCAACGGTCAAAGACTCCACACGGTGAAGTAGCCTCTTCCACATGAATGAAGGAATCACAGTCATTAGGTTGTGACACTGCTTCACCTTGAGGACTTTTAGACGGCGAAAGGATTCCAAAAGGATTTTATCATTCCATATATCTTTCTGTTGAACTCCCTCGACGTGTAGCTCTTCTAACTTTGGAAATGCAAGCTACAAATGTACAGGGATAAATGAAAACTATGCAAAATTGCTTAGGGTCAAAGCACTAAAAACAAAGAAAAATAACACATAAGATAAATCAGGATATGATACCTTCTCATCAAATAGGGGATATAACCCATCACTAGCACAACTCTCTGAACTAAAGCAAATCAAACTCTTAAGGTCATCAAGCTTGAGTTTGGTTAAATGAGGGAATTTGAATGTCTCTACGGTTTTCCCTTTTCCTTCTTCCATCGCAATTATGCTCCGCAGATTATTGCAACAGGAAACATCAAGCACTACAAGTTCATGAAGAGTTTTGGCCGTGGCACTTAAGAAGAGATATGACAAACTATGACAACGCCTCACGTTCACTTCCATTAGACTAGGAAATGTCAAGGTTACTTTGCAGTCACTCTTCAAAATGTTTGTTAGCCTTGGTAGATTCAACAACTTCATTTTTTTTAATGGAGAGTGGACCAATGGATTTTGCCTTCTCTCATAGCTGAGACTTGCCAGTTCAAATAATGATTCCAAGGAGGGACACCCAACCACCTCAATTTTACTTAGGCTTTGCAACATATCCATTGAATTTGTGGGAAAAACATGTGACAAATTTTCACAAAGTTCAACAGTGAAGGATGCAAGTTTGCAGAAGGACTGTCCAGAGACTTGATTGTGCCATATCCTCTTTAATTGGCACATGGATGAAAACTTCAATTCAACCAGGCTTGGAAAAAGAACCTGCGTAAAATCATGTTATATGTAGAATTATTGAAATTTTTGGTATAGAATTTTATTATGCTAGAATTCGAGGGCAACTTTGGGAATGACTAGTAGCAAGTTACTTTTTCCACCGCGATCTGCCAAACTTCTGGTACAGAATAATGATCCAATTTCTACTAAATTGCCTCACTAACTAGAACTAGAAGAATGATCAACAGAAATATACTATAGATGCTTACCTTTTCATTGAAAAAGCCAGGCAAGGATGAGACGGTGTGGATACACCCAAATGCTTGTTGTACACGAGTATCCGTTGCCATTGATTGTTGCCTTCCTTCGAATGAAGAGAATGTCATCATTTTGGCGCATTGAGATATTGTCAATCTTGCTAGGGATGGACAACGAATACACCACATTCCATAAGAGAATGTCATGAGATTTGGCAATTTTTCAAGAGACAATGAGGTTAACAGAGGAAACTCTAAAGCGTCGGTGGTTGTAGCTTCCTCCAATTCTTCTTCTTGCGCATCAATAATTTCCTCCATCAATTTACAATTCACTATTTCTATTTCTTTTATTTGCCTGAGTGCTTTAGCCATGGAAGAAGAAAAAAGAAACCTCAAGTTATCACAGTTTTGCACCTTTAGTGCCCTTAAATTTTGAAAACACAAGTTTTTTCGTGGATTTTTGTTCCATATCCTTCCCAAACTTGGTAAGTCACTTAAGATTAATTCTCTCAATTGTGACAAAATCTCAACTTCCCCATTGGTTGTCAATCCTTCAAGGTCAAATACTTCTCGTATTAACTGACATCTTTCAATGGTTATGGCTTCCAAACTCTGTAGCTTTGTTATCTGCAAGGGGTGAGTAACCCCACATTAATTCATAAGAATGCTTTTATCTAGAAATACAATTTGCTATGAAATAATAATAAAGTAAATGAACTCATACAATAGCTTTAGAGATAATGGAAGAAAATGTGGAGTAGTGATTTTTGAATTTGCCTTATTCTTCTTCAGAATTTATCAACTTTACACTTACGTATCATTTCGCTTTTATTTATTTGGACTTTATTGAATATACAATAATAAGAGTGAATTTATAGTCCCTGAATGATCGGGGTTATTAAATTTATCCATAGATTATGCGCTTTCTACCTAAATTTTCCAAATTCATGGCATAGGCTCAATTGATTAAAAAATCATAGACTATGATTTTATATAATACCTCAAACGAATTATTTTATACTGAATAGTCATGAACTAAATTAGCAAACAGAGAAAAACTATACTTTAATTGATTTACAGGGGTAATTTGAGCCTGGCATTTTTTCCAAAGTATTTAAAAAAAACATCTCTTATCGAAAGATTGAAAAGTAAAAAGTTATTGTAAATTACGAGAAATACTATATTAAACTGAATATGTTGTTGCCCCCATGCATAGCACTATAGGATCCATTATTTCTAACATAGTATGCGAAATACATGCCACGGTGGTCGAAAGTAGAAAAAATAAAATAAAAGTGTTGATCACTGTAAGATCCATGCTCGGCCAAGAGACCATGAACTGACCACAACCGAACAATATGGGCATAAAAGTCAATTTCATTAAAGGATTTAATTTATCTATACCTAAGATGCGCTTCCTCAATAAAGAGCAAAATCATTTGGCAAAATTTATTTATGTAGCCAAGAAAATGAATTACTTAATTCAACAAATGATTTTAGTCGAGCATCATGCTTTTGAGGTGTGGCTCACATGAAAATTATCATTTTAAAAATAATTTAAAAAAGGGTTTCCATTTTTTTTATACTGATAGAACACTTGACGGAATTGTTAAATTGAAGCAATAGTACTCATATGCATGCTAGACATGTTTCTAATTAATACTTTCAAAAACTATATTATTAGGAAAACAATAAATTTAAACGTGTGCAGGACACAAAAATTCTACTAGTAATATTAGAAAAGTGGTAAGAATAAAGAATTGTGGTAGATTTGATCACCACCAAAAGTCCATAGATTACATGAATTAGAAAAAAAAAAGTTAATTAGTTAATGTTAATCAAATGGAATATTGAATGCCAGAAGCAAAAGCAAAAACTCAAAATGAAAATAAAAATGACTCAACATAGATCATTGAAGGACGTATAGGAATTTGGGGCGACGAGGGCCTAGACTGGGCCGAACCCTTAGGTTGGGCCTAATTTATTGTGCAGGCCCACCCGTAACAAAAAATACATGCATAAAAATCAAGACCCGGCACGAGCATTATCACTAGATAGGATAATGCCACAAATATCCATAAAATTTGGCCAATCATGCAATGTGGTTTCTGAAATTTAGCCCAATATATAATGTGATCACTCAAATTTGTTCATTTGATAATGGAACTTTGGGTCGAACCACAATTCCATGAAGGTCCATTCACCTACCACAACTCTTCACAATCATTTGGGGAAAAAAATTAACCCTCTCAAGTTCTCAATTACTCTAACGCTAATGCACTTACGTTTAAAATTACAAAATTTTAACTAATTGATTTGGATGTTATTTGACGCAGTCACTGTAGTTACTTTTTTTTTTTGTCAGAAATAGTTAAATTCACATATTGAAATTTCTTTAGTTCTTTCTCACTTTAATCAAGCAGATATAATAAGATTCTACATAAGTCCATTCATTATTAAATAAAGGTCATGTATACTTCCTTCAACTTATGAATATATCTATAAATATCTGTGTATACATATTCAATATTACCATTGAGCAATGATGAACTTCTACATAATTGAAAAAACCTAATCATCGTACGGTGTTCTTTATTTCGTTGATAATATAACACAAATTAAGCGAGGTGTAATTTCAACTAACGTATGAATGTTTTATGTATTTACATATCACATAGCAATTCCATTTTAAACAATTAAATTATTGTTTGTCTTGATTATTCTGGAGAACAAACTCTCAAAAACAAATTATATACCTGTTGCCCGTCAAAGAAATCAACCGAATGGTCTGCAGTTTTACAGAAATGCGTCATCTCTGGCAAGTTTTGTAATGTCAGCCTACGCAAATTGCATGACTTCACTTGGGGAACATCATCTATTTCATCTCCCTCTTCATCTGCCTCGGCATCTGCGACAATTTGCTGCATCAAGTGGCATCTGCTTATTTTAATCTCTTCGAGCTGCAATAATATTCTTGTC
Source organism: Eucalyptus pauciflora (assembly GCA_007663325.1). Taxonomy (NCBI): domain Eukaryota; kingdom Viridiplantae; phylum Streptophyta; class Magnoliopsida; order Myrtales; family Myrtaceae; genus Eucalyptus; species Eucalyptus pauciflora. The sequence continues at coordinate 4,548,759 of VMYD01000024.1, read as the reverse complement.
ATGGACAAAGGAAACAAATGTTTGATTACACCACAGTTGTCCACTTTCACAATCTTTAATTTGCTGAAGGATTCTGGGGCAAGACAGCCGCGACATATCTTTTCCAAGTTGTTCAGATTCTCGAGAAACAGAGATTCCAATCTCGTAAATGCAGTGCACTGCACATTCTCTGTAAAGTGAACAACATACTGAAATGAGGGGCTATTTTGTACGTGAAGATGCTTCAATGCCTCAAATCCTTCGACGCACAAATCGTGAATGCTATCGATGCCATCTTGCAATCCATCCAAGTGGAGATCTTGCGTTTTCTGTAAACACTTTGACACCCACTCTTCAAGAAGAAGATTGCCTGAATGCAGCTCGAGCTTTAAAATTTTAGATTCTGTGTTTTTACCCGACCAATCCCAAACGCCCCCGATTTGGATTTTATGCTTGTTTAGTTTCTGAAATGGCAGATCTCTTGGGAGATAGGCAGAATGAGGGATGGCAATGTATAAAGTGCTCAACTTTTTCATGTTTTTCAACTCAGCCAGGCTCGCGTTGCTTTGCGTTACTTCATCCTCAGCCTCCCACTGATCAAAACTGTATTCCATATACAGCTCTTCTAAATTAACCAATCTTCCAAGCACTCCAGGTTCGATAATTTTGAGCTTAGTGCACCCTGTCATGTTCAAAAATCTCAATTCTACTAGTTCACCTATTTCTTTGGGCAGCCGAGTAATTGCAGATCTATAGAAACTTAGGAACTGCAATCCTTTCAGCTTTCCAAGAATAGTCACATCCTCCAGATGGCAGTAATCTAGACTTAGCGACTTGAGGTCTTCAAGGTACTCAATAGACGAAGGTAGAGAGGTGAAAGATAAGCTAGTAAAGTCCAAGACTTGGAGCTTCGTCGTAGATTCAAAAAATGACGCATGAATTTTGAGAGACGGGTTGTTTTCGGCTAATATAAGTATCCTCAAGTTTGGGCAGTCCAACTTTTCAGGAAGCTCATCAATGCCTACAAAAGGGAAGGACATGGCGGTGCATTTTCTGAGCTCATCCTTTGACCATTCTTTAAACCCATAATCCTCCCTCCCAACCAAGGCGTTCCATTGAGTGGAAGCAATAGAGATGGCCACGTCAACAAATATGTCATGCATTTTGAGCTCTTTCATGTCATCACTATCTAGTAACAAAGAAGAGTCCTGTAGGCTATGCAGATCCATAATCAACCTATCTCTAGCGTCTTCGATGGTCTTGAATTTTTTATATAAACCCAAACTCATGCAGTACGCAAGGGTATACCTCATGATAATTCTTCCTGAGTCTAGAGCAGAAACCAAGAACAATGATTTGATCCTTTCATCTTTTAAATCCTTGTAATTTAGTTCCACTATTGACTTTGCATCCGACAATTCTATATTGGTCGAAGCATTCCTCCATTCAGCCAAATCTCCATGCTTCAACCTTTTTGCCACCGATAGAATCAAAAGAGGCAGGCCACCACAATTCTTGACCACTCCATCCACCAAGGGATTAAAATCAATATCGTTAACTCTGTCCTCCACTGTCCTTTCAAAGAGTCTTCGTGCTTCTCCATGATTTAATTCATTGAGTCGGAATTCTTGGTCAATGCCCATGTCAATGCGCAAAACATCTCGGTATCTAGACGATAGCAATAACTTGCAACCTCTTATTTTATTATCGTCGCCACAAGGGATTCCAACATCCTTTAACTCTAGCTTCTTCCACAAATTATCTAAAATGATGAGAATGTTTTTCTCATGGTCACACTCTAACCTCTCACGCAAACGATCTGCTCTCCCTCGAACAGTTTCCATATTTATTAGCTTCAGGCCAAGCGCGTCAGCGATTTCTCCTTGGATTCTTTTCAGGTCTGGATTGCGTGATACATTCGCCATGACAACCACTTCAAACAATTTCTCTTTCTTGACTCGCCTTTCAATGTCCGCTAGAAGCTTGGACTTGCCAACCCCACCTGGCCCATACACCCCAATCACACAGAGCTTGTCATTAGCTATAGCCTTCATTACTTCCTCTGTGATTTTAGCCCTTGACTCTAGGACATCTTTCTTGTCAACAGATCTTGGAGTGGGAGTGGGAGCAGTGACAATTCCTGTCGGAGTACTCTCATAGTAGACCTTCTGGAAGTAATTATTTGCAGTTTCATCATGAAGTCCCTGAATGACTTGAGTCATCTTCTTCACCTTCCTCCCGATTGGATGGCGCACCATGGGGTTGGGAAGCCACCCACACAAGCAAGCATTTTTTGCGCTTTCACCATGTTTTAACAGGTTTTGTGCTTGCGTAGCCTCATTTTCCACACTCTCCAGCCACTTCTTAATATCTTTTTCTATACGCTTTCCATCATTCTCAGCTTCTTCGATGGAGTGCTGCACCCTTTCTCTCGCAGTCTCCAGCTTCTCGACTCCATTTTTGAGATCTTGGACGTAACTCTTGTAGCACAACACGTATCCAAATTGGCGTCCAATGGGAGCAAACAAGTACTCACCTAGTTTCGATACAAGATTCGATGCAACAGAGGTAGCAAATGCCTCGCCCATAATTTCTTCTTTAATTGCTTAAACAAATATGTGGGAAGGAAACTGAACAGAAAAGAGAATTAATCACTCGCGATGTATGAAAAGAAAGGAAGACCAAAGTGATAAAACGATGTGAACGACCAAACAAACCAAAGGAGAGAGAGAGAAGCACATTGCATGAAAATATATATATGTAAAGTTGTGGCACTAGATGGACCCAAATGAGAAAATATTAGGTACAATACATTTGCTAGACTCGGACTTACGACAGATCATTCGACCCACGACACATGTCTAAACAGGTCTCATCTGTTAGAATTACTTTAAAATCTCTCCTTTCTCTCCCGTTACTTCATTTACTTCTCCGTTCGCTTCTCTCTCTCTCTCTTCGCGACTACAACTTCAGAGCTCAAACTCCATGTAAGCGAAGCTTCATTACAATTTACACCTCTATGATAGTTAGCAATTAGTTGGTGCATGGCAGTGGGCGAAGGTGGCCTCGCCTCGGCTGGCGAGGATAGCCTCACCCGCGGCCAACGAGGCTGGCCTCGCCCAGACCATCGTGGTCGCGAGTGAGGGCGCCTTTGCTCGTGGCCTCTGAGGCCACAGAAGCGAGTCTCCTTTTTCTGAACGAAGAAGAAGAAAAGAGAAATATAGAGAGGGAGAGAGCGTCGGCAAGAGAATACAACGGTGAGAGACAAGAGATGGAGTAATTGATAAGTGGGATCACCTTATCACGTGTCAATCAATAAATAGAGTGTTTTATCTCTGATTTGACAAATCCATCGTGCCTAATATTTTCTCCACCCGAGAAGTAACACGTTACTGGTTTACGTGGACAATTTGCAGATGATCGTACGTGGGCAAGCGGTACGTGACTGGACTACCACGTGCTATAGAAGGCTAAAGTTCTCTTCTCCTTCTTCTTTTCTTTTTCCCGTTATTCCTGCTTTATTTAATTATTGTTTTTGAAAAAGGAAATGACTCTTCGAGGGTCCAACAAATTTTGCGGTTTCCATTACAATCCCACACTCTGAAGGTGTCGATTTCTTTTTAAGTATCGACAGTTAGAATTATTTAAAACTTTTTCTCAATATTTTAAAGCTCAAAACTTTTCTTTCATTTATAGGATTTTGCAGGAAAGCAAGTGGTACTTTTTAAAAAATGATGAACAAAATAACATTTGACAGCTGGTGCAAATGTTTGTACCATCCACCATCTGGATTTGAATGGAAAATATCGGGAGCTCCTGGATCTCGCCGCGTGTCTGAAATTCCATTAACGGCCAAGAACGATTTTCTCATGTTTTGACAGGGTTGGGAGGTTGTTGCCGGTCTCGAGGGCCGCCGAAGATGAAGAAGTCGGAGACCTTCGCCACCCGTCCTGGCCCCACCAACCGGCAGCCGAGCCCGGCGACGGCCTGCTCTCCAGATCTGGACGAGCAGCTCACGAGCGACGCCGACGCTCGTCCATGGCCGTCGTCGGCGTCCTTCGGCCAGATCTGGTCGGAGGAGGTGGTGGAGCTGCCGGAGGAGTCGCGGGAGGAGGTGGAGGAGGAGGCGAGGAGTTATGGACAATGGAAATGCGGGGAGAGCTGGAGGAGAGGATCTGGCCCTTGTAGGGGAGCTAGTCGGCGACACAGAGGGTAAAGGAGGAGCGGGGGTAGAGAGGGATGACGGAACTCGAAGTTCAAGTGTGCTCCAATTTAAATCCGAAGCATGAGAAGAAAAATGACATGCATATTATCATCGATTCTTTTGAGTATGTCAGAATTATTTAGAATTTTTTCTTCCTATTTTAAAGCTTAAAACATTTCTTTCATTTACAGGATTTTAAAGGAAAGCAAGTAGTCCTTTTTAAAATTTTAGTGAACAAATAACATTTGACAGCTGGTACATGTTTGGATGTTTGTCCCATCCACCATCTCGATTTGAATAGAAAAATCGTGGGCGTTCCTGACCCTCACCACTTCTCTGAGTGGGCCCCACTTTTCAGATATTGGGTGCTCCAGGACCTCGCCACGTGTCCAGGTGAACTTTTTAGATTGCTCTCCCATCTGCTTATTTCCCATCTAATTTCGAAACACAATTAACGGCGTGCAACGATTTTTTCATGTTTCAATGCAGTTGGCAGACTATTTGCGGGTCTCAAGAGCCGCCGAAGAAGAAGAAGTCGGAGGCCTTCGCCACCCGTTCCCGGCCCCACCAACCGGCAGCCGAGCCCGGCAACGGGCTGTTCTCGAGATCCAGATCCGGACGAGCGGCTCGCGAGCGACGCCGACGCTCGTCCATGGCCGTCTTCGGCGTCCTTCGGCCAGATCTGGTCGGAGTAGGTGGTGGAGCTGTCGGAGGAGTCGCGGGACGAGGAGGTGGCGGAGTCTGAGGTGGAGGAGGAGGCGAGAAGGGTACGGACCATGGAGAGGCGGTGGGGAGAGCTGGAGGGGGAGGAGCTGGCCCTCGTAGAAGAGCTCGTAGGCGACGCAGAGGGTGGAGGGGGAGCGGGGGGCGAGAAATATGGTGAACTCGGAGTCGGAGGAGGAGGAGGACGAGAAGGAGTGGGAAGGCGACGAGGGAAGGGTGTGGTAGTGGGTGATTCAGGGTTTTGCCTCTTCTCCTCCCCATAGTTGATGCTTGATGAAGACGATGAGCTTGGGTCCGTGAAAGCTTTTCAGAGACACGAGATGTGGCTGACGTGGAAGTTCAGGACCACTTAACGTTTTTTACGTGAGGAGGGATTACGATCAATTCTTAGCACCCAGCAGATGCCATGTCCCCTATCAATTAAAAGAGAATCTTTTCAACTGGGATTTCGCTCTGCAGTTTAAAGAGGAAATACCCAGCTCTGAAGTTTAAATTTGGATTTCGCTCGCCCAACCCGGCTAGTGTCTGGGCCATTTTTGAGTTTGAATGGACATTCGCAAGTCTCAACGGTCGAAAAACTAGGCATTGGAAGTTTAGTAACAGCTTGCAGACAGCCACCACGATGGAAATTGGTCGGGAGTTTGTTTTCGTTTAAATAAGGTAGCCTATTGTCTTGGACTTGTGTACATGAAAATACTTGCAAAATCTCCCTCGTGTTCACTTTGCAAGTAAACTTCTAGTGAGAGAAATTGTTTGTAGATGAATTCACTTTGCTTGCAGTGAGTCTTGGCTCCATCGTAAAACAACCTCCATACGATAAATCGGATAATAGTGGAACAAGCACAACTCCCGAATGGTCTCGAGAAGTGGAGTAGGCATTGATTTGGGTAAAGCCACCATAAATCTTCCCTAACCTCTTTATATTTATGTATGCTAAATGTTTTATATATTGTTCGTATGGAAATCTTTTTGGGGGGCTAAGTTGGCCGAGCACTTCAATGTTTCAAGAGAATTATTATAATCTTGCCCATTTGAAAATCATGTGTACGAAGAAATGGTCTATATATTGATTTACTTTACGGCTCTTTTTAAAATAAAAATGCTTTCATGACTTGAAATGGATGGAGTAATGTTAATATGTTATTTAACCTTTAAAAGAATTGGACAACCAAGATGAATATTTTCAAGTAAGTGAACTAATATCGGTGTCAATGGCTCAAGCTGATGCTTGAGGACACGACTCACAAGAGCAACATATCTTTGATGATACGGAAAAATTATTATTTAAGTTTCAAAAAATAAATAGGCCGTGCTAACTATCTAGTGTTCGAAAAAACACCATCTTTAACAGGGTTTGTTATTGAAAAATACTCGAAAAATTAGTTAAAAGGAAAAGTAAAATTGCGGTTAATTACATCACATTGAAAGGCTTTTAAAAAGAAAGAGAAAAAGGAATCATAAAAGAAGGGTGGTCCCCGATCTAGCTAAGTTGAACATGCAATTCGACCAAGCTAGGCCAAATTGTGATAAGTTCCCAATATGACAAAAGCCCAAAAAAATTCTAGGACCACCTTGCCCTAGTTCACAGGATCAAGTTAAAATTTGCTAGCAAATGAATAAGTTATGCATTTAAAAAGAGGAGATCCGAAGGGTTCTAAATCCCCAAAACAAAATTCTTTCTCTTAGTAATTGGTAAGCAAGATACACTTAGTTCACTTAAGTCTTTTTGAATAAGTAACAAATACAAATTCACACGGAATAACTACGTTCATTCGAACAAATGCGCAAACAAAAAACATATAATACAGTCTAATGGATGTTACAAAGGCAATCCATGGGACAATAATTTTGAAAAAGTGATGTATGAATTTCGCACATAAGATTTGTATGCTTTAGATTATTTTAGGTGTTTTGCAATGAGTAGAAATCAAATATTTTTCATCCTAGCAATTATATAAAAACTAGAGAATGAAGATCGGGCTTTCTTGGTGGAGCAAGGCAAAGATGAAGAAAGTTACAGTGATGAGTTTTGTGTTGGAGAATAAGTTACCTTGAAGCAAGATCAAGTTGTGCCTAAGTCCGGAAATGCAGTGCAATCCAAGGATTATCTTCTCGTCTCAATCTAGAGTCATCAAACCAAATATATCAGGACAAGAACAAGAAACTGGCGTCTCGGTGATTTTTTGGGATCAGTGTAGTGTTCTTACCGATGTGTTTCTTGTCTCCAAGCACAAGCCCTTGCACTTGAACAAAGCTTTACTTTTTCTCGTCCCGAAGGATGAACCGGATGTGGTTGGTATATACGAAATCTTGTGGTGGTTGCGTCTCTTTGACGAGGCAATGGACTTGTTCAACCTCAACTTCTGACCAAGACCAGCAAAACAAGCCCTACCTCTAGACATATAAGATATTTTCTTTGTTCTCTTTGTAATTGGGCCACGCAAAACAAGGTGGAGGATGTTCAGAAATTTTGAGGATGGAGCTCATCACTGTGGTCCTGTCCAACTTGTCCAGATCAATAATTGCAAATGACCAAGACTTTTTCCTCGCTTACAAAATGTGTGGAAGGAGAATAATTGTTTCTTCTTCTAAAGCTACAGTTCCCACACAATAAATTAACATAATTTATTTATTTTTTACTCTTTGGTCGAAAATTTCTAGCAATATTGTAATAGATTACAAGCCTATGTCATTGGACCATGTGGACTTCATATGGAGCTTTTGTTAGTTAATTTGACTATTTTCACAAAAAAAATAATTTCACTTGAATCATTTAAGGGCTTAGAGTGATCATTTTCCCTAAATCCAAACACAAAAGGCTTGAAAGTTGGCAATACAAACAAATCTACAGCCTACTGAAGGTTTTGCTTTTTTACATTGGCAATTAGTAAATACATATTAAAGTGTTCCTATTTTGAGTGCGCATATGAGGTGAAAATAAATGAACATCTTAGATTTTGGATAAAAAGGAGAATTCCATGATTATCGAAAGAGGAGGTCATGTATAAATTGGCAATGGTTGGCCTTGGCTTAATAGACTCACAGAGGGAGAATATACGGTGCACAGTAAAGTGGAAAATAAGAAGAATCTCACACTAAAAACTTGGAGCGTGAAGGATTGAAGCAATCGATAAAGCCTCATCAACCATTTTTTTTTTTTAAAGAGGTGCATGTGTAGTAGGAGGAAAGGTAGTCAACCAAAAAGAGTGGATCATGTGCCGACTAAAATTAGATGGCATGATGGCATCCTAAATAGTTGATCATCGTCAACCTTCACCCTCATAACTATCTTGTAAATTTCAATTATTGTTTCATATTAATAATTCTTACTATCAGCCATCTTATGAAAAATGGACATGTACCTTTTCTATTCAAAAGATTTAACAGAATCAAAAGCCTTAGAGAGCGCACATAGCTAGCTTCTCCTAGAAACCTCTCCATTGAATATTCCTTTGAGTTTTCTTCTTTCTGACACAGAAAGGCAAAAGGCAAATAGAAACTAGAGTAATCTGATAACATTAGCCGATATCTGCCCAACAAGCACGATCGCAAGTGTAATTTCAAGTCCTAATTACTTATTTGCCATTTAACATTCGAATTCCCACAGAAACATTAGATCCTCCAATTCATTCATTTTGTTTTTTTTTTCAAGGATTACATGGACATAGCGCTCCCCTAGACTCCAAGATAGCTGAAGCCAATCTACCGTTACCAGCTAAAGAAATGAAGATTGTAAAAATGAACACAACTTCAAATTCTTAATGATGTCGAATTTAAAGGGGAAAAGGAATCGAAGGTACAAAGAAGAAACAATGTCAGTGAAAACCTAAAAACGAATGTCAGAAGACATGAAATGATTATTACTGGGTAGTACAAGAGAATCAAGGTGCTTTCTTGGTACGGGGTCACTTTCACTTTTGCCTCTATTTTGGACAAGTCTAAGGGAGAATGGTGGTGATCGACTGACTTGTCACAACTTGCATGTTTTCTCTGCCTGCGAATAATATTCAAGTCTGACGGCTTCTAGACTCTCTGAATTATTCAAAGTTCTAATCTGTCGATTCGATTGTCTCTCATCTAATTTGGTCGTTTTAAGACGCCTTTTTTTCCCGTTGCTCTATTTATAAGATTTTTCAAAACACTTGAATTTTTGCAATGAGAAAGTATTTCTCATAATGTTGGCGCAAAATTTCTAGGATATCGAGCACTTTTTGTTCCATAGTTAAATGTACCTATTCTTATGATGAATATTTTCAGTGGTTGATTGCTTTATCATCTCATGCCAATACAATTGCAAAAATTTCTATTAAATATGCTTAATAAGCCCCTTTAGAAAACTAGATAGCAAGGCCATCATTACAATATTATTACTGGCAATAATATTTCCCTAACGATCCTTGAAAGTGGTTTAGAAAGTTGGGAGGTTTGTATCTCTGTTATGGAGGGATGTCAATTATCCAAACTCCTACGCTTTTATAGATATAAATTATCTAATGAATTCCTCAATTGCCTCCACTCCTCCCTATAAGGAGAATGGGCATTTGGACCATTTAAGCATAAAACCATTAATTATGTGATGTTTTCCAAAGAATTTTATGCACTTATTATCAGTACTTTGCAGTTTAGACATTACCTCTTGCAAAATACTTGGTGATGTGCTCTTAGTATTTAAAATTCTATAATGTATCATGAGACCTAAGATAAATTGCAATGTATCTTTGAGTCTACATCTGGCTCGACTTGCAAGTTCACCAGGAGTTGGCTGTGAAGAAACTTTAGGATCAGGATCTCTGGAGTGCTCCTTTGGATATGTTCAGACGAGAAGTAAGCTATCAATAGTTCTTTCATTTGTGAATTTTATCTTCCAGTTCCCTTTTTTTGCGAACAGAATCTTCCAGATTTATTGAGAACTCAAAACTTGTATAGAATAAAACTTGGATGAACATTGTAAAGGAAAGAATAGCGTGGCTGGATAATAGACATGAGTTTCACAGTAAGACTACCTTATCACACCATGCATTCTGCATTGTCAGAAATAGTAACACCTCACCCTTCATGCTCACCACCCGTTCGACGTTTTGCCTCGGAGATGACAATGTTGAATTAATTGATCAATTTGAGAATGCATAGGAGTGATTCGTATGTTGTTGTTTAGTGTGCTGATCATATATTACTAATTGATTCTTCATCCTTTGATGGCCTAGAGTTCTCCTTCCCTTGGTGCTTCCGTTTACTTGTTCTCGGTGAATTAAATACTGGGAGCATGGTTGAATTTTCCTCTAAACCGAGAGCCTCTGGATTTATTTTTGAGCTTGAATTGTTCAAAGTGCACGTATCATAATCGTCCAGTTGTTAATGTAGAGAAATCCTCTATAACCGCAAATTGTTCATATGTTGGAGTTGTAGCCTTTCTTTCACATACTAACTACTGCCCTATTTTGCACTTGGTTGAGACTCCACATCGCATGAATTGGATGCGTTAAAGTATTATTTATGTCATGCTTGCAATGTACGTGTAGGTACATGGTGGTTTATCTTGATTGTCACCATTAGCTTGCACTATATCCATTTCAGGATGTGCTAATTGTTGAATTTTTGTACACTCGCCACATCGTAGGCTTGCTAAATATGTCTATTCTTATGGTACATGGCTCAAATTTACTGGAGTCATTGTTATTCTCGCTGTACATGTTCAAAAATATGTTGATCTTTTGGCTATGAGTGTTGAACAAAAATATGTCGATTTCTTGGCTATGAATACTGTGTATGTTCATAACATGCTTTAGTCATGGTTCTAACTGTTTTCTATGACTTAAATTTGCTGGATTCATTTTCATATGTCCATATCCATTTGTTGTTCAAACAACAATCGCCAAGACTTGTGTATGTGTTATCCTAGTCATATGAGTTGACGTGAGGAATCCATGTTAATTTTTGAGGGAGATAATTATGTTGTCATGTGTGTATCCAATGTACAAGCATAGTTGATCTTCATTTGAATTCAATTTGTACTCATCTTGATTGCATGAGCGCATATACATTTGCAAGAAGATATGTTTCAAGTCCATTACTTACTAAAAAAATCATGAATTCTCGACCTTTATTGTTCTGATTTTGTTTTGGATTTTGCTGACTTCACTGTATTAATTATGAGTTGTGCTATTTTAAGACTCATTTGAGTGTGGTTTTGATAACTCATGATAATGTGACAATGTATACATGATTTGCTAGTTATCTTAAATCTTGCGAGCTTAATGAGCTGGACGATGCAGCGAATCCTCTTGGGCATGAATTTGAATAATATTGTTGACATTTGTTGATTGGTTTGAAGATCCTTGGGTGCATGTAAGTATGTGGTTCATCTCCAGTCACCTTGATACATTAGAATGATGGATTGACTCAGACCTTAATACATTAGAATGTCGCGTTCAGCTCAATCAAAGTTAGTGACACCGGAAAGTGATGAAAATAAATATAAAATGATGCTGGAAGTTGAAGCGAAAATAACCAGAGTAAACATACAAGCTAACATGACTATAGGGGATAATTGTCTCAAAAAATCCAAACCAAAGTAAATTTTTCAATTTTGCCAAATAGTTTTAAACATTAAACCTTATGATAATTTGTCAAAATTAAAAAGTTTAAGATTGAATTATAAATTAAAAAGTTTAATATTAAATTAACCGCAGGATAATAATTTTAGGACTTTTTAGGTAGCTTTTTCCATGACTATGCATGTCGGTAGAGGCCTGGGAGGTATTATGCAGGAAAAATATCTGAATTCCTACTATCCATGGATCAGACAGTGGTGTTCAGCACGTTCACACAGACTAGTGTCACGGGCCGAGAGTTTGAGGATTCACGGACCGTGACACTAGGGCATTAGGTTCGAACCAATGCGTGAAAAACCAACGGCGATGCGTGCAACTATTTCAATTGTAAAGGCGAATTATGGGAATAGAAACCAATTTTGGGGCAAAAAATGAATAACTACTCCTTCTCCGGCCATGGATTGGCCTGAATAAGGGGTACTAAACTGTGCAAAAATATGGACTACACGATGCAGATTTTTCCTATATTGTTATGCCCACATTTATTGAAACATGGAGAACAATCGGCACGAACTGATACCTAGAAAAAGACTCAATTATGAGATTACAACGAACCCAGCATAAAGAAAATAAAACGAAAATTGAGCAAACGCAAGGACATGCATCGCATAGCTAAGGAATATAGGTTCTCACATGACTGACTCCGGGACAACGGAGTAAGTTGGAAGCGCCGCTTCTTCTGGCCCGAGTCTCCTCGGCTTCTAATGCGCGAGACTGAGAGAATGGATATGAAATCGTGAATGTGAGTGATTGTGCACCTCCACCGAGTCTCCCACTCCCTTCCATCTTTGTTCTCATTTTCCTCATCCCACGACCTTCCCACATTCTTCTTGTCCTTTTTTTTCACGTTCTGCTGAGCCACCAAATCCGTTTCCTTTCCTATCTTTTTCCATTTCCTCCATCGCTCCTTCTTTACAATGCTAGATTGGCGTCCTCCTTGTAAAACTGCCAAAACTGCTGCTTGTGTTACGGCACCATTTGAGTTCCCAGGAAGAACGAACGGGTGGACGAAAGATCTGCGGACAAGGAATTTTGGTGTAAAACACTAAGTGAGGAGATACTCATTTGTCTAGTGATGACGCAGGATTAAAAAAAAAAAAAAAAAGAACGTGAGGGCCTCATTTCTTTTGCTTTCTGCACGAGATCTGCAGCTTTCCCCTTCTAATTTCAGTCCAGCTCTTATTCATTCTTTCCCCCTTTTAAGTGCACAAAATTTAATCCTTTCCTTGTCAATTTCAGCAGCCCCATCATCTCAGATGCCTTGGTTACTGCTTGGTTTAAAATGGTCTAAGGTGGCAAGAAATGGAGTCATACTTATTTGGCATGATCAAATGACATTTTGGTCAAAGAAATAGCGGGAGCAGAAAGTGCTTGACTTTGGGGGGAGAGAGAGAAGAAACCGAACTCGTGGGCTCCACTTTAAACGAGGGAATGAGCCTATACTTGGTGTAAATGTAGGGCCGTCTATCAGCTCGATTCGAAAGGAGTTCACAATCAGCCTCATGCTTCACTTGATGCAAATGCATTAGTCTAAACCTAAAAAATGTTTCAAATGTCTAAATGCACTAAATAATATAAAATGGATGATTACCCCTGAAAAAAAAAAAAAACCGCTTGTTGACCTCCTCTCACATCCAAAAAGCAACCCCTCACTCACCCACTTAGGTACTGCATGGTAAAATTTCTATTTCTCTGTTCCCCGGAACAGAGAAATTGGAGAAACCCGTTTGATAACACAAACTGATTTCTCTATTTCTGAAACTGATTTCTGTTTCAGAAATTATTTTGGAGGAGAAATGAGAAGCTAGAAATTGTAGCTTCTCTATTTCTGAAGTAGAAATAGAAATTATTTCTCCACTTCTACCTTCCAGACGTACTCCTCTCCTCTCCTCGCTATCGTGCTTTCCCCCATTCCTTCTCCTCACCACAACACAAAAAACCCTAGCGACTCCGAACCGAATCCGCTCATCTCGCCGTCGCCGCTCATCTCGCCATCGCCGTCGCCGTCGCCGCTCATCTCGACCGGCCAGCTCCGGTCATCCCGTCGGACCCGCCTCGTCCGTTCGTGTCCCCAGTCGCCGTCGCCGTCGCCCAGCTCCTCTCTAGTAGCCATCGCCGTCGCCCAGCTCTCCTCTCTAGTCGCCCTCGCGCCGTCGCTGTCGTCCAGCTCCTCTCCAGTCGCCGTCGCCGTCGCCCACCTTCTCTCCAGCCGACGCCTGAAACTCGCGCCGTCCCGACGTCCCCGAGCTCACGACGCCATCGGAGCCCCAAATCAGCCGCGCCGCCGAGCCGATTTGCCCTTTTGCTGCAGCCCATTGTGCCCTGCGACATCTGAGTCGCCTTGTTGTGGCCACGAAGACCCGGCGCCCGCCTCCTCCGCAGGTGCTCGTCCCCTCACCGGAGTTCGACGCGGACCGCCCATCGACCAGCGACCCGCGACCCACTCTCGATTCCGCGGATCCAGTTACCGTCGCCCTTTTCTGCTTTCGATTTCTCACGAGGTTCGATCGATCCTTCCCTTTTCGCCTCTTTCTTGGTTGTTCTATGCTTGTTCTGTGCTTGTGCTCTGCAATTTGTGCTCGAGTCTGTGCTTGTGATCTGCAATTGCGGAAGTTCAAAAGAGGGGCAAAGACTCCTGGGCAGAATTCGAGCTGTATGTTGCAGATCTTTTGGTTGGGGTGGTGGTCAACATTGCTTTAGTTGGTATGCTAGCTCCTTATGCTAGGATTGGTCAACCTTCTTTTGCCAAGGGATTCCTCGGGCGCATGCAGCATGCATATGCAGCCCTTCCTAGCAGGTTCAGTTCATGCTTTCTCTTAATGAATTTTGAGTCTTTGAGTTTTTTCGGATTTTTCAATGTCACAGTAGAGTAGGCATAAGTTGCTACATTGCTTTGCATTAGTGATTTTTTCACTACTGCTAAAAATTTGTTGAGAAAAATGACTTATCATTCTGTTACATTTGTGAATCATAGTCTTTCTTAGTGTATTTGAAGCTGAAAGACCAGGGTGTAGATTTTCTGTAAATCAGAGAGTAGGCACATACTTCTTTAAGGTGAGCTTCCTTGGTGTAGATTGAATTTTAGTTTTTCGTATAAACAAGTAGAGAGCTGTAATAGTTGGTTAATGTTTTTCATTCTCTACAACAATTACAGGGAGTCCTGTATGGTGCAGTTGGGTTTGCATGTGGTATCATAGGACAAGGAATCGCAAATCTGATCATGACAACAAAGTGGTAAAAAATTAATTTTGCATGTTCGGCATGATAATCACATCTTTTCGGTCATTGCTTTCAACTTTTTTCATGATTTTGCTCACAAGAAGAGCATGAGTGTCTGGATTTTTGCCTTCAGAGTTATAAGGAAAATATCTAAACAATGTGGGATTGTGGAGGTGATTGGCGTTCTGTTGCATCTACACTGCTCATTATGCATTTCTTGCATCTCTGTCCCTTCATGTACTGTCTGTCGTGTATGCCTTTTCCCTTGTCCATGGTGTTCCTAGATGATTTATTTTCATTTCAATCATCCTGAAGTAATTTAGAAGTGACTTAAGCATGGAAGCTGCAAAATAAGTCAAAATAAGCTGTATCATCATGGTGGAACATTATTTTCTTTGCACAAATCTGCTGCATCAAACTTTTCACAATGATGATAGATGATAGTTTCTTCAGTTGTCACAATGTATTAAAATTTGAGTTGATATTGCTATATGAGAATGGTCTGAACCATCTCCTCGGCCAAAATACCAAATTATCTCTGTAGTTGTTGCTCTTATGAGTATTAATATTGAATGATCCACTTGAAAAGAAATTTCTTGTCTATCATGGCTACTTTCATGTTCATTATTTCCTGTTTCTTTTTCCACTTGTTACCTAGAGGAATGTAATATAAGCCTCAAGCAGTAACCGATGAGCTAATTAGGTGCTTGTCAACCTTCCAGGTGATCATTCAACCAGCCCCACTAATACCTTCTCCTTTGTTTATTTTGTATCTCGAAACTCGCAGGCGTTTTTCTTGCTGTCTCTTCCAACACCCGGTATCAGATAATCAATGGACTAGAGAGACTGGTGGAAGCATCGCCTCTTGCCAAGCGTATGCCGCCCGTCGCAATGGCCTTCACGGTGGGGGTACGATTCGAAAACAACATATATGGTGGCATGCAATTCGTGGACTGGGCAAGGTTGAGTGGGGTGCAATAGTTATCTAATTTTTTCCCCTTCAGTCATCAGCTCATCGATTGTAAGTCTAGATGCTTCGGGCCATTTGGTTAGACTGCATCAGGGCATTTATCCCCCTGGAATAGGCGTCGAAATCTATATTAACGCTTGGTGATTTTTTAGGCTGGTTTCGAATTCCCACTTGGCCATAATGCAGAGATTGAGTGTTGCTCTTGACCTTAGGAAGTTTTTCTGCAGAAATGAATTTGTAACATACTGTGAGAATAGCGCATCAAGTGTCGAAAGGCTAACTTGTTCACAGATCTGAAAAGATCGAATTTCTGTGGTCTGGTTTGTTGATATTTGTGATCAGCGTGGTCATTGTCCTGTGCATAGGGAGCTGCCAATGCTTGTTGCTGCATTTGGGGCATTGAAGAATCACATGCCCCCATTTGCAATTCGAAAGCAAGCACATGTTGTAATTGCATGTTGTGCCATCCATAATTACATTCGTGATCAGGACAAGATGGATAGGAACTTTTCCCTATATGAAGATCCGCAATACTTGTCTGAACCTACGCAAAATGAGCTTGCAAACGATACATTGACCGAGGAGGGAAACCAAATGAACACGCTTAAGAAATCCATTACCAAACCAAATGAACATGCTTAAGAAATCCATTGCCAACAAAATGGCAAGGGATAATAATATGCCGGAAATTCCATGAAATTGTATCTTCAGCTTTTGTAATGTATTAGTATTATTTCGACTATTATTTTGTATTTGAGGATTTTCTATGTTGTTGTTTAATCAATTTTTATTTTAGCACAACTTCCATTTTATTAATTTCGAATCTCTCGCAAATTGAGCCTCCCTCCATATCAACTAGTACCTACCATAAAATCACTTCGTTCGCCAATTGGCCTGATGTTGTGGTTGAAGATTTCATTATATGGTTTTGTGTATATTAATGGGTCGTTCGTGACCTTTTGAACACCCAATCCTCCTGTAACTCACACATAGGAAAGTAACCGAAGATCACACATGTTTGTCCTCCTGAAGTGGTCTCAAAGTGTAGTGACTTGAACCCGAATCTTGAATGAGGAGAATAAATACATTCACTATTTGCATATTAGCATTTGAAAATACCAAATCTTTTATAGTTTGCATATTAGCATTTTTTATACTAATCACTAGCTTTTATTTACATAAATTGCTAATGTTTTGAAGTTCCTAACTACTCTATCGAATTACTAATATAAATTAAAGTGATTTACCAACTTTTATCAAATTAAATTACCATCACAAGCACCAAGAAGAGTGAGGTAAAAGGATGGGGACAACATGATTCATAGAAATATAAATTTTTTTCTGTTATCAAACGGATTTCTGTTTCAGAAATAGAAATTTTGAGTCGTTATCAAACAGGTTTCTTTACTCAGAAACTTGGCTGGGGAATAGAAATTGAGAAATTGATTTCTGGTCAGAAATCAATTTCTGTTTCAGAAATTTTGTCATGCGCTATCTTACTCACTCACTCACTCTCTCTCTCTCCACCTTTAGTGAGTGAGGTTGGTTTGTCACGCCTCGATCGAAATTACGACGGTCTTATCCACGTATCGAATGATCCACGCGCATAGCAATGGGACATAAATTTGGTTTCCTTTTGGAGGGCTACGAATGGTGTCGAAATTGAATCAAGCTCGAAGCTTTGCATGTGTTCTGGGAATCATGGTGAAGCTCATAGCTATAAAAGGAGATAAGAGTCCGATAATTTTTAAATATTTTCGGATTTTCTGAATTTTTTAATGATTTAAGTGACTTTTATTTTTTATTTTGATTTTTTTTATTGTTATTATATTTGGGGTACGGGTTCGGACCGGGTTTACCCGATCCAAATCACGGACCCAACCCTTCTACTCGGATCCAATCTGCGTTGGATTAAAACCGATTTTTTAAAAGTATTTTCTCCCTTTTAAAAAAAAAATATATTTTTCCCTCTTTTTATATTTTATTTTTTTCTTCATCTCCTTCTGCAGGTCTTCCTCAAGCGACGTCTTCATCCTGTGCAGGTCTTCTTCCCGAAGAATGAAGACATATGTATCTCAGCATGTAATCTCAACGCACACTCGACGCTTGCTCTTCACCGTTTCTTATCGCCGGACCTCCACCGTTAATTGCCGGAATAACACCACCGGCGACCGCCGTAGGAATGCATAAAGATGCAAAAAAAAACAAAAACAAAAGGGAACGTTCGGATGTGGTCGTAGTAAGAATGAAACACGACTGATATCGAATCCAGATGCGGCTAGCAAATCAATCGATAATAATCAACCTACATCGATAAATTCTCAGATTTGAACAAGATCACAGATCATTTTCCGCTTGTGCCCCTGAGGCATTTAATCAAACAGGTCATGTGCATTTCAACCGCGATGCCTATATGCAGTTCTAGAACAAACGGCTCATTCTCGGCCATCACAAAAGATGAAAACCTATTTCGGATCAATACACGTTCGAATTGCAAACATCAACTAGAGTTCATTCTCGGTTTGAGCAAGTAGTGGACATTACCAGCGTTCACGAAGAAGCTGCAGCAACCCAAAATCGATGAAGATGGCGTTCGGCTGCAATGGACGTCGACTGATGAGAAGGCTCAACTTCTCCAGAAACTTTACCTTTCTCATCCTCTCTCTTCTCGTTCTTCTCTGGCTTCTCCTTTCTTTCCAGCGAAGCTCTCCTGAAACCTCCAATGGCCGACGTCCCTTCTTCTCTCTCTCTCTCTCCTCTTTCCTTCTGTTTTCCTCTCGAGCTAAACCCTCAGCCAGCCTATCCTCCCCTCTCTGTTGTGCGTCGTCTCCATCTCCTCTCCCATTAGAAAGACTCTAGGATCAGCAGACATTTCCTCGTCAAGCACCGAATTCATAGCCTCTCTCACAGTCATCATCTCTTTCGCCGCAGTAGCGTAGCCCTGAAACCGGGTCGCCGCCGTGGCGCGCAACTCTTCCGCAGCCTCTCTTTTTTAACAGCACAGCATCCGAAACTCCGGCAGCGGCTTTTCTTCTCAGAATCGACAACGTCTCGCGCTCTCGATACTCGAACTCTCGAGCTCGCTCTCGCCGCCAGATAACTACTATCATTAACGTCGCCACGCGCCAATCAAGAGAAATGAGACTCTGCGCGGCTAGGAGAACTCGGAACTTTGAGAGCGCCGTCGTAGCCGAGTAGGCGGCGACGAGAGAGCGTTCGAGAAGAAGAAGGAAGGCCTCGACGTGGAGGGTGATGGGAGCAGACACCTGCACATCTCTCTATCTCTCCCTGTTATGCCTCGCCAGCTCACGGTTCTAGAAGGTTTCTCTCGGATCCGCTTCCGTCACATGCTCGTTTCTTCGGTGACGGTCACTGTTCTCTTTTTTTATTTTATTTTTTCAAACGCTCACAGGCGTGTTGCGGACGAGAGATGGGAGACGGGGGCGAAGGGGCTGGGCTCCTTTCTTGTCTTCTTGGGCTCAAGTTTTCGGCTTAAAGAACAGAGAAATATGGGCCGAAAGAGAGGGGTTGGGAATTAAAAGGTCGAAAATTGCCAAGTGGGATTTTTTTTTATATCCTTTTTTATGTTTAATTTTGCTATCTCATTTTTTGTTTTTATTTCTTTTTATTTTTATATTTTTGCAAAACATGAACACTTGGATCGTCGGTAAAAATTCTTGTGTCAACAATGCTCAGAATAGGACTCTCCTGAGATATAAATGGAAACTCAATATGAACTCTTCAAAATAAACCACCACTTAAAAAAAAAAAAAAAAAGTAAACCAATATGCAAATGTGAGGTTTATATAAATACTAAATGAAGTATTTTCGTAAAAACTATGATATTTGGAAATTAGAATCTAATTGATGCTCTCTAAATGTAATGCAATCTGCTCAATTCCTTTAAATGAAATCCTATAAATGAAATTAATGAAATTCTCATTAAGTAGTAGTTCGAGAATACATAAAATTTGCTGCAGGACACAACAAATTCGAAAGGCAGTTACTTCCCAACTTGCTCCATCTGCCGTATCGATTATCACAACTACCAGATCAGATTGATCTGCCTCGAGTTCCTACTTCAGTTCACGTAGCAGCTTCACTTTGCTGGGGCTTATAAAGTATTTCGGGGCTTCTGGAATTGCTGTTACTTCAGCTTTGAATCGCCGAGGAGATGGTCACCGAGCGGGCACGACGTCGGATCAGCGTTCCATGGCAGTCACGGCACGCGATAGCTGTGGCGCCTTCCCCTGTTCTGGGACGAACGACGCATCGACGTTGATGTTTGAGCACGCCAAGAGCTGGCGCTGTCCACAACTGGGGTAAAATCGCTTCTTCTTCTGAGCCCTCGACGAAGTTACCGCCACCCACCAGGTAATGTTTCGATTCATCGCGAGGGGCCGAGTCCATGATGAACAGGGGTTCGGATTTTGAGCTCTGAACACAAGATTTTTGCGGGCTTTCCAAATCTGCCAGAATAACGAAGAGAGGAGTTCGAACGAGACCGAGGCGTGTTTGAAATTCGCTAGCCATGCCTCGAACCTGGTCAGTCCGTGAATGTCGATTCTGATATTGATTGATGGGTTTTCCCAAAGTTGCTGTGTCCACGGACACAGGAGGAAGAGATGTTTGGTGGTTTCTTGGATGTTGCTTGCAGAGCGTGCAGGTAGTCTCAGGCAGAATCTTTCTTTTGACATAGCTGCGAGAGAAAGATTGGTGGTGGTGATAATCGTCTTCCATCTCCGATCAGCAACAGCGGCCATCAGATCTCCCTTGCTGGCCGCTGCAGCCTTGGCCGTAACGGAGTAGAGCATCTGACAGTCATCACCACCCCCACCAATCGAACTTCTCTCTCATGCTCTGTCTCTCTCTCGTCTAGCGCGTTGGAGATTCCCCTGAAGCTGATGAATTCACGGTCTGCAGGAGAACTCACAACAACAACCACAACACACTCTCTGAAGCTTGGTGTGCGCGTGAGAGCTGAGGAACCGAGCGAAGCAAGAACACAACGCACGGACCGAGATGACGATTACTCTCTAGACTTAATCCATCCGGGAGAGCATTATTAGACCATGAAAGATTAATGACACGTTGGTCTCTCAAATGCTGGTTTTTTAAACAAATTCTTAACAATAAAGGTAAAATTGGCAAAATTATTTGAGCCAGAATGTAAATGCATAAATTGGTGTCCGGGAGAGTATTCACTTCAATAGTTTCACACCATGTTACTCTAAAGACAAAAAGTAGACAATATATACTCGAGAAATTGGATCTCTTGATAATGTGTGACTAGAAAAGTCTTTGATTATTTTCTTTGCCAGGGTTGTGCGTTAGTGAATTGTTTACTCTTAAGCACAATAGTTCCAATTATACTTTCGATGAGTGCATAGAGATGCTTGGATCACTCAATCCTATCTTAAACTTGATGCTCTCCAATGATATATAATAATTTCACAGCTTCGTAATCCACAACATTCTTGATAATTTACTTGCTCTCTAGCGCTAATGGATCTAAGCATATTCCTTTTCCTTAGACCTTTTGCAAGGTCGTAGTCATAGTGATATTGCTAAGGGAAATCGTTGGATTCATGGTTTGCATATATATATTTTTTATTTTTTTATTATTGGTCTATCTTACTCTAATTCTTGACTTAATCTCAAACTTTCGTACTGCCTCTTTGTAGAGCGTGGGCGCTATACCTTACACCTGAAACTAAACGTCCTCACCTCCAACCCCTCTCAAGAATGTGAGAAATCGAACTCTACATCTCCTCCTTTTCATGTGGGAGGCAACCCTCTGTGGTTACGATTTACATATTTGAGATGTGGCAAGTGTGTTGTCTTCAAATCCATATTCAAACAATTCCTAATAGATGGCCTCATTTAGCCATCTACAAAGGTGCACTCGTGATTCACGACTTGGCAAAAGGCAAGCTACTTTCGTTCCCCCAAATACAATCATGCCAAAAGCAAATACCTTTTCGCCAATGGATTGTCTATTTTCAATTTTTAACTTTATTATACATCCTCTTTAATTTAAAGGTTTCATTATAGGAATTTATTAATAAATATTTCAAGATACCTACTACGAAGAAATCAAATGAAGAACTAAATTTTCAAAACATAAAATTTGCTAATCAAATATATAATCGGTTGTTTCTGAAATTAATTATATATAAATAAAAGAATCGGAACACAACCTGCCGTGGGTTTGGTTTGGGAAGTGGGGCAACGTCGATGGATTGTCGGCCGGGTTCTCTCTCTCAGATCTCACTCTCCGGCCTTGGATCTCTCCTATTCTCTCGGCATCGCTGTCTAGGAAACCCCCCGATTTCTCTCTCCTCCACGTTCACCTCACAGCTCTCAGATCTCACTTACTCTCTGAAGAGCTCTCCTGATTTCTCTCTCCCTCACCCCCTCAACGCGAGGAAGGAAGGAAGGAAGTAGGAAGGAGGAAGAAGAAGAGGGCCGGGCCGCGAAGCCACCGAGCAGGGGGGCGAGCTGGGCCCTGGGCCCACGCGGAAAAGAGAAAAGGGGCTGGGATTAGGCCCAGACCCCCCAAAGCCAACTTTTTTTTATTAATTAGTAATAATAATTTTAAAAAATTATGTTAATCCAAAATGCAGTAAAATAAGGGAAATAAAACAAAATTAAAACTTATTTGATGCAAATAATATTAATGCCTATGTGATGTGAAAATCCTTTTTGTTAGAGCCAAATTAATCCCTATTTTTCTATGCAATTTTAATTTTAGATATTTAGTCAAAATTTAGGTGTCAATAATAAGATCATGCTAAAAGAGAATGCTAGTCTCATAGTGATGGAAAAGCTTGAGTGCAACTTCTTCTGCATGGGACTAGCCAATTTCTAATTTAATCAATTTCCAGCAACTGCAAAACATCATCAAACTACGGTATTTCGAAATAATTAGAGGTGACGCACAAAGCAAAAGCACTTGGTTAACGACATGAAGGGGCACATGGTTGCTGTTTGACAGCTTTTAAAGACCGGATGTTGACCTCCATGATTTTTAATAAATATTCCATCTATTATTTAGGGTCTGTTCGTTTCGCGGAAAATGAGCCATTTCCGGAAAATATTTTCCTATAAATCATTTTCCAGAAAAAATGACAATATTTTCTGGTGTTCGCCTAAAACCTGAAAATGTTTCGGAAAATATTTTCCAGTGTTAGGTAAGGAAAATATTTTCCGCTCACTAGATTGGCGAGCGCGAGCGTCAAGCTCGAGGCTCGCTAGATTGACGAGTGTGAGTTTGAGATTGACAAGCTTGAGGTTCGCTTGGTCTGACGACTAGCCAAAAAAGAAGAAGATGAGAAACCAAAAAAAAAGGAAAAAAAAAAGAAAGAAAAAGAAAATTAAAAATAATTCGAATTAAAAAAAGAAAAAGAAAATTAAAAAATAATTCGAATAAAAAAAGAAAATAAGAAAAAGAAAGGGGAGGAGGAAGTTAGGATTTATAGAAGTGTGAGATAAGAGAGATCAAGCGAGGAAAATGTTTTCCACTTTTGAAAAGTGGAAAACATTTTCCCCTACTTTAAAAGACTTTTTTCTTTTGATGGAAAACATTTTCCTTAATGAATTCATTTTCCGTGAAACGAACGCCGGAAAATCCGGAAAACGTTTTCCCCGAAATTATTTTCCGCGAAACGAACGGACCCTTAGTAAAGACATGCACGTCAGAAAAATGCTGAGAAGGTTGCTGTTGGAGTATCGTTTTTGGAGATCGATCATTGATTAGAGAGTTGCGACCAAATCTTGAGCTCTGTGAAAGGATGGTACATTGCAGATGTCCACTAAACAGGAAAGTTACTGAATTTCTTAATGTAGAGGGAAATGGAGCTGGCATTTGGGGGACAAAACATGTTTACTAATGTAGAAACTAGAAAGAACAAGAAGATTAAAGAATTTGAAGGACTTGCTGAGGATAATTCTTGAATTGCGGCACTATTAGCTAGTGAGGTCGGCCAGTGATCCTTGCTACCCCTCAAAAAAAAAAAAAATTAAAGAAAAGAAAACAAAAAAGATTTTTTTTTTAATATTA
This sequence comes from Eucalyptus pauciflora, assembly GCA_007663325.1. Lineage (NCBI taxonomy): Eukaryota > Viridiplantae > Streptophyta > Magnoliopsida > Myrtales > Myrtaceae > Eucalyptus > Eucalyptus pauciflora. The sequence goes on along the minus strand of VMYD01000024.1, from coordinate 4,524,991 downwards.
AAATACTTTAAAAATGTTTACGTTAGTACTGGTTGTATTATAACGGATAACTGGCATCCACGACATCGATTTCCAGTCAAAATTGACTGGATAGACTGAATTGAAAAAAATGTGAAAATGTTTATAATTAAATTAGTAAAGTTACAAAATTTATGAACGAATTTACATGGATAAAATAGGTTTAAGACTTCTTTGATAATTGTTGTATACAAAATCAATCGCACTCATTAAAAAGTTACCAATTTGTTGGAGAATTTCTATCATAAAATGCTACCTCGTGCTCATTGACGCAGGAATATATGAGAATGCCCCGCCTTGCAGACTTTAAGGATATTCATTGGATCGCATTGTCACAGAAATCAAATATTTTCTATTCAAGAAGTTTGATTTGAACACATGGTCGCGAATTGGTTTTTTGCCTGTAAACTTTCTCAAATAATTGGTCTTTTGCTAAAATACCTTTTGGTCAACTTCTGGGTCTTTGGCAAAAAAATAAATGTATCGCAATACATATGTTATATTCCCGTAACCATATGCTTTACTGGCAAATTTCGCCGGTGTTGAGTAGTATGCTTCGAAGATGATGGATTAATTGAGAAATATAATAAAGTTGTGCCGTGTTTGAATTTTTTGTGGAAAACTCTAGGAAAAAGCTTCGGTAAGGTCAATGTCGAATTTGACTCAAAATCACTGTGGAGAGGGAAGTGCTAAGCAATAGGGAGGACCGTGAGATTTACATTTTACCTGGATCATTAGCGTGAAATCATTCATCATTGAAGATTTTTTAATTCGTGCTTGATGATTTTAATAAGTGGTTTAATTATTTGGGATGTGTTGGTAAATTTTTTTATTTTATTTTGTGATGGATGACTTTAAAGTCATGATTAATAATTTTTCTATTGATAATTTAGGGAATACGAACATGCAGACCCAGTCATCTAGAGATCCATGAAACAACCTGCAAGTGTTATGAACTTATTGAGTTCAGGCATTTCGCCTATGCAAGTGGTTTTAACTAGGTGGTTTTAACTTAAAGTGGTTTGTATGTAGACGTGGAGCAATACACTAGCGTATAACATAGCTTTTAAAAAAATATTTTCATAAAACTTATGTGAAAAGTTTAGGAATAATGGATTCGTTAGTGCCTTTGCCTCTTCAATTTGTTCCATATCGTCCATCTATTCTCTTTTTTCCCAATATGGTCTCTATTTTATATATTTTTCTAATTGAGTTAGTCCTTTTGTTAAAATTGCAAAGATGCTAACCTATCATCCATTAATGCCACATTTAGGTTGATCGGACGAACTAAAGATGAGATGGAACTCTTTTGTTGGCTAAGATAAATTTATTGGGAAATTAAAGAAAAATCATAAGCACTAAGTGAGAGAGAAGCTACGCCCGTGATGAAAATTTAACGATTTCCTAATAGTAGTTATCATCACAAGTATAGTTATGAGAAGGGAAGAAAATACAGAGAAAGTGGAAACAACAAATAAGGCAGATGTACAGGTAAGCTGGGGGAAGTAACTAGGAAGAGCTCACGTTGCACGCGGTAGCATTTGTCTTTGAAGTTGGAAGTCGCAAAAGAGGTGGAATAATTGGAGTTATGTGGGTGGTTCTTGTACGTATAGGAGGGAATGGTTATTCTTAATATTTGGTTTATAAATACAAATGCTTTTGGGATTGTAAAGCTCTCTCTTTCCACAATCAAGCAAATTCTATAATCTATGTTTATTTTCCAGCAATCAAGCAAAGAGCTCATATTACTTTTTACTGCACCGTTCTATTTTCCTTGAAATTTACCCTTTCAATGCAATTTACATTTTCCTTACAATTCATTTTTAGCTTTCTCCGCACATAGCTCCACATTAATTCGCACTTAGTTGAATCCCCTCTTCATGCACCTTGGGAGCGAGGTATGTAACTGTAGAGCGATCTCAGTTGTTCTTGGCGCTATTCTTTTATTGCTTTAATAAATATTGATCAAAATTTTGGACGTCTTATGTTAAAATCAATTGTCTCCTTTAATTTTCTCTCAGATGTCATCAATATTGGGAAATAACTCTACAAATCTCACTTGGATAAATATCATTAAGTTTGTACCTTATTTTGAAAGTGTGCTAAGAAAATTAATTACTCAAAAAAAAAAAAAAATGAGATGTGCTTTCAACCATGTGCATCCCTTGTTTTGTGATGAGCACGACAAGTATAGAGTTGGTGCTACTTAACGAGATAACTAAGGTTATCGACAACTTGCTACAATCCAAATGAATTTCCCTAGAACTCAATGATGGTTACTATCTTCTCTTGTTCATCGAGAAGTAACAAGTTTATTTTCTTCCAATTTTGTAATTAGATATCTAGTGATCTTTATTCAAAACATAGAGGATGATGCCTTGATCTAGAAAAGGATGACAAAATGTATTAAACAAAATAATCGAGCCGGAAATTGAACTATAATTTTCAACATTTGATCTATCATAAGTTATTACACGAGGTTAAGAGGTAAATGAAGCCACAAAAAGTTGGGCCTAATATGGTTAGAAAATGTAGTCATGTGCAATTTTATGTACTAAGCATTAGAAATTACAAGTCAGGATAACATGAACTTCACTCATATTTTTATTTGCTTGAGGTGATCCATAATTTATAATTCATTGACTCAACACATGGTTTGATAAAGTTTCCTACAATGAGGGATGTATGAAAATATAGCCCTTTACATAAAGTATGATAAATTTCATTTGGGATATGTGCATTATAAGTCTTAAAATTTGTCACAAAAGTACAATTAAATCATAAAATTTTCAAAAAGTGCAATTAAGCCCTAAAATTTGTTAAATTGGTACAATCGAATCCTTTCATTAATATTGTCAACTTATATAACGAAAAATGCTAACTTGGCATTTTTTAAATTAATTTATTTTTCATAAGTGGCATTTTTTATTTTTTATTTTTTAAATCTTATTTAAATAACAGTAAAAAACTAAAAAAAAGAAGCCCGAATAATTAAAAAAATGGAAAAAAAAAATTGTAGATCATGGCTGCCCCCAGCCACTATCACCCATCGTTGGAGGGTGGCGGGCCATCGTCAGCCTTGAGCGAGGGCCGGCATCGCCTAGCCGAGCCTCGCTGGCCCTAGGCAAGGGTTGGTGACCCTTGTTAGGCTTGGACGAGGCTTGCCTAGATTTGGGCGATGCCAGCCATCGCTCAAGCCTAGCGAGGGTTGCCAGCCATAGGCAAGGGTTCGCGTCACTTAGATTTGGGTGAGCCACGCTAGCCCTAATAGAAGTGTCACCCAGATCTAGGCGACTCTCGTTGGCCCTTGCCCGAGCCAGTGATGGCCTCACTCCAGCTGGCTAGATGCCCCCCCCCCCCGGTTGCTTAGGGTTGGTGACCTTTGTTGATCCCTCCGGCGACGGGTGGCGACGGCAGTCCCAACCACGATCTACAACTTCCTTTTTTTTTTTTCAAATTAGTTTTTAAATTTTTTTAGTTTTTTTTACTATTATTATTATAATAAAAAATGCCATGTAGAAAAGATAAATTAAGTAAAAAATGTCATGTCAGCATTTTCCAGTTAGACAAGTTGACGGTGTTAATGGAAGGATTCAATTGCACAAATCTGACAAGTTTTAGAACTTGATTGCACTTTTTGAAAGTTTGAGGACTTAATTGCACTTTCGTGACAAGTTTTTGGACTTATAGTGCATATATTCCATTTAATTTTTACTTTTTTGTCATTAAATCAGGGATATTCGGTTAGCGTGTCTTTGCATAGGACTCTCTATCTCTCCTTCCGCATGCTTAAAATGATGATAGTGAATTTGTTATGTGAGAATCACATGTATATTTGCATCCTTTAAAGTATTTTAGGAGTTCTGCGTTGAGTAAAAGTCAATTTTCTCCTATCACTTGCGTGAGCAGAGATATGTTAATTTTCCAAGATCACCCTATTATATTGAAGTCGCAAACTAGGCTACCAACAAGAAGATATTAGACATGATGTCATGCAATGATGGAAAGAGATGGTCCTTCGTTCTTTTTTCCACTTTTTTCCCATTGACGGTGCTACTGCTACTTATACATAGCTAGTAACGAGCGTGGGGGTCATTGGCCATGGTAGGTGGGGATGCCATTTGAAATTTACACATAGCTGGTGCTGTTGGGGTCAATTGCAGCAGCACGAGCGTGAGCTTGCTATTTTCATCGGTAGGGTCGTAATTGGAGTTGAGAGATCTGTCAAGACGCGGCAAGCAAACGGTCTCGATGGTGTCACCAGCACCGCTTACGTAACTGCTATGAGCAAGTTTGCGATTATGGCCATTTCTTTTCATATTCATTTTTTCTTTCACCAAGTGATAACAGAGACCGTGAGCCAGAGCAAGACAAGACTAGGCACCCTGTCCCAATCAAAAAACATGTGAATATCGCGATAAATGTGCTCTAAGGGCATTGTTGATATTAACTTATCTAATCAACAATTAGGTCTTTGGCCAAAAAAGAATCCAAACGTATGATAGATTCAATATATTCATTGTGGAAACTGACTTTTAAATGATGCTATTATTTAGGACCTACATAATCATCTCCTTTACTGGCAACTTTTGCAAGAAGAAAGTTAAATATGATCAAACGACTTGTCAAATGAAAAGTACTAAACTATTTGACAGACACCTTTTCATGGCCTTGATGAGAAGCTGGTAAGGTAAAATTTTCACTATTGGCTTTCTCTGTGAAGTTTCACCATGTCTGCTATGGACTTCCGAAGTCTACTGTAATAAACGAGAAGCAAATTAACATACAAAAGCCCAAGTACTACAAATTGCATGAGAGAAGGCATTTATCCTACAAGTGCATGGTTCCCACTAGTATTGAAGTCGAAGCACTCAATGATCTAAGTGATTCTCCAGCAACAAGTTTTACAGTATGTCAAATCACTAGTGCCTCCAGGAACAAATTAGACAATATGATGACAGCTTCAAGGAAATAGGAAGAGAACCCCCAGAACAAACTCCTCTGGATATTCTCAGGAAAGAATACTAAGACAATGTAACACGGATACGAGATACAAAGCAATGAAAGATATGGCTAGGAACAATATCAAACAGGACATTTGACGAGAGATTTTGGACAGCCTGCAATTTTAGAAAACAAATCTTCATTTTTCCAAATTGGGAACAACGAAATATTACTTCAGCAGTCCTGGAAGCAACAGATTCCTCAGCATGGATTGTCAGTGAGTAACCAGGTTTCTCAAGCCTACTTATACATTTTTATTAAGAAGCGACAGGGTCAAACTCCGACTTTGCTTTCTGACTATTTGCAGAAAATAGAAAGGAGAATATGCTTCGGACAAGATATAGATGGCTTGCACTTGTACTTCACTGAAACCAAGTGCATGGAAAATGACATGTTCATAATGAGATTCAGGAGTGCATTACCTCTGATGACACACAGCTAGCTTCTCCTAGGAACTCATGAATAACGTTTGACTGCACAATCTTATTATACACAGATTATGTTAAAATTGTGGAGATTTGACTAGTATAGAGATATGCAGTACTTCTAAGTGCAAACATGTCATGATAATGAATATGGTGCTTTAAGTTTGTGAGTTATTTGATGTATTTTATGAACTCATTCGAAAGAATCGAAGATTCATATTACTAAGAACTCTTTGGACCCCAAATGATATTTTTTCCTAGCTAGGAGAGGATATTACTTCCTAATTTAATTAAAAAACAATTGAATAGTCCATATTGGCGCTTATGGAAAGAGCTATGAGGATGAAGCACTAGGAAGCTTTGAATACAACTAAACTCCAACAAAAGCAGAAGAACATGAAATTATGGTATGCTCAGTAGCTGAGTGATCCTTAGATCATCTTCTTTTGCAGGGGATGCATCTAAAATAGGTGATTCGTGAAGCAATTATATCACCTTCAATCAACTAGCTCACTGTCGTTGTTTCTTTGGAAAAGATTGGACGCTACTGGTGAGCATAGGATTTTGGACATATCTCTATTTTACCTGATAAATTGCCCAACCTCCAGGGGAGAGGATCGGAGTAAAATGCAGATGCAATTGCGATTCATGAATCTCGAAAAGCTGGGATGGTGGTTCATAAGGGAATTCTACAGAAAATTGGATCCAAGGCCTTTTTCTCTCTCTTTGATGGTGTGAAGAAGTTCTAGCTTGAACTCATTGCAATTTAGAAAGACTCATATCGACATGGTCGATACTACTGTTATGGTAAACCCACGGGGATATTAGAATAGCATCAAACTTTTAAAAAAAAGTGTTTCTCTCAGTTCCCACCAAAGTAAATTGGCAAGAATTTACATTTAAAAAGCAGCAGATTTAAGTTCAGAAACAGAACAAAAAGAATGACTAAAAAACACCTTATATTCAGTGTCAAAATTTTCTACAAGAATAAAATAACTAAATGATGTTATATCGAGTCGATCGATTATTTATCATCACGAGACGAGGGCAGGCAAAGTAATATCTATGTATCTCTATTTTATGAACTCTAGTAAAACAACTGAACAGTAGACAACTAGACTAACTTAAGTTACGATAATTCTTGTGGGATATTACTTGCCAATCCATTTTATGATATTACTTCGGATAATCAACAACTGTGGACCTAACCTTGTAACAATTGTCTACTAAAAGACGATGAACCAAACTCACCATCCAGGCATGTACATCCATAACGTTTCAAGAGCAGTAGTCAATGCCAACACCATGTAAGATTGGAGGAATATATATGAAGCTATGATATCCACCACAATACTCATCCAAGAATCAAGGTAAATTTTTGGACAAAGCCAAAGCAAAATCTGAATCCCCCTACTGCCAAACAAACATTAACTATTATCTACATGTAACAAGCAAAAGAACCAACATTACATCTTGCATATTCTCAAAACAATGTCAAAGATGTCAAGATCTTCCTATTAGGAGTAATGCACATCAACGAGATCGTGCTGAAGGAGGGAAAATCAGTTAAGTAAATTGTAATATCAATGCCACTGTCAGTCAGAGATTGAACTACTATCCTGGTTTTACCTTCAAACTTGTCCCTCTCTCTTGGAGTATAGGAAGCTTGCACACATCAGCTTCCCTCGCCTGGTCTGCCAAAACCCAGCCCACGGCCAAACATGCTGGTATGTCTAATCGAGACCTGAGCATGGCTCTGATGTCCTTAGAATTGGCACTGCAATATCGACCTGCTTGCACGTGAGCTTGTGACTTGTGAGTGAGTGAAGCCGAGCTAAGGCACTTGGAGATGGAAACATTTAGAGTGAATGGCTCCATGTAGGCTATGGCCCGCCGTTTGAAGGACACGTGCCTATTTGGATTCTTGGACCTCTTCCCCTTTTGATCAGTGTATGGCTGCTGTTGTCGTATCCAAATAGTCCAACTCCAAAGAACAACTTTGTGCTAAACGATGCTACCTAAAAGCCAACACTCATACAAAATCTCTATACAATTCGAAAAAGGATAGAACACCCCCACATTCCAACCTTTATGCTACACCAGTACCATTATCAAGGAAATGACATAGAGAGGACATTCCAAACTAGAAAAAGAAAGAAATATTCAATGAAGCACCTGCCCATTGTGAATACCACATGTCGGCACAAAGATGCCATCTCAAGAGGCGTCAACACCTTGATCAGAACACCATTAGTGAACACGTTGCAGAAAGCTCCATTTAACATCTTCCTACAGGAGACACTTTCTAGCAAACGAAAGCAGCCGCTTAGATCATGGCGAGCAAGACACCTGAAAGAAACAAACATTGTTTGTAAGACACGTTTAACTACTAATAATCCTCAAGATTAACTAGAGAGGTGGGTAAGAATACATCCCCATATAATAAAACCTCACAATCTTCGACGCTGCACTAACAGAGGTCATGCTAAGCATTTCATCGAACAGCTAGAATGTATGGGTGAGTAAGTGCTTAACAGGCCCTAGTTGTCTAATTGTGTGACAATTCCTTTAAAACCTTGTCAAACATTCGTTTCAGAAAGACTGACTTCATATGAGCCGATATAGAATTCGATGAACGCAAATTTCTTCCTTTTGGCACCAAATTCACGCAGACACGATTAAGCAAACAGATTCACCCGCCTTACTGAATTCGTTGTAGATCATTTCAAGCTAATAAGGTTTGAATGGTAGTATTAAGGTCACCCTCCCAACGTCCTTCATCATCCTCTTCAGAGAGGAGCACTTCATCTAGGTATGGTGTCCTCAAGACACCCCTGCAGAATATATTCATCTTGGGGCACTTCTTGACGACAATACACTCCAACCATGGGAATATGAAGGCGCAATTTGAGGGTGAGAAGCTCTCAAGGCTTGGTAAACCATCAAGTATCAGCTCTTCCAGCTTGGGGAAAGAGATATCTTCTGCTCCATTTCCATCATGTGTCACCACGTCTTCCATCTCACCACAATCTCTTAGAATTAGCAAAGTAAGGTGGACCAGACTTGTCACTGCTGAGCAAGTCCCTATATGAACTAAACCAACGCAATCCTTTACTTCTAATGTCGTCAATCTCTGGAATGCAGTTGGGGATGGAAGTACGATTGATAAACTTGAGCAGTCAGAAATGAGCAGAATTTCAATCTGTTTAAGGATTTCAGCCATCAAGGAGCCATCTTTCCAGAGTCGCTGGAGTTTACACAGCTTATTCAGCTCAAGTCGCTCCAGATTTTTGAGTGCCTTGAGAGGTGTTTCCATGTCAATTAATTCTCCGTAGGGAGTTGCTCCCCCATGTCCACACGCATCTTCTGGAAATATCTCCTCAAGGGAACTACAGGATAGAGAAAGCTCTTCTAGATCGGGGAATCTGTGGAGAAGGAAGTCGGAGGGGAAAGCGACATTCCCATCATGGTAGCATGCCAACTCTAGCTCTGTGAGACCGCAAAAGACGTGATGTTGCTGCATCATCATCATAACATCCTTGCTCGTCAATGTCAATCCCTCCAAGTTTGGGATGACCTGTGTAAATCGCTTTTAATTAGGCTACCAGAAGTAAATATGGGGCATAGCCACGACGCAATGACTAAAATGTCCTTTTATTTTAGGGAAAAGAGGAAAAATATCCCAAGAGCAAATCCAAGGGATGTTTGTTTGTTAGTGGTTACCCCGATTCAATCAAAATAAGTTTCGTGAATTTGGATAAAGACAATTATTTGTCAATCATACTCGAGCTATTTTAATTGTCAACTAATTTAATCCAAATGTTCAAATATATGAATTTCAACAAGTTCGTAGCAAAAACTCTACACAAAACTTATTTGTTTTACCAAATCGCGCTACATATATAGCAAGTAGATTCAAAAGTAAGGTGTTGTATTAATATGTTGCACTCTGTTTTCTAAGCTGCAGTTCTCACATCTATTTTATTATACATTACGAGTAGCGCTTGGCTTCACCGTTTTTTTTTATGACTTTGAGCATGAACAAATGATTGGTGATTAAATATTGAATGAGCTAAGAAACAAACTAAAAATACATAACCTCAATATAAATGGACGTTTTTAGCATTCTACTCAGTTCGAAACGGTGTGTTGGTCTATCATTGATATAACACTCAAAGTAAAGTTGGTAATTTCGATTAAACAGTAATAATTTCAAAAGCGTTTGTAAGCCATTGGAATAAACATTGATAGATTATTAAAGTAGTCGGTGATTTTGAAATTATAAAGAAATATTAGCACGTTTCAAGATATATAAGGTAAAAAAGTTGGCGAGTGACTAAATCAATTGGTGCCTTAATTTAATGAGTGCTGGTAAACCAATCAAATCAACGTTTGTATATTAAAATAAAAGTCAGTGATTTGAAAGGCGGTAAATGCCACCAGAATAAATATTGGTTGATTATTGAAGTAGTTTGTCATTTGGAAATGTTGGTACTTTTCAAAACCTAACAAGATAAAAAGTTGGCAATTAGCTAAAATCAGTTTGTATCTTAATGGGAGAGATAGTACAGCAATCAAATCAATTTCAGTAAATTCAAATAAATTTAGTAATTTCAAATACGTGGACGAACCTCAAGAATATAAGTTGATAGATTATTAAAGTAATTGGTAGTTTTGAAAATAGAAAAGAAAAAAGGTTTGTGTTTTTCAGAGCCTATGTGAGCAAGTTATCCGCTGTTTTGATAATTAGCAACGAGGTTCACCATGGAACTTTGTTTCAGATGAACAAAATACTAAAAAAAATTTCACTTTTGGCGGATGAGTAGGTCAAATAAAATTAAATAGGTACATCCCAGCCATAAGACATGAGCGGCTCAAGCATGACTATTTATGCAAGTTAATTCAATAAATGTTTTTTTTTTTTCAGACTCAAAGCAGTCAATCTTCGAATTTCTAAGCAATTCATGGGTGTGTTATGGTGAGTATTAATAAGCATGAAATATTTGACAATTTTAATTTCTTGTAGAAAATAACAAAGCACAAACAGCTATACACATAAATCAATGAAGACAACGGTAGAGAGCTAGAATTAAGGACGGTACCTCTTCAAAAGGAAAGAGTGTAGGTTGGTTCTGGCCGGTAGTTGTACCTACTGAGAATAGCCTCATCTTGTCGCAGTGTCTCACTCGCAATTTCTTCAAGAGTGGCCATGTTAAAGCATGGCTACTCCTGTAGAATCTTCTAAGTTCTGGCAGCTCAAGTAATCTTAGGTCGGTTAATTGCGGGAAGAAGAGATCTCCTCCACTCGTCCCTACTTCACTTTCTACCGCTATAATTTCCTCCACTCCACAATCTTGTACTAAAAGTTCTTTGAGTTGAGTCATACTTTTTGCTATCGAAACTGGAAATAAGCTTTTGAGACTCTCACAGTTTTTAGCCTTCAAGCACCATAAGCATTCGAATGTAAAAGTCCCACAAGGAGGTCCACTCCACACGTGCTTCAATTTCTGAAGTCGTTTCAATTTTAATTTTCTCAATTGGAATGTGCTCGTGGAATGAGATCCACTCATATTTAACTCTTGCATTTGAAATACTACTTCTAAAGAATCACAATCAGTCACTTTTAACTCCTCTAGATTTCGAAATCTCGTGAGGATAGAATCCGATGAGAAAATGGATGAAAGTTTCTCACAATACTCCACAATTAGCTTCTTGAGTTTGGTAAAGGCATTTGAAGGAAGCTCATCAAGCCATATCTTCTCCATGTTATCCATATGCGAGATCTTCATCGACTCCATACTAGGAAACCCAACCTATTATTTTTCATTTTAATTCGTTAAAACCAACTCTCTGTCAAAGAAAATACTTTAATTTCTAGGACAAGGAAAATCATAGGAGAAGCATTATTAGTAGAATAGTAAGAAAATAAAACTAGATGCACGTTATTTTCTTTCAAGCAGATACCACCCCTTAGCATCCATTCTCCTAAAGAGATCTTGTCATATTATTTAGGAGTAGAAAGCATACATTTTTCCTAATATGTATCGAACATTATGTTTGAGCAGTACCATAACCCATACCCTCCGGTCTGGCCTGTCTTAGATTTCACACATTACAGCACACGTACACAATAGCCAATTTACTTTCCAATTTCTTTGAGCCATTTAAAAGTATAGCGGGTGCATTGTAAGGTATTAACGGGAAAAACAAATAATTAGCACAAACCAAACCTCCATGGATCTTGCACTTCAAAATTTTCTCCGACAAATTATAGTCTCCCGGAAAACACGACAGATACCGAAGAAATAATCCAAAAATTAGATCAAAAGATGGAAAGAGTACGGTAGGATGGGATTCTTCAACCACTAGCTGGTTTGTTTCTTAATATAGTTTAGTTATTCGATATCTCCCCAATTTCTCCCTCATTTGTAATTATCTGATTTTCCTCCAGCTGTCACAAATCTAAACCTGACTTTCTACATGCTTCTGTTTGACATAAATTGTTACCGGATCTAGATCTCTTCATCATCAATTGGTATCTGAGCTAGATCTCTTCATCATCAACTGGTATTAGAATTTTGCTTTGACTGCATCTTATCATTGTGCGATGATTCCAAAACAAAGGCCAATGCTATGGTACCAATTTTAGTTGCTACACCTGCATTTCTGATCCAACATGCTCATGAATAAAATTCATGCCCATTGAAGGTTCAGCCCCCATGCTTGCTGATATGGAGCCGCTCCATGTTTGGTATAATATTCTCTTTGAATATTGTTTCAATATTTATTAAATCTGGTATATTGAAATTTGAAAATAATAAGGGGTTATTAAGGTTATTACGTTAATTGGTATGACGCTTATTATTATTATTATGATTCTCGTGTAATTTTAATAGTTTTGACAAGATTATTACGACGATTACCGCAATTATGATCATCATAAATCCTAAATAATCTTGAAGCAATTAAACTTATTTTTAAGGATCTAAGAGAAGATTTCAACAGTTTCGGTAAGAATTTCATAGATTCAATCAAAAACTATAAAGAAGACATGAAAACGGTCCAAAATTAATTCTCTAATGTGCAAAAGGCCATGGATGAGTACTATCAATATCTTGAAGAGTCAAATAAGGACTCTTGCTGATGAGAAGAATAGTGAAGTGAGTGGGATAAGATTGAACTAACTAATATGGATGAATATATTGAAACACCTTCTGTAATTAAATAAATTCAGAAATGTAATTTTTCCTATTGGTCTTCTATAGCCCTCTCCAGTGGCCCTTCAAGGGTCGACCGCCCTCGCCATGACCTGGGGAGGGTTGTAGGCTCTCACGGCGGGAGGGGCTGCTACCTGTTTAGCCCCTCACCCCTCGACTCGCGATGTTTCGCAGGATTATTTTAATCTAGTTTTCATATTCACTGTTTTTCTACCGTTAGATTTTCTTCTTTATTTTAGTCCTTTTTCTGTTAATTTTTGTAAATTTTTCCTATGCGACAATAGGGAAACAACACACTTCTGTGCTGGAGGAAATTCCATGACTGCATTAATTGCCACGTATGACCGCAAATATGATAAAAATGCAGATTGTCCATCTACACAAAAAAAAAAAAAAAGTCCTAAAAAGTGCAATTATTAAGACTTGAATGCATGTAAAAAAATTTTGAGAACTTAAGTGCGGAACTAACACCGCTTTAGGACTCTTGATGTTATATCCTTGATCTTACATTGCATAAAATTTAAATTTAAGCTGACCTCTTTAGGTTCGTCCAGACTCTAAATTAGTTAAAAGATATATAATTGGAGCTTAGCTTCTAAATATTATTTGTATTTCAGTTACAGTATTAATGAAACATCACATTAGTCTAAAATTTGAATACGAAAGAAAAATATATCAAGCTTTTGAAACTTATGATATACGTTTCAATATGTTTATTATAAAGAAGTAGCTTTAAGTTGTTTGTTATTAATTTAAAGTAAAAAATTTGTAAAAAGGAAAATGATAAGTTAGCAGAAGTCACACCACAGAACCTTACATTGTCTAGCTCAAAGCATCAGGGACAAGAAACAAGATATGCCATTAGAGAAGAATGCGCACAAACCTTTTCGACCAACAAAAGCGGTTGCTGCATTGGAATGCTACCCTGTAGTCTTCTACAACTAGCATCACCTAGAATTACCTCCACAGCTTTACAATCTTCAACAGTAAACTCTTTCAAGGAGGGCCACTCTGAAATATGCTTCCCATGGCAGAAACTTCTGAGTTTTATCATTTTGTGAAGATACAGAGTGACAAGTCGAGGAATTACAATTATGTCAGGAGCTTCTTCAGGCTTCTCCTCTTCTCTAGCAACAATGTACTCCATCTCTCCACAACCACCTAGACCAAGATACTTGAGTTGTACCAGATCTTTTGCCATAGACATTGTAAAAAGGTTTCTCACACATGGGCACTCTTCAACTGTCAAGGACTTCATACTTTGAAGCAACCTTTTCCACGTGAACGAAGGAATGACATTCAATAGGTTAGGACCCTGCTTCACCTCAAGGACCTTTAGTGGGCAAATGGACTCATTGGGCATCTCATTCTCCCATAGTACTCTTGATTGAATTGCTGTTAAATGTAGCTCTTCTAAGTTGGGAAATACAACCTGCAGAAGCATCACCTGGCTAAAGTCACAATGACCGACATTGAACCAAAGTTTCTTATGTATTGAGAGCATCGCAAAGAAGAAAGGAAATCACATAAGCAGCAATAAACTAAATATGTAAATAATCAAATTTGAATAAACTCGATACCTTTTAACACTAAACACTAAACGATACAAAAGTTAGTAAACAATTGTAGTCGTTTGGTTGATAAATGCATATGAATTTGTTAAAATTACACAAAATCTCTTGATTGAGCTTCTATTAGAAGTAGCTCTTCTAATTTGAGAAATACAACCTATAGAAGCATCACCTGGCTAAAGTCAACACGGCTAGCATTGAAGCAAAGTTGCTTATGTAGCCAGGGCATCACTAAGAAGAAAGCAAATCACATGAACAGAGATATAGCTGAGATAAAGGAAAGAGGGAAACCTTCTTGTCAAATAAAGAATGTGGACTTCCATCAAAACTGGCAGATTCCTCATTCACTGTCTCCACTCTTGGCACTAGCCGCCTCAGTATGAATGCCTTGAGTTTAGTGCACTCCATAATTGAGAGATTCTTGAGAGAGGGAAACTCATAAGCACAACTTCCTGAGCTGAAACTAATCAAGCTCTTAAGGGAACAAAGCTTCAATGTTTGTAAACAAGAGAACTTCATTGCCTTTGACTTTTGCTCTTCACTTTCTTCAATGGCAACTACTTCTTGTTGTTGCAATCAAAAACATCTAGCATCTCAAGTTTATCAAGAGTCCCGGATGTATCATATGTGAAGAGATATCTCAGACTGTGGCAGTTGTGCAAGCTAATGGTAGTCAGACAAGGAAGCCTCAAAGTTGCTTGAGAGCTACTTGTCACTAACTCATCCAGCCTCGGCAGGCCCCACAACTTCACTTTATTTAAGTTTAAGAAGACCAGACCTTTTGGCCTTTTCTTAGTATTGACAGCAACATGTTCGATTAATGATTCCAAAGAGGTACAGTTGACCACCTCAATCATTTTCAAGCTCTGGAACACCTCTATTCTATTTGATGGAAAAATATGAGACAAATTTTCACAATCTCGGATTGTGATGGATGCTAGTTCGCAGAATGATTCCTTAGAAAGTTCATTGTGCCATATCTTCATCAACCCACACGACACGACGGTCAACTCCTCCAAGCTGGGAAAAAGAATCTGTATGCAATGACCATATGTTAGTTTCTCGACCAAGAACTCCTAAAAATCCTGATTTGGACGAAGTTGGTTACCTATGATAATATGCTCGATAATATATTTTCAAGAATGAAGTTGGTTACTCGAGATTACCATCATCATATAACAACGACAAATGCATGCAGTAGCAAGACATATGTTACTAGACAATTTTTGTCGTTTGGAGATAAATGCATATAAATTTATTAAAATTACGCAAAATCTCTTGATTGAACTCTTATTGGAAGTAGCTCTTCTAATTTGGGAAACACAACCTATATAAGCATCACCTGGCTAAAGTCAACATGACTGGCATTGACGCAAACTTGATCATGTATCCAATGCGTCACAAAGAAGAAAGGAAATCACATTAGCAAAGATATAGTTGAGATAAAGGAAAGAGGAAAACCTTCTCGTCAAATAAAGAATGTGAACTTTTATCAGAACTGCCAGATCCCTCATTTATCATCTCCACTCTTGGCTTCTGTTGCCTCAATATGAATGCCTTGAGTTCAGTGCACTCCAGAATTGAGAGATTTCTTAGGGAGGGAAACTCAACTGCGCAACTTCCTGAGATGAAACTAATCAAGCTCTTAAGGGAACAAAGCTTCAATGTTTGTAAACAAGAGAACTTCATTGCCTTCGACTTTTGCTCTTCACTTTCTTCAATGGCAACTACTTCCTGCATCTTATTGCACTCAGAAACATCCATCATCTCAAGTTTATCAAGAGTCCCGGATGTATCATATGTGAAGAGATATCTCATACTGTGGCAGTTGCGCAAGCTAACGGTAGTCAGACTAGGAAGACTCAAAGTTGCTTGGGAGCTACTTGTCACTAACGCATCCAGCCTCGGCAGGTCCCACAACTTCACTTCATTTAAGTTTAGGAAGACTAGACTTTTTGGCCTTTTCTTAGTATTGACAGCAACACGTTCGATTAATGATTCCAAAGAGGTACAGTTGACCACCTCAATCGTTTCCAGGCTCTGGAACACGTCTATTCTATTTGATGGAAAAATATGAGACAAATTTTCACAATCTCGGATTGTGATGGATGCTAGTTCGCAGAATGATTCCTTAGAAAGTTCATTGTGCCATATCTTCATCAACCCACACGACACGACGGTCAACTCCTCCAAGCTGGGAAAAAGAATCTGTATGCAATGACCATATGTTAGTTTCTCGACCAAGAACTCCTAAAAATCCTGATTTGGACGAAGTTGGTTACCTATGATAATATGCTCGATAATATATTTTCAAGAATGAAGTTGGTTACTCGAGATTACCATCATCATATAACAACGACAAATGCATGCAGTAGCAAGACATATGTTACTAGACAATTTTTGTCGTTTGGAGATAAATGCATATAAATTTATTAAAATTACGCAAAATCTCTTGATTGAACTCTTATTGGAAGTAGCTCTTCTAATTTGGGAAACACAACCTATATAAGCATCACCTGGCTAAAGTCAACATGACTGGCATTGACGCAAACTTGATCATGTATCCAATGCGTCACAAAGAAGAAAGGAAATCACATGAGCAAAGATACAACTGAGATAAAGGAAAGAGGAAAACCTTCTTGTCAAATAAAGAATGTGAACTTTTATCAGAACTGCCAGATCCCTCATTTATCATCTCCACTCTTGGCTTCTGTTGCCTCAATATGAATGCCTTGAGTTCAGTGCACTCCAGAATTGAGAGATTTCTTAGGGAGGGAAACTCAACTGCGCAACTTCCTGAGATGAAACTAATCAAGCTCTTAAGGGAACAAAGCTTCAATGTTTGTAAACAAGAGAACTTCATTGCCTTCGACTTTTGCTCTTCACTTTCTTCAATGGCAACTACTTCCTGCATCTTATTGCACTCAGAAACATCCAGCATCTCAAGTTTATCAAGAGTCCCGGATGTATCATATGTGAAGAGATATCTCATACTGTGGCAGTTGCGCAAGCTAACGGTAGTCAGACTAGGAAGACTCAAAGTTGCTTGGGAGCTACTTGTCACTAACGCATCCAGCCTCGGCAGGTCCCACAACTTCACTTCATTTAAGTTTAAGAAGACTAGACTTTTTGGCCTTTTCTTAGTATTGACAGCAACACGTTCGATTAATGATTCTAAAGAGGTACAGTTGACCACCTCAATCGTTTTCAGGCTCTGGAACACCTCTATTCTATTTGATGGAAAAATATGAGACAAATTTTCACAATCTCGGATTGTGATGGATGCTAGTTCGCAAAATGATTCCTTAGAAAGTTCATTGTGCCATATCTTCATCAACCCACACGACATGATGGTCAACTCCTCCAAGCTGAGAAAAAGAATCTGTATGCAATGACCATATGTTAGTTTCTCGACCAAGAACTCCTAAAAATCCTGATTTGGACGAAGTTGGTTACCTATGATAATATGCTCGATAATATATTTTCAAGAATGAAGTTGGTTACTCGAGATTACCATCATCATATAACAACGACAAATGCATGCAGTAGCAAGACATATGTTACTAGACAATTTTTGTCGTTTGGAGATAAATGCATATAAATTTATTAAAATTACGCAAAATCTCTTGATTGAACTCTTATTGGAAGTAGCTCTTCTAATTTGGGAAACACAACCTATATAAGCATCACTTGGCTAAAGTCAACATGACTGGCATTGACGCAAACTTGATCATGTATCTAATGCGTCACAAAGAAGAAAGGAAATCACATGAGCAAAGATACAACTGAGATAAAGGAAAGAGGAAAACCTTCTTGTCAAATAAAGAATGTGAACTTTTATCAGAACTGCCAGATCCCTCATTTATCATCTCCACTCTTGGCTTCTGTTGCCTCAATATGAATGCCTTGAGTTCAGTGCACTCCAGAATTGAAAGATTTCTTAGGGAGGGAAACTCAACTGCGCAACTTCCTGAGATGAAACTAATCAAGCTCTTAAGGGAACAAAGCTTCAATGTTTGTAAACAAGAGAACTTCATTGCCTTCGACTTTTGCTCTTCACTTTCTTCAATGGCAACTACTTCCTGCATCTTATTGCACTCAGAAACATCCAGCATCTCAAGTTTATCAAGAGTCCCGGATGTATCATATGTGAAGAGATATCTCATACTGTGGCAGTTGCGCAAGTTAACGGTAGTCAGACTAGGAAGACTCAAAGTTGCTTGGGAGCTACTTGTCACTAACGCATCCAGCCTCGGCAGGTCCCACAACTTCACTTCATTTAAGTTTAAGAAGACTAGACTTTTTGGCCTTTTCTTAGTATTGACAGCAACATGTTCGATTAATGATTCCAAAGAGGTACAGTTGACCACCTCAATCGTTTTCAGGCTCTGGAACACCTCTATTCTATTTGATGGAAAAATATGAGACAAATTTTCACAATCTCGGATTGTGATGGATGCTAGTTCGTAGAATGATTCCTTAGAAAGTTCATTGTGCCATATCTTCATCAACCCACACGACACGACGGTCAACTCCTCCAAGCTGGGAAAAAGAATCTGTATGCAATGACCATATGTTAGTTTCTCGACCAAGAACTCCTAAAAATCCTGATTTGGACGAAGTTGGTTACCTATGATAATATGCTCGATAATATATTTTCAAGAATGAAGTTGGTCACTCGAGATTACCATCATCATATAACAACGTCAAATGCATGCAGTAGCAAGAGGCTTTAAAGGACATGCAGACAGAGTTTTCAACTGCTTCATCGGCGATAAGACTACAATTACCAAGAATAGTTTCTACCATAAACATATAATAGAAATTTCCATAGATATTTACGTACATTTTGATCGAAGAGTATAGGCAAGGACATGCTAGAGTTGACACCACCAAGTGCTTGTTGTAAACTTGTATTAGTTGCTATCATTTGTTGCTTTCCTTCGAATGAAGAGAATGTCATCATCTTGGGGCATCCAAATATCCTCAATCTTGTTAAGGTTGGACAGTGAATACGGTGTGTCCCATGAGAGAATGTTCTAAGATTTGGCAATTCCTCAAGAGATAAGGAGGATAATAGAGGAAACTCTAAAGTGTGCATAGATGCAGCTTTCTTTGATTCTTCTTCTTGCACATTTATAATTTCCTCCAACAGTTTACATCTAGCTATTTTTATTTCTCTTATTTGTTGGAGTGCTTTAGCCATGGAAGAAGAAAAAATAAACCTCAAGTTCTCACAGCCTTGCACCTTCAGTACCCTTAAGTTTTGGAAACACAATGCTATTCTTGGCTTCTTGTTCCATATGTGCCCCAACCTTGGTAAGTCACTCAAGGTTAATGTTGTTAATCGCGATAGAATCTTGACATCCTCACTAGTTGTCAGTCCTTCAAGGTCGAATACTTCTTGTATTAACTGACACCTTTCAATGGTCATGGCTTCCAAATTCTGTAGCTTTGTCACCAAATTTGATGGGAAGATGCTCAAGAGGAACGCACAATCCTCTACCTTCAAAAATTTTAGGTTGCTCACATCTAAAGGAAATTGAGAATTCCAAATCTCTTTCAATTTGGGAAGTTCAGCGAGTGTCAAGGACTCCAACAAGGGCAACGAAACCTTAAAAAGTCAAGAGGATAACATTACAAAGGCGTATCCATGTATTTTTCTTTAGCAGCAAGGGGTATATAATCCCACATAATGTCACAATGCTTATAACTAAAAGCTATGAACACGCGCTGTCTGTGAAAAATTAATAAAGGAAATAATTTCACATAATAGATTTGAAGATGACGGGAAAAGAAGGCCGAGTAGTGATTTTTGAATTTTTATATTTTTCTTCTTTAAATTTTATCAACTTTTACACTTGACTTATCATTTATATTATTGTCTATTGGGGCTCTATTATATATATGACAAGAGGAGGAAGATATAATCCCCGAGTTATCGAGCTTATTGAATTTACGCTCACATTTCGTGCTTTCCAAATTTTACAAATCAATGGCATAGACTCTATTAATTCTTGTTAGTCATTAATTGTGGTCTTATATAATATCTCAAATAACAACGAACAAAAACCATCTTAATTGTTTTCTACCAAATGCTCATGAACTAACGACATGTTAAAGTTAAAGAAAGACATAGAACAATATTAAACATAACAATGACCATTATTTAAAGGGCTTATGATTGACCAACCGATAAAAACTATACTTTTAATTGATTAAAATGTGTAATTTGAGTCTGGCTTTTTTCTTCAAAGTATTCCAGAAACAAAAACATGCCTTATTAAAAGATTGAAACTAAAATATAATTATAAATTTATGAAGTAGTCAGAAAATTTTGTTGTCCCCGTGCATAACATGGGCTAAAACTCTAGTATATCTGTAAGGCGGAATAGATGACTTATCAAACCAAAGTCAAAAAAGGGTTCATCAATTTAAGATCCATGGTTGGCCATAAGATCCATGAACTGTACGCAGCAGCACCATGTGGGCATCAAAGTCAATTTCAGCAATGGGTTTAATTCTACGTATATAAGAACCTAAGATACCCTTTCTCGTCATAAAAAAGATTAATTTATGTGGAGAGTTAGTCATGTAGCCAATTAATTTATAAATGATTTTGATCGAGGCATCATGCTTTTGCAGTTTGGGTCTTACTATAAACATAATTTTAAGGTAATTTAAAAAGGGGTTTCCATATTTTTAATCTATACAAACAGAATAGTTACAGAAACTGTTAAATCCAAGCAATAGTGAACAAATGAATGCTAGATTTATATCCAATAAATGCTTTCAATAATATTTTATTACAAAAGAAGAAGAAGAAGAAATTTAAACATGTGCAGGGCACATAAATTCTACTATTAATATTAGAATAAGTGGTTAGAATGTAGATTTGTGCTGGATTTGATCACCACATAAGGTCCATTCTACAACCAGGGGTAATGAAAACAAACTGCCCTATTGAATATTATATTTGAATTTTCATTTCGTAGTCACGTAATAGTCCATCAATTAGCACATAAAAGTATACAATATTTATATAATGGAAGTTTGTGTAGAGCCACATTTCCATAAAAAATAAATTGAGGATAATTCTAGATTCAATACCTTCATGTGTTTACAAATCAAATATCTAAATAATTAAATTCGAATAAACTCAATATGTTTTAACACAAAACTCTAAATGACACAAATCTCACTAAATAATTGTTGTCGTTTGGTTGATTAATACATATTACTTTGTTAAAATTACACAAAATTTCTATTCATTATATCTCCGAAGAAAATATTTCAACAAGTCATCTTTTAAGAAGACCGTAAAATGCTGGGGGCTTCAACTAATACCTTTGAAAGGTATGGAGGAAATTGGAAAAGGCTATAAAAATTGGAAACTTAATTTATGTTATTTTGTCTATCTTTCCTCAGATTTTATTATCGAGAGTATCACGAATTGAGCAGTGAACTAACTCACTCTTACACTAGTATTTTTTCTACGATTAACATATTCAGTTGAAGGCAATATCCATGTTCATAACTCATTCATCAGAAGACTAGTCGGAGAAGGTTTCCTCCAATTAGGATGGTCCGGATGAATGGAAAGATGATACTTTTAGAAAGCATGAAATTTACCTGTTGCCCATCCAAGAATACGACTGAATGGTCCACCGTTTTATAGAAGCTCATCGTCTCTGGCAAGTTTTGTAACGTTAGCCTACGCAGCTTGCATGACTTCACGTTGGCATCATCATCAATTTCATCTCTGTATTCATCTATCTCGTCATCTCCAACAATTTGTTGCATCAAGTGGCATCTATTTATTTCAATCTCTTCTAGCTGCAAGAATATTCTTGTCATGGATGATGGAAACAAATGTTTAATTTCATCACAGTTTTCCACTTTCACAATCTTTAATTTGCTAAAGGATTCCGGGGTAAGACAATGGCGACAAATCTTCTTCAAGTTTTTCAAATTCTGTAGAACCAATGATTCCAGTCTCATAAATCCAGTGCATTGTGTGGAGCCAACAACATACTGAAATGAGAGGTTATTTTTTACACAAAGATGCTTCAATTCCTGAAAACCTTTGGTGCACAAGTCGTGAATGCTATCTCTGTCATCTTGCAATCCATCCAAGCAGAGATCTTGCGTTCTCCCCAAACATTCCTGCATACACGCTTCACGGAGAAGATTGCCAGAATCCAAATTGAGCTTTAAACTTCTGGATTCTTTGTATTCATCGCACCCATGCGTAATTGCCCCAATTTGGATTTTATACTCTTTTAGATTCCCGAATGGCAGGTCGCTTGAGAGATTGGTAGAATGAGGAATGGTAATGTGCAAAGTTCTCAACTTTTTCATGTTCTTCAACTCAACCAGGCTGGCGTTGCTTCGCGGTGCCTCATCCTCGGCCTCCCATTGACAAAATCTGTCAATATACAGTTCTTCTAAATTAACCAAGCTTTCAAGCACGCCAGGTTCAATAATTTGGAGCCTGAAGCACTCTGTTAAGTCCAAAAATCTCAATTCTGTTAGTCCACCTATTTCTTTGGGCAGCCGAGCGATCATAGATCCGTGGAAACTTAGGAATTGCAATCCTTTCAGCTTTCCAAGAACAGTCACATCCTCCAGATGGCAGTAATCAAGACACAACGAATTGAGGTTTTCAAGGAATTTAATCGACGTAGGTAGAGAGGTGAAAGATAAGCAACTCAAGTCCAAGACTTGGAGCTTCTCTGTAGATTCAAAAAATGACTCAGAAAATTTGAGAGACTCGTTGTCTTCGGCTAACAGAAACATCTTCAAGTTTGGGCAATCTAATTTCTCTGGAAGCTTATCAATGCCCACAAAAGGGAAGGATATCGCGGTGCATTTATTGAGCTCATCCTTTGACCATTCTTTAAACCCATAATCTTTCCTCCCGATCAAGGCCTTCCACTCTGTGGAAGTAATAGAGATGGCCATATCAACAAATATGTCATGCATTTTGAGGTCTTCTATGTCATCACTATCTAATAACAAAGAAAAGTTCTGCAGGCAACGTAAATCCATGACCAACCTATCTCTAGTGCTTTCGATGGTCATGCTGAATTGTTTATATAAACCCAAACCCATGCAGTAGGCAAGGATACACCTCATGGCAATATTGCTAGAGTAGAGAGCACAAACCAAGAACAATTTTCTGATCCTCTCATCTCCTAATTCATTGTAATTTAGTTCAGCTATTGATTTTACATCCGACACGTCTATATGGGTCGAAGCATTCCTCCATGCAGCCAACTCTCCGTGTTTCAACCTTTTTGCCGACGAAACAATCAAAAGTGGCAAGCCTCCACAATTCTTGACCACTCCATCTACCCACGGTTTAATGTCAAGATCATTAACTCTGTCCCCCACCGTCCTTTCAAAAAGTCCTCGTGCTTCTCCATCATTTAACTCATTGAGTCGGAATTCTTGGTCAGAGCACATGTCAATGCTCAAAATTTCTCGATTTCTAGATGTTATCAATAGGTTGCAGCCTTTTACTTTATTATCATATCCGCAAGGGATTCCAACTTCATTTAACTCTAACTTTGTCCACAAATTATCTAAAATTATGAGAATTCTTTTCTCAAAATAACTCTCTAATCTCCTGCACAAAAGATCTGCTCTCCCATGAGTAGTTTCCTCATTCATTATATTTAGACCCAATGCATAAGCAATTTCTCCTTGGATTCTTCTTAGATCTGGCTTGCTTGATACTTCTGCTAAGGCAACCACATCAAATAGCTTCTCTTTCTTTGCTCGCCTTTTGATGTCCGCCAAAACCTTAGACTTGCCTACCCCACCTGGTCCATACACCCCAACCACACATACCTTGTCATCAGCTATAGCCTTAATTACCTTCTCTATGAATGAAGCCCTTGACTCTAGGACATCTTCATTATTGTCAGCGGATCTAGTAGCGGAAGTGGTAGCAGTGACGATTCCTATCGGAGGATAGTCATAGTGGACCTCCGGGAAGTTACTTTTCTTATGGAGTTCTTGAATGACTTGAGTCATCTTCTTCACCTTCCTGCCAATCGGATGACGCACCACAGGGTTGGGAAGCCACCCATGGAAGCAAGCATCTTTGGCACTTTGGCCATCTCTTAATAGGTTTTCTGCTTCCTCAGCCTCCTTCTTCACACTTTTCAGCCAATCCTTAACATCAGTGAACATAGGTTTCCCGTCATACAAGGCTTTGTCGACGGAGGATTGCACCCTTTCCCTTGCATTCTTCAGATCATTGACTTCTCTCTTGAGATCTTCAACATAGCTCTTGTAGGACAGGACGTACCCAAATTGACGTCCAATGGGAGCAAATAGGTACTCGCCGAGTTTCGATACAAGATTTGATGCAACGGAGGTAGCAAATGCATCACACATTTTTTCTGCTTTAATTTTCAGCAATTCCTTGTTCCCCCCGCCTCCCTCTTTTGCTCCTCTTGTTGTTGCCTCCTTTTGTTATTTGCTTAAAGAAATGGGTGTGAAGGAAACCGAACAAAGAAAAGAACTAATCACTCGGTGTATGAAAAGAAAGGAAGAGCAAAGTCAAAAAAACAATGAGAACCGTGAATCAAAACCAAAGAAGAGAGAGAGAGAGAGAGAGAGAGCCTTGAGTGTACGGAAGCAATAGTAGTGTAAATAAACAGAGAGACCGAGGAATATCAGCAAGAGCAATTTAGAATCAGATTGAGGATAAAAAAAGAATCAAAGAAAAGAAAGACATCGGCACAACGCATACTAAAAAGGAGGAGCAGTTAATGGGAAAATTCGGTTGCCCCTTGGCTCACCGCACTCGGTGCACCGAACTAACACGTTACTGGTCTATGTGGACGATTTGCAGATGATCTTGCGAGGACAGACAACACGTTACTGGTCAACCACGTGCAGTAGAAGGATAAATTTATTTCATTTATTTTTTCTTTATTTTCAGTTTCTTGATAATGGGGATGGCTCTCCGAGGACATCAACAGACTCCATCACAATTTCCCGTTCTCAAAGTGTTTCCGCGAGAAAGTTTAAGTGTGTTCCCATTTAGGAATTTTAATTATTGATTATTTAGAACTTTTTCCCAATATTTTAAAGCTTAAAACATTTCTTTGCATTTTCATGATTTGCAAGAAATCAATAAGTACTTTTTGGGAAAAAAAAATTGATAGCTGTTACTTGCTGTGATGTTTGTCCCATCCATTACTCGGACTTGAGTATGGAAGAGGTTACAAACAATATTAGAGCACAGCAGATCTTTTTAGTTTATTAAAAGAGATTTTTTTTTTTAAATGGCTATATCTAAATTTGAGAAATTTGAATTAAAGAATAAAGTCGCACCAACTAAAAATTCAGATCTTATTACTTTATTTTACATAAAAGAAACTTGGGGCAATTACCACCTCCTCTTTATTTTGGTACAAACCTCCTATCATCAATTGACCAAGATAGCCTTCTACCTTCGTAAAACAAGGTCAATCACCAATTCACCCACTCCTCTCTCTCATATGTTCTCTTTACCTTCTATGTATATAGTTAATTGACTAAAATATCCTTCTATGTTTGAAAATCAATTGAACATTAATCAACCATACTTTCTGTAAATTATGATGGATTAATTTTTGTAAAATTGGTAATTCTGTAATTTTTGTCCATAAACTACTTTACTTGGAATTTTTATTTATTTTTGGTCGGAACTACTTTACTTAGATTGTTAATTCTTTAATGTAGCTTTCAATTCTTCTAAATTGTAATGGGATGACTTGAGGCATTTTTATACAGAGCACTACTAAGTCCTACTTTTGGGCTTGGGCGAAGTTTCACCACTGCGGTTCTGTGACTTCTGTCCAACTTGCACACATAAATAATTGCAAATGACCATCAAACAAAGACAAACAAAACAAGGCGACAAAAATTCAGGACTTCATGAGTGGATTTGTGATTGCGGCCATTCCTTTTCTTTTATGTTGTTTCTTTTCGCCGTGAGATGATAGAGATGGTGAGGCTGAGCAAGACGAGGGTAGACACCCTGTCTCGAGTGATGCTGCGAACGGTGCTTTCTCCATGGTCGCCTTTGCGGACTATGTTTCGTGGAAAAACTGATTATACCGTCGGCTACTGGAGTCGAAAAGAGCACCAAGAGCGACGGGGCGGCGGTTGCGGCCATGCTTATCTCGATGCCAGCGTGGTCACCACCGCCGGACACAGCCCTTCCCCTCTCACTGCTTCCAGTTTCGTTTTATTCTTTTCTTTGATAGAAAACATTCTATTTTGTGTTTAAAATTATTAATTTCACTTTTTTTTTTTACTTTTTTTATAATAAAAAAAGACATGTCATCTTATATGTAAGCATATTTGTCAACTGCACGTAATTCATTTGGACGGAAAAATAAAGGTGGCGATTTGGATCCTCCATTAAGAGTGAGTGCCTTTTTTTTTTACATTTGAAATGCGGAGTCATTTTTGTCCATTTAATATAATATTTAACAGACCTGGAATTTTCATCCAAAGAACCTTCTCATCCTAAATAAAAGAGCACGAAAAAGTTGATTTTTCCTTATTTAATAGATTTTTTTTTTGTATAAAAAAGAAGTACTTAAACTTTTGAAGTTTTTAAATCCAAAAAAAAAAATGAAGTTTGACTAATCCACATGAACGTATGTAAATCAACCGAATTGATGTACATCGAGACTTAAAAGATACTTTTCAAAGCATTTTTTTAGGAAGAGATACAGGATAATTTGGGTTCATGGTTCTAAAAGTTGAACTAATCTGCTGCGTCATCTAATGGGTATGTGGAAAGAACCTTAATATTGAGAAACCCCTTTGAAAATATATGCGGCATCATCAATGGCTTGATTGGAGACGAAAGGAGTTATGAGGCATAACCAAGTCAAAACATAACATTAAGGGTTTAAGTAATTATTTCTTTGGTACCCTACACATTTTCTCGCACTAGTCTGGATGATCCGATAAATTACGTAGTAATTACGCTATGTTTGAAAATATTTAGCTGAATAGACGTTGGTAGTTAGAAACTCCCACTGTCGTTGTAAATGTTAAAGCCTATTTTATTTTACTGCATGGACTCATGCGCTTCTGTCAGTTGATTTGGTTCTTTTAACAAGAAATGCAATTTACTTAAATCATCTGAGTGCTTAGTATAATCATTTTCCTTAAATCTAAAAATAAATAAATATATATATATATATATCTATCTTGAAAATCGGCAATACGAAATCAGACATTTGGGATAAAGAGGAAGTATTCAATGATTCACAAAACAAGAGATCGTGTTTCAATTGGCAATGGTCATGTGAGGGGGAGAATATCTGGTGCACACGTGAGGTGGGAAATAAACAAAATCCCACACGACATACTTGGAGTGAATTGAAAGTGGTCGGAGTAATTGGCAATACCTTATTAACTCATAAATTTACTAAAAGAGGTGCATGTTTATTGGGAGGGAAGAGAACCAAAAAGAGTGGATTATGTTGGGTGGCAAGATGACATCCTAAATAATCGGGGGTTATCAACGTCCACCCTTCATAATTATGTTTTATAATTCAATTAATGCATTAAATTAATTGGCAAATTCAAGATCTTTTTTCTCTCCTCTCTCTTTTCCCATGGTCTTCTTCAACCTTCAACCATGGGGAGGGTTTGAGCTAGTCTCACTAGGGGTGATCGGGTCCAGGGTGGGTAGGGTCTAGACCTGGACCCTGTACCCGACCCTGTTATAACCGGTTCTCATTTTTTGGACCCTATACCCAACCCTGTTTGTATTGGACCCTGTACCCGACCCACCCTGTTTTTCCGATCCGATTCCAGGGTCAACCCTGTTTCCATTGGAACCTGTTTTGCAATCTCTTAATATCCTATACAACTTCGAATTTTATATTAATAAGCGAGAAAATAACGTAATCCTCCTAGTTATATTGAAACATTAAGCATTGATAATAAATTAATACATGAACTTTTTTACTAAACGGAAATTAAGGATCCATATGGCTAATTATAATAAATAAATCATAAGGCAAAGAATTAGCAACAAACATGGGTGTAATATTAGTCTTATTCCCACAACTACTATATGAAGCTACTCGTTTATGCAAACATAACTCCTTATATAAAAGAGAAATTAGGCAAGCCAATCCATGTGATACACAAAAATTTGGCGGCGACGAACACCATTCGTCCATCAGATGGTGTGAGAGGGAGCCGGCGAGGAAGGGAAGCAAGTGAGGAAGAGGAATGACAAAGGAGGAGTGCCGTGCGTGTTTGAGTGAGTCAAGAGGAAAAACATCATGTGATTGCGAGAGTAAGAATAGATATTGAGAGGAAAAAAAAAAGTTTTGTACCTCTACTTACAAAACCGGTCTGAGAACCGGGTTCCGGGTGGGTAATCACTTGGACCCTGTTCCCAAACCGGTTTAAACCGGTTCCGAATTTTGGGAACCTGTTCCCGGACCAGTTTCAATAGGAACCGGTTCCCGACCCTGTTTTCAGGGTGGGCCGGTCCGGGAACCGGGTATACCCAGTCCGGTTGCACACCCCTAAGTCTCACCCTCCCCTCTCTCTTTTGTTGATCTTGTTTGCGTTTATTGTTCATTTCTTACTTTTTTTTTTCTCTCCCAATTTAGATTTGGGAGTTCTCTTCTCCCGGTCTAGTTCTTGATTTGAGAGTTTGAACTCTCTCGATCTAATTCTAAATTTGGATGCTATTCTCTCCTGATTTAGATTTAGGAGTTTAATAAATATGCTTTTGGGGATTCGATGCCCATGTGCTCTGTTTGTGTTCGTGTATAGGTTCTCCACCTCTGGTATCAATGATAATTGCAAAAGTTTTGACATCTTGTTAAATTACAAAGATTTGCTCATCCACATGTTAGATCTATATTTATTTAGCCTATTATGGTAGCTTACAATGGTGTAGAGGAAATCGAATCTAGGCACGCACCGCTAATTGGCAACGTCATAATTATTGAAGAAGGAACTTTTGGCATGTGCTCATCACTGACAAAGACACGAGATCCAATGACCGGCCATCGATTTTATTTGACAGATCTGTTTGTGTGGTATGAGTTTGTGCTTAACTTTGCAATTGCTCCATCAATCAATCCTCCTTGTGTTATGGATTTGATTTTGTTTTTCAGTATTTATGGTCTATTTCAATTTGTTTTGTCATGAAAGTTATGTACTTTTGCATCCTTTTGAGTAATGAATATAATTTTCTTTCGACCAAAAGAAAAAATTCAAGATCCTTTTATCGGTCATGTTAAAAAAAAAATAGACACATCTTTTTGATTCATTAGATTTAACTAAAGCAAAAGGTTTCAATCAACAAAATTTTGTTGGATGGTCATATCCTCGCTCTTCTATTCTTTTCCTTTGGAGTATCATTACTCATTAGTGATTAGGAAGCTCACACAAGCCACAACAAAACCTAAAATGTTACCTGATGTGTTATTTTAACATATTAGATTCTTTTTTTCCAATTCATATAATGGAATAGAATGTCAAAAAGTTACATTTATCATATTTAAATTTTTATCATTTGTTCTTTCATCACTTATCAATTGAGGTTGTGAGGTAGATGGAGCCTCAACAAGTTGGGCCCTATGTTGTTAGATAATGTAGAGATGTGCTAAGCATAATAAAATACAAGCATCAAGTCAAGAAGACATAAAATATGTTGCAATTTATATTTTACTCGTTTGTTATCAATCGAGTAAGTTTGATTAGCATGTGTTTGCAAAGGTCTCTCTCTATCTCCACATGTTTGAAAACGTTTGTTAGTGTGGGATCCTCTCTATTAGTAAACGGATAAACAAGGTTTAAAACAACTATCTCCAATTCCCTATGAATATAATCTTGCATTTTACTACGAACAAAGCAGATGGAATTTTATAGGTTAAGAGCAAGGTTGTCCATTAAAGAAATTTTATGTATAGATATATGAACCAAAGGTGAAGGCCCTTAATTAAAGGTTTTCTCATACCCACCTTTCAAGAAAAAAAACGAATGAGTTTTAGTCAGCCATTCGGTCTCTGATTATAGGCAATATTTTGAAAACAATATAAGCGGAGTAATAGTCGGTATGTGATTCCTCTGTTTCAACCAGTCTAACTATTTATACCGATCAGTTTAAATATAAAAAGTGAAGTAATAAACAATAGATGCAATATTTTGAAAAGGGAAATTGAAACAAATAGTCTTTTAAATTTGACCCAATGTGTAATGTCATATTGGACTTCTAATTTGTTTTATATGTTCCTTAAAATATTCGTAAATGTTCCATGTTTTAAACTTGCAATTTGTTTGATCTAATCTCTCAACTTTGCATGATAAAGTCAAATTAATTCTTCCGTAGCATTCACGAGTTTTCATTATTACACTATTTGTCATATTTTAGAATATATTTTCATTTTATTTCTTTTGCTAAATCAACAAAAGAAAATAGTCTTTTTATTCATTTTTTGACATTTTTTATCTTTATAAATATTATTATAGTTTCATTTAAGTAAATTTAGTGACGCATAAAACCTTAGAGACACAAATATCGATGCATTTGAAATGAGTTTGTGTTGCAATTATTTCACCCATTTTGTTTCTTCTTCCATGTTTTTTTTTTTTTTTTGCTTTTGGGTTTTGTAGGGTAAAATCAATACAACCAAATTACCAAACAGAAAGGTTGAATGTGAAACAAGAGCTGATAGCATACGAAAAGTAGTTATATGATGACACACATACCAGGAGTGGCTTCACTGTAAGGATGCAAGGGATCCGAGATTTCTTGGCTTCATTGCTAATCTGTTTGCAAGATGGGTGAAGGGCAATGCAGGCCAAAACCAGTCCTGATAACACCAAAATATAAGTGGACATATCAGAATGACGCAAAAACAAGTGGACCCCAGTTCAACTAATACAACTGTTTAGACTGACCAGTTGGAGTATAAAGAGTAAAGTAATAACCAATATATGCAATGATAATTTTGAAAAGGAGAAATTGACACTTGTTTTTGCATCATGCTGATATGTCCATGTATATTCTCCCTAAACTTAGGCTCAACGTGCAATATCATTATTGGACTTTTAATTCGTTCATGTGGTCTTTCAACTAATCCTAAATATTCAATATAGTCTCTAAATTTTCGATTTGTTCAATCTAGTCCCTTAACTTTCCATGACAAAGTCAATAAATTATTTAATACTATTAACAAATTCTCATAATTATACTATTTTCAAGATTTTCAAATATATTTTCATTTCGACCATTTTCCTAAACAAATAGATGATATCCATTTACTATCTTTTTACCTTTTTGTTTTTTTTTTTTTTTTTGGGTGGGTTATTCTTGCCATCATGTCTTAGTGTCTTAAATATCTAGAAATGATACTTTTCCTATCAATTGTAATAGCCCGAATTGTCCAAATGTGCGTGAGTAGAGACGCGCTAATTTTCAAAGTTCAGCCTACTATTTTCAAGTCGCATATAACACAAATAAAAAAAAGACGGTTAATAATGATGTCATACAATCATCATCTTAAAGAAATAAAAAATCTTAAGAGAGATACATATTGGTACCCCTGAAATGAGTTTATATTGCAGTTATCTCACCCATTTTTTTTCTTCTTCATTTTTTTTCTGCTTTTATGTTTTTTTCTAAGGTTGAATCAATGGAACTAGATTACCAAACAAAATGGGTGAAAGTGAAACAAGTGCTGATAGCCCACAAGAAGTAGACATATAATGACACACATACAAGGAATGGCTTTACCGTCAAGATGCAAGGGGAACCGAGAATTTTTGGTTATCTGCAAGATGGATGATGGGCAATGCAAACCAAAACCAGTCCTAATAACACCAAAATATAAGTGGACATATCAATATGACACGAAATAAGATGTCACCGTGGTGGAAGAAAACAGCAGGCAACTGAAAAATCATGGAAGAGAAAATGCAATGGAGAAAGATGTTTCAATACCTTCAGCTTCGATTTGGAACGGCTGGAGGATGAAAGGATTCTTTGCTTAGTCCTTGCAATGGGCCGATGACAGAGAGAGAAGAAAACACATATAATTGCCGAGGATATATTGGGACCAATATGTCTAAAGGGCAAGCACGTGGTTGGCCATTTTTACAATGGGCACTTCTGTCTCGGGACAAGCTGGCATTGGGTAGTCAAATCCTAAGCCTGACTTATTGGACGGGCAGGTATACACAATTTCACAAGCCAAGTGCTGCCAAGCAAATCAAGAAAAACAATTAGGGGCGACTAGGTAAATTTGTTGTTCTCAAGAAACGCTACATTGGCGATGTCCAGAAACTCTCTCTCTCTCACACGGGAGCTCGCAACACAAATACCCATGTTCATTGTTCATCAACAAACTTGCGATTTACAAATTGATTAGCGGAGAAATGTATAATATTAAAGGGAAATGATGCGGACAGAAGATAACACGTGGTTCTCTCCAACTTGACCATATAAATAATAGCAAATCACTGATGGACAAACACAAACAAAACAAAGCAACCAAAAATCGCATCATCATCGATACTACTTGCAATTAAGAAATTGATTAGTTGAGAAATGTGTGTGATATTGAAGGAAATGACGGAGGAGGAACATATATCACTGGTTATCTCAACCCCCCTAAAGACATTCTCAACTCAAGTTGAGACGTAACCTGTCGTTTCAGACTTGTTAACGGCAAAGACCTCAACGTCTTTGTCTTTCCTCATTCTTGATGGCACGGGCACTTGTTTTCCACCTTTTTCATTGACCCCACTATTGTGACTTAGACATAACAAGTCGTTAACAGAAGGCGTTCGCCAGTGGCCACGGTGGGTTGGAGTGTGATTTGAAGTTCTCACTTAATATGCGGGCCAAATCCATAAAAAAAAAATTTATGTATCATAAAGGGATAAAATTATTCTCCTATCTAAATATCCTTCCTGGGTCTCTTTGTGATTAGACCACGTGGCCACGGAAATCGAAGTGAAAAGGACATTTACGACCGATGAATGATGTGACCGCACTCATCACGTCTTCCGGTACTCCGTGTCCAGACCAAAAAGTCGCAAGGAACCATTGGACAAAGACCAAAAAAAAAAAAAAAACCAACAATTATGGTGTGGCGTAGGTCCCTTTAAGTAAGACGTTTCCCCCGAACCATTGTCGGGTTTCGATTGACAAGCAACGATTAATAAGAGCTCGCCATAAGATTCATCTGGAAAGAGGCCAACGTTCTTTTTCATAACGTAATTAGTGAAGAGCCCGATTAATAACATCTTCATCGTCATATACAATTTTGAAAAGATTTCAGAGAAAAACTTAAAACGATGACGTTTCCTTAATATATGAAGACTTAAAATAATCGGCTTAGTCTTGAATAAAGGTCCCGTGGGCATTTTCTTTCAGAGGCTTTTTGTTTCGCATTTTGCTGATTGGCAATCAGCAAAAAACAAGTCCATTAGTTGTTCGACAAGTGTCCAATAAAACTCTCGTTTCAGTTTTTTGAAAAATTTCTTTTTCACTAATCTTTTAACTTCCGTAAACACCCCTCCCTATTTCTTCTCCTTCATCTTCACTCATCCGCGCTCCTCTCTCTCAACCCTCAAGTTCAAAACAGCAGATGCACAAAGATCGTTGTCCAATCGCCACACCAAGATCGCTGTCCGACCCTCAAATTTAAACACTCATCTGCGATCCTCTTTCTTCTTCCTACCTCAGCCCCGGCGATTTGGACCTGCCCCAAGCCTTCTTCAAGCCGATCCAAAACACCCTGCATTCGTCGCCCTACAAGCGACGCATCAAGATGGCCGTCGTTGGGGTCGGCGTCGTCGGCATGGCCATCGCCTAGAAAATCCTCACCTGCCTCGCTGACGAGCTGGCCTTCGTAGACGCAAAGCCCGACAAGGTCCGCGGCGAGATGCTTGACCTCCACCACGCCGCGGCCTTTCTCTCCCGCACAAAGACCTCGGCCTCCTGCGACAGCTTCGTCGCTGGCCGGTCGATGGAGGCCACCTCTGTTTCTGAAGAAAAGAGACGGAGAGAGAGAGACGAAGGAGAGAGACGGAGGGCGTTTATGGAAGAAAAAAACTGATTGAGAAAAGAATTTTTGAAAAATCTAGAATGTGAGCTCCGTTGACAATTGTCGATCAACTAATGAATTCGTTTTTTGCTGACTGGGCGCAGCAAGGGTACCCAATATTTTGCTGACTGGTTGATGAGGACGATGAGCTCACCACTTCTCTGAGTGGGTCCACTTTTCAAATATTGGGTGCTGCAGGACCTTGCCACGTGTCCCGATGAGCTCATTTTTCAGATTTCTCTCCCATCTGCTCTACTTCACGTGTAATTTCGAAACCCCATTAACGGCGTGCAACGATTTTTTCATGTTTCAATGCAGTCGAGAGACCATTTGCGGGTCTCAAGAGCCACCGAAGATGAAGAAGTCCGAGACCTTCGCCACCCGTTCCCGGCCCCACCGACCGGCAGCCGAGCCCGGTGACGGGCTTTTCTCCAGATCCAGATCTGGACGAGCGGCTCGCGAGCGACGCCGATGCTCGTCCATGGCCGTCGTCGGCGTCCTTCGGCCAGATCTGGTCGGAGGAGGTGGTGGAGCTGCCGGAGGAGTCGCAGGAGGTGGTGGTGGCGGAGTGGGAGGTGGAGGAGGAGGCGAGGAGGGTACGGACCATGGAGAGGCAGAGGGGGAGAGCTGGAGGGGGAGGAGCTGGCCCTTGTAGAAGAGCTCGTCCGCGACGCAGAGGGTGGAGGGGTAGTGGGGGAAGAGAGAGAAGGTGAACTCGAAGTCGGAGGAGGAGGAGGAGGACGAGAAGGAGTGGGAAGGCGACGTGGGGGAGGGTGGGGGAGTGGGTGATTCAGCGTTTTGTTTCTGCTCTTCCCAACCCCATAGCTGATGTTTGATGAAGACGATGAGCTTGGGTTGGGTTAAGCGTTCCAGATAGAGGAGAAGTGGCTGACGCGGGGGTCCAGGACCACTTAATATTTTCATCGTGAAGGATTACAATCAATTCTTTGGGGACTGCACATGCCATGTCCCCTAGTAATTAAAAGAGAATCTTTCTAAACTGGCTATCTCTTAACGGGGGAAATTCTAAATTGAACGATAACATTGCACCGAATAAAAGTATAAATATTGTGACTTTGTATCAAACAAAAATAAAAAAATAAAGCGGGGTTATTTCTGCCGCTTCCTCTTTAATTTTATACACATTTTTTTTATTATGAATTGACCAAAAAATCAATTTATGATCAGAAATAAGGTCAATCACTGGTTCATCCAACTTTTTCCTCTCTCATCTTTTCTCTTCACCTTCTATGTTTATTATTAATTGACTAAAATATCCTTCTATGTGTGAAAATCAATTAATGGTTAGCTAATCATAAATTCGCTTCTCCCATTGTCTTTCTAAATTATGATGAATTAAATTTTTCAATACTTTAAAGTTTGTAAGTTTGATCCATGAATAGTACTTTGATTAGATTTTTAGTTTTTTAGTGTGACTATTTTATTCATCTTAATAGTAATAGGACAACGTGAGGCCCTCTCTCTCTCTCTCTCTCATATGCAACACGGATACTTAGGTTCATCGCTCATCAATAAACAACTTGCAATTAAGAAAATTATTAGTTGAGATATGTATAATAGTAGGCGGAAAGTGATGAGGACATAAATCACCACGTGGTTATGCCAACTTGCCCAGATAAATATTTGCAAATGATACCATCGGACAAAGATAAACAAAGCAAGGCAACAAAAAAATACACAACTCGCAAATAAGAAATTAATCAGTTGAGAAATAGTGTGTAAAATTAGAGGGAAATGACAAAGAGGGACATATATCACCATGTATCTCGATCTCCCCGAAGGCATGTTTCAACCTTAGCCTAGAAGGAATCGGTCGTTTCCATGTGTTCAAAATGTTTATTTTTTTTGTAAAACCTCTCGCTTAGTAAAATGACGAAGCAGGTTTAAAGCAATAATGCCTAGGTCCCCGTGTGTGTGTGTGTGTGTGTGTGTGTGTAATATACATTTTCAAATAAAGAATATGGAATTTTAGTCAATTAGAGAAATCACTAAATATTATTATTATCACTACTATTAATACTAAATATTTACCTTTAAAGGAAAAACGGATGACTTTTAGTCGATCATTCCAATCTTTTTATAAAAGAGTAAAAATGTTTTAAAAAACAGGTAATAAAAATATAGCACATATATTTTATTCCTTTAGGAGAAGGATTGAAAAGATAAAATATTCTAAAATCTTTACAATAGTGTAATTATGAAAACTTATAAGTACTAATAAAAAAATTGATTTGTCTATGTTGGAAAGTTGATGGACTAGATTGAATAAATTAAAAATAAAGGCACTATCTTGAATATTAAGGAGTAATTCAATGACCACATTGAATGAATTAAGACTCCAATGATAACATTGCACATTGAATCAATATTTAGGGATTATTTATGTCATTTTCCCTTTTGAAAATCTAATGTGTCAATTCACAAGTTAAAGTTGCACGCTTAAAAGGATTTTAGGTCCTCTGCAATTATTAA
Source organism: Eucalyptus pauciflora (assembly GCA_007663325.1). Taxonomy (NCBI): domain Eukaryota; kingdom Viridiplantae; phylum Streptophyta; class Magnoliopsida; order Myrtales; family Myrtaceae; genus Eucalyptus; species Eucalyptus pauciflora. The sequence continues at coordinate 4,488,155 of VMYD01000024.1, read as the reverse complement.
ATATCAATTTTCCCCATCAATTGTAATAGGCTGGATTATTTGAATGCCTGTGAGAAGAGACTTGCTATTTTTCCAAGTTCATCCTATTATTTACAAGTTGCAAATTACACTAGCAACAAGAAGATGGTAAACATGATGTCATACAACTACCATTTTACAGACAAATAAAGTTAAGAAAGACATCTTGGTGCATCTGCAATGAGTTTATAATGTAGTTATCTCACTTATTTTTGTTTCTTCTTCCTTTTTTTTTTGTTTTTTCTTTCATGTTTTTTTAGGGTTCAATCAATAGAACTAGATTACCAAACAAAGAGGGTGAAAGTAAAACAAGCGCTGATATCACACTAAAAGTAGATATACAATGACACACATACCAAGAGTGGCTTCACTGTAATGCAAGCAGATCCGAGATGTCTTAGCTTCACTCCTGACTTGTGTACAAGATGGATGAGGGCAATGTAAACTGAAAGCAATCCTGATAACATTGAAATATAAGCGGACATATTAGCATAACGTTGATAGCACAAGAAAACTAGATATACAATGACACACATACTAGGAATGCCTTCACTGTAATGCAAGAGGAATTGATATTTCTTGGCTTCACTTCTCACTTGTGTGCATGATGGATGAAGGGCAATACAGGCCAAAACCAGTCCTGATAACACCAAAATATAAGCAAACATATTAGCATAACGTTGATAGCACAAGAAAAGTAGATATACAATGACACACATACCAGTGGTGGCTTCACTATAACGCAAGAGGAACTGAGATTTCTAGGCTTCACTTCTAACTTGTCTGCAAGATGGATGAAGGGCAAAGCAGGCCATACCCAGTCCTAATAACACCAGATTATAAATGGACAAATTAGCATAGCGTTGATAGCATAGGAAAGGTAAATATACAATGACACACTTATACTAGGAGTGGCTTCATTGTAACGCTAGAGGAATTAAGATTTCTAGGCTTCACTTCTAATTTGTGTGCAAGATGGATGAAGGGCAATGCAGGCCATAACCAATTCTGATAACACCAGAACATAAGCGGACATGCCAGCGTAACACAAAAATAAGTGGACACTGTGGGCAAAGAAAACAGCTGAGAATTGAAAATTCATTCAATTGAAAATGTAATAGAGGAAGATTTTACAATACTTTCAGCTTCGACTTGGAACGACCGGAGGATCAAGGGATTCTTTGCTGAGTACTCGCAATGGGCTGATGACAGCGAGAGATAGAGAGATAGAGAGAGGGGAAGTCACATAATTGTAGACAAATATATTAAGACCGGTTTGTCTAAAGGGAAAGCACGTGGTTGGCTGTTGTTCTCAAGAAACCCTACCTCGGCACCGTCCAAAACTCTCTCTCTCTCTCTCCCTCACATGCAACGCAAATACCCGTGTTAATTGTTCATCATCAAACAGCCTGCGATTAAGAAATTGATGTGTGGAGAAATGTATAATATTAGAGGGAAATGATGGGGACAGAAGTTAGCACGTGGTTCCTTCAACTTGCCCACAAAAATAATTGCAAATCACCAACGGATACAGACAAACAAAGCATGGAAACGAAAAATGCTACTTGCAATTAAGAAACAGATTAATTGAGAAATAATGCATAATAAGGCTCCGTTCATTTTATGAAAAAATATGGCATTTCTGGAAAATGTTTTCTAGAAAGCTATTTTCCAATAAAATGTCAATATTTTTCAGTATTCAGCTGAAACTTGAAAAATATTTTTTGTTGCTCAGTACGAAAAAATTGAATTGATTTTCTTTCATGCACTCCTTTTACTAATTATTTTATTATTTTATATTTTTTAAAATCTAATATTTAATTTTTCTACCTTTTTCTTTTTTTATTATTTCCTTTCATTTTTCCTTTTCCTCCTTCTTCTTATAAGGTTGGCCACCATGGCCGATGACCGACCAAAAGCAAGCTGGAGAGAGAGAGAGGAAAAATAATTAAAAATTGATTTTTTAAATGGAAAAAAAGAAGATGGAAAGGCGAATAAGAGTGTGAGATCAGGGAGAGTGAGTGAGGAATTTTTTTTTTTCCAATTTGAAAAGTTAAAAACATTTGCCGCCATTTCAGAAGACTTTATTCCTTGATTAAATTTTTTTTCTAATCAGTTCATTTTTCATGAAACAAACGCCGAAAAATCTAGAAAGCATTTTCCTGGAAGTTGTTTTTCACGAAATAAACAAAGCCTAGGAAAATAATAAAGACAACATATGACCTAGCATCCCGATCCCTTAGAATACATAACAACCCAAGCTAAGATGTAATCGGTCATTTCAGAATTGTGGACGGCGACCTCAATGTTTTTCCGTCTTTCCTCACTTGCGATGGCATGGGCACTTATTTTTCTTTTTCTTGTTTTTTCATTAACACTACAATTGTGGCTAGGAGGGAAAAATGTCAGAAGAATCTTAAACCTATTGTATTAATATCAATTTAGTATAAATATTTTATTGATGCTAAGTTAGTCATAAATCTTTTAAAGTATTTTAGGCTAATTTTAATCGAATAGTGCCGATGTGGACATCAGCCTACATTGTATAGTTGGTGTTAATGCGAATAAATTTTAATAATATTTTAATAAAGTTTTGAATTTTTATTTTCATTTTCTTTATTTTCTTCTCTCTTTCTTTTTACTTTTGTTCTTTACCTTGCTCTAGCTAGTTGCCGAAACTTAACGATCGGCTGGAGAACCTCACTGGCCACAAGCAAGCCTCACCCTCACCCTCACCCTCACCCGCCCGACGTGAGGCCACCCTCATGGTCTTTGGTGAGGGCTCGAGCATTGCCCATGTCAGTGAGGCACCACCCTCACCAGGTATCCTGATCCCCCGAACGCGTCGCGCGCCATCCGCTCGACGAGATGCCTTGGCTAGATCTAGAAGTTCGTGTTGAGAAAGTCTGTTCCCGAGCTCCGATCAATCGTCTACTCGCCGTTTGGGTGTCGCGCGGAGGGTCGAGACGGGGGAGACGGCGTTGGGGAGGCCTCGGGTCAAGCGGCTTTCGCCGGCCATGCCTGGCTGTGCCAGATCTCGGCCGAAGTAGGGTGAGGCCGAGCTGGTTCTCGGCTGGCGACGGTGGTCGGCCGCGAACTGGCCCTCGGCCTGGGCTGGCCGAGACGTCGCCGGACTGGGCGCGTGGCCAGCCCGAGGCGAGCGGTGCCACTCGCCGCGGTCGCCCCCGTTGAGGCGAGGTTGACAGAGCGCCGCGAGAGGCTGGGAAAGGAGAGCAAGTCGGGTCTACCTGGGTACCGAGTCGGATCCGGGTCGGAGTGGACTGGGTTAGGTCTTTAGGGTTTGGTATTCGGGCTGGGATGATTTAGGCATATTGGGCTTATTCTACTTTAATGGGCCAAAGCTTAGTTCATTTTGTTTTTAAAGGGTTGGGCCTTTCTCTCTAAGCCGGACTGGGCCCGGGTTTCAGGCCCATCTGGACCGCTGGTTGGCGACTCGGGTCGGTTCCAACACGGGTTTTTTTGTATATCATAATATTATTTTAATATTAAAAATTATATTTTATTAGAAATCAGAAGAATTTTATTTTTTCTAAAAAATTAGCAAAAGGCTTCAAAAATGGCTTCTGAGTGTTTTTCTCTTGAAAATGCATGAAAAAGAAAAAAATCAAACCATGATGTTTAAAAATGGCTTTTAGTTAATTAACTGGTGTAATTAATTTTTCAACACTAATTTCTTTGATTGTGCAAAAGTGAACTATTTCTTTCAATATTTTACTAGGGCTTCTAGTCAATTAACTACAAATTGATTGATGGCGAACATAATCGGACTAAGTGCATTAGGGAGAGTTTGAAGATATCGTGACAACTAAGTAAGATTTTGTAAGATCATTGTCAATTATATAAAAAGCTTAAATATTTAATTATTTGCACACTAGCATTTGCAGACTATGTTCCCTTGGGAAACTGACCGAGGCATCAACCACTAGAATCGAAAAGAGCACCGAGATTTTGACGCGATGGTGATTGCGGTCATGCCTAACTCGACAAATCCCCCGATGCACCCTTTCTACTCTCTCCACTTCTAGTTTTTATTTTATTTTTTTCCTTTTCTCTCTTAAAAATTTCAATTTATTTTGAGTACAAAATTATTATTTCTTTTTTAATAATAAAAAAGACATGTTAGCTTACATCTAAGAGCCGTTTGTCACATGATTTGCCACGAAGTTCATTTGGATGGAAAAAAAATAACGGTAGACATTCGAGTAAGAGTAATTACATTTTTTTTGTGGACTTTTGAGAGTTTGGTCATTTTTGTCTTTTTGATATACATACATATGTGTGTACATTATTTTACAAACTAGGAATTTTCATGTTAGGAACCTTCTTGTCCTTAATAAAAGAAAATGAAATAGTTGCTTTTTCCTTATGAAATTTTTATTTTATTTTATTAAATGAAAGCATGGAGTAGCTGAACTTTTTAAAGCCAACTAATTCACATAAACGCACGTAAATCATAAAGATGCACATCGAGGCATCAAATAGTTTTTATAAACATTTTTATAGGAAGAAGAAGAAGGAAAATTTGAGTTAAAGGTTCCTAAAGGTTGAACAAATTTACTGCATAATCTATTCAAGATTGAATGTGGAAAAAACCATGATTTCGCGAAACGCTTCGATAATAGCTGCGACACCAGCACTCATTAGATGGGAGAAAGCTTTCCTCGAGAAAGAAGTTTTGAGGCATAATCAAGCAAAAAATATCACCGTATTGTTGCAATCGGAGCTTGTGGGTTGGCAAATTGGATATCATGAGGAGACTACCAATTAATGCTATGATCAACCTTTCAGCGACAAGAAGAAATATGGTTTCATGCTAATAGACGTTCTCAAATGATTGGTTTTTGTTAAAAGACAATTTAATCAACACTTAGGTCTTTGTCTAAAAAAGAATATTGATACTTTTCTAGAGAGACCCGTAGCCATCGCTTGTATTGGCAACTTTGGCAAGATGTTGAATAGCTTGCCTCGAATTATTTTCTTTAACTCAACCAAAATATATCATTCTCTAACACAATTTCCTCAAACCCTTCCCATGTAAGAAGGACGTTTTTTTAATTAATAAGCATTAATTCATATGAGCTTGACATAAGATTCCCCTTTCTCACTTACAATTTGTGGAAAGAGACTAATATTTCTTTTTTTTTTTTTAAGCTATGATTCGTATAAGATAAAACATAATTGTAAGAGCCGAAGCAATAATTTCTTCAAATAAAGCAGATGGAATTTTAATGAATTAAGAGCGAAGTTGTCCATCAACCAAATATTATCTATAGATATATGAACTTAAGGTAGGCCCTTAATTAAAGATTTTCACAAAACCGCCTTAAAAAATAAAAATAAGCGGATACCTTATGTTTATTAGGGTTTGATCAGTTGCAGGTAATTTTACCCATTTTTGTTTCCTCTTCCCTTTTTAAGGTTTATTGGGTTTAATCAATAGAACCAGATAATTGAACAAAGAGGGCGAAAGTGAAACAAGCAATGATAACACATACCAGGAGTGGCTTCAACGTAAGGACGCAAGAGGAGCTGAGATTTCTTGGCTACTAGCTTGTCTGTGAAGATGGATGAAGAGGACCGCAGGCCAAAAGCACTCCTGATAACACTAGAATGTAAGTGGAAATATCGGCACAATGCAAAAACAAGTGGACACTTTGGGGAAGGAAACAGCAGGGAACTAAAAATTCATTTATGAAAAAAATGTAATCGAGGGAGATGTTACGGTACCTTCAGCTTCGACTTGGAATGACTAGAGGAAGAAGGGATTCTATGCTCAGATCTTGCAATGGACCAATGACACACATAATTGCCAAGAATATATTTGAACCAATACGTCTAGAGGGCCAGCGCTCGGTTGGCCATTTTTATAATGAGCACTAACTCTACTTTTTGACTTGTTCACTACAAACAGCTTGCCATTAAGAAAATGATTAGTTGGGAAATGATGAGGACACAATTCATCACTATAATTCTGCCAACTTGCCCAGATAAAACAATTGCAAAAGACCATCGGACAATGACAAACGAAACAGGACAACGACCTCAACGTCAATCTTTCTTTCTTTATTCTGGGTGGGGTGGAAAAACGCGGTATTTCTTGTTCTTTTCCTTTTATTTTCCTTGAGCATGTGCTATCACGACATAAACATAGCAAGTTGCTAAAGAGCGCTCGGCCCAATGACCACGGTCGGTTGGAGTGTCATTTGAAGTTCTCATATAACTGGTGGGCCAAATCTTGTAAAAAAAGATAATATTTTTATGTTAGAGGATAAAAATGATGTCATTTTTCAGAAAAAAACATGCACTTTTTTTTTCACGGACAAAAATGGCCACTATTATTTTTCCGTCTAAACTAGTCTACGTGTCAGACGGCACTAATGTTGTAAGTATTATGGCACTTTTTTATTATTAAAAAAGTAAGAAAAAACAAAGTTAATGATTTTAAACTCAAATTAAAATTATTTTTGTTAAAGACGAAAGAGAAATTAACAGAATCGGTCATCGCCATATCACTCATGTGATCTCTATGAGCGGGTTTATGATTGCCGCCATTCCTTTTTCTTTCATGTTTTTCCTTTCACCGAGCTACAAGAGACATGGGGAGGCCGAGCAAGACAAGACTAGACAGCCTGTCCCAAGCGACATTGCCAACCGGACACATGCTCTTTCTGCTTCTAGTTTTTTATTTTTTCTTAAGAAAAATTAATTTAATTTGAGTTCAAAACTATTAATTGTACTTTGTTTACTTTTTTAATAGAAAAAAGACGACAAGTCAGCCTACATGTAAGCGGCATTTGTCACGTTAGTTGCCACGTAGGTTCATTTGGACGTAAAAAGATAACTGTGACCCTCTATTCTTCAATTAATAAGAGTAAGAGCTTTTTCCAGAGACATTTGAATAGTGGGACCATTTTGTCCCTTTTGATGTCATCCAAAACTCTCTCTCGACAGGAATACCGCCCACTGTAGAATCCAAAGATACATTCTTTTGACAGGAATACCGCCCACTGTAGAATCCAAAGATACATTGTTAGTTGTCTTTGCAATTGGATCGGCTGGCCACGCAAATCAAATTGAAAATGGGCTCTCCCTGCCCCACTAAATGAAATAATCGATACTTTATGTCAGAGTCAAGGTGTTGATAGTGGAAATTGTCATCTCCTTTACTTGGCAACTTTTGCAAGGTGCTCGTAGTGGAAACCACTTTTTCTTTTGCCCCAACGGATAAATCAATCCCTTCTCTAGATTGGCAGGAATGCCCTGCCCCGAAGACTTCAAGGATAATTGGTCTTTTGCTAAAAGACGTGTTAATCAACACTTAATTTTTTGGCCAAAAAGAATGTTCGTACTGAAAATTTACCTTTTGCATGTTGCTATCCTTTAAAGTCAAGATGTTGAATAGTTATGTTTTGAAAATAATGGATTGATTGAGAATTTTTGCTAAAGCAGTGCCGTGTTTGAATTTCTGTGGCAATATCTCGGAAGAAGCTTGGATGACCTCTGCTTGAGGCGTGTCACGGGCTGATACGTGACACATGCGTCTTTTAATAAGTTGATGGAAAAAATCAATGTCGGATTCGGTTCTCAGTCATTATGAAAGGGAAGAGTTAAGCAATTCATAGGAGCGTGAGATTTACATTTGGCCTTGAATTCATAATAGGAAAATTACCAACAAAAATCCTAAACCTACAATATTTTCCTCAACTCAATTATAAACAGTTTAATTTGATCAGTTTGTTCGAAATCTTTTGACCACGTGCAAAATTAGTCATTTTGACCGAAAACTGCTGACATGGCAGTCTAGTTAATTATGGCCGTCCTACATGGTATGGCTAGTGTTGGCGTAAATAATTTTTGCAATTTTATGTTATTATTTTTTTCTTTTTTAATAGGAGGAATGAATACTGGAGTTAGGTGGGTGCTTCTTGTCTAATCTTTTATTTTTCTTCTCACTTAGCTTCACATGAATTTGCACTTTGTTGAGTCTCCACTTCGTGTACTTTGTGAGCGAGGTAAGGAACCTCCGAGCGATCCATTGCTCTTGACGCAATTTGTTTTTTTTTTTTTTTGGGCACATGATTAGATAATTTTAATAAATATGGATCAAAATTTAAGTTTGTCTTTTGATGGTCTTTTTAATTTTCTCGCAAATGACAACTTTACAAATCCTACTTGGATAAATATCATAAAATTTGTTCCTGATTTTGTGCATGTGATAAGAAAATTGATTTCTCACTAAAAGATTAGGAGATGCATCTATGATCATGCCCGTTCCTTATTTCATGATAGACAACATAAGTGCAGTGAGGTACTACTTATCGAGATAACTTGAGTTTATAGACGATTCGCTATGATTTGGATGATATTACATAGAGCTCAACCATGCTTACTAAAATCTCTTGTTCATGAAGAAGATAAGCATTTCATTTCTTTTTTAGTTAAACGAGTTGGCAAAGATGGTTGGCAAAGCTTAGTGATGATGATCCCATAAAAATTTATTCAAGAGGATCTGACATTATCGTATTTAGTGTGCTTTTCTTTTTGTCGGCCATTACGTTTGTCTACAGTAATTTGCATTATTGTCCTTTTTCTATCGATCAAATAGTGCTCATGAGTATAGACAATTGGCCGCGATGGTTGGCAAAGCTTGGCGATGTTGATCCCAAAAATATGACTAGAGGGTTTGACATTATTGTAATTAGTGTGCTTTTATATTTGTCGGCCATTACTTGTGACCACAATGACTTGCATTATTGTCCTTTTTATGTCAATTAGAAACTTTATAAAGCCAAAGATTCTCATGATATAGGTTAATGATGTCCGATATTAAAGGCATACTTGTCTCGCACTATCATTAGTCCTTACCATAACTCGAGAAAATGACACTATAAGTATTATAACTTTTGTACAACGTTTACTTGAGAGTCATGACATTTTTATTTTGATCACTTAAGTGTTATAATTTATTTACACATGGCCATCACTTAAGTGACATAACATTTTTTTTTTCTGATTATTTGAGTGACCGTTTTTAAATTTTTTTGTCACTAAAGTAGTCAATTGAAATATACGGCATTCAAGAGAACGTTTTTTTAATAAGTTATGATACTTAAATGTTCGGAAAAAAAAATTATGGTACTGAAGTAAGTATCATACGAAAATTATAATACTTGTGATATCCTTATCTCTCATCATCCAGAGCTAGCTTTGTCAATGTCAAACTAAGATTATAATTCTACATATAATAACACTTTAGTGCTACAAGGAAGGATTCACCAACATCAGGGCCAAAGTGAAAAAGAGGAACTATTGAAGGGAAAAAGATTATGAATCGGAAACCTACAACAGAGAGCACTGATTTGATGATTTTCGAAGATACAGAGAAGCTACCGACGATGCACCGGGGGGCGGGGGGTTGTGGGGGTGTTCAGAGGAGTGAGAGAGTGAGAGATAAGTGAGAGATTGGTCGCTGGGGTTGTAATCGGGGTTGTAATCAGGGTTGAGAGATTGATCGATGGCTTCCCCGCCCTTGTCTAGGCAAGGCTTGCATGCGATGTCGATGGGGATCACCAACACCACTCATGTGATAGCTATAAGTGAGATTGTGATTGTGTCCATTATTTTTCTTTTAAGTTTTTCTTTTGCCGAGTGCTAAGAGAGATGGTGAGGCCGAGCAAAATAAGACTAGAGACCCTGTCTCAAGCCACATTGCCAACGGCGCTTTCTTATCATAAAGTGTCGTTCGTAGTTGCCAGGCAAGCTCATTTGGACGTAAAAATGACGGTGGCTATTGGGCCCCTCAATTAAGAGAACGTGCTTGTTTTAGGACATTTGAAAGGTGGGAACATTTTTGTCCCTCCAGCGTATATACATGCTATTTTTATGAGGTTAATACAATATTTTAGAGCCTCTGAGGGAATCTTTCTTGTCCTAAATAAATTAAAATGAAAATTCTGACTTTTATTTATCGAATTTCTTTTTATTGGCATAGCAGAATTTTTAAAGTTGATTAACCCACATGACATGCAATTGCTGAATTTATGTATATCAGGACTTATCAAATAAGTTTTGAAGGCGTTTTTGTGTGAAGAGAAATAGCAAAGTTAATGTTCATGTTTCCAAAAAGTTCAATATATCCATAGCGTAATCTATTAGGGATTGAATGTGGAGAAAATCTTCATTTCTTTCTTGAAACACCTTTGAAAGTATATGCAATACTAGTACTTGTTAGGTTGGAGAAAGATTTCTTCAAGAAAGAGAGTTACAAAGCATAACCAAGTCAAAGAATCACGTTATCTTTGCAATTGGAACTTGTAGGAGGGCAAATTGGAGAGTAAAGCAAACTTTCAAACCAATTAATGCTATGGCCAACCTCCAGTGATCGAAGAAATATGGTGTCAAATTGGTCTTTTGCTAATAGACATTTTCAAATACTTGGTCTTGTTGCTAAAAGACATTTTAATCAACACTTGGGCCCTTAGCCAAAAAAGAATTGATACTCATGTTAGAGTGAAGGTGTTCATACTAGAAATCAATTTTTAATCTATGCTATTCTTTAAAAGCCAAGTAATCATCTCCTTTATTGGCAACTTTTGGAAGCGGTTGAATAGTATGCTTCTAATTATTTTCTTCAAATCAACCAAAAGGCATTGTTCTCTTATGACCTTACTTTGTGGTAATTTAGGTGGGGTTTAATCCCACAAACTAAGACAAGTTTTGATTAACAAACAATAATTCACATGAACATGCCATAAGATTCTCCTTTCTCGCTTACAAATGTGTGGAAAGAGATTGATTTTGGCTATTTTTTCGATTCTTTCTAAAAAAATTTGGCAATTTTTTATGACATGGCCCCCACATATTTCTAACTTACATTGAATCAATTCGGACGGGTCTAATGGAAGGATTTGATGTTGCGCACCTCTTTTCCATCAGAGAAAAGAACACATTTAGAGGTGATGTGATGACGAAGACCAATGGTCCTCGATCGGTTTGGGTGCTCTTAAATCCTTACTTAGCGCGACATTGGGATTTTCATTTTAGTTCGATTAACCCTATGAGAATTCTATATGAGGAATCACTATTAGCTTATTAGAGTTAGCTAAAAATCAAGTGGGGTATGAGAATACACCCACTTCCTATGCAACCAAATATCTAAGTTTAGGGGATTGATTACATTATTTATCTAATTAGTGCCCTTTCGATACTTAAACTCCATCGTTTATCAACCAAGGTGTCCATGCAATCTTTTTACCAAATTATGACTCCTAAAGTTATTGTTTGCTAAGTGTCCATGCAATGATTTTGTGTTTATGATGTTCCTAACATGAATCTAACCACTTAACTAAAAATGAATTACAGCAGAAAAAAAAAATGGTATAAGGGCAATCATAACAAACACATTAAAAATAATAATGAAGGACGAATAAAAAATATAGTGCAGTAAAATAACTCAATATTAGTTAGGTAAAAAATATTACATGGCCTTGCTATTAAACCCCATGACAACAACCCCATGAGCTTAGTTCAAATTGAGTTCAATTTATTTTCTAAATGATCAACCTTCTAAGAGTAAACAAAATCAAAGGTGTCCACTAAAACATTAAACCGAGCGTATACTTACTAAATGAGACTAAACTAATTCTAATTTAATTCTAATACCAAAATCTAACAAATTTTCCATTTCTTATTTTCAAGATTTTTAATATTTTATTTTTATTATTTCCGTTTCCTTCTCTTATTCTCGATCCCTCATGTGAATCAAATCTTCACTGAGATACTCCATGAATTTCAGCATTACCTCAACCAAAGCAATTGGCAACAAACATGCCCAATGACTAAGAAATCATCGACATACAAACACCGCATCACGGCTAATTAGAACAGCACTTGGATGGGGCTTCAAATGAATTCAGTCTACACCGAAAAAGGAATGACCAGCAAAGGAATAGTGATGACAGCCCATATCCAGCACGTTCAAGGCACAACAACATGGTTATCTGTTGAAAAATTATCATTAATTCACCATAACAGTCTCCTAAGTCATCATATTTGTTCATATGATAAAAATGACATCACGATGAATCGAAATTGAGCTTCAATTAGATAAGTCAGCAAATCCAAGTTTCATTCCAGCATGATCAAACGTGACAATGGTTCTATTTCTTTGAAAATTGACATGTATTCTCAACACTCATTCATTGCCCACTCATATTATGAAGTACATGCAAGTGTCAGCTATATGAATAAACGTCAAGGTTGCAAAACAGAACACAAAACACACTCCGATATGAATTAATATCAAATCAAATCAAATCAAATCTTCGGTTTAATCCCTGCCTTCGATTAATTGAATGAGTTTCTGTATCCATAAAAATGCTAAGGTAGGAGATCATATTGATATAGCTACATCACTTGCCAGAGGGGGTTTTGGTAGGAGGACTGAAGAAAAGCAAATGTTAAGCAAAACCTACTAAAAAACTTGGTTTCACAAATCCCTAGACATCAATTCCCCAAAGAACAGTAGCTACTACAAAATATTCAGGACCTCAAGCTTTCCAAATACGATTACAACATAATACCAACTCAGGATAGCAAGGGACGACCAAAAACAGAGATAAAAGGCAAAGGAGGATTCACTTGTACTGAATTGATCTTTCCTTACCAAATTTACATGAATATCACCCGTACTCGAACCTTTCAAGCTGAGAGCAATGCGGATGCGGAAAGAACAGGAGCTTCGCCAGTTGCTGCTGTACAACCTCGGCTTAGTGCTCGCAGGGCCTCGAAATAGAGCAATAACAAAGATGTGAATAGCGGACAGAAAAGAAGAAACACATGTAATGAAGACAACTAAATGCAGAGAGAAGGATAGAGAGTCCATAGTTATGATTGTGGCCTTAGCCAAGCTTCTGTTCCGAGAGATAAGCTCTTGCTCGATCACCAGTGCAAAGATTGAGGTCGCCACCATCGTATGCCGGCCACACTACATACACAGCAATGACACGCCAAGGCAATACCAAATATGGATAAGGGAAAATGAGATATAATAGAGAAATCTGAGCATATAAGCAACGGTTCCGACTCTGAACTCTGTTCGTAAAGAAGACTCAACTCAAACCAGAGAAATCAAGACGCAAATTCCAACATGAGAATCATAACACCAATTCAATAAAAAGTGAGCATCGTATTCCCGCTAAATCAGTCACAATGAGGTTTCAATAAGTCAAGAATGAGTTGAGTTGATGTATTACGACTTTCGGCTCAATGATTTAATAGAAACACATCCGGATCTGGTCCGAGCATTTCATCAAACATGTGATATGCATCTCGATCAAGGAGTTTGTACGCGAATATGAATGGACGATTCACTTTTAGACCATCACAACAACATCGGAGCAAGCTTAAATCCTTAATAGAACCTCAATCGTGGCCGATTTTCACACAAACGGTAACAATTTTACCTTGATGATGTGCGATTGCAGTCGCGATCAGCTATTGAACTTACAAGGAGGAGTCCTGGACGTGTCGCCCATGATGATCGGACCTGACAAAGGAGGATTAAGTGAGTGCAAGGCACTTCGAGATCTCCGAACAACAAAAACAGAGCAGAGCAGGGAGATGCGATCGGTGAAGCTCGGGAGCGGCTTCGATCGGTCGCGACTTCGGCATCTTTCTGTCAATACTTCGTTTCATCTCTCCGACCTGACTGAGCTCAAAGCGACCAGAGGTGGAGGCGCCTCGGTCGACGGAGACTCGAATGTTTGCGGCGGCGGAAGATTGGACTGGAGTCGATGTCGTAGGTTCAATCGAGAGTATCAAGAAGAGTATTCTCGTTCTTGGAGTCTCGATGCTTCAGTGAAGAAAGGTCGGAGAGGGAGCAGAACTCTCTTTTTCGCTCGACTTCCTCTCCGGCGAAAAGGACTGGTAGACTGGTAGTGATGGTGATACACCTGGAGCGCGGGGGGTCTAGCTTCCAATGGATTTCGGGAGCGATCGGTCGCTGGAATAGAAGAGCCAAGAAAGATGATCTGAACCGCAGCAGATTTTTTCAGAAGCTCGCCGGACGAATTCCTGGTGAAATTGAATTGACATTCGAACTTGAATGATCTTGGTCTGGCGGGCTGAGGCATAACGATGGATTTGAGAAATTTAAGCACCTTTTCTTTTTATTTTTCACTTGTTATTTTATTCATTTGATTTTTATATACCCTCCTCCTCCTTCTTTTTCACAGAAAAAGCAATTTGACAGTAAAAATCATGTTTCCACACTTGATTGGACCAATTTAATAAATTTTAGGAATTGGTTGCGTTTTTTGAATTCTCAGGACTTAATTGCGCTTTCACAATAAATTTTGTGATTTTTTAGCGCACAAATCCCAAAGAATTTCGATTGCTATTTAGACCATAGAAGTCAAATTTATTGTTGCGAATAGTTATCATGCTCAAATTTTGTGGATGAAACATCAATCGTGTGATTATGGAATAAATGTTAAAAAAAAAAAAAGATGTTCCCACTAGGTTTGACTATAGCCTCGCTGCTAGCTTGTGCAAAAATCTAATTCAACATTCTCGCGGTTGAGTTTGCGGACACCAATAATTAAATAGCGGATAATTTTATTAAGCCCTTGGGTAAAATAAAAATGGTCAATATTGAATGATTTTAGGTTAACTTTTGTTTGCTGCATATTCCTTATTAGTTATTTGTAAAACCACGATTTGTCTCTCTAAATCCACGAGTCTCACTTACCTCCAACCTTCATTCACTCAAATCTTCATCACCCACTCCATTTTACTTCGAATTTCTTCAAATCGACGGCAAGATTCACGTCCTTTTCACTTCGATCTTCCTCAAAATCCAACCCTTCTCCAAAATCCATTCGATTCCATCCTTAGCACTCAAAACCTAACCCTCTTTTCCCTAGAATCATCTCTTTCCTCGGAGTATTCGGATCGAATATAGAGCTAGGAAGAAGGGAATCCATCAAACCGGGATCAATGACACAAAGAAAAGAAGAGGTCGAGTCGGGTCCTCCAAGAGTTGGGCTCGATGAACTACACTTCCCAAACCGGGCTTCTTTCAATAGTTATTTGCAATTCGACACTATAAGCTTGTTAAAAGGCAGAAAGCTAGGCTTACAGTTCTGCGATGGTTTAAACGGTTGTGGTGGATTGAGTTTCTATTTTCTAAAACTTGAGGAGATTTATCCGAATGCTGTCAAGTGTTATATGGATGGAACTCTCGTTATCCTTCAAGAATCGATCTTGGATGATATTTTCTCTGATAATCCTCAGGAAGGTTTGAGGATATTAACACGAGGAATGACGTATATACTAAAAGAGCGAGGCGATTAGTTCATGATCTTAATATTCGATATTTGGATGTCACTATACGTGTTCTTCTTCGTACGATTGTGATATATTATTTCTTTCTCCCCGTTTCTTTGTTGAGTGCACATATGAAGTGACAAAAAAATACCACATCTGACATTTTTGATAAAAATAAGATTTAATGATTCTCAAAAGAGGAGGTCATGTATTGATTGGCAAATGTTGACATGGGTTTATTTGTAACAGTATTGTTACAAATCAGTTGATTAAAGAGAGTAGTCACTAGAATCCTTCCAGTAAGAATAGACTGATGTTGGGATGTAGCACAGGCCAGTATAATACAATGTCTTGTGAGGAGCGCTTGAATGCCCACATCAGGGAAGACCCTCTTAGGACTTTGGAGAATTTGCAACATAGCATAGCAGACTTTCCGTGCAGATGTGGTGGTCATGAAAATTCTTTTCCTGATCCGAAAAAGTGCACTAATGACAGATTCATGGACACAAACTTCATGTTAAAGAATTCATAAGGGCCCGGTGCATCAATTGATAGTAATACCGATAAAGTTGATGTTGATGTTGGTGATGGGATTCAATGGGAACATTTGGTCATTGGTGAAAGGATTGGACTAGGTATTGCTTTGATTAAGTCCCTGGTTGGATAGATTCTATTCATGTCCTTATGCAGGTCCACATATTAGCTCAGAGAGCAAAACTCATGAATTCATATATGTTGATCCTGTTGCTGCATTTTTGGTGAAATTTGTCTAGTACTGTGAGATATGCTTTATCACCATTTTACCGCCTAATATGCTCATGGCTAGCTAGCCATGTAACAAGAAGTGCATGCCTTCTGATAGAGAGTTCTTTACGGCAATCCGAATGTAAGCATAATTGCAGTAGTTATTATAGGATGTACTGCAACATTTTCTCATTGAATTGCATTTACTGTTTATTATGTCAGAAATTTTATCCCATTTCACCGTCTTTCAAACAAGCTCTTATGGAGAGGTCTATCATGCTTACTGGAGTGGCAAGGTCGGTTTCAAATATTTCTAAATTCCTACAAATCAAGAATTGGCATTGCATTAGTTAATTGAAGAGTTCCTTTATTTTTGGTTGTGACTTATATTTGTTTGAATTTATGGAATGTGATTATATCCGTTGACTCCTTTTATATGACTACTTTAAAGCAAAAGATCCTCCTTGAATTTGACACGTAGTCTTTTTAGTCAAAAGAAATGACCGTTAGTACTTCAGTGTCCTGCTTTTGTGCTAACGTTTTAGATTTTCAAACTAAGCAGCTAGTGTGTGTAATAGTGACATCAGATGTGGTATTGAAATCTGGAATTTCAACCTGGGTTGGTAAAAAAAGCTTCAGAATTGGTAACTTAACATACGCACATGACTTGTTGGACTGGTGCCGACCATAATAACTAATTCCTCGTTGCTCATTCATGGCCTTGTCTTGCTACTCTCTCTTTTGTACTTTGGATAAGCAAAAGGGAGTTTTACTTTTGGCCCCATTGCTACTCTGTTAGTAGGTGCTGTCGAGATTCCGCTTCCATGTTTATTTCTTCGGTAAAGAGTTGCAGGTTCTCTGGATGTAATCGAATCCTCATTGTGAAGACTGAAGATTTTTGTACAAATAGTCACAATGAATAGGCTGTTGCAAAGTCTTTTTGTGTATTGTTAGTTCCCGACTCAATCGAACCCCATCCATTTGGTAGAAGCACTTTAAATACTGGGTTGTTCAAGTTTGTCGTTCTTGTGGTTTTATATACTCTTAAATATCAAGAAATGGAAAGAGAAGCAATAGATGGCTCTCTCTCTTTTTAACATTTTCGAAAGAATTTTTTGCACTTATTATCAGTACTTTGCAATTTAGACATTTCCTTTTGCAAAATACCTGGTGATGTGCTCTTAATATTTAAAATCTATAATGCATCATGAGACCTAAGATAAATTACAATCCATCTTTGAGTCTTGCTCGTTCACCTGGAGGTGGCTGTGAAGAAATTTCTGGATTAGGATCTCTCAGGTGCTGCTTTGGATAACTTCAGACGAGAAGTAAGCTATCGATAGGTCTTTCATTTGTGCTTTTTATCTTCTAGTTCTTTTTTTTTTTTTTTTTTGAAGGGGACAAAATCTTCCAGATTTATTGAGAACTCAAAACTTGTAAAGAATAAAACTTGGTTGAACATTGTAACGGAAAGAACAGCGCGGCCGCTTAATAGACATGAGTTTCACAGTAAGACCACCTTATCACACTGTGCATTATGTATTGTCAGAAATATTACAGGAGAAAAGGGGCAATATGCTTTCCCGTCGCTTTGTTGATGTTGGCATAGAGTTGGTGATTTGGTTTGCTTTTTTTGGTGATCTGTATAATGCCGAGACATTAAATTAATGTTCTTTACATAAGATCTGAATGACACATGAAGTCTGATAGTTGAAAACAAAAGAGAAAGATCCACAGATCACAAGTTCAGTTTAGTTTATGTGTATCTGTATGTATTTTGGAAGCTGATGAATTAGTGTGTTCAGTAATTGATTTGCATTTTGAGCAAGAATAAAACTGAGGACAAAGAAATGCTTTCCCCGTTTATCCAGCAACTGTAAGATAAATGACTATGCACTGCGCTTTTTGCTTCTGTGCCAAGGTTACTGATAATGGTAGACAGTGTCATTAGAGTGTCAAACTTTTCATGGATTCCATGATCTGTCCACGTCTATGGAAATAGTTGTGTTCAACGATTAATTTGTTTGCTTAATTTGCTTATTTAGCAAGGAAAGAAATGATGACCAATCAGAGCAATGAGTCAACAAATGCTTTCCAATATATCTAGGAAGATAACTGACAGTGTCTTCTTCTTCTGTTCCAAGGTGCAGATGATCCGTACACTGCGTCATCCAAATGTTGTTCTTTTCATGGGTGCTGTGGTCCGTCCTCAACATCTTTTTATCATTATGGAGTATCTTCCAAGGTACAATTTTTTGTACCTTAAAAAACCTCTCATCTATCTACTTTTGTTTACTTCTCCGGGGGAAGCTTGCATAGTATTATACATCGTCCTCACTGTCATTTTAATGAGAAACGCAGGATAAAAACGGCCCTTGATTTGGTATGAAACAATTGGTCTCCCTTCTCTCTGTTGTTGGAGATATAGAGATTTGCTTTTCTGAAATCGATTTAAGTGCTTATGCAAATTTTACAGGCACGGGGAATGAATTGCTTGGACACAAGCGTCCCAACAATAGTTCATCGAGATTTGAAATCACCAAATCTTCTTGTTGACAAAAACTAGATCGTCAAAGTATGTAAAATTTATTAATGTAGCCTGACACTTTTATTCATTTGTCCAATTCTTAAAATAGCAAATCAAGCTATTCTCTTGCGTGCATATCATTCATCCATCTCCTAAGTGCTACTAACGTCTTACTTGCCTTTTTCTCTTTTTCTAGATACTCTTTTCGACATTGTGAGCACCTTAGATGTGCTTGATATTGACTGGTATTAGCTTATTCTAGGATAACATGTGAACTTTATTTATTGTAGACTCTGACTTCTCATTTTCTCTTTTCACTGCCATACATGAACTTACATTTGTATAGAAACCTGATGTGGATGATTCTAGATTTACCAAACTTGCTGATGTGATGCAATTTCCATCAGTAATGTGCTCTGTGATTTCGATGTGAATGATGATCAAAGTTTGCAGCAAAATATCATTTGCATCCTCACTAAAATTTATCGTTGTGCAGGTTTGTGATTTTGGGCTGTCATGCTTGAAGCATAATACTTTCTTGTCATTTAGCTCAACTGCTGAAACGGTAAAATTGGAAGCTTTCTTGAAAATCATTCTTGAAGAGTTTTCAAGGATGAAGAGAGAAAGATATCCAACTATATTGAAATAGAGAAAGACATTTGGATGGTTTCTACTGATAGCTTTCAGTGAAGTTAAATGGACAATTAGCAACAAAAGAGGAAACAAAGAGAAAACAGCTGGAAACATCATGGTCATTTCGGAAGTAGACTTCTTCTCTAATGCAATCTAAATGGTCGGACAAACAAGTACACAGTGTTTCAATTTGTGAAATTAGTAAACAGTTTGCCATAGAATTACTAAACAATGCCCTAAGAGTCTGAGAGCCTTGTTTTCCAGATTTATTTTATATTTGGATTTGAAGAAACCATTCTTGATGTTTCTCGAGATTTTAAGTTGTTCCCAATGTGAAGTTCTTGGTCGTGTCAGGCTGAGTGGATGGCACCAAAAATTCTCCGCAATGAACCGTTGAATGAAAAGTGAGTTGTGCATATATGAGGTAGCTTCAATTTTTTTTGTCCGGACTAAGTTTCTTAAGCCTGTGTCGCTTAGAGTTTGTGACAGTCAAGCCTAAGCATTGCTGTGATCATATATTATAAGGAATATTTTAAATAAAGACCTGAAGTGTAACTGTTTTCTAAAAAAAAAGGACTTAAAGTAGACTTTATCTCAAATAAGGGTCTAAAATGACAAACTTAGTCCCCAATAAGAGCCTTAATTTGAAAGTCAGGCAAATCTTATTTGCAGCTAGGAGTTAGGCAAATCTTATTTGCAGTTAGGAGTATTTTCATCTAAGGACTTTTTTGTTTTTGTTTTCTTTCTTTCATCGTCTTGCTTGCGCCTCCTCCTCCAGTTGCATCACCTCTTTCTTGACAACTGCGTCAGACTCCTCATGCACGAGTTTGCACAAGTGCAAAACAATTTGAACAATTTAGAAAAAGAAGAAAATGGAAAGATATTCGAGAAGTCCTGCAATTTTCCAAAACTCAAATTGCGTGCTTCAGTTTTGCAGCCTCCATATCAGCAAACTTCAATGTGCGTTCTTTGCATTATGCAATTTCGCGTCCTCACCTAGCATCGTTCGATTTCAGCAGAAGCCAGATTGAAGTTATTCGCCACCAGTCACCTTCTCCGATGAAGATGAAGAACTTGAGAATGGAGAAATATCCATAAATGGGTTTTGTTTTTGTAGGGAAAAACCGATTCCCAGAAAACGGATTCGACACAAAATCGAACCCCTAAAAGGACGAAGCGGAAGCGAGCCCAGAAACAAAACATGAATCACCGATCCTAAGGCACATCACATAGACGAACGTACCTTGTATCCACAGACTAAACACCAACGCTGATTTGAGGAAGAAAAACTAATTCCTTTCGTTCCGATGATGTCAATTCGCCTTGAAGGGAAGATAGTGTCTTACTGTTCTTCTTTTGGAAGGAGAGAGAGAGGGGAACGTACGTTATGCCAAAAGGTACGTTCCTCTCTCTCTTTATTTCTTTAAATACGTTATCTCCAAAAGGACGTGTCCCTTCGCGTAAAGGACGTTCCCCCCAAAAGTTACAACTCTTCATATTAATTAAAACCATCAGTTTTTATTCTTTTTGCTTGTAAGAACTTATCTTGGTAATTAGGGCAACGGTTTCATGTTCTCCCGGCTAATGAAATTAGCTATGCCGTGATAACTTTCACTCAATTTCTAGGGAATGTTATGTTGGGTCTGGGTTGGATTATTCATAACATCGATAGATGCAACTTGCATTGAGGTGGAATATGTGGCTTCTCGGGAGGGTCCAATGTGTAGCGCATGCTAGTTATATATAAAGGTTGCTAAATCATTCTAACTCGTGATTGAAGATATTCGCCGCTAGTAGCGATTCGAATAAGAGAGCACTCAATCTCAAAAATAGATGACTGTGGTTCCACACATGTAGAAACAAATTTGCATCTCTAACTCTTAAATATTATCTTCATAGATTTGAGAGAGAATAATAAAATGATAAAAATGGAAAATCACTCAGAAATCCTCAAAATTGCACATTTCACTAAACGAATTGGTGCACATGAATATCATAGGGATTCCTCAAAACACCCCTAATAAATTTGGCTTAGGGTTTCAATCCAGCTTCTCCTCATTGAGATTGATCATAGCTTGCGTGAGGATGGATTTGAGTTCAAGCATCAGCGACGACGAGGCCAGCGAGCTAATGGATTACACTTCGCTATGCTTGACCACGACCACAAGATGTGGGGGTCAAATTGAGCAGAGTGTCACATCATGGCCCACTCGTGCTCAATCTAAGGCTTGGATAGACCTCCATCTTTTCACAAAGGTACTAGAATTGTTGTTGAGGGCACTAATGGGGGAGGTTGAGGGCGTCGATCGCGAGGTTGGTAGGGAAGATAGAGACAGACTCTACAGAACGCGATCTAGAGAGCGAAGAAGGTGGAGGCACGAGGACGATGAAGAAAAGAAAGAGGAAAGAAATAAAAGAAGAATGGAAAAAAAAAGAAAAAAAGAAAAAAAAAAGGTCTTTAGATGGAAATACCCCTAGCTACAATTAAGATTTGGCTGGCTTTTAAGTTGAGATCGACTAAGGCACTATATGGCAACGTTAACGTTTCTTTGTTCTTTTGTTTTTTTGTTTCCCATTCCTCGAAATAGAAAAAGAATAGAAATTTATTTGGTAACATCAATTAATTTTTCTATTATTTGAAATAGAAAAGTAGCTATGGAATAGATTTGGAATAGAAATAATAAGTAGAAACAAACAACTTTTTATTTCCGAGAACAATTTTTATAAATAAGCCATTTTCTTTCCTTTTTTTTTTTTCCTTTTCTTCTTCTTCCTCGATGTCTGCTACCCCCCGTCGACCCCCACCATCCTCCATCTCGCCCATTGCCTACCGTTATCCTCTACCGTCGCCCGCTGCTGGTCATCGGTCGCTAGTGGCTGTCTGAAAGTCACAAGCTAGAGGAGGAGAAAGAAGAAGAAGAGAAGGGAAAAAAATCTAAAAAATTTAAAAGGAAATTCTATGGCATAAAAAATGCCTTCTTATTCCTTTTCAATTCTAAAAACATATTTTTTTATGTAGTTACTAAACATGTTCTTTCACTTAGAAATTGTTCTTAATAGTAGAAATATAAAAGGACTATTTCTATAAAAAAAAAAACCAAACGCATCCTAAGTTAATCACTTTAGGCTCTTGTTTAAGACAATATCCACTTTAGGTATTTTTTTGAAAATCATCATCATCATCAATAATGATTCATCATCATCATCATCATCGATGATTCATCATCAGTATATAAAACCCCAAATTTTGTTTGAGTTTTGAGCCTCGCACATGTTGGCTGGAGTCAGAGTCCCCTTCTTTCTGCCAACACCCGGCCACGTCTGTTCAAGATGCTTCCTCAACTCCTCCTCCGACTCCCTCTCTCCGAGCCCGACATCGTTCGTTTCGTACCTCAAAGACTGCAAATCCCTCCACGAACTCAAGCAAATCCACGTCGGGGTCATTTAACAAGAAGATATTAGACATGATGTCATGCAATGGAAGGAGACGGCACCTCGTTTTCTTTTTCAATTTTTTTTTCCCATTGACCGCGCTACTGCGACTTTTACATAGCCGGATGCTAACATTGAGTGCTGGAGTAAGTGGCCATAGTGGGTTATGGTGTCATTTAAAATTCACAAATAGCTAGTGTTGCAGGGGTCGGTTACGGGGGCATGAGCGTGAGCTTGCAATTGTCATCGGTAGGGTCATAATCCCGGTTGAGAGATTCATCAAGATAAGATTTACAAGTGATCTCAATGGCGATAACCAGCATTGCTCATCTGATTGCTATGAGCGGGTTTGTGATTATGCCAATTCCTTTTCATTAATCTTTTTTCTTTTGCCGAGTGATAAAAAAGATGGTGAGGCTGAGCAAGACAAGAATAGACACCCCGTCCAAGCGGGAAAAAAAAATGTAATATCAAGCAAGAAGTGATGTTAGTGCATTGTGGAAATTAGCTTTTAATCAACAATTGGGTCTTTGGCCAAAAACGAATGGATACAACGTCAGATTCAAGATGTTCCTCGTGGAAATTAGCTTTCACGTGATGGTACTTTTTAGGACTTGCATAATCATCTTCTTTATTGGCAACTTTTGCAAGATTCATGTTGAATATGATCGAAGGGCTCCTTAGAATGAAGAGTAGTGAACTATTTAAGAACGACAGACACCTTTTCATGCCCTTGATGAGAAGCTGGTAGAGTGAAATTCGCACCATTTTGTGAAGTTTCTCCAAGTCTGCCATGGACCTGAGGTATACTGTAATAAGCGAGAAGCAAATTAACATACAAATAGCCCAAGTACTACAAACTGCATAAGAAAAGGCATTTGCACTTGCAACAAGATTTAAAGTATATCAACTAGTGCCTCCAGTAACATATTAGACGAATGATGACAGCTTCAACGAACTAGGACAAGAAACCCCAGACCCAACTACTCTGGACATTCTCAGGAACAGATCCTAATAAACCGGAGTACGAGAGATAAAGCAATGAAAAGATATGGCAAGGAACAATATCAAACAGGACATTTGAAGAGACTTTGGACAGCTTAAACTTCCAGAAAACGGGTCTTTGTTTTCTGAACTGGGAACAGAGAAATATTATTCCAATAGTGGTCCTAGAATCAACAGATTCCTCAGCATGGATAATCAGATAGCCAGGTTTCTCAATCCTACTTATAAACTTTTATGAAGAAGCAACAGGGTCAAACTCCGAATTTTGCTTTGTGACTATCTGAAGGAAAAATATAAAGAAGAAGATGCTTCGGACAAGATATAGATGGCTTGCATTTGTACTTCACTGAAACCAAGTGCATGGAAAATGACACGTTCATAATATGATTCAGGAGTAAATGCCCCCAACAAAACACAGCTACCTTATCCTGGGACTCAGAAATAACGTTTTGCTGCGCAATATCTTATTATATATTGATTATGTTAAATTTTGGACATTTGACTAGTACAGAGATATGCAGCACTTTTAAGTGCAAACATGTCATGGAAATGACTATAGTGCTTTAAGTTTGTGAGCTATTTGATGTATTTTATGAACTCGTTTGAAACAATGGAAGAGTCAGATTACTAGAAACTCTTAAGATGCCCAGATGACATTTTTCCAAAGCTAGGAGAGTATTACTTCCTAATCCAATTAAAAAACAATTGATGGTCCATATTGGCACTTATGGAAAGAGCTATGAGGATGAAGCACCAAAAAAGCAATGAATACAACTAAAACTGCAACAAGAGGACAAGAGCAGAATTCAAACTCTATCTGACAATAACAACTAGCAAGTGAGCTTTTCTTCTTCATACTAGCCATCCGATGAACATATGAAATTGCAATAGGCTCCACACTTGAGTGATCCTTAGATCATCTGCATTTGCTGTGGATTTATCTAAAATAGGTGAATTGCGAAGCAATTAGATCACCTTCAATCAACTAGCTTACTTTCCTTACATGTCAATATCGTACTCCATCTGTGAGCAGATTGGATTTCGGATCTCTCTCTTTATCCTAATATGTGGCTCAACCGCCAGGGAGAGGTGTGAGTAAAATGCAGGTACTATCGTGATCTGTGAATCTCAGAAAGCTGGGGCGGGGGGTTTATGAAGGAATTCTACAGTAAATTGGATCCGATGCCTTTTTCTCTCTCTTTGATGGTTTGACAATAACATAGCTTGAACTCATTGCAATTTAGAGAGACTCTTATGTTGACATAGGCGATACTACTATTGTGGTAAAAACACAGGAATATTAGAATGGCATATAAGTAAATATGTACAAAATTTTTAGTATCCACAAAAGTAAATCGGCAAGAAATAACATTAGAAAAGCAGCACATCATATAAAATCACCTTTCAATGAGGCCTACTCTTTTTGTCCAAGAGAGTCAAAGTTAGAAGCAGAAGAAAAAGAATGACTAAACAACACTTTATATTTAGTCTCATATTTTCCACAAGAATACAATGACCATATCACGCGATATCGAGTAAATTGATTATGTACCATCAAGTCACAAATGTAGGCGAAGTAATATCTATGTATCTCTATGTTATGAACTCAAGTAAAACAACTGAACAATAGACAACTAAAGTAACTTAAGTTATGATAATTTGAGTAGGATATTACTTGCCAATCCATGTGATAATAGTACTTTGGACTCTCAAGAGCTGTGGTTCTAACTTTGTAAATAAAGTGTCCGCTAAGAAGATTAGATGAAACTAATCATCGTGGCATGGACATCCCTAATGTTTCAAAGCAGGAGTCAATATCAACACCTTGCAAAATGAGAGAAAGACATACGAAGCTATGATAGCCATCACAATGCTCATTCAAGAATCGAGAAGGTCAATGTTTCAACAAGCCAAAACAAATTTGGATTCTGCACCTGTCAAACAAACAGTCGCCATTATTTATATTTAACTAGCAAATGAACCAACACTACATCCTGCACATTCTCAAAACAATGTCAAAGATGTTAGTATACTCCTACAAGGTATAAACAAGATCACGCTCAAGGAGGGAAAATCAGTCAATAGAAACTTTAATGTTGATGCCACTGTCAATTAGAGACTGAACTATTGCTTTGATTTAGTATAGGAAGCGGTGCACACATCAGCTTCCCTCACCCAGTCAGCCAAAACCCGGCCTATGGCCAAACAGGCAATTATGTCCAATCAAGACTTGAGTACAGCTTTGATGTCCTTAGAGTTGGTACCCGCAACAGCAACATGCTTGCACGTGGCCCTGTGAGTCAGTGAAGTTGAGACAAAGTGCTTGGAGATAAAAACATCTAGCATGAACGGGTCCATGTAGGCTATGGTGTGCTGTGTGAAGGACATGTGCCTATTCGAATTCTTGGACTTTTTCCCCTTTTGGTAATTGTATGGCCAGCTATTGTTATCATCCAAGTAATCTTCAACTCCAAAGAAACCTCTTGGTGCTAAATGAGGCTGTTCAGACAAATATTGTTGAGCTTACCGGCCAGCACTATCTTAGAACATGGGACCTAGGAGAGCACTATAAAAATCAAAAACAAAAAACTGAACTCTTAACCACTAACATGGTCACCTAAAAGCCAACATGCATACAATATCCCTACACAGTTTGATTAAGGATAGAGCAACCCCACATTCAATTGATTATCTACTCAACCATTATGCTGCACCAGTAATATTATCAAGGAAATCACAGAGAGAGGACATCACAAACTAGTAAAAGAATCAGATATTCAATGAATTCACCTGCCCACTGTGGATACCACATGTTGGCACAAAGACACCATGTCGAGAGGCATCAACACTGCGCACTAGAACACTATTAGTGCACAGGTTGTGAAAAGCTTGCTTCAACCTCTTGCTATAGGAGACACCTTTCTAGCATCTAAAAGTAGCCACTCATAGCTGCATAAATAATAGTCTGCTAAAAGAAGATGAATGAAACTAACTCTCCTCTCATGGACATCCATAATGTTCCAAAAGCTGGAGTCGATGCAGACACCATGTAAAATTGGAGAAATATATGTGAAGCTATGATAGCCATCAGAATGCTCTTATTCAAGAATCTAGAAGGTAAATGTTTCTAGAAAGCCAAAACAAATATGATTCTGCTACTGAAACAAATAGTCACAGTTATCTATATTCTGCATATTCTCAATACAATGTCAAAGATGTCAGTATATTTCCATTAGGAGTAGTGCATACAAGCAAGATCATGCTCAAGGAGAGGAAATCAGTCAAGATAAACTTCAGTATCGATGCCACTGTTAATCAGAGACTGAACTACTGCTATTATTTTTCCTTCAAACTTGTCCCTCTCTCTTGGAGTATAGGAAGCAGTGCACACATCAGCTTCCTCGCCTAGTTTGCCAAAATCCGCCTTTGGCCAAACATGCCGGTATGTCCAATTGAGACATCAGCACGGCTCTAATGTCTTTAGAATTGGTACCTGCAACAGCACCGTGCTTGCTCGTGACCTTGTGAGTGAGTGAAGTAGAGACGAAGTGCTTGGAGATGACAACATCTAGCGTGAACAGCTCCATGTAGGCTATGTTGCACTGCTTGAAGGACATGTGCTTATTTGGATTCTTGGACTTCATGCCCTTTTGGTTAGTGCATGCCACTGTTTTCATCATCCAAATAGTCCAACTCCAAAGAAACTTTTGCCTAAAAGCCAGCACTCATACAAAATATCTATACAATTCAACAAATGTTAGAGTACCCCCACATTCAATTGATTATTTGCTCAACCATTCTGCTACACCGGTACCATCATCAAGGAAATGACATACAAAAGACATCCCAAGCTAGCAAAAGAATGATAAATTCAATGAAGCACCTACTGTGAATACCAATGTTGGCACAAAGACACCATGTCAAGAGGCATCGACATCGTGCACTAGAACATTATTAGTGCACACGTTGCAAAAATTTTGCTTCAACATCCTACAACAGGAGTCACTTTCTAGCAAATGAAAGTAGCCACTTCGATCGTAGCAAGCATGACACCTGACAGAAAGAAACGTTGTCCGTAAGACACTCATCAATTTTAACGAGGTGGGGGAGCACACAGCCCCATATAACAAAACCTCACAATCTTCGAAGCTGCACTAACAGAGGCTATGCTGAGCAATTCATCGAACACCTAGAATGCAGGGGTGAGTAAGTGCTCAAAAGCCCCTAATTATCGAATCTTGTGACAATTCCTTTAAAACCTAGTCGAACATTCTTTTAAGAAAGATTGACTTACCATGAGCCAATATAAAATTTGAAGAACGCAAATTTCTTCCTTTTGACACCAAATTCAGACAGACATAAGTAGGCACACAGATTTACCTGTCTTGTTAAATTCGGAGTGGATCGTTTCAAGCTGATAAGGTTCGGATGGTGGTATTAAGGTCGCCCTCCCAACGTCCTTCACCATCCTCTTCGGAGAGGAGTACTTTATCTAGGTTTGGTGTCCTCAAGGCATCCTTGCAGAATATATTCATCTTGGGGCACTTCATGACGACGATATGCACCAACATGGGGAATCTGAAGGTGCAATTAGTGGAAGAGAAGCTCTCAAGGCTTGGTAAATCGTCAAGTATCAACCAATGCAACTTGGGGAAAGAGATCTCCTCTACTCCATTTCCATCATCTGTCACCACCTCTTCCATTGCACCACAGTTTCTTAGTAATAGCCAAGTAAGATGGACTAGACTTATCACTGTTGAGCAAGTCCCCATATGAACTAAACCAGCGCAATCCTCTACTCTTAAACTCGTCAATCTCTGGAATGAAGTCGGGGATGGAAGTACGATTGATAAACTCAGGCACTCCTCGACACACAAAGACTCAATCTGTTTGAGAATCTCAGCCATCAAGGAGCCATCTTTCCAAACTCGCTTAAGGTTACACAGCTTGTGTAGGTGAAGTTGCCTCAGATTTCGAAGTGCCTTGAGAGGGTTTTCCATGATAGTCGATTCTTCATAGAGAGTTGCTCCCCCATGTCTAGACGAATCTTCTGGAAATATCTCCTCGAAGGAACTACATATCACAGCAAGCTCTTCTAAATTGGGGAATTTGTAGAGAAGAAAATTGGAGGGAAAAGCGACATTTTCATCATGGTAGCATGCCAAAGCCAACTCTCTGAGATTGCTAAAGACGTAATGCCGTGGTTCCATCGCAACATCCTCCCTTGCTAATGTCGATCCCTCCAAGTGAGAAATGACCTGCGGGAGGCAATCCGTTTAATTAGGCCACCGAAAGTCCAATGACTAAAATGTCCTTCAGTTTAGGGAAATAAGGAGAAACACAACTTTCAAGAAGTAGACGAGCAAGCATCGATGGCCATTATACGAGGGATGATTGTTGTTAGTGGTGTGTCCAATTTTATTTTATTTTTTTGGTCAATGTGGTGTGCTCGATTCAATCACAATATATTTCGTGAAGTTGGATAAAGAAAGTTACTAATCAATGATACTTCAACTATTTCAATTGTAACTAATTAAATTCAAATGGAAAAATTATATTTGCTTGTTTTAACAAATCAGGTTATTTTTATAGTTAGTGTATATGTTTCAATAGTAAGATCTTGCACATTGTTTTCGAAGCTGCAGTTCTCATATCTATTTTACTATAGATCGTAAGTACCATATGGCTTCACTTTTATGTTACTTTGAGAAGAATGCATTCAAACTCAACAAATGATTGGCAAAAAAAGAAAAGAAAAGAAAAGAAAAGAGAAGATAAGGAAAATTGAAATGATGAGACATGAGTGAAAAAGCGATAAAACGAGATAGAAATGATAGTTCAAATATTCGATGGAAAAAAGAGTAAATAATGAAGACAAGTTGTTCATTCTACAAAAGCAAAGTGAAGCATCAGATGAGCAACGAAACAAACCAAAAGTACATAGCCCCAAATAAACTAATGTTTTTAGGGTTCTGTGCAATTCAAAAAGAACCAAATTCCGTGTTGGTGGATCATTGATATACCACTCAAATTAAGTTTGGTAATTTTGATTGAACGTTTGTAACTTGAAAAGTGTTGATCAGCCATTGGAATAAGCGATGGTAGATTTTTAATATAGTTGGTGATCTTGAAAGTATAAAGATATAATAGTACTTTTCAAGAACTATAAGATAAAAAGTTGGTCGGTGAATAAGATCTGTCGGTATCTTAATTTGATGATTGTTGGTACATCAATTAGATTTTCGTTTGTAATTTCAAATTAAAGTTAGTACTTTGAGAGGTGTTGGCTTGTCATAAGAATAAATATTGGTTGATTATTAAAGTAGTTCGTAATTTTGGAAATATTGGTACTTTCCAAACCTAACAAGATAATAAGATGGCAAGTAACTAAATTAGTTTGTATTTTATAGAAAATGAATGTTTTGAAACACATTTTCTTAAAAGTGATGGCTTGTATTGCTAAATAATGATTTTTTGTGGATTTTGAAAATATTTTTTGTTTATTCATTTTTGGAGGCTATATATGCGATCATTTTCAGAAAATATTTTGCATAAATTCCATTTTTCGTGAAGTGAATGGAGTCTTAATGTGACCAATATTGGTACACCAATCAAATTAAGTTTAGTAGATTCAAATAAAGTTAGAAATTTCAAGTATGTTGGTGAGCGACGAGAACAAAAGTTGGTAGATTATTAGAGTAGTTGGTGATTTTGAAAGTAGAAAAAAAAAGTTAATCCTTTTTGAAGCCTATTGATAAATTACCAACATGTGACTAGATAAGCAAATTATCCGCAATGCTTGACAATTACCAACCATATTCAAGATGTTCGAGGATGGAAATTTGTTTTGTAACTAAGCTAGCAATATGCCAAATAGACATAATAACAATTTTTTTTTTTAGAGTTTGGTGGATGTGGTTGTTCAAATTAAATTAAATAGGTAAATCTCAATCATAAGATATGAGCAGCTCATTAGAAGCATGACTGTCTACGCAAGTTAATTTAATAAAAAGAGTTTTTCTTCAAAGTAAAAGCTTGGATCAATAGATTATATATCAAAGAATATGAGCTGAAAATAATCAACTGTGAATAATCTTTAAATTTCTAAGCAATTCACAGGTCTGGTTAGGTGAGAATCAACAAGCATGAAATGTCTGACAATTTCAATTTCCTAGAGAAAAAAACAGTGCACCAAGAGCTATGAACATAAACCAATGAAGACAATAGCAAAGTGCTAGAATTATTAATAAGGGCTATACCTTTTCAAAAGAAAAGAGTGCATATTGGTTCTCGCTGGTAATTGTACCATGGCAGCTTTGGGATTCACAAGCAAATGAGGATGACCTCATCTTGCCGCAATGTCTCACTCGCAATTGCTTCAAGAGTGGCCATGCTGAAATATGACTATTTCGGTAGAAACTCCTCAGCTTCGACAACTCAAGTAACCTTAGGTCGATTAATTGTGGAAAGAAGAGATCATTTGCACTCATCCCAACTCCGTCTTCCTCCACGATAATATCCTCCACCCCGCAATCCCATACATAAAGTTTTTCGAGCCGTGTCATACTTTTTGCCACTGAGCTTGGAAATAAACTTTTGAGACACTCACACTTGCCAACGCCCATGCATTGTAAGCGTCCAAAGGTAAGACCTCCTTGAGGAAGTCCACTCCACACGTGTTTCATTTTTGGGAGCCGCAACAAAACTAATTCTCTCAATTGAAAAGTATTTGTAGAACAAGCTTCACTAAATTCAAACTCTTGGCCTTGAAATACCACTTCTAAGGATCCACAATCGGTCACAGTTATCTTCTCTAGGTTTTGAAATCTGGTGAGCATATTATAAGATGAAAATATGGATAAAAGTTTCTTACAATGCTCCACTACTAGTGTCTTCAGTTTGCCAAAGGCATTTGAATCAAGATCATCAAGCCATATCTTCTCAATGTCATCCATGTGTGAGATCTTCATCAACTCCATACTGGGAAACTCAACCTGTTATTTTTCAATTTAATTAATGAGAGCCGACTCTCTATTCCCTCAAAAGAGAGAATACTTTAATTTCAAGAACAAAGAAAATCACAGGATGGGCATTATCAAATAATAGAAAGAAAAGAAAACGAGATGTATTTTTTTTTTTTTTTAGCAAATGCTACCCCCTAAAATTCATTCTCTTGTCATATAATTTTAAAGTAGAAAGCATAAATTTTTCTAATATATATCAAGAATTATTTTTAAGCAGTAGCCTAACCATAGACTTCTTAGTTGGACAACCATATTCATTTCATGCATAATTTGTCTCCCATGAACCTCAAATTTAGCCTATCTTAGATTTAGCTCATTACAACACTGAAAAACACAATAACCTATATACTATCCCATTTCTTTGAAGTGCGAACAACAAAACAGAAACCAATTCGCACAACAATGCTTCATTGATCTTGCACTTCAAAAGTTCTTCGACAAAGTATAGACTCAAACAAAACACATCAAATATCGAAAAAAGAATCCACCAATTAGATCAAAAGATGGTGAGTGCAGGTATGTACAGTTTAATTGATGTTGTGCAGGATTCTCCGATCACTAGCTAATTTGTTTCTTTATAATTTTGTTATTCGAAATTATCGAGACTAAGGACATTACTCTTGATTTATCTCAGTTCATAGTTGATCACTATTATTAAAGTTGCCTATAAATATAAACCACTTAAATATTTTTCTTTAGTTCTAATGATAAATTGATTTGAATCATTTGATAGCTAAGTTTGCCTATTAGACGTATATCTTTCCCCACTGAATTGGCCTTTCCATCTCTTCCATCTCTCTTTAGTTTCTCCATCTTTTTCTTATTATCGATTTTCCTCCACTTTCAACGAATCTAAACCTAACATTCTTCATGTTTTCGTTCCACATTAGTTGGTTTTGGATATAGATATGTTCTTCATCAATTGGTCATTGAGCTAGATCTCTTCAATATTAATTGGTATCAGAACTTCGCTTTAAATATGTATTATTGTTGTGCAACTATTCTAGACCAAGGGCCAACACTATGGTACTTATTTTAGTTACTGCACTTGCATTTCTAATCCGATATGCTCATGAAGATATATGGCATCATGCCTATTGAAACTTTAGCCACCATGCTTGCTTATTAGTAGCCACTTTATGCTTGGTATATTTTCTCATTTAATAATGTTGCAATATTTATTAGCTCTGGTATATCGAAATTTGAAAAGAGTAGGGCTTATCAAGATTATTACATTGAGTGGTATGGAAATTATTATTATTATCATGTCAATTTAATAATGTTGACTGTTAGGAGCAATCTGACTATTGCCGTGATTGTGGTTATCATAAATCCTTAACAATCTTGAAGAGGTTAAACAAATTTTGGTGGTCTGAGAGAATATTTCAACAATTTTAGTGTGAATTGAATAGATTCAACTAAAACTGTAAGGAAGACAACAAAATAGTCCAAAATCAGTTGTCTATTAAGCAAAATAGCATGGATAAGTGCTCTCAATGTCTTGAAGATTTAAATAAGGACTCTGCTTATGGGAATAGTATAGTGAGTGGAGTAAAATTCTACTAACTAATCTGGATGAATTTAAAGAAGCATCTTCTGAAATTTAATAAAATCTTAAACGTAATTTCTCCTATTGATCATTCACAGAAATGCAATTCGTGATGCTGAAATTTGTGAAGATTGATATATGACATGATTCTTCAATGACCTTGCTATTTATTTGTCTTATATATGCTTGCTTAATTGAAACTCTTTTTTTTTTCTTGGGTAAGGTACTCTTGTTTTAATTACCTATGATATCGACCAAGATACTGTTTTCTTTAGTTTTGAGGATGAATTTATTGACTAATGATTATCCCTATTTGGTGTTTTTTCTTCCTTGCCTAATTTGGCATCTCTCTCTCTCTCTCTCTCTCTCTCTAGTTTTTCCCTAGTTTGTTGCTATCTGATTTTCCTTTGGATTTTATGATTCTGAACCAACCTTGCTATGCAATTTCATTCTATAAAATCAGTTGCTAACATATGTATCATACATCTAGTAAAAAGCTCCCCAAATTTTTAGTGATAGTGAATGATTGCGTATTGAATTATAGATTCCATGTTAATGCAATTGAGTTATTTACATGTAATGCATGTAGCAGCCACTCTCCTGCTATGCAAAGAAAATATTGGCTTGTGTGGAGCCACAAATACAGATTTGCTGAGTCATGATTCAATTTTACACCAAAGCTCCTTTGTTTAGCATTTGATGAAGCTGACTAAGTTTGACCCCAAAGCGAAAAGTATTATGTTAACTAGCTAGTCATAATCAAGAAATAAAGGTGCATTGGAAGTCCTAAATCTTAAATTTGAAATATAGTTAAGTCCTAAACCTTCAAATTGGTTTACTCAAGTTTTAAATGTTTCTAAAAAAACGTAATCAAAGGTTTTTTAGTACACATAACTTAGATTGCCTATGTAGCAACCCCAAATTACATTTGTTTGTATTAATTTATAACTTAATTACATCAATTGAAAGGTTTAGATTTCAATTGCACTTTTGATAAAGGTTTCAGAGTTCATTGCTCCAATTAAAAAATTTATGACTTGATTGTATTTCATAAATACGTTTTAGGACTCGTGGAATGATTTTCCCATGAGAATATTTACAATTGACTTTAGGAATCAGTGACAAAATGACTCCTAAAACTTATTCCGGTTTGGCATGTTCAAGAACTAAAACTTTTTTTTTTCCTTTATTAGTAAAACTTGTTCTGGTTTAGCATTGGAGTATTTCCATAGCCCAAATTAGTTTAAGGAGAACCGAAAGTATATTTGGCATTTTTCATTGAATTTTCCTTTTTTTCAATTGTAAAAAATGTGGTGCTAATGTGATGATGCCACATTTAAAAGGGTGACAAAAAATATAAAAAAGTACATATAAGAAAGCAAGGCGGGAGAAGGGGGGTCCCAGGGCTTTGCACTAGCTAGGGCTGCCACCATCTTGCAGGTCACGACTAGGGCGCTTGGCACCCTCGCCAAGCCACCAACAGTTGCCAAACTTGACTCCTCGCCACCACGTGAGTGAGCACAGTTGCCCTCACCAAATTGGCAAGGGCAGTAACAGGCCATTGCTTGCTCATGGTGAGGGTTGTTAGCCCTTGTCGGCAGGAAGGGAAGCAGTAGTGGTGCTCCCTAGCCTCCCCGGACTAGTGACTTCTCGTAGGACTTTTTTATTTTTAGTTTCATATTAGTGCAGATTTTTTTTATCTAATTTTTAGTATGTTCTTAATTTTTATTTTTATTTTTCGATGTGGCAATAGTGAAATAGCTCCCTTTGTGCTTGA
The DNA here is from genome assembly GCA_007663325.1 of Eucalyptus pauciflora. Lineage (NCBI taxonomy): Eukaryota > Viridiplantae > Streptophyta > Magnoliopsida > Myrtales > Myrtaceae > Eucalyptus > Eucalyptus pauciflora. The sequence continues at coordinate 4,453,098 of VMYD01000024.1, read as the reverse complement.
GGAAGCTCAATCACCACGTCAAAGGGCATGCAGGACTGAAAATATGATAAAAATGCATAATTTCTCTACAAAAAAGGGATGGACTTAACAAGTCTTGAAATGCATTAATTGTGTAAATTTTAGAACTTAAGCGTTGAACCAACACAAGTTTTAGAACTCGTAGTGTCATTAACCCTTGATCTTACGTTGAACAATTTAGCATTTTCTAGACTCTAGATTAATTAAAAGTTGTTAATTGAAGCTTAACCTCTCATTAATAGTTGTACTTCAACTACAATTTAGTCTAATACTTGAAAAGGAAAGAAAAAAAATATTAAGTTTTTGAAACTTATGAAAAAGTTTTGATATACATTTCAGCATGTTTATAATAAAGAAGTAGCTATGAGATGTTTCTTAATTGAGATCAAAGATATGTAAAAGAAAATGATAAGCTATCATAAGTCACCCCATAGATCTTTACATTGTATTAGCTCAAACCATCAGGATAACAAACTACATATGCCATTAAAGAAGAATGAGTGCAAACCTTTTCAACAAGTAAAAGCGATTGTTGTGTTGGAACGCTGCCCTCTAGTTTTCTACGACTTGCATCTCCTAAAATCACCTCCACAGCATTACAATCTTCAACAGTAAACTCTTTCAAGGAGGGCCACTCTGAAATATGCTTCCCTTGACAGAAACTTCTGAGTTTTGCCATGTTGTGAAGATTTAGAGTGACAAGTTGAGGAATTACAATTTTATCGATTGCTTCTTCAGGTTTCTCCTCTTCTTTGGCGACAATGTACTCCATCTCTCTACAACCACTAAGACCAAGATATTGGAGATGTCCTAGACTTTTTGCCATTGACATTGTACAAAGGTTTCTTAGACGTGGGCACTTCTCAACAGTCAAAGACTCCACACAGTGAAGTAGCCTCCTCCACATGAATGAAGGAATCACATTCATTAGGTTGTGACACTGCTTCACCTTGAGGACCTTTAGACAGCGAAAGGATTCCACAAGGATTTTTTCATTCCATATATCTTTATGTTGAACTCCCTCGATGTGTAGCTCTTCTAACTTTGGAAATGCAAGCTACAAATGTACAGAGTTAAATGAAAAATATGCAAATATCTTAGGGTCAAAGCACTAAAAACAAAGAAAAATAACACATCAGATAAATCAGGATATGATACCTTCTCATCAAATAGGGGATATAACCCATCAGCAGCACAACTCTCTGAACTAAAGCAAATCAAACTCTTAAGGTCATCAAGCTTGAGTTTGGTTAAATGACGAAACTTGAATGTCTCTATAGTTTTCCCTTTTCCTTCTTCCATTCCAATTATGCCCCGCAGATTATTGCAACAAGAAACATCAAGCACTACAAGTTCATGAAGAGTTTTGGCCGTGGCACTTGAGAAGAGATATGACAAACTATGACAACGCCTCACGTTCACTTCCATCAGACTAGGAAATGTCAAGGTTACTTTGCAGTCACTCTTCAAAATGTCTGTTAGCTTTGGTAGATTCAACAACTTCAATTTTTTTAATGGAGAGTGGACCAATGGATATTGCCTTTTCTCAGAGCTGAGACTAACCGGTTCAAATAATGATTCCAAGGAGGGGCACCCGACCACCTCAATTTTATTTAGGCTCTGCAACATATCCATTGAATTTGACGGAAAAACATGTGATAAATTTTCACAAAGTTCAATAGTGAAGGATGCAAGTTTGCAAAAGGACTGTCCAGGGATTTGATTGTGCCATATCCTTTTTAATTGGCACATGGATGAAAGCTTCAATTCCTCTAGGCTTGGAAAAAGAACCTGCGTAAAATAATGTTATATGTAGAATTATTGAAATTTTTGGTACATAATTTTATTATGTCGGAATTCAGGGGCAACTTTGGAAATGACCAGCAGCAAGTTACTTTTTCCACCACAATTTGCCAAACTTTTGGTATAGAATAATGATCCAATTTCTACTAAATTGCCTCATTGACTAGAACTAGAAGAATGATCAACAGAAATATACTATAGATGCTTACCTTTTCATTGAAGAAGCCAGGCGAGGATGAGACAATGTGGATACAACCAAATGCTTGTTGTAAACTAGTATTAGTTGCCACTGACTGTTGCCTTCCTTCGAATGAAGAGAAAGTCATCATTTTGGCGCACCGAGATATTGTCAATCTTGCTAGAGATGGACAATGAATACACCACATTCCATAAGAGAATGTCATGAGATTTGGCAATTCTTCAAGAGACAAGGAGGTTAACAGAGGAAACTCTAAAGTGTCGGTGGTTGTAGCTTCCTCCAATTCTTCTTCTTGCACATCAATAATTTCCTCCATCAATTTACAATTCACTATTTCTATTTCTTTTATTTGCCCAAGTGCTTTAGCCATGGAAGAAGAAAAAAGAAACCTCAAGTTATCACAGTTTTGCACCTTTAGTGCCCTTAAATTTTGAAAACACAACATTTTTCGTGGATTTTTGTTCCATATATGTCCCATACTTGGTAAGTCACTTAAGATTAATTCCCTCAATTGTGACAAAATCTCAACTTCCCCATTGGCTGTCAATCCTTCAAGGTCAAATACTTCTCGTATTAACTGACATCTTTCAATGGTTATGGCTTCCAAACTCTGTAGCTTTGTTATCTGCAAGGGGTGAGTAATCCCACATTAACTCATAACAATGCTTTTATCAAGAAATACAATTTGTGATGAAATAATAATAAAGTAAATGAACTCATACAATAGCTTTAGAGATAATGGAAGAAAAAGTGGAGTAGTGATTTTTGAATTTGTCTGATTCTTCTTCAGAATTTATCAACTTTACACTTACGTATCATTTAGCTTTTATTTATTTGGACTTTATTGAATATACAATAATAAGAGTGAATGTATAGTCCCTAAATGATCAGGGTTATTAAATTTATCCACAGATTATGCGCTTTCTACCTAAATTTTCCAAATTCATTGCATAGGCTCCATTGATTAAAAAATCATAGACTATGATTTTATATAATACCTCAAACGAATTATTTTATACTGAATAGTCATGAACTAAATTAACAAACAGAGAAAAACTATACTTTAAGGCTACGTTTGGTCGTCCAGATTTCTGATCGGGATAGAACTGGATAGGATATGATATGAAATCCTAGGATTTTCTTATATCTTGTCAATTGTTTAGTGAATCGCAGTATTAAAGTCGGATATATTCACACTATATATATATATATTATAAATGAACCTAAATGTTCATAAACGAAGATGATGAAAATCTCACGTAACACTATTCCTTAATTTATTTTATTTTATTTTTCCTCTTGTTTTATATTATTTTCTTTATTATTTATTTTTTCTGCTTTCATCATTCTTTAATAAATTTTTATCAAGTAGTAAACTGTACTAACATACTTAAAATACAAAAATACCTAAAATATAAATTAAATATCGATATTATAGATTGAATTTATATTATAAGATAGAATTAAAGTTGAATATATGAATTAACATAAGATTAATTAAAAATAAATTTCTATATTTTTATTTTTAATTTCTTAAATTATATTTCAAATATTATTTATATTAAAATACAATTTCTATTTTGTTAATTTAATAAGTTTGCTATTCGAGAAAAATAACTTTCCTATTATGGAAATTAGAAATCCTATCCACCTTTATCCCACATCCCCAATGGGATAATTTTATCCTGCTTATATTCCCCTTATATCCGACTTTATCATATCTAGAGTAAGCACCAAACGTAGGATATCCTATTCCAAATTTTATCCCAACTGCCAAACGCAGCCTAATTGATGTACAGGTGTAATTTGAGCCTGGCATTTTTTCCAAAGTACTAAAAAACAAAAACATCTCTTATCGAAAGATTGAAAAGTAAAAAGTTATTGTAAATTACGAGAGAAATACTATATTAAACTGAATATGTTGTTGCTCCCATGCATAGCACTATAGGATCCATTATTTTCTAACATAGAATGCGAAATACATGCCACGGTGGTCGAAAGTAAAAAAAAAAAAGCGTTCATCACTGTAAGATCCATGCTCGGCCATGAGACCATGGACTGACCACAACCGCACCATATGGGCATAAAAGTCAGTTTCATTAAAGGATTTAATTTATCTATACCTAAGATGCGCTTCCTCAATATAGAACAAAATCATTTGGCAAAATTTATTTATGTAGCCAAGAAAATAAATTACTTAACTCAACAAATGATTTTAGTCGAGCATCATGCTTTTGAGGTGTGGTTCACATGAAAATTATCATTTTAAAAATAATTTTAAAAAGGGTTTCCATTTTTTTTACTGATAGAACACTTGACGGAATTGTTAAATTGAAGCAATAGTCCTCATATGAATGCTAGACATGTTTCTAATTAATACTTTCAAAAACTATATTATTAGGAAAACAATAAATTTAAACGTGTGCAGGACACAAAAATTCTACTAGTAATATTAGAAAAGTGGTAAGAATAAAGATTTGTGGTAGATTTGATCACCACTAAAAGTCCATAGATTACATGAATTAGAACAAAAAAGTTAATTAGTTAATGTTAATCAAATGAAATATTGAATGCCAGAAGCAAAAGCGAAAATTCAAAATGAAAGTAAAAATGACTCAACATAGATCATTGAAGGACCTATAGGAATTTGGGGCGACGAGGGCCTAGACTAGGCCGAACCCTTAGGTTGGGCCTAATTTATTGTGCAGGCCCACCCGTATAAAAAAATACATGCATAAAGATCAAGACCCGGCAACATTATCACTAGATAGGATAATGACACAAATAGTCCATAAAATTTGGCCCACTATACAATTTGATCTCTGAAATTTAGTTCAATATATAATGTGATCACTCAAATTTGTTCATTTGATAATGGAACTTTGGGTCGAACCACAATTCCACAATGGTCCATTCACCTACCACAACTCTTCACAATTATTTGGGGAAAAAAATTAATCCTCTCAAGTTCTCAACTACTCTAACACTAATGCACTTACGTTTAAAATTACAAAATTTTAAGTAATTGATTTGGACGTTATTTGACGAATAGTCACTGTATTCACTTCTCTTTCTTTTTTGGTCAGAAATAGTTAAATTCACCTATTGAAATTTCTTTAGTTCTTTCTTTCACTTTAATCAAGCAGATATATTAGGATTCTACATAAGTCCATTCATTATTAAATAAAGGTCATAAAAATTATATAGGTCATGTATACTTCCTTCAACTTATGAATATATCCATAAATATCTGTGTATACATATTCAATATTACCATTGAGCAACGATGCACTTCTACATAATTGAAAAAACCTAATCATTGTACCTTGTTCTTTAACTTCGTTGATAACATAACACAAATTAAGCGAGATGTAATTTCAACTAACGTATAAATGTTTTATGTATTTACATATCACATAGCAATTCCATTTTAAACAATTAAACTATTGTTTGTCTTAATTATTCTAGAGGACAAACTCTCAAAAACAAATTATATACCTGTTGCCCGTCAAAGAAATCAACCGAATGGTCTGCAGTTTTACAGAAATTCGTCATCTCTGGCAAGTTTTGTAATGTCAGCCTACGCAAATTGCATGACTTCACTTGGGGAACATCATCTATTTCTTCTCCCTCTTCATCGGCATTTGCGACAATTTGCTGCATCATGTGGCATCTGCTTATTTTAATCTCTTCGAGCTGCAATAATATTCTCGTCATGGACAAAGGAAACAAATGTTTGATTACACCACAGTTGTCCACTTTCACAATCTTTAATTTGCTGAAGGATTCTGGGGCAAGACAGCCACGACAAATCTTTTCCAAGTTGTTCAAATTCTCGAGAAACAGAGATTCCAATCTCGTAAATGCAGTGCACTGCACATTCTCTGTAAAGTGAACAACATATTGAAATGAGGGGCTATTTTGTACGTGAAGATGCTTCAATTCTTGAAAACCTTCTATGCATAAATCGTGAATGCTATCGTTGCCATCTTGCAGTCCACCCAAATGGAGATCTTGCGCTCTCTGTAAACATTTCTGTACCCACTCTTCAAGAAGAAGATAGCTTGAATCCAGCTTGAGCTCTAAAGTTCTAGATTCTTTGTGCATGCACAAGCAATCCCAAACTTCCCCAATCTGGATTTTATGCATGTTCAATTTCCCAAATGGCAGGTCTCTTAAGAGATTGACAGAATGAGGAATGGCAATAGATAGAGTGCTCAAATTCTTCATGTTCTTTAACTCAGCAAGGCTGGCGTTGCTTCGCAGTACTTTATCCTCAGCCTCCCACTGATCAAAACTGTTTTCCATATAAAGTTCTTCTAAATTAACCAAGCTTTTGAGGACGCCAGGTTCGATAACTTTGAGCCCAGTGCACCTCCTCAAGTCCAAAAATCTCAATTCCGTTAATCCACCTATTTCTTCGGGCAAACGAGTGATTGTAGAGGCTAAGAAACTTAGGAATTGCAATCCTTTCAGCTTTCCAATAATAGTTACATCCTCTAGATGGCAGTCATCAAGACATAAGGACTTGAGGTTTTCAAGGAGCTCAATCGATGGAGGTAGAGAAGTGAAAGATAAGCCAGTAATGTCCAAGACTTGGAGCTTCTCCATAGACTCAAAAAACGACGGAGGAATTTTGAGAGACGATTTGCATTCGAGTAATAGAAGCATCTTCAAGTTTGGGCAGTCCAATTTTTCAGGAACCTCCTTAACGCCAACACGAGGGAAGGATATCGCTGTGCATTTTCTAAGCTCACCTTCTGACCATTTTTTAAACCCATCACCCTTCGTCCCGACCAAGGCGTTCCATTCCGTGGAAGCAATACAAATGGCCGCATCAGCAATTATGTCATGCATTTTGAACAATTCCTTGTCATCACTCTCTAGCAACAAAGAAAAGTCCTGTAGGCAATGTAGATCCACCGTCAACCTATCTCTAGCGTTTTCGATGCTCTTGCTGAACTTTTCATATAAACCCAAACCCATGCAATAGACAAGGGAATCCCTTAAGTGAATTCTCCCGGACTTTATAGCACAAACCAAGAACAATGATTTGATCCTCTCATCATTTAAGTCTTTGTAATCTAGTTCCACTTGTGATTTTACATCCGACCCTTCTATATTCAATGCATTCCTCCAGGTGGCTATATCCCCACGCTTTAACCTTTTTGCCAATGAAACAATAAAAAGTGGCAAGCCTCCACAATTCTTGACTACTCCATCCACCAAGCTCCTAATCTCGGGATCGTTAAATCCATCCCCCATTACCCTTTCAAAAAGTCTTCGGGCTTCTCCATGCTTTAACTCAGAGACTCGGAAATGTTGATCAGAGCCCATGTCAGTGCACAAAACATCTCGGTTTCTAGACGTTAGTAATAGCTTGCAGCCTCTTACTTTATTATCATCTCCGCAAGGGATTCCAACTTCCTTCAACTCCAACTTCTTCCACAAATTATCTAAAATAATGAGAATGTTTTTCGTAGGATCACACTCCAATCTGTCACGCAGACGATCTGCTCTCCCACGAACAGTTTCCACATTAATTAGCTTCAAGCCCAATGCATCAGCGATTTCTCCTTGGATTTTTTTCATGTCTGGATTGCGTGATACATCTGCCATGGCAACCTCATTGAATAGCTTCTCTCTCTTAACTTGCCTTATGATGTTCTCCAAAAGCTTCGACTTGCCAACCCCACCTCGTCCAGACACCCCAATCACATGGACCTTGACATCAACTATAGCCTTCATTACATCCTCTATGATCGAAGCCCTCAACTCCAGGGCATCTTCTTTCTCATCATCAGGTCTTGTAGCGGAAGTGGCGGCATTGACAATTCCTGGTGGAGTCTTCTCATAGTAGATCTCCTTCAAGTCACCATTTTGGCTTTTCTCATGGAGTCTCTTAATGACTTTAGTTGTCTCCTCCACCTTTTTGCCTATCGGATGGCGCACCAAGGGGTTGGGAATCCACCCGCGGAAGCAAGCGTTCTTTGCACTTTCGCCACATTCTAACAGGTTTTTTGCTTCCTCAGCCTCCTTCATCACACTCCCCAGCCAATCCTGAACATTGGTGTATATAAGTTTTCCGTCGTACTTGGCTTCATCGACGGAGCGCTGCACCCTTTCCCTTGCACTCTCCAGCTCCTTAACTTCATTTTTGAGATCTTCGACATAGCTCTTGTAGGACAGGACGTACCCAAATTGACGTCCAATGGGAGCAAACAGGTACTCACCAAGCTTCGAAACTAGATTCACCGTGACAGAGGTAAAAAAACTCCCGGCCATTACTTCCTTCTTTTCTAGATATTTCTTTTCCTAACCTTTTTTGCCTCTTGTCCAGTCTCCTTGTCTTTGCTTAAACAAATGGGCCCAAAGGAAACTGAACAAAGAATAGAACTAATCACTAGATGTATGAAAAGAAAGGAAGAGCAAAGTCATGAAAACAATGAGAACCATGAAACAAAACGAGAGAGAGAAAGAGAGAGAGCTGAAGCAAGAGCAATGTAAATAAACACCGGTCTACCAAGTTCGATAGAAGGATAAATTTCTTTACCTTTTTTTGTTTTTTTCGGTTGTCCCCTCTTCCTTTAATTTTTTGTTTTTGACAATAGAATGACTCTTCCAGGGCTCAAACAAATTTTGCAGTCTTCATCACAATTCCACATGCTCAAAGTTTTTCTTGAGATTAAGCTCAAGTGTGCCCAAATTTAAATCTAAAACATTAGATGCATATTGTCAATTCTTTTGAATATTGACAGTTAGAACTATTGAGAACTTTGAAGCATTTCTTTCATTTTCCGGATTCCGGAAGAAAGCAATTTTAACTACTTTTTAAAATGATAGTGAACAAAAAAAAAAATGATAGTGAACAGATAACATTTGACTTCTAGTCCTTATTTTGACATTTGTAGCATGCACCACACGCCACTTGGATTTGAATAGAAAAGTATTCGGTGCTCCTGCACGTAGCACGTGTCTGAGTGGACCCACTTTTCGGGTTTCTCTCCCATCTGGTTTATTCAACGTCCTATTTCGAAATTCCATCAATGGGCGAATAAAGATTTTTCTCATGTTTCGAAGCAATTAGGAAGCCGGGTCTCAAAGGCCGCCGAAGATGAAGAAGTCGGAGACCTTCGCCACCCGTCCCGGCCGCACCAACCAGCAGCCGAGCCCGGTGACGGGCTGATCTCAAGATCTGGAGTTCTCCAGACCCAGATCTGGATGAGCGGATCGCGAGCGACGCCGACGCTTGTCCATGGCCGTCGTCGGCATTCTTCGGCGAGATCTGGTCGGAGGAGGTGGGGGAGCTGCCGGAGGAGTCGCGGGAGGTGGTGGTGGCGGAATCTGAGGTGGAGGAGGAGGCGAGGAAGGTACGGACCATGGAGAGGCGGGGAGGGGGAGGAGCTGGCCCTTGTGGAAGAGCTCGTGGGCGACGCAGAGGGTGGACGACTGGAAGTCGTCGGAGGAGGAGGACGAGAAGGAGTGGGAAGGCGAGGTAAGGGGAAGGTGTGGGAGTGGGTGATTCGGCAGGGTTTTGTCTCTTCTCTTCCTAGAGAAAATATTGGTACCCTTACTTGTGCCCAATCAGCAAAAAGCGAGTCCATTAGTTGATCGACAAGTGACCGATGAAACCCGCGTTTCAGTTTTTTGAAAAATCTCTTTTTCACTAATCTTTTAACTTCCATAAACACCCCTCCCTGTTTCTTCTCCTCCTCCTTCACTCATCCGCGCTCCTCTCTCTCAACCCTCAAGTTCAAAACAGCAGATGCATAAAGATCGTTGTCCAAGCGCCACACCAAGATCGCTGTCCAACCCTCCAATTTAAACACTCATCTGCGATCCTCTTTCTTCTTCCTATGTGAAGGATTGTATCAAATCTAAATACCTGGTGTACGCCATGACCCCTATATATTGAAATAAAATCTTTCTTTTTTTTTAACAAAAATAGAATCTTTTTAAACTGGCTACTTTTTAATGTGGAAAATTATAAATTAAACAAGAACATTGCATCAAATAAAAGTTTAGATGTTTTTCCTTTATATAAAGAAAAAAAAAAGGCGGGGCTATTTCCACCTCTTCTTTAACTTGAAATGCACATTTTATTATCAATTGACCAAAATATCAATTTATGATTAAAAAAAAAAAAACAAGGTCAATCATCAATTCATCCGCTTTTTTCTTTCTCATCCTGTTCACCTTTCATGTCTATTATTAACTGACTAAAATATTCTCTTATGAGTGAAAATCAATTAATGGTTAATTAGCCGTACTTTTTGTTTCTCCCTATCAACATCGCTCCCATCTTCTTTTTTTAAACTATGACGGATTAGAGTATGTAATAATTTTAATTTTGTACGTTTGGTCCATAAATAAGAATTTGCAGAGATTGTTAATTTTCTTTTTTTATGTAGCTAATTCTATCCATCTCAATAGTAATAGGACGGCCCGGGGTAATTTTTACAATGTTCAAAATCAATTAATGGTTAATTATGTAGCTAATATGCTCATCAACGTGTTCATCAACTAACAACTTGCAATTAAGAAATTGATTAGCTAAGAAATGTGTAATAATAGAGGGAAATGACGAGGACAACTTTTCCAGATAAAACAAAACTAAGGCAACAAACAGTCGACTTATTGACACACGTCTTGCTATAAAGGAAAATTATTATGCAACAGAGTCAGCATCGGACGTTGTATATGGTACAGTTGTTGCTAACTTTGATGATTTTTACAATTTTATTTGATTTTTTCTATGTTTTCTTCTCTCTTTTCTTTTTTTTCCTTCTTTCTCCGTTCATCACTGGCCGGAAATCCAATGAAGGAAAAATAGTAAAAGGAAAGAAAAGAAAAATACAAAAATACAAAAATTCAGAAAAATTACAAAAATCATTCACGTTAGTAATTTCCGGCAAAAATTGATCAGATGGACTACATTAGAAAATCGTCAAAATATTAGCAATAAACTAAAAAAATTAAAAATTTTAGAATTAAGTTAGCAACATACAATAAATTTAAAAATTTTCAGACAATTTTATTTTTGTTCCACTTTTTTAGCAATAAAAAACTTATATGTAAGCGGTGTTTATCACATTAGTTGCCACGTCGGTTCATTTGGATAGAAAAGATAACAGTGGTCATCTCTATCCCTCGATTGAGTAAGTTTTAAATTTTTGCAGACATTTGGAAAGGGGGATAATTTTCCTCCCTTTAGCTCTTATACAAAATTTTATGGATTCAAAATTTTTATCTAAGAAACCTTCTCATTCTAAATTATGAAAATGAAAATTTTGGTTTCTCCTTATCTAATGATTCTTTTATAAGAATCATAGAGTACCTAAAGTTTTAAAGTCGACTAATCCACATCAATAGATGTAAATTACCACATTGATGTACATTAAGACTTATTGAATATTTTTTGAAAGCATATTTGTAGGAAGTGAAATAGGGAAATTCATGCTTATTGTTCCTAAAAGTTGAACGAATACGTGGTGTAATCAAAGGGGGGTCGAATGTGAAAAACACCTTAATTTCTCCTCACACTTTGAAAGTATATGTAACACCAGTTTTTGCTAGGGCAAAATACCAAAAAAGTCTTAAACCTATTGCATTAGTACCAATTCAGTCATAAACTTTTTAATTTGATCAATTTAGTCCTAAATATTTTCACGTTGGTATCAATTCAATTCATTTGACAATTTAGGTTAGAAATCGGTGACATAAACACCAGCAATCCTATATGGCATTGTCAGCGTTAATGTTGACATTTTAAAATGATTTATATATAATTACATTTTTATTATTTCTAAAAAATTCCTTTTTTTCTTATTTTTCCTTTTTTTCCCCTTTCTTTGGACTAAGGCTGATATTAGCCATTTCCAGCGACCAACCACAAGTGGGGGTTGATGAGGGTGTCATGGCCCTATTTGACCACAAGTGAGGGTCGCCCTTATTATATCTGGCGAGGGCGAGACCCTCACAGCCAAGGCAAGGGCGATCCTTGCCGAATCGGGTAAGGGCTTGACCCTTGCTGCCTAGGCAAAGGCGGCCCTCACCAAACTCGGTGGGGTGGCGAGGGTCGAGCCCTCGCCAGAGGCCGCAAGGGTGACCCTCACCAAATTCGGCAAGGGTCGAACCCTTGCCAAACTTGGCAAAGGTGGCCCTCACCCATGCCGAGAGGATCGTGCCCTCGCCTAGGCTGCGAGGGTCTCACCCTTGCCAAATCTGACGAAGGTGACCCTCGCTTGTGGCAGGCAAGGGCCATGATGCCCTTGCTGGGCCCTGCCTGTGATCGGCCCTAGGCACAATCCAAAGAAAGGGAAAGAAAAAAGGGAAATTTTTTTAAAAAATAAAATAAAAAATCGAAAATTTTGTAAAAAGATATTTTAAAATGTCCACGTCAAGACTGACAATGCCACATAGGATTGCCAGCATCCATGTTACCAATTTATGATCTAAATTAGCTAGATAGACTGAATTAGTATCGATATGAAAATGTTTATGACTGAATTGGTCCAATTGAAAGGTTTAGGTTTAGGTTTAGGTTTGAATTGAAACTAGTGTAATAGATTTCGGACTCTTTTGGTACTTTTCCCGTTTTTGTTAGGTTGGAGAAACATTTCACTAAAAAAGTAGTAATGAAGCACAACCAAGTCAAAAAGTCACAATGCATTTGCAAATGGAACCAGTGGGAGGGCAAATTGGATAGACAAGGAGACTTTTTAGCCAATTAATGCAATGGTCAACCTTAAGAGATTGAAAGAAATATGATCTCAAATTAGTCTTTGGCTGATAAACTTACTGGTCTTTTGCCAAAAGATGTTTTAATCAATGCTTAGGTCTTTGTCCAAAAAACTTTCCATACTTATGTAAGAGTTGAGATGTTCAAAGTTGAAACTAATTATATAAATGATGCTATTCTTTTGCAACATAATCATCTCCTAACTTGCGCTTTGAATTATTTTCTTCTACTCAACCAAAAGGCATTATTCACTAATGACCATGCTTTATGAAGATTATGGTGCGGTGTGGTCCGGTAAACTAAGACGTTCTCCTCAAACCCTTCCCATAAGGACAACATTTCATTAATGAGCAATAAGTTATAAGGCTAGCCATAGGATTCCCCTTTCTTGCTTACAAACGTGTGGAAAAAGAGACTTATATTAGATCATTAATTACTTCATTGCCATATACATTTTCTCACATTAGTGTGTATGATAAAATAATTTTATTTATTAATTACTCTATGTATGAAAATTCTAGCTAATGGCCGGCTTATAGTTAGGAGCTTCCACTGTTGTTGTAATTGCTAACAAGCCTATTTCATTTGACCATATGAACTCATGTAAAGCTTTTATTAGTTAATTTGGCCCTTTTCACTAGAAGTGATTTTCACTTAAACCACTTCCCTTAAATACAAAAAAAAAAAAATGCTTGAAAGTCCGCTGGATAAACCAATATATGGCCCACTGTCAGATTTTGCTTTTTCTTTTTAGCGTTAGAAAATTCATTTTGAAGCATTCGTTTATTGGATGCACATATGAGGAAAAAAAACAAATGCCACGTTGACATTTGGGATAAAAAGAAGTATTCAATGATTCACAAGAGACGTGATGTATCAATTGGCATGTGCAGGGTAGGTTTTAGATTCCAAAAATTGAATAACATGTTTCGATGAATAAGTTCCAGGATCTAGGTAGGTAGAACCTAGGCTTGAAACCTATAACAAGTTTTTATGTTTTTCTTGATTTATATTTTCATGCGATCTTAAGGTATTTCATGGCGTTCGATGATAAATGTATAATCTGGAACCATTAATTTACACTTTTTATTTTATCATTGAGACTTTTACTTTGTTAATATTTCATTTTTTTTTTTTTTGTGTCTAAATATAAATTGTGGCCAGTGGACTAGCAGTAAGTGGTGGTTATTAAATGTGATGATTTACTGTAGTCGTTTGATTAATAGTACATGTGGAACCTGGGAAAGATCTTAAACCTGTGATCGAATAGGTTTTAGGTTTTAGGATATGTTTGGTAGGTTTTAGGTTTCAAGAAATGAGGAATCTATTTTGACAGGTAGGTTCGAGGCTCAAAGTATAAACTGTATAGAACTTGAAATTGCTCATCCCTATATATTAAGAGGAAAGAGAATCAACCAAAAGGCGGATCATGTGCATAGGCCAAAACTGGACAGCCTGATGACATCCTAAATAAGAGTGTTATCAACTTACACTCCTTATAATTATATTCTATATGTAAATAAACGCATCATATTAAGTGGCTAAATCAGGATTTTACTATCAGCTGTGTTAAGAAAAATGGACGTGTACCTTTTTGAGTCATATAATTTAACGAGAGATGAAGGTTCTTAAACCTGATTTCATAAACAAATTTTGTAGATGGTCATATCCTTGCACTTCTATCATTTTTTCTTAGTATCATTACTCATTAGTGAAGATGAAGTTCAAACAGCCCATCACAAACCCTCAGTTGTTACCTGATATGTTATTTTAAAGTACTAGATTCTTTTTTCTCCAATTTTATAAACTAGATTAAACTGTCAAAAAGTTACATCTATCATATTTAAACTTTTGGCAGTCAAACATTATTTTAAGTCGCACCTTTTATTTACAAGTTGTCACTATTGATCCTAAATCAATTTTGATGATTCCGAAACTCTTTTTTGATATTTATAATCGTCACAAATTATTTGGAAATGTTTTCTGCAAGTCTGTGCAAGTTGGAAAGGGTCAAAGAAGAGTGGGCTTGTCAAAAAACATATATGGGTACCTGGCTAAGGAATGCCGGGATAGCCGGCCAGGTTGGCCCAATGCACAGCTCTACAATTTAAATTTGAATTTCGCTCGCCCAATCACAGCCAGTTTCTTGCCCATTTATGAGTTTGAGTGGAAATTTGAAAGTCTCAACGGTAAAAAAAATTAGTCATTAGAAGTGCTTGTAACGGCTCGGCGATTGTTTGTCACTACCGATGGAAATTAGACGGATCCTTAAAATAAGGTAGCCGTTGTCTTGGGCATGATTGCACATGAAAATACTTGCAAATTCTCTCGTGTGCACTTTGCAGATCAACTTCTTGTGAGAGAAATTGTTTGTAAATGAATTGACCTTGCTTGTAGAGGAGTGTTGGCACCATTGTAGACCAACCTTTATACAAGATTTAAAAAATAGTGGGATGGGCATAAATCCCGATTGGTCTCGAGAAGTGAAGTAGCTGCTGATTACCACTATAAATTGTTATAACATATGTCTTCCCTACCCTCTTTAAATTTACACACGCCTAGTGTTTCATATATTGTTTGTATGAAAATCTTTTTGGTACCTTAATGTTTCAAGAGAATTATGAAAATCTTTACCATTGGAAAATCATGTGTAGAAACAATTGGCTTGAAATTATTGCATGAATGAAAATGGTCTATGTATTGATTTACCATACAGGTATTTTTTAGTCAAAATGCTTTTATGACCTGAAATTAAGGGCATAATGTCAATATGTTATTTAACCTTAAGGAAAAACAGAGGATCATGATGAATAGCTTTTCAAAATGAGTAATCTGACATCGTTGTTGATGGCTCTACCTGATGTGCGATGGCAAGTCTCGCTTGACTCATAAGAGCAACATATTTTTTATGGTGAGGTAAATTATTATCTAAGTTTGGAAAAAGAAATAAACCGTGCTAACTATGTAGCAATTGAAAAAACACCATTGTTAACTGGGTTCGTCGTTGAAAAATGGCCAAAAAAATTGGTTAAAGAAATGCTTAA
This sequence comes from Eucalyptus pauciflora, assembly GCA_007663325.1. NCBI lineage: Eukaryota > Viridiplantae > Streptophyta > Magnoliopsida > Myrtales > Myrtaceae > Eucalyptus > Eucalyptus pauciflora. The sequence goes on along the minus strand of VMYD01000024.1, from coordinate 4,437,293 downwards.
ATCGCAGATAGTTACAGCCAATTGAAAAGTGTTTCTGGAAAAAAAAAAGATTTTAAAAGAATGGTGGTCCCTCGTTCTAGCTAAGTTGAATATGCAATTCGACTAAGCTAGGCCGAATTGCAAAAAGTCCGGAGAACTTGGCCACGATAATAGAAGTAACTGAGAGGAGCCCAAGATGAGTTGCATTCGCCTTTGAAGCTGGAAGTTGCAAAAGAGGAGGAATGAAGAATGGAGTTGTGTGGGCCATTGTTGTCCGTATAGGGAACGCTTATTACTAATATTAGGTTTATAAATACCAGTTTTTTAGGATTGTGGAGCTCTCTCTTTCGATAATCAAACAAATCTATAATCTATGTTTATCTCTATTCTTAACCACATCAATTTACTTATCTCGTAATATATTTTTTCCATACAATTATATTTGTGTTGTAATCGTTTATTTTCCTCAATATTCAGCTTCACATAGATTTGGACCCTGTTAGATCCTCACTTCGTGCACTCTATGTGCGAGGAATAGAACCGTGGAGTGAGGGCCGGTATGCTATTCCACCGGGTTCAACCGATCCAACAATTTACACCAACCGGTTTGAATAAAAAGAATGTGGTAAGAAGAATAAGTAATATATGTAATGAAAATTGCGAAAAAATCACATGCGAATTTCACACCTAACATTTGTATGCTTTAAATGATATTAGATGATCTGCAACGAGTGATAATCAAATGTTTTATGTTTGAGAATAAATTACCTTGGAGCAGATCAATTTGTGCTCAAGTCCTGAAAGGTGGTGCAATTGGAGGATTATCTTCACGCCTCTGCTTCGAGCTATCAAAGCAAATCTCACATAACAAAAAAGGAGCCTCTCGGTGATTTCTGGTGATTGGCGATGGTATGGTGTTTTTACCGATGTGTTTCGCCTCTTAAAGCACAAGCCCTTGGCTCTTCGACAAGTTTTTGCCTTTTCTCTTGCCTCAAAGGATGATCCGCGTGTGCTTGGAATCCACGCAATCTTTAAAGAGGCAATTCACTTCTTTAGCCCTCCACTTTGTCCAAAACCACCAAAACAATCATTTCCTCTAAATTGGCAAGAATACCACCCCTATGGTAGATTCCAGAGATATTTTGGTAGTTGTCTTCGGAATAGGATCGGGTGGTCACGCAAATCAAAGTGAAGATGGGCGACCCGTCAGTTTCCCTCCCCATCAGTGGAAAGAATTGATACTTGCGTTAGTGTCAAGGTGTTGATAGTGGAAATCAACTTTTGACTTGCTGCTCTTTGAAAGTTATGTAATGTCAGAAAAGATGATACATGTGGAAAGGGGAATAGATTTTGAGACCTGTAGATCACTTTTTAAAAAATGTTATTTCCCTCGCGGCCCCACTATGGTGGCAAAAGATTAGATAGGAAAGCATCCAAAAAAATCTATTAATAAAGCTTATGCGTAAGGTTTAGAGAAAATGAAATTTCTAGTATTTGTACCTTTTCAATTTGTTTGATGTTGTCCATATACTTTTATTTTCCAATGTGGTTCTTGTTTATATTGCAAATCGAAATGCTGAAATGTTTGCCGTCAATGACATCTCAATGTTAATTGGATAAATTAAAGATAAAATGGAATTTTTTCTATTGACTGAGATAAAATTATTAGGAAAAAAAAAAAAAACCACAAGCACTTAGTGTATGAGAGAGAGAAGAATGGCTGAAGCTACACCGTTGATGAAAATTAACAACATCGAAGTCTTAGTTTTCATCACCAAAGGTAGCAAAGGTACACTAAATGCTAATACAATATTGATGTATTTCATCATTCTCGGGGAAGAAATACTAAGGGTCCGTTCGTTTCGCGGAAAATGACTTCCGGGAAAATGTTTTCCGGATTTTCCGGTGTTCATTTCACGGAAAATGAACTAGTCAAGGAAAATGTTTTCCATCATTGGAAAAAACAACCTTTAAAGTGAGGAAAACGTTTTCCATTTTTGAAAAGTGGAAAACGTTTTCCATGACTTCTTCCCTCTTGTTTTTTTTTATTAATACATTTTCATTTTATTTTTATGCTTTCTTTTTTTTTCTTTTTTTTTTTAAATCGAATTTTTAATTTCTTTTCTTTCCTATTCATCTTCTTCTTCGGCCCGACCGGCCACGGCGGCGTCCGGCGACCATGTCGACGATCCGGGCCGCCGACTCCCCCCTTGGAGCTGGCGAAGGCGAGAGCCTCGAGCTCCCGATCAGATCGGCCACCAGAGTGCCGAGGCAGGAGACATCGGCGGCGGAAGGAGGAGGAAGGAGGCGGCGGCGAAGGAAGGAGAAGGAGGAGGAAGGAGGAAGGAGAAGAAAAAAAATAAAAAGAAAAATAGAATAAAATAAAATAAATAAAAGAAAAAGAAAGAAAATAAAAAAAATAAAAAAATAAAAATTTCGATTTTATAAAAATATAAATAATTAAAAATTCATTTTTTGAAAAAATATAAAAAAATAAAATTATTTTTTTGGTCAATTAAAAATATTAAAATTCAAATTTTGATAATTTTTCTCAAACAATTAAATGAGCTAACGAACGGTGGAAAATATTTTCCACTTAAATTTTAGGTTTTAGCCGAACACCGGAAAATAGAGTCATTTTCCTGAAAAATGACTTCTAGGAAAATATTTTCCGGAAATGTGATATTTTTCGCGAAACGAACGGACCCTAAAATTCTCCGTTATTTCTCGTTTCTCTCCGTCAAGCCCAAGCCCTCTTGCACTTCAACCAGATCTTGTGATGGATTGCGTTTCTTTGATGAGTCAATTTGCTTCTTTAAACCCTCCAACACCAGCAAAACAATCCCTTCCTCTGAATCGAGGCCACGCAAAATCAAAGTCAAGGACATCTGGAAATGATGAGGACAGAATTCATCACTCTAGTTTTGTCCAACTTGCGCACATCCCTGATTGCAAGTGACCATCGGACAAAGATAACCGAATCACCGCGACAAAGCAAAACTTCTTTAAAATTTCTCTTCATAAAATTTGTGCCAAAAAATTTAAAACTAACGAAAACATCAGTGATGTAATTTTTTGATGGGTTCGGTATTGTCTATATGCTTCTTTTTTACCAATGTGTTTCCTAAGACGCTTTGTTACTCAAGTTAGTTCTTCCGTTAAAATTGCAAATAGAAATGTAATTGCGGCTGCCATCGGTGCCACGTCATCACTAAATGAGGCTAGGTATATTAGATGCTAATTTAATACGTAGGCATCTCATTTTTCTGGGTGAAGCAATAATTAAAGACGCATATTTTTGTTTTACAGCTTTTTTAAATTCACAGGCTAACTTTTTTGTTGACTTTTTATTGATTGTTATCATTTTTCTAGTATTCATTAATTGGTAGAACACGTGCTAATTAAAAACGTACCTTGCTTTGTGGCCGTGATTCGATTTTATTCTAGGTTGCGATTGCCCGCTTATTCTGGCGTCTTTATTGGTGCTGGAGAGGCCTCCTCCATTGTGGGTAAACGGGAAATTGGACCCGCTTAGCAAAGTCTTACTTGTCGAATATTTATTGTAAGGATTTCTAAGATATAACACCAAAACCCAATCAAAAACTCATTCAGAAGCTTGATCATCATCACAAAATGTGGCCAGTTGCTAATCTCATATTTATCAGAAGAGAACGAAAAAGCCGAGAAAGTGGAAACAACAGATAAGCACATGTGCAGGGAAGTTTGGAGAAGTTAGAAGGAAGAGCTTATGAGGAGTTGCCCCTGCTAGCATTCGTCTTTTATTTTTCTCCGCAGTTAGCTTCGCATAAGTTCGCACCATGTTGAACCTCCACTTCGTGCACTGTGAGGCGAGGTATGGAACCTTGGAGCGATTGGTAGCAAATTGAGTTTTTGGTACATGGGGTTTGAAGGATTTAATAGATTCTGATCAATTTTTTATCTGCCTTTTGTCAAAATAGATTGTCCCTTTTGATTTTCTCTCAAATGTCCATCAACTTTGGAAGATAAATTTACAAATTCTACTTGGATAAATATCATTTTTTTTTTTTGTCCCTGATTTTGTGCTTGTGATAAGGAAATTGATTTCTTAGTAAAAAGTTAGGAGATGCATTTGCGACCATGGGCATCCCTTGTTTTGTGATTGACACCATAAATGTAGTACATGTGCTACCTATTGAGAAAACTTGATACTATGGATGATTTGCTATGATCCAAATGACACTTCCTTGAGCTCAATGGTGCTTACTAAAATCTCTTGTTCAAGAAGAAGATATGCATTTTAATTTTAATTTTTTTAGTTCAACAAGTTTGTAACGGTCATTGAGAATTTTTATAACATGTATATCATCCACATTTATCTTTGTATGTGGGTAATGTCTATAATTTGTAATCCACCAACCAAAATTATGGTTTGAGAAAGTTGCTTTTAATTAAGGATGGAGAAAAATATAGTCCTTTACATAAAAAAATATGTTAAATTTTATTTGATAAAATATGTTATCGAATCAAGGAAGTTTGGTGAGCATGTGTTGGCATGGGACTCTCTCTCTCTCTCTCCCCATGTTTAAAAGGACGAAGAAGGAATTCTAGGAAAAGGACAAAGCAAGTTTAAAGCAACCATATCCATTTTCACATGGATATATTCTCCATATTCACTTGCTTTTTCTTCGAATAAAGTAGATGGAATTTTATTAAAGTAAGAATAAGGTCGTCCATTAAAGAAATTATATAGATAGATGTATAAACCAAAGTTGACGGCCCTTAATTAAAGATTTCCACATGCCCATCTTTCAATAAAAAAAAAAAAAAAACTGATGATTTTTAGTCCACCATTTAGAAGTAATGCTTTGAAAACGATATTAGAGGTTCAATAGGAACGAGGGTCAGAAAACAATTCCACCAGTTCAACTGGTCCAACCATTGAAAATCATTGTTTGAATAAAGAATGAAGAAAGAAAAATAAGCCCTGAGTGTGATGATAATTTTGAAAATTTTATGTGTGAATTCACATGTACATGTTCTCCAATGAGTAGAAATCTTTTTTTTTACCTATCAATTTCATAGGCTGAATTGCCTTAATAAAAGTGTGCAGAGACTTGCTAATTTTCCAAGTTTACCAAATATTTTTAAGTCGCATATTAGGGTACCAACAAGAAGATAGTTAAACATGATGTCATATAATTACCATTTAACAGACATATAAAAGCTTAGAGAGACCAATATTGGTACCACTGAAATGAGTTTATGTTGCAGTTATTTTACCCATTTTTTGTTTATTCTTCCTATTTTTCTTTTTCGTGTATATATTAATAAAGAGGGTGGCTACACGTGATTCAAATGCCAATAGCACATAAGATGTAGATAGATATCATTTGAAGTTCAGGCCAAATCAATAAAAAATCATGTATAATAATTTCACTTTAACCAATAAAATGAACTCTTCATTAATTACGCGGCAAACAACGCTTATATGATAAGCTGATGTGGCCTCGTTTTATCATTGAAAAAGTAAAACAGAAAAAACTTGATGACTTTAAAGGCAAAATAAAATGTTTTTTTATCAAAGAGAAAAGAAAAAAAAAAGGAACAAAGTAACATAATCTTGAAGCAAAAGCAATTGTCGCATTTTCCTCCCCTTTATTCCTTTCAATTTACTGAGAAAGCATTGCGCAGATGCCAATGTGATCGCATCATCAAGCATGTAAAAGACTGCAACGCCCTCCACCTTTTCTTTGTAAAGCTAATTCTATGGTTGGCTAAGCTTGGTGATGCTGATCCCTCAAAAACGATTCTAGAAAATTTGATAGTGTTGTTCAAAGGGTGCTTTTATTTTTTTCGGCCATTACTTTTGGCCACAGTGATTTGCATTATTTTACTTACATTATGGACCAAACACAGACTCACACTTATATGCACAATAGAATTTACTCTATTTTTTCATAATATCTAACTAATGGATTGCTCGTATTTAGGAACTTCCTCCATAATGTAATTGATAACAACCATATCTTATTTGATCATGTGGACTCATGTGAATTTTTCATTAGTTAATTTGGCCCTTAAATCGTAGTGCTTCGTGTGAGCACTTCCCTAACTAGTGCTCAAAAGTCAACAATACAAATTGATCTTTGGCCCATTGAAAACTTTGCTCTTTTTTTGGCATTACTAAATACATATTGAAGTGTTCCTTTGTTGAGTGCATATATGAGGTAAATAAAAGGAGATACACACATGTTGCAACCTCTTCGAACACTCCTGTGGGCGTAGAGGTTAATGGGTGGCTAAGTCCAAGCTTAGTCTCTCCTAAGCCCACCAATTTGTGATTTATAGTTCGAGTGTTTAACTTATAAGTCATTTCATTTGTAAGTCGCCGCTAATCAATTTATGATATGTTAATTAGAAATCCAAATAAAATATTTGAAAATTTTTGTTTACTCATGTACAACCAGAGAAATTAAGATTAAGGACTTGATTACACCAATTAATTAATTAATGCCTTTTCGGTACCTAAATTTATTTAAACCTTTATATTTGATTTGATTTGATTTTTTTTATTTTTCATACATTTTTTTGGAGAAAATTACTTAACAGTTATTTTTAATGCCTTTCCTCACCTCAGAATATTTTGAATTTTTTTTTAAAATATATTTTGATATATAGATAATAAAATATTACATTAAGGGAGGTCGAAGGCAGCCCGGGCCCGCCGACCTGGGTAGCGAGACCCCCAGCCGGACTGAGCCTGATTTGCGGGCCCAGTCCAGCTGAAAAGAAATGGATCCCCCCAACCCCTAAAAAGCAAATAAACTAAATCTAGCCCAAGAAAACAAAATCAGGGGTTGGGGGGATCCATTTCTTGGGCTAAAGATTCGCTTGGATCCTGTTCCTGACCCGGATCCGACCCGACACCCCCTGGCGTTCTCCGCGCTCCTCGCGGCACCCTCTGCTCTCCGCGGTTTGGCCGACTGAGACAGCGCCGTCGCTCGCCTTGGCCGTGCTGCACGCCCACTCGGTCGTCGCCTTGGGTGGCCCAAGCCGCGGGCTTGGTCTTTGCCCGAGTTGCCCTCCTCAACCGGCGCTCTCGCCGCCGGTATCCTCGGCCGTGCACACAATAACAGCGACGGAGGCAACGGAACAAATGAACGGCCAACACTCAGGGAATCCGCATCGCAGGAAGGCCACCGGGGAGCATGACGACTCAGCTCCGCCCAAAACAGGGAAATAAAATCCAGATCTCATTGTGGCATTTTGTCGAACGGCTTAAGTGCGCTACCGAAGCGAGAGATCCCTAGCCCTAACGGGGGTCGGAACTTGCGACGGTGCTCTCGTCGACGAACCAGAATACGCATGATGGCGTAAAGAGGGACGGCCAGTGGCGGGAGCTCGCGTGAGCCGGGTTGCCGCGAGCTCCATTTCCCATCTAATAAGGAATGGTTTTGATTAGTGAGCAATATTTACGTGAGCGCACCATAAGATTTCCCTCTTCTCGCTTACAAATGTGTGGAAAGAGACTTATATTTTCCTTTCGTAAGCTTCGACTCGTGCAAGACAAAACATAATTGTAAGGGCCTAAGAAATAGTTTCTTCATCACCATTTACATTTGCTCACACTAGCCTGCACAAGAGAATAAGTTTATTAATTAATTACACTATGTTTGTATATATATATAGTTAATGGATGGATCGTGGCTAGGAACTGTTGTAATCGGTAGCATGCCTATTCTACTTGACCATATAGACTCATGTGAAGCCTGTTAGCTATTTTGGTTCCACGACAAATGAATTTCACTAAATCATTAGATGCCTGGTTTGATCCCTCCCCTTAAATCCAAAATAAAAGAAGAAATATTTGAAAGTCAGCTATACAAATCAAGGTAAGGCACACAAGAAAATCACAATCGAAAACCTACAAAATATATATAATCCTATTAGCAAATCTCCTCCTTGAAATTTTAGCAGTGTTCAGAAATTTGATTATACAATTCCTCAAGAGGTGGTAGAAGAGTGCATCGGTTTGATCAGCAGTAGGCTCACTTCCTCTCATTTCCTTTTGTTTCCAATCGCACCTTCATTTGAATTGTATTTCTACTACACCATTTGGACGTCCTAAAGAATAATGATGACATAAGTATTGTGGATTAAAAATAAAAAATTGCTTAAATCGTTGCTTTAGAGATGCGAGGACATGCAGATCAAGTGATTTATCTTCATTTTGCGGAATGGATTAAGCTATTTGCGTTGAATTTTGATCTCGTATTTTTAAGCCAACAAGGAAGATGATGTACGCTCCACAATCACTATCTCTTCATTAGCTATGTTTATTGCTAGAATAAATTTCATCAATATATTTTAGTGTTAAAGGCAATGCACGGTCGTAGCATCAAGAGAAGGACCATTAGAAGTTATATTATGGCAATATGTGGTAGCAATCCTCGGCATTCTCTGGTGATACATCATCTCATCCTTTTGTGATCATTTGCTCCCATTTTTTTTTTTTTTGCAATATTTATTAATAGCATCTTATTGCAAATCTTGTCATACATTGATCGCGTTAAATTTTGGAGTTCTTTCTCCCGTAACGCGTGGACATTTAAATTAGTACGAAAACATATAGTATTTTAAGTGCAAACTATCACAACCTTTCCAAGGGCGGTTCCTCTTAGTAGGTGGGTCCATGGCTAATATGGATCCTCTCAAGTCTTACCAACTACAACTTAGTTTTCCAATTAATTATTCATTTAAACTTAGACTAATGAGTTGCCCCTAACATTTTATGGGCTAGTCAGAAACCCGAGAAAGATGTGAGAGCCTACGAACCAAAAATTCACGAGTCTAGAATTTGTTATGCTACATTAATCTTATCTTCATATGATGTGATATATAGCTTGCTCCCTATTTCTTTGATTTAACATGTGAGGACCAACTCATGTTGATGTTCAAGATTAAGAATGGGTTTGAGGTATCTCTGAGTGACTTAATACTTGATACTATGGTTAAATGCAGTGTTTCGAAAGGAAAGGACTTATTGGATGGGATGGCTCTTACTCATACCTTCAAGTCTTTTGATGGCGATCTCGATGGGAAAACTCCTAAGGCTTTACCTGATGGTCAATACATTGGAGAGTCCACACTAAAAAGTCTGGACATCTAGAGGTGACCAGGAGTTTGGATGAGAGAAAATGGATGGGATAGCCAACCCTAATTCAAAGGGTATTGACACCATTGACGCGTTCTAAGAGCCGTTGAAGTCGATAAAGATGAGGATGAGGATGGGATTAGCCATCGGTTGAGGCACTTTCTAACAAAGCTAAGTTCACTTTGGGGAAGAAATCCATATGTGCAGGTTAGAAAGGATTATAAAGGACTGGATCCTATTTGAAACCCTGCCGAGTAATTGTATGATAATAGGTTAAGATTGGCTTAATACCCAGCTCCGCAATACAAATTTTAATTTTGCTTGCCCAATTCCCCTAAAGCAATGAATAATTCCCCAAAGAACTCCAGCTACTACAATTTTTTTTTTTTTTTGTGGAATTAAAATATTCAAGACCTCAAGCTTTCCAAATACGATCGCACCATAATCAGGATAGCAGGGGAAAATGAAAAATTATAGGCAAGCGAGGATTCACTTGTACTGAATTGATCTTTCCTTACCAAATTTACATGAATATACCCGTACTCGAACCTTTCAAGCTGAGAGCAATGCGGATGCGGAAAGAGCAGGAGTTTCACCAGTTGCTGCCGTACACCCTTGACTCCGTGCTCGTAGGGCCCCAAAACAGAGCAATAACCAAACCAAAGATGTGAATGACGGACAGCAAAGAAGAAGCACATGCAATGAAGACAACAAAATGCAGAGAGAAGGATAAAGAGTCCATAGTTATGATTGTGGCCTTGTCAAGCACAGTCGCCAAGCTTCTCCGAGCTTCTATTTCGAGAGACTCTCGCTCGATCACTGGTCCAAAGATTGAGGTCGCCATCGTTTGCCGGCCACACCACATCCGCAGCGATGACACGTCAGAGTAATACCGAAAATGGATTATACAAAATGAGATATAATAGAAAAATCTGATCATATAAGCAACGATTCTAGCACTGTACTCCATTCGTATGGAAGACTCAACTCAAACCAGAGATATCAAGATGCAATTTCCAACATGAGAATCATAACACCAATTCAATAGCAAGTGAGCATCGGAGTGCAACTAAATCGGTCACAGTGAGGTTCTAATAAGTCAACAGTGGGTTGAGTTGATGCATTGCGACTTTCGGCTTAATGATTTGATAGAAAGAAATCTGGTTCGAGCATTTCATCAAACACGTGATACGCATTTCGATCAAGGAGTTTGTAGACGAACATGAATCGACGATTCACTTTTAGATCATCACAACAACATCGGAGCAAGCTTAAGTCCTTAATAGAACCTCAAACGTGGCTGATTTTCACACAAACAGTAACAGTTTTGCCTTGATGATGTGCGATTGCAGTCGCGATCACCTGCTCAACTTACAAGACGGAGTCCTGGGTGTGTCGCCGGAGATGATCGGACCTGACAAAGGAGGATTAAGTGAGTGCAAGGCACTTCGAGATCTCCGAACAACAAACAGAGCAGAACAGGGAGATGCGATCAGTGAAGCTCAGAAGCGGCTCCGATCGGCCGCGACTTCGGCGTCTTTCTGTCACTACTTCGTTTCATCTCTGCAACCTGGCTGAGCTCAAAGCGACCAGAGGTGGAGGCGCCTCGGTCGACGAAGATTCGAATGTTTGCCGCGGCCGAAGATTGGACTGGAGCGGACGTCGTAGGTTCAATCGAGAGTATCAAGAAGAGTCTTCTCGTTCTTGGAGTCTCGATGCTTCAGTGAAGAAGGGTCCGAGAGGGAGCAGAAATCTCTTTTTTGCTCGACTTCCTCTCCGGCGAAAAGGACTGGTAGACTGGTAGTGGTGGTGACAGACCTGGAGCGCGGGGGGTCTAGCTTCTACTGGATTTCGCGAGCGATGGGTCGCTGGAATAGAACAGCCAAGAAAGATGATCTGAAGTGCATCGAATTTTTTTTAGAAGCTCGCCGGACGAATTACTCGTGAAATTGAATTGAAATTCGAACTCGAATGATCTTGGTCTGGCGGGTTGAGGTATAATGATGGATCAGAGCAATTTAAGCGCCTGCCCTTTTTATTTTTCATTTGTTATTTTATTCATTTGATATTTATATGCCCTCCTCCTTTTTCTCACAGAAAAAGCAATTTGCAGGCAAAAATCAAGTCTCACACTTGATTGTACTTTTTTAATAAATTTTAGAAGTTGATGGTGTTTTTTGAAAATTTCAGAATTTAGTTATACTTTCATGACAAGTTTTTAGGGTCATATTGGTGTGCATCCAGTAGGAATTATGATTTTTAATGCACAAATTTCAACGAATTTCAGTTGTTATTTAGACGACGGAGGCCAAATTTATTGCTGCAGGTAGTTATTGCGCTCAAATTTTGTGGGTAAAACATCAATTGTGTGATTATGGAATAACTATTAAAAAACAAAATTGTTCCCACTAGGTTAGACATCAGCAATGCTACCAGCTTGTGTAAAAATCCAATTCAACATTCTCGCAGTTGAGTTTGCAAACACCAGTAATTAAATAGCGGGTAATTTTATTAAGCCCTTGTGTAAAATAAAATAAAAAATGATGAATTTTAAATGATTTTAAGGTTAACTTCTGTTTGCTGCATATTCTTCATTAGTTATTTGCAAAACCATGATTTCTCTCTCTAAATCCGTGAATCTCACTCACCTCCAACCTTCATTCACTCTAATCTTCATCGCCCTCTCCATTCTACTTTGAATTTCTTCGAATCGAATCTTACCAGGAGTTTTGCTGCTTCGTCAGCCCTGCAAGCGGAATTTCAGGCGTTCACAATCACTCTGCGCTACCTGCTGGAGAAGAACAAGGGGAATGACCTGCTTGTGCTCGAATCTGATTCAAAAATCTTGATCGACACAGTGCAAGGTTTACGCTCTACGCCATGGGAGGTCAGATCTCTCTGTGCTGAAGCAGCGTCTCTTCTACGCGACTTCTCCAATCTGAAATTTAGGGTTTTGTCGAAGAGGGCTAATTTTGTGGCCGATTGGGCCGCCAAGGCCCATAAAAATGGAACTCTTCCCCTTAGATGGCCCATTACGCCTCCTACTGCGTTATTAGATATCCTGTATGCGGAAGCTTTGGCTGCTAGTTGTAATATCAACTCTTAATGAATGATATTAATCTTTCCGACCAAAAAAAAATAAAAAATCGAATCTCAAATTCACTTCCTTTTCACTTCGATCTTCCTCAAAATCCAACCTTTGTTCTAATTCTATTCGATTCCATCCTAAACACTCAACACCTAACCTTGTTTCCCGAGAATCCTCTCTTTCCTCAGAGTATTCCGATCAAATACAGAGCTATAAAGAGGGGAATTTCTCAAACCTAGATCAATGACACAAAGAAAAGAGAAGAGGTCGAGTCAGGTCCTCCATGAGTTGGGTTCGATGAACTGCACTTCCCGAACCGAGCTTCTTTGGATAGATATAAGCAATTTCATACTAGAAGTGTGTTAAAAGATAGAAAGATAGACCTATAGTTCCCCGATGGTTTAAACAATTGCGTTGGACTAAGTTTTTATTTTCTAAAAGTTGAGGAGATTTATCCGAATGATGTTGAGTGTTATGTGGATGGAACTTTAATTATTCTTCAAGAATTGGTTTTGGATGATATTTTCTCTAATAATCCTCAGGACAATATGAGGATATTAACACGAGAGATGATGTACATACTAAATGAGTGAGGTGATTAGTTCATGATTTTAATGTTCGACATTTGGATGTCATTATACGTGTTCTTCTTTATACGGTTGTGATTTATTATTTCTTTCTCCCCATTTATTTATCGAGTGCACATATTAAGTGAAAAAAAAATGCCATTTGACATTTCTAATAAACAAAAGAATCAATGATTCTTAAAAGAGGTTATGCTTTAATTGGCAAAGATTGGCCTCGATTTATTTGGGATGGTATTGTTACTTCTTCAATATTTGGGAGAAGAAGGAATCGGAGAAAAAGAAAGTTTGGGTGGAAAATGTTAAAAAACTTTAAATTTTTTTGAGAAAATAATACGCGTGGAATTTTGAAATTTTCTCCCATAATTTTCCATACCCTCTCATCTCAAACATAGCAAGACATGGAACTACTGTACATCCAATTCTGTTTTGGGCCTCTTTGGTTCTATGAATTATCTGTACTAAAATCTTAATTTAGGCTCAGAATGAAACATAACTTGCAGGCCTATTAACTTTTGGGCCGAGCCCGATAGTCACAACTTGGTAAATTTTAAACTTCATATTCGATGACAGACAAATAAGGATTACGTACGGTTGTCACTTCTATTCATCCAATTTATCTACGACTTTCAACCTAGTTTCCTTGAAAATGAAAAAGAAAATGTTAATGCTCAATTCATTAACCTTTTTTCTCTTATCTGCATCTTCTATTTTTAATATAACTACTAAAGTAGGTGTAGTTGGTTAGGACTATTTCCATATTGGAACTTGAAGGTCGCCTATTCGAATATAACTAAAAACATGTAAACCGTTTTGCATCCATGGCCACCCATGCATAAGCAAAAGGCATGGATAGTTGATAAGTCCATATTTAGAATAGTCCATAGCTCTATTAGAATGATATTAAATTTTTGGCGAGATCTAAATCAAAAGGGGAAAAAGCGTGGATTAAAATAAACTTGAAACATAAGTAATGTGTACTAGATAACTTGTTCAAAGGCTGTAATCGTTAAAAAAGGCACAAGAAAATCACAATGAAAACCTACAAAATCTTTTCCTTATATATATGCTGGAAATTTTATCGGTGTTCAGAAATTTGGTTATACAATTCCTCAAGAGGTGGTAGAAGAGTGCATCAGTTTGATCAACAATATGCTTGCTTCCTCTAATCTCCTTTTGAGGTTTGTTTCCTGTCGCACCTTCATTTAAATTGTATTTCTACTACACCATTGGGACTGTCCTAAATAATAATGATTATGTAAGTATTGTAGACTTTAAAATTTTGCTTAAATTGTTGCTTTGGAGACGCGAAGGCATGCAGGTCAGGTAATTATCTTCATTTTGCGGAATGGATTTAAGGTTTTTGCATTATATTTTGATCTCGTATTTTGGAGACTTTAAAAGTTTGCTTAAAGTGTCGACAGAAGCTTTTGGTGCTAGAATAGATCTCATCAACAAATTTTAGTGTTATAGCCAATGCATGGTCGTAGCATCAAGAGAGAACCGTTAGGCGCTATTTAATGGCAAGATGCGGCAGCAATTCTCGGAGTTCCCAGGTGACATATAATCAACTCATCTTTGTGTTCATTTGCTTCAATTTTTTTTTGTTAAATTTTTTCATATATTTATTAATAACATTATATTGCAAATCTTGCCATACATTGAATGTATTGAATTTTGGAGTTCTTTCTCGCGTAATGCGTGCACATTTGACTAGTACAAGAATATGCATTGCTTTAAGTACAAATTGTCTCGATCTTCCTAAAGGTGATACTAGATACGTCCAAGAAAATTCAATGGATTGCTAAATGAAGAATGGTTCCCCTCAGTATATGGGGCCTATACCTAGTTTATGCCCTTTCAAGTCCCACCAACCTTAACTTAGTTTTTTCAATTAATCATTCGTTAAATATTAGGTTATAGAGTCACTACCAACCCTATCATGAGCAAGTTAGAAAGTTGGGTAGGATGTAAGAGCCTACGAACCAAAGACTCACGTGTCCTAAAACTTGAGTATGCTAAATTAATTTGACGCCATTTGAGTACCTTTCATAAAAAGTTTGCATGCAATCTCTTCAATTTTTGTTTTCCTAAATCCTATAACAAGGGAAAGATGATAATGCATAGTGCTCGAGTAGTAAAAAATAAACGAGCAAGCAATAATAAATATTAACCATATTAATAAATAAATGGTGTAGAAAAATAAAGAACCCAAACTGTATGGGTAAAATTTTATAAAGCCTTCTTATTAATGCTTAGGATAAGACTCTTGTGAACTATAAATCGAAACTCAATCTAAATTTTCCAACATAAATCACCACTTAAAAAAACAAATATGAAAACTTGAGGTAGTATATGAATACTAAATGAATTATTTCCGTAAAATGAATTATGATAAATGGAAATAAGAATCTAATTGATGCTATTTAAATGTAATGCAAATCTGCTTCAATTCCCTTAAATGCAATCCTAGGTGACATTTTCGATGGAGATGCAATCCTAGATGGATTGATGAAATTCTCATTAAGAAGTAGTATGAGAATACATAAAATTTGCTTCAGAACACAGCAAATTCGAAAGGCCAAGGGCTCGGCGCGCGGCTGGACGCGATGAGGTCCCGACTTTTTCTTCTCCCTCGTCCTCCTCTGTTCTCTCACTTCTGCCCGTACGCAGACAGGGAGAGAGAGAAGAGAAAATGAGACTTTCTCGTTTTTTTTTTCTTTCTTTCGCGAGAAAATGAGAAGAAAAAAAGAGAATGTGCGGTGTAATTGTCGACCGGCAGCGTTTGGATTGGCCATGGTGTTTTGAGAGAATCGGCGATTTTTTGGACAGAGATGCCCCGACAGAGTACCGGCAGAGCCGGTGGACGGTTATGTGGTCGGAGGAGATCGGCGCGTCGAAGTTATTCACCCGAAAAAAATGATAGGATTACTCGGTCGTGGGTTGGTCGCTGAAAGCTATATAAAAAAGAAAGTGCCAAGCGGGGTACGCCAAGGACTGGGACAACCACCATCATCATCATCGAGGAGGATCAATGCTGTTATTATGCTGTGTTCAAAGCATCCCGCAAATCTTTTTGTGGATCCCTATCCTTTCTTAATGGTAGGCTTTCCAAAAGCCCGAGGTAACAGCACAGAAAACAAAATCAATGAGATGCCGAGACAAAAAAAAAAAAACTTCATTCCTGGTCAGCCTCCTGTCCCATCGATGCTAACAAATCAACTTTCTCTCAACGAAGTAGCAAGAAAGAAAGAATATGGTTTTAAGGGAGGTCTTTTTTTAAGAAGCAATTGGGAACCTAATGCTTATGATGTGTCATCATTTATTGGCAGCTCTGCAACTGATGTCAATCTGGATAGTTTTAAGTTATGTAATTATTTTAATCATTCAGCTCAAGAGAGCAGTGGCATCAAGTTGTCAAACAAATTAAAGTAGTTCATCAAAGAGAGTAGTCACTGGAATCATGTCAGTGAGAATAGTCCGATGTTGGGATGTAGCACAGGCCAGTACCATACGATGTCTTGTGAAGAGCGCTTGAATGCCCAAGTTAGGGAAGACCCTCTTAGGACTCTGGAGAATTTGCAACATGGTGTAGCAGACTTTCCGAGTAGATGTGGTGGTTGTGAAATTTCTTTTCCTGATCGGAAAAAGTTCACCAATGGTAGATTCATGGACACAAACTTCATGTTGAAGAATTCAGAAGGCCCCAGTTCATCAATTGATAGTAATACAAATAAAGTTGATGATGTTGATGTTGGTGATACGATTCAATCGGAACCTTTGGTCACTGGTGAAAGGATTGGGCTAGGTGTTGCTTTGATTAAGTCACTGTTTGTAGGGGTGATCGGGTCCAGGGTGGGTAGGGTCTAGACCTGGACCCTGTACCCGACCCTGTTATAACCGGTTCCTCTTTTCTGGACCCTATACCCAACCCTGTTTGTATTGGACCCTGTACCCGACCCACCATGTTTTTCCGATCCGGTTCCAGGGTCAACCCTGTTTCTATTGGAACCTGTTTTGCAATCTTCCGATATCCTATACGACTTTGAATTTTATATTAATAAGTGAGAAAATAATGTAATCCTCCTAATTTATATTGAAACATTAAGCACTGGTAATAAATTAATACATGAACATTTGGAATAAACGAAAAATTAAAGATCTATAGGGCTAATTATAATAAATAAAATCATAAGGCAAATAATTAACATCAAACATGGGTCTAATATTAGTCTTATTCCCACAACTACTACATGAAGCTACTCATTTATTCAAGCATAACTCTTTATACAAAAGAGAAATTAGACAAGCCAATCCATGTGATACACAAGAATTTGGTGGCGACAAACACCGTCCGTCCATCAGACGGTGCGAGAGGGAGCCGGTGAGGGAGGGAAGCAAGTGAGGAAGATGAATGACAAAGGAGAAGTGCCATGCGTGTTTGAGAGAGCCAAGATGAAAAATATCATGTGATTGCGAGAGTAAAAATAGAAATCAGAAGAAAAAAAATGTTTTGGACCTCTACTTACAAAACCGGTCCAGGAACCGGTTTCCGGGTGGGTAATTACTCGGACCCTGTTCTCGGACCGGTTTAAACCGGTTCCGAATTTTGGGAACCTGTTCCCGGACCGATTTCAATGGGAACCGGTTCCCGACCTTGTTTTCCGGGTGAGCCGGTCCGGGAACAGGGTATACCCGGTCCGGTTGCACACCCCTAACTGTTTGGATGGAGTCTATTCATGTCCTTATGCAGGTCCACATATTAGCAGAGAGAGCAAGACTTATGAATACAAATATGTTGATCTTGTTCCTGCATTTTTGGTGACATTTGTCTAGTACTATCAGATATGCTTTATGATTATTTTACCGCCTATTATGCTCGTGGCTAGCTAGCCATGTAACAAGAAGCTCATGTCTTATGATAGAAAGTTCTCTATGGCAATCCGAATGTAAGCATAATTGCAGAAGTTATTATAGAATGTACTGCAACGTTTCCTCATTGAATTGCATTTACTGTTTATTCTGTCAGAAATTTTACCCCATTTCATCGTCTTCCAAACAGGCTCTTATGGAGAGGTCTATCATGCTTACTGAAATGGTAAGGTCAGTTTCAAATATTTCTATATTCTTGCAAATCAAGAACTGGCATTGCATTAGTTACTTGAAGAGTTCCTTTATTTTTTGTTGTGACTTCTATTTGTTTGAATTTATGGAATGTGATTATATCCATCGACTCCTTTTATATGACTGCTTTTAAGCAAGAGATCCTCCTTGATGACAAGTAGTCTTTTAGTCAAAAGAAATGACGGTTAGTACTACTTCAGTGTCCTGCTTTTGTGCTAATGTTTTAGATTTTTAGACTAAGCAGCTAGTGGGTCATAGTGACATCAGATATAGTATCAAAATCTGGCATTTCAACCTGGGTTGGTGAAAAAAAGCTCCAGAATTGGTACCTTGACATACGCACATGACTTGCTGGACTGGTGCCGACCATAATAACTAAATCCTCGTTGCTCATTCATGGCCTCATCTTGCTACTCTCTCTTTTGTACTTTGGATAAGCAAAAGGAAGTTTTACTTTTGGCTCCCTTGCTACTCTGTTATTAGGTGCTGGCAAGATTCTGCTTCTATGTTTGGCTCTTCGGTAAAGAGTTGCAAGTTCTCTGGATGTAATTGAATCCTTATTGTGAAGACTGAAGATTTTTGTACAAATAGTCACAATGAATAGGCTGTTGCAAAGTCTTTTTGTATATTGTTAGTCCGCGACTCAAGTAAACCCCATCCATTTGGTAAAAGCACTTTAAACACTGGGTTGTTAAGGTTTGTCGTTCTTATGGTTTATACACTCTTAAATATCAAGAAATGGAAAGAGAAGCAGCAGACAACTTTTTCAGTTGTTAACATTCTCCGAAGAATTTTATGCACTTATTATCGGTACTTTGTAATTTAGACATTACCTTTTGCAAAATACTTGGTGGTGATGTGTTCTTAATATTAAAAATCTATGATGTATAAGACCTAAGATGAATTGCAATGCATGTTTGAGCTTGACTTGCTCGTTTAGCAGGAGGAGGCTATGAAGAAATTTTTGGATCAGGATCTCTCAAGTGCTGCTTTGGATAAGTTCAGACGAGAAGTAAGCTATCAATAGGTCTTTCATTTGTGCTTTTTATCTTCCAGTTCTTTTTTTTTTTTTTTTGGGGGGAACAAAATCTTCCGGATTTATTGAGAACTCAAAACCTGTAAAGAATAAAACTTGGATGAACACTGTAAAGGAAAGAATAGCGCATGCGCTTAATAGACATGAGTTTCACAATAAGAATACCTTATCACGCCATGCATTCTGCATTGTCAGAAATATTACAAGAGAAAAGGGGCAATATGCTTTGCTGTTGCTTTGTTGATGTAAGCATAGAATTGGTGATTTGGTCCGTTTATTTTGGTGATTTATATAACGCTGAGACATTAAGTTAATATTCTTCACATAAGATCCGAATGACACATAAAGTCTGATAGTTGAAAACAAAAGAGAAATATTTACGGATCACGAGTTCAGTTCAGTTTATGTGTATTTGTATGTATTTTGGAAGCTGATGAATTAGTGTGTTCGGTAATTGATTTGTATTTTGAGCAAGAATAAAACTGAGGACAAAGAAATGCTTTCCCCGTTTATCCAGCAACTGTAAGATAAATGACTATCACCGTGCTTTTTGCTTCTGTGCCAAGGTTGCTGATGATACGTAGACAGTGTCATCAGAATGTTGTACTTTTCATGGGTTCCATGATCTGTCCGCGTCTATGGAAATAATTGTGTTCAACGATTAATATGTTTGCTTGATTTGCTTATTTAGCAAGGAAAGAAATGAGGACTAATCAGAGCAATGAGTCAACAAATGCTTTCGAATATATCTAGGAAGATAACTGACCATATGTCTTGTTCTTCTGTTCCAAGGTGTAGATGATCCGTAGACTGCGTCATCCAAATGTTGTTCTTTTCATGGGTGCTGCGGCTCATCCTTCACATCTGTCTATCATTATGGAGTTTCTTCCAAGGTACAATTTTCTGTACCTTAAAAAACCTTGGTAGTATGGGAACGACATCAATTGTTAGAGGGATGCAGCTCATTTATCTACTGTTAAAGGTGTTAATATTTTGATGGTGTGCGACAATCTCATTTTGCTGTCTGATTTTTAATTTTGTTTACTTCTCCAGGGGAAGCTTGTATAGTATCATACATCGTCCTGTCATATTGATGAGATACGCAGGATAGAAATGGCCCTTGATGTGGTATGAAATAATTGGTCTCCCTTCTCTTTGGTGCTGGAGATATAGAGATTTCCTTTTCTGAAATCGATTTAAGTGCTTATGGAAGTTTTACAGGCAAGGGGAATGAATTGCTTGCACACAAGCCTCCCGACAATATTTCATCGAGATTTGAAATCACCAAATCCTCTTGTTGACAAAAACTGGATTGTCAAAGTGCATAAAACTTATTAATGTTGCCTGACACTTTCGTTTTCTTTCTTTCACTTCTTTAAATAGCAAATCAAGCTATTCTCTCGCGTACATATCATTCATCCATCTCCTACGTGCTACTAACATCTTGCTTGGCCTTTTTCTCTTTTTCTTGGATACTCTTTTCCCTGACAATGTGAGCACCTCAGATAACCTCGATATTGACTGGTATTATCTTGTTCTTGGATAACATGTTAACTTTATTTCTTGTAGACTCTTTCTCATTCTCTCTTTTCACTGCCATACATGAACTTACATTTGTACAGATGTGGATGATTCTTGATTTAGCAAACTTGCTGATGCGATGCAATTTCCATCAGAAATGTGCTCTGTGATTTCGATGTGAATGACAATCAAAGTTTGCAGTAAAATGTCATTTGCATCCTCATTAAAATTTATCGTTGTGCAGGTTTGTGACTTTGGGTTGTCACGTTTGAAGCATAATACTTTCTTGTCATCCAAGTCAACTGCTAGAACAGTAAATTTGGAAGCTTTCTTGAAAATCATTCTTGAAGAGTTTTCAAGGATGGAGAGAGAACGATATCCAACTATATTGAAATAGGTAAAGACATTTGGATGGTTTCTACTAATAGCTTTCAGTGAAGTTAAATGGACAATTAGCAACAAAAGAGGAAACAAAGAGAAAACAACTAGAAACATTATTTTTGGTCATTTCAGAATTAGACTTCTTCTCTAATGCAATCTTAAACAGTTGGACAAGCATGTACATAGTGATTCAATTTGTGAAATTAGAAAACAGTTTGCCATAGCATTACTAAACAATGCCCTAAGAGTCTGAGAGTCTTGTTTTCCATTTTTATTTTATACTTGGATTTGAAAGAAACCATTCTTGATGTTTCTTGAGATTTTGAGCTGTTCCTAATGTGAAGTTTTTGGTCGTGTGAGGCTGAGTGGATGGCACCAGAAGTTCTCCGTAATGAACTGTCGAATGAGAAGTGAATTGTGCATATCTGAGGTAGCTTCAATTATTTTGTCCAAACTAAGTTTCTTAAGCTTGTCTTGCTTAGATTTTGCGATAGTCAAGCCTAAATGATTCCACTTAAGAGCGTTGCTGTGATCATATGTTGTAATTATACTATTAGGCCTTGTGTTTTTCATTGCTTAAGCTGGAAAGCATTCTTCCTGGCCTACTTTTTTGTCGATATTGGGATTTGGATGGACTTGGATAATGTCCTTCTGATTGACCCTATCACTGATACCTTACACGATATTATATATAGAAAAGAGAAAAAAGTTGCACCTTAAGCAAAGTTTCTTTTCGATTGAATGTGTATCTTTTGATGTCTGGAGAATAGGACATACAGAATTGAGAAGATGGAACTTTATTTGATCACACTCTGCTTGGATGTGACTGTCAGGGAAAAAGAGCTTTATAAGAGCTGTATAACTGATGTTATTCGCTCGATATACGCGCTGCTTGAGATGATATGGTTAACCACAGCACTTCCTTTTCATAAGCTTAAGCTGTAGGAGCTACAAAACTTTATTCGATGTTTCGTGGATTGTGCAGATGTGACATTTTTAGTTTGGAGTCATTCTCTGGGAGCTTGCCACGTTGAGAGTACCTTGGACTGGGATGAACCCAATGCAAGTTGAAGGTGACGTAGGTTTTCACAATCGCCGCCTCAAGATCCCCAAAGAAAGTCGATCCCTTGGTTGGAAAGATCATCTGGGAATGTTGGCAGAAGTAAGAAAAATTTGCAGCTACCAGATCAGATTGATCAGTCTCGAGTTCCCACTTCAGTTCACGTAGCTTTACTTCGCCAGGGCTTACAAAGTGTTTTGGGCAGGAATTGCCGTTGCTTCAGCTTTGAATAGCCGAGGAGACGGTCACCGAGTGGGCACAACCGTCGGGTCAGCGTTGCGTGGCAGTCGCGGCGCACAAAAGCTATGGCGCCTTCCCCTGTTTCTGGGACAAACGACCCATCGACTTTGATGTTTGAGCACGCCAGGAGCTGGCACTGTCCAAACCAGGGGTGAATCGCTTCTTTTTTGGAGTCCTCGACGAAGTTACCGTCACCCATCTGGTAATTGTTTCGATTCATCGCCAAGGGCTGAGTCCATGATGAACAGGGGGGTTTGGATTTTGAGCTCTGAACACAAAGTTGTTGCAGGCTTTCCAGACCTGCCGGAGTAACGAGGAGAGGAGTTCGAACGAGACCGAGGCGTGTTTAAGATTCGCTAGCCATGCCTAAAACCTGGTTGGTCAGTCCGCGGATGTCGATTCTGATATTGATTGATGGGTTTTCCCAAATTTTGCTTTGTGCAGGGACACACGAGGAAGAGATCTTCAGTGATTTCTGGATGTTGCTCGCTTATAGCGCGGGTAGTTTCAGGTAGAATCTCTCTTCTGCACAAATTTTGCTTGGTCGCGGAGTGTGTTTTGACATAGCTGCCAGAGAAAGATGGGTGGTGGCGATAATCGTCTTCCATCTCCGATCAATAACAGCCACCATCAGAACTCCGTCGCTAGCTGCCGCAGCCTTGGCCGTGATGGAGCAGAGCATTTGACGCTCATCACCACCACCAATTGAACTTCTCTCTCATGCTCTTTCTTTCTCTCCCGTCTAATGCATTGGAGATTCTTTTTAAGCTGACGATTTCACGATCTGTAGGAGAATTCACAACAGCAACAACCACAATGCACTCTCTGAAGCTTGGTGTGCGCGTGAGGGCTGAGGAACTGAGCGAAACAAGAACAAAACGCACAGACCAAGATGACGGTTCCTCTCTAGCAATCTTTAGCTGGGTTTCTCATGTTACATTCCTCGCCAATTGATAGGAATTCCTGTTTACATAACACCACACCCTTCATGCTCACCACCTGTTCGACAATTTGCCTTGGAGATGACCATGATGAATCAATTGATCAATTTGAGATTGTATAGGAGTGATTTGTATGTTGTTCAAGGTACTAACTGTTTATGGCGAATGGATGCTTCATCCTTTGATGGCCTAGAGTTCTCCTTCCCTTGGTGCTTCTGTTTACTCATTCTCAGTAAACTAAATACTGCTTTTGGAGTGTGGCTGAATCATCCTATAAACTGAGAGCCTTTGGATTTATTTTTGCACTTGAGGTGTTCAAAGCATAATTGTCTAGGTTTTAATCTAAAGAAATCGTCTGTAACTGCAAATTTTTCATGTGTGGAGTTGTAGCTTTTCTTTCGCATTAACTGCTGCTCTGTTTTGGGCTTGGTTGAGACTCCACTTCACATGTGATGGATGCATTGGAGTAATGTTTGTGTCATGCTTGCGATGTACGTGCCAGTACATGGTGGCTTATCTCAGTTCTCATCATTAGCTTGCACAACATTCAATTCAAGATGTGCTATTTGTCGAAATTGTACACCCACTGCATTGTGGGCTTGCTGAATATGTCTATTCTTACTGTACATGGCTCAAATTTACTGGATTCATTGTTGTTCTTGCTGTACATGTTAAAAAAATATGTTGATTTCTTGGCTATGAATGCTGTGTATGTTCATAACATGCTGTAGTCATGGTTATAAATGTTGTCTGTGACTTAAATTTGCTGGATTCATGTCGATGGCTGTTGTCCATATCCATTCGTTGTTCAAACAACAATCGCCAAGATTTGTCTATGTCTTATCTTAGTTGTGCGAGTTGAGATGAGGACTCCGTGTTAATTTTCAAGAAAGATAATCATGTTGTCATGCTTTAATTTGCTGAAATTGAACACGTGCCCGCTATACAAGCATTGATGATCTTCATTTAACTTCAATTTTCACTTGAGCTGATATACACTCGCAGAAGGATGTGTTTCAAGTCATTAGTTAGAAAGAATCATGAATTTCAGCCTTTAATGTTCTCATTTCGTTCTGGATTTTGCTGACATAACCGTTTTATTCATGATGTATACTAGTTTAAGACTCATTTGAGTGTGGTTTAGATGATAAGGCGACAATGTGTACTTTTCTTTTTCTTTTTCTTTTTTGTGGTCGGAAGACAATATGTACTTGATTTGCTAGTTATTAGGACATGTTTGGGTAATGTTGGAGTGGGTTATTTGTAAACCTTGCGAGCTTAATGAGCTGGATGGTGCAATGAATTCTCTTAGGCATTAATTTGAATGATTTGTTGTCATTTATCTATTGGTTTGATGGTTCTTCAGTGATTGTAAGCATGTGGTTCATCTCCAATATACCCAAGTCTCCTGAAAATGCTAAGTTTCTCACCTTTGACATGACGTCTGGATCACTTTATTTTGAAGCAAGTAAGGATAAGTGCAGCAAAGACAATACAGCACATCAGACAAACTGTGGGCATTATATTTCAAGATTGATACTCATGTAGAACACCATATGCAATGCAAGAAGTTTGTTGCTGGAAAGTTAATATGCTTAATTTGTACTCTCTCCCTCCCTGCTACGCTAATCAGCAACGCCAAATTTAAATTTCACAAGGCGACACAATTTAAGATAGTTAAGAGCTGTTTCTGCAGAATGAAAAATGTAATTGTGTATAAGTCCAAGGCTTAGTTAGACTTTTGTCTTAATTTAGCAGCCCCTTTTGAATAAACTGACGAAAAATCCCGATTAAACTTGTTGCGGCATGCAATGCATGAGTTCCAAAAGGCCACGGCTCAAGAGGCAGACCAAAATTTTGGTTCGAAGAAAACAAATCAGATTTACCGAAGTCAAGTCTAATGAGGAGCACAAGAAGAAAACTCCAATTAGACGACCATGTTTTCTTTAGATCACGCGCAAAATTTAACATCATGTCGTTCAGATAGCGAGGTTTGAGTAGAATCCACATTGTGAAGAATGCTTCTCAGTTTTTCTGCGAACCATCCTCCGAAAGACAGGTTTTTTCTGGCCACATCATCGGTTCGCGCGAAACGACAAGATTAAAATACCGACAAGTGAAAACATTGACTCGGGCCTCAAGAAAACGAAGCGCATCACTATGCAAAAAAGAGAAAGATTCTGCAGCGAAAAAAGCGCGCATGATCACATGGGCAGGCGACAGCACATACCTCAATTTGAGAGAAGAGAGCGGGTTGACCGCGAGCTCGGAAGAAGTGGTCAACTGCGTCGTTGGGACCGGCGTTGTTGCCTCCTCCTCCTCCGCCGACTCCTATTCCTCCCATGGGGTCCTGTCGGGTCCCCCCGACCGCTTGTTGACCTCCTTTCACATCCGAAAAGCAACCCCCCATGCTCCCTCCCTCCCTCCCTCCCTCCCTCTCGAGCAAGTCCGATTTCACCTCCGTCGTGGATTCGATTAACACCCACGATTCCTGTCTCTTCCTATCTCTCTGAAAACCCCTGTTTTTCACAATTATTTCTTCCGGTGAAAATTGTGGCACCCAACCACCCTCTCTATCCCTTTATTTGAGTCGACAGTACCGCCAAAGCGCGTGGGGTTGGTTGTGACGTCTCGATCTGAGTTTACGACGTTGCCTATCTCAACCAGCGAAACAAACCCACATCGGAACGATCGCGCGGCCAGCAAAGGGAGGTGAAAGCTGTTTCCTTTTTGGAGGCTACGAACCGTATCGAAACTGAATCAAGCTCGAAGCTTTGCGCGTGCCCTGCAAATCTTGTTGAAGTTTGTTGCCATATATAACAGGAGTGCGTTTTGACGCGTATTGCACGTTGGACATTTCCTTCTTTTGTTTATCTGTTTACGATGACCATGACCAGCATCGGGTGTATCAACTTTGATAAGGAAGTTGGGGAGAGAGGAGAGGAGAGGACAGGAAATGAAGGTAGACCATGGAATTGAGAGAGCAAATTTGGGATTGACCAAGAAAAGTATTCAGTCGCGTTTGAAATATCGGAGGTAGTCTCTGGGAAAAACTTGGACGACTTCTGAGGCTTGACGCATGATGGGTATTTCGAAAAAGTTGACGATGGATAAGGTCAACTTTCGGATGTTCACTCTCTGAATCGCCCTGGGGAGAGAGATAGAGAGGAGGTAGCAAAATCGTTCCGACGTCCTCGTTTCTTGGTCTTTCTTTTGAATGTTTAATAATTGAACATGTGCGAGAACGTGCGAGAACGTGGGATTAGTCGACGATTGACCATGAAATTTCGTGTGCGTGTTGAGTTCACGCTCCCGGTTGAAGCTCTCTCCTTTTTTGTGTCCATCTTTGATAAATGGATGGAGTGCTATTAGCATGATGGTTAATACAATTTGTGAGTTTGCTTTTGAAATTCTCGATGAGATTTTGAAGTGTATTTTCTTTTGATCTTTAATTTATCGCACCCTAGATAGCCTCATGGTATAGCCTTTTAGTAAATCCCAATACTTATTTGAATGGCTGGAATTATCATTCGATCTCCCGGAAGAAAAAGAGAGCACAAGCTTATGCATGTGCCAAAAAAAAAAAAAAAGACAATGCTCATTAAAAAGTCAAAGTGATTAAAAAAGTGAGAAAGTATATATTTTAATGACTAAAAGATTTATTAAGTTATTAGATTTGTAACAACGAATATCTTACTCAAAATTTTAATTATCACATTCAAATTATTACAATGTTATATCTACATTAAACATAGGAATAAGTGAAATAGACAAATTATTACCTTTATAAGGAGGATCTCCCTTTTTGTATAATAATACGGATATAGATTGACACTTAATATTTAATGGATAAATTTATATATTCATGAAAATATTGGTCCCTCGGTTTCCTTCCCCTATCCATCACGCGCAATTAGACTTAATCCATCCGGGAGAGCATTATTAGACCATGAAATATTAATGACATGTTGGTCTCTCAAATGCTGGTTTTAAAAAAAAAAATCTTAACAATAAAGGTAAATTTGGCAAAATTATTTAAGCCGGAATGTAAATGCATAAACTGGTGTCCGCGAGAGCATTCACTTCAATATTTTCACACCATGTTTCCTTGAAGACAAAAAGTAGTAAATATATACTTGAGAAATTGGGTCTCTCGATAATGTGTGACTAGAAAAGTCTTTGATTATTTTCTTTGCTGGGATTGTGCCTTAGTGAATTGTTTACTCATAGGCACAATAATTCCAATTATACTTTTGATGAGTGCACAAAGATGCTTGGATCACTTAATCCTATCTTAAACTTGATGCTCTCCAATGATATATAATAATTTCACGGCTTCATAATCCACAACATTCTTGATAATTTGCTTGCTCTCTAGTGCTAATGAACCTAAGCATATTCCTTTTCCTTAGACCTTTTGCAAGGTCGTAGTCATAGTGATATTACTAAGGGAAATCGCCGGAGTCATGGTTTGCATATACATTTTTTATTTTTTTTATTGTTGGTCTATCTTACTCTAACTTTTGACTTAATATTAGAATTTCGTGTTGCCTCTTTATAGAGCATTGGCACTATACCTTATACCTGAAACTAAATGTCCTCACCTCCAACCCCTCTTGAGAAGGTGAGAAATCGAACTCTACATCTCCTCCTTTACATGTGGGAGGCAACCCTTGGTGGTTATGATTTGCATATTTGGGATGTGGCCAGTGCGTTGTCTTCAAATCCATATTCAAACTATTCCTAATAGATGGCCTCGGTTAGCCATCTATAAAGGCGCACTTGTGATTCACGACTTGGCAAAAGGCAAGCTACTTTCGTTCCCCACAAATACAATCATGCCAAAAGCAAATACCTTTTCGCCAATGGATTGTCTCTTTTCAATTTTTAACTTTATTATACATCCTCTTTAATTTAAAGGTTTCATTTCTGGAATTTATTAATAAATATTTCAAGATACCTACTATGAAGAAACCAAATGAAGAACTAAATTTTCAAAACATTAAATTTGCTAATCGAATATATGATCGGCCGTTTTTGAAATTAATTATATTTAAACTAACCCCTTTTTTTTATATGACACTTTTCGCAAAAAGGAAGAAGACAACAATGGGCTGCATTTTTCAAGTCCTAAAAGATTTTTTTTTTTTAATTTTTTCCCGATTCATAATTACTCAATTGGGGTCCAAATTCCCAAATCCCCAGATCAAGATATTATAATAATGATCCCTATTCACTCCTTCCAGCATCTGTCCTTCTCCACAATAAATTTCCAAGAACTTGCCCCCACGGCTCATTTCGTCTCCTCAAGATTCGATCCAAAACATCAACGTATGTCTAAATCAACGCAAGAGTGAAGCTAAGCACATGAACTACTCTTAACACCTCGTCCTCTCTCTCTCTCTCCACCCCCCCCCCCCCCCCGTTATAAACGAATTCCCATTATGTCGAGTCCCCAAGATCATAAGAGGATTAGTCACTAATAGCGAGAAAAGTATCTTACCTCAAAAGATCCAACAAAGATTTGCAAATTGACAATAATAAAATGGTTATGATTCATTATTTCATGGTCGGATTTGGATTTGATTTAGTCCGGTCCTATTTTGTAATAGTCGGCAGTTGGATTGATGTGTGAATTCTTGTTAAGACATTTTGAGTTGACAGATGATTTCGTGAATGATTTTGTCCCTCAACTCTTTACAAGAGCACAAGCTAAATGAAAATAATATGTACTGGTAATTTGTTGGAAACGATAATGACCACGCAATCTAGGACATTCTTCTTTCACAATCACCAAAATTCTCCTCATAGCGAGAAGAGTGTTTAACCTAAAAGATCCAACAAACATTTGCAAATCGATCAGAATAAAGTGATCATGATACATTATTTCATGGTTGGATTCAGATTTGATTTAGTCCAGTCATATTTTGTAATAGTCGATGGTTTGATTTATGTGTGAATTCTTTTTGAAACATTTTGAGTTGACTCATGATTCCATGAATGATTTTGTCCCTCAACTCTTTACAAGAGCACAAGTTAATAGAAAACTAATCTATGTACTAGGCAACACTAGGGGTGAGCATATTGGATCGATCGATCCTAGAATCGCTCGAACCGAACTGAACTAGCCAATTTGGTCTGGTTCTTGAGAGCGTCGGTTCAGCTCTCGGTTTCATAAAAACGGAACCAATAATTTTTGGTCTCGTTCTCGGTTTCGAGGGGGAATTGGACTGGACCAATCTTTAAAAAAAAAAAAAAAAAAAATATATATATATATATATATATATATATATATATTTTAATTGTTTTTGGCTAAAACTTTATATTTAATTTTTTATTAAAAAATTAAAATAACAAGATAATATAAACCTGACCTGAATCGCGCATCCGGATGGCCAGAGAAGAGCTCCCTTTTTGTCCCTTTTCATTTATTCTTCTTAGCTTTATCTCTCTTGTCTTGTCCTATCTTGTGCCTGTGGTCATACAGAGCCGCGCTTTTGTACTCTAGTGACCCAAGAGACAAAAGGGAGACTTTTTTTATTTAATAAAATTGTCGCCCTTCCTCCCTCCTCTGTCTCTTTTTATTTTCATTTTATTCCTTTCTTTCACGCTTCCCTCTCCTCCGCGACCATCTTCTTTCCGACCGGACCAATAACGCGAGCAAATTCAAGTGGTAAGAGGAACTCAAAACTCAACCAAAGCTCGGGTACCGCTGCCGGTCGTGTTCAATCATCGCACGGCCATCACTGTGACCGGGGCCGCCACCACCCTTCAATCTCGCCGGCCAAGAGTCGGTTGCTTGCGGAAACACGATGCGCAAAAGGAACGTCGAAACAAGAACGTAAGAAGCGAAGGAATAGCTGCGTGGATCTATCAAAACGCATTTCACTAACCACGAACGCCCAAAATGGACGAAGGACTGAGAACAAGCGCGCACACTTCAGTTAGGCATTTCGTCGAACAGGTAAGTCGCATTAACTAAAGAGGGCGAAAACGAACCAACAGAGCCCCGAATCACGCCGAAGATAACAACAATCGGCAAGCAACAACCCAAGAGCTGCAGCATACACACGAAGGGGGCCGGAAATCATGCGCGCTGGACAAACGGCAAAATTCGCGATGCGGCAAAACAGGGCACGAAACAGGGGAGGTCCGGCCGAGGGTCCCTACCCGGCTCACGGCATCGGACGGCGGACGAGCCCGAAGATCGGTGTACGTCCGTCCGCCGCGCGCGCCCCCGAGCGGAGATCCTTGGGAAGCCGACCCCAAGTCGGCACAATCAAAAGAATCGGAACTCAACCTACCGTGGTTTTGGTTCGGGAAGTGGGTAACGTCGACGGATCTTCGGCCGGGTTTCAAGTGTATTTGTCACCGAAGAACACTCGCTCTCAGCCTCGCTCTCGGTTGTATCTCTCAGATCTCACTCTCCGCCCTTGGATCTCTCCTATTCTCTTGGCCTCGCTCTCTAGAAAATCCCCCGATTTCTCTCTCCTCCACCTTCACCTCACAGCTCTCACATCTCACGTACTCTCTGAAGAGCTCTCCCAATTTCTCTCTCCTTCACCCCCTCAATACGAGGAAGGAAGGAAGGACTGAAGGAAGGAGAAGAAGAGGGCCAGGCCGCGAAGTCACCGAGCTGGCGGGCGAGATGGGCCCTGGGCACGCGCGGAAAAGAGAAAAGGGGCTGGGATTAGGCTCAGCCCCCCCAAAGCCAACTTTTTTTTTTTTATTAATTAGTAATAATAATTTTTTTAAAATTCTATTTATTCAAAATGCAGTAAAATAAGGGAAATAAAAGAAAAATAAAACTTATTTTATGCAAATCATATTAATGCCTATGTGATGTGAAAATCTTTTTTGTTAGAGCTAAATTGGTCTTTAATTTTCTATGCAATTTTGATATTAAATATTTAGTCAAAATCTAGGTGTTAACAATAGGGTCATGCTAAAAGAGAATGTTAACCTCATAGTGATGGAAGAGCTTGAGTGCAACTTCTTCTACATGGGACCAGCCAATTTCTAATCTAATCAATTTCCAGCAATTACAAAACATCATCAGAATTCAGTATTTCAAAAGAATCAAAGGTAACACACGAAGAAGAAGCACTTATTTAACGATATGGAGGGGCACATAGTTACCGTTTGACATCTTTCGAAGACTGAATGTTGATATCCATGATTTTTAATAAATATTCAATCTGTTATTTAGGAAAACATGCACGTCAGAAAAATGATGAGAAGGCTGCTGTTAGAGTATCTTTTTTGGAGACCAATCATTGATTAGAGAGTTGCGACCAAATCTTGAGCTCTATAGAAGGGTGCTACATTGCAGATGTCCACGAAACAGGAAATTTATTGAAATTCTTAATCTAGAGCGAAATGGAGCTGGCATTTGGGGAACTAAATAGATTTACTAATGTAGAAACTAGAAAGAAAAAGAAGATTAATGTATTCGAAGGACTTGCTGCGGATAATTGAGTTGCAACAATATTAGCTAGCGAGGTCAGCTGGTGACCCTTGCTAGTCCTCAGTCTAAAAAAAAAAAAATTAAATAAAAGAAGAAAACATTAAAAAGAAAACATTAAAATATTTTAAAATGTCCACGTCAATGGTGACTGTGTCACATTGGATGACTGACATCCACATCATCAATTTCCAACCAAAATTGATTAGATAGACCGAATTTAGAAAAATATGAAGATGTTTATAACTAAATTGACAAAAAATTGAAAGGTTTATGATTAAGTTGACACGGATATAATAGATTTAAGATTTTTCTTTATAATTGTCCTGTACAAAATCATTCACACTCGTTAACAAGTTACCGAGTCATCGGAGAATTCCTATCATATAATGCTACCTTGTGCTCATTAACACGAGATTGTACAAGAATGCCCCACCTCGTAGACTTTAAGGATATTCATTGGATCACGTTGCCATGGAAATCAAAATGAAAAAAATTTCTGATGGTGACAGAATTCGGAATCGCGGTTTTGTCCGATGCTTGCACCAATGAATTATTTGCATATCGTACAAAGACAAGCGGAACAAGGCAACAAGAAACCACAACTTTATCGATACGCAACAACTTGCAATCAAGAAGTTTGATTTGAACACATGGTCGGAAATTGTTTTTTTTTTTCCTGTAATTGGTCTTTTGCTAAAAGACCTCTTGGTCAACGCTTGGGTCTTTGGCCAAAAAAGAAATGTATCACAATACTTATGTTATGGTCCCGTAATCATCTGCTTTACTGGCAAATTTCGCTGGTGATGAGTAGTATGCTTCGAAGATGATGGATTAATTGAGAAATATAAAAAAGTTGTGCCGTGTTTGAAATTTTTGTGGAAATCTCTAGGAAGGAGCTTGGGTAAGGTCAATGTCGAATTTGACTCAGAATCACTGTGGAGAGGAAAGTGCAAAGCAATAGGGAGGACCATGAGGTTTACGTTTTACCTCGATTAGTAGCGTGAAATCATTTATTATTGAAGATTTTTTAATTTGTGCTTGATGATTTTAATAAGTGATTTAATTATTTGGGATGTGTTGGTAAATTTTTTTATTTTATTTTGTGATAGATGACTTTAAAGTTGTAATTGATCATTTTTCTATTTATAATTTAGGGAATACGAACATGCAAACCCAATTATTTTTAGGTCCATGAAAGAACCTACAAGTGTCACGAACTTATTAAGTTTAGTCATTTTGCCTATGCAAGTGGTTTTAATTTAAAGTGGCTTGTATGCAGTCGGTGGGATTCGAATTTGTGGCTTCCAATTATTGAACTGGAAAGTCTCAGACCACTCACAATTGTAGAAAAAGAACTTGGAGCAATACACTAGCATATAACATAGCCTCTAGAAAAATCTTTTCATAAAACTTATATGAAAAGTTAAGGGATAACGGAAGCGCTAGTGCCTTTACTTCTTCAATTTATTCAATATTGTCCACGTATTCTATTTTTTCCTAATATGGTCTCTAATTTATATATATATATATATTATTGAGTTAGTCCTTTTATTAAAATTGCAAAGTTGCTGAAGTATCATCCATTAATGCCACATTTATATTGATCGGATGAACTGATGAGATGGAACTCTTTTGTTGAAGATAAATTTATTAGGAAATTAAAAAAAAAAAAAAATCAAAAGCACTAAGTGAGAGAGAAGCTACACTTGTGATGAAAATTTAACAATTTCAAAATCTTAGCTATCATTACCAAATATAGTTAAGTATAATAGATGCTAATCCAAAATTTATGAGAGGGGAAGAAAAAAGCAGAGAAAGTGCAAGCAACAAATCAGGTAGATGTACAGGCAAGTCGGGGTAAGTAACTAGGGAGAGCTCATGATTGAGTTTGCACATGGTAGCATTCGTCTTTGAAGTT
This sequence comes from Eucalyptus pauciflora, assembly GCA_007663325.1. NCBI lineage: Eukaryota > Viridiplantae > Streptophyta > Magnoliopsida > Myrtales > Myrtaceae > Eucalyptus > Eucalyptus pauciflora. Next base: position 4,403,818 of record VMYD01000024.1, on the reverse strand, counting down.
GGAGTCTCCAAAGAGGTGGAAACATTGTATGTATTGGAGGGAATGGTTATTCTTAGTATTTGGATTGTAAATACCAATGTTTTTGGGATTGTAAAGCTCTCTCTTTTCACAATCAAGCAAACCTACAATCTATGTTTATCTTTACTTTTTAATAGACCATTTTGTTTTCCTGGAAATTTGCCTTTTCAATGCAATTTACATATTTCTTGCATTTTTTTTTTTGAATTTTTCTCCACACTAATCTCCATATTAATTCACACTCCGTTGAAGCCCTGCTTCGTGCACTTTGGGAGTGAGGTATGTAGCTGTGAAGCGATCTCGGTTACTCTTGGCACTATTTCTTATATTTCTTTAATAAATATTGATCAAAATTTTGAGTTGTCTTTTATTAAAATAAATTGTCCCCTTTAATTTTCTCTCAAAATGTCCTTCAATATTGAGATAACTTAGAAATCTCACTTGGATAATCATCAATATTAAATGCGTGCTAAGAAATTTATTACTCAAAAAAAATAAAATTAGGAGATGTATTTGCGATCATGCACATCTCTTGTTCCATGATGGACATGACACGTATAGAGTTGGTGATACTTATTGAGATAACTGAGGTTATTGATGATTTGCTAAGAGACGGATGATTTTCCCTAAAGCTCAACAATGCTTACTATATTCTCTTATTTATGGAGAAGTAAGAAGTTTCTTTTCTTTTAAGTTATTAATTGTAACCGGGTACCTAGTGATCTTTATTCAGAATAAAGAGGATGATGCCTTGATCTAAAAAAGGATGACAAATGTATTAAACAAAACAATCAAGCCGAAAGTTGAACTAGAATTTTCAACATTTTATCTATCATCAATTATTACATGAGGTTGAGAGGTAAATGGAGTCCCAACAAGTTGGGTTGAATTTAGTTAGATAATGTAGTCATGTGCAATTTCATGTGCTAAGCATAATGAAGTAAGAGTCAGGATAGCACGAACATCACCGATATTTTTATTTGCATGTAGGTGATCCATAATCAGTAACTCATTGACTAAAGGCATGGTTTGAGAAAATTTCCTACAATTAGGAATGTATAAAAAGATAGCCATTTATATCAAGTATGGTAAATTTCATTTTTACTCTTGTTTTCAAATCGAAGAAGTTTGGTTTGCACGTGTTTGCATAAGACTCTTATCTCTCCTTACACATGTTTGAAATGTATATTTTTGGTGGATCCACTCGCTTAGTAAAAGGACGAAGCAATGTTTTAAATAACAATATCCGATTCCCATTTTATAATCTACATATAAACTTGCACTTTACTTGGAATGGTATTCTAATAAATTAAAAGTGAGGTCTTCCATTAAAGAAATTCGATGAATAGAAATATGAACCAAAGGTGAGGGCTCTTAATTAAAGATTTTCATGTACCCACCTTTCAAGAAAGAACATATGGCTTTTAGTCAACTCTTCCGGTTCTGATTATAGCCAATTTTTTGAAAATGGAACCAGAGGCTGAACCGGAGAATGGGCTAGTATGTGGTTCTACTGGTTCATCTGGTCCAGCTATTTATACCGAATGGTTTTTTTTTTTTGAACAAATTTATACCGAATGGTTCGAATATAAAGAATGAAGCAAGAAAAATAAGCAACATTTGAAATGATGATTTTGAAAATGTCATGAGAAAACTCACAAGTAATATTTGCATGCTTCAAAGTATTTTAGGAGTTCTGCAATGCTTCAAAGTATTTTAGGAGTTCTGCAATGAGTACAAATAAATTTTTCCAACATCACCCTTTGATTTTCAAGTCGCAAACTAGGCTATCCACAAGAAGGTATTAGACATGATGTCATCCAATGAAAAGAGACAGTACTTCATTTTCTTTTTCATTTTTTTTCATTGATTGTGCTATTGCGACTTGGACATAGCTACTTTCTAACAATGAGCCCAGAGGCCATTGGCCATGGCGGGGTCTGAGTGTCATTTGAAATTCACATGTAACTGGTGTTGCGAGGGTCAGGGTACAAGAGTGAGGATGCCGTCGTGATCTGTAGGGTCATAATCGGGTTTAATTTATCTGTCAAGACATGGCTTGCAAACAATCTCGATGGTGATCACCAGCATCGCTTATGTGATTGCTATGAGCAGGTTTGCGACTGTGGACATTCATTTTCATTTTTCTTTTTTCTTTTGCTGCGATAAGAGAAATGGTGATGCCGAGTAAGACAAGAATAGTGACCCTGTCCAGAGAAAAAAACATGTAAATATTAAGAAAGATGTGCTCTAAGTGCATTGTGGAAATTAATTTATCTTAGCGCGTTTTAATCAACACTTAGGTCTTTCACCAAAAAAGAATCAATAAGATGTTAGATTCAAGATTCCATCCTGGAAATGAACTTTTACATGATGTTACTCTTTGGGACCTACATAATCATCTTCTTTACTGGCAACTTCCGCAAAATTCACGTTGAAGGGCTAGTTAGAATGTGGAGTATTAAGCTATTTAAGAATAACAGACACCTTTTCACGGCCTTGATGAAAAACTGGTAAAGTTCTGTGAAGTTTCTCCAAATCTGCCATGGACTTCTGAGGTTTACTGTAATAAACGAGGAGCAAATTAACATGTTTGATAGAGTTGACCTGGCAGGGCTGGCGTTCCCCGCGGCGCATGCCACCACGACGCCGTTTCTCATCGCCTGGAATGTGCCAAGGGCTAGAGAGTCCTCAGTGTAAGGGAGAGGCTTGCCGATGTCTAGGGAGATGCTCAGTACATCGACTCCATCGCCAATGGTGTCATCTATAGCTGCTAAAATGTCCTCCTCAGAGCAAGTGGCTTCCATTTGCTTGGTCGCGTCAGGGATCGCCCAACACACCTTGTTTATGGTCAGGTGGGCAAGCAGCGCCGCCTGTGGCGGTGCCCCAAGCAAGCCTGCCGAAGACTGAGACGTCCGGAACCTTCTGGCCTCTGACTGTGGAGGCCGTGTGGGTCCCGTGCCATTACATGTCGCGAGGCGACCGGTAGTCTAAGGTGGTGTTGAGAGGAAAGGCATTTACCCTACATGTGCATGGTTGATCTAGTATTGAAGTCGAAGCACTCAATGACTAATGAATTCTCCCGCAGCAAGTCTCACTATATGTCAATAAACCCGAGTACGAGAGATAAAGCAATGAAAAGATTTGGCAAGGAACCATATCAAACAGGACATTTGAAGAGAGATTTTGGACGGCTCACACTTTCAGAAACAAATCTTTGTTTTCTAAATTGGGAACAGCGAAATATTATCTCAGTAGCGGTCGTGAAAGCAACAGATTCCTCAGCATGGATAGTCCGAGTAACCAGGTTTCTCGAGCCTACTTGTAAATTTTTATTAAGAAGTGACGGGACCAAACTCCGACTCTGCTTTGTGACCATCCGTGGGAATAGAAAGGAGAAGATGCTTCGGACAAGATCTACATGGCTTGCACTTGTACTTCACTGAAACCAAGCGCATGGAAGATGACATTTTTATATTGTGATCCAGCAGTAAATACCCTTGATCGCATGCAGCTAGCTTCTCCTAGAAACTCATAAATAATGTTTTAAGGCATATTCTTATTGTATACAGATTATGTTAAATTGTGGACATTTGAGTAGTACAAAGATATGCAGTACTTTAAGTGCAAACATGTCATGGTAATGAATATGGTGCTTTAAGTTTGTGAGCTATTTGATGTATTTTATGAACTCATTTGAAACAATTGAGAATCTCTAAGATTGTAGACCCCAAATGATATTTTCCCTAGCTAGGAGAGAATATTACTTCCTAATTCAATTGAAAAACAACTGCATAATCCATATTGGCGCTTATGGAAAGAGCTATGAGGATGAAGCACCAAAAGCTATAAACACAACTAAACTCCAACAAAAGCAGAAAAGCAGAGTTCGAACATTATCTGATAATAGCAAGTAGCAAGTGAAACTTTCTTCTTCATACCAACCCTCTGAAGAACATACGAAATTACAGTATGCTCAGTAGCTGAGTGATCCTTAGATCATCTGCTTTTGCAGGGGATGCATCTAAAATTGGTGATTCACGAAGCAGTTATATCACCTTCAATAACTAGTTCTCTCTCTATTTCTTTTGGAAATATTGGATGCTACTGGTGAGCATATAGGATTTTGGACATATCTCTCTTTTACCTGATATAAAGCCCAACGTCCAGGGGAAAAGATCAGAGTAAAATGCGGATACTATTGCAATTCGTGAATCTCGGAAATCTGGGATGAGTGGTTTATAAAGAAATTCTATAGAAAACTGGATCCAAGGACTTTTTCTCTCTCTTTGATGGTCTAAAGATGTTCTAGCTTGAACTCATTGCAATTTAGAGAGACTCTCATATTGACATGGTCAAACTTGTACAAAACGTTTTTCTCCCACCAAAGTAAATTGGCGAGAATTTACATGTAAAAAGCAGCAGATAAGATAAGTTCAGAAACAGCACAAAAAGAATGACTAAACAACACCTTATAATCAGTGTCAAAATTATCTACAAGAATAAAATAACTAAATCATGCTATATCGAGTCAATTGATTATTTATCATCACAACACGAAGGCAGTCAAAGTAATATCTAGGTATCTATATTTTATGAACTCTAGTAAAACGGCAACTAAACTAACTTAAGGTATGATAATTCATGTAGGATATTACTTGCCAATCCATGTTATCAGATAATCAACAACTGTGGACCTAACCTTGTAACAATTGTTTGCTAAAAGAAGATGAACCAAACTAACCATCCTCGCATGGACATCCATAACATTTCAAGAGCAGGAGTCAATGCCGACACCAGGTAAAATTGGAGAAATATATATGAAGCTATGATATCCACCACAATGCTCATCCAAGATCAAGGTAAATTTTTGGACAAAGCCAAAACAAAATCTGAATCCCCCTACTGCCAAACATACAGTCACTATTATCTACATATAACCAGCAAAAGAAACAACATTACATCTTGCATATTCTCAAAACAATGTCAAAGATGTCAGTATCTTCCTATTAGGAGTAGTGCACATTAACAAGATCGTGCTGAAGGAAGGAAAATCAGTAAAGATAAATTGTAATATCAATGCCACTATCAATCAGAGATTGAACTACTGCCCTAGTTTTACCTTCAAACTTGTCCCTCTCTCTTGGAGTATAGGAAGCTTGCACACATCAACTTCCCTCGCTTGGTTTGCCTAACCCGGCCTATGGCCAAACATTCTGGTATGTCCGATTGAGACTGAGCACAGCTCTGATATCCTTAGAATTGGTACCTGCAATAGAGACCCGCTTGCACGTGACCTTGTGGGTGAGTGAAGTCGAGATGAGGCGCTTGCAGAGGAAAACATTTAGTGTGAATGGCTCCATGTAGGCTATGGTCCACTGCTTAAAGGACACATGCTTATTTGGATTCTTGGACTTCTTCCCCTTTTGGTCAGTGTATGGCTGCTGTTGTTGTCATCCAAATAGTCCAACTTCAAAGAACAACTTGGTGTTAAACGATTCTGCCCAAAAGCCAACACTCATACCAATTCGATAAAGGATAGAGAGCCCCCACATTCCAACAATTATGCTACACCAGTACCATTATCAAGGAAATGACATACAGAGGACATTCCAAACTAGAAAAAGAATGAAATATTCAATGAAGCACTTGCCCATCATGAATACCACATGTCGGCACAAAGATGCCATCTCAAGAAGCATCAACACCATGATTAGAACACTATCAGTGAACACGTTGCAAAAAGCTCCATTTAACATCTTCCTACAAGAGACACTTTCTAGCAAATGAAAGCAGCCACTTAGATCGTACCGAGCATGACACCCGAAAGAAACAAACATTGTCTGTAAGACATGTCTAACTACTGACAATCCTCAAGATTAACCAGAGAGGTGGGTAAGAATACATTCCCATATAACGAAACCTCACAATCTTTGAAGTTGCACTAACTGAGGTCATGCTAAGCATTTCATCGAATAGCTAGAATGTATGGGTGAGTAAGTGCTCAACAGACCCTAATTGTTGAATCGTGTGACAATTCCTTTAAAACCTAGTCGAACTTTCTTTTCAGAAAGACTGACTTCATATGAGCCAATATAGAATTCGAAGAACGCAAATTTCTTCCTTATGACACCAGATTCAGGCAGACATGATTAGGCACACAGATTTACCTGTCTTGCTAAATTCGAAGTGCATCATTTCAAGCCGATAAGGTTCGAATGGTGGTATTAAGGTCGCCCTCCCAACGCCATTCATCACCCACGTAGGAGAGGAGTACTTTATCTAGGTTCGGTGTCCTCAAGGCACCCTTGCAGAATATATTGATCTTGGGGCACTTCATGATGATGATACGCACCAACGATGGGAATCTTAAGGTGCAATTACTGGGGGAGAAGCTCTCAAGGCTTGGTAAATTGTTAAGTCTCAATTGTTGTAGCTTGGGAAAAGAGATCTCCTCTAGTCCATTTCCATCATCTGTCACAACATCTTCCATCGCACCACAGTTTATTAAGTTTAGCCACCTAAGGTGGACTAGACTTGTCACAGCCGTGCAAGTCCCCATATGAACTAGACCATCACAATCCCTTACTAGTAAACCCGTCAATCTCTGGAATGAAATCTGGGATGGAAGTACGATTGGTAATCTCGGGCACTCCCCAACCCACAAAACTTTAATCTGTTTGAGAATTTCAGCCATCAAGGAGCCATCTTTCCAAACTCGCTTCAAGTTACGCAGCTTATACAGGCCAAGTTGATTCAGATTTCGCAGTTCTTGGAGAGGTTTTGCCATGTTAGTTAGTTCTTCACAGGGAGTTGCTCCCCCATGCCCAGACAAATCTTCTGGAAATATCTCCTCAAAGGAACCACATTTCACATAAAGCCTTTCTAGATTGGGGAATCTGCGGAGAAGGAAGTTGGAAGGAAAAGCGACATTTTCATCATGGTAGCATGCCAAAGACACCTCTTTGAGATGGCGAAAGACGTAATGCTGCGGCATCATCATCATAACATCCTCCCTCATTAATGTCGATCCCTCCAAGTGAGAAATGACCTGCAGGAGGACCTCCGTTTAATTAACTCACCAAAAGTCCAATGACTAAAATGTCCTTCAGTTTAGGGAAAAAAGGAGAAACACAACTTTCGGGAAGTAGACGAGCAAGCATCGATGGCCATTATACGAGGGATGATTGTTGTTAGTGGTATGCCCAATTTGTTTTTTTTTTTTTGATTGATGTGGTGTGCCCAATTCAATCACAATATATTTCGTGAATTTGGATAAAGAAAGTTATTAATCAATGATGCTTCGGCTATTTCAATTGTAACTAATTAAATTCAAATGGAAAAATTACATTTGCTTGTTTTAACAAATCAAGTTATTTTTATAGTTAGTGTATGTGTCTCAATAGTAAGATGTTGTATTAACGTTGCACATTGTTTTTGAAGCTGCAGTTCTCATATCTATTTTACTATAGATCATAAGTATCATATGGCTTCATTTTCGTGTAACTCTGAGAAGAATGCATTCAAACTCAACAAATTATTGGCAAAAAAGAAAAGAAAAGAAAAATTGAAATGACGGGACATGGGTGAAAAAGCAATAAAACAAGATAGAGATGATAGTTCAAAATTTCGATGGAAAAAAGAGTAAATAATGAAGACAAGTTGTTCATTCTTACAAAAGCAAAGTGAAACATCATATGAGCAATGAAACAAATAAAAAGTACATAACCCCAAATAAATGGATCTTTTTAGCATTCCGTGCTGTTAAAAAGGAACCTAATTTCATGTCGGTGTATCACTAATATACCACTCAAATTAAGTTTGGTAATTTTGATTGAATGTTTGTAACTTGAAAAGCGTTGGTCAACCATAGGAATAAACGTTGGTAGGTTTTTAATGAAGTTGGCGATCTTGAAAATATAAATATATAGTGGTGCCTTTCAATATCTAATAAAAAGTTGGTCAATGAATAAAATCCGTTGGTATCTTAATTTGATGGTTGTTGGTACATCAATTAGATTTTCATTTGTAATTTCAAAATAAAGTTTGTAATTTGAGAGGCGTTGGCTTGTCACAAGAGTAAATATCGGTTGATTATTAAAGTAGTTTGTAATTTTGAAAATGTTGGTACTTTCCAACCTAACAAGATAATAATAAGGTGGCAAGTAACTAAAATTAGTTTGTATTTTATAGAAAATGAATGTTTTGAAATATATTTTCCTAAAAATAATCACTTATATCGCTTGACAATAATTAATCAATGAAAATTCTTTTCATTGTTGATGATAATTTATATCTAAATATTTTTGTAGATTACAAAAAATATTTTTCATTCATTTATTTTTATAAGCAATACAAGCAATCATTTTTCAAAAAATATTTTGCATAAATTCCATTTTTCGTGAAACGAATGAAGTCTTAATGTGACTAATATTGGTACACCAATCAAGTTTAATTTGGTAATTAGTAATTTCAAATATGTTGGTAGGCCAGAATAAAAGTTGGTAAATTATTAAAGTAGTTGATGATTTGAAAGTAGAAAAAAAGTTTGTCCTTTTTAAAGCCTATTGATGAGTTACTAACATGTGACTAGATAATAAATTTATCCATGGTGCTTGACAATTACCAACCATGTTCAAGATGTTCGAGAATGGAAATTTGTTTTGTAGCTAAGCTAGCAATATTCCAAGTGAACATAATACCATTTTTTTTTTTTTTAATTTGGTGGACGAGGTTGGTCAAATTAAATTAAATAGGTAAATCTCAATCATAAGATACGAGCGGCTCATTAGAAGCATGGCTATCTATGCAAGTTAATTTAATAAAAAGTGTTGTTCTTCGAAGTAAAAGTTGGGATCAATAGATTTATATAACAAAAAATATGAGCTGGAAATAATTAACTACAAATAATCTTTAAATTTCTAAGCAATTCACAGGTGTGGTTAGGCGAGCATCAACAAGCATGAAATGTTTGACAATTTCAATTTCCTAGAGAAAATAACAACGCACCAAGAGTTGTGCACATAAACCAATGAAGACAAAAGCAAAGAGTTAGAATCATTGATAAGGGCAGTACCTTTTCAAAAGAAAAGAGTGCAGATTGGTTCTCGCTGGTAGTTGTACCTTGGCAGCCTTGAAATTCACAAGCAAATAAGAATGACCTCATCTTGCTGCAGTGCCTTACTCGCAATTGCTTTAAGAGTGGCCATGCTGAAGTATGACTATTCCGGTAGAAGCTCCCTAGTTTCGGCAACTCAAGTAATCTTAGGTTGGTTAATTGCGGAAAGAAGAGATCACTTGCACTCATCCCTACTCTGTCTTTCTCTGCAATAATTTCCTCCACCCCACAATCCCTCACTAAAAGTTCTTTGAATTGTGTCATATTTTTTGCCACTGAGGTTGGAAATAAACTTTTGAGACTCTCACACTTGACAACCTTCATGCATTGTAAGCGTCCAAAGGTAAGACCTCCTTGAGGAAGTCCATTCCACACATGTTTCATTTTCGGGAGCCGCTCCAAAACTATTTCTCCCAATTGAAAAGAATTTGTAGAACAAGCTTCGCTAAATTCAATCTCTTGGACTTGAAATGCTACTTCTAAGGATCTACAATCGGTCACAGTTATCTTCTCTAGGTTTTGAAATCTTGTGAGCATATTATAAGATGAAAATATGGATAAAAGTTTCTCACAATGCTCCACCACTAGTGTTTTGAGTTTGCCAAAGGCATTTGAATCAAGATCATCAGGCCATATCTTCTTCATGTTCTTCATGTGCAAGATCTTCATCGACTCCAAAGCAGGAAACTCAACCTGTTATTTTTAATTTAATTAATTAGAGCCAATTCTCTATTCCTTCAAAAAAAGATAATACTTTGATTTCAAGAAAAAAGAAAATCACAGGATGGATATTATCAAAAAATAGAAAGAAAAGAAGACTAAACGTACGTCATTTCTTTTTAGTGGATGCCACCTCCTAAAATTCATTCACCTGTCATATAATTTTAAAGTAGAAAATTTTTCTAATATATATTAAGCAATAGCATAACCATAGCCTTCTTAGTTAGACAACCATATTCATTTTGTGCATAAGTTGTCTCCCATGAACCTCAAATTTAGCCCATCTTAGATTTGGCTCATTACAACACTGAAAAACACAATAGCCAATATATTGTCCCATTTCTTTGAATTGCAAACGACAAAATAGAAACCAATTTGCACAAATCAATGCTTCATGGATCTTGCACTTCAAAAGTTCTCCGACAAAGTATAGACTAAAAGAAAACACAACAAATACTGAAGAAAAAGATCGAACAATTAATTGTAAAAATGTGGTGTGAATGTGGTGATGCCACTTTAAAAAAGGCAACAAAAAATTTAAAAAGCACATATAAAAAAAACAAGGCGGGAGAGAAGGGAGGGTTTGTCTCAGGGCTTTTGCATTGGCGAGGGCCACAACCGTACCCCGAGTCATGGCTAGGGCGCTCAATACCCTCACCAGGTCACCATCAATCGCCAAACTTGGCTCGTCACCACCACGTGGGTGAGCACACTTGCCCTCACCCAAATTGCCAAGGGCGGTAATAGGCCATTGCTTACTCATGGTGAGCGACAGCCCTCATCAGCAGGAAGGGAAGCATTAGTGGCGCTCCCTGTGCAACCCTTCCCCGCCTTGACTGGCGATCTTTCGTAGGACTTTCTTTTATATCCAGTTTCACATTATTGCTGATTTTTCTTTCCTAATTTTTACTCTTTTTTTAATTTTTCAATTTTTCGATGTGGCAAATTGGCAATGGCAAAACAACTCCCTTTGTGCCTGAGGGAGCTCCATCACAACATCAAACCCATGCAAGACCAAAAATATGATAAAAATGCAGAATTTCTCTACAAAAAAAGAACAGACTTAGCAAGTCTTGAAATGCATCAATTGTGCAAATTTTAGGACTTAAGTGCCGAACTAACACAAGTTTTAGAACTTGTAGTGTCGTTAATCCTTTATCTTACACTGAACAATATTTAAATTTAAACGGACATCTTTGGCGTTGTCTAGACTCTAGATTAATTAAAAGTTGTTAATTGAAGCTTAGCCTCTCATTAATATTTGTACTTTAGCTACAATTTAGTCTAAGGCTTGAAAAGGAAAGAAAAAAATATGAAGTTTTTGAAACTTATGAAAAGGTTTTGATATACATTTCTATATGTTTATATTAAAGAAGCTTTGATTTGAGGTCAAAAGTTTGTAAAAGAAAATGATAAGTTATCATAAGTGACCTCGCAGACCCTTACATTGTCCTAGCTCAAACCATCAGCACGACAAACTAAAAATGCCATGAAAGAAGAATGAGTGCATACCTTTTCAACGAGTAAAAGTGGTTGATGTGTTGGAACGCTACCCTCCAATTTTTTGCAACTGACATCTCCGAGAATCACCTTCACAGCTTTGCAATCTTCAACAGTAAAGTCTTTCAAGGAGGGCCACTTTGAAATATGCTTCCCTTTGTAGAAACTTCTAAGTTTTGGCATGTTGTGAAGATACAGAGTGACAAGTTGAGGAATTATAATTTTGTCGGTTGCTTCTTCAAGTTTCTCCTCTTCCTTGGCAACAATGTACTCTATCTCTCCACAACTACCGAGACCCAGATATTGGAGTTGTCCTAAACTTTTTGCCATAGACATTGTAAAAAGGTTTCTTAGACGTGGGCACTTCTCAACAGTCAAAGACTCCACACAATGAAGTAGCCTCCTCCACATGAATGAAGGAATCACATTCATTAGGTTGTGACACCGCTTCACCTTGAGGACCTTTAGACGGCAAAAGGATTCCACAAGGATTTTATCATTCCATATATCTTTCTGTTGAACTCCCTCGACGTGTAGCTCTTCTAACTTTGGAAATGCAAGCTACAAATGTACAGAGATAAATGAAAACTATGCAAAATTGCTTAGGGTCAAAGCACTAAAAACAAAGAAAAATAACACGTCAGATAAATCAGGATATGATACCTTCTCATCAAATAGGGGATATAACCCATCACTAGCACAACTCTCTGAACTAAAGCAAATCAAACTCTTAAGGTCATCAAGCTTGAGTTTGGTTAAATGACGGAATTTGAATGTCTCTACGGTTTTCCCTTTTCCTTCTTCCATCGCAATTATGCCCCGTAGATTATTGCAACAAGAAACATCAAGCACTACAAGTTCATGCAGAGTTCTGGCTGTGGCACTTGAGAAGAGATATGACAAACTATGACAACGCCTCACGTTCACTTCCATCAAACTAGGAAATGTCAAGGTTACTTTGCAGTCACTCTTCAAAATGTCTGTCAGCCTTGGTAGATTCAACAACTTCATTTTTTTTAATGAAGAGTGGACCAATGGATTTTGCCTTCTCTCAGAGTTGAGACTTACCGGTTCAAATAATGATTCCAAGGAGGGACACCCGACCACCTCAATTTTACTCAGGCTCTGCAACATATCCACTGAATTTGATGGGAAAACATGTGACAAATTTTCACAAAGTTCAACAGTGAAGGATGCAAGTTTGCAGAAGGACTGTCCAGGGATTTGATTGTGCCATATCCTCTTTAATTGGCACATGGATGAAAACTTCAATTCCTCCAGGCTTGGAAAAAGAACCTACGTAAAATCATGTTATATGTAGAATTACTGAAATTTTTGGTATAGAACTTTATATGCCAGAATTCGCGGGCAACTTTGGGAATGACCAACAGCAAGTTACTTTTTCCATTGCAGTCTACCAAACTTTTGGTACAGAATAATGATCCAATTTCTACTAAATTGCCTCACTGACTAGAACTAGAAGAATGATCAACAGAAATATACTATAGATGCTTACCTTTTCATTGAAGAAGCCAGGCAAGGATGAGACAGTGTGGATACAACCAAATGCTTGTTGTAAACTAGTATCCGTTGCCATTGACTGTTGCCTTCCTTCGAATGAAGAGAATGTCATCATTTTGGCGCACTGAGATACTGTCAATCTTGCTAGGGATGGACAACGAATACACCACATTCCATTAGAGAATGTCATGAGATTTGGCAATTCTTCAAGAAATAAGGAGGTTAACAGAGGAAACTCTAAAGCGTCGGTGGTTGTAGCTTCCTCCAATTCTTCTTTTTGCACATCAATAATTTCCTCCATCAATTTACAATTCACTATTTCTATTTCTTTTATTTGCCCGAGTGCTTTAGCCATCGAAGAAGAAAAAAGAAACCTCAAGTTATCACAGTTTTGCACCTTCAGTGCCCTTAAATTTTGAAAACACAACATTTTTTGTGGATTTTTGTTCCATATCCGTCCCAAATTTGGTAAGTCTCTTAAGATTAATTCTCTCAATTGCGACAAAATCTCGACTTCCCCATTGGCTGTCAGTCCTTCAAGGTCAAATACTTCTCGTATTAACTGACATCTTTCAATGGTTATGGCTTCCAAACTCTGTAGCTTTGTTATCTGCAAGGGGTGAGTAACCCCACATTAACTCATAACAATGCTTTTATCTAGAAATACAATTTGCTATGAAATAATAATAAAGTAAATGAACTCATACAATAGCTTTAGAGATAATGGAAGAAAAAGCGGAGTAGTGATTTTTGAATTTGCCTTATTCTTCTTTAGAATTTATCAACTTTACACTTACGTATCATTTAGCTTTTATTTATTTGGTCTTTATTGAATATACAATAATAAGAGTGAATCTATAGTCCCTGAATGATCGGGGTTATTAAATTTATCCACAGATTATGCGCTTTCTACCTAATTTTTCCAAATTCATGGCATAGGCTCAATTGATTAAAAAATCATAGACTATGATTTTATATAATACCTCAAACGACTTATTTTATACTGAATAGTCATGAACTAAATTAACAAACAGAGAAAAACTATACTTTAATTGATTTACAGGTGTAATTTGAGCCTGGCATTTTTTCCAAAGTACTAAAAAACAAAAAACATCTCCTATCGAAAGATTGAAAAGTAAAAAGTTATTGTAAATTACGAGAGAAATACTACATTAAACTGAATATGTCGTTGCTCCCATGCATAGCACTATAGGATCCATTATTTTCTAACATAGAATGCGAAATACATGCCACGGTGGTCGAAAGTTAAAAAAAAAAGCGTTCATCACTGTAAGATCCATGCTCGGCCATGAGACCATGGATTGACCACAACCGCACCATATGGGCATAAAAGTCAATTTCATTAAAGGATTTAATTTATCTATACCTAAGATGCGCTTCCTCAATATAGAGCAAAATCATTTGGCAAAATTTATTTATGTAGCCAAGAAAATGAATTACTTAATTCAACAAATGATTTTTAGTCGAGCATCATGCTTTTGAGGTGTGGCTCACATGAAAATTATCATTTTAAAAATAATTTAAAAAAGGGTTTCCATTTTTTTTACTGATAGAACACTTGACGGAATTGTTAAATTGAAGCAATAGTCCTCATATGAATGCTAGACATGTTTCTAATTAATACTTTCAAAAAATATATTATTAGGAAAACAATAAATTTAAACGTGTGCAGGACACAAAAATTCTACTAGTAATATTAGAAAAGTGGTAAGAATAAAGATTTGTGGTAGATTTGATCACCATTAAAAGTCCATAGATTACATGAATTAGAACAAAAAAGTTAATTAGTTAATGTTAATCAAATGAAATATTGAATGCCAGAAGCAAAAGCGAAAATTCAAAATGAAAGTAAAAATGACTCAACATAGATCATTGAAGGATCTATAGGAATTTGGGGCAACGAGGGCCTAGACTGGGCTGAACCCTTAGGTTGGGCCTAATTTATTGTGCAGGCCCACCCGTAACAAAAAATACATGCATAAAGATCAAGACCCGGCACGAGCATTATCACTAGATAGGATAATGACGCAAATAGTCCATAAAATTTGGCCCACTATGCAATGTGATCTCTGAAATTTAGCTCATTATATAATGTGATCACTCAAATTTGTTCATTTGATAATGGAATTTTGGGTCGAACCACAATTCCACGATGGTCCATTCACCTACCATAACTCTTCACAATCATTTGGGGAAAAAAAATTAATCCTCTCAAGTTCTCAACTACTCCAACACTAATGCACTTACGTTTAAAATTACAAAATTTTAAGTAATTGATTTGGACGTTATTTGACGCATAGTCACTGTAGTCACTTCTCTTTCTTTTTTGGTCAGAAATAGTTAAATTCGCCTATTGAAATTTCGTTAGTTCTTTCTTTCACTTTAATCAAGCAGATATATTAGGATTCTACATAAGTCCATTCATTATTAAATAAAGGTCATAAAAATTATATAGGTCATGTATACTTCCTTCAACTTATGAATATATCCATAAATATCTGTGTATACATATTCAATATTACCATTGAGCAACGATGAACTTCTACATAATTGAAAAAACCTAATCATCGTACCGTGTTCTTTAACTTCGTTGATAACATAACACAAATTAAGCGAGATGTAATTTCAACTAACGTATAAATGTTTTATGTATTTACTTATCACATAGCAATTCCATTTTAAACAATTAAATTATTGTTCGTCTTAATTATTCTGGAGGACAAACTCTCAAAAACAAATTATATACCTGTTGCCCGTCAAAGAAACCAACCGAATGGTCTGCAGTTTTATAGAAATTCGTCATCTCTGGCAAGTTTTGTAATGTCAGCCTACGCAAATTGCATGACCTCACTTGGGGAACATCATCTATTTCATCTCCCTCTTCATCTGCCTCGGCATCTGCGACAATTTGCTGCATCAAGTGGCATCTGCTTATTTTAATCTCTTCGAGCTGCAATAATATTCTCGTCATGGACAAAGGAAACAAATGTTTGATTACACCACAGTTGTCCACTTTCACAATCTTTAATTTGTTGAAGGATTCTGGGGCAAGACAGCCAAGACATATCTTTTCCAAGTTGTTCAAATTCTTGAGAAACAGAGATTCCAATCTCGCAAATGCAGTGCATTGCACATTCTCTGTAAAGTGAACAACATACTGAAATGAGGGGCTATTTTGTACGTGAAGATGCTTCAATGCCTCAAATCCTTCGACGCACAAATCGTGAATGCTATCGATGCCATCTTGCAATCCATCCAAGTGGAGATCTTGTGTTTTCTGTAAACACTTTGACACCCACTCTTCAAGAAGAAGATTGCCTGAATGCAGCTCGAGCTTTAAAATTCTAGATTTTGTGTTTTTACCCGACCAATCCCAAACGCCCCCAATTTGGATTTTATGCTTGTTTAGTTTCTGAAATGGCAGATCTCTTGGGAGATAGGCAGAATGAGGGATGGCAATGTATAAAGTGCTCAACTTTTTCATGTTCTTCAACTCAGCCAGGCTGGCGTTGCTTTGCGTTACTTCATCCTCAGCCTCCCATTGATCAAAACTGTATCCCATATACAGCTCTTCTAAATTAACCAATCTTCCAAGCACTCCAGGTTCGATAATTTTGAGCTTAGTGCACCCTGTCAAGTCCAAAAATCTCAATTCAATTAGTTCACCTATTTCTTTGGGCAGACGAGTAATTGCCGATCTATAGAAACTTAGGAACTGCAATCCTTTCAGCTTTCCAAGAATAGTCACATCCTCCAGATGGCAGTAATCTAGACATAGCGACTTGAGGTCTTCAAGGTACTCAAGAGACGAAGGTAGAGAGGTGAAAGATACGCTAGTAAAGTCCAAGACTTGGAGCTTCTTTGTAGATTCAAAAAATGACGCAGGAATTTTGAGAGACGGGTTGTTTTCGTATAACAGAAGCATCCTCAAGTTTGGGCAGTCCAATTTTTCAGGAAGTTCATCAATGCCTACAAAAGGGAAGGACATGGCAGTGCATTTTCTGAGCTCATCCTTTGACCATTCTTTAAACCCATAATCCTCCCTCCCAACCAAGGCATTCCATTGAGTGGAAGCAATAGAGATAGCCACGTCAACAAATATGTCATGCACTTTGAACACTTCCATGTTATCACTATCTAGTAACAAAGAAGAGTCTTGTAGGCTATGTAGATCCATAATCAACCTATCTCTGGCGTCTTCGATGGTCTTGAATTTTTTATATAAACCCAAACCCATGCAGTACGCAAGGGTACACCTCATGAGAATTTTTCCTGAGTCTAGAGCAGAAACCAAGAACAATGATCTGATCCTTTCATCTTTTAAGTCATTGTAATTTAGTTCCACTATTGATTTTGCATCCGACAATTCTATATTAGTCCAAGCATTCCTCCATTCAGCCAAATCTCCATGCTTCAACCTTTTTGCCACCGATAGAATCAAAAGAGGCAAGCCGCCACAATTCTTGATCACTCCATCCACCAACGGTTTAAAATCAAGATCGTTGACTCTGTCCTCCACTATCCTTTCAAAAAGTCTTCGTGCTTCTCCATGATTTAACTCATTGAGTCGGAATTCTCGGTCAATGCCCATGTCAATGCGCAAAACATCTCGGTGTCTAGACGATAGTAATAACTTGCAGCCTCTTACTTTATTATCATCGCCACAAGGGATTCCAACATCCTTTAATTCTAGCTTCTTCCACAAATTATCTAAAATGATGAGAATTCTTTTCTCCCGATCACACTCTAACCTTTCACGCAAACGATCTGCTCTCCCTCGAGCAGTTTCCACATTCATTAGCTTCAAGCCAAGTGCGTCAGCAATTTCTCCTTGGATTATTTTTAGGTCCGGATTGCGTGATACATTCGCCATGACAACCACATCAGACAATTTCTCTTTCTTGACTCGCCTTTCAATGTCCTCCAGAAGCTTGGACTTGCCAACCCCACCTAGCCCATACACCCCAATCACACAGAACTTGTCATCAGCTATAGCCTCCATTACTTCCTCCATGATTTTAGCCCTTGACTCCAAGACATCTTCTTTCTTGTCAACAGATCTTGGAGCGAAAGTGGGAGTAGTGACAATTCCTGTCGGAGTACTCTCATAGTAGACCTTCCGGAAGTTATTATTTGCAGTTTCATCATGAAGTCCCTGAATGACTTGAGTCATCTTCTTCACCTTCTTGCCAACGGGATGGCGCACCATGGGGTTGGGAAGCCACCCACGGAAGCAAGCATTTTTTGCACTTTCACCTTGTTTTAACAAATTTTGTGCTTCACCAGTCCTACTCTCCACTTCATCTAACCACTCCTTAATATCATCGTGTATAGATTTTCCGTCATACATGGCTTCATCGGCGGAGCTCTGCACCCTTTTCCTCGCATTCTCCAGCTTCTTGACTCC
Source organism: Eucalyptus pauciflora (assembly GCA_007663325.1). Taxonomy (NCBI): domain Eukaryota; kingdom Viridiplantae; phylum Streptophyta; class Magnoliopsida; order Myrtales; family Myrtaceae; genus Eucalyptus; species Eucalyptus pauciflora. The sequence continues at coordinate 4,385,513 of VMYD01000024.1, read as the reverse complement.
ATTTTCGAGATCTTGGACGTAGCTCTTGTAGCACAACACATATCCAAATTGGCGTCCAATGGGAGCAAACAGGTACTCACCTAGTTTCGACATGAGATTCGATGCAACAGAGGTTGCAAATTCTGCCATAATTTCTTCTTTATTGTCTAGAAATCCTTTTCTTTTCTTAAACAAATCTGTGCAAAGGAAACTGAACAGAACAGAACTAATCACTTGCGATGCATGAAAAGAAAGGAAGAGCAAAGTGATAAAAAATTTGAACAGCGAAACAGAACCAAAGACGGGAGAGAGAGTGAACATGCCAAAAAAAAAAAAGGTACAGTACTGCGCTTGGTGCATCCAAGCGAGCAACACGGTACTGGTCTACGTGGACAATTTGCAGATGATCGTACGTGGGCAAGCAGCCCACTACTTGGGTTAACCACGTGCAATGGAAGGCTAATTCTTTCCATTTCATTATATTTTCTTTCTGTCGTCCCTCTTTTCTTTGTTGGATTGGGATATGTATACTATAAATCTTAAAATTTATCGTAAAAGTATAATTGGTTATTCAAATTTTAAAAAAGTGTAATCAAGTTTTAAAACTTGTTAAATTTGTGTAATTGAGTCTTTCCGTTAACATCACTAATTTGTGTAACGACAAAAACTAATGTGACATTTTAAAATTAATTTATTTTCTTACTTGGCATTTTTATTAATTTTTGCTTTAAATCTTATTTGAATAATAGAACAAAACTAAAAAAGAAGAAGAAGCTGAAATGATGTTAAAAAATATTTAAAAAAAAATGGGTAGGGATTTGGTTGGGCACTACCAGGAAAGGGCCAACAACCTCACAAGGCCTGGCTAAGGCACACCCTGATTTGGGTTACGTCGGCCCTCACTCGGGCCTAGCAAGGGTTGTCGTCCCTCACCTAGGGCCATCGCTTGCCCTAATTTGGCCAAGCCATGTTGGCCCCAACCGAGGCGTCGCCCAAACTCGAGCGAGCCTCGCTCGACCTGGCAAGGGCCGGCCCCCTCCATTTCCTAGGGTCGACAAAGGTTGCCAGCCACCCTTTAGCGATGGGCAACGGCGGCAACGCCCAACCAACAACCATGATCCCTGCAATTTTTTTTTCTTTTTTCCATATTTAAAAAATTATTTAGTTTTTTTAGTTTTTCTATTATTTAAATAAGATTTAACGAAAAAATAAAAAATGCCACGTGGGAAAATAAATTAATTTAAAAATGCAACGTCATCATTTCTTGTTAGACAAATTGATGATATTAACGGAATGACTCGATTGCAATAATTTAATAAGTTTTAGAACTTGATTGTATTTTTCGAAAGTTTTAAGACTTAGTTATGCTTTTGCGACAAATTTTATAAATTATAATTCACATATCCCTTCTTTATTTTATGTTTCTTGACAATGGGGACGACTCTTCAAGGGCCCAACGAATTTTGCAGTTTCCATCACAATTCCACGCAGAGAAAGTCGAACTGTGTTCCAATTTAAATCCAAAGCACGAGAAGAAACATGACATACATATTATTATCGATTCTTTTGAGTATTGACAGTATGAATTATTTTGAGCTTTTTCTCAATATTTTAAAGCTTAAAACATTTCTTGCATTTTCAGGATTTTTCAGGAAAACAAGAAGTCCTTTCGAAAAATTTAGTGAACAAATAACATTTGATTGCTGGTGCATGTTTGGATCATTGGATGTTTCTACCATCCACCATCTGGATTTGAATAGAAAAATCGTGGGTGCTCCTGACCCTTACGACTTCTCTGAGTGGGCCCACTATTCAAATATTGGGTCCTCCAGGATCTCGCCACGTGTCCGGGTGAGCTCATTTCTCAGATTTCTCTCCCATCTGCTCATTTCACGTCTAATTTCGAAACACCATTAAGGGCGTGCAACGATTTTTTCATGTTTCAATGCAGTTGGGAGACCATTTGCGGGTCTCAAGAGCCACCGAAGATGAAGAAGTCGGAGACCTTCGCCACCCGTTCCCGGCCCCACCAACCGGCAGCGGAGCCCGGTGACGGGCTTTTCTCTAGATCCAGATCTGGATGAGCGGCTCGCGAGCGACGCCGACGCTCGTCCATGGCCGTCGTCGGCGTCCTTCGGCCAGCTCTGGTAGGAGGAGGTGGTGGAGCTGCCGGATGAGTCGTGGGAGGAGGTGGTGGCGGAGTGGGAGGTAGAGGAGGAGGCGAGGAGGGTACGGACCATGGAGAGGCGGGGTGGAAAGCTGGAGGTCAGCTCCTTGTAGAAGGGCCAGCTCCTTGTAGAAAAGCTCGTGGGCGACGCAGAGGGTGGAGGGGGAGCGGGAGGAGAGAGAGATGGTGAACTCGAAGTTGGAGGAGGAGGAGGAGGATGAGAAGAATTGGGAAGGCAACGATGGGGAGGGTGTGGGAGTGGGTGATTCAGCGTTTTGTCTCTTCTCTTCCCCACCCCATAGCTGATGCTTGATGAAGACGATGAGCTTGTGTTGGGTTAAGCGTTCCCGAGAGAGGAGAAGTGGCTGACGCGGAGGTCCAGGAACACTTAACATTTTCATTGTGAAGGATTACGATCAATTCTTAGGGGACTGCACATGCCATGTCCCCTAATAATTAAAAGAGAATCTTTCTAAACTGGCCATCTCTTAATGGGGAAATTCTAAATTGAACGATAACATTGCACCGAATAAAAGTATAAATATTGTGACTTTGTATTAAACAAAAAAAATAAAAATAAAGCTGGGTTATTTCTGCCGCCTCCTCTTTAATTTTATACACATTTTTTTATTATTATCAATTGACCAAAAAATCAATTTATGATCAGAAATAAGGCCAATGACCAGTTCATCCAACTTTTTCCTCTCTCATCTTTTCTCTTCACCTTTTATGTCTATTATTAATTGACTAAAATATCCTTCTATGTGTGAGTCAATTAATGGTTTGCTAATCATAACTTTCATTTTTGGCTATCATCTCTTTAAATTATGATGAATCAAATTTTGTAATACTTTTAAGTTGGTAAGTTTGGTCCATAAATAGTACTTTGATTAGATTGTTAATTTTTTAGTGTAACTATTTTATCCATCTTAATAGTAATAGGACAACCACTGGGGGTTCGCCCCAGTGGCCACCCTTCCATTTTGGAAGTGGGAGGTTGGGGGTTCAAATCCCCACCTTCTCAGGGGGGATTGAGATGGGGACGATTTCATTTCAGGAGTGGGTTTCGACTCCCACGCCCTGCACGGAGGCAGGGCAAAAGTCTGAGAGTGAGTGTTAAAGTAGGATTGGCGTAGGACCGACCAAAAAAAAAAAATAGTAATAGGACAATGCGAGGCGGTCTTTACAATATGCAAACTCTCTCTCTCTCTCTCTCTCTCTCTCTCTCTCTCATGCACCATAGATACTCATGTTCAGTGTTTATCAACAAATAGCTTGCAAATTAAGAAAATTATTAGTTGAGATATTTATAATAGTAGGGGGCAAGTGATGAGGACATAAATTATGCGGTTATGTCCAACTTGCCCAGATAGATATTTGCAAATGACCATTGAACAAAGACAAACCGAACAAGGCAACTAAAAACACACAACTTTCAATTAAGAAGTTGATTAGTTGAGAAATATTGCATAACATTAGAGGGAAATGACAAAGACGAACATATATCACTAGCTATCTTGATCTCCCTGAAGACATGTTCCAGCCCTAGCCCAAACGAAGTTGGCCGTTTCTGATTAGTCAATGCCTCAAATGGCGATGACTTTAAATTCTTTTTTTTTTCAATGTCAATGGGTCGAGAGAGATGACACTTCGTCTTTTTCTAGTTGATCATGCTATGTGAGACTTGGACATATCACGTTATCAACAAAGGGAGTTGGGGTTCAATGGCCAAGATGGGGTTGGAGTGTCATTTGAAGTTCTCATGTAACTGACAGGCCATATCGAGCAAATAATTTTTGTATTTACATCGGAAAAAAAAAATTAGTTCACTTTCTAACTATCTAAAAATAACATGTAGTCTTTCTTGACAAACAATCATGGCCACTATCAAATCGGTGAATTTAAATTTACGTGGTCACATGATGTGATGTTTTTATTTTCAAAAAAGTAATAGAATGATAATTGATGATTTTAAGATTAAAACAACATGATTTTCATCAAAGAGAGGAGAAGAAAAAAAAAGTACAGAAGCAAAATGTCACATTTTCCTTCTCTTTCTTCCTTTCAATTCGCCAAGAAATGCAAACACAAAAAAAGAAAAAGAAAAAGACAGTGATAAAGAGGCATGATTGAAGGTAAAAACGATTATGAGTCGACGTTATATTAAAACCCGAAGTGCATAGAAGTGAACTCCTCTGCATCTTCTGAAACTCTCATAGTCTGTTGGGTCATTTTCCTTCTCTCAACCCCTATTGCGATCTATGTTCTATGGAGAAACTGATCATGGCGTCGGCCACCAAAGTCGAAAAGAGCACCGAGAGCAACGTAGGTTCATTTGGATGGTAAAAATAACAGTAGGCCATCTCTATCCCTTAATAAACAGGGAGTGGTTTTTTTAAAAAATTGGGATCATTTTTCCCCCTTTGATGTTATACAAAATTTACAGATTCAGAATTTTCATCTGAGGAACCTTTTTCGTTCGAAAAACCGAAAATATAACTTTTGATTTTTTCTTGTGAAATATTCCTTTTTTATTTTAAAAAAAAATGGAGTACCTTACTTTTAAAGTTGACGAATCAATATGAATGAATGTAAATTACCGAATTGATGTACATCTAGAATTATCAAATACTTTTTGACAGCATATTTGTAGGAAGAGAAATAGGAAAATTCGTATATGGTTCCTAAAAGTTGAACAAATCTTTTGTGATCAAATGTGGAAAAAACCATAATTTTGCTAAAAACTTCAAAAATATATGCGGCACCAGCCCTTGTTGGATTGGAAACAACTTTCATCAAGAAAGGAGTCATGAGGCATGACCAAGCGAAAACATAAGCGTGAGGGCCCAAGTAATTATATCATCATTGCCATATACTTCTTCTTATTCTTCTTCTTCTTCTTTTTTTTAATGATCGAGGAACCGCCGAAAATCACATTTCGGGGATCACACGACCCTCCGATGCTCGGTAGCACCGTCAGGCCTCGCTGCAAGCTGTTATTTAGACGTAAAACCTCGGGGGCTGGCCTAGTAATCCACCCCTGAGACCTCCACTTAAGTCATAAAAATGCAACGAGAGAGTTCGAACTCTCGACCTCGACGATGAGGGAGAGCGCTCACACCTTCTACGCTACCATAGGTGAGTATTGCCATATACTTTTCCTCACTCCAGTGTCCACAATTAAGTAATTTCATTAATTAGCTACTCTAGGTTTGAAATATCTAGTGACGGTTCGTAGTTTGGTGTGGTCGGCTTCCCCAAATCTCCCCCCCCCCCCATTCTCCCCCAACAAAAAAAATAAAAAATGCTTGAGAGTCAGCAATACAAAACAATCTATGGCCCACCGAAAACTTTATATTTTGTCTTTGGCATTGGTAAATACATGTTGAAGCGTTCCTCTATTAAGTGCACGTATGAAGTGCAAGAAAATGTCACGTCAAACATTTAGAATAAAAGAAGTATTCAATGATTTTCAAAAGAGTAGGTCGTGTATCAATTGGCAATGGTTACATGAGAGCGAGAATATTTAGTGTGTATCAACTGGCAATGATTACATGAGAGCGAGAAAATCTAGTATACATGTGAGACGAGGGAAAAAAAATCCTACACTAAATATGTGAAGTAAAAAAGGTCGGGGTAATCAAAAATATGTTATTAACCAATAAATTTTCAAAAAGAGGTATGTATTTATTAGGAGAAAATAGAGTCAACCAAAAGAGCGGATTATGTGCGCTAGCCAAAATTAAATAGTATGATGACATCTTTAATGATCAGGGGTTATCAATCTCGAACTCCTCATTATTAAGTTCTGTATTTCAATAAATGCAGCATATTAATGTCTAATTTAAGATCTTACTATTGGTCATCTTAAGATAAATGGATATGCTCCTTTTGCATTCATAAAACTTAATGAAAGCTAAAGGTTCTAAAATCCTGATTTTATCAACAGAATTTTGTAGAATGGTCATATCCTCGGTCTTCTTCTTTTTATTTTTCAAGCATCATTACTCATTAGTGTAGATGAAGCTCACACAAGCCACCACAAAACCCTCGATCGTTTCCCGATGTCTTATTTTAGCATACTAGATTCTTTTTGCCCTATTCATGGAATAGAATAGGCTGTCTAGAAGTTACATTTATCATAATTTTCAACATTTGTTTCATCATCACTCATTACGAGAGGTAGATAAAGCCGCAACAAGTTAAGCTCTATTTAGTTAGACAATGAGTCATGTGCAAATTCACGTGACATAATAAAATACAATCAACAAGTCAGGATAACATAAAAGATGATACACTTGATTTGTTCATTGAGGAAGTCTGGTTAGCATCTCTTTCTCTCTCTCTCTCGCTCTATTTAGTTAGACAATGAGTCATGTGCAAATTCACGTGTCATAATAAAATACAGTCAACAAGTCAGGATAACATAAAAGATGATACACTTGATTTGTTCATTGAGGAAGTCTGGTTAGCATCTCTCTCTCTCTCTCTCTCTCTCTCTCTCTCTCTCTCTCTCTCTCTCTCCCCCAAAATTTTACTTAAATGAAATTATCATAATATTTGTAAAGACTAAAAGGGTACAAAAAAGTACTAAAAAGATCATATATATTTTTTGTTCATTTAGGAGAAGGATTGAAAAGAAGAAATATTTTAAAAACGGGACAATAGTGTAATAATGAAAACTTATAATTAGTACTAAAAGACTGATTTGATTTTGTTGGAAAGTTGAGAGACTAGATTGAAAAAATTAAAAAATTGAGGATTATATTGAACATTTAGGAAATATTCAAGGATTGCATTGAACGAATTAAAAATCCAATGATAACATTACATGTTGGGTCAAAGGTTGGGTCAAAGGTTATAGACTATTTGTGTCGTTTCCCTTTCTGAAAATGTTATGTATTAATTCACGTGTAATAATTGTATGCTTTAAAGGATCTTAGGTGTTCTGCAATTAATAAATATCAATTTTTTTTTTCCTATCAATTGTAATAGGCTGGATCATCTAAATGCCTGTGAGCAGAGACTTGCTATTTTTCCAACCTCACCCTATCGTCTGCAAGTCACAAATTACACTAGCAACAAGAAGATGGTTATACACACAACTACCATTTTATAGTCATATTAAGCTAAGAGAGACAAATATTGGTGCCTCTGCAATGAGTTTATGTCACAATTATCTCACCCATTTTTTTTTTCTTTTCTTCCTTTTTCTTCTGTTTTGCTTTTGTGTTTTTTAGGGTTCAATCAATAGAACCAGATTACAAAACAAAGGGTGAAAGATAAAGAAGCGTTGATAGCACACAAAAATAGCACACGTACCAGGAATGGCTTCACTGACTTGTGTGCAAAGATGGATGAAGAGGAATGCAGTCACCAGTCCTGATAACATCAGAATATAATTGAACAAGTTAGCAAAACGCAAAAACAAGTGGACACTGTTGGGGAAGAAAACAGCGGGGGACTGAAAATTCGTTGATGAGAAAATGTAATCGAGGAAGGTGTTTCGATACCTTCAGCATCGACTTAGAACGACTAGAGGATCAAGGATCGAGGATTCTTGGCTGAGTTCTTGCAATGGGCATCCAGTTGGTTGGCCATTTATATAATGGGCACTCGTGACTGCTTTTTTGACCTGAGCGAAGTTCATTGTTCATTAACAAAAAATTAATCAATTATTTACATCTTGCAATTAGATAATTGATTAGTTGAGAAATGCAAATTAAAGGGAACTGATGAGGACAAGATTCATCACTGTGGCTTTGCTCCTACTTGCCCAGATAAATAATCACAAATGACCATTGGACAAAGAGAGAACGAGGGCAATGACCTCAACGTCTTTGTTTCTTCTTGTCGATGGCGTGGAAAAACACGGCATTTCTTGTTCTTTTATTTTTGTTTTCATTGACCATGATCATAGACATAGGAAGTTGCTAAGAATGAGCGCTGGGGCCCAGTGACCATGGTGGTTGAGTGGGAGTGTCATTCCAAGTTCTCGCATAGGTGGTAGGCCAAATCCAGAAAAAAAAAAATCATATTTTTATATAAATACGGTCATTATCATCTTTTCCGTCCAAAGGTACTTACGTGGCAAAATGGCGCTTCCTGTGTAAGCTGATGTGGCATTTCTTGTTATTTAAAAAGTAAAAGACGAACAAATTAGTTATCTTAAACTCAAAAGAAAATAATTCTTTTCAAACAGGTGAAAAACCAATGTAACGGAATCTTGAAGCATAAGCAAATGTCGCATTTTCCTCCTCTTTCTTCCATTCAATTTGCAGAGAGATTAAAAGCACAAACAAAATCACAGTGAAAAAGAGGAAAGATTGAAGAGAAAAAAAAAATTATGAATCGGATGTTATACTTAGGACAGACAGCCTTGATCAAACAATTTTAGAAGATACAAAGGAGCAACTGTCAATGCACTTCGGATTTGAATTTACAAGATTAGGTTAGGGTAGGCGACATAAGGGGCTTTATTGCGAGCTTGACGTCATCATCGTGGGGATCATAATTGGGATTGAGCGATCAGTCGATGGCTTCCCCATCCCCGTTGATGCAAGGCTTCACCAATATCATTACCAAATTATGTACATCGGGAGTTCGGGACTTGTTACTTTTTGAAAGGGCTTTTGTCAGAAGAGATATAGGAAATTCGTTCTCATAGTCCTAAAAGTTCAACAAATCCTGAGCGTAATCTACTACGGATATAATGTTGGAAATAACCTTTAATTCTCGAAACACTTTGAAAAAATATATGCGGCAATAGTGCTAGTTAGATTAACGGAACGATTTGAAAGGAGTTAAACTTCCGCGATTGAAAAAAATATGGTCTCAAATTGCTCTTTTGCTATAAATCTTCTCAAATGTCTTTAGGTAAAAGACGTTTTAATATAATCAACACTTAGGTCTTTGGCCAAAAAACAACCATACTTATGTTAGTTTCAAGATGTTCATAGTAGAAATTATCTTTTAAATAATGTTATTCTTTAAGATCCATGTAATCGTCTCCTTTATTGGCAAAATTATGGTCAAGGTCCTTTGAGTTATTTTCTTTCACTCAACCAAAAGGCATTCATTATTCTTTAATGACCAGTTGGGAAAATTATGGAGTGGTGTGGTCCCATAAAGTAAGACATTTTCCTCGAACCCTTCATATCTAATAAGGACTACTTTTGATTAGTGAGCAATAATTTACATGAGCACGAAATAAGATTCCCCTTTTCTCGTTCACAAATGTATGGAATAGAATAATAAATATTTTCTACTACAATGATTAGTACAAGACAAAACATAACCATAAGGGCCAACGTAATAATTTCTTCATTTGCCAAACACATTTTCTCAATCTAGTGTGCACAATGAAATAAATTTATTAATTTTATACTCTAATTGAAAGCATCTACCTAATGGACGGCTCATAGATAGGAACTTCCGCTATGTTGTAATTGATAACAAGCCTATTTTATTTGACAAGATGGGCTCATGTGAATTAAGTCATTTTCACAAGAAATAATTTCACTTATATCTTTTGAGTGTTTGGTGTGATCACTTCCCTTAAATGCAAAAAATAAAATTAAAAACGCTTGAAGGTCAGCAATACAAACCAGTCTATGGCCCACCAAAGATTTTGTTTTTCTCTTTTTCAGCATTAGCAAGTACAATTTGAAGAGTTCCTTTATTGAGTGCAAGTATGACGTAAAAAATATATATATGAATAAAAAGAAGAATTATATCATTATCAAAATAGGAGGTCATATATCAATTGGCAATGGTTAACCTCTGTTTACTAGTGATGGTAGAGTTACTTTTTTAATGTTTCGGAAACAAAGAAAAGTGGAGAAAATTGAAGGTTTGGGTGGAGATGCAGAGAACTTTAAAATTTTGATGAGAAAGTCAAACGTGAACTGTTGACATTTTCTCCCATGAGTTTCCTCATCCCCTTAACTCAAATATAGCAAGCCATGGAACTATTGTTATTGTACACACAATTCTGTTTTGGGCCTCTTTGGTCTTATAAGTTATCTATATTTAAAACATAATTTGGGGGAAAATTACTAAAAAAATTATAAATCTATTGGATAACGACAAATTCAGTCCTAAAACTTCTGATGATTTATCAATGTAGTCCTTCCGGTAAATTTTGATTGGAAATTACTAACATGGACGTTGATTGTCACTGACGTGAATAATTTTTGCGATTCTTTTTAATTTTTCTGAAATTTTTATTCTTTTATTTTCTTTTATTTTTCTCTTCTTTTTACTTTTCATTTCTTTCTTCCTCCTGTTTTCTACTCCGGGCTGGCCTAATCGCTGGCTGACTTTATGTACATCGCGATTTATTAAATATTTTTTGAAAGTGTTTATGTAGGAAGAGAAATAGAAAAAGTCATGTTTATGGTTCTTAAAAGTTGCGCAAGTCGACAGTGTAATCTATTGGGGGTCAATATGTGGAAATTTTTTTTTATCTCTCGACCCACTTTGAAAGCGTATGCAATCCCAGTACTCCTTGGGCTAGAGAAACGATTCACCAAGAAAGGAGTTATGAAGCACAGGCAAGTCGAAAAATAGCAGTATCTTTGCAAATGGTACTCGTAGGAGGGTAAATTTGGACAGCATAAGGAAACTTTCGAACCAATTAAGGTTATGGTCAACCTTCACCGAAAAAAAGAAATATGGCCTCAAAATTGGTCTTTTGCTAATAGACGTTCTCAAAGAATCAATACTTATGTTAGAGTCCAGGCATTCTTTGAGAGCTATGTTAATATAGGACGAAGAGAAACAAAAAAAGTCAACAATTATGGTGTGGTGTGGTCCCTTCAACGAAGACGTTTTCCTCGAACCCTTCTAATCTAATAAGGAGGAAGTTTGGATTGGTGAACGATAATTTACATGAGCAAGCCTTGAGATTCTCCTTTTTCACTTACAATGCGTGGAAAAGACTAATACTTCTTTTTTCTAAGCTATGAGTCATACAAGACAAAAACATAATTGTAAGGGCTTACGTAATGGTTTCCTCGTCCCCATACACATTTTCTTTATGTTCACAATAGAATAAATTTATTTATTGAAAAAATCCTGCTAATGGACGCCTTGCTGATGGGATCTTCCACTATTATTGTAACAACGAGTCTATTTTATTTTACGGTGTGGACTCATGCGAATATTTTGTTAGTTAATTTGGCCCTTTTCACAAGTATTAAAATTTCACTTAAATCATTTGAATGCTTGATATTCGGTTGGCAAGGGTTAAAGAATACCGGTTTCTATCTGATAACGGGTCCGCTACTCGGCCGAGTAATAGTCAAATACCTGACTTTGCAATTCAAATTTAAGTTTCGCCTGCTCAATCTAGCAGATGTACAACCATTTTTTAGGGGCACCCAAAATTCTCAATGGCAAAAAAAATTAGCTGTTTGAAGTGTTAGTAATAGCTAGTTGAGTTTGTTTTCCAAATAAATAGGGTAACCCCTTGTCATGGGCATGCGTGTACATAAAAAATACAGAAACTCTCTCGTATTCACTTTGCAAATCAACTTTTTGTGATAAAATTTGTTAGAGAAATTCTTTATAGAAGAGTACACCGTGTGTATAGGAGTAGTGGCTTCATTAAGCCAACCTTCGGGAAGTAAATCGGTCTTAGGAATGGAGTTAGAGCTAGTTTGGGCTGAACCACTATTAATTGGTTGAACATCTATCTTCCCTACACTCTTTATATTTACGCACGCCAAATGTTTGATATATTAACTGCCATTTAAACATATTTTCAGATATACATCATATTTAGAAGCGTAGTATCCGAGGAATTCATCTTTTGCTCTTCATGCTTAGTGATTGTAACATCAATAGAAAAGTTACAAGTGGCTAAAGGACAAGCACCTGGTTTTTATAATGAGCACTACTAGGGGTGCAACCGGACCACGTATATTAGGAAACTAGACTGACCCACCCGGAAAATAGGGCGAGAACTGGTTCCCGTTGAAAACGGTCTGGGAACTGGTTCCCAAAATTCTAAACCAATTTGAACCAGTCCAGGAACTGGTTCCGAGTGATTACCCACCTAGGAACTGGTTTTTAAACCCTATTTTTTCCCCTGATTTCTATTCTTATTTCTGTCGTTGCACGGCCTTTTTTCCTCTTGGCTCTCTCAGATGTGCACGGCGCTCCTCCTTCGTCGTTCCTCTTCCTCGATCGCTTCCCTCCCTCACTAGTTCACCATCGCACTATCCATCGCCGGCTCACCTTCACACCGTCCATCGCTGGCTCCCTCTCGCAACGTTCAACGAATGGCATCCGTTGCCGCCAAATTCCTATGATCTGATTTTACTGTTGTAGAACCAACGTGACAAGACCTGCTTCGCCAAGTACTATGTCCCCCTCGAGGACTCCGAGAAGCACAAGCTCGAGTATGAGGTAGCCCCCCTTTCGCTCGATTTTTTGCTTGTTCCCTATTTCTCAAGGCCAAACTAGCATTTTGCTTGGCTGTAATCTATGTCTTCTCTTGTGTGCATGGTTTGATGGATTTTCAGGTTCATCAATTGGTGGTCAACAGAGATCCTAAGTTCACCAATTTTATTGAGGTTAGGAATTTTTGATCTTTTTGATCTTAAATTTGTTAGGCTCTTTTGTGCAAATGCGTCGTTAGCGCGCATTATACAGATTGCTCTCATTGATTATTTTGTTAATTGGTGAATCTTCGCTTAGCCACTCTAGAATTTGGTGTCAACCTCAGTCTCCCCCTAAAATATTCTCGTGTATTAATGTATAATTCAAAACCATATAGTATATCAGGTGGTTGCAAAATAGGTTTAGGTGGAAATATCTTTGACCCTAGAACCGGACTGAAAAAATGGGGTGGTTCGAGTGCAGGATCCAGTGCAAACAAGGTGGAATACATGGTCCAAAAAATGGGAATCGATTATAACAGTATCTGGTATAGGACAAACTTGCATGCTCATTTCTCATCAATAACTTGCAATTAAGAATTTTTATAAAAAAAAAAATTAAGGAATTGATTAGTCGAGAAATGTGTGATACCAGAGGAAAATGATGAGGAGAGAATTCATCGTTGTGGTTCTCTCCAGCTTGCCCAAATATATGATTGCAAATGGCCTTCGGACGAAGACAATTAAAACAAGGCAACAATTATGGTGTGGCGTGATCCCTTCAACTAAGACGTTTTCCTCGAATCCTTTGATCTAATATGGACAAGTTTTGATTAATAAGCAATAACTCACATAAGCACGCCATAATATGCATTTTTTTTCTTACAAATATGTGGAAAGAGACTAATATTTCTTCTTTTATGCAACGATTAGTACAAGACAAAACATAAAAAGTAAGGGCCTATGTAATAATTCCTTCATGGCCATACACATTCTCATTAATGTGCACGATAAAATAAATTTATAAATTAGTTACTCTATGATTGAAAATATATAGCTAATGGACGGCTCGTAGATAGGACCTTCCACTGTGGCTGTAATTGATAAGAAGCCTAATTTGTTTGATCATGTGGACTCATGTGAAGTTTATGTTAGTTAATTTGGCCGTTTTCACGATTTATGAATTTCACTTTAATCATTTTGAGTGCTTGCTGAGTGATTCCTTCCCTTAATTCCAAAAATGATGAACAAAACACTTGAACGTCGGCAATACAAACCAATCTATGGGTAATGAAATCTAAATAAAACGGTGAAGATTTTCCCTTTTCTTTTTTTGACATTAGTAATTACATTTTGCAGCGATCATTTATAGGTACACCTATCAGATGAAAAAAAGAAATGCCACATCTGACATTTGGGATGATAAGTGTACGATGATTCTTAAGAGAGGATGTCATGCATCAAATGGCAATGGTTGGCCCTAGCTTAATAGACTCACCATGTGAGAGAGAATGTCTACTGCACACGTGAGGTAGGAAATAAGGAAAATCTCACACTAGATATTTTCGTTTGAAAAAGGATCAAAGCATTTGATAATACCTTATTAGCCCAAAAGTTTTCAAAAAGATGTGCATGTTTATTAGGAGGAAAGAGAGTCAACCAAGAAGAGTGTGTGCTGGCTTGAATTGGATGTCATGAAAACATCCTAAGTATTCGGAGATTATCAGCCTCCACTCTTCATAATTATGTTCTATATTCAACAAATGCATCAATTTGATTGTCTATGTTAAGACAAATGGACATGTACCTTTTTAATTCATAAGATTTAATAGAAGCTAAAGGTTCTAAAAACCTAATTTTATCAAGAAGATTTTGTAGTATAGTCATATCCTCAATCTTATGTCCTTTTATCTTAGTATAATTCCTCAGAAAAAATTACCAAAAAAGTCTTAAACCTATTGCAATTTTTCCAAATCAATCATAAACTTTCTTTTTTTTGCCAATTCGGTCCTAAACATTTTGTAAACATGCTAATTCAGTCCATCTGGCTAATTTTGGCTGGTTAGCGCCGGCCATCTAACCGTCATTGATGTAGCAATTTTTTATTGTATTTTATTTTTTCAAATTTTTTATTAATTTATTAATTTTCTTTTATTTATTATTATTTTTCCTTTTCTTCCTACTTTTCCTCTTCTCTTGCCAGCCATTGGGTGAAGCCTATGGGTGGGGGGCGAGGCCCCCTTTGCTCGCAACGAGGCCATGGCGACGCTGGCCTCATCCAGACTTCGGCAAAGCCGCCTTGCCCAAGACCCCCAGGCCTTGCCTAGTGGCCAGCATGATTGTGGGGAAGAGAAGAAGAGAAGTAGGAACAAAAGGGAAAAAAAAAATAATAATAAAAAAAGTAAAAAATAATTTAAAAATTTCCACGTTAGTGTCGCCCGGCCATTGGCAGCCACATTAGCACCGGCCAGTTAAAATTGGTTGAATGGACTGAATTGGTACAATTACAAAAGATTTAAAACTAAATTGGCCAAAAAAAAAGGTTTATGACTAATTTAGAAAATTACAATAAGTCTAGGACTTTTTTGGTAATTTTCCCTAATTACTCATTAATGAAGATGGAGCTCACACAAGACACCACAAAACCCTCCGCTGCTATCATAACATTCTAGCTTCTTCCAATTCATAATAGAACAGACAGTAAAAAAGTCACATTTACCATCTTTAAAATTTTAGCCATAACTAATCTTTAGTTGCAACCTTTATTTACAAGTTATTGCTATTGCCCCGAAATTATATGTTTGTAATGGTTATATGTTTTCTACAAGTTTGTGCAGGCTGGCACGGGTTAAAGGAGACCTAACCTCGTATGAAAATAGGTCTGGATACCCGGCCATTACTCGACCAACCGAATATCTGGGCAGGTTTGGCTGGATACTTATGTTCCATAGAGAGGCCAATGATGACTTGAGTAGCCGGGGTCAAAAAGAGGGATCGAGAGCATCACAGCAGTGGTTGCAGCAACACCACACTTACCTCGACGATGGCATTGAAAATGTATGCGGCCCCATTACTTAGTTTGATTGGATGTTTCGTCGAGAATGAAGTTATGAAGCATTAACAAGTCAAAAAATCACAATATATTTGCAATCCGGAACTCGAAGGAGGGCAAATTGGTTAGGAAAAGTACCAAAAAATTACTAAACCTATTACGTTGGTACAAATACAGTTCTAAACTTTTTAATTTGATCAAATTAATCTTAAACATTTTTACAATGGTACCAATTCAGTTCATTAGGCCAATTTAGACCGGAAATTGCTTATATAGATGCCGGTCATCCTACACAACATGGTTGATGCTAATGTAGACATTTTCAATAATATTTTAATATTTTTTTTGAATTTTTTGTATTTAAAAAAAATTCTTTTTTTCTTTTTTTCCTATCCCCCTTCTTTGCTTTTTCTTTTTGCTGGTGGTCATCACCGACCACTAGTCATAGCCATGGCCGATGAAGGCTATCCTCGCCTGGTCATGCCTTGATGGCTAGTGCTCGCCCTCGCCTTGGAGTGGCTTGGTAAGGCCGACCATTGCCTGCAGCTGGTGAGGGCAACCCACACAAGGCCAGCCCTCACCAGCCATGGTTGTGGTCGGTGGCCGACAATGGCCATCGGCAAAAAGAAAAAGTAAAGAAAAGGGAGAGGGAAGAAAAAGAAAAAATAAAAATTATTTCGAAAATTCAAAAAAAAATTAAAATATAATAAAAATATCTACGTTAGCATTGACCATACTACGTATGATGACCAGTGTCCATCTCAATTATTTCTAGCCTAAATTGGTTGATGGACTGAATTGGTACAAATGTGAAAAAGTTTAGGATTAAATTGATTTAATTAAAAGATTTATGATTGAATTGGTACCAATACAACAGATTTATGATTTTTTTTGTACTTTTTACCAAATTGGTCTATGGTCAACCTTTAGCAAAAGAAAGAAATATGGTTGCAAATTGGACTTTTGCTAATAGACGTTCTCAAATAATTGATCTTTTGTTGATAGACGTTTTAAATTAATAAACATGTAGGTCTTTGTCCAAAAAACAAACGATACATACGTTAGTTTCAAGATGTTCGTAGTAGAAATTAATTTTTAAATGATGTAATTCCTTAAGATTCACGTAATAATCTCCTTTGCGGGTAAAATTATGGTCAAGGTCTACTGAGCTTTTTTCTTCAACTCAACCTACAGGCATTATACTTAATTGACTAGACTTCGCACAAATTATGTAGAAGTGTGGTCCCGTAAACTCAGACGATTTCCTCGAACCCGTGCCCATCTAATAAGGACAAGTTTTGATTAATCGGCAATAATTTATACAAGCACGCCATAAGATTCCTCTTTCTAGCTTACAATGTGTGGAAAGAGACCAATATTTCTTTTCTCTTACAATGATTAGTACAAGACAAAACGTAACCGTAAGAGCCTATGTAATAATTTATACAAGCACGCCATAAGATTCCTCTTTCTAGCTTACAAATGTGTGGAAAGAGATCAATATTTCTTTTTTCTTACAATGATTAGTACAAGACAAAACGTAACCGTAAGAGCCTATGTAATAATTTATACAAGCACGCCATAAGATTCCTCTTTCTAGCTTACAAATGTGTGGAAAGAGACCAATATTTCTTTTCTCTTACAATGATTAGTACAAGACAAAACGTAGCTGTAAGGGTCTATGTAATAATCGACTATTTAAAAAATTATATTTTTCAAATCATTCATTTTTCGCGAAAACAAATGGAATTGTGCAAAATGCTGCAAGACTCAGACCCGAGGGTCTCAAGATGAGCTTATGGATTAATTTCCATAGAATTCAGTCTTCTCTTACTGCCCAAGGCTCGTTTTATTGGCAAAGCCAGAAACATGTGGAGTACGTTCCCTATGCTTGCTGCAAATAGCTGCTTCATTTATAAGATGTCTAATGATAGTAAACATTGAATCAAATCCCTGAATACTCGCTTGCATAGTAGTCCGTCCGACGTGCGATGAGTGCAGCAACAATTAGCTTGTTCTTCATCCTGTCGACGTAACCGTAGTAAGCCTCTCTCCAGGACTTCTTTACCATCAAAGTGCCGCAGACACCCCAGAACCCGACAGAGAAACCGAGCCCAATGCTCAGGAAGAGCCAGAAATGCTCGAGATCATCGCCTCCGTCTTCGCTCATGCTGTTTCCGCCGCCATCATCAGGAGATTATGGCTGTTTCTCGTCGCCAGGGCAAAACTCTGGCAATGGAATCCCACAGAGGCCGACGTTGCCCTCGTAAATCGATGTGTCGTTGAGGGTTAGGAACTGGTTGGTCGTCGGGATTTTCCCCGACAAGCCATTGCATGACACATTCAAGTCATCGTCAGGAGATTGTGGTGGCTGTTTCTCACCGGTAATGAAGCCACAACTGCCCTTTTGCCAACTCAAGTCAAGTAAGAGGGGCGAGAAAGGAAGATGATGGCTCTTGAAAAGTCTCGAGTCTCATATTCCAGCTCACTTTTTGATCCAATTTCGCCGAAACTTTATATGCCAAGCTTTTAGAAAAAGAAAATTCAAATCAGTCTTAAATCAATTGTATGGATTTTGCTTCAGTCCAAAATATTCTAATTTTGTTGATTTAGTCCTCAAATCTTTATGCAAAATTTCAATATAATCCTTCTGGACAATTTTTGTTGAAGCCAATGTGGCTGTGTGTCACGTAGGACATCCGGCCACAATTGGATTGCCATGTCAACAACTTTCAGTGAATTGATTCTGTTGTGTTATGTTTTTTTTTTTTGGGCAAAATGTTGTGTTATGTTTAGCAAACAGTGAATGTGGTTGCCTTGCCGCTCAGATTAAGCGGCCAACGCTCATGAATACTATCATTAAGCTCACGATCTTTTGGTACATTCTTGGTTCATTAGCATGTCGGTGTTATGCGGGTGTCTCTTTTTCTAACGGGTAGTCGATGATTTTATTAAAATTCGTGCTCAAACGTAACCGAATTTCCCGGTTCCCGTAAATTATTATTTCAAATTTTTGGTTCATATTCATAATCATCACTTAAATTAGACGATAGTCACAATCCCTGAAAGGACAGGAGAAAAAAAAAAACAAGAAGTCAGTTGCGAATCCAGACCCGGCGTCACCGACAACCGCGAAAATTCACAAGGCGGCTCGGCCCCCCGCCTCCGCGGATCGATTCAGTTACAACGTATCTTTCCCCACAAATATTCGCTGATCGCCCCCCGATCCAACGGCCCAGAACCGTCCGCCGCCGAGCCATCATCTGGGCCCTCCAAACCCGTGTGACTTTCCAGATTTCGTACCCCCCAAAAAAAAAAAAAAAGAAAGAAAGAAGGAGATAAAAAAAGTGGAGCAAGCAAGCAGGCAAGCAACCACAGAGTGCCGTTTGAGGTTCAAACGTTGTAATCAGCCCAAATTTCACAGAGACTGCTCCTGTTGGAAATTGTCGCGCCTACTCTCTCTCTCTCTCTCTCTCTCTCTGCCTTCAGCGCGAGGGGGGCGGTTGTCACGTCTCGATCGAAACTACGACGGTCTTATCCGAATCTACGAAACGAACCCACGTCGAACGATCTGCGCGCACAGCGACGGGACCTGAAATTGGTTTCCTTTTGGAGGGCTGTGAATGGTGTCGGAAGCGAATCAAGCTCGAGGCTCTGCGTGTGCTCTGGGATTCTTGGAGAAATTCGTTGCCATGTAGAGAGATAAGAGCTCGGTTCGACGTGCGACTAGGTGTTGATTTCCCTCATTCGACGACATTCCGTAATATGATGACCATGACTAGGATGCTGTATCACCTTTGTTGAGGCAGCAGGGGATCGAGTAGAGAGGATAGTTAAGACCCGTGATGACCCGCGACGCTCCTTGCCGTAGAGAGGGAACAGCTGAGAAAACATTGGGTGCATCTCTTTTGCCACCTCATTTTTTGTAATAGACCATTGATTGCGTGAAACGTGTCCTCACTGGGCCCGCTGCCGCCCTCTCCCCTCTCTCTCTCTCCCCGCTGGTTTCCGGCGTCTTGTTTCGGGCAGATTTCTTTCTTGAATTTTGCAGGGGGGATACGAAGAGCCATCATTAACATGACAATCAACGACCAAATTGGCATAAAATAAATTGCATTAGGAGAGCAAGATCTAGCATAATCAAATAAGGAACTTGTCATCTCTAGCTAAGCTAAAGGAAAACCGCAATCAACATATGAAAAAAGCATAATCAAGGGCATTCATTTTAAGGACAATCAAAACCTTATAGTAAAACCATAAGGGCTTGTTCACTATTTGAGCACAATTTTCTTATCAATGATTTTCCCATAACTTTAAAAGAAGGTTACCCTGAAAGACTAAATTTAAGCATTTTCTGACCTTAGGAAAAATAATTTTTTTCACAATTTTTAATTATTTTGTAAAAAATATTTTTTATTCAATTAATTATTACCTGGCCAGAACGCGGATGAACTTGGGCTCACGGTTTAGACGAGAGGGCACAATTGATCTCATCCTCAAGCCCACTCCATTTCCGTCTTTTTTAAGCCCAATTCAGGAAAACTCCCAAGTGAGCCCACTCTTCCACCAAAGCTTCACTAAGCCCATTTCCTTGTAACTGAGTGCACTAAGCCCATCTTACTAAAAAGAACTCAGCCCAAGCACTTCCAAACATGAAGCCAGCTCGAATCTATTAAAATCACTCAAGCCCAAAATAACTAAATCATTGAATAAGCCCAGATTCGACAAAACGCAATTTAAGCCCCTATTGGCGTGGCCGGACTGCCGGAGGACTCCTCACTCTCAAACTCTCTCCCTCGGTTGCTCTCCCGATCTCTAAACCTCTGAATCTCTCTAGGTCTTCCTTCCTTTTTGTAGACCGTGAGGGAGGAGGAAGGAAGAGATCTTTGGGCCGGGCCAAGGACAAGGGGAAATGGGCTGGCCGGCGTGGGAAAAGAAGAGGGAAAAAAAAAAGGCCGGGCCAGCGTGCCCTGGCCCAATCTCGCTTTCTTTTTAAAATAATAATTTAAAAAAATTAAAAATAACAATAATTCTTTAATTTTTTTAAATTTTAAAAGTAATAATGCAAATGCTCATAATACCTAAATGCGATGCAATTTAATAAGATGATTTTTGTTAGGGGTTAACATTAATCCTTAATATTATGTAAAATTAAGGAATGATTAGATGGATTGCTAAAACTTAGATGTCTACATTACTTTTTCAAATTTTCCTTCATCACACCCAAGTACTTCAGAAACAACCACAAAATTAAACTATACTTGTATTCACGAAGAGGTGAATCATATTCACCTACTAGTAGTATGATTAACAATTTATAGAAACAACACTTGCACAATGAGACTGCTTCTGTCCTTCAACAACCCCCCCCCCCCCTTTTTTTTTGGCTTTTAAAGAAGTTGCACTGACAGAAAATAATAGAGCTCTTTACAAAATTTCAAACCTTTGGTGGTAGCTATATGCAAATCGAGCATGAACATAATCCTTCATTTGTTTATCTTTTGTGATGTTCAAGAAACTTTGGCACAAATGGCACTTCTCGAAGAACCGCTCAAGGAGGGGCACGGATGCCCTTTTGGTACCATTCATAAAAAGGTTTTCATGGGATCTCTTCAATTTTGTTTCCTTAAATCCTCTTGTATGTAGAGATGATTAGTCATGGCGCTCGAGCAAGTAAAGCAAGTAAAAATTAAACAAGCAAGCAATAATAAATATGAACCAAATAAATAAACAAATAAAGGTGGAAAGAAATAAAGAACCCAAGCCTCGTGTAAAAATTTATAAAGCCTTGTTATTAATTTCCGGAATAGGACTTTCGTGAGTTATAAATGGAAACTCAATATCAACTCTCTAAAATAAACCACCACTAAAAAAATATCAAATATGCAAATGCAACATGCTATATGAATACTAAATGAATTATTTCCCTAAATGAACTGTGATATATGGAAATAAGAATCTAATTGATACTATCTAAATTTAGTACAATGCAAGCTGCTTTAGTTCCCCTAAATGCAATCCTAGATGTATTTTCCGATGGAGATGCAATCTATTTTTATTTATTCTGTTTTTCTGACCCTTTCCTTTTATTTTTTATATATATTTTTAAACACGAAATTGAACTGAGATAATTAACCAAGTGCTGAAATAAATCTGAGCTAAAAGCTTAGACGCATGAATCAACCCATGTTTCAGCTCCATCACCGTCAATTTGATCGTCTACCATCTCCGATCGGTATCATCCGCCGTCACATCTCAGTCGCTAGCCACCCGCAGCCTCGGCCGTGACAGAGCAGAGCATCTGACGCGCATTACCACCGCCAATCGAACTTCTGTCTTGTGCTCTTTCTCTCTCTCGTCTTAAGGCATTGGAGACTCCTTCTAAGCGGATGATTTCACGCTCCGCAGGAGAATTCATTCACAACGACAACCGCAACACACTCTCTGAAGCTCGGTGCGCGCGCGGGAGCTGAGGAACCGAGCAAAGCAAGAACACAACGCACAGATTGAGATGGCGATTCCTCTCTAGCAATTTTTAGCTCGGTTTCTCATGTTATATTCCTTGCCAATTGATAGGAAATTCCCTTTGTGTGACATTTCACCCTTCATGCACACCACCTGTTCGCCGTTTTGCCTCGTAGATGACAGTGATGAATCAATTGATCAATGTGAGATTGCAAAGCAGTGAGTTGTACGTTATTGTTCAATGTAACTGATCATATATTGCGAATTGATCATTCATCCTTTCGTAGCCTAGAGTTCTCCTTCCCTTGCAACTTCCATTTACTTTGTCCTCGGCCAATCAAATACTGCTTTGGGAGCGTGGCTGAATTGTCTTCTAAACTGGGAGCCTCTGGATTTATTTTTGAGCTTGAGGTGTTCAAAGTGCGCATAATTGTCTAGGTTTTAATGTAGAGAAATCCTCTATAACCACAAATTGTTCATTTGTTGGAGTTGTAGCTTTTCCTTCGCATGCTAACTGCTGCTCCGTTTTGGGCTTCACATGCGATGGGAACGTTATGGTATCGTTTGTGTCATGCTTACAATGTACGTGCATGTACATGGTGGTTTATCTTGGTTGTCATCATTTGCTTGCACAATATTTATTTCAAGCTGTGCTGATTCTTGAATTTGTACACCTGCTGCATTGTAGGCTCATTGAATATGTCTATTCTTACGGTACATAGCTCAAATTTGTTGGATTCATTTTTTTTCTTGCTGTACTTACTAAAAAATATGTTGATTTCTTGGTTATGAGAGTTGTTCTAAGAATATGTTGATTTCTTGGTCATGAATGCTGCATATGTTCATAACATGTTGTGGTCATGGTTATAAATGCTGTATGTGACTTAAATTTGCTGGATTCATGGTCATGCCTGCCCATTTCCATTCGTTCTTCAAACAACAATCGATAAGACTTGTTTATCTGTTATCTTAGCATAAGAGTTTTTTTTTTTTTTTTTTTCTTTTTTGGAGCAAAATCTTAGTCACATGAGTTGAGTTGAGGAATCCATGTTAATTTACGAGGGAGATAATCATGTGGTCATGCTTTAATTTCCTGAAATTGAACATGTGCCAGCTATACAAGCATTGATAATCTTCATTCATCTTCAGTTTGTTCTCTTCTTGATCATGTGAGCCCATATTCACTTGCCGGAAGATATGTTTCAAGTCCATTACTTACTAAATAATCATGAATTTCGGCCTTTAATGTTTTCATTTTGTTCTGGATTTTGCTGACTTCGCTGTTTTAATCATTAAGATGTGTAAGTTTACTACTCATTGGAATGTGGTTTTGATTACAGATAATAAGGTTACGACGTGTACTTGATTTGCTGGTTATTAGGAGATGTTTGGATATTATTGGAGAGGGTAATTTGTAAATCTTGCGAGCTTGATGAGCTGGACACTGCAGTGAATTCTCTTAGGCATGAATTTGAATGATTTGTTGCCATTTGTTGATTGGTTTGATGTTAGTGCATGTATGTTTGCAGTCCATCCAGTCAGCTTGATACATTAGAATACCATTTATGTGGGTAGAGTGATAAGTATACTTCCTAGATGTTACTGTGGGTTGTGGGTTGAGCGTGATTGTGAAGATCCCGGGTGAACGTCGAAGCAAGATGCAGACAAAATAGAAAAACTACATACTAGTAGCAACATATGCAATGAGTCCGCTGAAAATGATAATGAAGTTTACCTTTGACATGATGTCTCGATCACATAATATTGAAGCTGATAAGAATAACTGCAGCAAAGACAATAGAACACATCATACAAGCTCTGGGCACTCATGTAGAACATGATATGCAGTGCAAGAAGTTTGTTATTGGAAAGTTCATATGCTTAATTTGTACTTGCTCCCTTCTTGATATCCTATTTGTATCTATGCGTAATCAACAACACCAAATTTAAATTTCATAAGGCGACCACAATTCAGATAGTCAATGACTGTTCCTGCAGGATGAACAATATAGTTGTGTAAATGTGCAACGCTTAGTTAGACTTTTGTCTTAATTTGGCAGCCCTTTTTGAATAAATGATGAAAAATTTCGGACTAAATTTTCGATCAACAATATCACCTCCTTCGTGGATTCGATTCACACCCACAATCCCTCCCTAAAGTTCCTTGCTGCCCCGTCTCTCTCTGAAAAGCCCTGTTTTCACGGAAAGTGCTTCTGGTGAAAATTGTTGCTCCCTCTCTCTCTCTCTGCCTTTCTTTGGTCGACGGAAACGGCAAAGCGTGTGGGCTCGGTGGTGACGTCTCGATCGAGAATATGACGGTCTTATTCGATCTCATGAAATGAACCTATGTCAAACAATCGCGCGAACAGCGAAGGGACGTAAAAGCGCGGTTTCCTTCAGAAGGCTAAGAACCGCATCGGAACTGAATCAAGCTCGAAGCTTTGCATGTGTCCGGGATTCTTGGTGAAGTTTGTTGCCATATATGGATATACGAGTGCAATTTGACGCGTGATAAGGTGTTGATTCGCACGTTAAGCCTTCCATCTTCTGTTATTCATTTACGATGACCATGACCATTAATGGGGTAGGAAAGTAGAGGAGGGAATGAGAGAGAAAATGATGGATTGATCCGGAAATGTACTGAAGTCGTGCCGTGTTAGAAGTCTCGTGGAAGTCTCTGGGAAAATGCTTGGGGTGATCTCTGAAGCTTGACGCATGGGTCCTTTGAACAAGTGGATGGATTAGGTCAATGCCTGGATTTGATTCTCAATCCCTGTGGAGAGGGAAGAGCCGATCAGTTCAGAGGACCGTGAGTTTTATGTTGATTGTTTCATAAAAATTAAAATAATGTAAAAAATAATTGTTTGAAAATAATTCATTAAAGAAAATTATTTTTATTATCAATAATAATTTGTATTTAAATATTTTTTTGGATGTTGAAAATATTTATTGATCTTTCATTTTTATGAGTGATACAAATGGTTATTTTTAGAAAAATATTTTTCGATCATTTTATTATTTACAAAATACATGGAGCTTATCTCAATTGATGCCGCATGACATTTTGTGAATAATAAAATGATCGTCCAATGATCGCTCATTTTGTTTTTTCCAAGAATTCCAGGGACATAACAAGCTATAAACTCCAAGACAGCTAAAGCTAATCCACCACGGGAAAAATGTCGTAATACCCCACTTGAACATCGCAGGCAAGAAAAAAGACGATCTATTTCACATATTCCTTCTTCAAGACAAAAGGAAAAGTACTGACCGTCAACTTATCTGGCTTACTTTAATAGATCATTGTCATTTAGTCTCTGAGCGGTATCTTGTTCCCCCAAACCAAATGCCAGTAGAAATTTCATTTGGCAACGAGATGAGTCTGAAGTACAGTGAACAACATTGAATGTAGCATTCTAGTTGTCACCGTAATAGATGAATAACAATTATATCTTCACATCACGAAAGGTAGGCCAAAGAGCTCAGTTAATGAATTATTTGTCAAAAGGATTCTCGAGTCGCCAGGATGACAGGATGATTGGTCACTTAGTCTCTCTATATGGATATTCTCTAGTACTTGCATTTTTACTCTAAACACTCTGTTTATAATGGGGAGGGTGATTAATCTGAAAGATTCAACAAACATTTACGCATTGATCTAAATACAACGGTTTTGATCCATCATTTCATGGTTGATCTTATCCCGATGCAACAATACGACGATTGATTGACCTGTGAATTTTCATCTATGATTGAATAATCATTCTGTGAATGATTTTGTTCCTAAGCTCTTTGCAAAAGCACAAATTAAGGCTCCCATTGGTTTTGCAAAAAATGAATAATATGAAAAATAGATTTGAAAAAATGATCACTTCTATTGCTTAAAAAAATTAATGAACAAAAAATATTTTTATGATACTCGAAATTTTTTTACATAAATTGCTTTCAACGATGAAAATATTTTCCATTAACTAATTATTTCAAGCGATACAAACGATTATTTTATAGAAAATGTCTTTCAAATTATTTATTTTACGTGAAACAAATAGAACTTAACTGAATAAATAATGTGTATCGGGCAACACTGGCGATTCGTAGGAAATGATAATGACCGTGCAATCACCAAACAAGCGAAACTGACGGTGATGGGGGATAGAATAGGAGGGTTCAATGCAGTCCCTCTAATTTCAAAGTTAACAAGCATTCCAAACAAACTCTCCCGAATTATTTCACTGCTATAGGATATCAAGGCCCGACCTTGGCCGAGTTCCGCCAAAGCACCCCTGGTATCCAACCCAAAAGTTGGTAGGACAGTGCCAATATCTAGAAGGAGAAAATAGCTGAGTGCAGTGACACAGAGTCAGTAGTAACCCGACAAAAGAACCATATGAGTGATAAGAAAAGAAGTTCCATAATATCAACAAACTTGTGGTGCAGAACTTCTCCAGCATCTACATGGAAAACCCATCTATTCGATCATGCTAAAGAGAATGCCCGTCTCAGAGTGATGGACCAGAAAAGTGACAACCTAGCCTTAAGGAAATAACTGTCACATGCGCTCCCGGAAGTTGAGAGTTATGCGTCCCGTCAAGCTAGAGCAATAGTATTTTAGCTACAGTCTAGTGGGTAGATCCACATGCCAAACTGCAAATAATATGGCAGTCCATAGCTGTTTCTGCTGGTAGCATGGCATTACAAATCCAATGATATATCCGAACAAAAATTAAGCGAATTCTCCACGGCATAAAATGTCCGCCAGTTTAGAATAAGAGGGAAGAAGAAATATAGAAAGTAAAGGTACAAGCTGTCCTTTGAGAATTTCGCACTGCGCAGCATGATGAACAGGAACTTGAATGCAACTTCTTCTGTATGGGACGAACCAATTTCTCATCTTTTTTTTTGGTAAGACAATTTCTCATCTTTTTGGTCTTCAGCAACTGCAAAACATCAACATAATTCAGTATTTTGAGGGAAACGGGGTAACACATCAAGAAGGAATTGGTTCATGATACGAAGGGGCACATAGTTGCAGTTGGCCAGCTTTTTAGAGACAGATCACTGATTAGAGAGTTGCGACAAATTCTTGAGCTCTATAAATGTGTGCTACATCAAATATGTCGACTAAATAGGAAGCTTACTGAAGCTTTAAACTAGAGTGAAATGGATCTGGCATTTGATGGACTAAACAGGTTAGGAATGTAGAAATAGAAAGACAAAAAGATTCAAGTACTTGAAGGACTTGCTGAGGATACTTTTGGAATTGTGTACTATTTGAAAGACTCGGGATTTGACTAGATTAAGGACAACTCTCCAGCTTTGTAATAATTTCTCCAATAAAAACTCTTTCAGCTTTGGAATAATTTCTCCTATAACATGTCATTAGCAAAAGCATTTACTGAACTTACTAAATTCGATGTGGATCGTTTCGTGCTGAAAAGGTTTGGATGGTGGTGTTAAGGTCACCCTTCAAACGCCCTTCACGATCTTGGGGAGAGAAGAATACTTCTTTTAGTTTTGGTGTCCTCAAGGCACCCTTGCAGAATATATTTATCTTGGGACATTTCGTCACAAGAATACCAACCAATGATGGGAATGTGAAGGCGCAATTTATGGAAGAGAAGCTCTCAAGGCTTTGTAAACCATCAAGTGTCAGCCGTTGCAGCTTGGGGAAAGAGATCTCCTCTACTCCGTTTTCATCATCTATTACCACATCTTCCATTGCATGACAATTATTTAGGATTAGCTTAGTAAGGTGCACTAGACTTGTCATTGCTGAGCAAGTCCCCAGATGAACCAAACTAACGCAATTCTCTACTTTCAAAACTGTCAAGCTCTGGAACGAAATTGGAGATGGAAATACGATTGATAAACTGGGGCAACTTCCGATACCCATTACTTCAATCTGTTTAAGGATTTCAGCCATCAAGGAGCCATCTTTCCACACTCGCCTCAGGTACCACAGGTCACTCAAGTAAAGATGCTTCAAATTTTCAAGTGCTTTGAGAGGTTTTTGCACGTTGGATAGTCCTCCACAGGAAGTCTTTCCCCCATGTCCAAACGCATCTTCTCTAAATATCTCCTCAAAGAAATTACAGTGCACATAAAGCTTTTCTAGATTGGGAAATCCTTGGAGAAGGAAATTGGAGGGAAAAGCAACATTTTCATCATGGTAGCATATCAAACCCAGCTCTTTAAGATTGCCAAAGATGTAATGCTGCATCATCTCGACATCCTCCCTCGCTAATAACAAATGCTCCAAGTGTGGAATGACCTGTGGGAATAGGGAATCCGTTTAATTAGGCCGCCAAAATCCATATCAATCCCCACAACTGCGGCCCAATGACTTAAATGTCCATCTATTTAGGAAAAAGAAACAAGAACCGATAGGCTTTTACCCCGTTTCATCGTCCTGGAGCAAGAGTCGCAAGCATCGCTGACCATTGTAAAAGGGATGTTAAGATGGATGTTTGTTGTTAGTGGTGCGCCCAATTCAATCTCAATATGTTTCATGAATTGGATTTAGAAATTTAATAATCAACAAAGAAATAATAGATACTTCAATGCTTTAATTGTCAACTAATTATATCCAAAAGGAAAAATAAACACACGAATGTCAACAAATTTGTAGAAAAAACGTTTTAGAAAAATAAACTTATTTGTTTTTCGAAATCGTTTTATCTATATGATAAGTAGATGCGTTCCAATAGTAACATGTATTAATATGTTATGCTCTATTGTGTAAGCTACAATTTTCATATCTATATTACTATAGATCATACATGGTGCATGGGTCCATCTTTCTATAACTATGAGAAGAATTTATTCATGAACTGATGATTGGCAAAAAGGAACCAAAAAATAAGTTCGGTACTGATGGGACTTAGGTGAAAAGGCGACAAAGCGAGAAAGAAATTATATTGCCGAAATTTGAGGAAATAATTAAGACAAATTGTTCATTCTAACTTTAGCAAAATGACAAGTTAAGATAAGCTAGGAAGCAAACCAAAAGTACATAGCCCAAAAACAAACCGACGTTCTAGCATTCCATGGGGTTAAAGATATATTGCTGCTATACCAATCAAATTAAGGTTGGTAATTTCGACTGAATATTAGTAACTTCAAAAGCGCTGATAAGCCACTGAAATAAACTTCAGGAGATTATAAAAGTAATTGGTGATCTTAAAAGTAAAAAGACATATTTGTACATTTCAAAACCTAGATAATAAGAACCTGACCAATGGGTAAAATCAGTTGCTATCTTAATTTGGCGAATATTTCTCAATTCTAAGAAACTCAGCTCCAATTAGTAAGCATTGAGAGATATGCCTATAAACCAATGGACAACAGTAAAGGGATCAGTCAAGGATTTTACCTTTTCTACAGAAAAGAGTGGAGGTTGGCTCTTGTTGATAGTAGTACCTTGCCAGCTTTGGATTTCACTGGCGAATGAGAATGACCTCACTTTGCTGCAGTGTCTCACTTGCAAAATCTTCAAGAGAGGCCATGTTGAAGTATGACTATTCCTGTGCAAGCACCTTAGTTGTGGCAGGTCATATAATGCCAGTTTGGTTAATCGCGGAAAGAAGAGATCTCCAACACTTGTCCCCACTCCTCCGTCTTCCTCTGCTATAATATCCTCCACTCCACAAAACCCTATGTCAAGGTTTTCAAGCTGTGTCATACTTTTCGCCACCGAGCTTGGAAATAAGCTTTTGAGACTCTCACACCCTAAAACTTTCATGCATCTTAAGTGTCCAAAGGTAAGAGCTCCTTGAGGAATTCCACTCCACACATGCTTTATTTTTGGTAGTTGTATCAAAACTAATTCTTTCAATTGAAGAGTGCTTGTGGAATGAGCTTCACTAAAACTGAATTCTTGGACTTGAAATACCATTTCTAAGGAACTGCAACCGGTCACAACTAACTTCTCTAGGTTTTTAAATCCTGCTAGATGAGACTGAGATGAAAATATGAATGAAAGTTTCTTGCAGTATTCCACTATCAACGTATTGAGTTTGCTAAAGGCATTTGATGCAAGCTCATCAACCCATATCTTCTCCATGTTATCCATATGCGAGATCTTCATTGATTTCATGCTAGGAAACTCAACCTGTTATTTTTCATTTTAATGTATTAGAGCCGACTCTCTATCCCCCTCAAAAAAGAGAACACCTCAATTTCAAGAACAAGAAAAATCATAGTATACACATTATAGGTAGAATTGAAAGGAAAAAAAAAAAAAACTAGATACATGTTAGTTTCTTTTTACCACATGCCACCTGCTAAAATTAATTCTTCTGAGTGGAGTTTTTCATATTAACCTTAAGTAGAAAGCACAAATTTTTCTAATATATATCAAGCATTATGTTTGAGCAGTACCAAAACCCACAGCCTTTTTATTAAGCATACTCATTTCCGATCTGATATGCTCATGAAAATATATGGGATTCATGCCTGTCGGAACTTCAGTCACCATGCTTGCTAATTTGGAGCCACTCAATGTTTGGTATAACTTTCTACTTGAATATTGTTTCAATATTTATTAAATCTGGTATACCAAAATTGAAAAGGAGCAGGGGTTGTCAAGATTATTACATTGTTTGGTTTGGCAATTATAGTTATTATGTCTGTCATGTTACTGTAATAGTGTTGATTGTCAAGACTATTACAGCTATTGTCATAATGTTGATTATTGTAAATCCTATAAACCATGACGAGATTAAACTAAATTTTTAAGGATTTGAGAGAAGATTTCAACAATTTTGATAAGAATTTAATAGATTCAATAAAATTCAACTAAGTAATACACCTTCAGAACTTAAATAATTTAGAAATGTAATTTCTCCTATTGATCATTCAAAAAATTGAAAAATTCTTGACTAAATTTTTTTTTCCAAAATAGTTAGCATAGGCTTATACTAAAATTCATTCACAAGAGTCTTATGCATTATAGTCAACAAAATAAAAATGAAATTAAAGATAAGGAGAAATCACTTGATCCACAAAATTCAGTAAATATCAATTCGATATTTTTTTCTTGTGAGAATTCATTCCCTTTTGTGAATAGTGAGATTATTTGCTGTGTGGATTACTTGAATTTTGTAGGGCAAAAGTTTATGTATTATCTAACTCATTGGAAAGGCAACTCGAAAAGGAGCTTGAGTTCTTTTTGTGGGGGAGATTGTTGTATGACATGATTCTCCAACCACCATGTTGAATTGTTTCTTTATTCAGTTTAGTTATTCGACACTACGTAAAATTTATGGTACTTATCTTGATTCATTTCTCTTATTTAGGTAACGTTTTCTTAGTTTGGGCTTTTGTGTTAAATACCTATCAAGATAAGCAAAGATACTAATCTCTCTCTCTCTCTCATGTTAAATACCTATCAAGATAGGCAAAGGTACTAATTCACACCCTCCCCCCTCCTCTCTCATGCCTAGGGCGGCTGGTCCTTGGGAGGCGACTGGTAGAGAATCACTCAAGGCAAGGGCCACGACCTCTATTGATGCCCCTTAAGGGTTGACCGCCATTGACGTGACCCAAGCTAGTGCTGATCACCCTCGTTGTGAACTGGTGAGGGTTGTCAACCCCCATTAGTGGGAGCGGCATGCAGCTCCTCCCCCCTAAGACTTGCGATCCCTTGCATAACCTTTTCTTATTTTCTCATTTTTCTCACTCTTTTCTTAGTGTTGGACTTTTTTTATTTCTAATTTTTAGTCCATTTCATATTATATTTTCTTTAAACTTTTACATTTTAGCAATTTAAAAGAGCATCCAGAGGAAGATCCACCACTTCGTTAACAACCACGTAAGGCTAAATAAAAAATGCAGATATTCATCTATAGAAAAATAGACAGACTTAACAAGTCCTGAACTACATAAAGCGCCGCAAATATTATGACTTAAATGCATGTAAAATGAATTATTAGACATAAATGCCGAGTTGACATAAGTTTTTGGACTCAAGGTGTCATTGTCCCGTGATCTTATAGTATATAAGATTTGGAATTTGAGCCAACCTCTTTAAAATCGTCTAGACTCTAAATTAGTTCAGAGATGTTAGTTGGAGCTTAACCTTTTAGTAATGTTTAAATTTCAGTTGCAGTATAATGAAACATTACATTAATATAACATTTGAAAATGAAGGAAAATTATACTAAGTTTTGGAAACTTATGAAAAAGTTTTGAAGTATGTGTCAATACGTTAAGGCAGGCCACTCTGAAATATGCTTCCCTTGACAGAAACTTCTAAGTTTTGGCATGTTGTGAAGATATAGAGTGACAAGTCGAGGAAATACAATTATGCCAGCTGCTTCTTCAGGTTTTTCCTCTTCTCTAACTACAGTGTTCTCCATCTCTTCACAACCACATAGACCTAAATATCGAAGTTGTCCCAGACTTTTTGTCATGGACATTGTAAAAAGGCTTCTCAGATGTGGACACTTCCCAACTCTTATTTAAGTTAAATTGTGAAGGTAAAGATTCAGTGAATCCTCATTCTTCCATATATATGTCAAATTTGGGAGATTACATGAAGACAGCTCTCTCAATGGACTGCTTCTTGCAGTTTCTCTCTCCATCACACTAAGGCCCTCAAGTGTATATATGCTTTCTATCAGATTGCATGACTCCATTGTCAAGGACTCCAAATAGTGAAGCAGCCTCTTCGACATGAACGAAGGAATAACATTCAACAGGTTGTGACAATGCTTCACCTCAAGGACCTTTAGGCAGCAAATGTGCCTGTAGTTAGTCTCATTCTCCCAAAATTCTCTTAATTGAATTCCTGTTAGACGTAGCTCTTCTAATTTGGGAAATATGACCTACAGAAGCATCAACAAGCCTCATATATGTTGAATAACTGAAATATTTGGTACGGAATTTATTATGCCCAAAATTTAGGGACATCTTTGGGAATGAACAACATCATGAGTTAGTTCTTGCACCATGAATTGCTAAACTTTTGGTACAGAATAATGATCCAGTTTATAAGAAATTGCTTCACTGCTAGAACTAGAAGAATGCTGAATAAAAAAAAAAAAAACTATAGATGCTAACTTACCTTTTCAATGTCAATGTCAATAATGTTTTAATTCTACCTATATAAGAACCTAAGATACCCCCTTTCTCGTCATAAAAAGATTAATTTATGTGGAGAGCTAGTCATATAGCCAAGAAAAAGGAGTTACTTCATTTAATAAATGATTTTGGCAAAGCATTATGCTTTTGCAATTTGGGTCACATTATAAACATAATTTTAAGATAATTTTAAAAAGGTTTCCCATATTTTTATTCTATACTAGCATAATAGTATCCAAGCAATAATGAACAAATGAATAGTAGATGTATTTCTAACAAATACCTTCATGAATATTTTATTACAAAAAAAGAAGAAATTTGAACATGTGCAGCGCACATAAATTTTATTAGTAATATTAGAAAAATGGTTAGAATATACTTTTGCAGTAGATTTGATTGCTACGGAAGGTCAATATTACAACCTGGGGTAAGGAAAACAAATTGACCTATCGAATATTATATTGGATTTTTCATTTTGTAGTCACATAATAGTCCATCAATTAACAAATAAGAGCATAAAAAGATTCATATAATGGAAGTTTATTTAGAGCCACATTTCCACAAAGAATAAATTGAGGATAATTCTAAAATCAATACTTTAATGTGTTTATAAATTAAATATCTAAATAATCAAATTCGAATAAACTGAATGCCTTTGAACACAAAACACTAAACAAAACATATGTAAGAAGACAATTTTTGTCGTTTGGTGATAAATGCATATAAATTTGTTAAAATTACGCAAAATCTCTTGATTGAACTCTTATTGGAAGTAGCTCTTCTAATTTGGGAAACACAACCTATAGAAGCATCACCTGGCTTAAGTCAACATGACTGGCATTGACGCAAACTTGATCATGTATCCAATGCATCACAAAGAAGAAAGGAAATCACATGAGCAAAGATACAGCTGAGATAAAGGAAAGAGGAAAACCTTCTCGTCAAATAAAGAATGAGAACTTTTATCAGAACTGGCAGATCCCTCATTGATCATCTCCACTCTTGGCTTATGTTGCCTCAATACGAATGCCTTGAGTTCAGTGCACTCCAGAATTGAGAGATTTCTTAAGGAGGGAAACTCAAATGCACAACTTCCTGAGCTGAAACTAATCAAGCTCTTAAGAAAACAAAGATTCAATGTTTGTAAACAAGAGAACTTCATTTTCGACTTTTGCTCTTCACTTTCTTCCATGGCAACTACTTGTTGCATCTTATTGCAGTCAGAAACATCCAGCATCTCAAGTTTATCAAGAGTCTCGGATGTATCATATGTGAAGAGATATCTCAGACTGTGGCAGTTGCACAAGCTAACGGTAGTTAGACTAGGAAGACTCAACTTTGCTTGGGAGCTACTTGTTACTAACGCATCCAGCCTCGGCAGGTCCCACAACTTCACTTTGTTTAAGTTTAAGAAGACAAGATGTTGTGGCCTTTTCTTAGTATTGACAGCAACATGTTCCATTAATGATTCCAAAGAGGCACAGTTGGCCACCTCAATCATTTTCAGGCTCTGGAACACTTCTATCATATTTGATGGAAAAATATGAGACAAATTTTCACAATGTTGGATTGTGATGGATGCTAGTTTGGGGAATGATTCTTTAGAAAGTTCATTGTGCCATATCTTCATCAACCCACACGACACGACGGTCAACTCCTCCAAGCTCGGAAAAAGAATCTGTATGAAACGACCATATGTTAGTTTCTCAACCAAGAACTCCTAAAAATCCTGATTTGGACGAAGTTGGTTACCCATGATAATATGCTCGATAATATATTCTCAAGAATGAAGTTGGTTACTCGAGATTACCATCGTCATAGAAAAACAACAAACGCATGCAGTAGCAAGAGGCTTTAAAGGACATGCAAACAGAGTTTTCTAATGCTTCATCCGCGATAAGACTACAGTTACCAAGAATAATTTCTACAATAAACACGTATTAGAAAATTCCAGAGATATTTACGCACATTTTGATCAAAGAGTATAGGCAAGGACAAGCTAGAGTTAACACCACCAAGTGCTTGTTGTAAACCTGCATTAGCTTTTATCATATGTTGCTTTCCTTCGAATGTAGAGAATGTCATCATTTTGGGGCATCCAAATATCCTCAATCTTGTTAAAGTTGGACAGTGAATACGGTGTGTCCCATGAGAGACTGTTCTTAGATTTGGCAATTCCTCAAGAGATAAGGACGATAATAGAGGGAACTCTAAAGTGTGCATAGATGCAGCTTTCTTTGAATCTTCTTCTTGCACATCCATAACTTCCTCCAACAGTTTACATCTCACTATTTTTATTTCCTTTATTTGTTGGAGTGCTTTAGCCATGGAAGAAGAAAAAATAAACCTCAAGTTCTCACAATCTTGCACCTTCAGTACCCTTAAGTTTTGGAAACACAATGCTATTCTTCGATTCCTGTTCCATATGTGTTCCAACCTTGGTAAGTCACTCAAGGTTAATGTGGTCAATCGCGATAGAATCTCGACATCTCCACTGGCTGTCAGTCCTTCAAGGTTGAATACTTTTCGTATAAACTGACATCTTTCAATGGCGATGGCTTCCAAATTCTGTAGCTTTATTAGCAAATTGGATGGGAAGATGCTTATGAGGAATGCACAATCCTCTACCTTCAAAAATTTTAGGTTGCTGACATCCGAAGGAAATTGAGAGTTCCATATCTCTTTCATTTTGGGAAGTTTAGACAGTGTCAAGGACTCCAACCAGGGCAATGATACCTTGAAAAGGAGAATCACATTATGAAGGCATATGCATCGATTTTAATTTAATAGCGAGGAGTAGATAACACCACACAATCTCACCATGTTTATAACTAAAAGCCACGAACAGGCGTTGTCTGTGAAATGTTAATAAAGGAAATAATCTCACGTAATAGCTTTGAAGATGACAGAAAAAAGGCCGAGTAGTGTGATTTTTGAATTTTACCTTTAACTTCTTTAAGTTTTATCAACTTTTACACTTTACTTATCATTTACCTTATTGCTACTGGGGCTCTATTATATACATGACAAGAGGAGGAAGTTGTAATGCCTGAGTTATTGATGTTATTGAATTCACGCTCACATTTTGTGCTTTCTAAATTTTACAAATTAAGGGCATAGACTCAATTAATTTTTGTTAGTCATTAATTGTGGTCTTATATAATATTTCAAACGACTACGTAAAAAAAAAATCTCGATAATTTACACCAAAAGGTCATGACCTAACAACATATTAAGTTAAAGAAAGACATAGAACAACATTAAACATAACGGTGAACATGATTTAAAAGGCTTGTAATTGATAAACCGATTAAAACTATACTTTCAATTGATTAGAATGTGTGACTTGAGTCTGGCATTTTTCTTCAAAGTATTTCAAAAAATAAAATACATGCCTTATCAAAAGATTGAAAGTAAAAAAGTAATTATAAATTTATGAAGTAGTCAGAAAAATTTGTTGTCCCCGTGCATAACATGAGCTAAAATTCTAGTATATCTGTAATGCGGAATGGATGACTTATCGAACCAAAGTCAAAAAGGGGTTCATCAATTTAAGATCCATGGTTGGCCATAAGATCCATGAACAGGTCGCAGCAGCACCATATGGGCATCAAAGTAAATTTCAGCAATGGGTTTAATTCTACCTATATAACAACCTAAGATACCCTTTCTCGTCATGAAAAGATTAATTTATGTGGAGAGTTAGACATGTAACCAAGAAAAATAGTTACTTAATCTAATAAATGATTTTAGTCGAGCATCATGCTTTTGCAGTTTGGGTCACTCTATAAACATAATTTTAAGATAATTTAAAAAAGGATTCCCATATTTTTATTCTATACTAACGGGATAGTTACAGAAACTGTTAAATCCAAGCAATGAATGCTCGATGTATTTCTAATAAATACTTTGACGAATATTTTATTACCAAAAAGAAAAAAGAAATTTAAACATGTGCAGCGCACAAAAATTCTACTAGTAATATTAGAAAAGTGGTTAGAATGTAGATTTGTGGGAGATTTAATCACCACAGAGGGTCTATATTAGAACCAGGGGTAAGGAAAACAAATTGACCTATTGAATATTAACAATTAAATTCATCTATTGAATTTTTTTTTTTTAAGTTCTTTCCTTCATTTTAATCAATCGGATATAACGGAATTCTACATATGTCCATTCATTTTTAAATAAAGGTCACAAAAATTATATAGACCGTATATACTACCTTCAACTTATGAATATATTAATAGATGTTTGTGTATACATATACGATTTTACCATTAAACAATGATGAACTTCTAGATTATTAAAAAAAATCTATGCACCGTACGGTGCTTCTTTAACTACGTTGATAATATAACACAAATAAATTGAGATGTAATTAACTAATGATAAATGTTTTTATATATTCAGATACCACATAGCAATTCCATTTTGCAAAATTAAATTACTGTTTGTCTTACTTATTCTGGAAAAAAAAAATCTCAAAAACACATTATTTGTCCAATTTTCTATGTCCTATTATACCCTCGCATATCCATCCCCAAAATCTCAAAACAAATTATATACCTGTTGCCCGTTGAAGAAATCGATCGACTGGTCCGCAGTTTTACAGAAGCTCATCATCACCGGCAAGTTTCGTAATGTCAACCTACGCAAATTGCATAACTTCACTTTGGTATCATCATATATTTCATCTCCATCTTCATCCGCCTCAGCATCTGCAACAATTTGCTGCATCAAGTGGCAACTGCTTATTTCAATCTCTTCAAGCGGCAATATTGTTCTCTTTATAGACAAAGGAAACAAATGTTTGATTTCACCACAGTCATCTACTTTCAAAATCTTTAATTTGCTGAAAGATTCTAGGGCAAGACAACCGTGACAAATCTTTTTCAAGTTGTTCAGATTCTCAAGAAACAAAGATTCCAATTCAGTAAATGTAGTGCGCTTGACATTCCCAATGGAGCAAACGACATTCTGAAATGAGGGGCTATTTTGTATGTGAAGATGCTTCAATTCCGGAAATCCTTCGATGCACAAATCGTGAATGCTATCGACGCCATGTTGCAATCCATCCAAGTGGAGATCTTGCGTTTTCTGCAAGCAGTTCAACATCCATTCTTCAATAAGAAGATTGCTTGAATCCAGCTTGAGCTTTAAAGTTCTGGATTCTTTATATTCGCCCGACCACTCCCAAACGTCCCCAATATGGATTTTATGTTTGTTTAGTTTTCCAAATGATAGGTCTCTTGAGAGTTTGGTATAATGAGGAATGGCAATGGACAGAGTGCTCAATTTTTTCATGTTCTTCAACTCAGCTAGGCTGGCGTTACTTCGTTGTGCTTCATCCTCAGCCTCCCATTGATCAAAACCATCTTCCATATACAATTCTTCCAAATTAACCAAGCTTCCAAGCAAGCCAGGTTTAATAACCTTAAGCTTGGTGCACGATGTCAAGTTCAACAATCTTAATTTTGTTAGTTCACCTATTTCTTCGGGCAGCAAAGCAATTGTAGATCCCCCTAGATCTAGGAATTGCAATCCTTTTAGCTTTCCAAGAACAGTCACATCCTCCAGATGGCACTTAAAAAGGTACAACGACTTGAGGTTTTCAAGGAACTCAATCGACGAAGGTAGAGAGGTGAAAAACAAGCCAGTAAAATCCAAGACTTGGAGCTTTGTCATAGATTCAAAAAATAACTCGGGAACTTTGAGAGATGGGTTGTTTTCAGCTAATATAAGTATCCTCAAGTTTGGGCAGTCCAATTTTTCAGGAAGCTCATCAATGTCAACAAAAAGAATGGATATCCCGGTGCATTCTCTGAGCTTATCATTTGACCATTCTTTAAACCCAAAATCCTTCCTCCCAACCAAGGCATTCCATTCCGTGGAAGACATAGAAATGGCCGTGTCAACAAATATGTCATGCATTCTGAACCATTCCATGTCAGCACTATCTAGTAACAAAGAAGAGTCCTGCAAGCTATGTAGATCCACAATCAACCTATCTCTAGCATTTTCGATGGTGTTGCTGAATTTTTCAAATAAACCCAAACCCATGCAATACATGAAGGAATCCCTCAAGCAAATTCTCCCAGAGTTTAGAGCACAGATCAAGAACAATGATTTGATCCTCTCATCTTTTAAGTCATTGTAGGTTAGTTCCACCAGTGATTTCACATCCGACGCATCTATATTGTTCGAAGCAGTCCTCCATGCAACCAAATCTCCATGCTTCAACCTTTTTGCCAATGAAACAATCAAAAGTGGCAAGCCCCCGCAATTCTTGACCACTCCATCTATAAATTTAGGATGATTAACTCTGTCCCCCAATGTCCTTTCAAAAAGTTTTCGTGCTTCCCCATGCTCTAATTTATTGAGTTGGACTTCTCGGTCAGAGCTCATGTCATTGCGCAAAACATCCCTATATCTAGATGTTATCAATAGCTTGCAGCACTTTACTTTATTATTATCTCCACAAGGGATTCCAACTTCTTTCAAATCTAACTTCCACCACAAATTATCTAAAATTATGAGAATGCTTTTGTTATGATCTCTCTCTATCCTTTTACGTAAAAGATCTGCTCTCCCACGAGCAGTTTCCTCGTTCATTAGTGTCAGACCTAGTGCATAAGCGATTTCTCCCTGGATTCTTTTTACATCCAGATTCCGTGATGCATTTGCCATGGCAACTACATCAAACATCTTCTCATGCTTAACTCGCCTTTCCACCTCCTCCAAAAGCTTGGACTTACCAACCCCACCTACTCCCCACACCCCAAGCACGCAGACCTTATCATCAACTATAGCCTTTATTACTTCCTCCGTGATTTTGGCCCTGGACTCTAGGACATCTTGTTTGTTGTCAACGGATCTTGCAGTGGAAGTGATAGCGGTGACAATTCCTATGGGAGGATTCTCATAGTAGACCTTGTGGAAGTTATTATTTTGACTTTTCTCATGGAGTTCATGAATGACTCGAGTCATCTTCTTCACCTTCTTGCCAATTGGATGTCGCACCATGGGGTTTGGAAGCCACCCACGGAAGCAATCATTTTTTGCACTTGCGCCATGTTTTAACAGGTTTTCTGCTTCCTTAGCCTTCTTTTCCACACTCTCCAGCCAATCCTTAACATCCGCGTGTATAAGTTTTCCATCATACATGGCTTCATCGACGGAGCTCTGCACCCTTTTCCTCGCATGCTCTACCTCCTTGACTCCATTTTCGAGATCTTCAATGTAGCACTTGTAGCACAACACGTACCCAAATTGACGTCCAATGGGAGCAAAGAGGTACTCGCCGAGTTTCGACACTAGATTTGACGCTACGGAGGTAACAAATGCCTCGGCCATAATTTCTTCTTCAATTTCTAGAATCTCCCTAACCCCCCTTCCTCCTCCCTTTCTTTGTGGTCCTCTTCTTGGTGCCTTCTTTTATTATTCGCTTGAACAAATGGGTGCAAAGGAAACTGGCAAGAGAACGGAACTAATAAGTTAGAACAGTGAAACAAAACCAATAAATTAGAACAGTGAAAAAAAACCAGAGAGAGAGAGAGAGCGCTTGGAGTGTACGGAAGCAAGAGCGATGTAAATAGAGACTGACGAATATCAGCAAGAGCAACTTAGAACGTAGAGTTACTTGGGAAAATACTTGGTTGCTCCACGATGGCTCACTGCCCTCGGTGCACACCAAGCAACACGTTACTGGTTTACGTGGAGAACTTGCAGATGATCTCAAGTGGACAAAGCAACACGTTAGGGTGCGTTTGGTAACATTTTTGTTTAAAAATTGTTCCAGGGAACAGAAATAAAAAAAAAAAATGTTTCTGTTCCGGGGAATAATTTTTGAACAAAAAAAGGGGTTTGGTAAACTTGTTCCGGGAATAAAAAATAAACAGAAACAAGTTTGGTAAATTTGTATATTTTTTTTTTTATTTTTTTTATTTCTTTTAATTTTTTAATATTTTTATTTTTATTTTCTTTCTTTTTTCTTTTTTCTTTTTTTTTCTTCTTTTGGCCGCCATGGTCGCCGCATCGGCCGACGGGGTCGTATGGCCCGGCTCAAGGTTTCCGCTCGTGGGCTGAGCTCGCCCAGCCACCGGTGAGGTCAGCGCACGGTGGTCGGGCTTAGCCCGCTCGTCGGATCTCGGGCGAGCCCGACTTGCCTCGCCTCGGGTGGCTGGTGTGCTCGCCCGCTGATCCGCTTGAGTCGGCCAGCGGCGAGGCCGAGGCCAAGGGCCGGCCATCGATCCCGCGTTCACCGAGGCCGGCGACGCCAGATCGGCCGTCGTCAAGACGCTGCCCCCGACGGCATCACACCCTCGACGTCGTCGCCGGCCATGGCCGAGGCCGGCGACCGCCAAAGAAAAAAGAAAGAAAAAAGAAGAAGAAAAGAGAAGAAAAAAGAGAGAAGTGTTTCTGATTTTTGTTCCGGAAACAAGAAACAATTTTTTTTTTTTTTTGTTTATTGTTTCTGTTCCAGATGTGTTTCTGGGAAAAAAAACAATTTTGGAACAAAAATGCACTCAAACGCGTTTATATTCCTTGTTTGTTCCCATGAACAAAAAAACAGAAAAGTTGTTCAAAAACCAAAAAATAGAAATGAAAACAAACAGGCCCTTACTGGTCTACCATGTGCACTAGAAGCCTATTTTTTTTTTTTTTCATTTTTTGTTCTTGTTGTCCATGTTTTCTTTCATACTAGTTCAATAGTTGTCGATTCTTTTGAATATCGATAGTTAGAATCATTTGGTACTTTTTCTCATCATTTTCATGATTTCACAAGAAAGCAGTAAGTAGAGGTTACAAATCAAAAGATTTCGGGTACTTCTTAGAGAGCTAGTAATTGTTCTGACGTTTCTATCATTCATCACTTATTTTGATAATATGTGCTTCTTAGAGCTTAAAAAATGCTGTGTCAACCACAAATTAAAAGATAATTTCTTTAAAATGGTCACATCCAAATGTAGAGATTCTAAATTAAAGTATAACATTGCTCCAAGTAAAAATTTTGAATATTGCTTTATTTTAAATAAAATAAATAGGGCAGGGCTATTTTTATCCCCTCTTTGGCTTGGGAAAATATTTCATTTGATCGAAATAACCTTCTATGTTCTAATAGCCGGTGCTTTTTAGGGCTTAGTAGATGCCATGTCAACCATAAAATAAAAGATAATTTCTTTAAAATGGCCACATCCAAATGTGAGAAATTCTAAATTATAGTATAACATTGCTCCGGGTAAAAATTTTGATGCTTTCTTTATTTTAAATAAAATAAATAGGGTGGGGCCATTTTTATCCCCTCTTTGGCTTGGGACAAATATTTTATTTGGTCAAAATAACCTTCTATGTTTGGTAACAAGGTGAATCACCATTTTACCCTACTTTTTTTCTCTCTCATGTCCTCTTCACCTTCTACGTTTATTTAAAATTGACTATATCCTCCATGTTTGAAAATCAATTAATCATCAATTAACCATGCTTTTTCATAATTTTTTATGGATTTAATTTTGTAAAATTATTAAAGTTTGTAATTTTGGTCCATAAAATATTTCTTTGCTTAGATAGTTATTTCTTCAATGTAGCTTTTCCTATTCAACTTAATCATAACGCGACGACGTGTAGTCATTTTTATATAAAGCACTACTGAATCTATTGACTTGAACAGTGTTTGCGTTGCCCTAACTCTCTCTATGGCACGTACGCCCACAACACAAATACGCAAATTCATCGTTCATCAATAAAAAAAAAAAAAACTTGCAATTGAGAAATTGATTAGTTGATAATTGTATAATGCAAGGGGGAAATGATGAGGACAGAAATCATCACTGCGGTTCTATCTAACTAGCCCAGAACAATAATTGCAAATGACCATTAGACAAACACGAAAAAAAAATAATAATAAAGACAACATAAAATCACAACTTTATTGACATACAACTTGGTATTAAGAAATTAATTAGTTGAGAACTAGTGTGTAATATTAGAGGGAAACAAAATGATGAAGAGGAACAGATATCACCGGATATCTTGATCGCCTTAACGCGTCGCGCGCCATCCGCTCGACGAAATGCCTAAGCTAGATCTAAAAGTTCGTGTTGAGAAAGTCCGTTCCCGAGCTCCGATCGATCGTCTACTCGCCATGCGGGTGTCGTGCTTCGGGTCGAGACAGGGGAGACGGCGTTGGGGAGGCTTCGGGTCGAGCGGCTTTTGCCGGCCATGCCTGGCCGTGCCAGATCTCGGCCGAAGTAGGGGGACGCCGAGCTGGTTCTCGGCTGGCGACGGTGGTCGGCCGAGAATTGGCCCTTGGCCTGGGCTGGGCGAGACGTTGCCAGACTGGGTGCGTGGCTAGCCCGATGCGAGCGGTGGCACTCGCCACGGCCGCCCCCGTCGACAGAGCACCGCGAGAGAGAGGGGGAGGAGAGCAAGTCAGGTCTGCCTGGGTACCGTATCGGATGCGGGTCGAAGTGGATCCGGGTCAGGTCTTTAGGGTTTGGTATTCGGGCTAGTATGATTTAGGCACATTGGGCTTATCCTGCTTTAATGGGCCAGGCTTACTTCATTTCGTTTTTAATGGGTTGGGCCTTTTACTGTAAGCCGGACTGGACCCACGTTTCAGGTCCAGATGGGCCGCTGGTTGGCGACTCGGGTCGGTTCCAACACGGGTGTGTTTTTTGTATATTATAATATTATTATAATATTAAAAATATATTTTATTAAAAAATCAGAAGAATTTTATTTTTTCTAAAAAATTAGCAAAAGGCTTAAAAATGGCTTTTGAGTGTTTTTCTCTTGAAAATGCATGAAAAGGAAAAATCAAACCGTGATGTTTAAAAAGTATTAAATATCAAAATTGCATTAGTTAATTAACTGGTGTAATTAATTTTTCAACCTAAGTCTTTTGATTGTGTAGAAGTGAACTATTTCTTTCAATATTTTAGTAGGGCTTCTAATCAATTAATTAAGAATTGATCAATGGCGAGCATAATTGGACTAAGGGGGCGTTTGGTTGGGCATTCCCAAAGCCCCTTGAACCCCCAAAGCCCCTTGGGGGAAATTTTGGGTGTTTGGCAAGGGCTTTTGAATGCCCATTTGCGAAATGTGGGCATTTTAAATGCCGAAAGCCGAATGCTGGGGGGACCGGCTTTGAGCATTGAGCATTCCGGAGATGCAACTTTACTGTTCATCGGTTACTGTTCATCGTCTCCTCCGCCGTTCGCCTTCTTCGGTTCGTCTTTGGCGAAGCTGCCGTACCGTCACGGGGCCGACAGTCGCCGGGGCCAGGTCGTCTCGAGGTCGGCGACTTAAGCCTTCGGCGGCCGTCTCAGTCTCGGGCGAGCCAGGGCTACGATATGGCGGTCTTGAGGCCAGATCTGGCCGTCCGACGGCCAGATCTGGCCTCAAGACCTCCGGCGGCTAGATCTGGCGGTCCGGCGACGGCCAGATCTGGCCGTCCGGCGGTGGCCGGCGGTTGGCCGGCAGTGGCTGACCGCCGGAATTTGATTTCAGAATTAAAAAAAATAAAAAATAACTAAAGCCACTTTCAAATGTTAATTTAGCCAAACGGTATTTATGTTAAGTTGCATTTCAATGCTATAATTTACCAAACGGTCTCACATTTCCGAAAGTCCCTTTACCTCAAAGGTATTTGCATTCTCAAAATGGCATTTCCCCAAAGCTGAACCAAACGGGCCCTAAGTGTATACGGGAGGGTTCGAAGAGATCGCGACAACTAAGTGAGGTTTT
Organism: Eucalyptus pauciflora; assembly: GCA_007663325.1. Taxonomy (NCBI): domain Eukaryota; kingdom Viridiplantae; phylum Streptophyta; class Magnoliopsida; order Myrtales; family Myrtaceae; genus Eucalyptus; species Eucalyptus pauciflora. The sequence goes on along the minus strand of VMYD01000024.1, from coordinate 4,340,635 downwards.
GTAAGATCATTGTGAATTATATAAAAAGCTTAAACATTTAATTATTTGCATAGTAGCCTTTGCAGACTATGTTCCCTTTGGAAACTAACTGAGGCGTCAACCACTAGAGTCGAAAAGAGCACCAAGATTTTGACGCAATGGTGGTTGCGGTCATGTCTAACTCGACTTTCATTTTCTTTTTTTTCCTTTTCTCTCTAAAAAAAGTCAATTTATTTTAAGTATAAAAGTAGTATTTTAATTTTTTTAATAATAAAAAAGACATGTCACGTCTAAGAGCCGTTTGTCACATGGTTACATTCGAGTAAGAGTAAGTACATTTTTTGTGGACATTTGAGAGTTTGGTCATTTTTGTCTTTTTGATATACATACATGTCTACGCTTAATCCAAGGCATAAAGGCTAGATTAAGCGTGAAGAGAAATGTTAGAATAATTAAATATTAAACTATGCTTTCATTTAATAACTTAAAATTTTAGAATAATTAACAGTCATCTTATCAAAATTTCATAAACATATATCGCCAGATATCTTGATCCCCCTTATAAAGACATTTTTCAACCTGAGCCGAGACGGAGTCGGTTGTCTATGACTCGGACACAGGAAGTTGTTAACGAGGAGAGCTGGGGCCCAATGGTTACGGTGGGATGGCTTGCCGTTTTGAGTTCTCAAGTAAATGGTGGGTCAAATCCAGAAAAAAAAAAAAAAAATCATGTATAGACATCAAAGGGTTCGAATTGATTTCACTTTCTAAATATGTCAAAAAAAAAAAAAGCAAGCATTTTCTCACTGCTTCTACCTTTTTGTTTTTTATGTTCTCTTTGATAAAAACAATTTTTTTAAATTTTTTAATGATAAAAAAGACATGTCAGGCATATATGTAATGTAAGCGCCATTTGTTTACGACACTTGCACATAGTTCTCCTGGACGGAAGAAAACAAAGGTGGCACATTTTTATTTCTTGATGGTGAATGCCTTTTTTGAGACATTTGAAAAGTTGAGTTATTTGTGTCCCTATGATATATGTCAATGCTTCTGCGATGATTCTATAAGATATTTTATGGACTAAAAATTTTCATCTAAAGAAACCTCTCATCCTAATTAAAATAAAATTGAAAAGTTGATTTTTCCTTAACAATTATATATTACAAAACTTGAAGTGCTTGAACTTTCAAAGTTGACTAATCCACATGAATGCATGTACATAACCGAATTGATGTACTTCGAGACTTATCAAATTCTTTTTAAAAGCCTTTTTGTAGGAAGAGATATAGGAAAATTCATGTTCATGCTTCCAAAGTTGAACAAATTTGCTGCTTGATCAATTAAGGATCATACGTGGAAAAATCCTCAATTTCGCGAAATACTTTAAAAGTATATGGGTAACAGCACTCGCTAGATTGGAGAAACCTTTCGTCAAGAAAGAAGCTATGAGGCATAACCAAGTCAAAACATGATCTTGAGGACCTAAGCAATAATTTCTTCAATGCCCTACACATTCTCACACTATTCCGCACTATCCAATAAATTTACTTATTAATTACTCTGTGTTTGAAAATATATAGCTAATGGACGGCTTGTAGTCAGGAACTTTCAACTCATAAATTAATAATGTTGTCCATATTAATTAGGAGGAAAGATAGTTAACAAAAATGAGTGGATCATATTCACTGGCCAAAATTACATGGCATAGTGACATCCTAAATAATTGGGGGTTATCAATCTCTACCCCTCATAACTATGTTTTATAATTCAGTTAATGCATTATATTAATGGGAAAATGCAACATCTTATTATTGGTCGTGTTAAGAAAAAGGGACATGTATGTTTTTGATCCATTAGATTTAACGAAAGCTAAAGGTTCTAAAATTCAGATTTTATCCACAAATTTTCGTTGGACGATCATATCTTTGCTTTTCTATCCTTTTTACTTTTGAGTATCATTACTCATTAGTGATTTATGAGCTCACGCAAGCCACCACAAAACCCTAAGTTGTTACTTGATATGTTATTTTAACATATTAGATTCTGTTTCTCCCAATTCATACAATAGAATAGAAGGTCAAAAAGTTACATTTATCATATTTTAAATTTTTATCATTTGTTCTTTCATCGTTTTATAGGTTGTGAGGGAGAGAGGGAGAGGAGCCTCAACAAGTTATGCCCTTTTTTAGTTAGATAATGTAGTCACGTGCTAAGCATAATAAAATACAAGCATCAAGTGAGGGAGACGTAAAATATGTTACAATTTGCATTTTACTCTTTTGTTATCAAATCGAGTAATATTGGTTAGAATGCGTTTACAAAGCTCTCTCTCTCTCTCTCTCTCCCACCCCCCCCCCCGGCACTCCCTCTCCATATCTTTGAAAACGTTTATCTGTGTTGTATCCTTTCGATTAGTAAACAGATAAAGAAGGTTTAAAACAACAATGTCCAATTTCCTATAAATTTAATTTTGGTACACACTCACACTTTACTACGAATAAAGCAGATGGAGTTTTAGTAAGTAAAGAGTGAGGTTGCCTATTGAAGAAATTTTATGTATAGATATATGAACCGAAGGTGAGGGCCCTTAATTAAAGGTTTTCACATACCCACCTTTCAAGAAAAGAAGAAATGACTTTTAGTCAATCATTTCGGCCTCTGATTATGGGTAATATTTTGAAACCAATATAAGCAGAGTAAAAGTCAATATGTGATTTCACTGTTTCAACCAATCCAACTGTTTATACTGATTGGTTTGAACATAAAAAGTGAGGTAATAAGCAATATATGTAATGTTCTGAAAAGGGAAATAGACACCAATAGTCTCTAAAATTTGGCTCAATATGTAATGTCATCTTTCTAATTTATTTAATGTAGTCCTTAAAGTATTCGTTAATATTCCATGTTACAAACTTTTAAGTTGTTTAATCTAGTCTCTCAACTTTGCATGATAAAGTCAAATTGATTTTTCCATAGCATTCACAAGTTTTGATAATTACACTATTTCTCATATTTTAGAATATATTTTCGTTTTAATCCCTTTGCTAAATTAACAAAAGATAGAGTATCTTTTTATTACCTTTTTGGTCTTTATAAGTATTACCGTAGTTTGATTTAACTAAATTCAGTGACGTATAAAATTCTTAGAGCAACAAATATTGTTACCTCTAAAATGGGTATGTGTTGCAATTATTTTGCCCATTTTATTTCTTCTTCCGTTTTTTTTTTTTCTTTTGTGGTTTTGTAGGGTAAAATTAATACAACCAAATTACCAAACAAAAGGTTGAATGTGAAACAAAAGCCGATAGCATACAAAAGGTAGATATAATAATGACACGTACCGGGAGTGGCTTCACTGTGAGGATGCAAGGGGAACTGAGATTCTTGGCTTCACTCTTGACTTGTCTGTAGGACGGATGAAGGGCAAGGCAGGCCAAAATGAGTCCTCAAAATAACATAATATGAGTGGACAAATCAGCATGAAACAAAAACAAGTGGACACCGTGGGGGAAGAGTACAGCACGGAACTGAAAATTCATTGAAGAGAATTGTAACCGAGGAAGATGTTACAATACCTTCGGCTTCAACTTTGAATGGCTAGAGGATGTGGGGATTCGTTGCTGAGTTATTGCAGGAAAGACTAAGCTCAACCTTCTAGCAAAAAAAGACTAAGGCCGACTTACTGGACTGGCCGAGTGCTGCTACAGACATCAAGAAACACAATTAGCAGTCAACACTCAACAGGTCATCGAGTTGTATTCTATAGACCAGACCTTGGTATTGTCCAAGCTCTCTCTCCCTCCCTCCTACGTGCAGCACAAATACCCACGTTCATTGTTCATCAAAAAAACAACTTGCGATTAAGAAATTGTTTAGTTGTGCTTCCGAGGGAACTGAAGAGGACAGAATCATCATGTGCTTCTATCACATTTGCCCAGATAAATGATTGCAAAATGCCCATCGGACAAAAGACAAACAAAACAAGGCAACAAAAAATCGCAACTTTATCGAGACGACTTGCAATTAAGAAATTGATTAGTTGAGAACTACTGTATCCTATTCGAGCGAAATGACGAAGAGGTACAGAGATGGCCAGGCATCTCGATCCCCAAGACATTTTCAACTGAAGTCCAGACAGAATTCCGACTTGTTGATGGAGACGATCTCAACAACTTCCTTTCATCATTCTCGATGACATGAAAAGAGACCGCACTTATTTTTTAATTTCATTTTTCTTCATTGACCATGCTATTGCAACCTCAACTTCTAATTGATCTCTTCATCTATAAGCAGATTAATGCTATAGTTGAAAATTGGTCTCTTGTTAATTGACGTTCTCAAATAATAGGTCTTTTTGCTAAAAGATGTTTTAATCAACACTTAACTTGGGCCAAAAAAGAATAATACTTATGTCAGAGTGAGGGAACTCACGGCGGAAATTGATTTTCAGATGATGCTACTCTTCAAGGGCCACATAACCATCTCCTTTACCGGCAACTTTTGCAAGATGCTGAATAGCATGCTTTGAATTATTTTCCTCAACTCAACCAAAAGGCATCATTCTCCAAATTTATGTAATATGGTCGTATCCTCACTCTTCTATACTGTTTTTCCGAGTATCATTACTTATTAGTGAAGATAAATTTCACACACGCCACTATATAACCCTTAGTTGTTACTTGATATGCTATTTTAACATACTAATTCTTGTAATCAAGAAACTAATTAGTTGAGAAATGTATAATTCTAGGGGAAAATGCTAAGGACAATATTCATCATATAGTTCTTTCCAACTTACTTAGATAAATAATTGCAAATGACCAGCAAACAAATACAAAGCAAAACATCAGCAACAAAAAATCACAACTTATCGACATGTGTCTTGCTATAAAAAAATCGATTGGTTGAGAAATATCATAAGGCAATGACAAAGAGAGACATATATATCAGCATATCTCAATTTCCCTGAAAATATGTTTCAACGGCAGTCTAGATGAAGTCTAGATGAAGTCGATCGTTTCCAACTACTCCATAGTGACCATCTTAATGTTTTCTTTCTTTCTTCATTCTCGATGGTACAAAAAGAGACAACACTTCTTTTTCTTTTTTCATGTTTTTAATTGACCACGCTATTGCGACTTGGAAAGAGCAAGTTGTTAACATAGAGGCTGGGTTTCAATGGCCTCCGTGGGTTGGAATGCCATTTAAAGTTCTCACTTATCTAGTGGGCCAACTCCAGAAAAAAAGCATGTATTTACATAAAAGAAAGCAAGTATTGTTTTCCTGGTGAATGAACATCGCCACGATCATCTTTTCCAACTAACCTACGGGGTAAATGGCGCTCACGTGGTAAGCTGACTTGACGATTTTTTATTATTGTAGAAGGCAAAAAGAAGATGATTTTGAACTTAAAACAAAATGATTTTTATCGAAGAGAAACAAAAAGAAAAGGAGTAACAGAATCTTGAAGCAAAACCAAATGTCACAGTTTTCTTTTCTTTCTTCTTTTCGATTGGCAGAAAGATGCAAACACAAAAGCAAAATATAACGAACAAGAGTGATGATTGAAGCGAAAAAAACATTATAAATTGGACGTTATACCTACTAGAGAGAGCATTAGTCAAACAGTTTCAGAAGATGTGGAAGATTTTCCCTCAATGCGCTGCCGATTTAAATATACAACGAGAGGGTTAGGGTGCGCGATTCAAGAGGAGAGAGTGCGAGCTTGCCTTTGTTGTCGTAGGAGCCGTTACCGAGGCTGAGAGATTGATTGAGGCAAGACTTGCATGCAGTCTCGATGGTGATAACTAGCGTCACTTGTGTGATTTCTATAATCGAAAATTACTAACATGATAGTCCAAGTTGACCGTTTTACATAATAAGATTAACACTGATATGAATAATTTTTATAATTCTATTTAAAATTTTCAAGTTTTCATTTTTCTTTCCTTTTCCTTTCTTTCTTGTTTTCTTTCTCCGCCAGTTGCTAGGTGGAAAATCGATAAAGGAAATAAAAATAAATAAATAAATAAAATTTATAAAAATAGTTCATGTTTGTGATTTTCAGCGACAATTGACATGGACTACATTGAAAAATCGTTAAAATGTTTATAACTAAATTGATAAAATTAAAAGATTTAAAACTTAATTAGCAATGGTATAATATTTTCAAAAACTTTTTGAACAATTTTTCTTTTTCTCATTTTTTAGCGATAAAAAACGACCGATCCTGCTTACATGCAAGCGGTGTTTATCACATTTGTTGCCACGTAGGTTTATTTGGATGGAAAAGATAACAGGGGCCATCTCCATCTCTATATTAAGAGTAAGTGCTTTTTTAGAAGACATATGAAAAGGGGATCATTTTTGTCCCCTTTAATATTATACAAAATTTTACCCATTCGGAATTTTCATCTAGGAAACCTCGTCCTAGATAAAGAAAATGATTATTTTGATTTGTCCTTATCTAATATTTTATCACGGGGGTCCTAAATTTTTAAAGTCTACTAATCCTCATGAATAAATGTAAAATACCGCATTGATGTACACTGGCACTTATCAAATACTTCTTGAAAGCGTTTTGTTGGAAGAGATAAGGAAAACTCGTGTTCATTGTTCCTAAAAGATGAACAGATATGTAGCGTGATACATGGAGGGTTGAATGTCGAAATCAACTTAATTTTTTTAAACAGTTCAAAAGTATTCTGCAATACTAGTTTTCATTAGGTTGGAGAAACGTTCCATCATGAAAGGAGTTATGAAGCGTGCCCGAGGAAAAAAAGTCACAGTTTCTTTGCAATTGGAACTCGTAGGCGTGAGGAAACTTTCGAACCGAGTAATGCTATGGTCAACTTTCGGCAATCGAAAGAAGTATGCTTTCAAATTGGTCTTTCGCTAATAGACGTTGTCTAATATTTGGTCTTTCATTAAATGACACTGTACTCGACACTTAGGTCTTTGGAAAAAAAAAGGAATCGATACATTCATTAGAGACAATGTATTCATACAGGAAATTATGGGGGTGGTGTGGTCCTGTGAGCTAAGACGTTATCCGCAAACCCATCCCATTTAATAAGGACACTTTTTATTAATGGGCAATAATTTCCATTAGCTCTCCATAGGATGCCCCTTTCTCACTTAAAAATGTGTGGGAAAAGACTAATATTTTATTATTAACTACTTCATTGCCATATATATTTTCTCAGACTAATATGAATTTTATTTATTAATTAGTCTATGAATGAAAATATATAGCTAGTCTGACGGCTCATAGTTATGAATCTCTCTCTCTACCCACTTCTGTTTGTGGATCCTCTCACATAGTATAAAGGACAAAGCAGGGTTAGAGCAATGATGTCCAAATTCCCGTGGATATAACTTTCATATACCCTTGCACTTTACTTTGGCATCATCGGATGAAGCTTTAATAAATTAAGAGTGAGCTCATCCAGTAAAGAAATTTTTGTGCATAGACACGAGAACCAAAGTTGAGGTCCCTTAAGTAAAGATTCTCCCCTATCCACCTTTTAAAGTCGGTTATTCCATAGGTCAAAGGTAAATGTTTCGAGAACTGCTCTAGAGTGAGGATTGGTATGCAATTCCACCATGTCCAAACAAACTAACAGTTCATACCGATTGGTTCTGCATAGAATGAATGTATTAAGAAAAAGAAGCAATATGTGTGACGATTATTTTTAAAAAGTAATGTGAATTTATATGCTTTAAAGGATGTAAAGTGTTTTGCAACGAGTAAAACTCAAATGTTTTTCATCTAATCAATTATAATAAACTAGAGAATGAAGGTGGGGCTTTTCTAGAGAAGCAATATACAGATAAAATTTACTATAATGGGATTTGTGTTTTAGAATAAGTTACCTTGAAATAGATCAAGTCATGTCCGAGTCTCGAAAAGCAATATGATCAGAGGATTAACTTCACGCCTCAACATGTAGTCATCAAAGTAAATATCTCAGAACAAGAAGGAGCATCTCGATGATTTCTTAGGATTTGCATGGTGTTTCTTACCAATAATGCGGTTTCTCCTCTCCAAGCACAAGCCAAACAAAGCTTTACTTCTTCTCTTGCCCAAAAGGATGAAAAAGTAATATGTGAATTTGTACTGCGCAACAAGTAAAACTCAAATATTTTTCATACCATCAATTATAGTAAACTAGAGAATGAAGGTGGGGCTTTTATGGAGGAGTAATGTAGAGATGAAATTTACTATAATGACTTTTGTGTTTCCAAATAAGTTACCTTGCAACAAATCAAGTCATATCCAAGTCTTGAAATGCAATACGATTGGAGGTTTAGCTTCACACCTTAACATGTAGTCATCAAAGCAAATATCTCATAACAAGGAGTGTATCAGTGATTTCTCAAGATCAGCGTGGTGTTTCTTACCAATTCTCCTCTTCAAGCACAAGCGAAACAAAGCTTCACTTCTTCTCTTGCCCCCAAAAGATGAAAAAGTAATTTGTGAATTTGTATGCTTTAGAAGATGTAGAGTGTCACGCAACAAGTAAAACTCAAATGTTTTCCATCCTATCAAATTTTAATAAACAAGAAAATGAAGGTGGGCCTTTTCTAGAGGAGTAATGTAGAGATGAAATTTATTATATTGAGTTTTGTGTTTCAAAATAAATTTTATTAAAACGGATTAAGTCACATCCGAGTCCCAAAAAAAAAATACAATTGTAGAATTATCTTTGCGCCGCAACCTATAGTCATCAAAGTAAATATTTCAAAGGAGCATCTCGGTGATTTTCTTACCGGCGTGATTTCTCCACTTTAAGCACAAGCCCTCACCTTTAAAGAATGCTCGAATTCTTCTCTTGCCCCGAAGGTTGAACTAGAAACGCTTGGTATATACGAAATCTTGTGATGGTTGCTTTTTCTATAACGAGGCAAATTTACTTCTTTAACCTTTACCTTTTTGACCAAGACTTCCAAAACAATCCCTTCCTCTTAATTAGCCTCTGATGTTTTCTTGGATCACTTTTGCGATTGGCCCACGTGGCCACAGATATCGAAGTGAAAAGAACATTTAAGAATGATGAATGATGAGGACTGCACACATCACGTGGTCCTCCACAGTTTCTCTTCCTCCATGCTTGTCCTTTTCTTCTACGGTCAACAGCGACATGTGCGTCTACTGTGTTCAGAAAATTTTCAAAAAAATAAAAGAAAAGAAAAAGAGAACAATGACGAGTGTATTTCTCATGGTTTTGTTCCTTCATCTACGCGTCGATCGCGAACGCTTCAAATGCCAAAAATGAGTTTTGATTGAAAACTGAAACACGCATATCGAAGCACATCCACACCCAGTTCAATGGTTTTCTCGGATCTCCTCCACCTCCTCTGCTTCTGTCTCTCCACCGCCATTCACGTCCTCGAGAACCTACTCACATTTCATGACCTTCACAAGACGCCACTCCTTATCGCTCATTGATACATTCTTGTCACAAACGCTCAGTCCAAGCCCAAGCTGTCATTGTCGATGAAGAAGAAGATGGTGAATAGAAAAGAAAAAGGAAAGAAAGAAAAAGATTTTAAAAAAAAAAATCTTGGACGTAAATGCCTAGAGCAAAGCTTGGGACTATTTTGAAACAACTTTCGTTATTCCATGCTCTTCTTTTAGACAAAAAGTCCGCTTTGAATTCTCAATTAGAATAATAGTCTCACTTCAAATCATTATGAAAATTTTCTCTACATTTTATCACACTAGTCTGCCCTACAATTCACTGAATGCTTGTTGTGATCACTTTCCTTAATTCAAGACAATAAAGCGTTGTGAGAAATATCAAAAAAGTCTTAAACCTGACATAATTCAATCATACATTTTTTTTATATCAATTCAATTTTAAATCTTTTATAATTATATTAATTTAGTCTATTCGATCAAATTTGATCAGCCGAAACTAACATGGATGCCAACTTACCAATGCCAACATTGCAATTTTTTATTTTTATTTTTTCCTTTTTTCTTTTTCTTTTTTTCTCTTCTTCCTCCTTTGGATACTTTTGCCCGCCGTGGCCTGCGAGGCTCACCAGCAATTGGGCGAGGGCCGCAAAGTCCTCGCCATCGTCTGGCCACACTAGGGCCCGGTGGCTATGGTGGGTTGCAATGTATACCTTAAGTGCTTGTTGAATACGAAATCTTAAACGAGGCAAATTTACTTCTTTAAGCCTCCCCTTTTCCAATCCCTTTCTCTTAATCGGCAGGACATACTTTCTCAGTTCGGTTTGTAAATGTGCCACGTGTCCGATCAAAGTTAAATGGATATTTCGAAATGGCAAGGACGGAACTCATCACGTGATTCAGTTCAGTTGTCCAGATAAATAATTGCAATTGCTTGAACAGAAACAGAAAAAACACGGCAACAGTTATGGTGCAGGTGTTGGTCCCATAAAACATGACGTTTTCCTCAGCAAATGAGCTCCCCCTAAGACTCCCTTTCTTATGACCAAAAAAAAAAAAGATGCCCTTTTCTCCCAAGAAATGCGTGGAAAGAGACTAACGTTTTTTAATAAGCCACGATTCATATCGGGAAAAAAATTATCTAAAAAGCCTAAGTAATAATTTCTTCATCGCCATGTGCAACTTTTCATACCCGGGCGCACAACAGAAAATATATATATTTCTTAATTACTTTATGTTTAAAAATATCTAAACTTATGAATCTCCAGCGTCGCTCTAATTGATAGCAGGCCAATTCTATTTGACCATATGGGCTCATGTGAAGCTTTTGTTAATGAATTTCCGCCTTCTCACGTGAAATGAATTTCAATTAAATTGTTTGATTCTTAAAGATTGGTTTATGCGCACTAGCCAGAATTGGATGATGTCATGACATCCTACACAATCGGGGATGATCAACTTCCAGTTCTCATGAACATGCTTTTAATTTCAACAAGTGTTATCATATTAATTGGCTAATTCAAAATCTCACTAGCTGCCGTGTCAAGAAAAATGGACATAGATTTTTTTAATTCATAAGATTTAACGGAAGTTAAAGGTTCTAGACTGCACAAGGCTAGCTTCTCCTTGAAACTCTTGGTCCAAGCCATAAAGCGAATAGAAACCCGAGTCATCTGAATGGACCTGTAAAAAATTCCCAAATAAGCATGACTGCGAGGGTACTTGTAGACCATTTTGCTTAATTACCATTTAACGTTCGGACTCCTACGCAAACGTATGATCGTCCAATGCATTCACTCTGTCTTTCCAGAATCCCATGGACACAGCAATATGTAGACTACAAGACAGCTGAAGCCAATCCATCCCGGGTAAAGTGTCGTCCAAGTACACTTGAACATCAAAGGAAAGAAAAGAGGAGCGTCTTTAGTTAAAAGTTTAGGTTTGGTCATTTATTTGTCATAGCTAAATTCTCCAAACAGTTGAAAGTGTTATGACATGCCTTAATTTTAGTGATAGCTATTTTTTCAGACTATTCAGTTTTAATCCCAAGCATTATCATATTTGTATACAAAATTATGCGCAATCATGTCTTTTATTTTTATTTTTTTGTAATTCAAATTTTCTTAATGGTGGGTAACTATATCTATTCATTTGCTAATAATTATATTCATCGTTTTCTAATATTCATTTATTTGCGAAATACATGCAATTAATTTTTTGTGATGAAATTTTCTAGTAGCAAAGGATTTTTTATTTTTACTTTTGTCCTCCAATATCATTTATCGAATGCGGTCTATCATGTTATATTTGGTTTTTAATATTGTGAAAATCTATTTAACAAAAATATCAAAGTCCTCAGTTGAGGATTAAAAGAGAGAGTTTATCACGATAGGTATCTCTTATCGTTAAACTCATCATAATCCTCAATTTAAAGTAAATCAACAAAATATTTGCTAAAATAACAGTAAAAATTAGATCGTTAGATAAAGCTCGCACGAGAGTGAGAGCGGATATGCTAGTCCGCGACAAGCAAATATCCACTTTGACACGCACATAGATAGATTGTGAATGTTCCAATCTTAACCCTATGGTAACACCGCAGGAATCTGTGTATATGAATTTCTCTTTCCCCAAAGGAGGAACCAGTGCTGGACCTGCTGGTTGCGTCTCTTTAATGAGCAACGCTCACCTTTTGACAAAGACCAGCAAAGCAGGCCCTTTCTGTAGACATCAAAGATATTTTCTTAGTTCTCTTTGATAATCGGACAACGTGGCCACGCAAATCGAAGGGGAGAAAATTCAGAAATGATGAGGACGGAACTCATTCACTGTGGTTCTGTCCAACTTGTCTGGATCAATAATTGCAGATGACCAAGACTTTTTCCTCTCTTGTGGAAGAGACCATTGTTTCTTCTTCTTCTTTTTTTAAATGAATTAATATTTTAAAAAATCTCAAATTAATATAATTATCACAATTACTTTAAATTAATTTTTTAATCACCAAAAATTCCTAACTTATATATTTATAATAAATTTATCGTCTATTAATTTATATTAAATTTTACTATTAAATTACTAAATTGAATAACACGTGATAGGAGGCTAATATACTAATTTGAGATTTTACTATTTGTTTGTCTTAGCTGTACCATTTATGTGATTTTTTTTATGTTATTAATTCAATTTAACAAATGATATAATTGTTACGAATATACCATTTTTGGATTTTTTGTGATCATTTATCATAGATAAACCAATTTGAGATTTTTGGTAGTCAAAAAATTAGTTTGGAGTAAATTTATTATTAGTGTACTGGTTTTGGATTTTTCAAGGTATTAACCTTTTTGTAATATACGATAGAGGTGACTATGGTATGGATTGGGTTGGTCCAACATTTAATTCGGAGATTAATTCGCATAGTGTTGGTCTTTAATTTTTGGAACCGAGGATTGACCCTATTGAGCCTGAGATCGAGAATTGGACTGATCCTATGGATCTGGTCCGATTTCAAGGTTAATCCGGGATCAATCGAATATTCTTTTTTGTTTTATTTTTATATTCCTTAAAAGGACAAACATATTATTTCAAATTACATATCCATTAATAATGTGGATATTGAGCAACCAAGTTATGGACACCAATACATATCGAACATAAATATGAGATAAAGTAATAATAGAAACTTACACTTAAAAACGAACACAAGAGGTGGGGAACAAAAGCAAGCGGTGAAGCGAGTGAATAGAGGCAAGCGACAAGGCAAGTGAAGCAAGCAAAGAAAGGTGAGCTGTGAGTAGTGAGCAAGGAGAGTAGGCAAGCGAGACCGAGGTGAATGAAGAGGGTTTATTATTTTTTTGTCAAATTAGGATTGAGTTTCTTTCTATTTTCTAATTTACGAGACAAATTGAACCGTGATGAAAATAGAGGAGGAGATGCTAAAATTTAGAGTAGACAAAAATATATAATATATAATATAGGTTAACCCTAAATCGATGCTTACCCCTAACCTATGATTCGTACACAGTAAAATAAAATCATTCGATAATTACTTTATGGTCCAAAATTTCTACCTATATTATAATAGATGACAAACCTATTTTATGGGACCTTATAGAGTCATGGGAAGCTTCTTTTAATTAATTTGGCTTGTTCCACAAAAAATTAAATTCATTCAAATCATTTGTGTGCTTACCGAAATCACTTTCTTTAAATCCCAATATATATATATTTGAAAGTCTGCAGTACAAACCAATTTTTGACCCATTGTGTGATCTGCAGTACAAAAAAAGCCTTTATGGTTTTGGTTGCAATGAACATCAGTCGGTGTGGCAGCGTATGAACTACCAAGTCCATGATCAATTTTTTTTCATTTTTCTACCTATCTTGCCAGCTTTTAATGAGTTAAAATGAGGATTTTTGATGAAATTATTGTTTAAATTCGGTTCAAAAAAAGAATTGAGTGTTCCGAGTTATGCACATCACACCAATTCCCAGCTACAATGATCTGGTCCGCAGTGAACTCAGTTTAGACTAGACTGAGTTAGATTTTGCCGGTAAAGTATGACGGTCATGAGTAAAAACAAATGCATTTAAGACTAAATGTTCGTTGGTCTCCCGACCCTTTGCCACTCGATTTTCTTATTTTGTCAGTTAAAAAATTACCATCACATTGTACTAGCCTGTGCTCATTAACACGAGATTGTACAACAATACCCCACCTTGTAGACTTTAAGGACATTAACTGATTCACGTGGCTACACAAATCAAAGTGAAGAAGTTTTGTGTCCAACTTGGCGAGGACAGAATTCATGACTCTGGTTTTGTCCAGCTTGCTCAGATATATAATTGCGTATCGTACAAAGACAAACAAAACAAGGCGACAAAAACTGAGAAACTTGATTGCAAGGCATGCGGTCTCAAATTGGTCTTTTGCTAATGGACGTTCTTCAGTAAATTGGTCTTTTGCTAAGAGACCGTTCAATGAACACCCGGGTCTTTGGCCAAAAAAAGTCGACGCTTATGTTGGATTCAACGTGTTCATGCTAGAAATTCATCTTAAATTGATACTATTCTTTAACAGGAACGTAATCATCTTCTTACCAGCAACTTTTGTAAAATGTTGAATATTATGCTTCGAATTATTTTTTTGGCTCAATCAAAAGGATTTGATTGCATAGATAGCAAATTCAACAACAACACATCGAAAAGTAACGTAAATTCGAGAATATATGTATGCTGTATTTAAGGTATAAATAATTTGAACTAGAGATCATTGGACATGATGTCATCACATCGATCAGAATATCGACTTCGCATGATTAATAAGGAAATGGCACTTGACTTCGCATGATTAACTTTTCTGCACAGAAAAAATACTATTCATGATTTAAGCAATTCCGCTCTTTAAGGACAAGCCCTTTTACACTTGAACCAAAGCTTTGTATTTTCTCTTGTCCCAAAGGACGAGCTAGATGTCGTTGTACACTTGTACAGATGAAATCTTGTGGTGGTTGCGTCTCTTTAATGAGGCGATTTACTCTTTCAACGGTCACATCAAACAAGTCCTTCCTCTTTGTAATTGGACCGACGTGACTACGCAAATTAAAGTGGAGGATATTCAAGGACGGAACTCGTTGTGGTTCTGTCCCAACTTGTCTAGGATCGATAGTTGCGATTGACCAAGACTTTTTCCTCTTTGTAAGAAAGTAATGTTTCTTTTCCTGAGCTACGAGTTGTACACGGCAGAATAAAATCATTTATTAATTACTCTAAGGTTGAAAATTTTCTAGCGATATTGTGAGGCAAAAATAAAAATAAATTTTCAAGTCCACTTATTCTATAGGGTGGATGACTGATTTATCACGTCCTAAGTATTTGCAAATAAGATTCAAGTCCAGTGGCTTTAAACTCTCTGAATTGTTCAAAGTTCTAACTCATCAATTTATTCATTAAAATTAGTAATGATAGATTGAGTAAAAAGCAAAGTGTAGTAAAGTAATTCGATATAGGTCGGGCAAAGAATATAATATGGCTCGATTATTTAGCTCAAGGACAATAACCCCTCATGAACGTAATTCGAATCAAATTCAAATTTTCTAAGAAACTAATTTTCCTAAATCCAAACTAGAACTTATAAAAAACCATGGAATTTCCTAAACCATATGTGTACTAATTAAATGAACTAAAATAAATATAATATTGAAATCGAACAACCTAATCAAGACCTATTTTTCTAATTATTTTACAATTTTTTCGACTTTCCGAAAATGGGAAGTCGGGGCCGGGCTTAGGGCCCGGTCCGAATGTGGGCCAACACTGAAATTCGCGGGTCCGGTCCACAGACAGATATCAATCTCATCCCACAACTATGTAAACTAAGTCAAGCCCAAACCTATCTAAACTATGTCAAGCCCAGACCTTCTAAGACCCAACTGAAGCCCACTGCACTAGAACCACTCTAAACCATTTTCCATCAAAACCAATATCGATTTCGAGCCCTTTTTCAATTGGCGCCTCGCCTTTTTTTTTTTTTTAATCCGTCATTTTCCATCGTCTTCCCCCTATGCCCAATCCAACGTTCTTAGAATTCTGATTATTTTAATGTCAATCATCAAGCCCTTACATAACCGAAAGAAAAACTTCGCTTTTGATTACAACCACCATCATTCGTTAAGCATCCGCCACACTAGCACAAGTTTAGCATTACAATGATATGAGTAATCACTGGACATCAGTACATATGTCATTTCCTCTTGGACATCTCTTGCCCATAATCGCCATCAATCGCTATAGAAACATAGAACATAGGACAGAGAAGCATAATGATTCAAAAATGTATTTGGCCATTGTGAAAACATTAGAGCTCATGCTTAAATGACTTGAAAATCAATTAATATCACTTAATCTACGCCAACATACTTTAAGGTTTAGAAATGACGAAAACAAATTCGCATTGAAACATCATAGACATTGCACCAAATATATTACAGATAATTGATTAAGGAGAAGATCTCTGCAATTTCAAATTTGTATTGGCGACCACAATCGAATGAAACTAACATGTGAATTTCAGAATCAAATATGTGGACTTTGATATGGCCAAGCCTAATCGAAGTTGAACAAGATTTACATTCACTTCACCGTCCCCAGATCATAACATGGTGGAGAATCGGAGAATTCCTTGTCAATAAAGTCAAGCTAAGTCGCAATAGGCAGTGCAATCAACTTTGGTAGCTCTTTGTGATCGTCGTTGGCTATATTGAAGACCGGTGGAAGAGCTTCAAGCTAAGTCTTAGCCACTTCAATCTTCACAGCAGCAAAACAGAGTTGAATAGGGGCTTCTCGAGAGCGGCAGTTGGGCGATGGCTTTGTTGCCGTGGGCGTGGCGACGAGCCAAAGATGAAAAAGAAGGCTCTAGAAATCAATTTCTTGAGGGAAATTTTTGGTGAAATCTCTCTCAAATGTGCTCTCTTGAATGTTTCAAACTCAATCTGTGTGGAGTGTGTCTCTCTATTGCGTGAGCAACTATCGGCAACAAGGTTGTGGTGGTCGAAGGCAATGGTTAGAGAAGATAATATAGGTGAAAACGGAAATAAACTTTGACGCATGTGGATCATTTTTATAAAGATATTATTGTCTGTCATAGCATGAGAAGAACGGAAAGTAATACACTCCCAATATATAAGCTCTCTTGATAAAACTCGTGTGAAAAGTTTAGGGATAACAGAGCCATCAATGCAAGTATCTTTTAAATTGTTCAATATCATTCCCCTTCTCTCTCTTTCTTTTTCTTTTCTTTACAAGGAGCATCTCAATGATTCATCGGTATTGTTGCCACCTTCGATGAGGCTTTTCTCATTGTGCACTTAAAATAAGATTTACCTTTTCTCTAGCCCTAGAGGATGGGATGAACCAGATGTGCTTTAGGACATACACGAAATCCTTTAACGAGGCAATTTACCTCGTTAACTCTCTCGCCTCTTGTCCAACACCAGCAAGGCTATCCCTTCAAAACCCCTCTCTGGACTTCAAGGACGTTCTTCTTAGTTCTCTTTATGATTGTACCACGTGGCCCCCTCAAATCAAAGATGAGGATATTTAGAAATTGCGAGGATAGAATTCATCACTGTAATTCTATCCAAGTTGTTCGGGTAAATTGCGTTCGCCCATCGGACAAAGCCAGAAAAAAATGAGGGCAACAGTCATGGTGAGGTGCGTGGATCGCGTGAAATGAGACGTTTGATAAAAAAAAGCTTCCCATCTGATGAGGACAAGTTTTGATCAATCAGCAAATATTCCAATGAGCTCGCTATAAAGATGAAAAGATGTTTGGCAGGTGAAAGGTAGATTATGCATTTGTACATAATTGGTGGGATTTGAATTAGTGATTTCCAATTCTTGAACTGGAAAGTCTCTTACTACTCATTATCATTGAAGAAGAACCCGAAGCAATGCACCCCTAGTGTATAGCAAAGCCTCTAGAAAAATTATTTCTTAAAACTTGTACGAAAATTTTAAGAATAATGGAACTATTAGAGCCTTTACTTTTCTTTTTCTTTTTTGTAAATTTGTTCAATATTATTCATTCTCTCTCTCTCTCTTTCTCTCTCTCTCTCTCAAGATGAGATGCAACTCTTTCGTTAACTAAGACGAAGTTATTAGAAAACTAAGCAAAAATCACAAACACTAAGTGAGAGAATTTAACAATTTTGAAATAGGCACATTAGATGCTAATCCAATATTAATGAGAAGAGAACAAAAAAGCAGAGAAAGTAAGGCAGATGTACAGGTAAGTTGGGGGAAGTAACAAGGAAGAGCTCATGATTGAGTTTGCACGTGGTAGCATTCATCTTTGAAGTTGGAAGTTGTAAAAAGAGGTGGAATGATTGGAGTTATGCAGGTGGAGGTGGTTCTCGTATGTATGAAGGGAACAATTATTATTAGTATTTAGTTTATAAATACCAATGTTTTGATATTGTAAAGCTCTCTCTTTCCACCATCAAGAAAATCTATAATCTATGTTTATATTTACTTTTGACTGCACCATTCTATTTTCCTTGAAATTTACCCTTTCAATGCAATTTTTTCTTACAAAAAAAAAATGCAATTTACATTTTTCTTGCAATTTTTTTCTTTGCACTTAGCTCCAAATTAATTTGCACCCCATTGAATCCCCTCTTTGTGCACTTTGAGAGTGAGGTGTTTCACCGTGAAGCGATCTCGGTTACTCTTTGTTGACACATATTTTTAATGATCGGTTTAATCAATCACTAATTGCATAGAAAATTAAAGATTAATTTTTAATCCCTAGCAAAAATAATATTCTTTAAATTGCACAGCATATAGAAATTAGGATTATTTGCATTATTAGTAATATAAACATTTTTTTTTATAAAAAGAGAGGAAAAAATTAATTAAAAAGAGTATTATTATTATTTAAAAAAGAAAAAAAGAAAGGCCGGGCCGGGCAGGCCATCTTTTCTTCCTTTTATTTCCGCCTGGGCCGGCTGGGCCTCTTCGCTTTTCCTTCTTCCCCGGCTCAGTCTCCTTCCCTCTTCCTTCTTTCCGCTCTTCCCTCACGCTGGCCGAACAAGAGGACGCAAGAGGACAGAGAAGGACGACAGGGGGAACAGGACAGAGGCAGAGTGTCGACCGGGAGTTGGTGGGCGGGGCCAAGCCGGCAGTGGCAGCCGGCGTCGCAGGAGGCCATGTGCGCCGAACGGCTTAAAAGGGAGAGAGGAGAGCGAGCGAAGGGGAGGTTGGCTCGTTTGAGAGGGGACGGAGGGGAGAGCTTGAGAGATCCGAGAGAGAGGGAGGCCGAGAGTGAAATCGGAGACCGGCGCTCAGCCTCGCCCCCATTGATCCAACCGCGCGTCCCCAATTTAAAAGATTACTCGAGATTACGGATATGATTATATATATCATGAACTTTGATCACGTGCATCGAGATATTTTAAATAAGGGAACGGAATATTCGAAAATCAAATTAAACAAAATTTTTACCTAATCTGAATATTGGCTTTCAAATTTGGACTTTGTGCAATCGGACTGGATCACAATCGGCTCGCTTGGACGGTGATGGTTCACGGATGAACGGCGAGATCACTAGGGACTCGCAACTCGAGTCAACAGTTGGTGTCTTGTAGACGAGGCAAAACAAGTGTAGTCGGATCAGCTGGCTGTCAAATGTGGGTTAATTTTTGTTGTCCTCACAACTAAACTTGGACTTCCAACTTCCCCACATACGCTGACATCTTTGGGCAGTCAAAGTAAACGGATTTTCTTTGTGCAATAAGTGGAATCGTCTTTCTTTGTCTGATGAAATTCAGCGTGGGGTAAGGGAACCTGCAAAATTGAAGGAAGACACTTTGGATTGGTGTTGGCTTAGCTAACCATCAGGGGGCCCAACGGCAAAGCTCCATCGGACTACTCGCGGCGTAGAAGGGCTGAGGCGTGCGGCCGTCGGAGTTGCAGCGTCGTCGAGATGGTCGTGGCAGAGATGTGGGCGTCGGAGCAGCGGAAGCGAGCGGCGCTCGGCGATGGGCGATAGGCGCGGCGACGAGCGGGTGCTGCAGGTCGCGCGGCGGGGAGCTCGGCTGCTGGCGTCAGTGGAGCTGGGCGGAGGCGGGGCGAAGCTTCGGGCTGCAGGCGTCTCGGCGGTTGCTGCACTAGGGGTGCGGTAGCGGCGGAGGCACGGCAGAACTGGGACGGAGGCGGTGACCGGTAGAGCGGGGCGGGCTGCTGCGTGGCGGTGGCGTGGCGAGGGAGGTTCGGTCGGCTGCAGGTCGCGCCCTGCAGCCGTCGGTGCTCAGGCGAAAGGCAGCAGAGGCAACGACAGACGCGGCGACGAGCGAGCGGGCGAAGGCGTCGGGGTCGGTGGGCGGACCGGCTTGGGCTGCTGGCGTAGCGGGCAGCGACGGCGGGCACTGCAGGTCGCGCAGGCGAGGGGGCTCGGAGCAGCGGTGGCCGGCAGAGGAGGGCTTGAGCGGCTGCGAGACGAGGGCAGCGAAGAAGATGACTCTGTTCTCTTCTTCTTCTTTTTTCTTCCTTTCCTTTTTCCTTTCTTTTTCTCTCTCTACCGCACGTCACTTCTCTCACAGTCTCTGTACTTTTCTGCACACCTTCAGCCAAAAGCAAGACTCCCCTTTGTTGACTTTTAAAAAACAAAAGGAAAACGAAAATCCAAAAATAAACCTCCTCCCTTTTCCCCTCTGTATGCGCACCACCTTTTTATAGGGGAGGGAATTAGATTTTTATAGTATATATCTGAATCCTATCTTAACTTAAAATATTATCTCGACATGCAATTTAATTCAAAAATATTATCTAACTTAAATACCATCTAAACATGATTTTTTAAAAAGAAAACTAACTATTCTATCATGCAATTTCTAATCTATATGAAATGCAAATGTAATTTTTTTTTGTATTTTCGAGATAAAACAATCAAAAGAATAATTTGTCGTCTCACAGATTAAATTTAACGATTATTTTAACCATAAATATCACAACATATGAGAAAGTTTAAAATAATTAAAAATTTTGATCCAAAATCTTACGGATCAAATTAATAATTATAATAATTAAAATACTATCAAAATGCCTAAAAAATCAATATTATTAAAAAAATGACTCAACGTCTTACGAATCAAATTAATAATTATAGAGATTTTTGGGGCAACATAACTCTATGGGTAATGCCTAAAATATATAAATGATTAACATTGACGCCCAATATTCCAACTTAAGTAATAATAATGAAACTTGATTTTTTTAGGAAAATTAAAAAAATACCTAAGATGGGGACTTTGGAAGGACAGCAGCGCCACGGGAGTAGCAAGAGTCGCGGGGATGGGTGAGCAGACCAACAGCGGCGATGGGCGAGTGGGCGCGGTGGCGGCGTCGGTGTTGCTGGGCGGAGGCTGGCAGGCGCGGCGGACGAACAACAGATCGCTAGTGACGGGCAGCTACGGGTGTCGAGCGCCGAAGGGTAGTGGTGGCGAGCAATGGCGTCGCGGGGAGCTCGACTGTTGGCGTCGTTGGTGCTCGGGCAAAGGTGACGATGGAGGTGGTGCGGGGTCAACGGCGAAGCTCGGGCGCGAGCGTCGCTGAGGGCAGGTGGACGGAGATGCTCGGGTGCTCGCGGCGGAGTTGCAGGCATGGGCGTCGGGTGCTCGTGGCGGAGGTGCTCGAGCGGGGTGCTGCAGTGGGACGGCGACGACGTCAGGTTGCTGCGGCGTCGGCGGTGGTGGTGCGCGTGCAGGCGCGCAGCAGTGGGCAGCAGCGGACGCCGACGGAGAATTTTTGCTGGTGCTCGGGCAGAGGGGCAGTTGCGGCTTCGGGCGTCGGCTGGGTGGCGCTCGGCGACGGAGACCAGCGGGGGGAGACGGGCGGACTTCGGTGAGAAACGGGCGGAGGTGCTCACGGCTGGGCGGCTGCTGTCGAGCGGACGGAGGTTCTGCAATGGTGCGACAACAGCGGCAGCGGGTGCGGCTTGCTACGTGGTTTGCTGGAGGCACGCGGGTCGTCGGGTGGAAGCCGGCGACGGGTGAGCGAAGCTCGCCGGTGGGAGGAGGGCGGCGGACGGCCCACTGCAGGGCGGGGCGACCAGCCGCAGCTCCCCGAAGGAGATGACCCTTTTTCTCTCTTTTTTTCTTTTTTTTTTTCACGTCCCCTCTCTCCTTTTCCTTTTGTACTCTGGCGACTTCTTCTTTTGTCTGCATGTAAGAAAGCTTCAATTTCTCCAAGCTTGGAAAAAGAATCTACTTTAAAACATTGCACGTGTGAAATGGCTGAAATATTTGGTATAGAATTTTATTATGCCAAAACTCGGAGGCAAGGAACGACTTTGGGAATAACCAGCAGCAGCGAGTTTGTTTTTCCACCGCGAAGTGCCAATCTTTTGGTATAAAATAATGATCCAATTTCTACTAAATTGCTTCACTGACTAGAACTAGAAGAATGATCGACAAAAAAAATACTATAGATGCTTACCTTTTCATTGAAGAAGCCGGGCAAGGACAAGCCAGAGTTGATACGACCAAATGCTTGTTATAAACTTGTATCATCAGTCATCAACTGTTGCCTTCCTTTGAATGAAGAAAATGTCATCATCTTGGGACACCCGAATTTTGTCAGTCTTGTTAAGGATGGATAATGAATATGATACTTTCCATAAGAAAATGTCTTGAGATTTGGCAATTCCACAAGAGACAAGGTGGTTAACAAAGGAAACTCTAAAGTGTCGGTGGCTGTGGCTTCCACTAATTCTTCTTCTTGCACATACATAATTTCTTCCATCAGTACACAATTCGCTATTTCGATTTCTTCTATCTGCATGAGTGCTTTAGCCATGGAAGAAGAAAAAAGAAATCTCAAATTCTCACAAATTTTCACCTTCAATATCTTTAAGTTTTGAAAGCACAATGCTCTTCTTGGATTCTTGGTCCATATGTGTTCCAAATTTGGCAAGCCACTCAAGGTCAATATAGTCAATTGACATAGAATCTCAACATCCCCACTAGTTGTCAACTCCTCAAGGTCGAATACTTCTTGTATCAACTGACATTTTTTAATGGTTATAGCTTCCAAATTTTGTAGCTTTATTAGCTGTAAGGGGTGAATAACACCACATAACATTAGAAATTGTGAATACAAGTTGCATGTGAAATAATAACAGAAGAAATAATCTCTCATAACAGATCTAAGGATAATGGAAGATAAAGCGGGGTAGTGATTTTGAATTTTCCCTTATTCTTCTTTAAAATTATCTATTTTATACTTACTTATCATTTACCTATTATGTATTTGGACTTTATTATACATATATTAACATGAATGAATTATTGAGGTTATTGAATTTACCCTTACATTTTGTGCAATCCGCCTAAATTTTAGAAATTCATGGCATGGGCTCAACTGATTTTTTGATCATTGACTGTAGTCTAATACAATATCTCGAACCACAGTGCAAAAAAAAATCTTAATTATTTTCTCTGGAATTGTTATAAACTAAATGGATATCCAGTTAAAAAAATGTACTTTTAATTGATAAGCACGTGTAAGTTGAGCTTGGCATTTTTTTCCAAACTATTTCCGAAAAAAAAGAAAAAACTCTTATCAAGATAGTAAAAGTAAAAAGTTATTATAAATTTATGAGAGAAATACTAAGGTAGTCCTAAGATTTTACTGTACCCATGCATAGCACTAAAAGATCCATTATTTTGTGGTATTGATGATGTAAAGCGGAATAGATGCCACATCGACCAAATCTTAGAAAAAGGGTTCATCTCCATAAGATCCATTAGTGGTTGTAATAATATCCATGAATTGGTCATAACAGCGCCGTATGGTCATCAAAGTCAATTTCAGCAAAGCATTTAGTTTTAAAATATTAGGACCCAAGATACGCTTCCTTGTCATAAAAATGTTGCTTACTTTATGTAGAAAGTAGAAAGTTTTAGTCATGTGGCCAAGAAAAAGAATTGATTAATTTGATAATGATTTTAATCGAGTATAACGCTTTTGTGGTTTGGATCACGTGATAAAAATGATTATAAAAAATAAATAGAAAAGGGTTTCCAATTTTTTTTATACTAACAGAATAGATATAAAATTTGATGATTCCAAACAATAGTGCACAAATGAATGCTAGATGTGTTTCTAGTTAATACTTTCAAGCGACATTCTATTACAGAAAAAATAAATTTAAGCATGTGCCACACACATAAATTCTACTAGGAGTATTGGAAAAGCTGTTAGAATGAAGATTTGTGGTAAATTTGTTTACTACAAAAAGGTCCACGGCTCACATAAATTAGGAAAAAAAAATTTATTGTTCCACTAACATCTCAATAAAGTACCAAGAGTAACAAACACAAATTGGCCTTATTATATTTGAATTTTCATTCCGTTGTCACATAATAGTTCCATCAACTGACATATAAGAGTAAAAGAAAATTTTATATGATGGAACATTGTGTAGAACCACATTTCCACTAAGGTCCATTCACCTACCCAGACTTTTTACAATTATTGAAACAACAACTTAATCGTCTCAATTGCCTTAGCATCGACATACTTAAGATGAAAATTGCAAAATAATTTAATGTAATCAATTGATCTGAATGTTACTTCCCACATAATCACTAAGTTAAATTCACAGGGATTTTTTTTTTTTTTAGTTCTGGTTTCCCCCCTTAATCAAGTGGATGTAATAGAATCTTACAATTTTCCATAATTACTAAATGAAGGTCATACAAATTATATAGGTCGTATATACCTTCTTTAAGTTACAATTATATCCATAAATGTATGTGTATATACTTTACCATAAGGCAATGATAAACTTTTAGACTACTGGAAAATTTGATACATCACATGGTGCTTCTTTAACTATGTTGATAACATAACACATATAAAATGGGATGTAATTAACTAATATGGATGTTTTTATGCATTCACATATCACATAGCAATTACATTTTGAAAAATTAAATCATTATTTTGTCTTAATTGAAAGAATCTGTATATATTTCCAATTTCTCTATATGCTATTAGACTCCTCTAAAATACCCATGCATATAATTTCATTTACTATAAAATGAAAAACGTATCACATCAGTACTCACCCACATATCAAATTGAGATATCTCTGAAGTCAATATTTCAATGTGTTTATAATTCAAATGCTTAAGTAATCACATTCGAATAAAATCAATAGTTTTTAGCACAAAATACTAGACGATTCAACTGTTGGTAAAAAAAAATTTCGTCTACTTGATAAATGCATATTACTTTATCAAATTACACAAAAGTCCTTACATTATATCTCCAAACTAAATATTTCAACAAGTCAATATTTTTTAAGATCCCCACTTAAAGGGATCTTATCTAGAAAGCATGACGTTTTACTATTGTTTTTAATAACTAAAAACAATATTTGTCCAAAATTTACAAAGAAATTGAGAGGAAGATAATTAGAAAGAAAGTGAACTATTTCTTAATGAGTGAGAATTACATTTATTGGAGTGTATTTTTAGAAAGCAAAAGTGAGATAAGCGATACTTTTGACAAATATATATAGGCTAGGGCAATAGCACATAATTAGAAGATCATGTAAAGAAAAAAAAAAGAGTTATTATAATTTTGTTCGCTTCACAAAAAATAAATGATTTAAAAATTATTTTCCCAAAAATAAATTTATATCATTTACAAAAATAAAATGAATAAAAAATATATTAAGATTTAATAATAAAAAAAATCTTATTTTGATTAATTATTTCGAATTATATAAATGATTACTTTTATAAAAAAATTCAAATTATTTATTTTTTGCAAAAAAATATCTATGTACAACGAAATTTGAGGCCAACTTGTTCTAGTGATTTGATCCACGTGGACAAGATCCCTACCATTTTTTTTTTTTTGTCAATCATATTCTATTCCTATGCTACACTTACTCTCAGACTTTTGTCGTGCCTCTTGCAGGGTGTGGGAGTCGAAACCCACTCTTGAAACTTACGCGTCCCTACCCCATTCCTCTGAGAAGGTGGAGATTTGAATCCCTCACCTCCCCCTTCCATGTTGGAAGGGTGGCCACTAGGGTGAATCACAGTGGTTTAAGATCCCCACCGTTGAGGCCCTCTTTACATCCCTGATCGTATACCCTGCATTTCGAAAGCAAGTGTTCGTTTCCCGCTCCGTCATCTTCAACGAAGCTCTCTCTGAGAATCGCAGGGAAAAGCTCCAAAAACAATGGAGGAGACAATAGCAGCGCTCGGAAAAAGCCTCGGCCAATATTTTTTAAGATCCCCACAGGATGACTGATTTGTCACATCCTGAGTATTTGCTCTATCTATTGCGAATAAGATTCAAGTCCGGAGACTTTTAAACTCTGAATTTTTCAAAATTCTAACTCATCAATTCAATCCTCATTTAATTTGGTCCTTTGAGTATGCATTTTTTCCTAAATTGTTCTATTTATAAGATTTTTCAAAACACTTTAAATTCTTCCGATGAGAGAGTACTTCTCAGGGCACTAAACAAAGCTGGCGCGGGATTACTAAGTTATTGAGCGCTTTTTGCTCCATAGTCAATGTATATATTTTAGTGACGGATACTTTTAATTGGTCGATTGCTTCACTTTATCATACACAATAACAAAATTTTCTGCTAAACATTCTCAATATGCCTCTTTAGAGTGGTAGATAGCACGGGCATCATTGTGATATTGTTATTGGCAATAATATTTCCCCAGCCATCCTTGAAAGTGAATCAGAAAGTTGGGAAGTCCATATCTTTATTATGGAGAAATGCCAATGATCCAAGCTACTACGCTCTTTTAAATATTAATTATCTAATGAAGTATTCAATTTCCTTTACTCCTCCCTAAGAAGAGAAATGGGCACTTGGACCATTTACCATAAAACTGAGATATCTTCTCGGGACAGACCGGTCGAATTAAATTCGAGACTCAAAGATACAATGAATGATCAAAATTTGTTTGAGTGAAATGCCAAAAATGAATATCAAAAGATATGAAATGATTAAAAATGATTGACACACTTTTATGTATCTTAAGTTGTCGCAAGCCTCTCAATGGCCGGGAAAAGACAAGTTTAGAAGTAATGTCGAGTCCATGATTATGGCCATTTCTCTTCATTTATGATTTTTCTTTTGCCGAGTGACGAGAGATGGTGAGGCCAAGCAAGACAACGCCAGACACCCTATCCCGAGCAAAAAACATGCGAATATTGAGAAAGATGAGCTCTAAGTGCATTGTATAAATTAATTTATTTGGCATGTTATTATCAACACTTAGGTCTTTGGCCAAAAAAGATCGGTAGTATGTTAGCTTGAAGAAGTTCATTGTGGAAATTTACATGAACTTATCTAGCATGTTATAATCAACTCTTAGGTCTTTGGCCAAAATATATTGGTAGTATGTTAGATTCAAGATGTTCACTGTGGAAATTTATATGATGCTACTTTTTAGGACCTATAAAATCATCTCCTTTACTGACAACTTTTGCAAGATGCATGTCCAAAATAATCAAAGGGCCCGTTAGAATTAAGAGTATTGAAATATTTAAGAATGACAGACACCTTTTCGTAGCCTTGACGAGAAGCTGGTAAAGTAAAATTTTCCCTGTTTCTTTCTCTGTGAAGTTTCCCCAAGTCTGCTATGGACTTACTGAATTTTACTGTAATAAACAACAATCAAATTAACACACAAAAGCCCATGTTCTACAAAATGCATGAGAAAAGGCATTTACCCTCCATGTGCATGGTTCCCGCTAGTATTGAAGTCGAAGCACTCAATGACTAATGGATTCTCTGGCAACGAGTTTTACAGTATGTCAATTCACTAGTGCCTCCAGGAACATATTAGACAATATGATGACGACTTCAAGGAAATACAAAGAGAACCCCCAGATTCAACTACTCTGGATTGACACTGAGTACTTGATATAAAGCAATCAAAAGATATGGCAAGAAACAATGTCAAACATGACATTTGATGAGAGATTTTGGACAGTTCACACTTTTAGAAAACAGATCTTTGTTTTCCAAACTAGGAACAGTGAAATATTATTTCAATAGCATTCCTGGAAGCAACAGATTCCTCATCATCAGTGAGTAACCAAGTTTCTCAACCCTACTTGTGCATTCTTATTAAGAAGCGGCAAGGTCAAACTCTGACTTTTCTTTGTGACTATCTGCAGAAAATGGAAAGGAGAAGATGCTATGGACAAGATCTTGATGGATTAACCTTTTATTTCACTGAACCCAAATGCATGGAAATGACACGTTCATAGTGTGATCCAGGAGTAAATAACATTTTACTGCGCAATTTTGTATTGATTATGTTAAATTCTGGACATTTGACTAGTTAAGAGATATGCAGTACTATAAATGCAAACGTGTCATGGAAATGAATATGGTGCTTTTAGGTTTGAATTTGGTGCTTTTAGGTTTGTGAACTATTTGATGTATTTCATAAACTCATTTGAAACAATTGAATAGTCAAATTCCTAAGAACTCATATGATCATGCACTTGAATGATATTTTTTCACAGCTAATCGAGAATATTACTTCCTAATCCATTAAAAAAACAATTGAATAGTTCATATTGGCGCATATGGAAAGAGCTATGAGGATGAAGCACCAAAGAAGCAATGAATACAACTAAAACTACAATAAGAGGAAAAGAGCAGAATTCAAACATTATTTGATAATAGCAACTAGCAAGTGAGCCTTTCTTCTTCATACTAGCCTTCCGATTAACACATGAAATTGCAGTAGGCTCCACACCTGAGTTATCCTTAGATCATCTGCTTTTGCAGTAAATGCATCTAAAATAGGTGAATCATGAAGCAATAGATCACCTTCAATCAACTATATTACTTTTCTGACATGTCAATATTGGACTCTACCTGTGAGTATATTGGATTTTGGACATCTCTCTTTTTCCTCATATATTGCTCATCATCCAAGGGAGAGGATCGAGCAAAATGAGGATGCCACCATGATTCGAGAATCTCGGAAAGCTCAGGCGAGTGTTTTATAAAAGTATTCTATAGAAAACTGGATCCAAGGCATTTTTCTCTCTCTTTGATGGTTTGACGATATTCTAACTTGAACTCATTGCAAATTATAGAGATTCTCACATCAGCTAGGTAATAACTACTGTTGTGGTAAAGACACAGGGATATTAGATTGACATCAAATCTGCAAAAAACTTTTTCTTAGTTTCCTCTAAAGTAAATCGGCAAGAATTAACATTCAAAAAGCAGCAGATCACACAAATTCACTTTTCCATGAGGCATACTCTTCGTGTCCAAGATAGTCAAACTTAGAAGCAGAAGAAAAAGAATGACTAAACACCACTTTTATAGTTAGTTTTACATCTTCCACAATAATACAATGACCAAAGTTAATTGATTTTTTATCATCAAGTCACTGAGGCAGGCAAAGTAATATCTATGTATCTTTATGTTATGAAATGAAGCAAAACAACTGAAAAGTAGACAACTTAACCAACTTAAGTTATGATAATTTGAGTAGGATAGTACTTGCCAATTCAGGTGATGATAGTACTTCGCACTATTAAGAGTTGTGGACCTAATTTTGTAAATAAGTGTCCGCTAAAAGAAGATTGGATGAAACTAATCATTGTGGCATGGACATTCATAATGTTTAAAAAGGAGTCAATATCAAAACCATGTAAAATTAGAGAAAGATATACAAAGCTATGATAGCCATCACAATGCTCAGCCAAGAATCCAGAAGGTAAATGTTTCAACAAAGCCAAAACAAAAACGTATTCTGCTCCTATCAAACGAACAATCACTATTATCTATATTAAACCAGCAAATGAACCAACACTACATCCTGCGTATTCTCAAAACAATATCAAAGATGTCAGTATATTCCTACTAGGAGTTGTGCACACAATCAAGATCATGCTCAAGGAGGGAAAATCAGTGAAGATAAACTTAAATATCAATACCACTGTCAATTAGAGATTGAACTACTACGATTTTTCCTTCAAACTTGTCCCTCTCTCTTGGAGTGTAGGAAGTAGAGTACACATCAGCTTTCCCCACCTGGTCTGCCAAAATATGGCCTAAGGCCAAACATGCCAGTATGTCCAACCGAGACTTCAGTAGGCTTTGATGTCCTCAGAATTGGTACCCACAATAGCAACCTGCTTGCATGCGACCCCGTCAGTGAGTGAAGCTGAGACAAATTGCTTGGAGATGAAAACATCTAGTGTGAACGGCTCCACGTAGGCTATGGTCTGTTGCCTGAAGGACACGTGCTTATTTGGATTTTTGGACTTCATCCCCCTTTGGTCAGTGTATAGCTGCTGTTGTCATCATCCAAACTTCAAAGAAACTTCTTGATGCTAAATGAGGCTGCCTAAAAGCCAACACTTATTCAAAATTCCTATACAATTCGATATAGAATAGAGCACCCCCTCATTCGATTGATTATTTGCTCAAACTTTACGCTACATTAGTACCATTATCAAGGAAATGACATAGAGAGGACATCCCAAACTAGAAAAAGAATGAGATCTTCAATGAGGCACCTACCCATTGTGAATACGACATGTCGGCACGAAGGTTCCATGTCGAGAGGCATCAACACCACGCACTAGAACACTATTAGAGCACAGGTTCCAAAAAGATTGCTTCAATATCTTACTACAGGAGACACTTTCTAGCAAATAAAAGTAGCCACTTTGATCCTAGGGTGCAAGACACCTGAAAGAAACAAACATATTAGTAAGATACTCCTCAAAATTAACCAGAGAAGTGGGCGAGCACACGGCCCCATATAACAAAACCTCACAATCTTCGAAGCTACGTTGACAGAAATTATGCTAAACAATTCATCAAACATCTAGAATGCATTGGTGAGTAATTGCACAAAAGCCCCCAATATTCTAAATATGTAACGATTCTGTTAGAACACAGCCAAACTTTTTTATTTTATTTTATGAAAGACCGACTTCATATAAGGCAATATAGAACTTGAAGAAGAACACAAGTTTCTTCCTTTTGTCACTGGGTTCAGGCAAGACACAATTAAGCAAACAGATTCACCTGCCTTATTGAATTCGGTGTGGATCGTTGCAAGTCGATAAGGTTTGGATGGTGGTATTAAGGTCGCCCTCCCAACATCCTTCACCATCCTCTTCGGATAGGAGTACTTTATCTAGGTTTGGTGTCCTCAAGGCACCCTTGCAGAATACATTCATCTTGGGGCATTGCGTGATGACAATACACCGCAGTGATGGGAACCTAAAGGTGCGATTCGTTGGGGAGAAGCTCTCAAGGCTTGGTAAACGATCAAGTATTAATTGTTTCAGCTTGGGGAAATGGATCTCCTCTGCTCCATCTCCATCATCTGTTACCACATCTTCCATTGCACCACAATCTCTTAGGGTTAGCCGAGTAAGGTGCACCAGACTTGTCATTGCCGAACAAGTCCCCATATGAACTAAACCAGCGCACTGCTTTACTTCTAATTTTGTCAATCTCTGTAACGAGGCAGGACATGGAAATATGATCGATAAACTTGGGCACAACTGAAGGTATAGATATTCAATCTGTTTGAGGATTTCAGCCATCAAGGAGCCATCTTTCCAGACTCCTTTCAGGTTACGCAGCAACACCAGCCAAAGTTTCTTAAGATTTCCCAATGACTTGAGAGGTTTTTCCATGTCAGTTAATCCTCCACAGGGAGTCGCTCCCCCATGTCCAAGAGCATCTTCTGGAAATATCTCCTCGAAGGAACTACACTGCACAGCTAGCAATTCTAGATTGGGGAATCCCTGCAGAAGGAAGGCGGAGGGGAAAGCGGCATTTTCATTGTGATAGCATACCAAACCCAGCTTTCTGAGATTGCCAAAGATGTAATGCTGCGGCAGCATCATAACATCCTCCCTCGTCAATTCCAATAGCTCTAGGTGAGGAATGACCTGTGGGAATCCGTTTAATTAGGCCACCACCCACCAAAAGTAAAATAGGGCACAGCCATGGTCCAATGACTAAATTTTCCTTCCATTTTTTAGGGAAAGGAGGATGAGAACCTGTAGGCTTTTGGCCGGTTTTATCCTTTTTAAAAATAAAAATCTGAAGCCTAACGAGCAAGAGTTGATGACCATTATACAAGGGTTGTATAACTAGGACGTTTTTTGTTAGTGATACACCCAATTCAATCAAACCATGTTTCGTGAATTTGGATGAAATGAAGTTATTAGTTGATGATCAGCTATTTCAATTGTCAACTAATTAAATCCAAATGGCAAAGTAAACACACGTGAATTTCAACTAGTTTGTGGAAAAAACTCAAAACAAAACTTCAAATTATGTCATTTGTATATTAAATAGATGTATTTCAATCATAAGATAACGTATTAATATATTGCATTCTTTTCTAAGCAGTTGTTCTCATATCTATTTTACTATAGGTCATAAGAAGTTCATGGGTTCACCATTCTACGACTTTGAGAACTAATGGTAGACGTTTTAATGTTACTTATGTTTAAAAACGAACCCAATTTGGTGTTGGTATGTCATTGATATATCACTCAAATTAAGTGTGGCAATTTCGATTAAACGTTAGTAACATTAAAAGCGTTGGTAACCCATCGGAATAAACGTTAGTAGATTAGTAAAGTAGTTGGTGATCTTGAAAGTACAAAGAAATATTAGTACTTTTTAAGATCCACAGATAAAAAGTTGGTGAGTGACTAAAATCAATTTGGTAAAAAAATAAATCAATTGGTATCTTAATTTAATTAATGTTGTTAAAACAATCAAATTAACGTTTGTATTTTCAAATTAAAGATAGTGATTTAAAAGGCATTGTCGACAAAAAAAAATGTTAAAATGTCACAAGAGTAAATATAGGTTGATTATTAGAGTAGTTCATAATTTTGGAAATGATGGCACTTTTCAAAACCTAGCAAGATAAAACGTTGGCAATTAACTAAAATCGGTTTGTATCTTAATGTAACAAATGTTTATACATCAATCACATTAAGTTCAGTATATTCCATATAAAGTTAGTAATTTCAAATACATTGGTGAGCTTCAAGAATAAATGTTGGTAGATGATAAAAGTAGTTGGTAGTTTTGAAAAAAAGAAAAAAAAAATTGTGTTTTTCAAAGCCTATATAAGCAAATTAGCCACTATACTTCACAGTTATCAATAAGGTTCACAATGTTCGAGCATGGAACTTTGTTCCAAATGAACATAATACTAAAACATTTTCACTTTTGGCAGACGGGCAAGTCAAATTAAATAAAAAAATTTCATTAGAAGCTTCACTATCTATGCAAGTTAATTCAATATTTTTTTTTCAAAATAAAAGCTAGAATCACTAGATTATATAACAAAGACTATGAGCTGGAAATAATTAACAGCAGTCAATCTTCAAATTTATAAGCAATTCACAAGTGTGTTATGGTGAGCATTAATAAGCATTAAGTGTGACAATTTTAATCTCTTGTAGAAAATAACGAGGCACTGACAGTTATGCATATAAACCAATAAAGATAATGGCAGAAAGCTAGAATTATGGACGAACCTTTTCAAAAGAAAAGAGTGTAGGTTGGTTCTCGTTGGTAGTTGTACCTTGGTAGCTTTGAAATTCACAAGCAAATGAGAATGACCTCATCTTGTCGCAATGTCTCACTTGCAATTGCTTAAAGAGTGCCCATGCCGAAGTATGACTATTTTCATAGAAGCTCCTCAGTTTCGGCAAGTCAAATAATCTTAGATTGGTTAATTGTGGAAAGAAGAGATCACTTGCGCTCATACTTACTCTGTCTTCCTCCGCGATAATTTCCTCCACCCCACAATGCCATACACAAAGCTTTTGGAGCTGTGTCATACTTTTTGCCACCGAGCTTGGAAATAAACTTTTGAGACACTTACACTCGCCAACGTCCATGCATTGTAAGTGTCCAAAGGTAAGACCTCCTTGAGGAAGTTCACTCCACACGCGTTTCATTTTTGAGAGCCGCGTCAAAACTAATTCTCTCAATTGAAAAATATTTGTAGAACAAGCTTCGCTAAATTCAAACTCTTGGGCTTGAAATACCACTTCTAAGGATGCACAATTGGTCACAGTTATCTTCTCCAGGTTTTGAAATCTGGTGAACATATTATAAGATGAAAATATGGATAAAATTTTCTTACAATACTTCACCACTAGTGTCTTGAGTTTGCCAAAGGCATTTGAATCAAGATCATCAAGCCATATCTTCTCCATATTATCCATGTGCAAGATCTTCATCGACTCCATACTGGGAAACTCAACCTATTATTTTTCAATTTAATTAATGAGAGCCGGCTCTCTATTCCCTCAAAATAGAGAATACTTTAATTTCGAGAACAAAGAAAATCATAGGATGGGCATTATCAAATAATAGAAAGAAAAGAAAACGAGATGTATGTTATTTCTTTTTAGCAAATGCCACCCTCTAAAATTCATTCTCCTGTCATATAATTTTAAAGTAGAAATCATAAATTTTTCTAATATATATCAAGAATTCAACATTAGTGCAATTGAGTTATTTACATATAATGCATGTAGTGAAAAAAATATTGACTCATGTGGAGTGACAGTGCTGAGTCCCTTTAATTAGCATTTGATTAAGCTGACTGGGTTTGACCCAAAAGTTAAAAATATTATGTCAACTACTTGCAGTTTTAGTCATAATCAATATATAAAAGTGCATTGGAAGTATTAATCTTGTATTTGAAATGCAGTCAAGAGTTTTAAGTATTTTTGCAGAAGTGATATCAAGTTCTTTTAGTACACGATAACTTAGATTGCCTATGCGGCAACCTCAAATTGCATTTGTTTGGAATTTATTACTTAATCACACCAACCGAAAGGTTTGGGACTTAGATTGCACTTTTTGATAAAGGTTTAAGAGTTCATTACAACAACTGAAAAATTTATGATTTGATTGCATTTCATAAATACATTTTAGGACCTATGGAATGATTTTTCTATCATAATATTTACAATTGACTTTAGGAATAGTGACAAAATGACTCTTAAAACTTATTCCAATTTGGCATGTTTAAGAACTAATATTTTTTCCTTTATTGGTAAAACTTGTTTTTCATCAAATTTTCCTTTTTTTAATTGTGAAATGTGGTGCGAATGTGGTGATGCCACTTTAAAAAAGGTGACCAAAAATTTAAAAAGTACATATAAGAAAACAAGGCAGGAGAGAGGGAGGGTTTGTCTCAGGGCTTTTGCACTGGTGAGGGCTGCAATCGTACCCAAGGTCATGGCTAGGGTGCTCGGTACCCTCGTCGGGTCACCAGCAATTGCCAAACTTGGCTCCCCGCCACCACATGAGTGAGCACACTTGCCCTCACCCAAATTGCCAAGAGGCCATTGCTTGCTCACGGTGAGCGCTAGCTTTCGTCGGCAGGAAGGGGAGCAGTAGTGGCACTCTAAATGCAGCCCTTCCCCACTTGACTAGCGATCTCTTGTAGGACATTCTTTTATTTCCAATTTCATATTATTGCTGATTTTTTTCATAATTTTTACTCTTTTTTTAATTTTTCAATATTTCGATGTGGCAATGGTGAAACAGCTCCCTTTATGCTTGAGGAAGCTCCATCACCGCGCAAGCCCATGCGGGACTAAAAATATGATAAAAATGCAAAATTTCTCTACAAAAAAGGGACAAACTTAACAAGTCTTGAAATGCATCAATTGTGCAAATTTTAGAACTTAAATTTAAGCGGACATCCTTGGCGTTGTTTAGCTTAGCCTCTCATTAATATTTGTGTTTCAGCTACAATTTAGTTTAAGACTTGAAAATGAAAGAAAAAACGTATTAAGTTTTTGAAGTTTATGAAAAAGGTTTGATCTACATTTCAATATTTTTATATTAAAGAAGTAGCTTTGAGATGTTTCTTATTGGAGGTCAAAGATTTGTAAACGAAAATGATAAGTTATCATAGGTGACCGCTCATACCCTTAACTCAAACCATCAGGACAACAAACGAGATATGTCATTAGAGAAGAATGAGTGCAAACCTTTTCGATGAGTAAAAACGGTTGATGTGTTGGACTGTTCCCCTCTAATTTTCTACAACTGGCATCTCCTAGAATCACCTTCATAGCTTTACAATCTTCAATAGTAAACTCTTTCAAGGAGGGCCACTCTGAAATATACCTCCCTTGGCAGAAACTCCTGAGTTTTGGCATGTTGTGAAGATATAGAGTTACAAGTTGAGGGATTACAATTTTGTTGGTTGATTCTTTAGGTTTCTCCTCTTCTTTGGCAATGATGTACTCCATCTCTCCACAACCATCGAGACCTAGATATTGGAGTTGTCGTAGACTTTTTGCCATAGACATTGTAAAAAGGTTTCTTAGACGAGGGCACTCCTCAACTGTCAAGGACTCCATATGGTGAAGCATCCTCTTTGACATGAATGAAGGAATCACATTCACTAGGTTGTAGCATTGCTTCACCTTGAGGGCCTTTAGACAGCAAAAGGACTCCACAAGGATTTTATTGTTCCATAGTTCTTCTTGTTGAACTCCCTTGATGTGTAGCTCTTCTAACTTTGGAAATGTAAGCTACATAAAAACAAAGAAATATAACATATAAGATAAATCAGAATATGATACCTCCTTATCAAATAGAGGATATAACCCATCTCCAGCACAATTCTCTAAATTAAAACAAATCAAACTCTTAAGGTCACCAAGGTTGAGTTTGGCTAAATGACAGAACTCGAATATCTCTGCGGTCTTTTCCTTCTTCCATCACAATGATGCCTCGTAGATTATTGCAATAGGAAATATCAAGCACTACAAGTTCATGAAGAGTTTTGGCCGTGGTACTTGAGAAGAGATATGACAAACTATGACAACATCTGACGTTCAATTCCATAAGACTAGGAAATGTCAAGGTTACTTCGCAGCCACCCTTCAAAATGATTGTCAGCCCTGGTAGATTCAACAGCTTCATATTTTTTTTTTTTTTAATGCAGAGAGTTCCATTGGCTTTTGCCTTTTCTCTGGGCTAAGGCTTACCGGTTCAAATAATGCTTCCAAGGAGGGACACCCAACCACCTCAATTTTACTCAGGCTTTGCAACCTATCCATTGAATTTGATTGAAAGACATGTGATAAATTTTCACAAAGTTCAACAGTGAGGGATGCAAGTTTGCAGAAGGATTGTCCGTGGAGTTGATTGTGCCATATCCTCTTTAGTTGGCGCATGGATGAGAGCTTCAATTCCTCCAAGCTTGGAAAAATAACCTGCGTGCAAACCTCGTATATGTTGAATAACTGAAATATTTCGCACTGAATTTGTTATGCCAATAATTTAGGGACATCTTTGGGAATGAACAACATCATGAGTTAGTTCTTGCACCGTGAATTGCTAAACTTTCGGTACAAAATAATGATCCAGTTTATAAGAAATTGCTTCACTCACCAGAACTAGAAGAATGCTGAATCAAAAAAATAGAAAAAAAAGAAGAAGCTATAGATGTTAACTTACCTGTTCAATGTCAATGTCAGCAATGGGTTTAATTCTACCTATATAAGAACCTAAGATACCCCCTTTCTCGTCATAAAAAGATTAATTTATTGGAGAGCTAGTCATGTAGCCAAGAAAATGGTGTTACTTCATTTAATAAATGATTTTAGCCATGCATTATGCTTTTGCAGTTTGGGTCACATTATAAACATAATTTTAAGATAATTTTAAAAAGGTTTCCCAAATTTTTATTCTACACTAGCATAATAGTATCCAAGCAATAATGAACAAATGAATACTAGATGTATTTCTAACAAATACTTTCATGAATATTTTGTTACAAAAAATAAAATAAAATTTGAACATGTGCAGCGCACAAAATTTTTATTAGTAATATTAGAAAAGTGGTTAGAATATACTTTTGCGGTAGATTTGATCACCACGGATGGTCAATCTTATAACCAGGGGTAAGGAAAACAAATTGGCCTATTGAATATTATATTGGATTTTTCATTTCGTAGTCACATAATAGTCCATCAATTAACATATAAGAGCATAAAAAGATTTATATGATGGAAGTTTATTTAAAGCCACATTTCCACAGAGAACAAATTGAGGATAATTCTAAAATCAATACTTTATTGTGTTTACAAATTAAATATCTAAATAATCAAATTCGAATAAACGGAATACCTTTGAACACAAAACACTAAACAAAACATATGTTAGTAGACAATTTTTGTCGTTCGGTGATAAATGCATATAAATTTTTTAAAATTACACAAATTCTCTTGATTGAACTCTTGTTAGAAGTAGCTCTTCTAATTTAGGAAACACAACCTATAGAAGCATCACCTAACTAAAGTCAGCATGACTGGCATTGAAGCAAAGTTCATCTTGTATCCAGAACATCACAAAGAAGAAAGCAAATCACATGAGCAAAGATACAACTGAGATAAAGGAAAGAGGAAAACCTTCTCGTCAAATAAAGAATGTGGATTTTCATTAGAACCAGCAGTTCCCTCATTCGTCGTCTCCACTCTTGGCATTGGTAGCCTCAGTATGAATGCCTTGAGTTCAGTGCACTCCAGAATTGAGAGATTTGTGAGGGAGGGAAACTCAAATGCACAACTTCCTAAGCTGAAACTAATCAAGCTCTTAAGGGAACAAAGCTTCAATGTTTGTAAACGAGAGAACTTCATTGCCTTCAAATTTCGCTCTTCACTTTCTTCTATGGCAACTACTTTCTGCATTTTATTGCAATCAGAAACATCTAGCATCTCAAGTTTAACAAGAGTCCTAGATGTATCATATGTGAAGAGATATCTCAAACTGTGGCAATTACGCAAGTTAACGGTAGTCAAACTAGGAAGACTCAATGTTGTTTGGGAGCTACTTGTCACTAACGCATCCAGTCTCGGCAGGTTCCACAACTTCACTTTGTTTAAGTCTAAGAAGACCAGACTTTTTGGCCTTTTTTTTGCATTGATGGCAACATGTCCTATTAATGATTCCAAAGAGGTACAGTTGACTACCTCAATCATTTTTAGGCTATGGAACACCTCTATTCTATTTGATGGAAAAATATGAGACAAATTTTTACAATCTCGGATTGTGATGGATGCTAGTTTGTGGAATGATTCTCCAGAAAGTTCATTGTGCCATATCTTCGTCAACCCACACGACACAACGGTCAACTCCTCCAAACTCGGAAAAAGAATCTGTATGAAACGACCATATGTTAGTTTCTTGAGCAAGAACGCCTAAAAATCCTGATTTGACGAAGTTGGTTACCCATGATAATATGCTCAATAATATATTCTCAAGAATGAAGTTGGTTACTCGAGATTACCATCATCATAGAAAAACAACAAATGCATGCAGTAGCAAGAGGCTTTAAAGGACATGCAAGCAGAGTTTTCAACTGCTTCATCAGCGATTAGACTATAGTTACCAAGAACAATTTCTACAATAAACATATAATAAAAAATTCCAGAGATATATACGCACATTTTGATCAAAGAGTATAGGCAAGGACAAGCTAGAGTTGACACCAACAAGTGCTTGTTGTAAACCTGAATTAGCTGTTATCCTCTGTTGCTTTCCTTCAGATGAAGAGAATGTCATCATTCTGGGGCATCCAAATATCCTCACTCTTGTTAAGGTTGGACATTGAATACAGTGTGTCCCTTGAGAGAATGTTCTTAGATTTGGCAATTCCTCAAGAGATAAGGAGGATAATAGAGGGAACACTAAAGTGTGCATAGATGCAGCTTTCTTTGATTCTTCTTGTTGCACATCCATAATTTCCTCCAATAGTTTACATCTCGCTATTTTTATTTCTTTTATTTGTTGGAGTGCTTTAGCCATGGAAGAAGAAAAAATAAACCTTAAGTTCTCACAACCTTGCACCTTCAGTACTCTTAAGTTTCGGAAACACAAAGCTATTCTAGGATTCTTGTTCCATATGTGTTCCAACCTTGGTAAGTCACTCAAGGTTAATGTGATCAATCGTGATAGAATCTCGACATCCCCACTGGACGTCAGTCCTTCAAGGTCGACTACTTTTCGTACAAACTGACATCTCTCGATGGTGATGGCTTCCAAATTCTGTAGCTTTATTACCAAATTGGATGGGAAGATTCTCACGAGGAATGCACAATCCTCTACCTTCAAAAATTTTAGATTGCTGACATCCGAAG
This sequence comes from Eucalyptus pauciflora, assembly GCA_007663325.1. Taxonomy (NCBI): domain Eukaryota; kingdom Viridiplantae; phylum Streptophyta; class Magnoliopsida; order Myrtales; family Myrtaceae; genus Eucalyptus; species Eucalyptus pauciflora. Next base: position 4,300,483 of record VMYD01000024.1, on the reverse strand, counting down.
GAAATTGAGAGTTCCATATCTCCTTCAATCTGGGAAGTGCAGATAGTGTCAAGGACTCCAACCAGGGCAATGAAACCTTAAAAAAAGGAGAATCACGTTATGGAGGCATATGCATTGATTTTTCTTTAACAGAAAGGAGTGCATAACCCCACATAATCTCACAATGCTTAAAACTAAAAGCCATGAACACGCGTTGTCTGTGAAATATTAATAAAGGAAATAATCTCACATAATAGATTTGAAGATGACGGAAAGAAAGGCCAAGTAGTGATTTTTTAATTTTACCTTTCACCTCTTTAAATGTTATCAACTTTTACACTTGACTTATCATTTACCTTATTGTCTACTGGGCTCTATTATATATATGACAAGAGGAGGAAGTTATAATCCCTGAGTTATTGAGGTTATTGAATTTACGCTCACATTTTGTGCTTTCTAAATTTCTCAAATTAATGGCATAGACTCAATTAATTTTTGTTAGTCATGAAATGTGGTCTTGTATAATATTTCAAACAACTATGTAAAAAAAAAAAAACATCTCAATTATTTCCACCAAAAGGTCACGACCTAACAACAAATTAAGTTAAAGAAATACATAGAACAACGTTAAACATAACAGTGAACATTATTTAAGGGGCTTGTAATTGACAAACCGATAAAAACTATACTTTTAATTGATTATAAGGTGTAATATGAGTCTGGCATTTTTCTTCAAAGTATTCCACCAAAAAAAAAAAAAAAAAGCCTTATCAAAAGATTGTAAGTATAAAGTAATTATAAATTTATGAAGTAGTCAGAAAATTATTTTGTCCCCGTAAATAATATGGCCTAAAATTCTTGTACATCTGTAATGAAGGACAGATGACTTATCGAACCAAAGCCAAAAGGGGGTTCATCAATTTAAGATCCATGGTTAGCCATAACATCCATGAGCTGGCCGCAACGGCACCATATGGGCATGAATGTCAATTTCAGCAATGGGTTTAATTCTACCTATAAAAGAACCTAAGATACCCCCCTTTCTCATCATGAAAAAATTAATTTATGTGGAGAGTTAGTCTTGTAGCAGAGAAAAAGAGTTGCTTAATTTAATAAATGATTTTAGCCGAGCATCATGCCTTTGCGACTTGGGTCACAAGATAAAAATAATCTGAAAAACGGTTTCCCTTTTTTTTAATTTATATTGACAGAACAGTTAAAGCAATTGCTAAATCAAAACGATAGTGCACAAATGAATGTTAGATGTGTTTCTAATTAATATTCTCAAGCAATATTTTATTAACAAAAATAAATTTTTAAACATGGGCATCGCTCATAAATTCTACCAATAATATTAGGAAAGTTGTTAGAACAAAGATTAACGGTAGATTTGATCACGATAAAGAGTTCAATAGCTTACCCGAATTAGAACAAAAAAATTAATTATTCCGCTAACATCTCTTTAATGTACCAAGGTTACAAAACAATTTGGACTATCGAATATTATATTTGATTTTTCATTTGTAATCACATAATAGTTTTGTCGTTTAACAAATAAGAGTATAATGAAACCTTGTGTCGAACCACAATTCCACAACGGTCCATTTACCTACCACCTCTTTACAGTCATTGAGGGAAGAAAAAAGCAACATAATAGTCTCAACTACTCTAATGCTGATGTACTTACGATTAAAATTGGAAATTGGAAATTTATTAATTTGGATGTTGTATGACACATAGGCAAGGTAGTTAAATTCACCTATTGAAATATTTTTTGTTCTTTATTTCACTTTAATCAATCGGATGTATTAGAATTCTATGTATGTCCATTCATTATAAGATAAAGGTCATAAAAATTATATAGGTCCTATATACCTCCTTCAATTTATGAATATATCCATAAATGTTGCTGTATTCATATTCAATTTTACCATTAAGCAATGATAAGCTTTGAAATTATTTAAAAAATCCATGCATCGTACGGCCCCTTTTTAACTATGTTGATAACATAACACAAACAAAGTGAGATGTAATTAACCGATGAGTAAATGTTTTTATGTATTCAAATATCACATAGCAATTACATTTTGCAAAATTAAATTATTGTTTGTCGTAATTATTCTGGAAATAAAATCTCATAAACAAAGTATTTATCCAATTTTTCCACATCCTATTATAGTCTCACATATCCATGCACTAAATCTCAAAAACCAATTATATACCTGTTGTTCGTCGAAGAAATTGAATAAATGGTCCGCAGTTTTACAGAAGCTCGTCATCTTTGGCAAGTTTCGTAATGTCAACCTACGCAATTTGCATGACGTCACTTTGGTATCATCATCTATTTCATCTCCATCTTCATTTGTCTCCCCATCTGCAAGAATTTGCTGCATCAAGCAACACTTGTTTATTTCAATCTCTTCGAGCTGTGATATTATTCTCTTCATGGAGAAAGGAAACAAATGTTTGATTTCACCACAGTTATCCACTTCCACAATCTTTAATTTATTGAAGGATTCTAGCGAAAGAGAATCACGACAAATCTTCTCCAAGTTGTTCAGATTCTTGAGAAACAAAGATTCCAATCTAGTAAATGCAGTGCACTGGACATTCTCTGTGGAACCAACGACATATTGAAAGGAGGGGCTATTTTGTACGTGAAGATGCTTCAATTCATGAAATCCTTCGACGCACAAATCATGAATGTTATCGATGTCATCTTGCAATCCATCCAAGTGGAGATCTTGTGGTTTCCGTGAACATTTTGACACCCACTGTTTAAAAAGAAGATTGCCCGAATCCAGCTTCAGCTTTAAAGTTCTAGATTCTTTGTATTCGCCCGACCAATGCCAAACGTCCCCAATTTGGATTTTATACTTGTTCAGTTTCCCAAATGGCAAGCCTGTTGAGAGATTGACAGATTGAGGAATGTCAATGGATAGATTGCTCAAATTTTTCATGTTTTTCAACTCAGCCAGGCAGGCATTGCTTGGTGGTGCTTCATACTCAGCCTCCCACTGATCAAAGCTATTTTCCATGTACAGTTCTTCTAAATTGACCAAGCTTCCGAGCACACCTGGTTCAATAGCTGTGAGCCTAGTGCACCTAGTCAAGTCCAAAAATCTCAATTCTGTTAATTCACCTATTTCTTTGGGCAGTTTAGGGATTGCAGAGTTGAGGAAACTTAGGACTTGCAATCCTTTCAACTTTCCAAGAACAGTCACATCCTCCAAATGGCACTGATCAAGAGACAGCGACTTGAGGTTTCCAAGGAACTTAATGGACAAAGGTAGAGAGGTGAAAGATAAACCACTCAAGTCCAAGACTTGAAGTTTCTCCATAGATTCGAAAAATGAATCAGGAATTTTGAGAAACGGATTGCGTTCGTACAGTAGAAGCATCCTCAAGTTTGGGCAATCCAAATTTTCAGGAAGCTCATCGATGCCAACCCATGAGGAGGATATTGCAGTGCATTTTCTGAGCTCATGCGTTGACCATTTTTTAAACCCAAAATCATTCCTCCCAACCAAGGCGTTCCATTCCGTGGAAAAAATAGAGATGGCCGCATCAACAAATATATCATGCATTCTGAACTTTTTCGGGTCATTACTATCTAGTAACAAAGAAAAGTCCTGCAGTCTATGTAGATCCATAATCAACCTATCTCTAGCGTCTTCAATGGTGTTGCTGAATTTTTTAAATAAACCCAAACCCATGCAGTAGATAAAGGAATCCCTCAGTGAAATTCTCCCAGAGTTTAGAGCACAAATCAAGAACAATGATTTAATCCTCTCATTTTTTAAGTCATTGTAATTTTGTTCCACTAGTGATTTTACATTTGACTCATCTATATAGGTCGAAGCATTCCTCCATGCAGCCAAATCTCCGTGCTTCAACGTTTTTGCCAACGAAACAATCAAAAGTGGCAAGCCTCCACAATTCTTGACCACTCTCTTCACCAAGCTTGTAAACTCAGGATCCATAGCTCTATCTTCCACTATCCTTTCGAAAAGTCTCTGTGCTTCTCCATCCTCTAACTTATTGAGTTGGAATTGTTGGTCAGAGCACATGTCAATGCGCAAAACATCTCGGTATCTAGATGTTAACAATAGTTTACAGCTTCTTACTTTATTACCATCTCCGCAAGGGATTCCAACTTCCTTCAACTCAAGCTTCTCCCACAAATTATCTAAAATTATGAGAATGTTTTTCTTATTATCACTCTCTAACCTCTCACGTAAACGATTTGCTCGACCATATGTAGTTTCCTCATCCATTAGTTTCAAGCCCAATGCATAAGCAATTTCTCCTTGAATTCTTTTTAGGTCTGGATTGCGTGATATATTTGCCTTGGCGACCACATCGTACAGCTTTTGTTCCTTAATTTGCCTTTCCACATCCTCCAAAAGCTTGGACTTGCCAACTCCACCTACTCCCCACACTCCAATCACATAGACCTTGTCATCAACTACAACCTTTATTACATCCTCCATGATTTTGGCCCTGGACTCCAAGACATCTTCTTTGTTGTCGACAGATCTTGCAACGGAAGTGGTAGTAGTGACAATTCCTATCGGAGGACTCTCATGGTAGACCTTCTGGAAGTTATTATTTTGGCTTTTCTCTTGGAGTCCCTGAATGACTTTAGTTATCTTCATCACCTTCTTACCAATTGGATGGCGCATCACGGGATTGGGAAGCCACCCACGGAAGCAAGCATCGTTTGCACTTTCACCACATTTTAACAGGTTATCTGCCTTCTCAATCTCCTCCTTCACACTCTTCAGCCAATTCTCAACATCGGTGTATATGGGTTTTCCGTTATTCTTGGCGTCTTGGACGTCGTGCTGCACCCTTTCCCATGCAATCTCCAGCTCCTTGACTCCATTTTTGAGATCGTTGACGTAGCTCTTGTAGCATAGCACGTACCCAAATTGGCGTCCAATGGGAGCAAATAGGCACTCGCCGAGTTTCGACAAAAGATTCGATGCAACGGGGCAAGCAATTGCCTCGGCCATAATCTCTTCTTTATTTTTTAGAAGTTCCTTTTCTTTTGTTCCTCTTCTTGTTGCCTCCTTTTATTATTCGCTTAAACAAATGGGTGCGGGGGAAACTGAAGCGAGAACAGAACTAACCAGTTAGAACTGTGAAACAAAACCAGAGAGAGAGAGAGAGAGAGAGAGAGAGAGAGCCTGGAGTGTACGGAAGCAAGAGCGATGTAAATAAACAGAGACTGTGGAATATCAGCAAGAGCAACATAGAACGCAGAGTTATTTGGGAAAAAACTTGGTCGCTCAATGATGGCTCACCGCGCTCGGTGCACCCAAGTAACCCGTTACTCGTTTACGTGGAGAACTTGCAGATGATCTTACGAGGGCAAGCAACACGTTACTGGTCTATCATGTGCATTAGAAGCCTAATTTTTTTTTTTTTTTTCATTTTTTGTTCCTGTTGTCTATGTTTTATTTCATACTAGTTCAACAGTTGTCGATTCTTTTGAATATTGACAGTCAGATTCATTTAGAACTTTTTCTCAATATTTCAAAGCTTAAAACGTTTCTTTTCATTTTCATGATTTCACAAGAAAGCAGTAAGTAGAGGTTACAAATCAAAGGATGCCGGGTACTTCTTAGGGAGCTAGTAATTGTTTTGATGTTTCTACCATCCACCACTTGTCATTTTTATCTTTTTGATATACATACATGTCTACGCTTAATGCAAGGCAAAAAAATTAGATTAAGCATGAAGGGAAATGTTAGAATAATTAAATATTAAACCGTGCTTTCATCTAATAAGTTAAAATTTTAAAATAATTAACAGTGATCTTATCAAAATTTCATAAACATATATCGCAGATATCTTGATCCCCCTTAAAGACATTTTTCAACCTGAGCCGAGACGAAGTCGGTTGTCTATGACTCGGACACAGGAAGTTGTTAACGAGGAGAGTTGGGGCCCAGTAGTTACGGTGGGATGGCGTGCCGTTTTGAGTTCTCACATAAATGGTGGGTCAAATCCAGGAAAAAAAAAATCATGTATAGACATCTAAGGGGTCAAATGCATTTTCTCACTGCTTCTACCTTTTTGTTTTTTATGTTCTCTTTGATAAAAATAATTTTTTTTTTATTTTTTTAATAATAAAAAAGACACGTCAGGCATATATGTAATGTAAGCGCCATTTGTTTACGACAATTGCCACGTAGTTCTCCTGGACGGAAAAAACAACGGTGGCACATTTTTATCCCTTGATAGTGAATGCCTTTTTTGAGACATTTGAAAAGTTGAGTTATTTGTGTCCCTATGATAGATGTCAATGCTTCTGCGATGATCCTATAAGATATTATATGGACTAAAAATTTTCATCTAAAGAAACTTCTCATCCTAATTAAAATAAAATTGAAAAGTTGATTTTTCCTTAACAAATATATATATATATATATATATATATATATATACAAAACTTGAAGTACTTGAACTTTCAAAGTTGACTAATCCACATGAATGCATGTACATGACCGAATTGATGTACTTCGGGACTTATCAAATTCTTTTTAAAAGCCTTTTTGTAGGAAGAGATATAGGAAAATTCGTGTTCATGCTTCCAAAGTTGAACAAATTTGCTGCTTGATCAATTAAGGATCATACGTGGAAAAATCCTCAATTTCGCGAAATACTTTAAAAATATATGCGGTTACCAGCACTCGCTAGATTGGAGAAACCTTTCGTCAAGAAAGAAGCTATGAGGCATAACCAAGTCAAAACATAATCTTGAGGACCTAAGCAATAATTTCTTCAATGCCCTACACATTCTCACACTATTCCGCACTATCCAATAAATTTACTTATTAATTACTCTGTGTTTGAAAATATATAGCTAATGGACGGCTTGTAGTCTGGAACTTTCAACTCATAAATTTCATAAAAGTGTCCATATTAATTAGGAGGAAAGATAGTTAACAAAAATGAGTGGATCATGTTCACTGGCCAAAATTACATGACATAGTGACATCCTAAATAATCGGGGGTTATCAATCTCTACCCCTCATAACTATGTTTTATAATTCAGTTAATGCATTATATTTATGGGCAAATGCAAAAAGATCTTATTATTGGTCGTGCTAAGAAAAAAGGGACATGTATGTTTTTGATCCATTAGATTTAACGAAAGCTAAAGGTTCTAAAATTCAGATTTTATCAACAAATTTTCATTGGACGATCATATCTTTGCTCTTCTATCCTTTTACTTTTGAGTATCATTACTCATTAGTGATTTATGAGCTCACACAAGCCATCACAAAATCCTAAATTGTTACTTGATATGTTATTTTAACATATTAGATTCTGTTTCTCCCAATTCATACGATAGAATAGAAGGTCAGAAAGTTACATTTATCATATTTTAAATTTTTATCATTTGTTCTTTCATCGCTTATCGGTTGTGAGGTAGATGGAGCCTCAACAAGTTAGGCCCTTATTTTGTTAGATAATGTAGTCATGTGCTAAGTATAATAAAATACAAGCATCAAGCGAGGTTGAAGTAGAATATGTTACAATTTGTATTTACTCTTTTGTTATCAAATGGAGTAATATTGGTTAGAATGCGTTTACAAAGCTCTCTCTCTCTCTCTCTCTCTCTGCAACCCCCCCGGGGGGTTCCCCCGTCCCTCCCTCTCCATATGTTTGAAAACGTTTATCTGCGTTGTATCCTTTCGATTAGTAAACATATAAAAGAAGGTTTAAAACAACAATGTCCAATTTCCTATAAATTTAATCTACATACACACTTACACTTTACTACAAATAAAGCAAATGGAGTTTTAGTAAGTTAAGAGTGAGGTTGCCTGTTGAAGAAATTTTATGTATAGATATATGAACCAAAGGTGAGGGCCCTTAATTAAAGGTTTTCAGATACCCACCTTTCAAGAAAAGAAGAAATGACTTTTAGTCAATCATTTCGGCCTCTGATTATGGGTAATATTTTGAAACCAATATAAGCAGAGTAAAAGCCAATATGTGATTTCACGGTTTCAACCAATCAAACTGTTTATACTGATTGGTTTGAATATAAAAAGTGAGGTAATAAGCAATATATGTAATATTTTGAAAAGGGAAATTGACACCAATAGTCTCTAAAATTTTGCTCGATGTGTGATGTCATCTTGAGATTTCTAATTTATTTAATGTAGTCCTTAAAGTATTCGTGAATATTCCATGTTACAAACTTTTAATTTGTTTAATCTAATCTCTCAACTTTGCATGATAAAGTCAAATTGATTTTTCCGTAGCATTCACAAGTTTTGATAATTACACTATTTCTCATATTTTAGAATATATTTTCATTTTAATCCTTTTGCTAAATTAACAAAAGATAGAGTATCTTTTTATTACCTTTTTGGTCTTTATAAATATTACCATAGTTTGATTTAACTAAATTCAGTGACGTATAAAATGCTTAGAGCAACAAATATTGTTGCCTTTAAAATGGGGTTGTGTTGCAATTATTTTGCCCATTTTATTTCTTCTTCCTTTTTTTTTTATTTTTTTTGCTTTTGTGGTTTTGTAGGGTAAAATTAATACAACCAAATTACCAAACAAAAGGTTGAATGTGAAACAAAACCCGATAGCATACAAAAGGTAGATATAATAATGACACGTACCGGGAGTGGCTTCACTGTGAGGATGCAAGGGGAACTGAGATTCTTGGCTTCACTCTTGACTTGTCTGCAGGACGGATGAAGGGCAAGGCAGGCCAAAATCAGTCCTCAAAATAACATAATATGAATGGACATATCAGCATGAGGCAAAAACAAGTGGACACTGTGGGGGAAGAATACAGCACGGAACTGAAAATTCATTGAAGAGAATTGTAATCGAGGAAGATGTTACAATACCTTCGGCTTCAACTTTGAATGGCTAGAGGATGAGGGGATTCGTTGCTGAGTTCTTGCAGGAAAGACTAAGCCCAACCTTCGAGCGAAAAAAGACTAAGGCCGACTTACTGGACTGGCCGAGTGCTGCTACAGACATCAAGAAACACAATTAGCAGTCAACACATCGAGTTGTATTCTATAGACCAGACCTTGGTATTGTCCAAGCTCTCTCTCCCTCTCTCTCTCCCTCCCTCCCTGCCTCCCTCCCACGTGCAGCACAAATACCCACGTTCATTGTTCATCAAAAAAACAACTTGCGATTAAGAAATTGTTTAGTTGTGCTTTAGAGGGACCTGATGAGGACAGAATCATCACGTGCTTCTGTCACATTTGCCCGGATAAATAATTGCAAAATGACCATCGGACAAAGACAAACAAAACAAGGAAACAAAAAATCGCGACTTCATCGAGACAACTTGGAATTAAGAAATTGATTAGTTGAGAACTAGTGTATCCTATTAGAGGGAAATGACGAATAGGGACAGAGATGGCCAGGCATCTCGATCCCCAAGACATTTTCAACTAAAAGTCCAGACAGAATTCCGACTTGTTGATGGAGACGATCTCAACATCTTCCTTTCTTCATTCTCGATGACATGAAAAGAGACGGCACTTATTTTTTAATTTCATTCTTCTTCATTGACCATGCTATTGCAACCTCAACGTATCTCTTCATTGATAAGTAGATTAATGCTATGGTTGCAGATTGGTCTTTTGATGATTGACGTTCTCAAATTAATTGGTCTTTTTACCGAGAGCAACGGTAGCTGCAGTGGCGGCAACACTTACCTCGATTGGGGCATCGCCAGACACACCCCTTTCCCCTTCTATTGCTTCTAGTTTTTGTTTTTCTTCATCTCTCTAAGGAAAATCATTTTATATTATGTTTAAAATTCTTAATTTTACATTTTTTTTTTTACTTTTTTCAATAATATAATGGCATATGTACACTTCAAGTCCAAAAATTTGTTGTAAAAGTACAATTGAATTTTAAAATTTTAAAAAAGTACAATCAAGTCCTTAAACTTGTCAAATTGGTATAATCGAGTCATTCCATTATTAGCATAAACTTGTCTAACAAAAAATGACCTGATATTTTTTAATTAATTTATTTTTCCTACTTGGCATTTTTATTTTTATCTTAAAATCTTATTTTAAAAGTAAAAAAGCTAAAATAATTAAAAAACTAAACTAAAAAAAAAAAAAAGAATTGCATATCGTGGCTAGGGACAGCCATCACCGTCGCCCATCTCTAGAGGGTGGCAAGCCATCGCCGGCCCTAAGCGAGGGCTGGCATCGCCCAGCCAAGCCTCGTCTGGGGCCGACGAGGCCTCACCACTCGCTTGGGGCTAGCGAGGCTCACCAGCCACAAGCAAGGGTTGGCGTTGCCCAGATTTAAGGGAGCCGCATTGCCCCAACCGAGGCATCACCTAAATTTGGTTGAGCCTCGCTGGCCCTTACTTAGGTCGGTGAAGGCCCTCCCCTCTCCATTGCTTAGGGTCGACAACATTTGCCGATCTCTTCGGCAATGGATGACAATGGTAGACCCCAACCATGATTTGCAACTTCTTTTTTTTCTTTTTCCAGTTTTGTTTTATTTTAGCTTTTTAAATTTTGTTACTATTAGTTAAATCAAATTTAAAGAAAAAATAATAAAAAATGCCATGTAGGAAAAATAAATTAATTAAAAATGCCACATTAATATTTTCCGTTAGACAAGTTAACGTTGTTAACAGAAGAATTTGATTGCATCAATTCAACAAGTTTATGATTTAATTACACTTTTTAGAACTCAATTGCACTTTCATGTTAAGTTTTAGGACTTGTACCGCATATATTCATTTTTTTTCCTTCCTTCTTCCTTTCACTACCTGCACATCCGTACATGGCCACCTCGTAGTGCATCCGCACACATTCCCTTATGCTCTTCAACAGAATGAGCTAGATCTGTATTCCAAATCCATTTCCAATTTTTTTTTTCAGCTTCTTGACGGCGAAGTGACTGACTATAGAATGCTTCTCTTGCTGTCATTGCATTTTTATGCTTTTTTCGTAAAGAAACTGGTCGTGATCTTATTCAGAACAAAATAGATGGACACTTTCTTCTGATTTACCCATTTTGTACCAAGAAACATGTACAGGACCCGGAGAAATCAATCCTGTGAATCTTCTAACCTTTTGCCTTCTCTTTCTTCGAAAAAATTCCACTCCTTTTTCATGATGTTCAAACTGATTGAACAGCTTTAGGTGCCAGAAGAGCCATGGACGGGCGGCCAATGACCTCCAAAAATCTAGCTATGGTGCTTGACCTTAATCAACACAAATAAGAGGTCGAGCCGAACCCAGAACTCGAATCTATGGCTCACTTGAGCTTAGATCCTAAATTTAAGGCTCTAGTGCGCCAGCCGAGCCTGACGACCGCGAGAACGAGCTGTGGCTGGCTAGTGGACACCGGAAGCAAGGGGTCATCCACGGAGAGTACAGGCGATAGTGGTGGAGATCCGTGGCAAAGGGTTGGGGAAAACAAAGATCTCAACAGTTGTCGAGAGCGGAAGCGAGAATGAACGGTGATGGTTATGGACGGAGTTGAGTGGATTGTGCTGGTGAATTGAGGGTCAGGGTGTTGTCGAGTGAAAGGAAGAAGAATAAAGGAAAAAAATACAAAAGAAAATGGAAAACAGATGCATAATTATGACTTGAAAAAAAATAACACACGTCAGACATTTAATAATATTAGTTGATGAAAACTTAACAGCTGTAAAATAAAAAAAGAAAACTTAACCGATATCAAGATTTGGGTGTGAAGTGAAAGTTAATAAATAAAATTAATTCGGGCCAGAATTGAGATTTTACCTTAAATTTTGTGGTTTCTTTAGAGAATGAGGCCTCAAAGAGAGGAAAAAAAACAAAAGAGTAACCGAATCTTGAAGCAAGAGCAAATGTCACATTTTCACTCTTTTTCTTACTTTCAATTGGGAGAGATATGAACACAAAAAACAATAGTATAGTGAAAAAGAGGGAAAATTAAAGGGAAAAAAATTATGAATCAAACCTTATATCCACAACAGAGGGCAAGGAGCATTGATGAAGTAGTTTTGAAGCTTAAAAGAAGCTATTATCGATGCGCTTCATATTTGTATCTACAAGGTCATCGTTGGTGTTGTAATTCATATTTGTATCTACAAGGTCATCGTTGGTGTTGTAATCAGGTTGAGAGATAGGCAAGGCTTGCAAGTGATCTAGATGGTGATCACCAGCACCACTCATATGATTGATTGATCACCAACGCCACTCATATGATTGATAAAAGCAGGTTTGTAATTGCAGCTATCCCTTTTCATTTGCTATTTATCATTTTTTTGCCGAGCCAGAAGATGGATGGTAAGACCAAGGCAAAGCAAAACAAGACTAGACAAGGTTTAGTGACGTTGCCAACGTTCTTTCATTAATTGCTTGAAAAGTTTAAGTTGTTCAATGAATATATGATTCAACATTTAAATATGTTCCCCACACATAGGCTAAACTTTAGCTTAATACTAGGGTGTGGAATTATACGATGGACAGACAAAGAGGTTTGGAAAGATCCAGACTACTGATCTCCTACACTGATATTAATGTTGACATCTACATTTTAACTAAATATTTAGAATTAAACTACATATGAAATTAGGGATCAATTCAACCTTAACAAAAAAGGATTTTCACATCACATTGACATTACTATTATTTGCATCGACAAATTTTATTTCTATTTTATTTTCCCTTATTTACCTTATTTCGGATAAATAAAAATTATTATTTTTTAAAAAAATCGAAAAAAGAAAGAAATTATTACCCCAACCCCCTCTTTCCTCTTCCTTTCGCCGGGCCGGGGCCCATATCTTATCTCTTGCCGCCGGCCCGGCCTTCTCCTCCCTCTCCTTCTCTTCTCCCTTCCCTCACGCAAACAAGGACGAGGAGCAGCGGCAGAAGAAGCAGAGGGAGCAGGGAACGCAGAGCAGGAGCAAAGCGGGCAGGTGGGCGACATGACCTGAGCAGCTGGCCGGACGTACGGACGGCAGCCATTCCACCTGCCCCGGGTACGGACGCATGAGTCGTCCGCCTCCGTGAAAATGGACGGGGAGAGAGAGGGACGGGGGCCGAGAGGAGATCGGTGAGAGAGAGAGACCCGAGAGAGAGAGCGGCTGGAACAGTGAGAGTGGGAACGAGCTCGGTGACCACCGCGCTTGAACCTCGCCAACGAGCCGCCGCCATGCCGTCCCCGAGCCGAACCGCCGGTAGCCCTTAGTCCCCTTGTTCTTGCCCTGTTTTTGGGGCTCACCTGGCCGGAGCTCGTGGTGGGCCGGCTCACGCGGATTCCGGCCCGTCGCCTCTTATTTGGACATCATATGTCGTTTGTCAAAGGGGCGCGGGCGCGGGCGCGAGTTGAGTCGGGATATCCTCGTTCGGCGTCGCGCGCCATCCGCTCGACGAAATGCCTAAGCTAGATCTAAAAGTCCGTGTTGAGAAAGTCCGTTCCCGAGCTCCGATCGATCGTCTGCTCGACGTTTGGGTGTCACGTGGATGGGTCGAGACAGGGGAGACGGCGCTGGGGAGGCCTCGGGTCGAGTGGCTTCTGCCGGCCATGCCTGGCCGAGCCATATCTCGGCCGAAGTAGGGGAGGGCGAGCTGTTTTTCGGCTGGCGACGGTGGTGGCCGAGAACTGGCCCTCGGCCTGGTGCGTGGCCAACCCGAGGCGAGCGGTGGCCCTCGCCACGGCCACCTCCGACGGGCGAGGTCCACAGAGCGCCGCGAGAGGCGGGGGTGGAGAGCAAGTCGGGTAGCCCTGGGTACCCAGTCGGATCCGGGTCGGAGTGCATATGGGTCAGGTCTTTAGGGTTGGGTATTCGGACTGGGATGATTTAGGCATATTGGGTTTATTCTGCTTTAATGGGCCAGGCTTAGTTAATTTAGTTTTTAAAAGGTTGGGCCTTCGTTCTCTCTAAGCTGGACTGGGCTCGCGTTTCAGGCCCAGCAGGCCTGCTGGTTGGCGATCCGGGTCGGTTGCAACCCGGACCTTTTTTTGTATACTTTAATATTATTTTAATATTAAAAATAGAAGAATTTTTTTTCCAAAAAAATTAGCAAAGGGTTAATAATGGCTTTTGAGTGTTTTTCTCTCGAAAATGCACGAAAAATCCAGAAAAATAAATAAATGAAACCTTGATGTTTAAACAAGATTAAACACTGAAATTGCATTAGTTGATTAACTTGTGCAATCAAATCATTGATTCTAATTTTTCTGATCGCTTAAGAGAAAGATATTTCTTTCGATCTTTTATATGAATTTCTAATCAATTCGCAGCAAATTTATTATAAATTCATTAGTGGCGCACATACCTGGACTAAGCATTACAGTCGGCCTCTATAGACTAAGCATAAACTGTTTAATTATTCCCGCAGTAGCCTTTGCAGGCTATGTTCTCTTGAAAAACTAAGGCGTCAACCGCTAGAGTCGAAAAGAGCATTAAGAATGCTAGAGTCGAAAAGAGCTTTGAGAATGACACGGTGGTGGTTGTGGCCACGCTTAACTCGACAAACCACTCGATGCACCCCTTTCTCCTCTCTCTGCTTCTAGTTTTTCTTTTTTTCTTTTTTTCTTTTTTCCTTTTCTCTTTGATAAAGGTCAATTTATTTTGAGTATAACATTATTATTTTACTTTTTAATAAATAAATAAATAAAACATGTCAGCTAACATTTAAGAGCCATTTGTCACGTGATTTGTCATAGAGTTCATTTAGATGGAAAAAATGACGGTGGACATTTGATTAAGAGTAAGTACTTTTTTTTGTTCGATAAGGAGACATTTGAGAGTTGGTCATTTTTGTCTTTTTAACATACATATATGTATGTATGTATGTATGTATGTATGTATATACACATAGTATTTTACGAACTAGGAAATTTCATGTTAGGAACCTTCTTGTCCTAAATAAAAGAAAATGAAATAGTTGATTTTTCCTTATGAAATATTATTTTTCTATTATTAAATAAAGCATGGAGTAGGTGAACTTTTTAAAGCCAACTGATTCAGGTAGATGCATGTAAATCACAGAGATGCACATCGGGACTTATCAAATAACTTTTATGAACATTTTTATAGGAAGAAGAAGAAGGAAAATTCAAGCTAAAGGTTCCTAAAGGTTGAACAAATCTGCTGCATAATCTATTCAAGATTGAATGTGGAAAAAACCATGATTTCACGAAACGCTTCAATAATAGCTGCAGCACAGGCACTCGTTAGATTGGAGAAAACTTTCCTTGAGAAAGAAGTTTTGAGGCATAACCAAGCAAAAATTATCACCATATTGTTGCAATTGGAACTTGTGGGATGGCAAATATCATATGGAAATTACCAATTAATGCTATGATCAACCTTTCAGCGACTAAAGGAAATATGGTCCCATGCTAATAGACGTTCTCAATTGATTGGTCTTTTGCTAAAAAACGTTTTAATCAACACTTAGGTCTTTGTCCAAAAAAGAAGCGATACTTTTCTAGGGAGCCCCTTTGCCATCGCCTTTACTGACAATTTTGGCAAGATGTTGAGTAGCTTGCTTCTTTAACTCGACCAAAAGATACCATTCTCTAAGACAATTTCCTCAAACCCTTCCCATGTAATAAGGACGTGTTTTGATTAATAAGCAATAATTCGCATGAGCTTGACATAAGATTCCCCTTTCTCACTTACAATATGTGAAAGAGACTAATATTTCTTTTTTTAAGCTATGATTCATATAAGACAAAACATAATTGCAAGAGCCTAAGCAATAATTTCTTCAAATATAAAGCAGATGGAATTTTAATAAATTAAGAGCGAGGTCGTCCATCAACCAAGTCTTATCTATAGATATATGAACTAAAGGTACAACCCTTAATTAAAGATTTTCACAAAACCATCTTTGAAAAAAACGGATGCCTTATGTTTATTAGGGTTTGATCAGTTGCACTTCTTCCTTTTTTTTCGTTTTGTTTTGTGCATTTAGGTTTATTGGGTTTAATCAATAGAACCAAATAACTAAACAAAGAGGGCAAAAGTGAAACAAGCGCTGATGGCACATACCAGGAGTGGCTTCAACGTAAGGATGCAAGAGGAACTGAGATTTCTTGGCTGCTAGCTCGTCTGTGAAGATGGATGAAGAGGACGGCAGGCCAAAAGCAGTCCTGATAACACCGGAATATAAGTGGAAATATCGGCACAACGCAAAAACCAGTGGACACTGTGGGGGAAGGAAACAGCAGGGAACTGAAAATTCATTTATGAGAAAAATGTAATCGAGGGAGATGTTACGGTACCTTCAGCTTCGACTTGTAATGACTGGAGGATGATGGGCTTTGTTGCTCAGTTCTTACAATGGACCAATGACCCGTTCAATTGCCGAGAATACATCTGAACCAATACATCTAGAGGGCAAGCGCTTGGTTGGCCATTTTTATAATGAGCACTACTGACTCTACTTTTTGACTTGAAAACTACGAACAGCCTGCCATTAAGAAAATGATTAGTCGGGAAATGATGAGGCCAAAATTCATCACTGTAATTCTACCAACTTGCCCAGATAAAACAATTGCAAAAGACCATCGGACAATGACAAACGAAACAGGACAACGACCTCAACGTCAATCTTTCTTTCTTTGTTCTGGGTGGGGTGGAAAAACGTGGTATTTCTTGTCCTTTTCCTTTTTTTTCCTTTGAGCATGTGCTATCACGACATAAATGTAGCGAGTTGCTAAAGAGCACTGGGCCCAGTGACGACGGTGGGTTGGAGTGTCATTTGAAGTTCTCATATAATTGGTGGCCAAATCTTACAAATAAAGATAATATTTTTATGTTACAGGATAAAAGTGACATCATTTTCCAGAAAAGCACACACTTTCTTTTCACGGACAAAAATGGCCACCATTATTTTTCCGTCTAAACTAGTCTATGTGTCAGACGGTACTAATGTAGTAAGTTGATACTTGATATGGCACTTTTTATTATTCAAAAAGTAAGAAAAAATAAAGTTAATGATTTTAAACTCAAATTAAAATTATCTTTGTTAAAGACGATAGAGAAATTAACAGAATCGGTCATCACCTTATCACTCATGTGATCTCTATGAGCGGGTTTGTGATTACCAATTTACCACCATTCCTTTTCTTTCATGTTTTTCCTTTCACCGAGCTACAGGAGACATGGGGAGGCCGAGCAAGACAAGACTAGACAGCCTGTCCCAAGCGACATTGCCAACCGGACACATGCTCTTTCTGCTTCTAGTTTTTTTTTTTTTCTTAAAAAATTTAATTTATTTTGAGTTCAAAACTATTAATTGTACTTTGTTTACTTTTTTAATTGAAAAAAAAAAAACGACAAGTCAGCCTACATGTAAGCGGCATTTGTCATATTAGTTGCCACGTAGGTTCATTTGGACGTAAAAAGATAACTGTGACCCTCTATTCTTCAATTAAGAGTAAGAGCTTTCTCCAGAGAAATTTGAACAGTGGGACCATTTTGTCCCTTTTGATGTCATACAAAATTTTTACGGATTTGGAATTTTCATCTAGAAACCTGCTAGTCTTGAATAAAAGAAAATGAAAATTTTGATTTTTCCTTATCTAATAATTAAAAAAAAAAATCAAGGAGCACTTGGACATTTCAAGTTGACCAGTGCACATGAAGGAATGTTAATCGTATTGATGTACACTGGGACTTATCAAATACCTTATGAAAGCGTTTTTGTAGGAAGAGAAATAAGAAAATTGGTGTCCATGGTTCCTAAAAGTTGAACAGCTTCGCAGTGTAATCAATGGGAGGTCAAATGTGGAAAACACTTTAATTTCTTGAGACACTTTGAAAGTATATGCAATACGAGTCTTTCTTAGGTTGGAGAAACGTTTCATCAAGAAAGCGATTATTAAGCATAACCAAATCAAAGAGTCGCAATGTCTTTGCAATTGGAACTCATTGGAGGGCAAATTAGATAGCGTTAAGGAAACTTTTGACCAATTAATGTAATGGTCAATTTTCGGTGATTTAAACAAATAGGGTCTCAAATTCGTCTTATGCTAATGAGCTTATTGGTCTTTTGCCAAAAGACGTTTTAATCAACACCTAGGCCTTTGCCGAAAAAGAATGTGATACTTATCTAAGAGTCGTGGTATTCAGAGTGGAATTATTTATATAAATGATGCTATTCTTTTAGTGCCATGTAATCATCGTCTTTTCTGGTAACTTATGCTTTGGATCATTTTCTTCGACTCAACCGAAAGGCATCGTTCACTAATGGCCACGCTTTGTGAAAATTATGGTGTATTGTGGTGCTGTAAAGTATAACGCTCTCCTCAAACCCTTCCCATCTAAAAAGGGCACCATTTGATTCATGAGCAATAATTTACATTGACTGGCCATAGGATTCCCCTTTCTCACTTTGCGAAAAGAGCCTAACATTTCATTATTAATTACTTTCATCGCCATATGCATTTTATCACACTTATTTATTATTTACTCTATGTATGAAATTATACTGCTGGTGAGAGCTCATAGTTATGAACAAGTCTCTCTCTATGCACTTCCAAATCGTTTATCCGTTTGTGGATCCTCTCAATCAGTATAAAGGACGAAGCAGGTTTAGAGCATCGATATCCAAATCCCCATTTATAACTTACATATATACTTGCACTTTACTTTGGGATCATCGGATGAAGCTTTAAAAAATTAAAAGCGAACTCCTTTACTAAAGAATTTTTTATGTATAGACACAAGAATCAAGGTTGAGTCTCTTGATTAAAGATATTTCGCCTACCCACCTTCCAATAAAAAAAAGGGGTGTCTATAAAGTCAACAATTCCAATGCCTCTTGTCAAAAGTAATGTTTTGAGATTCATATCAGAGTTAGGGCTAGTATGTGATTCCATCGAGTCTAATCGGACCAACCGTTTATATGAACATGGATGTATTAAGAAAAAGAAGCAATAAATGTGATGATAATTTTGAAAAAACTTGTGTTGATTTTCACATGTAATATTTGTATTTTTTTTTGTCGAAACATTTGTATGCTTTAAAGAATGTAAGGTGTCTTGCAACGAGTAAAACTCAAATGTTTTTCATCCCATCAAATTATAATAAGCCAAGGAATGAAGGCCAAGCTTTTCTGGAGAAGCAACGAAGAGATGAGATTACTATAATAAGTTTTGTGTCTCATAATAAGTTACCTCGGAGTAGATCAAGTAGTGTCCCAATCTCGAAAGGCAATACAATTGGACGATTGATTATCTTCACCCCTCAACCTGTAGTCATCAAAGCAAACATCTCAAAACACGAGCAAGTGCCTAAGTGATTTCTCATGATTGGCATGGTTTTCTTACCAATGCGATTTCTCCTCTTCAAGCACAAGCCCTCGCCGTCTAAACAAAGCTTTACTTTTTCTCTTGCCCAGTAGGATGAACGAGATGTACTTGGTACGAACGAGATGTTGCGAGGGCTGCGTTTCTTTAAGGAGGCTAATTTACTTCGTTTAAGCTTCACCTTTGAGATCAAGTCCCCTAATACGATCCCTTCCTGTGAA
Source organism: Eucalyptus pauciflora (assembly GCA_007663325.1). Taxonomy (NCBI): domain Eukaryota; kingdom Viridiplantae; phylum Streptophyta; class Magnoliopsida; order Myrtales; family Myrtaceae; genus Eucalyptus; species Eucalyptus pauciflora. The sequence goes on along the minus strand of VMYD01000024.1, from coordinate 4,280,987 downwards.
TTGGCAAGAATACCCCCACTGTATTGACTTTAAGGACATTTTCTCACTTCTCTTCTGTAATTGGAGCACGTGGCCACACAGAGCGGAGGTGGAAAGGACATTTCGAAATGATGAGGACTCCACCTTGTCCAGATCAATAATTGCAAGCGACCATCGAACAAAGACAAACGAAACAGGGCAGCAATTATGGTGTGGTGTGGGTCCCCCTCAACCGCGACGTTTCCTCAACCTTATGGAAAGAAACTTACGTTCCTTTTTCTAAGCCATGATTCGTACAAGGAAAGCACTATCTAAAGAGCCTAAGTAATACTTGTCCAAAAACTGACCCAAAAAAAAAAAAAAATACTTGTCCAAAAAAAAAAAAAAAAGGAGCCTAAGTAATAATTTTTTCATCGTCATGTACAGCTTCCCATACTTGCGTGAATAATAAAATTTATATTTCTTAATTACTCTATATTTGAAAATATCTATACTTAAGAACGGCTAGTACTTAGGAACTTCCACCTTTACTCTAATTAATAACAAGCCTATTCTATTTGACTCAAATGATCTTTCCTTACTTAATTTGGGCCATTTCATGTGAAATGAATTTCACTTAAATTATTTGATTATTAAATATTGGTCATGCCCAGTACAAATCAATCTTCGGCCCATTGTGTGATCACTCCCCTTAAATTAAAAAAAGAAAAGAAAAGAAAAAGCCCTTATGATTTCGGTTGCAATGCGCATTACTTGGTGTGGTATTAGGAACTACCAAATCAATGATCAATTTTTTCATTCTGCCCCTATCTTGCCAGCTTTTAATGAGTTGAAATGAGGATCTTTCAAGAAATTATTGTTTAAAATCGGTTCAAAATGGATTTGAGCTATCTGAACTGTGCATGTCACACAAATCACCAATTAAAATGATCCCGTCCATAGTGAACTGAGCTTAGATTAGATTGCGTTGAATTCTGCAAGTCAAGTATGACGGTCATGACTATAGGCAAATGCTTTTAAGGCTAGATCTTCGATGGTCTCTTGACTGTTTGCTACGAGATTTTCTTAAAAAATTTCTATAAATACAAAATTAGTATCACCCCTAAAAAATTACTAACTTGTTGAAAAATTACCATCACATGGTACCATCCTGCGCTCATTGACATGAGATTGTATGAGAATACTCCACTTTAGAGACAAAAACCATAGTTATGAATAATTGCCCAACTTTTCCAGATAAATGATTGCATATCGAATGAGGACAAGCCGAAAAGGGCGGCAAAAATCAAGAAATTTGGTTGGAAGACACACAGTCTTAAATTGGTCTTTTGCTAATAGGTGGTGTCACGTAATTGATTTTTCTGGAAAGAATAGAAAAAAATTAAAAATATTACATTGATATCAATTCGATCATAAATTTTTTCAATTAGACCAATTTAATTTTATATCATTTCATATTAATATCAATTGAGTCAATTCGCCCAATTTAAGTAAAAAATTACTGACATGGACGTTGATTGTCTTATGTGATATAACCATCGAATAAAAGATGAAGCTGTTAGAACTAGTATTAGCACCTAGAAGGGGGTGAATAGGTGTTTAACGCAATTTTAACAATACAAATCAAATAAGATATGAATAATTTAAAATCAACAATTGCAGCAAATGAAAGCAATTAACAATATAAAGGATTAGGGATAGAGAATCAAGACTCCAGATTTATAGTGGTTCGGCTTAGATCAAGCCTACGTCCACTCTCCCGCACGGACAGCCCTTCTGGCTGGATTTCACTAAGAATCAATAAGAGTGATTACAATCTCACGCTCTTGAGTCCACAGTGTAGATTACTCTACTACACTTCCTCAAGGTCTACAATATGATCTCTCTTTTGATTACATGTAATGCTCAAAGAATGATATCGCAAAGTAGTAAAGGAGATTTCAGACTTTGGAATTCTTCTATCCGCACCCTTCAACAACTAGAGCATCTCTCTTATATACTTCTTCATGCCTTCAATACCGTTGGCACCTTCCAAAGAAGTTCTTCCAATCAACCCGTTGGACAGAATCAATTAGAGAGATCTCGAGCTCTTTAAGGTAAGTGTTGATAGCCCATCAATCCTGCTCGCCCATACAATCAGGATCTCGGTTTCCATAAGTAGATCGTTCCAAATATAAGTTGCGAAGTCGTCAAAGTATCTAAACATATTCCATATAAAACTTAGATCGTTTAGAGCTGAATCCAGTAGAAAGATATCCATTAGTCGTTAGAATAAAGATCGTATAAGATCAGAATAAACGTCGTCCTGGAAACTGTCCATGTGAGTAGACTTCAAAATATAAGTCTTGAGTCTTGCTAGCTTCAGACTTTAATCTTCAGACTTTGTTCTTTAGACTTTGATCTTCAGACTTTGTCAGAAGAGTCTGTAAGTCTTCAGACTAGACTGATAAACCTGTTTTGTCAACTTCAAAATACCTTAAGAGATTTCATCCAACAGAAGCAAGTTTAGATCAAGGATATCCAAATTCCCATTATACGCTTACACTACACATTGAATAAAGTTAACGAAATTTTAATAAATTAAGAGCGCACTTGACAATAAAGAGATTTTTCTGCATGGATACCGCACTCATCACACGGTCCTCCACAGTTTCTCTTCGTCCATGCTTTCCCCTTTTTTCTACAAAAACAGCGACATGTGCGTCTGCCGTGTTCAGAAAATTTAAAAAAAGAAAGAGAGAACAATGGCGAGTGTATTTCTCATGGTCTTGTTCCTTCATCTACGTGTCGATCGCGAACGCTTCAAATGCCAAAAATGAGGTTTGATTGAAAACTGAAACTCGCATGTCAAAGCTCATCCATACCCTAGTTCAATGGTTTCCTCCGATCTCCTCCACCTCCTCTCCTTCTCTCTCCACCGCCATTCCCGTCCTCAAGAACCTGCTCTCACATCTCATGGTCTCCACAAGACACCACTTCTTATCGCTGATTGATACATTCCTGTCACAAACGCTCAGTCCAAGCCCAAGCCGTCATTGTCAATGAAGAAGAAGATGGTGAATAGAAAAGAAAAAGAAAAGGAAGAAAAAGGAAAAAAAAAAAAAGAATTCCTAGACGTAAATGCCCAGAGCAAAGCTTGGAATAGCCTCTATTTTGAAACTAATCACTGAGTGAAGAGGATTAGAGGAGATGATAATATTGTATTGGCCCATAAATTTTCAAAAAGAGCTGTTTTTATTAGGAGTGTTGACACTAAAAAATAATTCAAATCCTTATGAATTGATATGTTAGTAGTGAGTTGTCGAAGGACTAATCGATAGGTCTACTCACTAATCGATAAACTACTGATGCAAGACTATTGTTATGTTATCGATGATGGTGTCGCTAGGTTATGATGGACCCAAACAGTTATCGACATACGACGGCAAATAATCGATTATGTTACGAAAAGATGTAAAGCAAATATTGTACAAGAATGTTTGACCGATGGTTGAGCTGAAGGATGTTCAAGGGATCATAACTGTTTATGGATAAGGATGCATAGTTGAAGATAGCCAAGAATTTGTACAACGTTATATAAAGTCAAGATTGACCTGTTGTAAAGTATCCACGATCAATGAACACTAACACAATTTCTCCATTTTATTCTATCGATTTATTAGTTTTATCCTAATTCCTTAATTAGCTTTTACCTTTATTTAGAGTTAGTGATCCTTATTACACAAATTGTTTTCTCTCCAAATCGTACTAGTCAGCTTTTTCAGATTTAGTGAAAGCTAAATGTTCTACACAGCACACAGCTAGTTTCTCCTATAAACTCTTGGTTCTTCAACTTTAACATCTGCTATTAAACCTCCCGGTTAAAAATATTACTGAGATATCATCTTCCTCACATAGAAAGACAAAAGGTAGATAGAATGGGCTAGTAAATATTTTCCCATATATGGTTGATTGAAAGAGTAATTGCAAGTCATGATCCCCTCAATTGCCGTTTAACATTTGAATTCCAGCGCAAACATAAAGTTGTCCAATGCATTCATTTTGTTTTTCCTGAATCCCAGGGATATAGTAATTTGGAGATTACAAGACAGCTAAGGCCAATCCACCCCGGAAAATATGTCATCCTACCACAATTGAACATCAAAGGTAAGAAAAGACAAGCGTTTATCCTTATGTAGTCCCACTTTAGGACAAAACCAAAAATTCAGTTGATCCATAAGCAGGACAATGTGACATAGAATTTCAATCATAGACATTGTGAATGTATAACCAGGAAACGCCATGCATAGCACATGGCTTCACACATAATACTTAGAGGGGAAAAAAGAACCAAGGATGGGAAAAAAAATGATAGTGAAAATCCAAAAAGGAATATCAAAAGATACGCTAATTTAATATTTATGTATCTCATTTTTTTTTTGGGGGAAGCAATATTAAGACCCATATTTTTGTTTCATAACTTTTTCGAAATCATAGGCAACTTTTTACGTTGACTTTTTATTGATTTCTATAATTTTGATAATACTTTTAGTATCTGTAAAATACGTACTAATCAGATTATTTATTGTGAGGATATTGAAGATATAATACTGAAACCCTTTCAAAAAATCATTCAAAAGCTTATAGTATTTCTGACTTCAAAATTTATCCTCACAGATTATAAAGTGATAAGAATTCTCTTCATAAGCAATAAAGTGATAGGAAATCTGTGAAGTTGTAAAAATTTCACCTATTTACATATCATATCGAATATTTTGCAAAGATCCATTCATCGCTAATATGATAATCATATCATACTATCGATTTTTCCAATTAATGTTATGTTTATCGTATAAAATTTTGACAAGCTTCATAGATAATAATTAAACCATATGTAATAAACAAAAAATGAATTGGCGAGAATACCCCACACTGTAGAATCCAAAGAAACTTTGTTAGTTGTCTTTGTAATTGGATCGGGTGGCCACGCAAATCAAAGTGAAAATGCGCTTTCCTTGCCCCGCTAAATGAATAATCGATGCTTCATGTCAGAGTCAAGGTGTGGATGGTGGAAATTATCATCTCCTTTGCTTGGCAACTTGTACAAGGTGTTCATAGTGGAAACCACTTTTTCTCTTGCCCCAAAGGATAAATCAATCCCTTCCTCAAGATTGGCAAGTATACCCTCCCCAAAGACTTCAAGGATAATTGGTCTTTTGCTAAAATACGTGTTAATCAACACTTAAGTCTTTGGCCAAAAAAGAATCGATTCTCATGTTAAAGTCAAGTTGTCCATACTGGAAATTAACTTTTACATGATGCTATCCTTTAAAGTCAAGATGTTGAATAGTTATGCCGCACTTAAGTCTTTGGTAAAAAAAGAATCGATTCTCATGTTAAAAGTCAAGTTGTTCATACTGGAAATTAACTTTTGCATGATTTTATCCTTTAGAGTCAAGATGTTGAATAGTTATGCTACACTTAAGTCTTTGGTAAAAAAAGAATCGATTCTCATGTTAAAGTCAAGTTGTTCATACTGGAAATTAACTTTTGCATGATGCTATCCTTTAGAGTCAAGATGTTGAATAGTTATGCTTTGAAAATGATGGATTGATTGAGAATTTTTGCTAAAATGGTGCCGTGTTTGAAATTCTATGGAAATATCTTGGAAGAAACTTAGACGACCTCGGATGCTTGATGCGTGTGTCACAGGTTGGTCCGTGACACATGCACCTTTTAATAAGTTGATGAAAAATATCAATGTCGGATTTGGCTCTTAGTTACTGCGAGAAGGAAGAGCTAAGCAATTTGTAGGAACATTTGGCCTTGATTCATGTTAGCATGAAGTCATTCATAATAGGAAAATTATGAACAAAAATCCTAAACCTATAATACTCATGTCAATTCAATTATAAACCTTTCAATTTGATAATTTTGTTCTAAATCTTTTGACCATTTACAAATTTAGTCAATTTTGGTCAGAAATCGTTGATGTGATAGTCCAATTAGTGCTTGTCTTCGTACGTGGCATTGTAAGCGCTGGTGTGAATAAATTTTATTTTTCTTAAATTTGTTTAAATTTGTTTATTTTTTTAATAGGTGGAATGAATAATGGAGTTGTGTGGGTGCTTCTTGTCCAATCTCTTCTTTTTCTTCACACTTAGCTTCACATAAATTCGCACTCTGTCGAATCTCCACTTCGTGCACTTTGTGAGCGAGGTAAGGAACCTCGGAGCGACCTGTTGCTCTTCATGCAATTTCTTTTTATTTAGGTTTTTGGCACATGGCTAGGTGGATTTAATAGATTTTGATCAAAATTTTAATTTTTCTTTTGTTAAAACGGATTGTCCCTTTTAAATTTCTCTCACATGTCAACTTTACAAATCCTACCTGGATAAATGTCATTAAATTTGTCCCTAATTTCGTATATGTGATAAAGAAAATTGATTTCTCACTAAAAAAAATTAGGAGATGTGTCTATGTCCATGCTCATCCCTTGTGGCACTACTTATCAAGATAGCTTGAGGTTATAGACAATTCAATATGATCCAGATAATATTACCTAGAGATTAACTATACTTGCTGAAACCTCTTGTTCATGGAGAAGATAAGCATTTTATTCTTTTAGTTAAACAAGTTTTTAACTGTTATCGGATATGTATCGATCTATATTAGAAAATCGAGGGTGATGCCTTGATTTAGAAATGGATGACAAAATATGTGAACAGGATAATCAAGCCGAAATTTGGGCTATAATTCCAGCATTTATTTTAACATCAGTTACGACATGAGATTGGGCAATAGGTGAAGTCTTGATGAGTTAGGCCCTGTAGATAACATAGTAATATATACAAGCATCAAATTAGGATAACATGGACATCATCCACATTTATTTGTGCATGCGTGTTATGTTCATAATTTGTAATCCACCGACCAAAGATATGGTCTGAGAAAGTTTCCTTCAATTAAGGGTGGGAAAATTATAACACATTGCATAAAATATGACAATTTTTTTCTTTTACTCTTTTATTATTGATTTAGGAACTTTTTTTAGCATGTGTTTGTATAGGTTTCTCTCTCTCTCCCTGCCTCCCTCCCTGCTCCCTCCATATGTTTGAACCGTTAATTTTTTTGTGGATCCTCTCGCATGGGCAACGGAGGAAGCGGATATAGAGCAACGATATCCAATTTTCCACTTGCATAATCTATATATACACTTGCACTTTCTCTTTGAATAAACCATGTGAAATTTTAATAAATTAAGCGCGTGGTCATCCATAAAAAATGGATAGATATATGAATCAAAGATGACGACCTTAATTAAAGATTTCCACGTACCCATCTTTCAAGAAAAACTAATGACTTTTAGTTCGCCATTCCGGCTTCTGATTATAGGCAATTTTTTGAATATGGTACAGGAGGTTAAATAGGAGTGAGGGCTAGAGTGCAATTCCACTGGTTCAACCGATTGGACCTTTATAACAATCGTTTGAATATAAAGAATGAAGTAAGAAAAATAAACGATATAATTATAATTTTGAAAATTTAATGTGTGAATTCACATGTTGGTGTTCTGCAATGAGTAAAAATCATATATATATTATCAATTGTAATAGGCTGAATTGTCTAAATGAAAGTGAGCAGAGACTTCTAATTTTTCAAATTTACATATTAATTTTAAGTCACAAATTATGCTACCAATAGAAAGACCAAAAATTGAGTTTTCAGATAAGTCGTTGAAATTTCACTTTAAACAAAGAAGAAGAAAAAGATACCGACATTTGTTCTAATCAAATCTTACTTGGTTGGGTTGAACCTAAATCCAAACCAAGATATTTCACATATATCGATGACCAGTGTCTCATTCTACATATAATATCATCCAATAAAAAACAAGCGAGAGAAAAAGCCTGGTGAAGTGATTGGACTAGATGTCATTGGATCATTATCAAAGACAATCTAATCATCATCTGATCGCTAAAACTCCTTTTATTATTTAAGAGATCATTTAGATTCGAAATTTGGGTTTACTTCGACTTCGAATCAAAATTGCATCATCAAATACAAGATTGATGTCATCTAATTTATGAACTCCTCTTAACTCCTCTCTCTATCGTATATTTTGCAAAGATCAATTCATTGCTAACATGATAATCATATCATTCTATCAATTTTTCCAATTGATGTTATGTTTATCATACAACATTTTTGACAAGCTCTGTTTATAATAATTAAACCGTGTGTAATAAACTAAAAATGAATTGGTAGGAATACCGCCCACTGTAGAATCCAAAGATACATTGTTAGTTGTCTTTGTAATTGGATCGGCTGGCCACACAAATCAAAGTGAAAATAGGCTCTCCCTGCCCCACTAAATGAAATAATCGATACTTTATGTCAAAGTCAAGGTGTTGATAGTGGAAATGATCATCTCCTTTACTTGGCAACTTTTGCAAGGTGCTCGTAGTGGAAACCATTTTTTTCTTTTGCCCCAAAGGATAAATCAATCCCTTCTCTAGATTGGCAGGAATACCCTGCCCCAAAGACTTCAAGGATATTTGGTCTTTTGCTAAAAGACGTGTTAATCAACACTTAAGTCTTTGGCCAAAAAAAATCGATTCTCATGTTAAAGTCAAGTTGTTCGTACTGGAAATTAACTTTTGCATGTTGCTATCCTTTAAAGTCAAGATGCTGAATAGTTATGTTTTGAAAATAATGGATTGATTGAGAATTTTTGCTAAAGCAGTGCCGTGTTTGAATTTCTGTGGCAATATCTCGGAAGAAGCTTGGATGACCTCTGCTTGAGGCGTGTGTCACGGGCTGATCTATGACACATGCGTCTTTTAATAAGTCGATGGAAAAAATCAATGTCGGATTCGGTTCTCAGTCATTATGAAAGGGAAGAGTTAAGCAATTCATAGGAGCGTGAGATTTACATTTGGCCTTGAATTCATAATAGGAAAATTACCAACAAAAATCCTAAACCTACAATATTTTCTAAAACTCAATTACAAACATTTTAATTTGATCAATTTGTTCGAAATCTTTTGATCACGTGCAAAATTAGTCATTTTGATCAAAAACCGCTGACATGGCAGTCTAGTTAATTATGGCCATCCTACGTGGCATGGCCAGTGTTGGCGTAAATAATTTTTGCAATTTTTATTTTTTTATTGTTTTTTTCTTTTCTAATAGGAGGAATGGATACTGGAGTTAGGTGGGTGCTTCTTGTCTAATCTTTTATTTTTCTTCTCACTTAGCTTCACATAAATTTGCACTTTGTTGAGTCTCCACTTCGTGTACTTTGTGAGCGAGGTAAGGAACCTCCGAGCGATCCATTGCTCTTGACGCAATTTTTTTTTTTTTTTTCTGGGCACATGGTTAGATTATTTTTAATAAATATGGATCAAAAATTAAGTTTGTCTTTTGATGGTCTTTTTAATTTTCTCGCAAATGACAACTTTACAAATCCTACTTGGATAAATATCATTAAATTTGTTCCTGATTTTGTGCATGTGATAAAGAAAATTGATTTCTCACTAAAAGATTAGGAGACGCGTCTATGATCATGCCCATTCCTTATTTCATGATAGACAACATAAGTGCAGTGAGGTACTACTTATCGAGATAACTTGAGTTTATAGACGATTTGCTATGATTCGGATGATATTACCTAGAGCTCAACCATGCTTACTAAAATCTCTTGTTCATGAAGAAGATAAGCATTTCATTTTTTTTTTCTAGTTAAACGAGATGGCAAAGATGGTTAGCAAAGCTTAGTGATGCTGATCCCATAAAAATTGATTCAAGAGGATCTGACATTATCGTACTTAGTGTGCTTTTCTTTTTGTAGGCCGTTACGTTTGTCTACAGTAATTTGCATTATTGTCCTTTTTCTATCGATCAGATAGTGCTCATGAATATGGACAATTGGCCGCGATCGTTGGCAAAGCTTGGCGATGTTGATCACAAAAATATGACTCTAGAGGATTTGACATTATTGTAATTAGTGTGCTTTTATATTTGTCGGCCATTACTTTTGACCACAATGACTTGCATTATTGTCATTTTTATGTCAATCAGAAACTTTATGAAGCCAAAGATTCTCATTATATAGGTTAATGATGTCCGATATTAAAGGCATACTTGTCTCGCACTATCATTAGTCCTTATCATAACTCGAGAAAATGACCCTATAAGTATTATAACTTTTGTACAACGTTAATTGAGAGTCATAACTTTTTTTGTTTCGATCACTTAAGTGTTATAACTTATACATGGCCATCACTTGAGTGACATAACCTTTTTTTCTAATTATCTGAGTGCTGTATAACATTTTAATTGACCATTCAAATATCATAAATTTTTAAAAACGTTCACCACAAGTATATTATGTGATGTCAGATTTTCGGTACTTGAGTGACCGTTTTTAAATTTTTTTGTCACTAAAGTAATCAATTGAAATATATGACATTCAAGAGAACGTTTTTTTAATAAGTTATGACACTTAAATGTTCGAAAACAAAATTATGGTACTGAAGTAAGTATCATACGAAAGTTATAATACTTGTGATATCCTTATCTCTCATAACTCAGAGCTAGCTTTGTCAACATCAAACTAAGATTATAATTCTACATATAATAACACATTAGTGCTACAAGGAAGGATTCACCAACCTCAGGGCCAAAGTGAAAAAGAGGAACTATTGAAGGGAAAAAGATTATGAATCGGAAACCTACAACAGAGATCTACAAGGTTAGGGTCCCGGGGGGGTGGCCGGCGTCGATCAGAGGGGTGAGAGATAAGTGAGAGATTGGTCGCTGGGGTTGTAATCAGGGTTGAGAGATTGATCAATGGCTTCCCCGCCCTTGTCTAGGCAAGGCTTGCATGCGTTGACGATGGGGATCACCAACACCACTCATGTGATAGCTATAAGTGAGATTGTGATTGTGTCCATTATTTTTCTTTTAAGTTTTTCTTTTGCTTAGTGCTAAGAGAGATGGTGAGGCCGAGCAAGATAAGACTAGAGACCCTATCTCAAGCCACATTGCCAACGGCGCTTTCTAATCATAAAGTGTCGTTTCGTAGTTGCCACGCAAGCTCATTTGGACGTAAAAAATGACGGTGGCCATTGGACCCCTCAATTAAGAGAACGTGCTTGTTTTAGGACATTTGAAAGGTGGGAACATTTTTGTCCCTCCAGCGTATATACATGCTATTTTTATGAGGTTAATACAATATTTTAGAGCCTCTGAGGGAATCTTTCTTGTCCTAAATAAAAGAAAATGAAAATTCTGACTTTTATTTATGGAATTTCTTTTTATTGGCATAGCAGAATTTTTAAAGTCGATTAACCCGCATGACATGCAATTGCTGAATTTATGTATATCAGGACTTATCAAATAATTTTTGAAGGCGTTTTTGTATGAAGAGAAATAGCAAAGTTAATGTTCACGTTTCCAAAAAGTTCAATATATCCATGGCATAATCTATTAGGGATTGAATGTGGAGAAAATCTTCATTTCTTTCTCGAAACACCTTGAAAGTATATGCAATCCTAGTACTTGTTAGGTTGGAGAAACATTTCTTCGAGAAAGAGAGTTACAAAGCATAACCAAGTCAAAGAATCACGATATCTTTGCAATTGGAACTTGTAGGAGGGCAAATTGGAGAGTAAAGCAAACTTTCAAACCAATTAATGCTATGGCCAACCTCCGGTGATGGAAGAAATATGGTGTCAAATTGGTCTTTTGCTAATAGAAGTTTTCAAATACTTGGTCTTGTTGCTAATAGACGTTTTCAAATACTTGGTCTTGTTGCTAAAAGACGTTTTAATCAACACTTAGGTCCTCAGCCAAAAAAGAATTGATACTCATGTTAGAGTGAAGGTGTTCATACTAGAAATCAATTTTTAATCGATGCTATTCTTTAAAAGCCAAGTAATCATCTCCTTTACTGGCAACTTTTGGAAGCGGTTGAGTAGTATGCTTCAAATTATTTTCTTCAACTCAACCAAAAGGCATTGTTCTCTTATGACCTTACTTTGTGGTAATTTAGGTGGGGTTTAATCCTACAAACTAAGACAAGTTTTGATTAACAAACAATAATTCACATGAACATGCCATAAGATTCTCCTTTCTCGCTTACAAATGTGTGAAAGAGATTGATTTTGGCTATTTTTTCGATTTTTTCTAAAAAAATTGGCAAATTTTTATGACATGGCCCCCACATATTTCTAACTTACATTGAATCAATTCAGACGGGTCTAATGGAAGGATTTGATGTTGCGCACCTCTTTTCCATCAGAGAAAAGAACACATTTAGAGGTGATGTGATGACAAAGACCATTGGTCCTCAATCGGTTTGGGCGCTCTTAAATCCTTACCTAGTGCGACGTTGAGATTTTCATTTTAGTTCAATTAACCCTATGAGAATTCTATATGAGGAATCACTATTAGCTTATTAGAGTTAGCTAAAAATCAAGTGGGGTATGAGAATATACCCACTTCCTATGCAACCAAATATCTAAGTTTAGGGGATTGATTACATTATTTATCTAATTAGTGCCCTTTCGATACTTAAACTCTATCATTTGTCAACCAAGGTGTCCATGCAATCTTTTTAACAAATTATGACTCCTAAAGTTATTGTTTGCTAAGTGTCCATGCAATGATTTTGTGTTTATGATGTTCCTAACATGAATCTAACCACTTAACTAAAAATGAATAACAGCAGAAAAAAAAATGTTATAAGGGCAATCATAACAAACACATTAAAAATGATAATGAAGGACGAATAAAAAATATAGTGCAGTAAAATAACTCAATATTAGTTAGGTAAAAAACATTACATGGCCTTGCTATTAAACCCCATGACAACAACCCCATGAGCTTAGTTCAAATTGAGTTCAATTTATTTTCTAAATGATCAACCTTCTAAGAGTAAACAAAATCAAAGGTGTCCACTAAAACATTAAACCAAGCGTATACTTACTAAATGAGACTAAACTAATTCTAATTTAATTCTAATACCAAAATCTAACAAATTTTCCATTTCTTATTTTCAAGATTTTTAATATTTTTTATTATTATTTCCGTTTCCTTCTCTTATTCTCGATCCCTCATGTGAATCAAATCTTCACTGAGATACTCCATGAATTTCAGCATTACCTCAACCAAAGCAATTGGCAACAAACATGCCCAATGAGTCAATGACTAAGAAATCATCGACATACAAACACCGCATCACGGCTAATTAGAACAGCACTTGGATGGGGCTTCAAATGAATTCAGTCTACACCGAAAAAGGAATGACCAGCAAAGGAATGGTGATGACAGCCCATATCCAGCATGTTCAAGGCACAACAACATGGTTATCAGTTGAAAAATTATCATTAATTCACCATAACAGTCTCCTAAGTCATCATACTTGTTCATATGATAAAAATGACATCACAATGAATCGAAATTGAGCTTCAATTAGATAAGTCAGCAAATCCAAGTTTCATTCCAGCATGATCAAACGTGACAATGGTTCTATTTCTTTGAAAATTGACATGTATTCTCAACACTCATTCATTGCCCACTCATATTATGAAGTATATGCAAGTGTCAGCTATATGAATAAACGTCAAGGTTGCAAAACAGAACACAAAACACACTCCGATATGAATTAATATCAAATCAAATCAAATCAAATCTTCGGTTTAATCCCTGCCTTCGATTAATTGAATAAGTTTCTGTATCCATAAAAATGCTGAGGTAGGAGATCATATTGATATAGCTACTACATCACTTGCCAGAGGGGGTTTTGGTAGGAGGACTGAAGAAAAGCAAATGTCAAAACCTACTAAAAACTTGGTTTCACAAATCCCTAGACATCAATTCCCCAAAGAACAGTAGCTACTACAAAATTTTTCTTTTTGGGAATTAAAATATTCAGGACCTCAAGCTTTCCGAATACGATTACAACATAATACCAACTCAGGATAGCAAGGGACGACCAAAAACAGAGATAAAAGGCAAAGGAGGATTCACTTGTACTGAATTGATCTTTCCTTACCAAATTTACATGAATATCACCCGTACTCGAACCTTTCAAGCTGAGAGCAATGCGGATGCGGAAAGAACAGGAGCTTCGCCAGTTGCTGCTGTACAACCTCGGCTTAGTGCTCGCAGGGCCTCGAAATAGAGCAATAACAAAGATGTGAATAGCGGACAGAAAAGAAGAAACACATGTAATGAAGACAACTAAATGCAGAGAGAAGGATAGAGAGTCCATAGTTATGATTGTGGCCTTAGCCAAGCTTCTATTCCGAGAGACAACCTCTCGCTCGATCACCAGTGCAAAGATTGAGGTCGCCACCATCGTATGCCGGCCACACCACATACACAGCAATGACACGCCAGAGCAATACCAAATATGGATAAGGGAAAATGAGATATAATAGAGAAATCTGAGCATATAAGCAACGGCTCCGACTCTGAACTCTGTACGTATAGAAGACTCAACTCAAACCAGAGAAATCAAGACGCAAATTCCAACATGGGAATCATAACACCAATTCAATAAAAAGTGAGCATCGTATTCCCACTAAATCAGTCACAACGAGGTTTCAATAAGTCAAGAATGAGTTGAGTTGATGTATTACGACTTTCGGCTCAATGATTTAATAGAAACACATCCGGATCTGGTTCGAGCATTTCATCAAACATGTGATATGCATCTCGATCAAGGAGTTTGTACGCGAATATGAATGGACGATTCACTTTTAGACCATCACAACAACATCGGAGCAAGCTTAAATCCTTAATAGAACCTCAATCGTGGCCGATTTTCACACAAACAGTAACAATTTTACCTTGATGATGTGCGATTGCAGTCGCGATCAGCTATTGAACTTACAAGGAGGAGTCCTGGACGTGTCGCCCATGATGATCGGACCTGACAAAGGAGGATTAAGTGAGTGCAAGGCACTTCGAGATCTCCGAACAACAAACAGAGCAAAGCAGGGAGATGCGATCGGTGAAGCTCGGGAGCGGCTTCGATCGGCCGCGACTTCGGCATCTTTCTGTCAATACTCCGTTTCATCTCTCCGACCTGGCTAAGCTCAAAGCGACCAGAGGTGGAGGCGCCTCGGTCGATGGAGATTCGACTTCCTCTCCGGCGAAAAGGACTGGTAGTGGTGGTGATAGACCTGGTGCGCGGTGGTGTAGCTTCGACTGGATTTCGGGAGCGATCGGTCGCAGGAATAGAAGAGCCAAGAAAGATGATCTGAACCGCAGCAGATTTTTTCAGAAGCTCGCCGGACGAATTCCCCGTGAAATTGAATCGACATTCGAACTTCAGTGATCTTGGTCCAGAGCAATCTGAGCAACTTTTTTTTATTAATTTATTCTTCATTTGATTTTTTATATCCCCTTCTTCTTCTTCTTTTCACGAGAATCGCAATTTGCCGGCAAAAATCTGACTTTGCATCCATTTAATAAGTCTTAAGCGTTGGTTGTATTTTTTGAAAATTTAAGTACTCAATTATATTTTCACGATAAGTTTTAAAACTTATAATGTGCATATCCCTATAAATTCCATTGCTATTTGGATGGCAGAAGCCGAATTTATTATTTCGGGTAGTTATCGTGCTCAAGTTTCATGGCTTAAAGCATCAATTGTGTGATTATGGAATAATTGTAATAAGAAAAAAATGCGCTCATTAGGTTCGATAACAGTAGTGCTACTGGCTTGTCTAAAAATCCAATTCAACCTTCTCACGATAGGCATATCAGTATCTCGTGGTTGAGTTTGCGGACACTAGTAATTATTAGTGGATAGTATTATTAAGCCGTTGAGTAAAATAAAAATGACGAATTTTGAACGATTTAGGCTAATTTTGGTTGTCTACATATTCATCACCCGCTCCATATTACGTAGGATTTCTTTAAAATCAAAGCCAGAAAACACTTCCTTTTGATTTCAATCTTCCTCACTAGAATCCTCTCTTTCCTCGGAGTATTCAAATCCAATACAGTTTTGCGATGGTTTGAATGGTTGCGGTGGGTTGAGTTTCTATTTTCTAAAAATTGAGGAGATTCATCCAAATGCTATCAAGTGTTATATTATATGTGGATGGGACTCTCATTATCCTTCGAGAATTGATCTTGGGTGATATTTTCTCTTATAATCCTTAGGATGATTCGAGGATATTAACACTAGAAATGACGTATATACTAAAAGAGAGAGGCAATTAGTTCATGATCTTAATGTTTGACATTTGGATGTCTTTATCGTGTTATTCTACATACGCTTGCCATATATTATTTCTTTCTCCCCGTTTCTTTATTGAGTGCACATATTAAGTGAAAAAATGCCACATTTGACATTTCTGATAAATAGAAGAATTAATGATTCTTTAAAGAGGAGATAATGCTTTAATTGGCAAAGATTGGCCTCGGTATATTTAGGATGGTACTGTCACTTCTTCAATGTTTGGGAAAAGAAGGAAACGGAGAAAAAGATAGTTTGGGTGGAAAATTCAGAAAATTTTAAAATTTTTCTAGAAAAATAATACGCCTGAAAATTTTGTTTTAATTTTCCTCACCCCCTCATCTCAAACATTTGCAAGAGATGGAACTACAGTATATCCAATTTTGTTTTGGGCCTATTTGGTCCTATGAGTTATCTGTACTAAAATCTTAATTCGGGCTTGAAATTAGACATTACTTGTGGCCCTATAGCTTTTGGGCCTAGCCTGATAGTCGCAACTTGTAAATTTTAATCTTCATATTTGATATCTCTCTCCCCTCCCCCTCTCCCTCTCTAAGTTTAACTTTCAACCTTATTTTTTTGTCTCTTCAACTTTTGGAGGGAAGGGATTTGACCTAGATCTCTCCCTCCCCTCCCCGTTTTTCCTTGATCTCCTCTTATTTTCTTTTCTTACTCTTCCGGTCTAATTTTAGATCTAGGAGCTTTTCTCTCTGCTTTAATTATAGATTTAGGAGTTTTGATGAATAAGTGCTCCATCTTTAGTTTTAATGATGTTCACAGCAGTGTTGGTGCTCGTTTAATGTGTTTTTGTTAAATGTTTTGGGAGCTCGCGCTTGCTAAAGGGCTCACTTTCCCAAGTGACAGATCTAAGCTTGTTCAACATATTTTGTTTATTTTATCTCCGTATGGTGATGGTGTTGGGGACGCTGAATTTAAGCACACATTGCCAAAAGGCAAAGTCGTGACTACAGTTGGAGGTCCTGGCGTGTGCTCATCATTAATAATGATGTGCGATTCGATGATCGGCCATTGATTTTTTTCGCTTGGATGTAGTCTCAGATCTATTCGTGAAGGATGGTCATATGATGATCTCTGCGAATCATTCTCTGATAATGTACTTTGATTTCTGGTTTTTGGTTTGTTTTGGAGTTTTACGAGTTTGCCTTGTTATGGTGACTTTTGAGATTTTCGATGGATTATGTCATATATTATTTTGGCAATGAATGCAAATTTCTTTTGATAAAAAAAAAATCTTCATATTTGTGGTTATCACTTCCATCCATTCAATTTATCAACGATTTTCAACCAACTTAATTGTGAATAGATCCTTGAAAATGAAAAAAGAAAATGTGTGTACTCAATTCATTAACCTTTTTTCTCTTTTATCTTGTTAAAGTTTGGCACAGTTGGACAAGACATTAGGCAATTTACAAATTATAACCTGAAGGTCACCTATTCAAATACAACAAAAAACGTGCAAACCCTTTTAAGTCCATGGCCACCCACGCATAAGCAAAAGGCGTGGATAGTTGATAAGTCCATATTTAGAATAATCTATTGTTCTATCAAGAGGGGAAAAAACGTGGATTATAATAGACTTGAAACATAAGTAGTGTGTACTAGATAACTTTTTCGATGGGCTGTACTCATAGAAAAAGGCACAAGAAAATCACAATCAAATGTTGTCTATATATATATATGATCCTACTAGGAAATCCCCTTCTTGAAATTTTGTCAGTGTTCAGAAATTTGGTTATACAATTCCTCAAGAAGTGATAGAAGAGTGCATCGTATTGTCCTAAATATAATGATGACTTGTATATTTTTAAATTTGCTTAAATTGTTGCTTTAGAGACGCGAGAACATGCAGGCCAGGTGATTATCTTCATTTTGTAGAATGAATTTAAGGTTCTCGTATTATATTTTGATCTCGTATTTTTAACAAGTGTTGACAGAAACTTTTCATTCCAAAATAGATCTCATCAATAAATTTTAGTGTTGTAGCCAATGCGCGGTCGTAGCATCAGAAGGACCATTAGGTGCTATTTAATGGCAATATGTGGCAGCAATTCTCGGCGTTCTCCGGTGATACATATCATCTCATCATTTGTGTTCATTTTCTTCCAATTTTTTTTTTTTAAATTGTGAAATATTTATTAATAACATTATATTGCAAACTTTGCCATACATTGATCGTATTGAATTTTAGAGCTCTTTCTTGCGTAAAGAGGACATTTGACATAAGTACGAATTATCGTGACTTTCTCGAGGGTGATATTAGATACGTCCGAGGAAATTTGATGGATTGCTAAACGGAGAATGGTTCCTCTAAGTAAATGGGGCCTTCACCTAGCACGTGAAAGCCTTTCAAGCCTTATCAATCATAACTTAGTTTTTCCAATTAATTATTCATTTAAGATCAGGCTAAAGGGTTACTACCAACCTATTATGAGCTAGTTAGAAGCTCTTACCCGAGAGCCTACGAATTAAAGACTCACATGTCTTGGAACTTGAGTACACTAAATTAATATAATGCCATTTCGGTATGTTTCATAAAAAAGTTAGCATGTGCTCTCTTTAATTTTTGTTTTCCTAAATTCTTGGGGTGAGTACATTAAATGTGCCGAAAGTAATGTACAACGTTCACCTTGGCGCTAAAAGTTTTCGCCTGCTCACTTAAGTGTCAAATCGGAGAAAAACGATCACTTGAGTATCTCCGACGAGATATTCTGATCAAATTGATTATGTGACATTTATAAATAAAAAATTTAAATGATTTGACGCATTTTTTAATAAATCTAGTACACATGGACGTCCAAAATGACATTACAAAGTGATCACTTTTTAAATGAAATTAGCATTGAAGTAATCACTTTTTAACAACAATTAGTACTAAATTGATCTTTTTTTACTTGCGACTGACATTTAAATAATCACTTTTAACAATAATTAGCATTCAAATGATTTATATTTATAATTTTTTGGCACTCAAATGATCACTCGTCAACTTGTTTATACGATGTCGTTTAGGTATTATATGCTAACTTAGCATGTCGGTGAGCAACATAGGATCAAGAAATTAATAAAATATGGCCACATTGGATTTTTGGCAACCTTAATTGGAGTTGACACTTAAGTGATCTTTTAAAAAAAAAGAAAAAGAAAGTGGTACTTAAGTGATCCAAAAGAAACTTTTAGGACCAAAGTGAGCGCCATACATTACTTTTAGCATTTCTAGTATACTAACCCCCTAAATCCTCTAATATGGGAAAGATGATAATGCATAGTGCTTGAGCGGTAAAAAAACAAACAAGCAAGCCATAATAGATATTAACCATCCTAATAAATAAAAGGTGCAGAAAAATAAAGAACCCAAGTGGTATGGGATAAAATTTTATAAAGCCTTGTTATTAAAGCTCTGGCTAGGACTCTTGTGAGCTATAAAGGGAAACTCAATATAAACTCTTCAAAATAATACACTGCTTAAAAATAATATATATAGGAAGACGTAAGATACCATATGAATACTAACTGAATTATTACCGTAAAATGAACTATGATATATGGAAATAAGAATCTAGTTGATGTTATTCGAATGTAATGCAATCTGCATTAATTCCCTTAAATGCAATCCTAGGCGAAATTTTCGATGGAGATGCAATCCTAGATGAAATTAATGAAATTCTCATTAGGAAGTAGTTCGAGAATACATAAAATTTGCTTCATAACACAGCAAATTCGAAAGGTTATGGGCCCAGCACGCGGCTTGACGCGATGAGTTCCCGACTTCCTCTTCTTCACCCTCGTCTTTTCTGTTCTCTCACTTCTGTCCGTGCGCAGAGAGGCAGAAAGAGAGAGATATGAGAAAATGAGAGTTTCTCGTCGTTTTCTATCGCAAGAAAATAAGAAGAAAAATAGAGAATGTGCGGTGTAACTGTCGACCGGCAGCGTTTGGATTGGCCGTGGTGTTTTGAGAGAATCGACGATTTTTTGGACAGAGACGCCCCCGAGAGGGCACTGGCAGAGCCGGCGGACAGTTCTGTGGTAAGAGGAGATCGGCGCGTCGAAGTTATCGAACCAATCCATCCCCCCGTCCCTGCCACCCGAAAAAATGATTGGATTAATAGGTCGCCTGTTTGTCGCTGAAAGCTAATTAAAAAGGAAGTGCGAAGCGGGGTACGCCGAGGAACGGGACAGCCACCGGCCATCATCATCATCGAGGAGGATCAATGCTGTTATTATGCTGTGTTCAAAGCACCCCACAAATCTTTTTGTAGATCCCTATCCTGTCTTAATGGTAGGCTTTCCAAAAGCCCTAGGTAACAGCAC
This sequence comes from Eucalyptus pauciflora, assembly GCA_007663325.1. Lineage (NCBI taxonomy): Eukaryota > Viridiplantae > Streptophyta > Magnoliopsida > Myrtales > Myrtaceae > Eucalyptus > Eucalyptus pauciflora. Next base: position 4,260,439 of record VMYD01000024.1, on the reverse strand, counting down.
AGAAAACGAAATCAATGAGATGCCGAGACAGAAAGATAACTCCATTCCTGGTCAGCCTCCTGTCCCATCGATGCTAACAAATCGACTCTCTCTCAACGAAGTAGCAAGAAAGAAAAAAAATGGTTTTAAGAAAGGTCTATTTCCAAGAAGCAATTGGGAACCTAATGCTTATGATGTGTCATCATCCATTGGCAGCTCTACAACTGATGTCAATCTGGACAGTTTTTAAGTTATGTAATTATTTTAATCATTCAGCTCAAGATATTAGTGGCATCAAGTCGTCAAACAAATCAAATCAATTGATCAAAGAAAGTAGTCATTGAAATCCTTTCAATAAGAATAGTCCGACGTTGGGATGTAGCACAAACCAGTATAATACAATGCCTTGCGAAGAGCACTTGAATGCCCAAGTCAGGGAAGACACTTTTAGGACTCTAGAGAATTGGCAACATGGCGTACTAGACTTTCCGAGTGGATGTGGTGGTCATGAAATTTCTTTTCCTGATTCGAAAAAGTGCACTAATGATAGATTCATGGACACAAACTTCATGTTGAAGAATTCAGAAGGCCCCTGTTCATCAATTTATAGTGATACAAATAAAGTTGATAAATGTTGATGCTGGTGATGAGATTCAATGGGAACATTTGCTCATTGGTGAAAGGATTGGACTAGGTATTGCTTTGATTAGGTCACTGGTTAGATAGATTCATGTCTTTATACAGGTCCACATATTAGCTCAGGGAGCAAGATTCATGAATACATATATGTTGATCCTGTTGCTGCATTTTTTGTGACATTTGTCTAGTACTATGAGATATGCTTTATCACTACTTTACCGCCTAATATGCTGATGGCTAGCTAGCCAAGTAATGAGAAGTGCATGTCTTCTGATAGAAAGTTATCTATGGCAATCCAAATGTAAGCATAATTGCAGTAGTTATTATAGGATGCAATGCAACGTTGTCTCATTGAATTGCATTTACCGTTTATTATGTCAGAAATTTTACCACATTTCATTGTCTTCCAAATGGGCTCTTGTGGAGAGGTCTATCATGCTTGCTGGAATGGCAAGGTCAGTTTCAAATATTTCTAAATTCTTGCAAATCAAGAATTTTCATTGCATTAGTTACTTGAAGAGTTCCTTTATTTTCGGTCTTGAATTCCATTTGTCTGAATTTATGGAATGTGATTATATCCGTTGATCCTTTTATATGATTGCTTTTTAAGCAAAAGATCCTGCTTGAATATGACATCTTTCAGTCAAAAGAAATGACAGTTAGTACTACTTCAGTGTCTTGCTTTTAGGCTAATGTTTTAGATTTTTAGACTAAGCAGCTGGTGTGTAATAGTGACATCAGATAGTATCAAAATTTGGCATTTCAACTGGGGTTGGTATTTGCCCAAAAAAAAAAAAAACTGGGTTGGTAAAAAAAGCTCCAGAATTGGTACCTTGACATACGCACATGACTTGCTGGACTGATGCCAACCATAATAACTAATCCCTCGCTGCCTATTCATGGCCTCATCTTGCTACTTTCTCTTTTGTAATTTGGATAAGCAAAAGGAAGTTTCACTTTTGGCTCCCTTGCTACTTTGTTATTAGGTGCTGTTGAGATTCTGCTTCCATGTTTAGCTCTTCGGTAAAGAGTTGCAAGTTCTCTAGATATAATCGAATCCTTATTGTGGAGACTGAAGATTTTTGTACAAATAGTCACAATGAATAGGCCGTTGCAAAGTCTTTTTGTATATTGTTAGTCTGTGACTCAATTGTATATTGTTAGTCTGTGACTTAATCGAACCCCATTCATTTGGTAGAAGCACTTTAAACACTGGGTTGTTTAGGTTTATCGTTTTTATGGTTTTATATACTCTTAATTATCAAGAAATGGAAAGAGAAGCAGCATATGACTCTTTTTCTCTTTTTAACATTTTCCAAAGAATTTTATGCACTTATTATCAGTACTTTGCAGTTTAGACATTACCTCTTGCAAAATACTTGGTGATGTGCTCTTAGTATTTAAAATTCTATAATGTATCATGAGACCTAAGATAAATTGCAATGTATCTTTGAGTCTACATCTGGCTCGACTTGTAAGTTCACCAGGAGGTGGCTGTGAAGAAACTTTAGGATCAGGATTTCTGGAGTGCTCCTTTGGATATGTTCAAACGAGAAGTAAGCTATCAATAGTTCTTTCATTAGTGAATTTTATCTTCTAGTTCCCTTTTTTTTGCGAACAGAATCTTCCAGATTTATTGAGAACTCAAAACTTGTACAGAATAAAACTTGGATGAACATTGTAAAGGAAAGAATAGCGTGGCCGGATAATAGACATGAGTTTCACAGTAAGACTACCTTATCACACCATGCATTCTGCATTGTCAGAAATATTACAGTAACACCTCACCCTTCATGCTCACCACCCGTTCGACGTTTTGCCTCAGAGATGACAATGTTGAATTAATTGATCAATTTGAGAATGCATAGGAGTGATTTGTATGTTGTTCCTTAGTGTGCTGATCATATATTACTAATTGATTCTTCATCCTTTGATGGCCTAGAGTTCTCCTTCCCTTGGTGCTTCCGTTTACTTGTTCTCGGTGAATTAAATACCGGGAGCATGGTTGAATTTTCCTCTAAACCGAGAGCCTCTGGATTTATTTTTGAGCTTGAATTGTTCAAAGTGCACATATCATAATCGTCCAGTTGTTAATGTAGATAAATCCTCTATAACCGCAAATTGTTCATATGTTGGAGTTGTAGCCTTTCTTTCACATACTAACTGCTGCCTTGTTTTGCACTTGGTTGAGACTCCACGTCGCATGCATTGGATGCGTTAAAGTATTATTTATGTCATGCTTGCAATGTACGTGTAGGTACATGGTGGTTTATCTTGATTGTCGCCATTAGCTTGCACTATATCCATTTTAGGATGTGCTATTTGTTGAATTTGTACACTCACCACATCGTAGGCTTGCTAAATATGTCTATTCTTATGGTACATGGCTCAAATGAACTAGAGTCATTGTTATTCTCGCTGTACATGTTCAAAAATATGTTGATCTTTTGGCTATGAGCGTTGAACAAAAATATGCCGATTTCTTGGCTATGAATACCGTGTATGTTCATAACATGCTTTAGTCATGGTTATAACTGTTTTCTGTGACTTAAATTTGCTGGATTCATTTTCATATGTCCATATCCATTCGCTGTTCAAACAACAATCACCAAGACTTGTGTATGTGTTATCCTAGTCATATGAGTTGACGTGAAGAATCCATGTTAATTTTCGAGGGAGATAATTATGTTATCATGCTTTAATTGTTGAAATTAAATGTGTATCCACCATACAAGCATAGTTGATCTTCATTTGAATTCAATTTGTACTCATCTTGATTGCGTGAGCGCATATATACTTGCAAAGAAGATATGTTTCAAGTCCATTACTTACTAAAAAAATCATGAATCTCGGCCTTTACTGTTCTGACTTTGTTTTGGATTTTGCTGACTTCACTGTGTTAATTACGAGTTGTGCTATTTTAAGACTCATTTGAGTGTGGTTTTGATAACCCATGATAATGTGACAATGTATACTTGATTTGCTAGTTATAACTTATCGGTACATGTTTGGGTATTATTGGAGTGGGTAAGTTGTAAATCTTGCGAGCTTAATGAGCTGGACCATGCAGCGTATCCTCTTGGGCATGAATTTGAATGATATTGTTGCCATTTGTTGATTGGTTTGATGGTCCTTGGGTGCATGTATGTGGTTCATCTCCAGTCACCTTGATACATTAGAATGATGGATTGACTCAGACCTTAATACATTAGAATGTCGCGTTCAGCTCAATCGAAGTTAGTGACACCAGAAAGTGATGAAAATAAATATAAAATGATGCTGGAAATTGAAGCAAAAATAACCAGGCAAGATAACATCACTATAGGGGATAATTGTCTCAAAAGATCCAAACCAAAGTAAATTTTTTAATTTTGACAAATAGTTTTAAACATTAAACCTTATGACAATTTGCCAAAATTAAAAATTTTAGGATTAAATTAACCGCCGGACTTTTTAGGCAGTTTTTTCCATGACTATGCATGTCGGTAGAGGCCTAGGAGGTATTATGCAGGAAAAAAATATATGAATTCCTACTATCCATGGATCGGACAGTGGTGTTCAGCACGTTCACATAGACTAGTGTCATGGGTCGGTAGATCCCTTGGCCGTGGATCAACCCGTGCGGCGCCTGGCGAGCAAAACTCGCTAGGCCAGCCTTCCTCCTATAGCTGTTTCAGTGAACAATACGGCGAATAGCCCTTTTATCCGAGATCGTACCACGCCCAGCTTTGCTCGGGTGTCTAGTCCATCGAGCGAGACAGCAGCCCTCGTTAGGCTCAACAACTGGTTTCGGCCTGCCCTGGCCTCATCAGGAGAGCGGCATCAGCTCCCGACCAGTTTGTGCATGGGAGGCCAACCCCGCCTTCAGAGCTCCTAAGCAATATACTCATTCTATCCTAGAACTCCTAGCACCAACCGTCCTGACGTCACTCCCACGGACCAATTGTGTTCATCCTCTCTGCATCCTCACTCTTCACTCGATAACCCCAAGCTTCACTCCCAAGGGTACACGGGTATGGGAGAATTCACGGACCGTGTCACAAGGGCATTAGGTTCGAACAAATGCGATGAAAAACCAACTGCGATGCGTGCAACTATTTCAATTGTAAAGGCAAATTATGGGAACAGAAATCAATTTTGGGGCAAAAAATGAATAACTACTCCTTCTCCGGCCATGGATTGGGCTGAATAGGGGTACTAAATTGTGCAAAAATATGGACTACACGATGCAGATTTTTCCTATATTGTTATGCCCACATTTATTGAACACATGGAGAACAATCGGCACGAACTGATACCTAGAAAAGACTCAATTATGAGATTACAACGAACCCCGCATCAAGAAAATAAACCGAAAATTGAGCAAACGCAAGGATATGCATCGCATAGCTAAGGAATATAGGTTCTCACATGGCTGACTCCGGGGACAATGGAGGAAGTTGGAAGTGCCGCTTCTTCTGGCCTGAGTCTCTTCGGCTTCTGATGCGCGAGACTGAGAGAATGGATATGAAATCGTGAATGTGAGTGATTGTGCACCTCCACCGAGTCTCCCTCTCCCTTCCATCTTTGTTCTTATTTTCCTCATCCCACGACCTTCCCACATTCTTCTTGTCCTTTTTTTCACGTTCTGCTGAGCCACCAAATCCATTTCCTTTCCTATCTTTTTCCATTTCCTCCATCGCTCCTTCTTTACAATGCTAGATTGGCGTCCTCATTGTAAAACTGCCAAAACTGCTGCTTGTGTTACGGCACTGTCGCGACCCAATTTTTCGGGTTTGCCACCTAAAACTAGGTTGATGGACTACTAAGCCTTTAAGCTTAGCTCGGGCTCTCCCAAGCCCATACCAAATCGCGACTTAAGGATTTAACATGCAAAAGATCATTATCTAGGAGTCGCCACTAATCAGTTTAGGGTAGGTCAATTAGACACCTAAGTAAAATAACGGGATGATTATTTTACTTCTACGAACCAGAGATTTTGGGTATGGGGACTTGGTTACACTAGACTATCCTAGTGCCCTTTCGGTACCATTTCTTTTTAATTTTTAAAAATGTTTTGCAGGCAACTTGATTTGATTTTAATTAAGCTTCCTAACATGTGAGGTGATCATACATGTGCACATACCACCAATTTAACACATCAAGAAAGCAATTAAATAATGCACAAACATACCTTAAAGCAGCGAAAGCATCTGCAATGTTAAATCAGAATTCACATCAACAATCCTAGATATGATTCCTAATTAACAAGCAATCAATTTTTTTGTTTTCACTTTATTTAATGAAAATCATGACTTATGCAAATAATCTAAAATGACATGACGACATGACATAAACTATATGACATGAAGAAATGCAATAATTAAATGCAATCTAAATGATCTAATTATAATGACATGCAATGCGATGCAATGACATACCAAATTATTTAAACTAAAATGACATGCTTCATGCAATTTAATATGCAAGCTATATGTCACGTGACATTTATTAAATGACTTAGTCTAATGACAAGAAAGTTCTAATTAAATGAACTCAAATAAACTAAATGACGTGCATTTGATGTTTCTACTTTAAAAATGCAATCTATCCTAAAAAATTGAAATTAACTTATGCAAAGACAAATTTTGTATTTTCTTTCATGAAATTCGAATGCAAAAATAACCTAGCTAGATTGAAATTCTATCTAATTTAAACTAAGGATTAGGTCATATTAAATCCTAATTTAAATTGAGACATTATCTTAATCTAAAATGCAACTTATCTAAAAAGATGATTTAAATTAAAGATGAAACATGCAATTCTAACCTAATATGCACAATGATTTTTTTTTGCTTTTCTTTATGAAATTCGAAATTAAAACTAACACATAATTAAACGTGCAATTCGAATAATAAAAAAACTAACAACCTAAATGAATGCATTTTTTTGTTTTTATATTTTCTAAATTCGAAATAAAATCCCTATTCTAGATATGCAAAATAACAAGAAATATTCTAGAACCAAATGAAATCCTAATTCAAATGCCTTTTTGATTTTTCTTAGTGATTTTTTAAAACAAATATTAAATCTAACAAGTAAGATATTCAACAAAAATAAAGGATCAAAATAAACGAAAAAATAACCCGTTATCTCACGGGTCAAATTAACGAATATTTTTTAACCCTGAACATCACGACAAGAAATCAAAATAATTAAAAACCTAATCCGAAATCTTACGGATCAAATTAATAACTATAATGATTTAACAATTTAAATACCATCAAAATGCCCAAAAATTAATATAATCAAAAAAATGATCCGACGTCTTACGGACCAAATTAATAATTACATAATTTTGGGCAACACCTTAAAGATAATGCCTAAAAGATTTTACGAATATTGCATCCATTATCACAATTTAAATTCTTAGACTAAAAAGAAAAAAACTATCAAATAACATAACCAAAAACATAACCTAACAAATAGAAAGAATAAAATAAACAAAACTATAAAGAAAGTAAAAAATAAAAGTAAAAGTAAAAAAATAATAAAAAAACTACCTAATTCCCTTTTCTTTCTCAAGCCTTGTGCTCGGTCACCAAGGACAGAGGGTCACCGGAGGTAGGAGTCGTCGGAGCTCCGGCGAGGGCCAGAAGCGAGCCGTTGAAATCGTCTAAAAATCTGTAAGAGAGCATCAAGATCTCATGGTGGGTTAGATTCGTGGACTTCCTTCAACGAATGCCGAAACACGTGCAAGTCCCTGCTAGTACTTTGACAAGGCTGGGCTTGTCAGAACAAGTGCGCAACAGCAAGCTAGTTCGCTGGTTCACTACTGGATTGAGTGATCCTTCAATGGACACCTAACACCAATGACACCAAGGCCTTGGAGGCAAGGACACGAGAGAAATCATGGGCTGCTCTCTAGATGGTGGACTTATCCCCTCAAGACCTCACCTTTATTAATATCTTCAAGAAAATTTGGATGCGTGAGAATCCCAAGAGAGAATAAATTCGTGAAAGTCCATGAACGGTCCTTCGAACCGGGAGCTTGCCGATGTTACGGGTGTAGCGATCTGTTGTAGCGAATAGCAACCGGGCAGGAGGAACAACAATGAATGGTAGCTCAAGTCTGGAATCAGAGGACAGCTGCAGCGGTGAAGGGTCTCCGATGTGGGGATGTCACAAAGGTCACTGGAAATCCTCTGGGTGGCTGCTGGCTCAACAAAAGATAGTGATGGTGCTGGGATGACCGACGAGGCTGCTTTGTTGATGGTCAATCACGGAGAGGACTAAGAATTCTCGATAGGCGGTGGGTGTGCATGCGTGGCTTGCAAATCACACTCCTTTCTTCAGACGTGTGGATGGATTCTCTTCTTTTTGATCAGCACACATCTTTGTAATTTTTTAATGTACCCACTGCCACGTATTGCTTGGATGAGCGTCAAGGCGGAGCCAATTGTGGGATTGAACTTGAGCGCAAGCTGGGATTCGTGGCTCGCGGATGCTTCGTTAGAAGGGATCACGACGTAGCTGAGGATGCTAGTGCAGTAGCTCGTCCCGGTGGTGGTCTCGCAGTGTGAGGGTAGCGTTGCGAGCACGAGAGCGCAGTGATGTGGCCGGCGAGCCTCACATGGCAAGGGACTCTCGGCCAAGCTTGGTGGAGCACTCTATCTCTCTCTTATCTCACGTGTGTGTCTCTGTGTATTGTGGCCATATATTCAATGTGTGGCCCCCCAAAAACCGAACTCTACGTATACCTTTTATAGCCAAAAAAATGTGATCCTAACAAAATATTTCGAAAATTCCTTGTATCCTCCGAATCACAAAAATCCTTATCTCCTTAATATTTTCAAAAATGTTATCACCTAAAGACTAAAGATAAGACTTCAACCCGATTCTCTTAAATTTGAAAAACCACCGCAATATCAAATCTCGATTTAGGTAATTTTTGTCATTAAAAGAAAACGGGCTCGGGCCAATTTTGCTTTTTCGTGGGCTTAGTCCATCTAATTTGAAACTCAAAACCATTAATTCAACCCATCCGCCGTCCTAAAAATAAAAAATGCAAAACATGTAAATTAAAAATAAACGCACCTAAAATTAATGCTACGCAAATGAATTATAATATTTTCAAAAAATAAAATTACCCCTAATGACTAAATGGACCGTCAAAATTTAGGTGTCAACAGGCACCATTCGAGTTCCCAGGAAGAACGAACGGGTGGACGAAAGATCTGCAGACGAGGAATTTTGGTGTAAAATACTAAGGAGGAGATACTCATTTGTCTAGTGATGATGCAGGATTTAAAAAAAAAAAAAAACATGAGGGCCTCGTTCCTTTTGCTTTTTGCCCGAGATCTCCAGCTTTCCCCTTCTAATTTCAGTCCAGCTCTTATTCATTCTTTCCCCCTTTTAAGTGCACAAAATTTAATCATTTCCTTGTCAATTTCAGGATCCCCATCATCTCACATGCCTTGGTTACTCCTTTGCTTAAAATGGTCTAAGGTGGCAAGAAATGGAGTCATACTTATTTGGCATGATCAAATGACATTTCGGTCAAAGAAATAGAGGGAGCAGAAAGTGCTTGAATTTGGGGAGAGAGAGAGAAGGGACCGAACTCGTGGGCTCCACTTTAAATGAGGGAACGAGCCTAGACTTGGCGTGAATATAGGGCCGTCTATCCGGTTGATTCGAAAGGAGTTCACAATCAGCCTCATGCTTCACTTGATCCAAATGCATTAGTCTAAACCTAAAAAAATGTTTCAAATGTCTAAATGCAATGAAGAATATAAATGGATGATTACCCCCGAAAAAAAGCCCCTTGTTGGCCTCCTCTCACGTCCGAAAGGCAACCCCTCACTCTCTCTCTCTAGCTATAAAAGGAGATAAGAGTCCGATAATTTTTAAATATTTTCGGATTTTATGAATTTTTTAATGATTTTAGTGATTTTAGTGATTTTTATTTTTTATTTTGATTTTTTTATTGTTATTATATTCGGGGTACTGTTTCAGACCCGGTTTACCCGATTTAAATCACTGACCCAACCCCCCTACTTGGATCCACCCGCGTCGGATTAAAACCGATTTTTTAAAAGTATTTCTTCCTTTAAAAAAAAATATTTTTCCTTTTTTTGTATTTTATTTGTTTTCTTCGTCTCCTTTTGCAGGTCTTCTTCAACCGACGTCTTCATCCTGTGCAGGTCTTCTTCCTGAAGACACTATCATCGCCGAAACCACACTGATCTTCAGTCGAAGACTCAGCACTCTAAAAACACAGGAATGTAGACATACGTATCTCAGCATGTAATCAACGCACACTCGACGCTTGCTCTTCACCGTCTCCTATCGCCGGACCTCCACCGTTAATTGCCGGAATAACACCACCGGCGACCACCGGAGGAATGCATAAAGATGCACAAAGAAAAAGAAAAAAAAAAAAGGGAACGTTCGGATGTGGTCGTAGTAAGAATGAAACATGACTGATATCGACTCTAGAGGGTAGCAAACCAATCGATAGTAATCAACCTACATCCACATATTCTCAGATTTGAACAAGATCACAGATCATTTTCTGCTTGTGCCCTGAGGCATTTAATCAAACAGGTTATGTGCATTTCATCCGCGATGCCCATATCCAGTTCCAGAACAAATGGCTCATTCTCGGTCATCACAAAAGATGAAAACCTATTTCGGATCAATACACGTTCGAATTGCAAACATCTACTAGAGTTTGTTCTCGGTTTGAGCAAGTAGAGGACATTACCTGCGTTCACGAAGAAGTTGCAACAACCAAAAATCGATGAAGATGGCATTCGGCTGCAATGGACGTCGACTGATGAGAAGGCTCAACTTCTCTAGAAACTTTTCATCGAGAGAACCTTTCTTATCCTCTCTTTTCTCGTTCTTCTCTGGCTTCTCCTTTCTTTCCAGCGAAGCTCTCCTGAACCTCCAATGGCCGACGTCCCTTCTCTTCTCTATCCTCTTCCTGTTTTCCTCTCGAGCTAAACCCCAGCCAGCCTATCCTCCCCTCTCTGTTGTGCGTCGTCTCCATCTCCTCTCCCATTAGAAAGACTCTAGGATCTCCAGACATTTCCTCGTCAAGCACCGAATTCATAGCCTCTCTCACAGTCATCATCTCTTTCTTTCGCCACAGTAGCGTAGCCCTGAAACCGGGGTCGTCGCCGCGGCACGCAACTCTTCCGCAGCCTCTCTTTTTTAACAGCACAGCATCCGAGCCTCCGGCGGCAGCTTTTCGTCTCAGAATCGACAACATCTCGCGTTCTCGACACTCGAACTCTCGAGCTCACTCTCGCCGCCAAATAACTACTATCAGCAACGTCGCCATGCGCCGATCAAGAGAAGGGAGACTCTACGCGGCTAGGAGAACTCGGAACTTTGAGAGCGCCGTCGTAGCCGAGTAGGCGACGAGAGAGCGTTCGAGAAGAAGAAGGAAGGGAAGAAGCTCTTGAAGTCGAGGCGGCGATGGTGATCAGGTGGAGGCCTCGACGTGGAGGGTGATGGGAGCAGACACCTGCACACCTCTCTATCTCTCTCTCTGTTATCCCTCGCCAGCTTACGGTTCTAGAAGGTTTCTCTCGGATCCGCTTCCGTCACATGCTCGTTGCTCATCCCTCGCTCGCCGGGCCTTCTTCGGTGACCGTCAGTGTTCTTTTTTTTTTTTCAACGCTCACAGGCGTGTCGTGCGCAAGAGATGGGAGACAGGGGCTACAGGGGCTGGGCTCCTTTCATGTCTTCTTGGGCTCAAGTTGTTGGCTTAAAGAACATAGTAAATTGGGCCGAAAGAGAGGGGTTGGGAATTAAAAGGTTGAAAATTGCCAAGTGGGATTTTATTTTTATATCCTTTTTATGTTTTTATATTTTTTAATTAAACTTTCGCTATCTCATTTTTAGTTTTTATTTTTTCGTTTTTTTATATTTTTTGCAAAATATAGACACTTGGATCGTCGATAAAAATTCGGATGTCAAGAGTGGTCTTGATGTTCAAATGGTGGTGTCTTTTGATGTGGTGATGTCGAGTTAAGTGGTGGTCAATCTTGTGGTAACGACGGTTGAGTTTGGCACGATTATGGAGTGGGGGAACCAAAGTTGCTTAGTGTTGATATGCGATTTTCTATTATAAAAGGGATAAGAGTTGTAATGTGAGATCTATCTACATGATTGCCACATGGATGGCAATTGTAAAATTAATTGTAAAGTTGATTGTATAAGTCAATGTCCATATTTGCTAACATCATTAGTATTAGACTTTTTAACGATAGGATAAATGTTCGCTTATATTTAAATTTTAAGGATTGCATTTCATAAAATAAAAAAGAAATTCTAACTTAAGTTGTTGTTACGCTTACACTAGCCAAGGGAAATGTGCAAGATGGAGAAAAGAGATGTGTTTTGAGCCACGCCCGGATGATTGGAACTGCAAATTGTTCCCTCCTTAAAATTACATCTTTAGCGTTCTGACCTATGACGGAGTCTTCGTAATTGTATTTTTCATTATCACATAATAAAAAATAATATATATCTTCAAAAAAAAAAAATTGACGAATGTTCAAAATGTTTGTTAAACATACCTAATTCATTGAAAATTTGATTTTTTTTTTCTAATTTAGGTTATTATGAGGGCACTTGTGAAGGAAAGCCCCATTAAGAATATGATCAATTTAATGAGTAAGCACTACCAAGTACTATTTAATTACAAACTTACTTTATTTTAACAAATTGATATATATAAATCATCTCATCCTTTGTGTTCATTTGCTTCCATTTTTTTTTAAAAAAAAATTTTATGGAATATTTGTTAATAACATTACATTGCAAATCTCGCCATAACATTACACATGCTAAGCATAATAAAATATAAGTCTTAAGTCATGATAACATGGACGTCATCCATATTTCTATTTGCACTTAAATGATCCATAATTTGTAATTCTGACAAAAGGCATGGTTAGATAAAGTTTCCTCCAATCAAGATGTACGAAAAGACAACCCTTTTTAAATATAATATGGTAATTTTAATTTTTACTCTTTTGTTATCAAATTGTGGAAGTTCAGTTAGTGTGTGTTTGTATAAGACTCTATCTCTCCATCCACATGTTTGAAATGTATATTTTTTGTGGATGAATAGATATATGAACCAAAAGTGAGGGCTCTTAATTAAAGATTTTCATATACCCACCATTCAAGAAGAACAGATGATTTTGGAAAAATTGTCCAAAAAGTCCTAAACCTATTGCAGTTTTGCCTATTTAGTCCTAAACCTTTTAATTTTACCAATTGAGTCTTAAACATTTTCACTTCTCTTGTCGATTCAGTCCAAATTGGCCGGAAAATGCTAACGTGGATGCCGGCGGTGCCACATAGGACTACTGGCATTGACGTGGACAATTTTTAATAATATTTTATTTTTTTTTAAAATTTTTTTATTTTAATATTTTATGTTTTTTATTTTTTTTTCTTTTTGGTCTTTTCTAATGGCCGGCCACTGACCATAGCCGGCCGGCTAGCCTGCTTGCCACAGGCGAGGCTCGGCTGGGTGACGGCGACGCCGGGCGAGGCCGCCCTGGCCCAGACGAGGGCCGGCCTTGCCAGATCTGGCGAGGGGAGCCCTTGCCGGGGCTTGCCCTCGCCAAAGTGAGCGTCGGCCTCGCCCTTGGCCAAGCGGGCGATGGATGGCCACCGGCCACAGGCCGACGCCCGCCTAGCCAGGGGCGAGGGCCGGCCTCGCCAGATCTGGTCTGGGCGAGGCCGACGCTTGCCTGGGCAAGGGCGAGCCTCAACAAGGGCTCCCCTTGCCAGATTTGGCGAGGCCAACCCTTGCCGAGGCCAAGGCGGCCTCACTCGGCGTCGCCGTCGCATCTGGTGAGGTCGGTCCTCGGCCCTGGCCGGGTGGGCGTCAGCCTGTGGCCGGTGGCTAGCCGTTGCCCATCCAGCCGGGGGCAAGGCCGATGCTCGCTTAGGCGAGGGCGAGCCCTGGCGAGGCCGGCCCTCGTTGAGGCCAGGGCGGCCTCGCCCGACATTGCCGTCTCCCAGTCAGGCCTCGCCTATGGCGAACGAGTCCAGCCGGTGGCCAGCCACTGGAAAAGGCCAAAAAGAAAAAAAAAAGAAAAAAAAAAGAAAAAAAAAAAGGAAAAAACAGAAAATATAAAAAAAAAATTAAAATATTATTAAAAATTGTCCACGTCAACACCGGTAGTCCTATATGGCACCGCCGGCGTCCATGTCAGCATTTTCCGGCCAAAATTGGCCGGATGGACTGAATTGGCAAAAAGTGAAAATGTTTAGTACTCAATTGGCAAAGTTAAAAAGGTTTAGAACTGAATTGGCAAAACTGCAATAGGTTTAGGACTTTTTGGACAATTTTCCCGATGATTTTAGTTAACTATTCTGGGTTCGATTGTAGGCAATATTTTGAAAATGTTACCAAAGGTTGAATCGGAGTATGGACCGACATTCAATTCTTCTGCTTCGATCGACCCAACTGTTTATACTGATAAGTCAGAATATAAAGAATGAAGTAAGAAAAATAAGCAATATTTGAAATGATGATTTTGAAAATGTTATGAGAGAACTCACATGTAATATTTGCCTGCTTTAAAGTATCTTAAGAGTTCTGCAATGAGTAAAAACAATTCTTTTCCTATTACTTGTAGGAGCCTGAATTGTCTAGATGGTGCGAGTAGAGACATGCTAATTTTCCAAGATCACCCTATTATTTTCAAGTCGCAGATTAGGCTACCGACAAGAAGATAGTTAAGCATAATGCCATGCAATGGAAAGAGACGGCACTTCATTTTTTTTTTTTTCCATTGACTGTGCTGTTGCGACTTGGACATAGCCAGTTGCTAACAATGAGGGCTGGGGCCGGTGGTCATGGTGGCTTGGGGCGTCATCTGAAACTTACACATAACTAGTGTTGCAAGGGTCGATTACAGGGGCAACAACGTGAGATCCGTCGAGACATGGCTTGCAAGCAATCTTGACGGTGATTACCAGCACTGTTTTTTGTGATTGCTATGAGCAGGTTTGCAATTATGGCCATTCCTTTTGCCAAGTGATAAGAGACACTAGACATCCTGTCCCGATAAAAAAAACATGTGAATATTGCGAAAGATGTGCTCTAAGTGCATTGTCAATATTAACTTATCTAGCACCAAGACTTAGGTCTTTGGCCTAAAGAAAATCCATATTATGTTAGATTCAATAAGTTCATTGTGGAAATGGACTTTTAAAGAATGCGATTATTTAGGACCTACATAATCATCTCCTTTACTGGCAATTTTCACAAGATGAAAGCTAAATATTATCAAAGGCACTCGCCAGAATGAAGAGTATTAAACTATTTAAGAATAACACAGCTCTTCATAGCCTTAATGAGAAGCTGGTAAAGTAAAATTTTCACCATTTCTTTCTCCGGCAACAAGCTTTACAGCATATCAAATCACTAGTGCCTCTAGGAACATATTAGACAATATGATGACAGCTTCAATAGCAAGAGAACCCCCAGACTCAACTATTCTGGATATTCTCAGGAAAGGATCCTAAGAAATGGTAACACCGGAGTACAAGATATAAAGCAATGCAAAGATTTGGCAAGGAACAACATGAAACAGGACATTTGATGAGAGATTTTGGACGGCTTACACTTTTAGAAAACAGATCTTTGTTTTCCAAACAGGGAACAAATGTCAAGAGCAGTCCCGGAAGTAACAGATTCCTCAGCATGGATAATCAGTAACTGGGTTTCTCAAGCCTACTTGTACATTTTTTTTAAGAAGCGATAGGGTCAAACTCCGACTTTTCATGATCGAGTAAAATACGGATGTTATCGTGATCCATGAATCTCAAAAGGCTGGGGTCAGTGGTTTATGAAAGAATTCTACAGAACATTCGGTCCAAGGCCTTTTTCTCTCTCTTTGATGATCCGATGATATTCTAGCTTGAACTCATTGCAATTTAGAGAGAGTCTCACATCAGCATGGGTTATACTACTGTTGTGGTAAAAACATAGGGATATTAGAATGGCATCAAAAAGCAAATCGGCAAGAATTAACATTCAAAAAGCAGCAGATCACACAGATTCACTTTTAATTAGTCCTTCTCTTCTTGTCCAAGATAGTCAAACTTAGAAGCAGAAGAAAAAGCTTGCCTAAACAACACTTTATATTTAGTGTTATATTTTCCACAAGAATATAATGACCAAATCTTGTGATATCGAGTTAATTGATTTTTTATCAAGTCACGAAGGCAAGCAAAGTAATATCTCTGTATCTCTATATTATGAACTCAAGTAAAACAACTTAACAGTAAACAACTAAACAAACTTAACATATGCTAATTTGAGCAGGATATTACTTGCCAATCCACATGATGATAGGCACTTCGGACTGTCAAGAGATGTGGACATAACTTTGTAAATAAGTGTCCACTAAAAGAAGATCGGATGAAACTAATCATCCGTGGCATGGACATCCATGATGTTTCAAAAGCAAGAGTCAATGTCGACACCATGTAAAATGAGAGAAAGATATACCAAGCTATGATAGCCATCACAATGGTCATTCGAGAATCCAGAAGGTAAATGTTTCGACGAAACCGAAAGAAATTCGGATTCTGCTTTTGTCAAACAAACAGTCACTTATATCTATTTTTAATCAGCAAATGAACCAACACTAGTATTCTCAAAACAATGTCAAAGATGTCAGTATATTCTTACGAGGAGTTGTGCTCATAAACAAGATCATGCTCAAGGAGGGAAAATCAGTCAAGATAAACTTTAATGTCGATGCCATTGTCAATCAGAGACTGAACTACTGCTCTGATTTTTCCTTCAAACTTGTCCCTCTCTTGGAGTATAGGAAGCAATGCACACATCATCTTCCCTCGCCCAGTGTGCCAAAATCCGCCTATGGCCAAACATGCTGGTAAGTCCGATCGAGACTTGAGCATGGCTCTGATGTCCTTGGAATTGGTACCTACTACAACGACCTTGCACGTGACCCTGTAAGGGAGTGAAGCTGAGATGAAGCGCCTGGAGATGAAAACATCTAGCATGAACGGCTCCATGTAGGATCTATTGTGCTGCTTAAAGGACATGTGCTTATTTGGATTCTCAGACTTCTTCCCCTTATGGTCAATGTATGGCCGCTGTTGTCATAATCCAAACAGTCCAACTCCAAAGAAACTTCTTGGTGGCTGCCCGAAGCCAACCCTCATACAAAATAACCATAAAATTAGATAAAGAATAGAGCACCCCTACATTCGATTGATCATTTGCTCAACCATTATGCTACACCAGTACCATTATCAGGGAAATGACATAGAGAGGACATCCCAAACTAGAAAAATGAGATATTCAATGAAGCACCTGCCCACTATGAATACCACATGTTGGCACAAAGGCTTCATATCAAGAGGCATCAACACCATGCACTGGAACACTATTAGAGCACAGATTGCAAAAGGATTGCTTCAACATCTTATTACAGGGGACACTTTCTAGCAAATAAAAGCAGCTACTTTGATCGTAGGGAGCAGGACACCTGAAAGAAACAAACATTGTCAGTAACACCTCCTCAAATTAACCGGAGAAGTGGGCGAGCACATGGCCCCATATAACAAAACCTTGCAATCTTCAAAGCTTTATTGACAGAAATTGTACTAAGCAATTCATCAGACAGTTGGAATGCATTGGGAGTAAGTGCAGAAAAGGCCCCAATATTTGAAATATGTAGCGATTCTGTCAGAACATAGCCAAGCACATTTTTTTTAAAGAAAGACTGGCTTCATATGGGCCAATATAGAACTCAAAGAAGAACGCGAGTTTCTTCCTTTTGTCACCGAGTTCAGGCAGACATGATTA
This sequence comes from Eucalyptus pauciflora, assembly GCA_007663325.1. Lineage (NCBI taxonomy): Eukaryota > Viridiplantae > Streptophyta > Magnoliopsida > Myrtales > Myrtaceae > Eucalyptus > Eucalyptus pauciflora. Next base: position 4,242,960 of record VMYD01000024.1, on the reverse strand, counting down.
AGCAAACAGATTCACTTGCCTTACTGAATTCATTGTGGATCGTTCCAAGTTGATAAGGTTCGGATGGTGGTGTTAAGGTCGACCTCCCAAAGTCCTTCATCATCCTCTTCGGAGAGGAGTACTTTATCTACATATGGTGTCCTCAAGGCACCTTTGCAGAATATATTCATCTTGGGGCATTGCGTGATGACAATACGCTTCAGTGATGGGAAGCTAAAGGCGCAATTGGTTGGGGAGAAGCTCTCAAGGCTTCGTAAACGATCAAGTATTAGCTCTTCCAGCTTGGGGAAAGGGATCTCCTTTGCTCCATCTCCATCATCTGTTACCACATCTTCCATTGCACCACAATCTCTTAGGGTTAGCCAAGTAAGGTGCACTAGACTCGTCATTGTTGAGCAAGTCCCCATATGAACTAAACCAGCGCACACCTCTACTTTTAAGGACATCAATCTCTGTAACGAGGCAGGAGATGGAAATACGATCGATAAACTCGAGCACCACTCAAGGTGCAGATATTCAATCTGTTTGAGGATTTCAGCCATCAAGGTGCCATCTTTCCAGACTCCTTTCAGGTTATGCAGCGACGCCAGCCAAAGTTTCTTCAGATTTCCCAGTGACTTGAGAGGTTTTTCCATGTCTGTCAATCCTCCACAGGGAGTCGCTCCCCCATGTCCAAGAACATCTTTTGGAAATATCTCCTCGAAGGAACTACATTGCACAAGAAGCAATTCTAGATTGGGGAATCCCTGGAGAAGGAAGTCGGAGGGGAAAACGACATTTTCATCGTGGTAGCACCCCAAAATCAGCTTTCTGAGATTGCCAAAGATGTAATGCTGCGGCAGCATCGCAACATCCTCCCTCGTCAATTCCAATACTTCCAGGTGAGGAATGACCTGTGGGAATCCATTTAATTAGGCCACCATCCACCAAAAGTAAAACAGGGCACAACCATGGTCCAATGACTAAATTGTCCTTCCATTTATTAGGGAAAAGAGGAAAGAGAACCTGTAGGCTTTTGGCCGGTTTTATCCTTTTTAAAAATAAAAAATCTGAAGCCAAACGAGCGAGAGTTGATGACCATTATACAAGGGTTGTATAACTAGGACGTTTTTTGTTAGCGATACATCCAATTCAATCAAACCATGTTTTGTGAATTTGGAAGAAATGAAGTTATTAGTTGATGATAAGCTATTTCAATTGTCAACTAATTAAATCCGAATGGCAAAGTAAACACACGTGAATTTCAACTAGTTTGCGGAAAAAACTCAAAACAAAACTTCAAATTATGTCATTTGTATATTAAATAGATGTATTTCAATCATAAGATAACGTATTAATATATTGCATTCTTTTCTAAGCAGCCGTTCTCATATCTATTTTACTATAAGTCATAAGAAGTGCATGGATTCACCATTCTACGACTTTGAGAACTAATGGTAGACGTTTTAATGTTACTTATGTTTAAAAACAAACCCAATTCAGTGTTGGTATGTCATTGATATATCATTCAAATTAAGTGTGGCAATTTCGATTAAACGTTAGTAACATTTAAAGCGTTGGTAACCCATCGGAATAAATGTTAGTAGATTAGTAAAGTAGTTGGTGATCTTGAAAGTACAAAGGAATATTAGTACTTTTTAAGATCCACAGATAAAAAGTTGGTGAGTGACTAAAATCAATTTGGTAAAAAAAACAAATCAATTGGTATCTTAATTTAATGAATGTTGTTAAAACAATCAAATTAACGTTTGTATTTTCAAATTAAAGATAGTGATTTGAAAGGCATTGTCGAAAAAAAAAAACGTTAAAATGTCACAAGAGTAAATATAGGTTGATTATTAGAGTAGTTCATAATTTTGAAAATGATGGCACTTTTCAAAACCTAGCAAGATAAAACGTTGGCAATTAACTAAAATCGGTTTGTATCTTAATGTGACAAATGTTTATACATCAATCACATTAAGTTCAGTATATTCCATATAAAGTTAGGAATTTCAAATACGTTGGTGAGCTTCAAGAATAAATGTTGGTAGATGATAAAAGTAGTTGGTAGTTTTGAAAAAAAGAAAAAGAAAATTGTGCTTTCCAAAGCCTATATAAGCAAATTAGCCACTATACTTCACAGTTATCAACAAGGTTCACAATGTTCGAGCATGGAACTTTGTTCCAAATGAACATAATACTAAAAATTTTTCACTTTTGGCAGACAGGCAAGTCAAATTAAATAAAAAAATTTCATTAGAAGCTTCACTATCTATGCAAGTTAATTCAATATTTTTTTTCAAAGTAAAAGCTAGAATCACTAGATTATATAACAAAGACTATGAGCTAGAAATAATTAAACAGCAGTCAATCTTCAAATTTATAAACAATTCACAAGTGTGTTATGGTGAGCATTAATAAGCATTAAGTGTGACAATTTTAATCTCTTGTAGAAAATAACGAAGCACTGACAACTATGCATATAAACCAATGAAGATAATGGCAGAAAGCTAGAATTATGGACAAACCTTTTCAAAAGAAAAGAGTGTAGGTTGGTTCTCATTGGTAGTTGTACCTTGGCAACTTTGGAATTCACAAGCAAATGAGAATGACCTCATCTTGTTGCAATGTCTCACTTGCAATTGCTTAAAGAGTGGCCATGCCGAAGTATGACTATTTTGGTAGAAGCTCCTCAGTTTCAGCAAGTCAAATAATCCTAGTTCGGTTAATTGTGGAAAGAAGAGATCACCTGCACTCATACTTACTCCGTCTTCCTCCGCGATAATTTCCTCCACCCCACAATCCCATACACAAAGTTTTTGGAGCTGTGTCATACTTTTTGCCACCGAGCTTGGAAATAAACTTTTGAGACACTCACACTCACCAACGTCCATGCATTGTAAGCGTCCAAAGGTAAGACCTCCTTGAGGAAGTTCACTCCACACGTGTTTCATTTTTGGGAGCCGCGTCAAAACTAATTCTCTCAATTGAAAAGTATTTGTAGAACAAGCTTCGCTAAATTCAAACTCTTGGGCTTGAAATACCACTTCTAAGGATGCACAATCGGTCACAGTTATCTTCTCTAGGTTTTGAAATATGGTGAGCATATTATAAGATGAAAATATGCATAAAAGTTTCTTACAATACTTCACCACTAGTGTCTTGAGTTTGCCAAAGGCATTTGAATCAAGATCATCAAGCCATATCTTCTCCATATTATCCACGTGCAAGATCTTCATTGACTCCATACTGGGAAACTCAACCTGTTATTTTTCAATTTAATTAATGAGAGCCGACTTTCTATTCCCTTAAAGTAGAGAATACTTTAGTTTTGAGAACAAAGAAAATCACGGGATAGGCATTATCAAATAATAGAAAGAAAAGAAAACGAGATGTATGTTAATTTTTTTTTAGCAAATGCCACCCTCTAAAATTCATTGCCTTAAAGTAGAGAATACTTTAGTTTTGAGAACAAAGAAAATCACGGGATAGGCATTATCAAATAATAGAAAGAAAAGAAAACGAGATGTATGTTATTTTTTTTTTTTAGCAAATGCCACCCTCTAAAATTCATTCTCCTGTCATATAATTTTAAAGTAGAAAGCATAAATTTTTCTAATATATATCAAGAATTATTTGTAAGCAGTAGCCTAACCATAGCCTTCTTAGTTGGACAACCATATTCATTTCATGCATAATTTGTCTCCCATGAACCTCAAATTTAGCCCATCTTAGATTTAGCTCATTACAACATTGAAAAACACAATAACCTATATATTGTCCCATTTCTTTGAAGTGCAAATGACAAAACAAAAACCAATTCGCACAACAATGCTTCATTGATCTTGCACTTCAAAAGTTCTTTGACAAAGTATAGACTCAAAGAAAACACATCAAATACTGAAAAAAGAATCCACCAATTAGATCAAAAGATGGTGCGTGTAGGTATGTACAATTTCATTGATGTTGTATGGGATTCTCCGATCACTAGCTAATTTGTTTCTTTATATGTTTGTTATTCGAAATTATCGAGACTAAGGATAGTACTCTTGATTTATTTTGGTTAATAGTTGATCACTATTATTAAAGTTGCCAATAAATATAAACCAATTAAATATTTTTCTTTAGTTCTAATGATGAATTGATTTGAATCATTTGATAGCTAAGTTTGCCTATTAGACATATCTCTTTCCCCACCCAAATTTGCCTTTCCATCTCTTTCATCTCTCTCTAGTTTCTCCATCCTTTTCTTATTATTGATTTTCCTCCACTTTCAACGAATCTAAACCTAACTTTCTTCATGTTTTCGTTCCACATTAGTTGGTTTTGGATATAGATCTGTTCTTCATCAATTGGTCATTGAGCTAGATCTCTTCAATATTAATTGGTATTAGAACTTCGCTTTAAATATGTATTATCATTGTGCAACTATTCTAGGCCAAGTGCCAATGCTATGGTACTTATTTTAGTTACTGCAATTGCATTTCTGTTCTAATATGCTCATGAAGATTAATGGCATCATGCCTATCGAAACTTTAGCCACCATGCTTGCTTATTAGTAGCCACTCTATGCTTTGTATATTTTCTCATTTAATAATGTTGCAATATTTATTAGCTCTGGTATATTGAAATTTGAAAAGAGTAGGGCTTATCAAGTTTAATTGGTATGGCGATTATTATTATTATTATGATTATCATGTCATTATAATAATGTTGATTGTCAGGAGCAATTCGACTATTGCCGTGATTATGGTTATCATAAATCCTTAACAATCTTGAAGAGGTTAAACAAATTTTGGTGGTCTGAGAGAATATTTCAACAATTTTAGTGAGAATTGAATAGATTCAATCAAAACTATAAGGAAGACAACAAAATAGTCCAAAATCAGTTGTCTATCGAGCAAAATAACATGGATAAGTGCTCTCAATGTCTTGAAGATTTAAATAAGGACTTTGCTTGTGGGAATAGTATAGTGAGTGGAGTAAAATTCTACTAACTAATCTAGATGAATTTAAAGAAGCATCTTCTGAAATTTAGTAAAATCTTAAACGTAATTTCTCCTATTGATCATTCACAAAAATGCAATTCGTGATGTTAAAATTTGTACTAAAATACTTATTATAGATTCCGTGTCAATGCAATTGAGTTATTGACATGTAATGCATGTAGCAGCCACTCTCCTGCTATGCAAAGAAAATATTGGCTTGTGTGGAGTCACGAATATAGATTTGTTGAGTCATGATTCCAATTTTACACCAAAGCTCCTTTGTTTAGCATTTGATGAAGCTAACTAGGTTTGACACCAAAGTGAAAAGTATTATGTTAACTAGTTGTAGAGTTTTAGTCATAATCAATAAATAAGGTGCATTGGAAGTCCTAAATCTTAAATTTGAAATGTAGTTAAGTCCTAAACCTTCAAATTGGTTTACTCAAGTTTTAAATGTTTCTGAAAAAGTGTAATCAAAGGTTTTTCAGTACACATAACTTAGATTGCCTATGTAGCAACCCCAAATTACATTTGTTTGTATTAATTTATGACTTAATTACATCAACTAAAAGGTTTAGGTTTCAATTGCACTTTTGATAAAGGTTTAAGAGTTCATTGCTCCAATTAAAAAATTTATGACTCGATTACATTTCATAAATACGTTTTAGGACTTGTGGAATGATTTTCCCATCACAATATTTACAATTGACTTTAGGAATCAGTGACAAAATGACTTCAAAAACTTATTCCAATTTGGCATGTTTAAGACTAAAACTTTTTTTTTCCTTTATTTGTAAAACTTGTTCTGGTTCAACATTGGAGTCTTTCCATAGCCCAAATTACTTTCAGGAAAACGGAAAGTATATTTGGCATTTTTCATCGAATTTTCCTTTTTTAATTGTAAAAAAATGTGGTGCTAATGTGATGATGCCACATTAAAAAAGGTGACGAAACATATAAAAATTACATATAAGAAAGCGAGGTGGGAGAAGGGGGGTTTCTAGGGTTTTGCACTGGCTAGGGCCGCCACCATCCCGCAAGTCACGACTAGGGCACTCGGTACCCTCGCTAGGCCACCAACAGTTGCCAAACTTGGCTCCTCGCCACTACGTGAGTGAGCACACTTGCCCTCGCCAAATTGGCAAGGGCGGTAATAAGCCATTGCTTGTTCATGATGAGGATTGTTAGCCCTTGTCAATGGGAAGGGAAGCAGTAGTGGCGCTCCCTATGTAGCCTCCCCCCCCCCCTCCCCGCCCCGAACTAGCGATTCCTTGTAGGACTTTTATTATTTCTAGTTTCATATTAGTGCAGATTTTTTTATCTAATTTTTAGTATGTTCTTAATTTTTTTTTTTCGATTTTTTGATGTGGCAATAGTGAAACAGCTCCCTTTGTGCTTGAGGAAGCTCAATCACCGCGTCAAAGGCCATGCGGGACTGAAAATATGATAAAAATGCAGAATTTCTCTACAAAAAAGGGACGGACTTAACAAGTCTTGAAACAAATTTTAGAACTTAAGTGCTAAACCAACACAAGTTTTAGAACTCCTAGTGTCATTAACCATTTGATCTTACTTTGAACAATTTAGCATTTTCTAGACTCTACATTAATTAAAAGTTGTTAATTGAAGCTTAGCCTCTCATTAATAGTTGTAATTCAGCTTTAATCAAGTCTAATACTTGAAAAAGAAAGAAAAAAAAATTAAGTTTTTGAAACTTATGAAAAAGTTTTGATATACATTTCAGTATGCTTATAATAAAGAAGTAGCTTTGAGATGTTTCTTATTTGAGATCAAAGATATGTAAAAGAAAATGATAAGTTATCATAAGTCACCCCACATATCATTACATTGTGTTAGCTCAAACCATTAGGATAAATATGCCATTGAAGAAGAATGAGTACAAACCTTTTCAACAAGTAAAAGCGGTTGTTGTGTTGGAACATTGCCCTCTATTTTTCTACGACTTGCATCTCCTAAAATCACTTCCACAGCTTTACAATCTTCAACAGTAAACTCTTTCAAGGAGGGCCACTCTGATATATGCTTCCCTTGACAGAAACTTCTGAGTTTGGGCATGTTGTGAAGATATAGAGTGACAAGTTGAGGAATTACAATTTTATCGATTGCTTCTTCAGGTTTCTCCTCTTCTTTGGCGACAATGTACTCCATCTCTCCACAACCACTGAGACCAAGATATTGGAGTTGTCCTAGACTTTTTGCCATAGACATTGTAAAAAGGTTTCTTAGACGTGGGATTTTCTCAACAGTCAAAGACTCCACACAGTGAAGTAGCCTCCACATGAATGAAGGAATCACATTCATTAGGTTGTGACACTGCTTCACCTTGAGGACCTTTAGACGGCGAAAGGATTCCACAAGGATTTTATCATTCCATATATCTTTATGTTGAACTCCCTCGACGTGTAGCTCTTCTAACTTTGGAAATGCAAGCTACAAATGTACAGAGATAAATGAAAACTATGCAAAATTGCTTAGGGTCAAAGCACTAAAAACAAAGAAAAATAATAGATAAGATAATCAGGATATGATACCTTCTCATCAAATAGGGGATATAACCCATCACTAGCACAACTCTCTGAACTAAAGCAAGTCAAACTCTTAAGGTCATCAAGCTTAAGTTTGGTTAAATGACGGAATTTGAATGTCTCTACGGTTTTCCCTTTTCCTTCTTCCATTGCAATTATGCCTCGCAGATTATTGCAACAGGAAACATCAAGCACTACAAGTTCTTGAAGAGTTTTGGCCGTGGCACTTGAGAAGATATATGACAAACTATGACAATGCCTCACGTTCACTTCCATCAGACTAGGAAATGTCAAGGTTACTTTGTAGTCACTCTTCAAAATGTCTGTTAGCTTTGGTAGATTCAACAACTTCATTTCTTTTAATGGAGAGTGGACCAATGGATTTTGCCTTCTCTCAGAGTTGAGACTTACCAGTTCAAATAATGATTCCAAGGAGGGACACCCAACCACCTCAATTTTACTCAGGCTCTGCAACATATCCATTGAATTTGATGGAAAAACATGTGACAAATTTTCACAAAGTTCAACAGTGAAGGATGCAAGTTTGCAGAAGGACTGTATAGGGATTTGATTGTGCCATATCCTCTTTAATTGGCACATGGATGAAAACTTCAATTCCTCTAGGCTTGCAAAAAGAACCTGCGTAAAATCATGTTATATGTAGAATTACTGAAATTTTTGGTACATAATTTTATTATGCCAGAATTCAAGGGCAACTTTGGGAATGACCAACAGCAAGTTACTTTTTCCACCGCGGTCTGCCAAACTTCTAGTACAAAATTATGATCCAATTTCTACTAAATTGCCTCACTGACTAGAACTAGAAGAATGATCAACAGAAATATACCATAGATGCTTACCTTTTCATTGAAGAAGCTAGGCAAGGATGAGACAATGTGGATACAACCAAATGCTTGTTGTGAACTAGTATTTGTTGCCATTGATTGTTGCCTTCCTTCAAATGAAGAGAATGTCTTCATTTTGGCGCACCGAGATATTGTCAATCTTGCTAGGGATGGACAACGAATACACCACATTCCATAAGAGAATGTCATGAGATTTGGCAATTCTTCAAGAGACAAGGAGGTTAACAGAGGAAACTCTAAAGCATCAGTGGTTGTAGCTTCCTCCAATTCTTCTTCTTGCACATCAATAATTTTTTCCATCAATTTACAATTCACTATTTCTATTTCTTTTATTTGCCCGAGTGCTTTAGCCATGGAAGAAGAAAAAAGAAACCTCAAGTTATCACAGTTTTGCACTTTTAGTGCCCTTAAATTTTGAAAACACAACATTTTTTGTGGATTTTTGTTCCATATCCGTCCCAAACTTGGTAAGTCACTTAAGGTTAATTCTCTCAATTGCGAAAAAATCTCAACTTCTCCATTGGTTGTCAATCCTTCAAGGTCAAATACTTCTCGTATTAACTGACATCTTTCAATGGTTATGGCTTCCAAACTCTGTAGCTTTGTTATCTGCAAGGGGTGAGTAACCCCACATTAACTCATAACAATGCTTTTATCTAGAAATACAATTTGCTATGAAAGAATAATAAAGTAAATGAATTCATACAATAGCTTTAGAGATAATGGAAGAAAAAGCGGAGTAGTGATTTTTGAATTTGCCTTATTCTTCTTCAGAATTTATCAACTTTACATTTACGTATCATTTAGCTTTTATTTATTTGGACTTTATTGAATATACAATAATAAGAGTGAATTTATAGTCCCTGAATGATCGGGGTTATTAAATTTATCTACAGATTATACGATTTCTACCTAAATTTTCCAAATTCATGGCATAGGCTCAATTGATTAAAAAATCATAGACTATGATTTTATATAATACCTCAAACGAATTATTTTATACTGAATAGTCATGAACTAAAGTAACAAACAGAGAAAAACTATACTTTAATTGATTTACAGGTGTAATTTGAGCGTGGCATTTTTTCCAGAGTATTAAAAAAAAATCTCTTATCTAAAGATTGAAAAGTAAAAAGTTATTGTAAATTACGAGAGATGTACTATATTAAACTGAATATGTTGTTGCCCCCATGCATAGCACTATAGGATCCATTATTTTCTAACATGGTATGCGAAATACATGACACGGTGGTCGAAAGTAAAAAAAAAAAAAAAGTGTTCATCACTGTAAGATTCATGCTCGGTCATGAGACCATGAACTGACCACAACCGCACCATATGGGCATAAAAGTCAATTTCATTAAAGGTTTAATTTATCTATACCGAAGATGCGCTTCCTCAATAAAGAGCAAAATTATTTGGCAAAATTTATTTATGTAGCCCAAAAAAATGAATTACTTAATTTAACAAATGATTTTAGTCGAGCATCATGCCTTTGAGGTGTGGCTCACATGAAAATTATCATTTTAAAAATAATTTAAAAAAGGGTTTCCATTTTTTTTTATATTGATAGAACACTTGACGGAATTGTTAAATTGAAGCAATAGTACTCATATGCATGCTAGACATGTTTCTAATTAGTACTTTCAAAAACTATATTATTAGGAAAACAATAAATTTAAACGTGTGCAGGACACAAAAATTCTACTAGTAATATTAGAAAAGTGGTAAGAATAAAGAATTGTGGTAGATTTGATCACCACCAAAAGTCCATAGATTACATGAATTAGAAAAAAAAAAAGTTAATTAGTTAATGTTAATCAAATGGAATATTGAATGCCAGAAGCAAAAGCAAAAACTCAAAATGAAAATAAAAATGACTCAACATAGATCATTGAAGGACGTATAGGAATTTGGGGCGACGAGGGCCTAGACTGGGCCGAACCCTTAGGTTGGGCCTAATTTATTGTGCAGGCCCACCCATAACAAAAAATACATGCATAAAAATCAAGACCCGGCACGAGCATTATCACTAGATAGGATAATGCCACAAATATCCATAAAATTTGGCCAATCATGCAACGTGGTTTCTGAAATTTAGCCCAATATATAATGTGACCACTCAAATTTGTTCATTTGATAATGGAACTTTGGGTCGAACCACAATTCCATGAAGGTCCATTCACCTACCACAACTCTTCACAATCATTTGGGGAAAAAAATTAACCCTCTCAAGTTCTCAATTACTCTAACGCTAATGCACTTACGTTTAAAATTACAAATTTTAACTAATTGATTTGGATGTTATTTGACGCAGTCATTGTAGTTACTTTTTTTTTTGTCAGAAATAGTTAAATTCACCTATTGAAATTTCTTTAGTTCTTTCTCACTTTAATCAAGCAGATATATAAGATTCTACATAAGTCCATTCATTATTAAATAAAGGTCATGTATACTTCCTTCAACTTATGAATATATCTATAAATATCTGTGTATACATATTCAATATTACCATTGAGCAATGATGAACTTCTACATAATTGAAAAAACCTAATCATCGTACGGTGTTCTTTATTTAGTTGATAATATAACACAAATTAAGCGAGGTGTAATTTCAACTAACGTATGAATGTTTTATGTATTTACATATCACATAGCAATTCCATTTTAAACAATTAAATTATTGTTTGTCTTGATTATTCTGGAGAACAAACTCTCAAAAACAAATTATATACCTGTTGCCCGTCAAAGAAATCAACCGAATGGTCTGCAGTTTTACAGAAATGCGTCATCTCTGGCAATTTTTGTAATGTCAGCCTACGCAAATTGCATGACTTCACTTGGGGAACATCATCTATTTCATCTCCCTCTTCATCTGCCTCGGCATCTGCGACAATTTGCTGCATCAAGTGGCATCTGCTTATTTTAATCTCTTCGAGCTGCAATAATATTCTTGTCATGGACAAAGGAAACAAATGTTTGATTACACCACAGTTGTCCACTTTCACAATCTTTAATTTGCTGAAGGATTCTGGGGCAAGACAACCGTGACATATCTTTTCCAAGTTGTTCAGATTCTCGAGAAACAAAGATTCCAATCTCGTAAATGCAGTGCACTGCGCATTCTCTGTAAAGTGAACAACATACTGAAATGAGGGGCTATTTTGTACGTGAAGATGCTTCAATGCCTCAAATCCTTCGACGCACAAATCGTGAATGCTATCGATGCCATCTTGCAATCCATCCAAGTGGAGATCTTGCGTTTTCTGTAAACACTTTGACACCCACTCTTCAAGAAGAAGATTGCCTGAATGCAGCTCGAGCTTTAAAATTTTAGATTCTGTGTTTTTACCCGACCAATCCCAAACGCCCCCGATTTGGATTTTATGCTTGTTTAGTTTCTGAAATGGCAGATCTCTTGGGAGATAGGCAGAATGAGGGATGGCAATGTATAAAGTGCTCAACTTTTTCATGTTTTTCAACTCAGCCAGGCTCGCGTTGCTTTGCGTTACTTCATCCTCAGCCTCCCACTGATCAAAACTGTATTCCATATACAGCTCTTCTAAATTAACCAATCTTCCAAGCACTCCAGGTTCGATAATTTTGAGCTTAGTGCACCCTGTCATGTTCAAAAATCTCAATTCTACTAGTTCACCTATTTCTTTGGGCAGCCGAGTAATTGCAGATCTATAGAAACTTAGGAACTGCAATCCTTTCAGCTTTCCAAGAATAGTCACATCCTCCAGATGGCAGTAATCTAGACTTAGCGACTTGAGGTCTTCAAGGTACTCAATAGACGAAGGTAGAGAGGTGAAAGATAAGCTAGTAAAGTCCAAGACTTGGAGCTTCGTCGTAGATTCAAAAAATGACGCATGAATTTTGAGAGACGGGTTGTTTTCGGCTAATATAAGTATCCTCAAGTTTGGGCAGTCCAACTTTTCAGGAAGCTCATCAATGCCTACAAAAGGGAAGGACATGGCGGTGCATTTTCTGAGCTCATCCTTTGACCATTCTTTAAACCCATAATCCTCCCTCCCAACCAAGGCGTTCCATTGAGTGGAAGCAATAGAGATGGCCACGTCAACAAATATGTCATGCATTTTGAGCTCTTTCATGTCATCACTATCTAGTAACAAAGAAGAGTCTTGTAGGCTATGCAGATCCATAATCAACCTATCTCTAGCGTCTTCGATGGTCTTGAATTTTTTATATAAACCCAAACTCATGCAGTACGCAAGGGTATACCTCATGATAATTCTTCCTGAGTCTAGAGCAGAAACCAAGAACAATGATTTGATCCTTTCATCTTTTAAATCCTTGTAATTTAGTTCCACTATTGACTTTGCATCCGACAATTCTATATTGGTCGAAGCATTCCTCCATTCAGCCAAATCTCCATGCTTCAACCTTTTTGCCACCGATAGAATCAAAAGAGGCAAGCCACCACAATTCTTGACCACTCCATCCACCAAGGGATTAAAATCAATATCGTTAACTCTATCCTCCACTGTCCTTTCAAAGAGTCTTCGTGCTTCTCCATGATTTAATTCATTGAGTCGGAATTCTTGGTCAATGCCCATGTCAATGCGCAAAACATCTCGGTATCTAGACGATAGCAATAACTTGCAACCTCTTATTTTATTATCGTCGCCACAAGGGATTCCAACATCCTTTAACTCTAGCTTCTTCCACAAATTATCTAAAATGATGAGAATGTTTTTCTCATGGTCACACTCTAACCTCTCACGCAAACGATCTGCTCTCCCTCGAACAGTTTCCATATTTATTAGCTTCAGGCCAAGCGCGTCAGCGATTTCTCCTTGGATTCTTTTCAGGTCTGGATTGCGTGATACATTCGCCATGACAACCACTTCAAACAATTTCTCTTTCTTGACTCGCCTTTCAATGTCCGCTAGAAGCTTGGACTTGCCAACCCCACCTGGCCCATACACCCCAATCACACAGAGCTTGTCATTAGCTATAGCCTTCATTACTTCCTCTGTGATTTTAGCCCTTGACTCTAGGACATCTTTCTTGTCAACAGATCTTGGAGTGGGAGTGGGAGCAGTGACAATTCCTGTCGGAGTACTCTCATAGTAGACCTTCTGGAAGTAATTATTTGCAGTTTCATCATGAAGTCCCTGAATGACTTGAGTCATCTTCTTCACCTTCCTCCCGATTGGATGGCGCACCATTGGGTTGGGAAGCCACCCACACAAGCAAGCATTTTTTGCGCTTTCACCATGTTTTAACAGGTTTTGTGCTTGCGTAGCCTCATTTTCCACACTCTCCAGCCACTTCTTAATATCTTTTTCTATACGCTTTCCATCATTCTCAGCTTCTTCGATGGAGTGCTGCACCCTTTCTCTCGCAGTCTCCAGCTTCTCGACTCCATTTTTGAGATCTTGGACGTAACTCTTGTAGCACAACACGTATCCAAATTGGCGTCCAATGGGAGCAAACAAGTACTCACCTAGTTTCGATACAAGATTCGATGCAACAGAGGTAGCAAATGCCTCGCCCATAATTTCTTCTTTAATTGCTTAAACAAATATGTGGGAAGGAAACTGAACAGAAAAGAGAAGTAATCACTCACGATGTATGAAAAGAAAGGAAGACCAAAGTGATAAAACGATGTGAACGACCAAACAAACCAAAGGAGAGAGAGAAGCACATTGCATGAAAATATATATATATATATGTAAAGTTGTGGCACTAGATGGACCCAAATGAGAAAATATTAGGTACAATACATTTGCTAGACTCGGACTTACAACAGATCATTCGACCCACGACACATGTCTAAACAGGTCTCATCTGTTAGAATTACTTTAAAATCTCTCCTTTCTCTCCCGTTACTTCATTTACTTCTCCGTTCGCTTCTCTCTCTCTCTCTTCACGACTACAACTTCAGAGCTCAAACTCCATGTAAGCGAAGCTTCATTACAATTTACACCTCTATGATAGTTAGCAATTAGTTGGTGCATGGCAGTGGGCGAAGGTGGCCTCGCCTCGGCTGGCGAGGATCGCCTCACCCGCGGCCGACGAGGCTGGCCTCGCCCAGACCATCGTGGTCGCGAGTGAGGGCGCCTTTGCTCGTGGCCTCTGAGGCCACAGAAGCGAGTCTCCTTTTTCTGAACGAAGAAGAAGAAAAGAGAAATATAGAGAGGGAGAGAGCGTCGGCAAGAGAATGCAACGGTGAGAGACAAGAGATGGAGTAATTGATAAGTGGGATCACCTTATCACGTGTCAATCAATAAATAGAGTGTTTTATCTCTGATTTGACAAATCCATCGTGCCTAATATTTTCTCCACCCGAGAAGTAACACGTTACTGGTTTACGTGGACAATTTGCAGATGATCGTACGTGGGCAAGCGGTACGTGACTGGACTACCACGTGCTATAGAAGGCTAAAGTTCTCTTCTCCTTCTTCTTCTCTTTTTTCCCGTTATTCCTGCTTTATTTAATTATTGTTTTTGAAAAAGGAAATGACTCTTCGAGGGTCCAACAAATTTTGCGGTTTCCATTACAATCCCACACTCTGAAGGTGTCGATTTCTTTTTAAGTATTGACAGTTAGAATTATTTAAAACTTTTTCTCAATATTTTAAAGCTCAAAATATTGTTTTTTTTTTGTCTAAAAAAAAACATTTCTTTCATTTATAGGATTTTGCAGGAAAGCAAGTGGTACTTTTTTAAAAAATGTTGAACAAAATAACATTTGACAGCTGGTGCAAATGTTTGTACCATCCACCATCTGGATTTGAATGGAAAATATCGGGAGCTCCTGGATCTCGCCGCGTGTCTGAAATTCCATTAACGGCCGAGAACGATTTTTTCATGTTTTGACAGGGTTGGGAGGTTGTTGCCGGTCTCGAGGGCCGCTGAAGATGAAGAAGTCGGGGACCTTCGCCACCCGTCCTGGCCCCACCAACCGGCAGCCGAGCCCGGCGACGGGTTGCTCTCCAGATCTGGACGAGCGGCTCACGAGCGACGCGGACGCTCGTCCATGGCCGTCGTCGGCGTCCTTCGGCCAGATCTGGTTGGAGGAGGTGGTGGAGCTGCCGGAGGAGTCGCGCGAGGAGGTGGTGGCGGAGTGGGAGGAGGAGGAGGAGGCGAGGAGGGTACGGACCATGGAGAGGCGGGGTGGAAAGCTGGAGGGTCAGCTCCTTGTAGAAAAGCTCGTGGGCGACGCACAGGGTGGAGGGGGAGCGGGAGGAGAGAGTGATGGAATTCTGGTCGGCGGAAGACGACTTACTTGATTCCAATGCGCAAACAGCAAATAGTCCCGAATCGAACGTTGAATTGCGAACCAATCACGAACAACAATACCTCACGTTGGTCTGGATGCAATCACAAGGAAAACACCCGATTTCCACGGCGTAAATGCAAACCGTTCTTCAAATTGATGATTGAATCCTGCATATCTTCCGGATGGAATTTTGAGAGAGATTTTGGTGCGAATGAATTGACAACTCGTCCAACGGTTGTGTTCGGGAGATTTTATACGTCTCCCTTCGTACCCCTCCATTGGTGACATTCCATCGTGACGTTTCAACTTGAAACGGTGCGTCCAATCGCACCCCATCATGGTCGTACCACTTGGAAGAACTACATCTTCCACTCGGACATGATGGGCCTGATAGCGTTCTATCAAGAATATAAGGCAATGCATTCAACATTCATCAACTTTACAGAACAATTCATACTGGCAAGTAAGCCGTGCGACCAGTGAGTACACTTGCACTTGGGAGCTCAAATTATGCACCTGTTAGGGATGACATAATGGCTACAACCCAAAAAGAAAAATAAACAACTGATGTCTCACAGTGCCCCAGACATATCTTGTTACATCAATTCAAGTATACCTATCACTTAAAGGCTATACTTGATTATCCTCAAAACATCATGTATTTACAATTATATCCGCAACCACATAAGGCGATATAATTGGTCGACCAGTAAATACATGTGACAGATGTAAAACAACAATAGTCTTCCTTCGCACTCATGTCTCTCTTAATTTTAGAACAACTGCTTTCCTAGACACGTCCCATAGGCCATATCTATTCATGACCGCCCGTAACATGCTAAAGTAGCAACACTGATCTTTCATTTCGAGAACATAGTCAGAAGTAACATAGGGCACGAATTGAGGTAAATTATAAATTACCTCAAGAGCTCACGCAATGAGTAAATAGGGATAATTTTACTCACCTTCCATTTTCGGTCGAACAATGCACATGTAGTATGAATTACATGCTATAGTGGATTTCTCTTTCTATAAGAGCGTATGTCATTTCTTAAATATATCCACTATACGGATCTTAGCCTAAACATAGTCACGTGCCTCTCACGTACTCATGTTTAACTCGAGTGCTATATTAGCTCGCTCTCTATAGCGCCAAATTAAGTACTCGCATCCGGCATCTTACAGGCATACATGATTGTGGGACTATCATGTTCGGTCTTAAAAATAAATCACATACCTCATCTTGACTCCAATCAAGGCGACATATTTTATGTACTAGACTTGCTCTTCAGCATTTATTTGTACATAACGTCTCATCTCAATGTGCTAACTATAGCACTTGAGGCGATTGCTCGTGTGAGTAAGCCAATCATTACCTGCTGACATACTTTCCAATAATATATGTGTGCTTGCGCTAGTCTCATAATGGATTTGTACTTTTTGATAAAACATCAAGTCATTAATAAACAAACAAGTACAATACATATGTCCATAAATACATAAAACAATGATCCTCTACAATAACACATATCACATCCTACGCAAACCTAGTGACATCCTGTGGGTCAAAAATATGTCTCTAGGAATAGCCTTCGTAAATGGATCAGCAACCATTCTATTGGTTGAAATGTATTGTAGAATCACTTCTTTCTGCGCTATAATATCTCTGATGAAGTTATTCTTTATGTCAATGTGCTTCGTCCTTCCATGATACTTGGGATCTTTCACATAGGCAATGGCTGCTTGACTATCGCAATAAACTGTCACTGGTCTTGGAATCTCAGTGACAGTGGCTAAATTTTCAAAGAAACGTTTTAGCCATACTGCTTCTTGCACTGCGGCAGAACACGCAATAAATTCAGCCTCCATAGTTGACAAGGCTGTGCATGTTTGTTTCTTGCTATTCCAAGAAATTGCACATCCATTGAGCAAGAACGCATATCCAGAAGTCGATTTACGCTCATCCAGGTCTCCACCCCAATCAGCATCTGAATAACCTAATAGGCGTAAATCATTCCCTTGGTAACAAAGTCGATAGTCCATAGTGCCCTTCAAGTATCTCAGGATCCTCTTTACTGCTTTCCAGTGTGCTGGACCGGGACTTGATTGAAATCGGCTCACCAATCCCACGGCATAACATATGTCGGGTCGAGTACACATCATAGCATACATCAAACTTCCGATCGCACTAGCGTAAGGAACAATTTCCATTATTTTAATTTCTTCTGGAGTCTTAGGACACATCTCAGTACTTAGGCCTTCGCCTTGCATGACAGGGGTATCAATGGGATTACAATGCTGCATATTGAAACGTTCAAGAATCTTCATAATATAAGATTCTTGTGATAAAGTAAGGAGTTTCCTTGATCGATCTCTTTCGATCTTAACTCCTAATATATAAGCAGCTTCTCCCATGTCCTTCATTTCAAAATTGGAGGACAACCATTCTTTTATGGTGATTACCATAACCTTGTCATTTCCAGCCAACAGAATATCGTCCACATAAAGTGATAAAATCACAAATTTATCTTCAGACCGTTTGACATATACACAGTGATCCTCTTCGATCATCGTAAAACCATAAGTTGTTATGGCTCGATGAAAACGAAGATACCACTGTCTAGATGATTGCTTAAGGCCATATATTGAGCGATGAAGTTTGCAAACTTTATGCTCTTGACCTTTAGCTATGAAACCTAATGGTTGTTTCATATAAATTTCCTCATCTAGTTCTCCATTGAGAAATGCCGTCTTTACATCCATTTGATGTAATTCAAGGTCCAAATGTGCAACGATGGCTAGAATAAGACGTATTGAGGCAAACCTTACAACTGGTGAAAAAGTTTCCTCGTAGTCTATACCCTCTTGTTGAGTATAACCTTTCGCCACAAGACGAGCCTTATACTTTTCAATGGATCCATCCGCCCTTTGCTTAATCTTAAAAACCCATTTGTTTCCAATGGCCTTACGATTGGGTGGTAGATCAACCAAGTCCCAGACATGATTTGTCCTCATTGACTCCATCTCGTCTTCCAAAGCTTTTCTCCATTCTTCCTTATCAGAGGATAAGAGAGCCTCTTGAACAGTCTTAGGCTCGGCATCATCTTTATGAGCAATCATAAATGATTCCCCTTCAATCTCAAAACGACGACGAGGAATACTTTTACGCAACTGAATTTCTCTTGAATTCAATTCGCCAGACGATGCTACACTCCCACTAGGTCTTTCATGTTGAGGTAAATCTTCATTCCCCTCCATAACATTAGTGGGTGTATTATTAGGATCTTCCATCTCATATAATTGGAAATCCTTATCAATCTCACCTCTACTAGGAAAATCGTTCTCCAAGAACGTGACATCTCGTGACTCCTTTTCGGTCACACTTCCATCAGCTTGTTCACCTATGAACACATACCCTTTGGAGTGTTCAGAATATCTTATAAAGATACATTTCTTCCCTCTAGGGCCTAATTTGCCATATTTATGGGAAGATTCATGAACATAAGCTGCACATCCCCATGGACGTAGACTACTTAAGTCTGGTTTTCTTCCAGTCTATAATTCATAAGGGGTGGAAGTGACCGATTTTGAGGGCACTCGGTTAAGTATATAGGCAGCAGTCAATAATGCATCTCCCCAAAAGGAGATAGGTAAATTTGCTTGCGCCATTATAGACCTAACCATTTCCAATAGGGTTCTATTCCTTCTCTCAGCTAAGTGGCAGATGTACCCCCAAACTTATCCTTCAAGGCAACCCACATATCTTGAGCTTTATCATAACTTTCAAACCCACACATGAGATCATCTTGCATACAGCTCAGCAACGTGATGCGAGCAATGCTATTCTTCTTTTTCCAAACTTGATAAGCTTCTAGATCTCTCCTGTGTTGAGCTGAAGTTCCATGCTCAGGTTCATCCATGGTGTGGTTGAGGGTTTCCAAAACCTCTTGTTCCTCAAGGATGTACTGAACCTTTCGGTGCCAAATATCATAATTGTCACCGTTCAGCTTCTCACCCTTATTGAGGTCAGCCACAATGGTCTTGGATGCCGATGTCATAATCAATTTCTATAACACATTAACATAATAGACGCAGAATCAATACTAGCACATTTTTCAGAGTAACACACATATTTAATTTTCAGCAAAAACAAAATAAAATAATAATAATTCAACAAAAGACATAGAAACAAAAGTTCACTATGTTCCCAATCAATTTCTATGTACGATTGTTCAATTATCATTTATTATTTTAATTTGCACAAAATTTTGAGTTCTAGGTGAGGATTCCTTCGAATTCTACCAACCTACGAACTCCCACTAGGAAAAATAATTATATGACTTCATGTAATTTCTACATCTTTCCTTAACACAAAACCATAGCATGATAATAACCAACGTATAAACAACAATCATGCTTCAACTATAATTAAAAAAACAATTCAACATGTAATGGATTTCCTACCATTGTTCTAATTTTCTAGCAACTAGAAAATTCCAAGTATATTAAAACTATATACTTCATATCATTGAACTAAACTTTACACATCATATGTAACAACACTTGCACATAAGCTAGCTACTGTATTTCCTAAACTACAAGAAAATACAAGCTACAAATGAGTAAACTATGCATTAAACCTCAAAAAAATACGCGTACATAAGGTTCCCTACACATTTTCATACATTTATAAAATCCAAAAAATAAAAATAATTATTCCACAGTGTAGAGGACACCCATACGAACCCAACGCCACCAACCATGCTCCAATCGGAGCTTGCACGCACCCCCACGCGCCGCCTGAGTGTGCGGCGCGTGTGGCTCACGCGCCAGCGAGCCAAAACGACCGTCGACCGGTCCGACCGTCAACCGGTCAACGGGTCGGGTCAACTTCCGGGTCGGGTCAACGGGTCGCCGGTCAGGTCGGGTCGCCGGCCGGCCAACAACCGCCGGCGGTGACGTCATCGATGACGTCATCCTGACGGTTAATGACCGTGGGATGACGTCATCGGTGACGTCAGCTCGCGTCAGTTCGCCGACGCGAGCGTGACGTCACACGCCGGTTCGGCGAACCAGCGCATGACGTCACGCACCGGTTCGCCCACCAGCGCGTGACGTCACGCGCCGGTTTGCTGGCGTGCCCAGCACGTGCAGCGCGTGGCTCCCACGCGCCGCGGCTTCTGGCCGCGCGTGTGGGCGCGTCCGGCATCGTCTGTCGGCGTTCGACCCACCGTTGGACTCGTCTCGACGATTACTTTCATCCCGTATATTTGAAAAAAAATTTTGGCCCAAACATTATATCGAAAAATGGCCAAAACCGTACGGGTGTTCGCGACGCCGAGTCCGTTCTTCACTCTGATTGAAAATTCGAGTTTTTCAGATGGTAATTCCGATCATTAGACATCCAAACAGTGTAGAATTGATATTGATTCCAATATCAAAAAGTAAACGGGAAAATTCAATGAAAAAACAAGGCAGAAATCACGATCTGGCTCTGATACCAATGATGGAATTTTGGTCGGCGGAAGACGACTTACTTGATTCCAATGCGCAAACAGCAAATAGTCCCGAATCGAACGTTGAATTGCGAACCAATCACGAACAACAATACCTCACGTTGGTCTGGATGCAATCACAAGGAAAACACCCGATTTCCACGGCGTAAATGCAAACCGTTCTTCAAATTGATGATTGAATCCTGCCTATCTTCCAGATGGAATTTTGAGAGAGATTTTGGTGCGAATGAATTGACAACTTGTCCAACGGTTGTGTTCGGGAGATTTTATACGTCTCCCTTCGTACCCCTCCATTGGTGACATTCCATCGTAACGTTTCAACTTGAAACGGTGCGTCCAATCGCACCCCATCATGGTCGTACCACTTGGAAGAACTACAGAGAGAGATGGTGAACTCGAAGTCGGAGGAGGAGGAGGAGGAGGATGAGAAGAAGTGGGAAGGCGACGATGGAGAGGGTGTGGGAGTGGGCGATTCAGCGTTTTGTCTCTTCGCTTCCCCACCCCATAGCTGATGCTTAATGAAGACAATGAGCTTGGGTTGGGTTAAGCGTTCCAAAGAGAGGAGAAGTGGCTGGCGCGGAGGTCCAGGACCACTTAATATTTTCATCGTGAAGGATTACAATCAATTCTTAGGGGACTGCACATGCCATGTCCCCTAATAATTAAAAGAGAATTTTTCTATACTCTCTTAATGGGTGAAATTCTAAATTGAACGATAACATTGCACCGAATAAAAGTATAAATATTGTGACTTCGTATTAAACAAAAATAAAAATAAATAAAGCGGGGTTATTTCTACCGCCTTCTCTTTAATTTTATACACATTTTTTTATTATCAATTGATCAAAAAATCAATTTATGATCAGAAATAAGGTGAATCACTAGTTCATCCTATTTTGTTCTCTCTCATCTTTTATGTATTATTAATTGACTAAAATATCTTTTTATGTGTGAAAATCAATTAATGGTTAGCTAATCATAACTTTCGTTTGTGTCTATCATCTCTTTAAATTATGATGAATTAAATTTTGTAATACTTTTAAGTTGGTAAGTTTGGTCCATAAATAGTACTTGATTAGATTGTTAATTTTTTAGTGTAACTGTTTTATCCATCTTGATAGTAATAGGACAACTCGAGGCCGTCTTTACAATGTTCAAGCTCTCTCTCTCTCTCTCTCATGCAACATAGATACATGAAAATTATTAGTTGAGATATGTATAATAGTAGGGGGAAGTGATGAGCACATAAATATTCATGTGGTTATGTCCAACTTGCCCAGATAAATATTTGCAAATGACCATTGAACAAAGACAAAACAAACAAGGCAACCAAAAACCTTGCAATCAAGAAATTGATTAATTGAGAAATAGTGTGTAACATTAGAGGGAAATGACAAAGATGAAGATATCACTAGGTATCTTGATCTCCCTAAAGACATCTTCCAATCCTAGCCCAGACGGCGTTGGTCGTTTCTAACTAGTCAATGCCTCAAATGGCGATGGCTTTAACTTCTTTTCTTTCTTTCTTTCTATCAATTCTCAATGGGTCGAAAGAGATGACACTTCTTCCTTTTCTAATTGATCATGCCATGTGGGACTTGGACATAGCACGTTATTAACAAAGAGAGTTGGGGTTCAATGGCCATGATGGGCTTGAAGTGTCATTTGAAGTTCTCACATAACTCAAGGGCACCATCAAATCAGTGAATTTAAATTTACGTGGTCAGCTGATGTGACGTTTTCTATTTTTAAAAAAGTAATAGAATAATAATCGATGATTTTAAGCTTAAAGCAAAATGATTTTTATCAAAGAGAGAAGAAAAAAAAAGTATAGAAGCAAAAGCAAATGTCTCATTTTCCTTCTCTTTCTTCCTTTCAATTCGCAAAGAAATGCAAATACAAAACCAAAAGACAGTGATAAAGAGGCATGATTGAAGGTAAAAACGATTATGAATCGACGTTATATTAAAATCCGAAGTGCATAGAAGCGAACTCCATTGCATCTTGTGAAACTCTTATAGTCTGTTGGGTCATTTTCCTTCTCTCAACCCCCATTGCGAACTTTGTTCTATGGAGAGACTGATCATGACATTGGCCACCAAAGTCGAAAAGAGCACCGAGAGCAACGTGGTGGCGTGCATGGCCACCACAACCGGACACAAGCCCTTCCCCCCTGTCTGCTTCTAGTGTTTGTTTGTTTTTTTTTTTTCTTTTCTCTTCGACAGAATTCTTTTTATTTTGAGATTAATATTATTAAATATATATTTTACATAATAATGAAAAGTGCCACGTCAACTTCCATGGAAGCGGTGTTTGCCACGTCAGTTGGCACGTAGGTTCATTTGGATGGTAAAAATAACAGTAGGCCATCTCTATCTCTTAATTAAGAGGAAGTGGTTCTTTAAAATTGGGATCATTTTTCCCCCTTCGATGTTATACAAAATTTACAGATTTTTCGTTCCAAAAACCGAAAATAAAACTTCTCATTTTTTCTTGTGAAATATTCCTTTTTTATTTTTAAAAAAATGGAGTACCTTACTTTTAAAGTTGACGAATCAATATGAATGCATGTAAATTACTGAATTGATGTACATTTGGACTTACAAATACTTTTTGACAGCATTTTTGTAGGAAGAGAAATATGAAAATTCGTATTTATGGTTCCTAAAAGTTGACAAATCTGTTACAATCAAATGTGGAAAAAACCATAATTTTGCGAAACATTTCGAAAATATATGCGGCACCAGCCCTCGATGGATTGGAAACAACTTTCATCAAGAAAGGAGCCATGAGGCATAACCAAGCGAAAACATAAGCGTAAGGGGGCCAAGTAATTATATCATCATCGCCATATACTTTTCCTCACACCACTGTCCACAATAAAATAATTTCAATTAATTTAGTTACTCTATGTTTGAAAATATCTAGTGACGGCTCGTTGTTTGGTGGTCACCTTCCTTAAATCCCACTCCCTCCCCAAACAAAAAAAATGGAAAGAAACAAGGCTTGAGAGTCAGCAATACAAAACAATCCATAGCCCACTGAAGACTTGTTCTTTTGTCTTTGGCATCTAAGTACATGTTGAAGCGTTCCTCTATTTTAAGTGCATGTGTGAGGTGAAAAAAAAAGTGTCACGTCAAACATTTGGGATAAAAACAGTATTTAATGATTCTCAAAAGAGTTGGTGATGTATCAACTGGCAATGGTTACGTGAAAGCGAGAATATCTAGTATACATCCGAGATGAGTATCCCATACTAAATATGTGAAGTGAAAAAGGTCGGAGTAATTGAAAATATGTTATTAATCAATAAATTGTCAAAAAGACGTATGTGTTTATTAGGAGGGAATAGAGTCAACCAAAAGAGTTGATTATGTGCACTAGCCAAAATTAAATAGCATGATGACATCCTTAATAGTTAGGGGTTATCAATCTTGACTTCTCATAATTAAGTTCTATAATTCAATAAATGCAGCATATTAATGTCTAATTTTTTTGGGTCGGTTATTAATGTCTAATTTAAGATCTTATTATTGGTCATTATAAGAAAAAAGGATACGCGCCTTTTGTATTCATAAAAATTAATGAAAGCTAAAGGTTCTAAAAACCTGATTTATCAGCAGAATTTTGTAGAATGGTCATATCCTCGGTCTTCTTCTTTTTATTTTTTGAAGCATCATTACTCATTAGTGAAGATGAAGCTCACACAAAGCCACCACAAAACCCTCGATCGTTTCCTGATGTCTTATTTTTAGCATACTAGATTCTTTTTACCCCATTTATGGAATAGAATAGACTGTCAAAAAGTTACTTTTATCATAATTTTCAACATTTGTTCCATCATCACTCATTACGTGAGGTAGATAAAGCCACAACAAGTTGAGCCCTATTTGGTTAGACAATGTAGTCATGCGCAAATTCATGTGACAGAATAAAATACAATCATCAAGTCAGGATAACATAAAAGATGATACATGATTTGTTCATCATCGAGGAAGTTTGGTTAGCATCTCTCTCTCTCTCTCTCTCATATGAACCAAAGTTGAAGGCCCTTGATTAAATATTATCATCCATCTTTCAAGGAAAAAACAAATTTATAAAGACTAAAATGGTACCAAAAAAATAGGAAGATCATATATATTTTTATTCATTTAGGAGAAGGATTGAAAAGAAAAAGTATTCTAAAATCGGGACAGTAGTGTAATTATGAAAACATATAATTAGTACTAAAAGACTAATTTGACTTTGTTGGAAAGTTGAGAGACTAGATTGAGCAAGTTAAAAATTTAGGGATTATATTGAACCTTTAGGAATAATTCAATGATCACATTGAGCGAATTAAAAATCCAATGATAACATTACAAGTTAGATCAAAGATTATGGACTACTGTTATTTCCCCTTTTGAAAATATTATGCATTAATTCACATGTAATAATCTTATGCTTTAAAGGATTTTAGGTGTTATGCAATTAGTAAATATCAATTTTTTTTCCTATCAATTGTAATAAGCTGGATCATCTAAATGCCTATGAGCAGAGACTTGCTATTTTTCCAAGTTCACCCTATCATTTCCAAATCACAAATTACACTAGCAACAAGAAGATGGTTATACATACAACTATAATTTTACAGATATTAAGCTAAGAGAGACAAACATCGGTGCCTCTGCAATGAGTTTATGTCGCAATTATCTGACCCATTTTTTTCTTCCTCCTTTTCCTCCTGTTTTGCTTTTATGCTTTTTAGGGTTCAATCAATAGAACCAGATTACAAAACAAAGGATGAAAATGAAAAGCGCTAATAGCACACAAAAAGTAGATGTATAATAACATACATACCAGGAGTGGCTTCACTGACTTGTCTACAAAGATGGATGAAGAGGAATGCAGTCCAAGACCAGTCCTGATAACATCAGAAATAAGTGGACAAATTAGCAAAACGCAAAAACAAGTAGACAGTGTTGGGGAAGAAAACAGCAGGGAACTGAAGATTCGTTGATGAGAAAGTGTAATCGAGGAAGATGTTTCGATACCCTTAGCTTCAACTTAGAACGACTAGAAGATCAAGGATCGAGGATTCTTTGCTGAGTTCTTGCAATGGGCACGCAGTTGGTTGGCCATTTATATAATGGGCACTCGTGACTACTTTTGAATTGAGCGAAGTTCATTGTTCATTAACAAAAAATTAATCAATTATTTACAACTTGCAATTAAATAGTTGATTAGTTGAGAAATGCAAAATGTCAAAGGGAACTGATGAGGACAGGATCATCACTATGGCTTTGTTCCAACTTGCCCAGATAAATAATCGCAAATGACCATTGGACAAAGACAAAGAAAACGAGGGCAATGACCTCAACGTCTTTCTTTATTCTCGTCAATGGCGTGGAGAAACACGGCATTTCTTGTTTTTGTATTTTTGTTTTCATCGACCACGATCCTAGACATAGGAAGTTGCCAGGAATGAGCGGTGGGCCCAGTGACCGTGGTGGGTGGGTGGGTGGCAGCGTCATTCGAAGTTCTCACATAAGTGGTAGGCCAAATCCAGAAACAAAAAAATCATACATTTATATAAACACGGTCACCGTCATCTTTTCCGTCGAAAGGTGCTTACGTGACAAAATGGCGCTTCCCCTGTAAGCTGATTGGCATTTTTTGTTATAAAAAAAAAGTAAAATATGAACAAATTAATTATCTTAAACTCAAAAGAAAATAATTCTTATCAAACAGGTAAATAACCAATGTAACAGAATCTTGAAGCAAAAGCGAATGTCGCATTTTCCTCCTCTTTCTTCCATTCAATTTGCAGAGAGATTACAAGCACAAGCAAAATCACAGTGAAAAGGAGGAAAGACTGAAGAGGAAAAACAAAATTATGAATCGGATGTTATACTTCAAACAAAATTTCAATTATTTCATATTAATAATTCTTACTATCAGCCATCTTAAGAAAAATGGACATGTACATTTTCTATTCAAAAGATTTAACGGAATCAAAAGCCTTAGAGAGCGCACATAGCTAGCTTCTCCTAGAAACCTCTCCATTGAATATTCGTTTGAGTTTTCTTCTTCCTGACACAAAAAGGCAAAAGGCAAACAGAAACCAGAGTAATCTGATAACATTAGTCGATATCTACCCAATAAGCACGACCGCAAGTGTAATTTCAAGTCCCGATTACTTATTTGCCATTTAACATTTGAATTCCCACGGAAACATTAGATCCTCCAATGCGTTCATTTTGTCTTTTTTCCAGGATTACATGGACATAGCGCTCCCATGGACTACAAGATAGCTGAAGCCAATCTACCATTACCAACTAAAGAAACGAAGATTGTAAAAAGGAACACAACTTCAAATTCTTAACGATGTCAAATTTAAAGGGGAAAAGGAACCGAAGATACAAAGAAGAAATAATGTTAGTGAAAACCCAAAAATGAATGTCAAAGACATTAGATGATTATTACTGGGTAGTCTAGCAGGGACAAGAGAATCAAGGTGCTTTTCTTGGTACGGGGTCACTTTCACTTTTGTCATAGCTTGCATGTTTTCTCCGCCTGCAAATAAAATTCAAGTCTAACGGCTTCTAGACTCTCTGAATTATTCCAAGTTCTAATCCGTCAATTCGATTGTCTCTTATCTAATTTGGTCGTTTTAAGACGCCTTTTTTTTTCCGTCGCTCTATTTATAAGATTTTTCAAAACACTTGAATTTTTGCAATGAAAAAGTATTTCTCATAATGCTGGCGCAAAATTACTAGGATATCGAGCACCTTTTGTTCCATAGTTAAATGTACCTATTCTTATGATGAATATTTTGAGTGGTTGATTGCTTTATCATCTCATGCCAATGCAATTGCAAAAATTTCTATTAAATATGCTTAATAAGCCCCTTTAGAAAACTAGATAGCACGGCCATCATTACAATATTATTACTGGCAATAATATTTCCCTAACGATCCTTGAAAGTGGTGTAGAAAGTTGGGAGGTTTGTATCTCTGTCATGGAGGGATGTCAATTATTTAAACTCCTACGCTTTTATAGATATAAATTATTTAATGAATTCCTCAATTGCCTCTACTCCTCCCTATAAGGAGAAATGGGCATTTGGACCATTTAAACATAAAACCGTTAAATATGTGAGGTTTTATAAAATAATAATCTTGTCCCAATCTTGTTATCGAGATAAAACAAAACAGTTTTGATAAGGAGTAATGAAATCGTCAAAATCTGTCTGCTTGCGACTTTATCGCTAGAGGTAGTTTTCCCTCACTTAAGTCCCACTAAACCACCAACCAAAGCAGACGCTTAAATGCAACCGCCAGTTGTCCTTTTCCACTTTCAACCTACACCCTTTTGTATCATCAACCATTTGCAAAGTGCAGGAACAATGAATATTTTTTGAAAGGCATAATTGGACTCTTGAACGAGAGATCAACTTCTATGCTTTTTCCCTAAATATGCAGCATAGACATAGTTATTATCTTCTTTTATGAGGAAAAAGAAACACTCTGAAATTTCATGTTAATATTCATTTTAGAACAGATCAATGGGCAGATCAATCTGACATCGGGTCCATATATTCAAGCACCAGCATGACTGAAAAAAAAAAGAATATTAAACTCAATACAAAAGGGTAGAGAAGGCCAAGCTATGGGGACTGGGCTCCAGGAGGAAACAGCTGATCTAGTCCAACCCAATTGCACTTCGGTTTGGTCCATAAAATTTGGGTCTATCCATCCATAAAAGCCTCTATGCTTAACTTCTTGAAAAGAATTCACATCTATTGGCTTAGCCATCCAGATCCTTGTATCGAGCCCGAATTGGACCTACAATCTACAATACCACTAGAAGAATAAGAGCTTGATCTTGTCAATAAACTCAACTCGTTTATTCATTCATGAAAGAGATTCCAAGGAAAATTTCTTATTATGAGCAAGATGGCCTTGTTTCCACTACCCTTTTTCTTTCAGTTAATTAGCTTTTCAATATAATCACAAGTACCATGCCCTACTCAATTGCATTGCATCCGCCTATCATAGCCATCTGGACTTCCATTCGGTTTAAAACAGTGTGATACAGTACCATCACGAGTCCTTCCTCCAAATCCCCACACGGTAAACTGTCTATTTGAATCACAAGACTAAATCACTTCTTCAATTTCCATTACAGCCTAAAGTGTCGGCACCATGAATTACTAAATAAATAAATTTATCACATCAATTGATTATAAGGAAAGAAAATAACTTCTCAAGTGATTTCATATTAAAATGTCATCAAAAGGCTACGGTAAAATTGTTACAAGTGACCGGGTTTAGGAGGCAAATTAAAATATACCTGCTGGTAAGGATCATTATCATGCAAGGAATCTGGATTTCTGGGATTTCCATTTGAAGCTGAAAAGTCCAAAAGCAACAGAATGAAATGAGATCGAGTATCAAAGAGATAAAGTTTTATAGGATAAACAAATATCCAAACGATTATGTACCTGTAAAGTCAACAGCAACTGTAAAAGTAAGCTCACAAACCACTTGGTATGTAATCGAGAAAGCTGTACTGTTGCTTCTCACAAAATTGATCCACAAAAAGATGACCCTTGAGAACCTATACAGAGAAGTTATAAACCTGATGAAAGGGCTCATCAGAAAGAGGAGTATTAAACTATTTAAGAATGACAGACACCTTTTCATGGCCATGATGAGAAGCTGGGAAAGTGAAATTTGCTACATTTCTTTCTTTGTGAAGTTTCTCCAAGTCTGCCTTGGACTTCTGAAGTTTACTGTAATAAACAAGTAGCAAATTAACATACAAAAAGCCTAAGTAGTACAAATTGCATAAGAATAGGCATTTACCCTATAAGTGCATGGCTCCCAGTAGTATCAAAGTCAATGCAGTCAATAACTAATGAATTCTCCTGCAACAAGTCTTACAGTATGCCAAAGCACTAGTGCAATAAGTATCAGGCACTATGATTGCAGGCTTTGTGTAAAACTTGTCCTTGATAACTTCGGTTTTGCAAATAGTAAGAGAACCCCCAGACTCAACTAGTGTGGATATTCTCAGGAAAGGATCCTGAGAAGAGGTAACAACGGACTACAAGACTAAAGCAATGAAAAGACATGGCAAGGAACAATATCAAACAGGACCTTTCAAGAGAGATTATGGAGAGCTTACACTTTAGAAAACATATCTTTGTTTTCCAACTGGGAGCAGCGGAATAGTATTTCAACAGCAGTCCCGGAAGCAACAGATTCCTCAGAACGGACAGTCAAGAGTAACCAGGTTTCTCAAGCATACTAGTAAATTTTTATTATGAAGCGACAGGGTCAAACTCTGACTTTGCTTTGTGACTGTCTGCAGAAAATAGAAAGGAGAAGATGCTTATCTAGATGGATTACTCTTGTACTTTACTGAACCCCTATGCATAGAAAATGACACGATAACAATGTCAGCCAGGAGTAAGTACCTCTGACAGCACATAGCTAGCTTCTACTAAAAACTCTACGTCCTTCGACTTTAACGTCTGCACTGAAACCTCCCGATCAAGATACTATTGAGATTTCTTCTTCCTCACATGGAAAGACAAAAGGCGAATAGAAACCCAAGTAATCTGAATGGACTAGTACATACTTCCCAAATACGCATGATTGCAAGTCATGATTACTTAATGCCATTTAACATTTGAACTCCTATGCAAAAATAAGATCGTCCAATGCATTCATTTTGTATTTCCAGAATTCCATGAACATAACATTCTGTAGACTGCACCTTACCAAAAAAAAAACATTCTGTAGACTGCAAGACAGCTAAACCAATTTACCTGGGAAAGTGTCGTCCTACCACACTTGAACATCAAAGGTAAGAAAAGAGATGAACCCTTGTCTTTATAATTCCTACTTTAGGACAAAACCAAAAATGCAATTGATCTATAACCATAGTAAAATTAGCTAGTATATAAGTTGGAGAAACTTTGTAATCAATCTGAGATTACTCCTTATATTACTCCAAACAGTCTCTCCATTTTCATTGAATTTGAGTTAGACCCTTAGGAAGATTGACTGAAATGTGACATAGAACATAGAATTGCAGTTGGATACATTGTTCATGTATAACCAGGAAAGGCCATGCATAGCTCTGGCTTCACCCATAAATTTCAGAGGGGAAAATAAACCAAAGATTGAAAAAAAGAAATGATGTTATTGAAAATCCAAGAAGAAATATCAAACTATGTGAGATGATTAAAATAACTGACACACCTTCACAGGTACGTTGCAACATTTTGTGTCAACATCATATACATGAAACCTGAAAAGAGATAAAAGTAAACAAACAAACAAATGGTTTTACATTATATGGTTAAGACTAAACACGGACTGAATAAATTATACTTTGCCATACGTGGAAAGCTCACACCAGATGATGAACAGTCTCAAAGTGATAAGCTTAAAAATTCTTTCAATCCATGCGGGATCCAAACTATTTAATATAACTTTTGTCCTCCCAAGTTCCTCAAGCATTCCTTCTCTTTTCCTCAACTACACAGCTACCATTGGATCATTCTACAAGAAACCATTGATCAAAGTTCATAAACCTTTAAGCAAGCTCAAATTTGGGCAGAAAAGAAGGAAACACAAACATGCAAAAATCTACAGGAATTAGTCATTTATTGTAATTATGAGCTACTTAACTATATCAGTTCAGGTTTCTTACACAACCTGAAATTTGATCAAGAGTATATATGCAAGTTTTGACAAAAGCTGAAGTTGCTCTTGCAGAAATTTTGGCAGAAGAGATTTTCCGCACACAAGTTATACAGAAAATAGCATGACATATGCATGCAAAGACTGTCTTATAAATAACAGGCACCAACCAGAAATGCATACATCATACACTGTGATGTCCTAAATTTTTGCAAGCATAAGAAGACAGAATATCAAGTTTTAAGTTATGTAGTTGAAATTTTACTTCAAAAGAAGAAGAAGAAGAAGAAGAAGAAGAAGAAGAAGAAGTTACACCCTTCTATGACAACCAAATCAAAAAGAACCAAGAAGATTCCACGTGAATGTGAAAGCAAGATGCAGACAAAATAGAAAAACTACATACTAGTAGCAAGATGTACCTGAAAATGCTAATGAAGTTTCTCACCTTTGACACGACATCAACCAAGGATAACTGCAGCATAGACATAAAGCACATCTTACAAACTATGGGCATTGAATTTCAAGATTGATGCTCATGATAACACTATATGCAATGCAGGAAGTTTGTTGTTGAAAAGTATGATATGCTTAATTTGTACTAGCTCTTACCCAGATATCCTATTCGTATCTATGCTTAATCAGCAACACAAAGTTTAGATTTTGAAAGGCAACACATGATTCAGATGGTAACTTTGTTTCTGAAATAAGAACATTGTCAAGGAGTAACTGCAAGGCTTAGTTAATTGTGTCTAAACTATCACCCCTTTTGACAAACTGATGCAAAGTATTCCCACTAAATTTGCAGCGGCATGCGATTCTTGTCATTTGCATGAGTTCCGACAGGTCATAGCTCGCAAGGCAGACTAATATTTTGGTTTGAAGAAAATAAAAGAAATCCCCTTAAGTCAAGTCTAATGAGGAAAACAAGAAGAAAGACGAGCACGTTGGGAACACGTCACCAGAAGTTCTTTGATAATATAACATCAATTAGTCCAGTGACGAGGTTTGAGGAGAATCCCCATTGTGAAGAATGCTTCTCAGTTTTTCTGCTAACAATCCTCTGATAGACTGGTTTCTTCTGGCCAAATCATCGCCTCGCCCGAAAAAGCAAGAACAAAATGCCGACAACGTTGGCTCAGGTCTGAAGAAAACGAAGATATCACCACAGTATATCACAACAGCGACAGTGAATGGATGCATCATGCATGATATAATTTCACATTTAAAAAAGCGCAAACCTCAATTTGAGAGAAGAGAGCGGGTTGACTGCGAGCTCGGAAGAGGTGATCGACGGTGTCGTTGTGCCCGCCACCGTTGCCTCCTCCTCTCACATCCGAAAAAGCAACACCCCATTTTCTCTCTCCTCTCTCCCTCCTTCCTCCCCCGTCTCTCGATCAAACTCCAATTTCAACCCCTTTGCCGATTCGATCCACTCCCACAAATCCCTCTCGAAAACCACCCCGTCAGCGATCACAGAGACTGCTCCTGTTGGAAATTGTCGCGCCCACTCTCTCTCTCTCTCTCTCTATCTGCCTTTAGCGCGCGGGGGTCGGTCGTTGCGTCTCGATCGAAACTACGACGGCCTTATCCGAATCTACGAAACGAACCCACGTCGAACGATCCACGTGCCAGAGCGACGGGACCTGAAATTGGTTTCCTCTTGGAGGACCGCCAATGGGGTCGGAAGTGAATCAAGCTCGAGGCTTTGCGTGTGCTCTGGGATTATTGGAGAAGTTCGTTGCCATATAGAGAGATAAGAGCTCGGTTCGACGTGTGCTGATCTCCCCCATTCGACGACAGTCCATGACACGATGACCATGACCAGGATGCCGTATCATCCCCTTTGTGAGGAAGCAGGGGACCGAGTAGAGAGGAAAGTTAGACCCGTGATGACCTGTGACGCTTCTCACTGTAGAGAGGGAACAGCTGAGAAAACATAGGGTGCACCTCTTATGCCACCTCATTTTTTGTAAAAGACTATTGATTGCGCGACACGTGTCCCTCACTGGCCCCACCGGCCCCCTCTTCTGTTCACGGTCTCTCTCTCTCCCGCCTCCCCGCTGGCTTCCGTCGCCTTGTCTTAGGCTGATTTCATTCTTGAATTTTGGAGAGGGGCACGAAGAGCTATGGCAAGAGCGTGAGGTTTTTACATTCTTGACTACGTTTATGTTAGCATGAAAACATTAGAAATTAAATTTTTTAATTCATGATTTAAAATTTTCATTTTGTATGTGCAAGCCACCCTAGCACAAAACAGTTTATTACGTAACTTATGAGATTCACATGTAACTTTTAACTCTCAAACTGTAAATCATCTAATATCTTAATTATTTGCATCAATTATGGGAATCGTAAATTTCATATTCTCGTTAGTAACATGTCGAATATATTGGCAAATTGCAGATTTGATTCTCATGCACCGTTGAGAGAGGAGGCTAGCAATTTGTTGGCTCCCAAGGTTTAAATTTTGCCTCTTAGCATGAAACATGAAATCATCGCTCAAATTCTACAAACTTATCTATTGGAATCGCAGATTTTTGACACTTTTTGATAGATTATATCTTTTAAAATATAATCTCCCTTTCCGTATATATATGACACTTTTTGTTCATGATGATACGGGCTTATAAACACCAAGGACAACCGTAGGAATATACCAAGGCACGAAGCAAAGCAACCCAAAAAAATTTGGTAGAAATGAAACATGACCGAAAACGTACTTGCTAATCACAAGAGAGGCTACAATGCATCACACATGTTCACGGGCTCCTTTCAACAATTCAAAAGTCCAGATTCAACCGAATGGATTTGATTCAAATATTTCATCGAAATTTGAAGCGCATTGGCTTAATGAGAGAAAAACCGACCAGCTTGTGCTGGAACTCGCAATAATCAACAAGTAGTGACCCAAAGTAGCGGCACACGGACGAACGGGGCCAGTGCTCGCGAGAACCGGACAACGAAGAAGCCTGGTCCGGCGAGCCCAAAAAGGGGCAAAGCAAGGCACAAACAGCGAGCACCACCCATGCGATCATTATGACTGGGTTTGTGATTGAGGCCTATGAGTTTTCAGGCCAAACCCAATCTTGCGAGGTTTATCAGCAGTAGATGCGTCTAAAATGGGTGACTCGCAAAGCAACTAAATCGTCTTCAATCAACTAAGCTCACTTCCTTGATACGTCACTCATCCTGCAGGGGAGAGGATCCAGTAAATTTTGGATGGTAGATATCGGAAAGCTGGGGGAAGATTTATAAAGGAAATATAAAGAAAACTGGATCCAGTGCCTTTTTCTCTCTCTTTGATGGTTCGACTGTTTTTTGACTTGAACTGAATGCCATGGAGGGAGACGCACACATTGGCATGGCCGATACTACTATTATGCTAAAATCGCATAGGGACATTAGACGGTAATATTTGTGCAAAACGTTTTTCTTGGTGCCCACCAAAGTAAATTGGCAAGAACTAAATTATAAAAGCATTAGATCAGATGAATTCGTTTTTCTATGAGCCTTTACTCTTCTCCGAGATTGTCGAACTCAGAAAATAGGAAAAAGAAAAAGAAAAAGAAAGAATGGCTGCCCTTCTTATCCAAGATAGTCAAAACTCAGAAAATAGAACAAAAAGAGTGGCTAATCAACATTGTATATTTAGTGTTCAATTTTTTTCTGTGAGAATACAATGACCAACTTATATGATATCGAGTTAATTGATTATATCAAGTTTAAAACTTAATTGATTGTCGTACAATGGCTTTAAGATATTTTGGATAATTTTTTCCTTGATTATATGTGTTAGAAGAGGCTCGTGAGGTATCATGTAGGCGAAACATGTCCGAATTCCTACTATCCATGGATCAGACAGTGTTGTTCAGTACATTCTCACATATTAAGGCGTTAAGTCTGAACCAATGTGATGAAAAGTCAATGTGGATTAACCGAAATAAACGTGAAATTATTTTAATTGTTAGGGCAAATGATGGGAACAAAAACCAAATATCGGGTCAAAAAATGAATAACGGCTCCTTGTCAGGCCATGGATTGGCCTGCATAGTGGTACGAACCGTGCAAAAAAATGGACTACACGATGCAGAACTCCCTTACTATGTTATGCCAATGCTATTTGAAACACGGACAACAATCGGCACCGACTGATTTCAAGAAAATGATTCAATTATGAGATTCTACCGAACACTTTGAAAAGAAAATAAACCGAAAATTAAACTAGCAAACGCAAGGACATGCATCGGCAACCAAACCCAACGAAGAAACAACGACGAACAACTAATTAGGATCAACAAACGGGGGGCTCAGGCATGCGCACCTATTCTTCCGATCAGTTCCGTGATTAAACAAGTTAACTTTGGGCTACAACCGAGCTGAACACGATCAGAGTAAGCTGAGGAATTTAAATTCTCACATGGACAACTCCGGGGACAACAGAGGACGGTGGAAGCGCTGCTCCTTCTAGCCCGAGTATCCTCCGCTTCTGATGTGCAAGATCGAGAGAATTGACATGAAAGCGTGAATGTGCACCTCTACCGATTCTTCCAGCCCCTTCCCCACGAACTTCCCACATTCTTCTCGTTCTTTTTACCACGATCTGCTGAGACACCAAATCCATTTCCTTTCCCATTTTTTACCTTTTCCTCTTTCGGTCCTTCTTCACGATGCTAGATTGGCGTCTCCCCTCTTTCTTCCTCCTCTTGCACACGCCAACAGGGATGCCGCAGAGCAGAGGAGCAGGCGGACGGCGACGGAGGTGATGGGCGATGTCACGCCGGTCCGACCGAGAGGGGCCAGTCGGGGTGCCAAGGACCGGCGGCTGAAGCGCCTTCACTGACCGACCTTCTCGGGGCGATCGGGAGAGTGAAAAGGGGGAACTTGAGAGGGAAAAATCGAGTGAGAGAGGGTGAGCTATGAGGGACAGCCGAGTGAGAAACCGGGAGTGAGCGAGCGTCCTCCGGCGACGAATAGGGCTGGTGACTCCCGACACGAGATGGTACAAGAATGCCCCCAGCTAGTAGACTTTGAGGATATTAATTGGATCACGTGGCCACACAAATCAAAGTGAAAACATTTTGTGTCCTACTTGATGAAGATGGAATTCATGACTTCGATTTTGTCTAAGGCTTGCGCGGATTAATAATTACAGATCATACAAAGACAAACCAAACAAGGTATCCAAAAACCGCAACTTTGTCGACACACCATAACATGCAATCAAAAAGTTTGATTGAAAGAGATATGGTTACTAATTAATTTTTTGCCTGTAGACCTTCCCAAATAACGGGTCTTTTGCTAGGGGACCTTTTGGCTAAAAAAGAATTTGTTGGATGAAATCTCTTAAGGTATTTTGAAGTTGACAAAACAGGTTTATCAGTCTAGTCTGAAGACTTACAGACTCTTCTGACAAAGTCTGAAGATCAAAGTCTGAAGAACAAAGTCTGAAGATCAAAGTCTGAAGATTAAAGTCTAAAGCTAGCAAGACTCAAGACTTATATTTTGAAGTCTACTCACATGGACAGTTTCCAGGACGACGTTTATTCTGATCTTATACGATCTTTATTCTAACGACTAATGGATATCTTTCTACTGGATTCAGCTCTAAACGATCTAAGTTTTATATGGAATATGTTTAGATTCTTTGACGACTTCGCAACTTATATTTGGAAGGATCTACTTATGGAAACCGAGATCCTGATTGTATGGGCGAGTAGGATTGATGGGCTATCAACACTTACCTTAAAGAGCTCGAGATCTCTCTAATTGATTCTGTCCAACGGGTTGATTGGAAGAACTTCTTTGGAAGGTGCCAACGGTATTGAAGGCATGAAGAAGTATATAAGAGAGATGCTCTAGTTGTTGAAGGGTGCGGATAGAAGAATTCCAAAGTCTGAAATCTCCTTTACTACTTTGCGATATCATTCTTTGAGCATTACATGTAATCAAAAGAGAGATCATATTGTAGTGAGACCTTGAGGAAGTGTAGTAGAGTAATCTACACTGTGGACTCAAGAGCGTGAGACTGTAATCACTCTTATTGATTCTTAGTGAAATCCAGCCAGAAGGGCTGTTCGTGCGGGAGAGTGGACGTAGGCTTGATCTAAGCCGAACCACTATAAATCTGGAGTCTTGATTCTCTATCCCTAATCCTTTATATTGTTAATTGCTTTCATTTGCTGCAATCGTTGATTTTAAATTATTCATATCTTACTTGATTTGAATTGTTAAAATTGCGTTAAACACCTATTCACCCCCCTCTAGGTGCTAATACTAGTTCTAACAATTGGTATCAGAGCTTGTGTACTTGTTTATAAGAAGTGTCTTTACTTCTAAGTAAAAGATCTATGGCTAGTATGCTGCCTACAAGGTTGGTTGAAGGACAAAGCAATACCAGACCTCCATACTTTGATGGAAAGGATTACAGCATATGGAAAAATAAGATGAAGGCATTCCTAAGATCGAAAGATCCTTTGGAATGGGAAGTGGTTGATAAAGGAATCATTCATGTTGCTGAATCAGACTCAGAGAGAGGAAAAGAACCTGCAGTTCCTACTCTTTTGACTCAAGAAGAAATTACCAAGAGACGGACTCTCGACGCCAAAGCTATTTACTCTTTATATTGTGCTTTATCCCCTACTGAATATAATAGAATATCTTCTTGTGATATAGCAAAAGAAGTATGGGACAGGCTTCACATTACCTATGAAGGAACTGATCATGTGAAAGAAACAAGGATCAACATTCTCTTGGGACAATATGAAGTCTTTAAGATGAGATCAGGAGAATCAATTACTGACATGTTTAGTCGCTTTACTGAAATTGTGAATGGTCTTGAATATCGGGGACATCCAATCTCAGGACATATGAAGGTCAACAAACTCCTTCGTGGACTCTCAAAAGACTGGAATCATATAAAAACCTCAATAAGAGAGACACAGAGGATTGATCCACTTTCTGTAGATGAATTGGTTGGAACTCTTCAATCCTATGAAGTAGAACAGACCAACGAAGAGGAAGACTCAAAAGGTAAGAAATCTATTGCCTTAAAGTCTAATGACTATTATGATGTTACAGATTCTGAAAAAGATCTAGATGATGAAGAACTGACACTTATGATAAAGAGATTCAGAAAGCTGAACAGAAAAGGAAGGAAATTCAATTGGAAGAAACAAAATTCTCAAAGGTTTCAAAACAGGTCAACAGAGGAAGATGATACGAATAAAGAAGTGACTTGCTTTGAATGCAAGAAAAAGGGACACATCAGACCTAACTGTCCTCTGTTAAAGAAGAGAAAAGGGAAGACTGAGAAAAACAGGAAGGCACTTAAGGCAGAGACTTGGAGTGATACTGAATGTGAAGATAGTGACAATGATTATGCCAATATTTGTTTAATGGCACAATTAGACTCAGACTCATACCTTGATTCAGACACAAACTCAGACAGCGAACTCGAGGTAAGTAACTTGAAAATTCCTGTTAAAGTTTCTAAATACATTGATGAACTTTGTCTTAGTCTGAAAACCTCTCTTAAGAGGGTCTCCGAATTGAAAAGGGAAAATTCTACATTGAAACATCAGGATAAACTTATGAAAGAAAATGTTGAAAAACTGGAAAAAGATTTTGCTGTTGTGAAAGAAAACTCAGACAGTATTTCAAATGAAAATAATCTTTTGAAAAATGATATCACTAACATATCAAAGAGATTTTCAAATGGTTCTGAAAAGCTGGATAAGATCCTTTCGATACAAAGACCATATTTTGACAAGTTAGGTCTTGGTATGACTTCTGAAACTATTCCACTGATTGATTTTCCAAAGGTAAAAGAAATAATTAAACAAAGACCAGCTAGAACTGTTTACAAAAATCATTTTCAGAAAGTCTTTGTAAAACCTGTTGGTAGAAATGCTCTGAGATGTTCCAAGTGTAAAAGCTTAGAACACTTCGAGAAAGAATGTCCTTTAGTTTGGAGACCTGTTAAAAAGAGCTGGGCTAAGACTGTCTATTGTACTAACACTTCTGGACCCAAGATGGTATGGGTACCAAAAAGAGCTTGAATTCTTGTTAATTGCAGGTTACTATCAAAAAGAAGATAAAATGGTATCTTGATAGTGGCTGCTCAAGACATATGACAGGAGACTCAAACTGCTTCATAAAACTTATCCAGATAGACGGAGGAAAAGTTTCCTTTGGTGGTAACAATAGAGGGAAGATTACTGGTCGAGGAACAGTGAAGATTGGGAGTTTGTCTATCAATAATGTTTCATTAGTTGAAGGATTAAATTACAACTTGCTTAGCATAAGTCAGTTGTGTGATTCTGGTTTCAAGATCAACTTTCAGGAAGAAACGTGCTCTGGAATCAGTAAAGACCTTACTCAATCTTTTACTGGTCGAAGACATGGAAATATCTATCTTCTGGATGTGAATCAAGAAAGATCACAATGCTTAATATCAGTACAAGATGAAGCAAATCTATGGCACAAAAAGCTAGGCCATATCAACATGAAGCAGATCAACAAGATCTCTACAAAGAAACTTGTTAGAGGATTGCCTACTCTGAATTATTCAAAGTCTGATCTATGTACACCATGCGTACTGGGTAAACAGGTTAGAAATTCTTACAAATCAATAAATAGAGTTTCCACTAATCATGTATTGCAGCTTTTGCACATGGATTTGTTTGGACCTACCAGAACGAAAAGCATTGGTGGTAAAAGGTTCTGTCTGGTAATAGTGGATGACTATTCACGATTTACTTGGGTCTACTTTCTAACAAGTAAGTCAGAGACTTTCTCTCTCTTTTCAAAATTTGCTAAAAAGGTGCAGAATGAGAAATGTCACACTATTACAAGCATTCGTACAGACCATGGAGGTGAGTTTGAAAATCAAGACTTTGCTAACTTGTGTGATGAATTTGGTTTTCAACATAAATTTTCTTCTCCATATACACCAGAACAGAATGGGGTTGTGGAAAGGAAGAATAGATCTTTACAAGAAATGGCAAGAACACTTTTAATTGGAAATCAAGTTTCTTCAAGATTTTGGGCAGAAGCTGTTTCAACTGCTTGCTATATTATAAACCGAGTGTTTTTAAGACCAATTCTTGAGAAAACTCCTTATGAAATTTTTAAAGGGAAGAAACCAATAGTTTCTTATTTTCAAATATTTGGATGCAAATGTTTTATTCTAAAGAATGCAAATGATCGTGTTGGTAAGTTTGAAGAAAAATCAGATGAAGGATTCTTTCTTGGATACTCTACAACAAGCAAAGCCTTTAGAGTGTTCAACAAAAAGACTCAGACTGTGGAAGAATCAATGAATGTCAAATTTCAAGACTCTCCACAAGTTCAGCAGATACAGACTGAAGACTCAGAATCTGCTCCAGACATTGCTAAAGCTAACTCCACTGAAGCAGTTGCTAATCCAAAATCAGTACAACAAGCTACTGATGAAGAATCTACTCAAGAAGAAGATCAACAATCTATCAGACTGAACAGTAACTGGAAGCACAAGTCCAGTCATCCTGAAGAACTCATTATTGGAAACATTAATGAGGGAATTCGAACAAGATCCAAAAGGCGAGAGGAGTCTAGTGCTGTTGCTCTTATTTCTGAAATAGAACCCAAAAATATCGAAGAAGCTTTAGCTAATGAAAGCTGGATTGAAGTAATGCAAGAAGAGCTCAGACAATTCAGTATTAATGACGTATGTGAATTAACTGCCAAACCAAAAGGTAAATCAGTTGTTGGAGCTAAATGGGTTTTCAGGAACAAAGTTGATGAAAAAGGCGAAGTAACGAGAAACAAAGCAAGACTCGTAGCTAAAGGATACACGCAAGAAGAAGGGATAGACTACGATGAGACTTACGCTCCAGTAGCAAGGTTAGAAGCAATCAGATTATTACTTGCTTTTGCTTGCTATAAGAATTTCAGGTTGTTTCAAATGGATGTCAAAAGTGCATTCCTGAATGGATTTATTCAAGAAGAAGTCTACATAGAACAACCTCCTGGTTTTGAAGATTCAAAGAAACCAGACTCTGTATTCAGACTGAAGAAAGCTTTATATGGACTGAAACAAGCTCCTCGAGCTTGGTATGAAAGGCTAAATAATTTCTTAATTCATAGTGGCTTTTCTAAAGGAAGGGTTGACACTACTTTATTCATTAAAAAGGAAGGTAAAAGCTTTCTACTTGTTCAGATTTATGTTGATGACATCATATTTGGATCATCTAACGAGACTTTGTGCAAGAAATTTTCTAAGTCTATGCAGGATGAATTCGAAATGAGCATGATGGGTGAACTATCCTTTTTCCTTGGTCTTCAAGTCAAACAACTAAAGGAGGGAATATTCATTCATCAAGAGAAATATGCAAAAGAACTTGTTAAAAAGTTCGGTCTGGAAAATTGCAAAAAGACTGACATACCAATGTCAAGTTCCTTGAAGATAGACAAAGATGAAGCAGGGAAGAAAATTGACCAAAAATTATACAGGAGTATCATTGGCTCACTTCTTTATCTTACTGCATCCAGACCTGACATATTATTTAGTGTTTGCATATGTGCTAGATTTCAATCTGACCCTAGAGAATCTCACTTAAGCGCTGTTAAACGTATTATTAAATATGTTGCTACTACTGCTAAGATCGGTCTTTGGTATCCCAAAGAAGAAGACTTTACACTTCTTGGCTATTCAGACGCATCTTGCAGGTTGTAGAGTTGAAAGAAAAAACACTTCAGGTACTTGTCAACTGCTTGGAAACAGGGTGGTATCCTGGTTTTCAAGGAAACAAAGTACTGTGGCTCTTTCAACAGCTGAAGCAGAATACGTTGCTCTTGGAAGTTGCTGTTCTCAAATATTGTGGATAAAACAACAACTGCAAGACTTTGGCATTGAAGACTCTTGCACAGAAATTAGATGTGACAACACCAGTGCAATCAATCTTACAAAGAATCCCATTCTACATTCAAGAGCAAAACATATTGAGATTCGACATCACTTTATAAGAGATCATGTTCAGAACAAAGAAGTCTTGATACGATTCATAGATTCAAAGAATCAATTGGCAGACATCTTCACAAAGCCTCTTGAGAAAAGCTTGTTTGAGTCTATTCGCTCAAGACTCAATATATTATCTCTTGAAGAATGTTGAAGTTCAGACTCAGTAACTAAAGTCTGACAGAGCATCAGACTCAAAGGTTAAAAGACTGAGAATACGAATCGACACGACTGTAAGTTTCTTTACTTAATCTGTCTTATTGATAAGGTAAGATTATCTGTCTATTTTAAGTCGGTTATTATTTTCAAAAGAAGTGGTTATCGTTTTATTAAGGCAGTTATTTTCCAAAAAGGAAAATTCAAGATTTCCAAAATATACGACGCTTGGTTATTTCCCGTACCTGTTATCTTTTATACATCTCTTCTCCTTCGTTTTCACTTTACTCAGAAACCCTAGATCAAAAGCTTTTCACTGCTCTGGATTTTTTCTCTCCAAAACTTCTTTGTTTCAAAGTTCTCAACTTTCTTGCGACACAAGTGAGAAAGTCTCTCCAAAGAAAAGCACAATGTCGTATCAGAGGAAGTCTTCCAGAATAGCAAACAGGGGACCACAAGGCTCTGGTGAGGGGCCTACGCATTTTGATCTCACTGAGGAAAGCGACATTCCTACTGAGCAATCTCAATAGCGGTCATCCCCAACTAGACCTCAAGATGAAACGATTTATGAAGACATCGAACCAGTAAGAACTCTAAAGCCTGCCTTTGTTTATAAGCTTTACTCTGCGTTAAAGGAAGGTTCTGCTATGACTTTTGTGGATGAGTTTCTGAAAGAGAAGGGTTATAGAAACGAGACGCACTTTCTTACTGTTATGGAAAGGTCTGGAATTGTGCCTGAGGGAACGGCTGCAAGAGCATTCGCAAATTTCCCGAGTGACCCTAGGTTTAGTAGTATGAATCGGCCTGAGGGAAAGGATGATGATGAAAAGATGTTCATGCACTTTAAACCAAGGATGGGTGTGGCTGCGAGCCTAAGAGGGAAGAAGGATGAATTGTTCCGCTCAGACGGACACAGGAAGAGATATGAAAAATTGCTGAAGCGTGGGGTGATGAACCCACGAACTGTGGATTTCGATTTTCTAGACTTGTTGAGTATAAATCTGCGAGAGAAATTCGAAAAGCTCCAACTTTATCAGTTCTGCACAGACTGTGACACATCACATTTTGAATTGACTGCCTATTTCTACTCCAATATCAGTTTCATTGATGCAAACAGCTTTACCTTCAGTGTGAGAGATAAGGAGTATGTCATTGATAATGACATTTTGGCTGATGTGCTTGGTGTGGAAAGAGGGGCTTTCCAACCAATCGGTGTGTCTGTAAGTTCTGCTACTCTTGAACTAGCAAAGGACAGAATTGCAGAAGGAAGACTATCTTATTCCAGAATGAATGCAACAAATACTTTGCTGCATAAAATTGTAATCAACTGTCTAAGACCCAAATCGACATCTAAGACAGATGTTTCAATTTCTGAAGCTAAGTTGATGTTTGCCATCAAGATAGGTGTGAACTTCTCTTTGCCACATACCATTATCTTTCACATGTATAGATGCATGGTTAAGGACAAAGGAAAGCTTCCTTATGCTGCTCTCATTACTCGTCTCCTCAAACATCTCAACATTCAACCTCCTCATATTCTCATAGTGAAGACTATTGA
This sequence comes from Eucalyptus pauciflora, assembly GCA_007663325.1. Taxonomy (NCBI): domain Eukaryota; kingdom Viridiplantae; phylum Streptophyta; class Magnoliopsida; order Myrtales; family Myrtaceae; genus Eucalyptus; species Eucalyptus pauciflora. Next base: position 4,198,403 of record VMYD01000024.1, on the reverse strand, counting down.
TAAAATGGTCATCGGGCTGAGGATGATTACCAAGATGCGTCTAAAAGAGCTTAGCAAGAAGCTGGAGCAATTCAAGGAAAAGACTCCTATCAAACTCAGACCAGACTCATCAGCAGCAAGAAGGAAAGGGAAAGAACCTGTGGCTGGTTCTACCAAGAAGCGAAGGGCTGTCATCCTGGAAGATGAAGATGATGAGGATGCAATTCCTATCTCTGTTCTTATTTCTCAAATTGCTGCATCTACTCCAACTGTTCCAGAACATCAAGTTGCAGAGAAAGAGAAAGAGGAAGAGAAAAAGGAAAAGAAAGAGGAAGAAAAAGAGAAGAAAGAGGAAGAGAAGACAGAGGAAGAAAGAAAGGAAGAAAGAGAGGAAGAGGAAGAAAGAAAAGAAGAACAAGCAGATGAACCTGAAAGAACAGATTCTCCAGCAGAAAATGAGGATTTACAACACCTTGTCTCTGAGGAAACGTCTCAGAAAGATGAATTCTTTTCTCCACCAGAAGACATGGAGACAAGGGGAGATAAAGAAAGCGAACACACACCTCTTCGGCTGACTTTTAGAGAAGAGGATGCTCAAACAGGTGTTAGTCGATCACCTCCTGATGCTGAGGATATTCATGCTGCATAGTTTCCTGAAGGAGAGGCATCATCTCCACACACTGAACCGCCTGCTGACATTCATACTGGCTTGACTCCACCATCAGACCGAGCTGAAACAAGCACTCAGACTGACAACTCTGGAAATTTTCAAAAGTTGCTTGAGATCATCTTGGAACTTAAAGGTCAAATTTATGCCATGGGATATGAATTTCAGACCTTGCAGAATGAAAATCATGCAATGTTCATCACTTTGCATGATCAGATTAAAGATGTTCAGCGTCAGATTCAGGATACTGCAAAGGGTGCTACTCTCACCCAAGTACAGGAAGATTTGAGGAAGTTAGAAGACACTGTAAAGTCTATGGGAGACTTTCAACTTGTTCGCATTCCTCGAGCTCCTTGATTTTTTTATGCTGACAAAAAGGGGGAGAAGACTTTGCAGATTTTTGTTCGTTTTGTTCTTTTTCAAACCAAACCAAATCCTATCTTTTTATCTTTTGATTGCTTGACTTTGACTTGACTTGAGTTTTTTAAACGTATGTAGTTTTTGGAATGTGTGCTCTCTATGGCAATACTTCAAGCTTTATAAATTAGATAGTACTGTCTGTTTATGACTAATGAGGTTTCTGTGAATGCAGATCTGTGTACAGGATAACTTCTACTATCTTATCTTTTATATGCTTGCTTAAAAGTTGTATTGCAGGGCAATTATATTCAAATCTGCAGGAAAGTTTTGTCACCATCAAAAAGGGGGAGATTGTTGGATGAAATCTCTTAAGGTATTTTGAAGTTGACAAAACAGGTTTATCAATCTAGTCTGAAGACTTACAGACTCTTCTGACAAAGTCTGAAGATCAAAGTCTGAAGAACAAAGTCTGAAGATCAAAGTCTGAAGATTAAAGTCTGAAGCTAGCAAGACTCAAGACTTATATTTTGAAGTCTACTCACATGAACAGTTTCCAGGACGACGTTTCTGATCTTATACGATCTTTATTCTAACGACTAATGGATATCTTTCTACTGGATTCAGCTCTAAACGATCTAAGTTTTATATGGAATGTGTTTAGATTCTTTGACGACTTCGCAACTTATATTTGGAAGGATCTACTTATGGAAACCGAGATCCTGATTGTATGGGCGAGCAGGATTGATGGGCTATCAACACTTACCTTAAAGAGCTCGAGATCTCTCTAATTGATTATGTCCAACGGGTTGATTGGAAGAACTTCTTTGGAAGGTGCCAATGGTATTGAAGGCATGAAGAAGTATATAAGAGAGATGCTCTAGTTGTTGAAGGGTGCGGATAGAAGAATTCCAAAGTCTGAAATCTCCTTTACTACTTTGCGATATCATTCTTTGAGTGTTACATGTAATCAAAAGAGAGATCATATTGTAGACCTTGAGGAAGTGTAGTAGAGTAATCTACACTGTGGACTCAAGAGCGTGAGATTGTAATCACTCTTATTGATTCTTAGTGAAATCCAGCCAGAAGGGCTGTCCGTGCGGGAGAGTGGACGTAGGCTTGATCTAAGCCGAACCAATATAAATCTGGAGTCTTGATTCTCTATCCCTAATCCTTTATATTGTTAATTGCTTTCATTTGCTGCAATCATTGATTTTAAATTATTCATATCTTACTTGATTTGAATTGTTAAAATTGCGTTAAACACCTATTCACCCCCCTCTAGGTGCTAATACTAGTTCTAACAGAATTGTATTATGAAACTTATGTGGGAATCAAAGTGTTCATAGCGGCAATTGATTTTTAGATGATAGTACTCTTTAAGAGCCTCGTAATCTTCTGCTTTACTAGTAACTTTCACGAGATGTTAAGTAATATGCTTAAAAAATAATGGATTAATTAAGAAATTTATTAAAATTTTGCCGTGTTTGAAATTTTTGTCTAAATCTCTGGGAAAAAGCATCGGTAAGGTCAATGTCTGATTTGACTCCCCGTCACTGTGGATAGGGAAGAGCTAAGCAATAGGTAGGACCGTGAGTTTACATTTTACCTCCGTAATTAGCATGAAATCATTCATAACTGAAGATTTCTGTTTCATGCTTGATGATTTTAATAAATGAGTTTTAAATCGTGCTTGGGATGTGTTGATGTTGGGATCGACGGATCCCCAAAAACCGGATTCGGCACTTAAACCGAACCCCTAAATTAATGCGGAAGATAAGCCCGGGAATTAAACACCTATCACCGATCGTTAAAGCACACCACGGATTCGAGCGTACCTTGTTGGCCACAGATTAGACACCGATGCCGTAAAGAGGAAGAGAAATCAATCCTGTTCGATCTGATGTCGAAGAATCATCGTGAAGGGAAGATGGCGTCGCTTCTTAGCTTTTGGAGAGAGAGAATTCTTGAAGAGAATGAAGAACGTTCGTACAAAATGCCAAGAGGTACGTTCTTTCTCTCTCTCATCCCTTTTATAGGTTCCCCTTTCCACGGGCCTTATTCCCGTGGGCCGGACCTTTAGGCCCATTGTGGCTGGGCCAACTTAGGCCCATTTATTAAATCCATCATCTCCCACTCGCACATGGTGGACCAAAACCAACATGGGCGGATAGGCCCAACTTAGGCCCATCAACTGAAAATCCCTCTTTTCATCTTTCAACATTCATACCGGTGAATAATCCGTGCGACCAGCATACTTTGAGAGCTTGTTGCTATACATCTGTTAGGAATATATAGCAGCTCAAATTGGGCATCATTTTCCAAGTAAATTTAGTATGCAGTACCCTAGATCGATCGATCACATTTATATCTCTCTTTAATCTCATTTGAACAATGATATATTTATTGTATTCACAATTATGATTATCCCAAAGACAGTCATAATTGGTCGACCTGTGAATAGAAAACCACAATGTGATTCTACAAATCCGATCTTCCTCTTTACTTCAAACTCTCAATTTCAGTTCAACTTGCTGTTCTAGAAATGTCCCATTAGATCGAATCATCTCATGACCATTGGCAACATTCTAAGATAGCAAACACTAAATAGAAATCTTGAGAATAAGTAAGAGTCATGAGGGCACTAAAATTGAGGAACTCTTTTCCTCAAGAGTCTCACACGTCATAAAAGTTGAGATCAAACTTTTGCCACTCTTATAGGTCGTCTCATGCATACGTAGTATGAAATACGTATTACGGTATTAACTCATTTCCCATGGAGCGTATGTCTACACCATCAATACCATACAGATGATAGTTCAGACATACTCAATGTCTAACTTGAGTTCACGTATTTACTCATTCACAAAATTCATCAGAACTCACATCTGGCATCTTAGACAGATAAAGTAAAATGTGTGGGTTATTTTACTTTCGGACATCGTTAGTACTATGTCCTCATCTTAACACTCAGTTAAGGCGACATACGTATTTTAAGCTTGAGCTCTCGATTATCACCTAGATAATAAGCTTAAAAACAGTCTCATCTCTATCTATCATATAGGGAATAGATGCGATTACCCGTGTGAGTGGGCTAATCTCTAATCTGTCCGACATACTTTCTCAACATTATATAATGCACTAAGCATCAAGATGCATAAAGATCAAACAAAAGATTCATAGGCATTAATAATGAAAACACAAATTCATTAATTGTGAACAACTCAGGAAAATAACAATCCAGTACATCAAACTCTACGCAATCCTAGAGATTTTACATTACCACAAAACACATCTCTAGGTATTGGCTTTGTCATAAGATCTGCTACCATTCTATGCGTAGATATGTACTGCAAGTTCACATCCTTTCGTGCAACCATATCTTTTGACAAAGTTATACTTGGTATCTATATGTTTGGTCTTGCCATGATATTTTGGATCTTTGGTATACGCTGTAGCTGCTTTGGCTATCACCATTAACTAATAATAGATTTGCAGCTTTCTCAATAACACCTAAATTATCCAAAAATCTCTTAAGCCAAACTCATTCTTATATTACTGCTGATAATGCCACTAACTCAGCTTCCATCGTGGACAAGGCTATACACGTTTGTTTCTTACTGCTCCAACATATGGTGCCATTATTCAATAAGAAAACAAACCTAGAGGTAGATTTCCTTTTGTCTACACCTCCTCCCTAATCAGTTTCAGAATAGCCTGTGAGTCGCAGATCCTTTCCTTAATAACTCATCGTATAATCAGCAGTTCCCTTTAGATACCTCAGTATTCTCTTAACGGCTTTCCAATGTGCTGGACCAGGATTGGATTGGTATCTACTCACCATTCTAACTGCAAAACATATGTCGGGTCTTGTACACATCATAGCGTACATCAAGCTCCCAACTGCACTAGCATAAGGAACATGTTTCATTTGTTCCTTCTCTTGTGGAGTCCTCGGACATAGTCTATGGCTCAATCCTTCACCTTTTGCAATAGGAGTGTCTATGGGTTTACAATCTTGCATACGAAATCGTTCAAGAACTTTATTTATATATGTTTCTTGTGAAAGAGACAACGATATCTTCGAACGATCTCTTGAAATCTTAACTCCAAGAATGTATGCAGCCTCACCCATATCCTTCATCTCAAAGTTGGAAGACAACCAACTCTTGACAGTATGTACAAACTCCATATTGCTTCCGGCAATCAGTATATCATCAACATATAATGATATGATCACAAATTGATCCTTGGATCTTTTGATATATACGCAATGATCCTCATCAATCATTGTAAAATCATATGCCATTATGGCATTATGAAAACGTATATACCATTGTCTCGATGACTGCTTAAGGCCATATATCGATCTAAAAAATCGACATACCTTTTCTTCTTGGCCTTTCACTATGAAACCAGTAGGTTGTTCCATGTATATTTCTTCCTCTAATTCTCCATTGAGGAAAGCAGTCGTTACATCCATATGATGTAACTCAAGATCCATACTAGATACTATTGCCAGAATAATGCGAATCGAGGTAAATCTTACTACAAGAGAAAACGTATCTTCATAATCAATTCCTTCTTATTGATTATACCCCTTTGCAACAAGGCGAGCCTTATGCCTTTCTATCGAGCCATCAGCCTTTCGCTTTATTTTGAGAACCCACTTGTTCCCAATAGCTCTGCGTCCTTTTGGAAGATCAACCAGTTCCCAGACTTGGTTTGATTTCATTGACTCCATTTCCTCTTCCATTGCATGAATCCATTTTTCCTTACTAGGGCAATTCAGAGCCTCATTAATATTTCTTGGCTCATCCTCATCTTGTGGAGCAACCATAAAAGTTTCCCTTTCAATGTCAAAACGTCGATGAGGAGTACTTTGGCGACTTGTTCGCCGTATGGGAGTTTGTACACTTTGCACATCATTCCTCATTATGCTCCCACTGGGATTAGATAATGATGATGTCGTCTCATTATGTGGTTGTAATTGAGAATGAGTTGAATTCAATTCATCACTTCTCATATTACTCTCACTTGGACAAACTCCACTAAGATCATTATCTTGATCCGGGGTTTCAAATAGGGAGTTGTTTTCCCCTATTTCACCCTTCTTAGGAAATTCATCTTCTAAGAATGTGACATCCCGTGATTCAAATTCAGTTATATTCCCACTTTCCTGCTCACCTATGAACACATACCCTTTTGAGTGTTCCGAGTATCTTATGAAAATACTCTTCTTTCCTCTAGGACCCAATTTCCCAAACTTGTGAGAGGACTCATGTGTATAAGCAGCACAACCCCATGGCTTAAGAAAACTTAAGTCCGGTTTTCTACCTGTCCATAACTCATATGGAGTGGAAGTGACTGATTTGGAAGGCACTCGGTTAAGTATATAGGCTGCAGTTAACAACGCATCACTCCAAAAGGTGATAGGTAAGTTAGCATGCGCTATCATAGACCTAACCATTTCCAGTAGGGTTCTGTTTCTTCTCTCTGCTACAGCATTTTGTTGAGTATATGGAATAGACAATTGTCTTTCTATTCCTTTTTCATCACATAATTTTCTGAACTCATCAGATAAATATTCTCGACCTCGATCGGATCTCAATGCTTTTATTTTCTTGTCTAATTGATTCTCTACCAGGTTCATAAACCTTTTGAAACAACTTATTGCTTCAGATTTGTGAGAAATCAAATAGACATATCCGAATCGAGTATAATCATCTATAAAAGTGATGAAATAAACAACCCTATGCCTTCCTCTCACATTCATTGGACCACAGACATCATAATGGATTAAATGCAGAGGGAATTTAGCTCTTTTACCTTTTCCAAATGGTTTCCTTGTCGTTTTCCCCTCTAGGCAATGCTTACATATGGGCAAATCGACTTTTTCAATGTTGCCCAACAAGCCCTCTTTGGCTAGTCTATTCATACGTTGTTGGCTAATGTGACCAAGTCTAGCATGCCATACGTTCACATCATTATCATATGTATTGGGAGATGTGAGAAGGGAATAACAAACATTTGCATTAACATAATCAATATCTAATACAATGAAACCATCCAGAAAATAACCATGACCATAGTAGTTTGTATCCAAATACAAATCTACACATCTATTATGGAAGTTCACATTAAAACCTAATTTAACCAACACTAAAACAGACACTAAATTCCGACGAATCTCCGGAGCATACAACACATCATGAAGGAACAAAGTGCGTCCATCACGCATATTCAGTTGGCATGTGCCAATTCCTTTCACTTCAGCTCTGGAGTTGTTTCCCACATAGATCCACTTAGTTCCAGTAGGTACTCGTCGGAATTCCACGAAGGATCCTCTATCCTTCGCTACATGGTCTGTCGCTCCTGAATCAACAGTCCACAGAGGATTAGATTTAGTCAAGAATACAGAACTTGACACATATGCAAAGTTCCCAATTGTACAAAGGGTGTGTACCTTCTTTGGCTCGCGACAATCGCGGGCATAGTGACCTTTTTGGTCACAGTTGTAACATTTCACCCTTGAGATATTCTTCACATGAGGACGTTTTCCTCTCTTTTGTTGGTTAATTTTTGGTTTCTTGCAAGGAGGACTTGATCCCTTGTATTTCCACATATTGAACGAATCAATGCACTTGCGCTTAGAGCATGAAGCCCCTTCTGAGCTTAAAGCAACATAGAAAATATCTGTTTCCTGCTCTAATGCCTCGAGGCGATGATCTGCTAGCTCAAGGTGGCGCACAGCATCCTCTAGATCTTCCAAAACATGGTCAAGAGCTTTTAGTGCCTTTTGCTTTTCCATCACATATTGAATTTTCATTTGCCAAATTTCATAGTTGTCACCATTGAGCTTTTCACCTTTGTTCAGCTCGGCAACTATGCTTTTTGTGGCTGAAGCCAATGATTTGAACACATCAGACATATATGCACGAGTTATTAATGCCTATCACTTATGCATCTATTTTGCACAAAACCCATCATATTAATTAATAATTTTAAGTAAGGTTTCAGAATCAAAAGGTCACTATGTTTCCAATCATCCTCCAAAAATCCTAACTTAAAACTATCATTAATATGATTGTCATATGCAAAATCAATTCTATGAAGCTACAAAAACTTCTATTACTACCCACAGCTAACTATCCACAGCAACCAGCAATCACATAAAACAACAGATAATTGACATACAATATAAAAATAATGCTTTCATACAATATTGCTAACAAATAAGTTGTTATATCAACAACAATCAGGTAGTTAACATTACATAAGATGTCCACTAAGCACATTTAATAAATAAAAAAAACAGCCATAACATCTAAAAATGAGGCATCATACAACTAATAGGGAAATCAACTACATGGTCCAATTTCTTTTTCTTTTTCTCTGTAAAATTCTCAGGCATTCTTGACAGCCACGGAATAACAGACGGATATCCCTTAGGATTTCTCCTACGCACATTCAATCCTGGCCCAATCGAAGTCATTCCTTGGGTCGCAGTCTTTGTGGCTCCTACCCGATGATATTCATCTACGAATGCCATTACTAGCTCCTTATAGCTAGTAAATCCTTTGACCTCCCGTAGGCGATTCAACACTCCTTGCCATTCTAGTGGAAGAGTGTTCATAAAGAATCGCATCATCTGAATATCTGGCATGGGACAACCGTTCCATATGACTTCCTAAATTTTGTTGTTGACCTCTATGACATGATCAATTATGTCGTCACTCTCCCATCGATAACCATTCAATTCGGCTATCAACCTGGTAAGCCTTTCCTTTTGTTCATCTGACATTGCGCACAGATGCGCGCGGCTTACGGGGACGCATTGTTCCTGCAACAAATGCAGAACAAAAAAATGGATTACATATAATCCACATAGACATAATTGAAAAAAAAAAAACAAATTCATTTTTTTTTTGGTCAACGGTCAACGGTCAACCGGTTGGGTCGTCGGACCGATCGGACCTGTCAGGGCGGTCGGACCGGTCGAGCCGGTTGGATCGGTCGAGCCGGTCGGACCGGTTGCCCGGGTCGGATGGATCAACCGCACGTGCCGCGCGTGTGCGTGGGCTGACGTTTGACGTCCTGCACGTGCCGCGCGCGTGCCAGGCGGGTCGGGTCGGGTCGCCGGTCGGGTTTCCGGCCGGTGACCGTCCGGCCAAACGAACCGGTGCTGATGTCAGCGATGACGTCACCCCGGCGGTTACCGACCGTTGGGTGATGTCATGCTGACGTCAGCACTGGTCGGTCCGTGGACCGGCGCGTGCCGGTTCGCATGCGCCGGTTCGTCACCGGCACGTGTGCCACACGCGCTGGACGAACCAGCGCGTCTGGGCGCGTCGCGCCCACGCGCAGCGCCTTCTGGCCTCGTGTGTGGGTGCGTGTGGCGTCCCTCGGCGGCGTGCGACGTGTTGCCAGACTCGTCTCGACGTCGCCTTCCTCCCTATGCCTTCAGATTTTGATTTCGACTTACGAAAACTAGGAAAAAATGGCGAACAACGCTCGAGTGTCGGGATTTGTCGCCCCGATCCGTACGGCCGAAATGCTTTTTGCGAAAATCAATCATAAACAGTAAATTGATCGGGAAAAAAACGTGAACTAATGCTCTGATACCAATGTTGGGATCGACAGATCCCCAAAAACCGGATTCGGCACTTAAACCGAACCCCTAAATCAATGTGGAAGATAAGCCCGGGAATTAAACACGTATCACTGATCGTTAAAGCACACCACGGATTCGAGCATACCTTGTTGGCCACAGATTAGACACCGATGCCGTAAAGAGGAAGATAAATCAGTTCTGTTCGATCCGATGTTGAAGAATCGTTGTGAAGGGAAGATGTCGTCGCTTCTTAGCTTTTGGAGAGAGAGAATTCTTGAAGAGAATGAAGAACGTTCGTACAAAATGCAAAGAGGTACATTCTTTCTCTCTCTCATCCCTTTTATAGGTTCCCATTTCCACGGGCCTTATTCCCGTGGGCCGGGCCTTTAGGCCCATCGTGGCCGGGCCAACTTAGGCCCATTTATTAAATCCATCAGTTGATAATAAGCTAGATGTAACTAGGAAGAGTTCACGATTGAGTTGCACGTTGTAGCATTTCGTCTTTGAAGTTGAAGCAGCAAAAGAGGTGGAATAATTGGAGTTATGTGGGTGGTTCTTTTACATATAGGAGGGACTTGTTATTCTTAATTTTTTTTTTAAATTTTAAAATTTTTTATTTATGAATACCAGTGTTTTGGGATTGTAAAGCTCTATCTTTCCATAATCAAGCAAATCTATAATCTATGTTTATATTTTCTTTTTACTAAACCATTTTATTTTCCTCGAATTTCACCATTTCAATGCAATTTACATTTTTCTAGCAATTTTTTTTTTAATCTTTCTCCACACTTAGCTCCACGTTAATGCGCAACCCCTTTGTGGCCTTTAGAAGCGAGGTATGTAACTGTGCAGCGATCTCGGTTGCTCTTGGTGCTTTTTTTTTTTGGCTTTAATAAATATTGATCAAAATTTTCGATATCTTTTGTAAAAATAAATTGTCCGCTTTAATTTTCTCTTAAATGTCCATTAATATTGCAAGATAAATTTACAAATCTCACTTGGATAAATATCATTAATTTTGTACCTGACTTTGAATGTTTGCTAAGAAACTTTATTAATTGAAAAATAAAAATTAGGAGATGTGTGTGCGCCCAGTCACATCCTTTGTCCCATGATGGACCCAACAAGTATAGACTTGGTGCTACTTATCGAGATAATTGAGGTTATTGATGATTTGCTACTATCCAATTGAGTTTCCCTAGAGCTCACCTATGCTTACTATATTCTCTTGCTCATGGATAAGTAAGAAGGTTATTTTCTTTCAAGTTTTTAACTGTAATCACATACTCAGTAATCTTTATTTAGAATACAGAGGATGATGCCTTGATCTAGGAAAGGATGACAAAATGTATTAAACAAAATAATGAAGCCGAAAGTTGAATTATAATTTCTAACATCTGATCTATCATTAATTATTAAATGAGGTTGAGAGGTAAATGGAGCCACTATAAGTTGGGCCGAATTTGGTTAGATAATATAGCCATGTGCAATTTCACGTGTTAAGCATAATAAAATACAAATATTAAGTTAAGATAACATGGACCACTCATATTTTTATTTGCATGTAGATGATCCATAATTTGTATTCCACGGACGAAAGGCATGTTTTGATAAAGTTTCCTATAATCAAGGATGTACGGAAATATAACTGTTCACATAAAGTATGGTAAATTTCATTTTCACTCTTTTGTTATCAAATTGAAGGAGTTCGGTTAGTGCGTGTTTGCATAGGACTCTATCTCTCCTTCCACATGTTTGAAATGTATATTCTTGTTGGATCATCTCAATTAGTAGAAGGACGAATTAGGTTCAAAGTAACGATGTCCAATTCCCCATTGTTATAATCACCATATATACTCGCACTTTTCTTAGAATGATGTTTAAATAAAGGGATAAGCACACTAGAAGTTCTAAAATATATTATGAAATTATAATGAAGTCCCAAAATTTTCAAAAAATGCAATTAAGTCTTAAAATTTGTTACAATGTGCAATTAAGTTCTAAAACTTATCATCAAAGTACAATTGAGTCCTAAAATTTTTCGAAGAGTTCTATCAATGAAAGGACTTGATTTTACTAACTTGACAAGTTTAAAAACTTGATTGTACTTTTTAAAAGTTTTAGGATGCAATTACACTTTCATTACAAATTAAAGGATTTAATTGTACTTTTTGAAAGTTTTATGACTAAATTATACTTTGTTAACAAGTTTTAGGACTTCCAATGCACTTATCCCTTTAATAAATTATGAGTGAGGTCATCCATTAAAGAAAATCAATGAATAGATATACGAAGCAAAGGCGAGGGCTCCTAATTAAAGATTTTCATATACCCACCTTTCAAGAAAAAATGGATGACTTTTAGTCAATTATTTCGGGTCTAATTATAGGCAATGTTTTGAAAATGATACCAAAGACTGAACCGGAGTATGGGCCGATATGCAATTCCTCTGGTTCAACCGATCAACCATTTATACCAATCAGTTTGAATATAATGAATGAAGTAAGAAAAATAAGTAATATTTGCAATGATGATTTCGAAAATGTTATGAGAGAACTCATGTAATATTTGCATGCTTTATAGTATTTTAGGAGTTCTGCAATGAGTAAAAATCAATTTTTTCCTATCACATGCCACTTTTCCAAGATCACCCTAATATTTTCAAGTCACCAACTAGGCTACCGACAATAAGATATTAGACATGATGTCATGCAATGGAAAGAGATGGCACTTCGTTTTATTTTTCATTTTTTTCCATTGACCGGGCTATTGTGACTTCGACATAGCCGGATGCCAACAATGAGTGCTGGGCCAGTGGCCATGGTGGGTTGGGAAGTCATTTGAAATTCACACATAGCTGGTGGTGTTGCTGAGGTCGATTACAAGGATGCGAGCGAGGGCTTATGATTGTCATCAGTTGGGCCGTAATCAGGGTTGAGAGATCCGTCAAGATAAGGCTTGCAAACGATCTCAATGGTAATCACCAGCACTGCTCATGTGATTGCTATGAGCGGGATTCTGATTATGGCCATTCCTTTTCATTTATGATTTTTCTTTTGCTGAGGTATAAGAGAGGTAGTGAGGCTTAGCAAGACACCCGGTCCCGAGCAAAAAAATATGTGAATATTGAGAAAGATGAGCTCTAAAGTTACATTTGGCCGTTTAGATTTCTAATTAAGATAGAACTAGATAGGATAAGATATGAAATCTAGAGAAATTTTCTATATCATATCTACTGTTTGATGATTGCAATAATAAAATTGGATATATTCATATTATATCATATATTTTGTTTGATATAAATGCTTATATGAATCACAAATTCTACAAACGGATATGGTAAAAATCTCTCGTAACACTCTTGTCTTCCTTATTTTTATTTTATTTTTTATTTTATTTTCTTCTCTTTTTAATTAATTTCTTTTTTTATTTCTTTCTTCCCCTTCTATCATTCTCTAATAAAATTTTATTAAATAGAAATTGTACTAATATACCTAAATTACTAAAACACCTAAAATATGAAATAAATATATATTTATATATTGAATGTATATTACAAGATAGAATTAAATTCAAATATATAAATAAAAATAAGATTAAATTGAAAAACTAAATTTTTATTTCTGGTTATTTTGAATTTCTTATATTAGAATTCAAATATTATTTATATTGAAATATAATTTTAATTTGTTAATTTTAAAAATTTGTTATTTGAGAAAAAACTTTCTTATTATAAGTATTAAAAATTCTATCCACTTTTATTCTACCTCCCCTATGGGATAATTTTATCCAGTATATATCAAATTTATATATAACTTTATCCTATCTTAAGCGTGCACCAAACACAAGATAGGACAAATTTTATCCTGATTGCCAAACGCAGTCTAAGTGTATTGTCGAAATTATCTAGCACGTTATTATCAACACTTAGGTGTTTGCCCAAAAAAGATTGGTAGCATGTTAGATTTAAGATGTTCATTGTGGAAATTTACATGAACTTATCTAACACGTTATAATCAACACTTAGGTCTTTGGCCAAAACATATCAGTAGTATGTTAGATTCAAGACATTCATTGCGGAAATTTACATGATGCTACTCTTTAGGACGTACATAATCATCTCCCTTATTGGCAACTTTTTCAAGATGCATTTCGAAAATGATCAAAGGGCTCGTCAGAGTGAAGAGAATTAAATTATTTAAGAATGACAAACACCTTTTCATAGCCTAGATGAGAAGATGGTAAAGTAAAATTTTCCCTGTGAAGTTTCCCCAAGTCTGCTATGGACTTACTGAAGATTACTGGAATAAACGAGAAGTAAATTAACATACAAAAAAGCCCATGTGCTACAAAATGCATAAGAAAAGGCATTTACCCTCCAAGTGCATGGTTCCCACTAGGATTTAAGTCGAAGCACTCAATGACTAATGGATTCTCCGGCAACAAGTTTTATAGTATGTCAATTCACTAGTGCCTCCAGGAACATATTAGACAATTTGATGACAACTTCAAGGGAACAGAAGAGAACCCCCAGACTCAACTACTCTGGATATTCTCAGGAAAGGATCTTAAGAAAAAGTAACACCGGATTACTTGATATAAAGCAATGAAAAGATATGGCAAGGAACTGATGAGAAATTTTGGACAGCTTACACTTCTAGAAAACAGATCTTTGTTTTTGAAGCTGGGTACAGTGAAATATTATTTCAATAGCAATCCCGGAAGAAACGGATTCCTCAACATGGATAGTCAATGAGTAACCAGGTTTCTCAAGCCTACTTGTACATTTTTATTAAGAAGCAGTAGGGTCAAACTCTGACTTGTCTTTGTGACTATCTACAGAAAACAGAAAGGAAAAGATGCTTTCGACACGATCTTGATGGATTACCCTTGTACTTCACTAAACCCAAGTGCATGGAAAATGACACGTTCATAATGTGATCCAGGAGTAAATAACATTTTACTGTGCAATCTTGTATTGATTATGTCATGGAAATGAATATGGTGCTTTGAGTTTGTGAACTATTTGATGTAGTTTATGGACTCATTTGAAACAATTGAGTAGTCAGATTACTAGGAACTCTTACGATTGTGGACTCAAATGATGGTTTTTTACAGCTAGTAGATAATATTACTTCCTAATCCAATTAAAAAAAAAAACAATTGAATAGTCCATATTGGCGCGTATGGAATGAGCTATGACGATGAAGCGCCAAAGAAGTTAAGAGTACAACTAAAACTACAACAAGACGAAAAGAGCAGAATTCAAACATTATCTGATAATAGCAATTAGCAAGTGAACATTTCTTCTTCATACCAGCCCTTCGATGAACATATGAACTTGCAGTAGGCTAAGTAGCTGAGTGATGGTTAGACCATATGCTTTTGCAGTGGAAGCATCTAAAGTAGGTGTTTGGCAAAGCAATTAGATCACCTTCAATCACCTAGCTCATTTTCCTGACATGTCACCACTATTTTTACGGGAGATACTGGACTCTACCTGAGCATATTGGATTTTGGACATCTCTCTTCATGATATGTCGCTCAACATCCAGGGGAGAGTATCAAGTTAAATGCGAATACTATCGTGATCTGTGAATCTTGGAAAGCTGGGGCGAGTGGTTTATGAAAGAAATCTAGAAAACTGGATCCTAGGCCTTTTTCTCTCTCTTTGATGGTTCGACGATATTCTAGCTCGGACTCATTGCAATTTAGAGAGACTCTCACATCAGCATGGGTGATGCTGCTATTGTGGTAAAAACACGGATATTAGGGCATCAAATTTGTACAAAATGTTTTTCTTAATTTCCACCAAGTTAAATCAGCAAGAATTATCATCCAGAAGCAACAGATCAGATCAATTCACTTTTCAGTCAGGTCTACCCTTCTTGTCCAAGATGGTCAAACTTAGAAACAGAAGGAAAAGAATGACTAACAACACTTTATATTTAGCGTCATATTTTCCTCAAGAATACAATGACCAAATCTTGTGATATTGCGTTAATTGATTTTTTATCATCAAGTCACAAAGGCAGGCAAAGTAATACCTATGTATCTCTATATCATGAACTCAAGTAAAACAATTGAACAAGAGACAACTAAACTAACATAAGTTATGATAATTGAGAAGGATATTACCTGCCAATCCATGCTATGATCATACTTCATACTCTCAAGCTGTGAAGCTAACCTTGTAATAAGTGTCTGCTAAAAGAAGACTGGATGAAACTAATCATTGTGGCATGGACATCTAAGGTTTCAAAAGCAGAGTCGACATAGACACCATGTAAAATGAGAGAAAGACGTATAAAGCTATGACAGCCATCACTATGCTCATTCAAGAATCCAGAAGGTAAATGTTTTAACAAAGCCAAAACAAAATCGAATTCTACTCTTGTCAAACAAACAGTCACTATTATCTATATTTAACCAGCAAATGAACCAGCACTACATCTTGTGTATCTCAAAACAATGTCAAAGATGTTTGGATATTCCTATAACGAGCTGTGCACATAAGCAAGATCATGCTCAAGGAGGGAAAATCACTCAAGATAAACTTCATATTGATGCCAATGTCAATCAGAGACTGAACTACTGTTCTGATTTTTCCTTCAAACTTGTCCCTTGCTCTTGCAGTATAGGAAGCAGTGCACTCATCAGCTTCTCTCCCCCGGTCTGCCAAAGCCCAGCCTACAGCCAAACATGCTGGTGGGTCCGATTGAGACTTGAGCATGGCAACAGAGACTTGCTTGCACGTGACCCTATAAGTGAGTGAGTGAAGCTGAGACAAAGCGCTAGGAGATGAAAACATCTAGCGTGAACGGCTCCATGTAGGCTCTGGAGCGCTGCTTGAAGGACATGTGCTTAATTGGATTCTTGGATTTCTTCCCCTTCTGGTCAGTGTATGGCCACTGTTGTCATCATCCAAATGGGCCAACTCCAAAGAAACTCTTGATGCTAAATGAGGCTGCCTAAAAGCCAACACTCATACAAAATCTCTATACAATTCGATGAAAGATTGAGTACCCCCACATTCAATTGATTATTTGCTCAACTATTCTGCTACATTTGTACCATTATCAAGGAAATGAGTGGACATCCCAAACTAGAAAAGGAATGAGATATTCAATGAAGCACCTGCCCACTGTGAACACCACTTGTCAGCACAAGGACGCCATATTGAGAGGCAACAACACCTTGCGCTGGAACATTATTAATGCACAGGCTGCAGAACACTTGCTTCAACATCTTACTACAAAGACAGTTTCTAGCAAATAAAAGCGGCCACTTTGATCGTAGCGTAGCGAGCATGACACCTAAAAGAGACAAATATTGTCAATAAGACGTGTCTAAATATTGACATTCCTCAAGGGTAACCAGATAAGTGGGCCAGCACACAACCCCATATAACAAAACCCCAGTCTTTGCAGCTACATTGACAGAGGTTATGCTAAGCAATTCATCAAACAGCTACAATGCATTGGTGGATAAGTGCCCAAAAGACCCGACAACTCCAATTGTGTTACGATCCCGTTAAAAACAATCAAAACATTTTTAAAGAAAGAGCGACTTCATATCAGCTAATATAGAACTTGAAGAATAACGCCAGTTTCTTCCTTTTGACACCAGGTTCGAGGAGACATGATTAGGCACCTAGATTTACCTGACTCAGTGAATTCAGCGTGGATTGTTTCATGTCGATAAGAATTGGATTGTGGTATTAAGATCCCCCTCCCAACGTCCTTCATAATCCTCGTCGGAGAGGCGTACTTTATATAATCTTGGTGTACTCAAGGCACCATTGCAGAATATATTCATCTTTGGGCACTGCTTCACAATAATACGCCACAATGATGGGAACATGAAGGTGCAATTCACGAAGGAGAAGCTCTCAAGGCTTGGTAAACCATCAAGTGTCAACCGCCACAGCTTGGGGAAAGAGATCTCCTCTACTCCATTTCCATCATCTGTTACCACGTCTTCCATCGCACCGCAATTTCCTAGGGTTAGCCATTCAAGATTCACCAAACTTGTCACTGCTGAGGAAGTCCCCATATGAACTAAACAACCGCAATCCTTTACTTCTAATTTCGTCAATCTCTGGAATGCAGTCGGGGATGGAAGTATGATTGATAAACTTGAGCACTCCAAAACGAGCAGAGTTTTAATCTGTTTAAGGATTTCAGCCATCAAGGAGCCATCTTTCCAGACTCGATGGAGTTTACACAGCTTATTCAGCTCAAGTTGCTCCAGATTTTTGAGCTCCTTGAGAGGTGTTTCCATGTCAGTTAATTCTCCATAAGGAGTTGCTCCCCCATGTCCACACACATCTTCTGGAAATATATCCCCGAAGGAACTACAGGATAGAGAAAGCTCTTTTAGATCAGGAAATCTGTGGAGAAGGAAGTCGGAGGGAAAAGCGACGTTCTCATCATGGTAGCATGCCAACTCTAGCTTTGTGAGACCGCGAAAGACGTGATGTTGCTGCATCATCATCATAACATCCTCGCTCGTCAATGTCAATTCCACCAAGTTTGGGATGACCTGTGTAAATCGCTTTTAATTAGGCTACCGGAAGTAAATACGGGGCGTAGCCACAGCGCAATGACTAAAATGTCCTTTTATTTTTGGGAAAAGAGGAAAAAGAACCCAAGAGCAAATGCAAGGGATGTTTGTTTTTTAGTGGTTTGCCCAATTCAATGAAAATAAATTGCGCGAATTTGGATAAAGACAATTATTTGTCGATCGTACCCCAGCTATTTTAATTGTCAACTAATTCAATCCATATGTTCAAGTGTGTGAATTTCAATAAGTTCATAGCAAAAGCTCAACACAAAACTTATTTGTTCTACCAAATCGTGTTACGTATACAGTAAGTAGATGTGTTTCAATAGTAAGGTGTTGTATTAATATGTTGCACTCTGTTTTCTAAGCTGCAGTTCTTACATCTATTTTATTATACATTACGACTAGCACATGGCTTCACCGTTTTTTATGACTCTGAGCATGAACAAATGATTGGTGATAAAATATTGAATGAGCTAAGAAACAAACTAAAAGTACATAACCCCAAATAAATGGACGTTTTTAGCATTCTACTCAGTTCGAAACGGTGTGTTGGTCTATCATTGATATAACACTCAAAGTAAAGTTGGTAATTTCGATTAAACAGTAATAATTTCAAAAGCGTTCGTAAGCCATTGAAATAAACATTGATAGATTATTAAAGTAGTTGGTGATTTTGAAATTATAAAGAAATATTAGCACGTTTCAAGATATATAAGGTAAAAAAGTTGGCGAGTGACTAAATCAATTGGTGCCTTAATTTAATGAGTGCTGGTTTACCAATCAAATCATCGTTTGTATATTAAAATAAAAGTCAGTGATTTGAAAGGCGGTAAATGCCACAAGAATAAATATTGGTTGATTATTAAAGTAGTTTGTCATTTGGAAATGTTGGTACCTTTCAAAACCTAACAAGATAAAAAGTTGGCAATTAGCTAAAATTAGTTTGTATCTTAATGGGAGAGACAGTATAGCAATCAAATTAAGTTCAGTAAATTCAAATAAATTTAGTAATTTCAAATACGTTGGCGAACCTCAAGAATATAAGTTGATAGATTATTAAAGTAATTGGTAGTTTTGAAAATAGAAAAGAAAAAAGGTTTGTGTTTTTCAGAGCCTATGTGAGCAAGTTATCCGCTGTTTTTTATAATTAGCAACCAGGTTCACCATGGAACTTTGTTTCAGATGAACAAAATACTAAAAAAAATTTCACTTTTGGGGGATGAGTAGGTCAAATAAAATTAAATAGGTACATCCCAGCCATAAGACATGAGCGGCTCGTTAGAAGCATGACTATTTATGCAAGAATTCCAATAAATGTTTCTTTTGTTTTCAGAGTCAAAGCTGAGATCACTAGAATATACCAAAGAATACGAGCTCGAAATAATTAATAGCAATCAATCTTCGAATTTCTAACAATTCATGGGTGTGTTATGGTGAGTATTAATAAGCATGAAATGTTTGACAATTTTAATTTATTGTAGAAAATAACAAAGCACAAATAGCTATATACATAAACCAATGAAGACAACGGAAGAGAGATAGGATTACGGTACCTCTTCAAAAGGAAAGAGTGTAGGTTGGTTCGGGCCGGTAGTTGTACCTATTGAGAATAGCCTCATCTTGTCACAGTGTCTCGCTCGCAATTTCTTCAAGAATGGCCATGTTAAAGCATGGCTATTTCCGTAAAATCTCCTAAGTTTTGGCAGCTCAAATAATCTCAGGTCGGTTAATTGCGGGAGGAAGAGATCTCCTGCACTCGTCCCTACTTCGCCTTCTACTGCTATAATTTCCTCCACTCCACAATCTTGTACTAAAAGTTCTTTGAGTTGAGTCATACTTTTTGCTATCGAAACTGGAAATAAGCTTTTGAGACTCTCACAGTTTTTAGCCTTCAAGCACCATAAGCATTCAAATGTAAAAGTCCCACAAGGAGGTCCACTCCACACGTGCTTCAATTTCTGAAGTCGTTTCAATTTTAATTTTCTCAATTGAAATGTGCTTGTGGAATGAGATCCACTCATATTTAACTCTTGCATTTGAAATACTACTTCTAAAGAATCACAATCGGTCACTTTTAACTCCTCTAGATTTTGAAATCTCGTGAGGATAGAATCCGATGAGAAAATGGATGAAAGTTTCTCACAATACTCCACAATTAGCTTCTTGAGTTTGGTAAAGGCATTTGAAGGAAGCTCATCAAGCCATATCTTCTCCATGTTATCCATATGCGAGATCTTCATCGACTCCATACTAGGAAACCTAACCTATTATTTTTCATTTTAATTCGTTAAAACCAACTCTCTGTCAAAGAAAATACTTTAATTTCTAGGACAAGGAAAATCATAGGAGAAGCATTATTAGTAGAATAGTAAGAAAATAAAACTAGATGCACGTTATTTTCTTTCAAGCAGATACCACCCCTTAGCATCCATTCTCCTAAAGAGATCTTGTCGTATTATTTAGGAGTAGAAAGCATACATTTTTCCTAATATGTATCAAACATTATGTTTGAGCAGTACCATAACCCATACCCTCCAGTCTAGCCTGTCTTAGATTTCACACATTACAGCACACAT
The DNA here is from genome assembly GCA_007663325.1 of Eucalyptus pauciflora. Classification (NCBI taxonomy): domain Eukaryota; kingdom Viridiplantae; phylum Streptophyta; class Magnoliopsida; order Myrtales; family Myrtaceae; genus Eucalyptus; species Eucalyptus pauciflora. The sequence goes on along the minus strand of VMYD01000024.1, from coordinate 4,177,642 downwards.
ACACAATAGCCAATTTACTTTCCAATTTCTTTGAGCCATTTAAAAGTATAGCTGGTGCATTGTAAGGTATTAACGGGAAAAACAAACAATTAGCACAAACCAAACCTCCATGGATCTTGCACTTCAAAATTTTCTCCGACAAATTATAGTCTCCCGGAAAACACGACAGATACCGAAGAAATAATCCAAAAATTAGATCAAAAGATGGAAAGAGTACGGTAGGATGGGATTCTTCAACCACTAGCTGGTTTGTTTCTTAATATAGTTTAGTTATTCGATATCTCCCCAGTTTCTCCCTCATTTGTAATTATCCGATTTTCCTCCAGCTGTCACAAATCTAAACCTGACTTTCTACATGCTTCTGTTTGACATAAATTGTTACCGGATCTAGATCTCTTCATCATCAATTGGTATCTGAGCTAGATCTCTTCATCATCAACTGGTATTAGAATTCTGCTTTGACTGCATCTTATCATTGTGCGATGATTCCAAACCAAAGGCCAATGCTATGGTACCAATTTTAGTTGCTACACCTGCATTTCTGATCTAACATGCTCATGAATAAAATTCATGCCCATTGAAGGTTCAGCCCCCATGCTTGCTGATATGGAGCCGCTCCATGTTTGGTATAATATTCTCTTTGAATATTGTTTCAATATTTATTAAATCTGGTATATTGAAATTTGAAAATAATAAGGGGTTATTAAGGTTATTACGTTAATTGGTATGACGATTATTATTATTATTATGATTCTCATGTAATTTTAATAGTTTTGACAAGATTATTACGACGATTACCGCAATTATGATCATCATAAATCCTAAATAATCTTGAAGTGATTAAACTTATTTTTAAGGATCTAAGAGAAGATTTTAACAGTTTCGGTAAGAATTTCATAGATTCAATCAAAAACTATAAAGAAGACATGAAAACGGTCCAAAATTAATTCTCTAATGTGCAAAAGGCCATGGATGAGTACTATCAATATCTTGAAGAGTCAAATAAGGACTCTTGCTGATGAGAAGAATAGTGAAGCGAGTGGGATAAGATTGAACTAACTAATATGGATGAATTTATTGAAACACCTTATGTAATTTAATAAATTCATAAATGTAATTTTTCCTATTGATCATTCATAGCCCTCTCCAGTAGCCCTGCAAGGGTCGACCGCCCTTGCCATGACCTGGGGAGGGTTGTAGGCTCTCATGGTGGGAGGGGCTGCTCCCTGTTTAGCCCCTCACCCCTCGACTTGTGATGTTTCGCAGGATTATTTTAATCTAGTTTTCGTATTCACTGTTTTTCTACTGTTAGATTTTCTTCTTATTTTAGTCCTTTTTCTGTTAATTTTTGTAAATTTTTCCAATGCGGCAATAGGGAAACAACACACTTCTGTGCTGGAGGAAACTCCATGACTGCATTAATTGCCACGTATGACCGCAAATATGATAAAAAAAATGCAGATTTTCCATCTGCAAATAAACAGAAGACTTTTTTTTTTTTTTGGCTAAGAATAAACAGAAGACTTTACAAGTCCTAAAAAGTGCAATTATTAAGACTTGAATGCATGTAAAAAAAAAGTTGAGAACTTAAGTGCGGAACTGACACCGCTTTGGGACTCTTGATGTCCTGCATAAAATTTAAATTTGAGCTGACCTCTTTAGCTTCGTTCAGACTCTAAATTAGTTAAAAGATATTTAATTGGAGCTTAGCTTCTAAATATTATTTGTATTTCAGTTACAGTATTAATGAAACATCACATTAGTCTAAAATTTGAATACGAAAGAAAAATATATCAAGCTTTTGAAACTTATGATATATGTGTCAATATGTTTATTATAAAGAAGTAGCTTTAAGTTGTATGTTATTAATTTAAAGTAAAAAATTTGTAAAAGGAAAATGATAAGTTAGCAGAAACCACACCACAGAACCTTACATTGTCTAGCTCAAAGCATCAGGGACAAGAAACAAGATATGCCATTAGAGAAGAATGTGCACAAACCTTTTCAACCAACAAAAGTGGTTGTTGTGTTGGAATGCTACCCTGTAGTCTTCTACAGCCAGCATCACCTAGAATCACCTCCACAGCTTTACAATCTTCAACGGTAAACTCTTTCAAGGAGGGCCACTTTGAAATATGCTTCCCATGGCAGAAACTTTTGAGTTTTATCATTTTGTGAAGATACAAAGTGACAAGTTGAGGAATTACAATTATGTCAAGAGCTTCTTCAAGCTTCTCCTCTTCTCTAGCAACAATGTACTCCATCTCTCCACAACCACCTAGACCAAGATACTTGAGTTGTACCAGACTTTTTGCCATAGACATTGTAAAAAGGTTTCTCACACGTGGGCAATCTTCAACTATCAAGGACTTCATACTTTGAAGCAACTTCTTCCACGTGAATGAAGGAATGACATTCAATAGGTTGGGACATTGCTTCACCTCAAGGACCTTTAGTTCGCAAATGGACTCATTGGGCATCTCATTCTCCCAAAGTACTCTTGATTGAATTGCTGTTAGATGTAGCTCTTTTAAGTTGGGAAATACAACCTGCAGAAGCATCACCTGGCTAAAGTCACAATGACCGGCATTGAACCAAAGTTTCTTATGAATGCAAAGCATCGGAAAGAAGAAAGCAAATCACATAAGCAGCGATAAAGCTGAAATAAAGGAAAGAGGAAAACCTTCTTGTTAAATAAAGAATGTGGACTTTCATCGAAACCGGAAGATCCCTCATTCATCGTCTCCACTCTTGGTGCTGGCAGCCACAGTATGAATGCCTTGAGTTTAGTGCATTTCAGAATCGATAGATTTCTAAGGGAGGGAAACTCATATGCACAACTTCCAGAGCTGAAGCTAATCAAGCTCTTAAGGGAATAAAGCTTCAATGTACATAAATGAGAGAACTTCACTGCCTTCAACTTTTGCTCTTCATTTTCTTCGATGGCAACTACTTCCTGCATCTTATTGCAATAAGAAACATCTAGCATCTCAAGTTTATCAAGAGTCCCGAATGTATCATATGTGAAGAGATATCTCAGACTGTGGCAGTTGCACAAGCTAACGTTTGTCAGATTAGGAAAACTCAATGTTGCTTGGGAGCTACTTGTCACTAACGCATCCAGCCTCGGCAGGTCCCACAACTTCACTTCGTTTAAGTTTAGGAAGACCGGACTTTTTGGCCTTTTCTTTGTATCGACATCAACATGTTCGATTAATGATTCCAAAGAGATACAGTTGACCACCTCGATCATTTTCAAGCTCTGGAACACCTCTATTATATTCGATGGAAAAATATGAGACAAATTTTCACAATCTCGGATTTTGATGAATGCTAGTTTGCGGAATGATTCTTTAGAAAGTTCATTGTGCCATATCCTCATCAACCCACATGACATGAGGGTCAACTTCTCCAAGCTCAGAAAATGAACCTGTATGAAGGGACCATATGTTAGTTTCTCGACCAAGAACTCCTAAAACTCCTGATTTGGACGATGTTGGTTTACGCATGATATGTGCTCTGTAATATATTCTCAAAAATGAAGTTGGTTTACCCATGATTCGTGCTCTATAATATATTCTCAAGAATGAAGTTGGTTACCCGAGATTATACCATTGTCATAGAAAAACAACAGATGGATGGTGCAGCAGGATTTTTTAAAGGACATGCTGACAAACGGAGTTTTTAACAGCTTCATCGAAATAAGATTACCGTTACCAAGAATAATTTCTAGGATCAACACAAAATAGAAAATTCAACACATATATTGAAAATAATTTATAGGATATACATAAAATAAAAAATTCCAAACATATTTACGCACATTTAGATTGAAGAAAAATGTAGCTCTAAACAAATTGGCCTATTGAATATTATATTTAGTTTTTGATTTCGGAGTCACGTAATAATCCGGCAATTAACATATAAGAGTATAGAAAAATTTATATGACAGAAGTTTGTTTAGAGCCACATTTTCACAAAAGATAAAATTGAAGATAATTCTAAAATCAATACATTAATGTGTTTATAATTTAAAATCTAAATAATCAAATTTGAGTAAACTTAATACCTTTTAACACAAAACATTAAATGATACAATTGTTACTAATAATTTTTTTCGTTTGGTTGATAAACGCATATTACTTTGTTAAAATTATACATAATCTCTTGATTGAATTCTGGTTAGACGTAACTCTTCTAATTTAGGAATACAACCTATAGAGGCATCACCTGGCTAAAGTCACAATGACTAGCATTGAAGCAAAGTTCCTTATTTATGTAGAGTAACGCAAAGAAGGAAGCAAATCACATGAACAATAATCCAGTCGAGATAAAGGAAAGAGCAAAACCTTATCGTCAAATAAACAATGTGGACTTTCATTGGAACCAGCAGTTCCCTCATTTGTCATTTCCACTCTTGGCGTTGGCAGCCTCAGTATGAATGCCTTGAGTTCAGTGCACTCCAGAATTGACAGGTTTGTGAGGGAGGGAAACTCAAATGCACGACTTCCCGAGCTGAAACTAATCAAGCTCTCAAGGGAACAAAGCTTCAATATCTGTAAACGAGAGAACTTCATTACCTTCAACTTTCGCTCTTCACTTTCTTCCATGGCAACTACTTCCTGCATCTTATTGCAATAAGAAACATCGAGCATCTCAAGTTTATCAAGAGTCCCGAATGTATAATATGTGAAGAGATATGTCAGACTGTGACAGTTGCTCAAGCTAACGGTAGTCAGACTAGGAAGACTCAAAGTTGCTCGGGAGCTACTTGTCACTAACGCATCCAGCCTCGGTAGGTCCCACAACTTCACTTCGTTTAAGTTTAAGAAGACCAGAATTTTTGGCCTTTTCTTAGTATTGACGGCAACATGTTCGATTAATGATTCTAAAGAGGTACAATTGACCACCTCAATCATTTTCAGGCTCCGGAACACCTCTATTATATTTGATGGAAAAATATGAGACAAATTTTCACAATCTCGGATTGTGATGTATGCTAGTTTGTAGAATGATTCTTTAGAAAGTTCATTGTGCCATATCTTCATCAACCCACACGACACGATGGTCAACTCCTCCAAGTTGGGAAAAAGAACCTGTATGAAACGACCATATGTTAGTTTCTCGACCAAGAACTCCTAAAATCCTGATTTGGATGAAGTTGGTTACCTATGATAATATGCTCGATAATATATTTTCAAGAATGAAGTTGATTACTCGAGATTACCATCATCATATAAAAACGACAAATGCATGCAGTAGCAAGAGGCTTTAGAGGACATGCAGACAGGGTTTTCAACTGCTTCGTCGGCAATAAGACTACAATTACCGAGAGTAGTTTCTACAATGAACAAATAATAGAAATTTCCAGAGATATTTACGTACATTTTGATCGAAGAGTATAGGCAAGGACATGCTAGAGTTGACACCACCAAATGCTTGTTGTAAACCTGCGTTAGCTGTTATTATTTGTTGCTTTCCTTCGAATGAAGAGAATGTCATCATTTTGGGGCATCCATATATCCTCAATCTTGTTAAGGTTGGACAGTGAATACGGGATGTTCCACGATAGAATGTTCTGAGATTTGGCAATTCCTCAAGAGATAAGGAGGATAATAGAGGGAACTCTAAAGTGTGCATAGATGCAGCTTTCTTTGATTCTTCTTCTTGCACATCCATAATTTCCTCCAACAATTTACATCTCGCTACTTTTATTTCTTTTATTTGTTGGAGTGCTTTAGCCATGGAAGAAGAAAAAATAAACCTCAAGTTCTCACAACCTTGCACCTTCAGTACCCTTAAATTTCGGAAACACAATGCTATTCTTCGATTCTTGTTCCATATGTGTTCCAACTTTGGTAAGTCACTCAAGGTCAATGTGGTCAATTGTGATAGAATCTCGACATCCGCTGTCAGTCCTTCAAGGTCGAATACTTTTCGTATAATCTGACATCTTTCAATGGCGATGGCTTCCAAATTCTGTAGCTTTATTACCAAATTGGATGGGAAGATGCTCATGAGGAATGCACAATCCTTTACCTTCAAAACTTTTAGGGTGTTGACATCTGAAGGAAATTGAGAGTTCCATATCTCTTTCATTTTGGGAAGTTCAAACAGTATCAAAGACTCCAACCGGGGCAATGAAACCTTAAAAAGGAGAATCACGTTATGAAGGCATATGCATCGGTTTTTCTTTAACAACAAGGAGTGAATAACACCACATAATCTCACAATGGTTATAACTAAAAGCCATGAACAGGCGTTGTCTGTGAAATATTAATAAAGGAAATAATCTCACATAATATATTTCAAGATGACGGAAAAAAAGGCCGAGTAGTGATTTTTGAATTTTACCTTTTACTTCTTTAAATTTTATGAACTTTTACACTTGACTTATCATTTACCTTAGTATCTACTGGGGCTCTATTATATATATGACAAGAGGAGGAAGTTATAATCCCTGAGTTATTGAGGTTATTGAATTTACGCTCACATTTTGTGCTTTCTAAATTTTACAAATTAATGGCATAGACTCAATTAATTTTTGTTAGTCATTAGTTGTGGTCTTATATAATATTTCAAATGACTGTAAAAAAACATCTCAATTATTTACACCTAAAGGTCGTGACCTAACAACATATTAAGTGAAAGAAAGACATAGAACGAAATTTAATGTGATAGTTTATTTAAAGGGCTAGTAATTGATAAACCGAATAAAATTGTACTTTTAATTGATTAGAATGTGTGATTTGAGTCTGGCATTTTTCTTCAAAGTATTCCAAAATATAAAAAGCATGCCTTATTAAAAGATTGAAAGTAAAAAGTAATTATAAATTTATGAAGTAGTCAGAAAAATTTGTTGTCCCCGTGCATAACATGAGCTAAAATTCTAGTATAACTGTAATGCAGAATGGATTTTTTTTTTTTTTTTTTGGGTCTGGATAATGCGGAATGGATGACTTATCGGACCAAAGTCAGAAAGGGGTTCATCAATTTAGGAGCCATGGTTGGCCATAAGATCCATGAACTGGTCGCAGCAGCACCATATGGGCCTCAAAGTAAATTTCAGCAATGGGTTTAATTCTACCTATATAAGAACCTACAATACCCTTTCTCGTCATAAAAAGATAATTTATGTGGAGAGTTATTCATGTAACCATTATGGTTACAAGTTCTGACCCATTTAAATTAGTTTCACTTTTTTGACCCATTTTTAGTTGGGTTTTTAAAAGCCCTTAACTCATATACAACCCATATAAATAAAATATGAGTCCAAAAATGGGTTCATGACCCATTTTAACACCTCTAGTAACCAAGAAAAACAGTTACTTAATTTAATAAATGATTTTAGTCGAGCATCATGCTTTTGCAGTTGGGTCACTCTATAAACATAATTTTAAGATAATTTAAAAAAGGATTCCCATATTTTTATTCTATACTAACGGGATAGTTACAGAAACTGTTAAATCCAAGCAATAGTAAACAAATGAATGCTCGATGTATTTCTAATAAATACTTTGACGAATATTTTATTACCAAAAAGAAAAAAGAAATTTAAACATGTGCAGCCCACAAAAATTCTACTAGTAATATTAGAAAAGTAGTTAGAATGTAGATTTGTGGGAGATTTAATCACCACCGAGGGTCCATATTACAACCAGAAATAAGGAAAACAAATTGACCTATTGAATATTAACAATTAAATTCACCCATTTAATTTTATTTTATTTTTAGTTATTTCCTTCACTTTAATCAATCGGATATAACGGAATTCTACATATGTCCATTTATTTTTAAATAAAGGTCACAAAAATTATATAGGCCGTATATGCTACCATTAAACAATGATGAACTTCTAGATTATTTAAAAATATATATATGCACCGTACGGTGCTTCTTTAACTACGTTGATAATATAACACAAATAAATTGAGATGTAATTAACTAATGATAAATGTTTTTATATATTCAGATACCACATAGCAATATCATTTTGCAAAATTAAATTACTGTTTGTCTTACTTATTCTGGAAAACAAAATCTCAAAAACACATTATTTATCCAATTTTCTATGTCCTATTATACCCTCGCAGATCCATGCCCAAAATCTCAAAAACAAATTATGTACCTGTTGCCCGTTGAAGAAATCGATCGAATGGTCCGCGGTTTTACAGAAGCTCATCATCTCCGGCAAGTTTCGTAATGTCAAGCTACGCAAATTGCATAACTTCACTTTGGTATCATCATATATTTCATCTCCATCTTCATCCGCCTCAGCATCTGCAACAATTTGCTGCATCAAGTGGCAACTGCTTATTTCAATCTCTTCAAGCAGCAATATTGTTCTCTTCATAGACAAAGGAAACAAATGTTTGATTTCACCACAGTTATCTACTTTCAAAATCTTTAATTTGCTGAAAGATTCTAAGGCAAGACAACCGTGACAAATCTTTTTCAAGTTGTTCAGATTCTCAAGAAATAAAGATTCCAATCCAGTAAATGTAGTGCACTTGACATTCCTGATAGAGCAAATGACATTCTGAAAATAGGAGCTATTTTGTACGTGAAGATGCTTCAATTCCGGAAATCCTTCGATGCACAAATCATGATTGCTATCGACGCCATGTCGCAATCCATCCAAGTGGAGATCTTGCGTTTTCTGCAAGCAGCTCAACATCCATTCTTCAATACGAAGATTGCTTGAATCCCGCTTGAGCTTTAAAGTTCTGGATTCTTTGTATTCGCCCGACCAATCCCGAACGTCCCCAATATGGATTTTATGTTTGTTTAGTTTTCCAAATGGTAGGTCTCTTGAGAGTTTGGTATAATGAGGAATGGCAATGGACAGAGTGCTCAATTTTTTCATGTTCTTCAACTCAACTAGGCTGGCGTTACTTCGTTGTGCTTCATCCTCAGCCTCCCATTGATCAAAACCATCTTCCATATACAATTCTTCCAAATTAACCAAGCTTCCAAGCACGCCAGGTTTAATAACCTTAAGCTTGGTGCACGATGTCAAGTTCAACAATCTTAATTTTGTTAGTTGACCTATTTCTTCGGGCAGCAAAGCAATTGTAGATCCCCCTAGATCTAGGAATTGCAATCCTTTTAGCTTTCCAAGAACAGTCACATCCTCCAGATGGCACTCATAAAGATACAGCGACTTGAGGTTTTCAAGGAACTCAATCGACGAAGGTAGAGAGGTGAAAAACAGGCCAGTAAAATCCAAGACTTTGAGCTTTTTCATAGATTCAAAAAATAACTCGGGAACTTTGCGAGACGGGTTGTTTTCAGCTAATATAAGTATCCTCAAGTTTGGGCAGTCCAATTTTTCAGGAAGCTCATCAATGTCAACAAAAAGGATGGATATCGCGGTGCATTTTCTGAGCTGATCGTTTGACCATTCATTAAACCCAAAATCCTTCCTCCCGACCAAGGCGTTCCATTCCATGAAAGATATAGAAATGGCCGCGTCAACATGTATGTCATGCATTCTGAACCATTCCACGTCATCACTATCTAATAACAAAGAAGAGTCTTGCAAGTTATGTAGATCCACAATCAACTTATCTCTAGCATTTTCAATGGTGTTGCTGAATTTTTCAAATAAACCCAAACCCATGCAATACATAAAGGCATCCTTCAAGCAAATGATCCCAGAGTTTAGAGCACAGATCAAGAACAATGATTTGATCCTCTCATCTTTTAAGTCATTGTAGGTTAGTTCCACCAGTGATTTCACATCCAACACATTTATATTGTTCGAAGCAGTCCTCCATGCAGCCAAATCTCCGTGCTTCAACGTTTTTGCCAACGAAACAATCAAAAGTGGCAAGCCCCCGCAATTCTTGACCACTCCATCTATTAATTCAGGATAATTAACTCTGTCCCCCAATGTCCTTTCAAAAAGTCTTCGTGCTTCCCCATGCTCTAATTCATTGAGTTGGACTTCTCTGTCAGAATTCATGTCATTGCGCAAAACATCTCTATAACTAGATGTTATCAATAGCTTGCAACACTTTACTTTATTATTATCTCCACAAGGGATTCCAACTTCTTTCAAATCTAACTTCTTCCACAAATTATCTAAAATTATGAGAATGCTTTTGTTATGATCCCTCTCTATCCTTTTACATAAAAGATCTGCTCTCCCACGAGCAGTTTCCTCGTTCATTAGTTTCAGACCTAGTGCATAAGCGATTTCTCCCTGGATTCTTTTTACATCCAGATTGCGTGATACATTTGCCATGGCAACTACATCAAACATCTTCTCATGCTTAACTCGCCTTTCCACCTCCTCCAAAAGCTTGGACTTACCAACCCCACCTACTCCCCACACCCCAAGCACGCAGACCTTATCATCAACTATAGCCTTTATTACTTCCTCCGTGATTTTGGCCCTGGACTCTAGGACATCTTGTTTGTTGTCAACGGATCTTGCAGTGGAAGTTATAGCGGTGACAATTCCTATGGGAGGACTCTCATAGTAGACCTTGCGGAAGTTATTATTTTGACTTTTCTCATGGAGTTCATGAATGACTCGAGTCATCTTCTTCACCTTCTTGCCAATTGGATGTCGCACCATGGGGTTTGGAAGCCACCCACGGAAGCAATCATTTTTTGCACTTGCGCCATGTTTTAACAGGTTTTCTGCTTCCTTAGCCTTCTTTTCCACACTCTCCAGCCAATCCTTAACATCCGCGTATATAAGCTTTCCATCATACATGGCTTCATCGACGGAGCTCTGCACCCTTTTACTCGCATGCTCTACCTCCTTGACTCCATTTTCGAGATCTTCAATGTAGCACTTGTAGCACAACACGTACCCAAATTGACGTCCAATGGGAGCAAAGAGGTACTCGCCGAGTTTCGACACTAGATTTGACGCTACGGAGGTAACAAATGCCTCGGCCATAATTTCTTCTTCAATTTCTAGAATCTCCCTAACCCCCCTCCCTCCTCCCTTTCTTTGTGGTCCTCTTCTTGGTGCCTTCTTTTATTATTCGCTTGAACAAATGGGTGCAAAGGAAACTGGCAAGAGAACGGAACTAATAAGTTAGAACAGTGAAACAAAACCAATAAATTAGAACAGTGAAACAAAACCAGAGAGAGAGAGAGCGCGCTTGGAGTGTACGGAAGCAAGAGCGATGTAAATAGAGACTGACGAATATCAGCAAGAGCAACTTAGAACGTAGAGTTACTTGGGAAAATACTTGGTTGCTCCACGATGGCTCACTGCCCTCGGTGCACACCAAGCAACACGTTACTGGTTTACGTGGAGAACTTGCAGATGATCTCAAGTGGACAAAGCAACGCGTTACTGGTCTACCATGTGCACTAGAAGCCTAATTTTTTATTTTTTTTCTGTTCTTGTTGGACATGTTTTCTTTCATACTAGTTCAACAGTCGTCGATTCTTTTGAATATCGATAGTCAGAATCATTTGGTACTTTTTCTCATCATTTTCATGATTTCACAAGAAAGCAGTAAGTAGAGGTTACAAATCAAAAGATTTCGGATAATTCTTAGAGAGCTAGTAATTATTCTGATGTTTCTACCATCCATCACTTATTTTGATAACATGTGCTTCTTAGAGCTTAACAAATGCTGTGTCAACCACAAATTAAAAGATAATTTCTTTAAAATGGCCACATCCAAATGTAGAGATTCTAAATTAAAGTATAACATTGCTCCAAGTAAAAATTTTGAATATTGCTTTATTTTAAATAAAATAAATAGGGCGGGGCTATTTTTATCCCCTCTTTGGCTTGGGAAAATATTTTATTTGATCGAAATAACCTTCTATGTTCTAATAGCCGGTGCTTGTTAGGGCTTAGTAGATGCCATGTCAACCATAAATTAAAAGATAATTTCTTTAAAATGGCCACATCCAAATGTGAGAAATTCTAAATTATAGTATAACATTGCTCTCGGTAAAAATTTTGATGTTTTTTTTTTATTTTAAATAAAATAACTAGGGTGGGGCTATTTTTATCCCCTCTTTGGCTTGGGACAAATATTTTATTTGGTCCAAATAACCTTCTATGTTTGGTAACAAGGTGAATCACCATTTTACCCAACTTTTTTTCTCTCTCATGTCCTCTTCACCTTCTACGTTTATTTAAAATTCACTCTATATCCTCCATGTTTGAAAATCAATTAATCATCAATTAACCATGCTTTTTCATAATTTTTTATGGATTTAATTTTGTAAAATTATTAAAGTTTGTAATTTTGGTCCATAAAATATTTCTTTGCTTAGATAGTTAATTCTTCAATGTAGCTTTTTCTATTCAACTTAATCATAATGCGATGACGTGCAGTCATTTTTATATAAAGCACTACTGAATCTATTGACTTGAACAGTGTTTGCGTTGCCCTAACTCTCTCTATGGCACGTACACCCACAACACAAATACGTAAATTCATCGTTCATCAATAAAAAAAACTTGCAATTGAGAAATTGATTAGTTGATAATTGTATAATGCAAGGGGGAAATGATGAGGACATAAATCATCACTGCGGTTCTATCTAACTAGCCCAAATCAATAATTGCAAATGACCATTAGACAAACACGAAAAAAAAATAATAATAAAGACAACATAAAATCACAACTTTATTGACACACAACTTGGTATTAAGAAATTAATTAGTTGAGAACTAGTGTGTAATATTAGAGGGAAACAAAATGATGAAGAGGAACAGATATCACCGAGTATCTTGATTGCCCTAACGCGTCACGCGCCATCCGCTCGACGAAATGCCTAAGCTAGATCTAAAAGTTCGTGTTGAGAAAGTCCGTTCCCGAGCTCCAATCGATCGTCTACTTGCCATGCGGGTGTCGCACTGAGGGTTGAGACAGGGGAGACGGCGTTGGGAGGCCTCGGGTCAAGCGGCTTTTGTCGGCCATGCCTAGCCATGCCAGATCTCGGCCGAAGTAGGGGGACGCCGAGCTAGTTCTCGGCTGGCGACGGTGGTTGGCCGAGAATTGGCCCTTGGCCTGGGCTGGGCGAGACATTGCCAGACTGGGTGTGTGGTTAGCCCGATGCAAGCGATGGCACTCCCCGCGGCCACCTCCGTCGGGGTGAGGTCGACAGAGCGCTGCGAGAGGGAGGGGGAGGAGAGCAAGTCGGGCCTACCTGGGTACCGTGTCGGATGCGGGTTGGAGTGGATCCGGGTAAGGTCTTTAGGGTTTGGTATTCGAGCTGGGATGATTTAGGCACATTGGGCTTATCCTGCTTTAATGGGCCAGGCTTACTTCATTTCGTTTTTAATGGGTTGGGCCTTTTACTGTAAGCCGGACTGGACCCACGTTTCAGGTCCAGATAGGCCGCTGGTTGGTGACTCGGGTCAGTTCCAACACGGGTGTTTTTTTTTGTATATTATAATATTATTTTAATATTAGAAATATATTTTATTAAAAAATCAGAAGAATTTTATTTTTTCTAAAAAATTAGCAAAAGGCTTAAAAATGGCTTTTGAGTGTTTTTCTCTTGAAAATGCATGAAAAGGAAAAATCAAACCGTGATGTTTTTTTTTTTTTTGTCAGTCATATTCTATTCCTACTCTAACTTTCATTCTCAGGCTTTTGCCTTACCTCCTTGCAGGGCGTGGGAGTCGAAATCCACTCCTGAAACTAATTTGTCCCAACCCCAACCCCCTTGAGAAGGTGGGAATTTGAACCCCTCACCTCTCCCTTCTAAGTTGGAAGGGTGGCCATTGGGGCAAACCCCAGAAACCGTGATGTTTAAAAAGTATTAAGTATCAAAATCGCATTAGTTAATTAACTAGTGTAATTAATTTTTCGACCTAAGTCCTTTGATTGTGTAGAAGTGAACTATTTCTTTCAATATTTCAGTAGGGCTTCTAATCAATTAATTATGAATTGATCAATGGCGAACATAATCGGACTAAGTGTACACGGGAGGGTTCGAAGAGATCGCGACAACTAAGTGAAGTTTTGTAAGATCATTGTGAATTATATAAAAAGCTTAAATATTTAATTATTTGCACAGTAGCCTTTGCAGACTATGTTCCCTTGGGAAACTGACTAAGGCGTCAACCACTAGAGTCAAAAAGAGCACTGAGATTTTGACGCAATGGTGGTTGCGGTCATGCCTAACTCAACTTTCATTTTCTTTTTCTTTTTTCCTTTTCTCTCTGAAAAAAAAGTCAATTTATTTTCAGTATAAAAGTAGTATTTTAATTTTTTTAATAATAAAAAAGACATGTCAGCTTACGTCTAAGAGCCGTTTGTCACATGATTTGCCACAAAGTTCATTTGGATGGAAAAAAAATAACGGTAGACATTCAAGTAAGAGTAAGTACATTTTTTTTAGGACATTTGAGAGTTTGGTCATTTTTGTCTTTTTGATATACATACATGTCTACGCTTCATGCAAGGCAAAAAGACTAGATTAAGCGTGAAGGGAAATGTTAGAATAATTAAATATTAAACTATGCTTTCATTTAATAACTTAAAATTTTAGAATAATTAACAGTGATCTTATCAGAATTTCATAAACATATATCGCCAGATATCTTGATCCCCTTAAAGACATTTTTCAACCTGAGCCCAGACGGAGTCAGTTGTCTATGACTCGGACATAGGAAGTTGTTAACGAGGAGAGATGGGGCCCAGTGGTTACGTTGGGATGGTGTGCCGTTTTGAGTTCTCAAGTAAATGGTGGGTCAAATCCAGGAAAAAAAAAATCATGTATAGACATCAAAGGGGTCGAATTGATTTCACTTTCTAAAAAAAAAAAAAAAGCAAGCATTTTCTCACTGCTTCTACCTTTTTTTTTTTATGTTCTCTTTGATAAAAACAATTTTTTTTAATGATAAAAAGACATGTCAGGCATATATGTAATGTAAGCGCCATTTGTTTACGACACTTGCCACGTAGTTCTCCTGGACAGAAAAAAAGAACGGTGGCACATTTTTATCCCTTGATAGTGAATGCCTTTTTTGAGACATTTGAAAAGTTGAGTTATTTGTGTCCCTACGATATATGTCAATGCTTCTGCGATGATCCTATAAGATATTTTATGGACTAAAAATTTTCATCTAAAGAAACTTCTCATCCTAATTAAAATAAAATTGAATAGTTGATTTTTCCTTAACAAATATATATATTACAAAACTTGAAGTACTTGAACTTTCAAAGTTGACTAATCCACATGAATGCATGTACATGACCGAATTGATGTACTTCGGGACTTATCAAATTCTTTTTAAAAGACTTTTTGTAGGAAGAGATATAGGAAAATTCGTGTTCATGCTTCCAAAGTTGAACAAATTTGCTGCTTGATCAATTAAGGATCATACGTGGAAAAATCCTCAATTTCGCGAAATACTTTAAAAATATATGCGGTACCAGCACTCGCTAGATTGGAGAAACCTTTCGTCAAGAAAGAAGCTATGAGGCATAACCAAGTCAAAACATAATCTTGAGGACCTAAGCAATAATTTCTTCAATGCCCTACACATTCTCACACTATTCCGCACTATCCAATAAATTTACTTATTAATTACTCTGTGTTTGAAAATATATAGCTAATGGACGGCTTGTAGTCTGGAACTTTCAACTCATAAATTAATAAAAGTGTCCATATTAATTAGGAGGAAAGATAGTTAACAAAAATGAGTGGATCATATTCACTGGCCAAAATTACACGGCATAGTGACATCCTAAATAATTGGGGGTTATCAATCTCTACCCCTCATAACTATGTTTTATAATTCAGTTAATGCATTATATTAATGGGAAAATGCAACATCTCTCTCTCTCTCTCTCTCTCTCTCTCTCTCTCTCTCTCTCTCATCGACTTTCAGTCAATCATTCGGCCTATGTAATGGGTAATAATAAGAAAGTAATATGATTTCCAACCAACTCAAACTGTTTATTGATTTTGAATATAAAAAGTGATGTAATGTTCTGAAAAGGGAAATAGACACCAATAGTCTCTAAAATTTGGCTCAATATGTAATGTCATCTTTCTAATTTATTTAATGTAGTCCTTAAAGTATTCGTTAATATTCCATGTTACAAACTTTTAAGTTGTTTAATCTAGTCTCTCAACTTTGCATGATAAAGTCAAATTGATTTTTCCATAGCATTCACAAGTTTTGATAATTACACTATTTCTCATATTTTAGAATATATTTTCGTTTTAATCCCTTTGCTAAATTAACAAAAGATAGAGTATCTTTTTATTACCTTTTTGGTCTTTATAAGTATTACCGTAGTTTGATTTAACTAAATTCAGTGACGTATAAAATTCTTAGAGCAACAAATATTGTTACCTCTAAAATGGGTATGTGTTGCAATTATTTTGCCCATTTTATTTCTTCTTCCGTTTTTTTTTTTTCTTTTGTGGTTTTGTAGGGTAAAATTAATACAACCAAATTACCAAACAAAAGGTTGAATGTGAAACAAAAGCCGATAGCATACAAAAGGTAGATATAATAATGACACGTACCGGGAGTGGCTTCACTGTGAGGATGCAAGGGGAACTGAGATTCTTGGCTTCACTCTTGACTTGTCTGCAGGACGGATGAAGGGCAAGGCAGGCCAAAATCAGTCCTCAAAATAACATAATATGAGTGGACATATCAGCATGAAACAAAAACAAGTGGACACTGTGGGGGAAGAATACAGCACGGAACTGAAAATTCATTGAAGAGAATTGTAATCGAGGAAGATGTTACAATACCTTCGGCTTCAACTTTGAATGGCTAGAGGATGAGGGGATTCGTTGCTGAGTTCTTGCAGGAAAGACTAAGCCCAACCTTCGAGCGAAAAAAGACTAAGGCCGACTTACTGGACTGGCCGAGTGCTGCTACAGACATCAAGAAACACAATTAGCAGTCAACACATCGAGTTGTATTCTATAGACCAGACCTTGGTATTGTCCAAACTCTCTCTCCCTCTCTCTGTCCAAACTCTCTCTCTCTCCCTCCCTCCCACGTGCAGCACAAATACCCACGTTCATTGTTCATAAAAAAAACAACTTGCAATTAAGAAATTGTTTAGTTGTGCTTTAGAGGGAACTGATGAGGACAGAATCATCACGTGCTTCTGTCACGTTTGCCCGGATAAATAATTGCAAAATGACCATCGGACAAAAGACAAACAAAACAAGGCAACAAAAAATCGCAGCTCTATCGAGATAACTTGTAATTAAGAAATTGATTAGTTGAGAACTAGTGTATCCTCTTAGAGGGAAATGACGAATAGGGACAGAGATGGCCAGGCATCTCGATCCCCAAGACATTTTCAACTAAAAGTCCAGACAGAATTCCGACTTGTTGATCGAGACGATCTCAACATCTTCCTTTCTTCGTTCTCGATGACATGAAAAGAGACGGCACTAATTTTTTAATTTCATTTTTCTTCATTGACCATGCTATTGCAACCTCAACGTATCTCTTCATTTATAAGTAGATTAATGCTATGGTTGCAGATTGGTCTTTTGTTGATTGACGTTCTCAAATAATTGGTCTTTTTACCGAGAGCAACGGTAGCGGCAGTGGCGGCAACACTTACCTCGATTGGGGCATCGCCAGACACACCCCTTTCCCCTTTTATTGCTTCTAGTTTTTGTTTTTCTTTATCTCTTTGAGAAAATTTATTTTATATTATGTTTAAAATTCTTAATTTTACATTTTTTTTTTACTTTCTTCAATAATATAAAGGCATAAGTACACTTCAAGTCCTAAAATTTGTTGTAAAAGTACAATTGAATTTTAAAATTTTTCAAAAAGTTCAATCAAGTCTTCAAACTTGTCAAATTAGTACAATTAAGTTATTCTGTTATCAGCGTCAACTTGTCTAACAAAAAACACTGACCTGATTTTTTTTAATAAATTTATTTTTCCTACGTGGCATTTTTTTTAATTCTTAAATATTATTTAAAAAGTAAAAAGCTAAAATAATTAAAAAACAAAACTAGAAAAAAAGAATTGCAGATCGTGGCCAAGGATAGCCACCGTCGTCACCCATCTCTAGAGGGGGGCAGGCCATTGTCGGCCCTAGGCAAGGGCCGACATTGCCCAGCCAAGCCAAGCCTGGGGCCGACGAGGCCTCACCACTCGCTTGGGGCTAGCAAGGCTCACTAGCCACAAGCGAGGGCCGACATTGCCTAGATTTGGGTGAGCCGCGCTACCCCAACCGAGGCATCACCTAGATTTGGTGGAGCCTCGTTGGCTCTTACTTAGGTTGGTGAAGGCCCTCCCCTCTCCATTGCCTAGGGTCGGCAACCTTTGTCGATCCCTTCAGCAATGGATGACAATGGTAGGCCCTAGCCATGATCTGCAACTTCTTTTTTTATCTTTTTCCAATTTTGTTTTTTTAATTATTTTAGCTTTTTTTAAAAAATTACTATTATTTAAACTAGATTTAAGGAAAAAATAATAAAAAATACCATGTAGGAAAAATAAATTAATTAAAAAATGTCACGTCAATATTTTCCATTAGACAAGTTAATATTATTAACAGAAGAACTCAATTGCATCAATCCAACAAGTTTAGCACTTAATTACATCTTTTTAAAATTTTAGAATTCAATTACACTTTTACATTAAGTTTTAGACCTACCGTACACATTTTCCTTTTTTTGTCTTCCTTATTCCTTTCACTACCTGCGCATCCGTACATGGCCACCTCGTACTCCATCTGCACTCATTCCATCATGCTCTTCAACAGAATGAGCTAGATCTGTACTCCAAACCCATTTCCAATTTTTGTTCAGCTTCTTGACGGCGAAGTGACTAACTATAGAATGCTTCTCTGCTGTCATTGCATTTTTATGCTTTTTTCGTAAAGAAACTGGTCGTGATCTTATTCAGAACAAAATAGATGGACACTTTCTTCTGATTTACCCTTTTTGTACCAAGAAACGTGTTACAGGACCCGGGCTGTGAATCTTCTAACCTTTTGCCTTCTCTTTCTTCGAAAAAATTCCACTCCTTTTTCATGATGTTCAAACTGATTGAACAGCTTTAGGTGCCAGAAGAGCCATGGACGGGCGGCCAATGACCTCCAAAAATCTAGCTATGGCCGCCGTTGACCGTGCTTGACCTTAATCAACACAAATAAGAGGTCCAGCGGAACCCAGAACTCGAATCTATGGCTCACTTGAGCTTAGATCCTAAATTTAAGGCTCTAGTGCGCCAGCCGAGCCTGACGACCGCGAGAACGAGCCGTGGCTGGGCTAGTGGACACCGGAAGCAAGGGGTCATCCACGGAGAGTACAGGCGTTAGTGGTGGAGATCTGTGGCGAAGTGTTGGGGAAAACAAAGATCTCAACAGTTATCGAGAGCGGAAGCGAGGATGAGCGGTGATGGTGATGGACGGAGGGCTGGATGGCGGTGAGGTAGTGGTGGAAGGCGAGTCACGGAGTTGAGTGGATTGTGCTGGTGAATTGAGGGTGGTCAGGGTGTTGTCGAGTGAAAGGAAGAAGAATAAAGGAAAAAAATACAAAAGAAAATGGAAAACAGATGCATAATTATGACTTGAAAAAAAGATAATACACGTGAGACATTTAATAATATTAGTTGATGAAAACTTAACAGCCGTAAAATAAAAATAAAAAGAAAACTTAACCGATACCGGGATTTGGGTGTGAAGTGAAAGCTAATAAATAAAATTAATTCGGGCTAGAATTGGGACTTTACCTTAAATTTTGTGGTTTCTTTAGAGAACGAGGCCTCAAAGAGAGGAAAAAAAATAAAAGAGTAACTGAATCTTGAAGCAAGAGCAAATGTCACAGTTTCACTCTTTTTCTTACTTTCAATTGCGGAAGAGATATGAACACAAAAAACAATATTATAGTGAAAAAGAGGGAAAATTGAAGGGAACAAAATTATGAATCAAACCTTATATCCACAACAGAGGGCATGGAGCATTGATGAAGTAGTTTTGAAGCTAAAAAGAAGCTATTATCGATGCACTTCATATTTGTATCTACAAGGTCATCGTTGGTGTTGTAATCTGGTTGAGAGATAGGCAAGGCTTGCAATTGATCTAGATGGTGATCACCAGCACCACTCATATGATTGATAAAAGCAGGTTTGTAATTGCAGCCGTCCCTTTTCATTTGCTATTTATCATTTTTTTTCCGAGCCATGAGATGGATGGTGAGACCAAGGCAAAGCCAAACAAGACTAGACAAGGTTTAGTGATGTTGCCAACGTTCTTTCATTAATTGTTTGAAAAGTTTAAGTTGTTCGGTGAATATATGATTCAACATTTAAATATGTTCCCCCACACATAGGCTAAACTTTAGCTTAATACTAGGGTGTGGAATTATATGATGGAAAGACAAAGAGGTTTGGAAAGATCCGGACTACTGATCTCCTACACTGATATTAATGTTGACATCTACATTTTAACTAAATATTCAGAATTAAACTGCATATGAAATTAGGAATCAATTCAACCTTAACAAAAAAGGATTTTCACATCACATTGACATTAATGTTATTTGCATCAACTAAGTTTTATTTCTATTTTATTTTCCCTTATTTTACCTTATTTCGGACAAATAAAAAATTATTATTTAAAAAAATTCGAAAAAAGAAAGAAGACCGGGGTTACCCCAACCCACTCTTTCCTCTTCCTTTCGCCGGGCCGGGGCCCATATCTTATCTCTTTCCGCCGGCCCAGCCTTCTCCTCCCTCTCCTTCTCCCTTCCCTCACGCAAACAAGGACGAGGAGCAGCGGCAGAAAGAAGCGGAGGGAGCAGGGAACGCAGAGCAGGAGCGAGCGGGCAGGTTGGCGACATGACCGAAGCAGCTGGCCGGACGTACGGACGGCAGCCAGTCCACCTGCCCCGGGTACGGACGCGTGAGTCGTCCACCTCCGTGAAAAGGGACGGGGAGAGAGAGGGAGGGGGGCCGAGAGGAGATCGGTGAGAGACCCGAGAGAGAGAGCGACCGGAACAGTGAGTGGGAACGAGCTCAGTGACCACCGCGCTTGAACCTCGCCGACGAGCCACCGCCAATGCCGTTCCCGAGCCGAACCGATAGCCCTTAGTCCCTTTGTTCTTGCCCTGTTTTTGGGGCTCACCTGGTCGGAGCTCGTGGTGGGCCGGCTCACGCGAATTCCGGCCCGTCGCCTCTTATTTGGACATCATATGTCGTTTGTCAAAGGGGCGCGGGCGCGAGTTGAGTCGAGATATCCTCGTTCCGCGTGCGCCATCCGCTCGAAGAAATGCCTAAGCTAGATCTAAAAGTCCGTGTTGAGAAAGTCCGTTCCCGAGCTCCGATCGATCGTCTGCTCGACGTTTGGGTGTCACTTGGATGGGTCGAGACAGGGTAAACGGCGCTGGGGAGTCCTCGGGTCGAGCGGCTTCCGCCGGCCATGCCTGGCCAAGCCAGATCTTGGCCAAAGTAGGGAAGGCCGACCTGTTTCTCGGCTGGCGACGGTGGTCGACCGAGAACTGGCCCTCGGCGTGGTGCGTGGCCAGCCCGAGGCGAGCGGTGGCACTCGCCACAGCCGGCCCCCTAGGGGCGAGGTCGACAGAGCGCCGCGAGAGGCAGAGTGAGGAGAGCAAGTCGGGTCTGCCTGGGTACCGTGTCAGATGCGGGTCGGAGTGGATCCGGGTGAGGTCTTTAGGGTTTGGTATTCGGGCTGGGATGATTTAGGCATATTGGGCTTATCCTGCTTTAATGGGCCAGGCTTAGTTCATTTCGTTTTTAAAGGGTTGGGCCTTTCTCTCTAAGCCGCACTGGGCCCGCGTTTCAGGCCCAGATGGGCCGCTGGTTGGCGACTCGGGTCGGTTCCAACACGGGTTTTTTTTGTATATTATAATGTTATTTTAATATTAAAAATTATATTTTAGAAGACATATGAAAAGGGGATCATTTTTGTCCCCTTTAATATTATACAAAATTTAATCCATTCGGAATTTTCATCTAGGAAACCTCGTCCTAGATAAAGAAGATGATAATTTTGATTTGTCCTTATCTAATATTTTTGTTATAAAAATCATGGAGTACCTAAATTTTTAGAGTCAACTAATCCACATGAATAAATGTAAATTGGGACTTATCAAATACTTCTTGAAAGCATTTTGTTGGAAGAGATAAGGAAAACTCGCGTTCATGGTTCCTAAAAGATGAACAAACATGTAGCGTAATACATGGGGGGTTGAATGTGGAAATCAACTTAATTTTTTTAAACACTTTAAAAGTATTCTGCAATACTGGTTTTCATTAGGTTGGAGAAACGTTCCATCATGAAAGGAGTTATGAAGCGTGCCCAAGGAAAAAAGTCACAATTTCTTTGCAATTGGAACTCGTAGGCAGGCGTGAGGAAACTTTCGAACCGAGTAATGCTATGGTCAACTTTCGGCAATCGAAAGAAGCATGCTTTCAAATTGGTCTTTCGCTAATAGACCTTGTGCCGAAAGAAGTATGCTTTCAAATTGGTCTTTCGCTAATAGACGTTGTCTAATATTTGGTCTTTCACTAAATGACTCTGTACTCGGCACTTAGGTCTTTGGCAAAAAAGGAATCCATACTTACATTAGAGACAATGTATTCATACAGGAAATTATGGGGGTGGTGTGGTCCTGTGAGCTAAGACGTTATCCGCAAACCCATCCCTTTTAATAAGGACACTTTTTTATTAATGAGCAATAATTTCCATTAGCTCTCCATAGGATGCCCCTTTCTCACTTAAAAATGTGTGGGAAAGGACTAATATTTTATTATTAATTACTTCATCACCATATATATTTTCTCATACTAAATGAATTTATTTATTAATTAGTCCATGAATGAAAATATATAGCGAGTCCGATGGCTCATAGTTATGAATCTCTCTTTGCGCACTTCGAAATAGTCCTCTCACATAGTATAAAGGACAAAGCAGGGTTAGAGCAATGATGTCCAAATTCCGTGGATATAACTTTCATATACCCTTGCACTTTACTTTGGCATCATCGGATGAAAGCTTTAATAAATTAAGAGCGAGCTCATCCAATAAAGAAATTTTTGTGCAAAGATACGAGAACCAAAGTTGAGGTCCCTTAAGTAAAGATTCTCCCCTATCCACCTTTTAAAGTCGGTTATTCCAAAGGTCCAAGGTAAATGTTTCGAGAACTGCTCTAGAGTGAGGATTGGTATGCGATTCCAAACTAACAGTTCATACCGATTGGTTCTAAATAGAATGAATGTATTAAGAAAAAGAAGCAATATGTGTGACGATTATTTTTAAAAAGTAATGTGAATTTATATGCTTTAAAGGATGTAAAGTGTTCTACAACGAGTAAAACTCAAATGTTTTTCATCTAATCAATTATAATAAACTAGAGAATGAAGGTGGGGCTTTTCTAGAGAAGCAATATAGAGATAAAATTTACTATAATGGGATTTGTGTTTTAGAATAAGTTACCTTGAAATAGATCAAGTCATGTCCGAGTCTTGAAAGGCAATGCGATCAGAGGATTAACTTCACGCCTCAACCTGTAGTCATCAAAGTAAATATCTCAGAACAAGAAGGGGCATCTCGGTGATTTCTTAGGATTTGCATGGTGTTTCTTACCTATGCAGTTTCTCCTCTTCAAGCACAAGCCAAACAAAGGTTTACTTCTTCTCTTGCCCCAAAGGATGAAAAAGTAATATGTGAATTTGTACTGCACAACAAGTAAAACTCAAATATTTTTCATACCATCAATTATAATAAACTAGAGAATGAAGGTGGGGCTTTTATGGAGGAGCAATGTAGAGATGAAATTTACTATAATGAGTTTTGTGTTTCTGAATAAGTTACCTTGAAACAGATCAAGTCATGTCCAAGTCTTGAAATGCTAAACGGTCGAAGGATCAACTTCACACCTTAACCAGTAGTCATCAAAGCAAATATCTCAGAACAAGGAGTGTATCAGTGATTTCTCAAGATCAGCGTGGTGTTTCTTACCAATGCGGTTTCTCCTCTTCAAGCACAAGCCAAACAAAGCTTTACTTCTTCTCTTGCCCCCAAAAGATGAAAAAGTAATTTGTGAATTTGTATGCTTTAGAGGATGTAGAGTGTCACGCAACAAGTAAAACTCAAACGTTTTCCACCCAGTCAAATTTTAATAAACAAGAAAATGAAGGTGGGGCTTTTCTAGAAAGCAATATAGAGATGAAATTTACTTTTGTGTTTCTTAATAAATTTTCTTAAAACAGATCAAGTCGTGTCTGCATCCCAAAAATATATATATATATATATAATTAGAGGATTTACCTTCACGCCTCAACCTATAATCATCAAAGTAAATATCTCAAAACAAACTCGGTGATTTTCTTACCGGCGTGATTTCTCCACTTCAAGCACAAGCCCTCACCTCCTAAAGTATGCTCGAATTCTTCTCTTGCCCCGAAGGTTGAACCAGAAACGCTTGGTATATACGAAATCTTGTGATGGTTGCTTTTTCTATAACGAGGCAAATTTACTTCTTTAACCTTTACCTTTTTGACCAAGACTTCCAAAACAACCCCTTCCTCTTAATTAGCCTCTGATGTTTTCTTGGATCACTTTTGCGATCGGCCCACGTGGCCACAGATATCGAAGTGAAAAGAACATTTAAGAATGATGAATGAGGAGGACTGCACACAGCACGTGGTCCTCCACAGTTTCTCTTCCTCCATGCTTGTACTTCTTCTACGATCAACAGCGACATGTGCGTCTACTGTGTTCAGAAAATTTTAAAAAAAGAAAAGAAAAGAAAGAGAGAACAATGACGAGTGTATTTCTCATGGTTTTGTTCCTTCATCTACGTGTCGATCGCGAACGCTTCAAATGCCAAAAATGAGTTTTGATTGAAAACTGAAACACGCATATCAAAGCACATCCATACCCAGTTCAATGGTTTTCTCCGATCTCCTCCACCTCCTCTGCTTCTGTCTCTCCACCGCCATTCACGTCCTCAAGAACCTGCTCACATTTCATGACCTTCACAAGACGCCACTCCTTAGCGCTCATTGATACATTCCTGTCACAAACGCTCAGTCCAACCCCAAGCTGTCATTGTCGATGAAGAAGATGGTGAATAGAAAAGAAAAAGGAAAGAAAGAAAAAGATTTTAAAAAAAATCTTGGACGTAAATGCCCAGAGCAAAGCTTGGGACTATTTTGAAACAACTTTCGTTATTCCATGCTCTTCTTTTAGACAAAAAGTCCACTTTGAATTCTCAATTAGAAGAATAGTCTCACTTCAAATCATTATGAAAATTTTCTCTACATTTTATCACACTAGTCTGCCCAACAATTCACTGAATGCTTGGTGTGATCACTTTCCTTAATTCAAGACAATAAAGCGTTGTGAGAAATATCAAAAAAGTCTTAAACCTGACATAATTCAGTCATACATTTTTTTATATCAATTCAATTTTAAATCTTTTATAATTATATTAATTTAGTCCATTCGATCAAATTTGATCAACCGAAACTAACATGGATGCCAACTTACCAATGCCAACATTGCAATTTTTTATTTTTATTTTTTCCTTTTTTCCTTTTTTCTTTTCTTTTTTTCTCTTCTTCCTCCTTTGGATTCTTTTCCCCGCCGTGGCCTGCGAGGCTCACCAGCAATTGGGCGAGGGCCGCAAAGTCCTCGCTATCGTCTGGCCACACTAGGGCCCGGTGGCTATGGTGGGTTGCAATGTATTTTGGATGAACCTTAAGTGCTTGTTAAATACGAAATCTTAAACGAGGCAAATTTACTTCTTTAAGCCTCCCCTTTTCCAATCCCTTCCTCTTAATCGGCAGGACATACTTTCTCAGTTCGGTTTGTAAATGTGCCACGTGTCTGATCAAAGTTAAATGGATATTTCGAAATGGCAAGGACGGAACTCATCACGTGATTCGGTTCAGTTGTCCAGATAAATAAATGCAATTGCTGGAACAGAAACAAAAAAAAACACGGCAGCAGTTATGGTGCAGGTGTTGGTCCCATAAACCGTGACGTTTTCCATAGCAAATGAGCTCCCCCTCATACTCCCTTTCTTATGACCAAAAAAAAAAAAAAGATGCCATTTTTTTCCCAAGAAATGCGTGGAAAGAGACTAACGTTTTTTTAATAAGCCACGATTCATACCAGGACAAACATTATCTAAAAAGCCTAAGAAATATTTCTTCATCGCCATGTGCATCTTCTCATACCCGGGCGCTCAACAGAAAATATATATATTTCTTAATTACTTTATGTTTGAAAATATCTAAACTTATGAATCTCCAGCGTCGCTCTAGTTGATAGCAGGCCAATTCTATTTGACCATATGGCTCATGTGAAGCTTTTGTTAATGAATTTCCGCCTTCTCACGTGAAATGAATTTCACTTAAATTGTTTGATTCTTAAAGATTGGTTTGTGCGCATTAGCCAGAATTGGATGATGTCATGAAATCCTACACAATCGGGGGTGATCAACTTCCAGTCCTCGTGAACATGCTTTTAATTTCAACAAGTGTTATCATATTAATTGGCTAATTCAAAATCTCACTAGCTGCCGTGTCAAGAAAAATGGACATAGATTTTTTTAATTCATAAGATTTAACGGAAGTTAAATGTTCTAGACTGCACAAGGCTAGCTTCTCCTCGAAACTCTTGGTCCAAGCCACAAAGCGAATAGAAACCCAAGTCATCTGAATGGACCTGTAAAAAATTCCGAAATAAGCATGACTACGAGGGTAATTGCAGGCCATTTTGCTTAATTACCATTTCACGTTCGGACTCCTACGCAAATGTATGATCGTCCAATGCATTCACTCTGTTTTCCCATAATCCCATGGACATAGCAATAGGTAGACTACAAGACACCTGAAGCCAATCCATCCCGTGTAAAGTGTCGTCCTAGTACACTTAAACATCAAAAGCAAAGAAAAGAGGAGCGTCATAAGTTGAAAGTTTAGGTTTGGTCATTTATTTGTCATAGCTAAATTCTCCAAACAGTTGAAAGTGTTATGACAAGCCTTAATTTTAGTGATAGCTATTTTCTTAGACTATGCAGTTTTAATCCCAAGAGTTATCATATTTGTATATAAAATTATGCACAATCATGTCTTTTATTTTATTTTTCTAATTTAAATTTTCTTAATGGTGGGTAACTATATCTATTCATTTGCTAATAGTTATTTTCATCGTTTTCTAATATTCATTTATTTGCAAAATACATGCAATTAATTTTTGTGATGAAATTTTCTAGTAGCAAAGAATATATTTTTTTTTTATTTGTCATATTTGGTTTTTAATATTGTGAAAATCTATTTAACAAAAATATCAGTCCTCAGTTTAGGATTAAAAAAGATATTTTATCACAATAGGTATCTTGATTGTTAAACTCATCATAATCCTCAATTTAAAGTAAATCAACAAAATATTTGCTAAAATAACAGTAAAAATTAGATCATTAGATAAAGCTCGCACGAGAGTGAGAGCGCATATGCTGGTCCGCGGCAAGTAATATCCACTTTGATACGCACATAGATAGACTGTTAATGATTTAATCTTAATCCTATGGTAACACTGCATGAATCTGTGTGTCTGATTTTCTCTTTCCCCAAAGGAGGAACCAGTGCTGCGCCTGCTGGTTGCGTCTCTTTAACGAGGCAATTGACTCGTTCAACGCTCACCTTTTGACCAAGACCAGCAAAGCAGGCCCTTCCTGCGGACATCAAAGATATTTCCTTAGTTCTCTTTGGTAATTGGACAACGTGGACACGCAAATCGAAGGGGAGAAAATTCAGAAATGATAGGACGGAACTCATTCACCGTGGTTCTGTCCAACTTGTCTGGATCAATAATTGCAAATGAGCAAGACTTTTTTCTCTCTTGTGAAAGTGACCATTGTTTTTTTTTTTTGATGAATTAATACTTTAAAAAATCTCAAATTAATATAATTATCACAATTACTTTAAATTAACATTTTAATCACCAAAAATTCCAAACTGATATATTTATAATAAATTTACCTTCTATTAATTTATATTAAATTTTACTATTAAATTACTGAGTTAAATGATACATAATTGTAAGCTAATGTATTAATTTGAGATTGTATTATTTGTTTATCTCAGTTGTACCATTTCTGTGATTTTTTTATGTTATTAATCCAATTTAACATAGGATATAATTGCTACGAATATACCAATTTTGGATTTTTTTTTTTTTGGTGGTCATTTATCATAGATAGACCAATTTAGGATTTTTTGTGGTCAAAAAATTAGTTTGAAGTAAATTTATTATAAGTGTATTGGTTTTGGAGTTTTTCAGGGTATTAATCTTTTTGTAATATACGATAGAGGTGAGTATGGACTGGATTGAGTTGGTCCAACATTTAATTCTAAGATTAATTCACATAGTGTTGGTTTTCAATTTTTGGAACTGAGGACCGACCCTATTGAGCCTGAGACCGATAATTGGACCGATCCTATGGATTTGGCCCAATTTCAAGGTTAATCCGGGACTAATCGAATTTTCTTTTTTGTTTCATTTTTATATTCCTTAAAAGAACAAACATACTATTTCAAATTACATATCCATTAACAATGTGGATATTGAGCAACCAAGTTATGAACACCAATACATATCAAACATAAATATGAGATAAAGTAATAATAGAAATTTACAATTAAAAATGAACACAGGAGGTGGGGAACAAAAGCGAGCAGTGAAGTGAGTGAATAGAGGCAAGCGACAAGGCAAGTGAAGCAAACAAAGACAGGTTAGCCGTGAGTAGTGAGCAAGGAGAGTAGGCAAGCGAGACCAAGGTAAGTGAAGAGGGTTTATTATTGTTTTGTCAAATTAGGATTGAGTTTCTTTCTATTTTCTAATTTACGCGACAAATTGAACCGTGACGAAAATAGAGGAGGAGATGCTAAAATTTAGAGTAGACAAAAATATATAATATATAATATATAATTTAGGTTAACCCTAAATCGATGCTCACCCCTAACCTATGATTCGTACATAGTAAAATAAAATCATTCGATAATTACTTTATGGTCCAAAATTTCTACCTATATTATAATATATAACAAACCTATTTTATGGGACCTTATAGACATGGGAAGCTTCTTTTAATTAATTTGGCTTGTTTCACAAGAAATTAAATTCACTCAAATCATTTGTGTGCTCACCGAAATCACTTTCTTTAAATCTGAAAAAAAAAAATTGAAAGTCTGCAGTACAAACCAATTTTTGGCCCATTGTGTGATCACTTCCCTTAAATCTCAAAAAAAAAAAAAAAAAAGAGCCTTTATGGTTTTAGTTGCAATGCACATCAGTCGGTGTGGCGTCGTATGAACTACCAAGTCCATGATCAATTTTTTCATTTTTCTACCGATCTTGCCAGCTTTTAATGAGTTAAAATGAGGATTTTTGATGAAATTATTCTTTAAATTCAGTTCAAAAAAATAATTGAGTGATCCGAGTTGTGCACATCACACCAATTGCCAGCTAAAATGATCTCGTTCGTAGTGAACCCAGTTTAGACTAGACTGAGTTGGATTTTGCCAGTAAAGTATGACGGTCATGAGTAAAAACAAATGCTTTTAAGGCTAGATGTTGTTGGTCTCCCGACCCTTTGTCACTCGATTTTCTTATTTTGTCAGTTAAAAAATTACCATCACATTGTACTAGCCTGTGCCCATTAACACGAGATTGTACAACAATACCCCACCTTGTAGACTTTAAGGACATTAACTGAATCACGTGGCTACACAAATCAAAGTGAAGACGTTTTGTGTCCATCCATATTTTTTGTGCACATTAAATGAGAATCTCTCACGGCTCACATTTTGTTTCCAACTTGACGAGGACAGAATTCATGACTCTGGTTTTGTCCAGTTTTCTCAGATATATAATTGCGTATCGTACAAAGACAAACAAAACAAGGCGACAAAAATGGAGAAACTTGATTGCAAGACATGCGGTCTCAAATTGGCCTTTTGCTAATGGACGTTCTCCAGTAAATTGGTCTTTTGCTAAGAGACCGTTCAATGAACACTCGGGTCTTTGGCCAAAAAAAAGTCGACGCTTATGTTGGATTCAACGTGTTCATGCTAGAAATTCATCTTAAATTGATACTATTCTTTAACAACCACGTAATCATCTTCTTTACCAGCAATTTTTGTAAAATGTTGAATATTATGCTTCGAATTATTTTTTTGGCTCAATCAAAAGGATTTGATTGCATAGATAGCAAATTCAACAATAACAACATCGAAAAGTAATATAAATTCGAGAATATATGTATGCTGTATTTAAGGTATAAATAATTGAACTGGAGATCATTGGGCATGATGTCATCACATCGATTGGAAGATCGACTTCGCATGGTTAACCAGGAAATGGCACTTGACATTTAACGGATCTCATGGTCCACTTCGCGACTTGGGGTGCACGCAGGTGCCATTAATAGTATAGAAATCATAAATATCAACCAAACCGTGGATAAAAATCACTGTCCTTTGCATATAAAATGATGTGTTCTTACTGAACGATTTTTAAATTTTGTTGGTGCCAAAATTGGTGTTGCCCTTTCGGTGAAATATATTTGTCTAGGAATCTCTTCTCAATGAACAAATTTTACCGTGCTTAATTAAATCCCTTGCTAGATTTTACATACATCTCGTGTACTTTAGCGGAACTCAACAAACAAGCGCTTTGCATTCAACTATTAGATGAGTGCTATATAATATACGCTAGTAAACATGGACACACGGGCGCATGTGAACAATTGCTAAAGAACTCTTTGGCAAAAAAGATCATTATCCCTTGTCAAAACCATCGTTTTATATATGCACTTTTTGTTGTTGTTGTATTATGATATCCCCAAATACAATTTCCCAAGGGCCTTATTTTTGGTTCCGTGTTCTAAAATGTGATAGAAGTGTCTTGCATTTTATGGTTGGTGGTTCACAATTTAAGAAGATGAGGATAGGACAGCAATTTAAACGTGTAGATTTTGAAAATTGCAAAATTAGTGTATAAGGTTCTTAAAAGTCGAACAAATCCGCATTGTAATCTATCCAGCGTCAAATGAGGAAAATATTTTAATTTCTCGAAACATTTTGAAAGTGTATGTAATACCAGTGCACTCACAAGAGAAGAATGGACAATAATGTACCCTCTGTATATATAAGGAATCTTTTAGAAAGATCTCTTAAATAAAACTCGTGCGTAAAAACTTAGAGAAAATGTGATCATCAGCGGTTGTCCTTTTCAATTTGTTCAATATCCCCTATTTATTCCATCTTTTTATAAGCTCGGCAACTCAATCCCTTCGTCTGAATTTTTGCAAGGATATCCAATCACCCCCGGGGTTCCTCCTACGCTTCAAGGATATTTTTGTAACTGGACCACGTGGCCGCTCAAATCAAAGTTGAGGTTATGTACGAACTGTGAGGACCGAACCCATCACTTGATTCTTGTCCAACTTTGTCCAGACAAATAATTGCGAGTGACCCTCAGACCAAGACAAACGAAACAAGGCAGCAACTTGTCCCGAAAACCAAGATGTTTTCCTCAAACAACATCAACTAATTTCGATTGATGATAATTATTTTATTATTTTATTTTCACAAATAGATTTGAAACAGAAAATCATTTAATAATATAATTTTATTTTACTATTTTTAAAATAAAATTTTAACAGAAATAAGTTTGAAATAGAAATAAAAAATAAAAAATAAAAAATTTCTACTTTTCTATTTTTAAAACAAAATAAGAAATAAAAACTCTTTTTCTTACTCGGCCTCACCACTAGCCGGCCGCTCGCCTGACATCGGCTGGCTAGCCACTCACTCAAACGAATTTCGATATTAAAAATAAAAATTTTATATCATTATCAAATCCGTAATTGTTATTGGGAAACTTATATTTCTAATTAAAAAAATCGATTTCTGCACGGAATAATTACTATTCATGATTTAAGCAATTCCGCTCTTTAAGTACAAGCCCTTTTGCACTTGAACCGAAGTTTTGCTTTTCTCTTGTCCCGAAGGACGAACCAGATGTCATTGTACACTCGCTCAGACGAAATCTTGTGGTGGTTGCGTCTCTTTAATGAGGCGATTTACTCTTTCAACGGTCACATCAAACAAGTCATTCCTCTTTGTAATTGGACTGATGTGACTACACAAATTAAAGGACAGAACTCATCGCTGGAGGTTCTGTCCCAACTTGTCCAGCATCAATAATTGCGATTGACCAAGACTTTTTCCTCTCTTACAAAATGTGTGGAAAGAGAGTAACGTTTCTTTTCCTAAGCTACGAGTCGTACACAGTAGAATAAAATCTTTTATTAATTACTCTATGGTCGAAAATTTTCTATCGATATTGTGAGGCCGAAAAAAAAAAAAATTCTTTTACCAAAAAAAAAAAAAAAGCAAAAATTCAAGTCCACTTATTCTATAAGGTGGATGATTGATTTATCACATCCTGAGTATTTGCTCTGTCTATTGTGAATAGGATTCAAGTCCGGCGACTTTTAAACTCTGAATTTTTCAAAATTCTAACTCATCAATTCAATCCTTATTTAATTTGGTCCTTTGAGTATGCATTTTTTCTTAAATTGTTCTATTTATAAGATTTTTCAAAACACTTTAAATTCTTCCGATGAGAGAGTACTTCTCATTGCACTAAACAAAGCTGGGGCAGGATTACTAAGTTGTTGAGCGCCTTTTGCTCCATAGTCAATGTACCTATTCTAGTGATGGATACTTTTAATTGGTCGATTGCTTCACTTTATCATCTCACACCAACACAATCGCAAAATTTTCTATTAAACATGCTCAATATGCCTCTTTAGAGTGGTAGATAGCACCGGCATCATTGTGATATTGTTATTGGCAATAATATTCCTCCAGCCATCCTTGAAAGTGAATCAGTTGGGAAGTCCATATCTTTATTATGGAGGCATGTCAATGATCCAAGCTACTACGCTCTTTTAAATATTAATTATCTAATGAAGTATTCAATTTCCTTTACTCCTCCCTAAGAAGAGAAATGGGCACTTGGACCATTTACCATAAAACTGAGATATCTTCTCGGGACAGACCGGTCAAATTAAATTCGAGACTCAAAGATACAATGAATGATCAAAATTTTTTTTTTGGTAAAGATGAATGATCAAAATTTGTTTTAGTTAAATGCCAAAAATGAATATCAAAAGATATGAAATGATTAAAAATGATTGACACACTTTTATGTATCTTAAGTTGTCGCAAGCCTCTCAATGGCCGGGAAAAGACAAGTTTAGAAGTAATGTCGAGTCCATGATTATGGCCATTCCTCTTCATTTATGATTTTTCTTTTGCCGAGTGACGAGAGATGGTGAGGCCAAGCAAGACAACGCCAGACACCCTATCCCGAGCAAAAAACATGCGAATATTGAGAAAGATGAGCTCTAAGTGCATTGTATAAATTAATTTATTTGGCATGTTATTATCAACACTTAGGTCTTTGGCCAAAAAAGATCGGTAGTATGTTAGCTTGAAGAAGTTTATTGTGGAAATTTACATGAACTTATCTAGCATGTTATAATCAACTCTTAGGTCTTTGGCCAAAATATATTGGTAGTATGTTAGATTCAAGATGTTCACTATGGAAATTTATATGATGCTACTTTTTAGGACCTATAAAATCATCTCCTTTACTGACAACTTTTGCAAGATGCATGTCCAAAATGATCAAAGGGCCCTTTAGAATTAAGAGTATTGAAATATTTAAGAATGACAGACACCTTTTCGTAGCCTTGACGAGAAGCTGGTAAAGTAAAATTTTCCCTGTTTCTTTCTCTGTGAGGTTTCCCCAAGTCTGCTATGGACTTACTGAATTTTACTGTAATAAACGACAAGCAAATTAACACACAAAAGCCCATGTTCTACAAAATGCATGAGAAAAGGCATTTACCCTCCATGTGCATGGTTCCCGCTAGTATTGAAGTCGAAGCACTCAATGACTAATGGATTCTCTGGCAACGAGTTTTACAGTATGTCAATTCACTAGTGCCTCCAGGAACATATTAGACAATATGATGACGACTTCAAGGAAATACAAAGAGAACCCCCAGATTCAACTACTCTGGATTGACACTGAGTACTTGATATAAAGCAATCAAAAGATATGGCAAGAAACAATATCAAACAGGACATTTGATGAGAGATTTTGGACAGTTCACACTTTTAGAAAACAGATCTTTGTTTTCCAAACTAGGAACAGTGAAATATTATTTCAATAGCATTCCTGGAAGCAACAGATTCCTCATCATCAGTGAGTAACCAAGTTTCTCAACCCTACTTGTGCATTCTTATTAAGAAGCGGCAAGGTCAAACTCTGACTTTTCTTTGTAACTATCTGCAGAAAATGGAAAGGAGAAGATGCTATGGACAAGATCTTGATGGATTAACCTTTTATTTCACTGAACCCAAATGCATGGAATGACACGTTCACAGTGTGATCCAGGAGTAAATAACATTTTACTGCCCAATTTTGTATTGATTATGTTAAATTCTGGACATTTGACTAGTTAAGAGATATGCAGTACTATAAATGCAAACGTGTCATGGAAATGAATATGGTGCTTTTAGGTTTGAATTTGGTGCTTTTAGGTTTGTGAACTATTTGATGTATTTCATAAACTCATTTGAAACAATTGAATAGTCAAATTCCTAAGAACTCATATGATCATGCACTTGAATGATATTTTTTCACAGCTAATCGAGAATATTACTTCCTAATCCATTAAAAAAAAACAATTGAATAGTTCATATTGGCGCATATGGAAAGAGCTATGAGGATGAAGCACCAAAAAAGCAATGAATACAACTAAAACTACAACAAGAGGAAAAGTGCAGAATTCAAACATTATTTGATAATAGCAACTAGCAAGTGAGCCTTTCTTCTTCATACTAGCCTTCCGATTAACACATGAAATTGCAGTAGGCTCCACACCTGAGTTATCCTTAGATCATCTGCTTTTGCAGTAAATGCATCTAAAATAGGTGAATCATGAAGCAATAGATCACCTTCAATCAACTATATTACTTTTCTGACATGTCAATATTGGACTCTACCTGTGAGTATATTGGATTTTGGACATCTCTCTTTTTCCTCATATATTGCTCATCATCCAAGGGAGAGGATCGAGCAAAATGAGGATGCCACCATGATTCGAGAATCTCGGAAAGCTCAGGCTAGTGTTTTATAAAAGTATTCTACAGAAAACTGGATTTAAGGCATTTTTCTCTCTTTGATGGTTTGACGATATTCTAACTTGAACTCATTGCAAATTATAGAGATTCTCACATCAGCTAGGTAATAACTACTGTTGTGGTAAAGACACAGGGATATTAGATTGACATCAAATCTGCAAAAAACTTTTTCTTAGTTTCCTCCAAAGTAAATCGGCAAGAATTAACATTCAAAAAGCAGCAGCTCACACAAATTCACTTTTCCATGAGGCCTACTCTTCGTGTCCAAGATAGTCAAACTTAGAAGCAGAAGAAAAAGAATGACTAAACACCACTTTTATAGTTAGTTTTACATCTTCCACAAGAATACAATGACCAAAGTTAATTGATTTTTTATCATCAAGTCACTGAGGCAGGCAAAGTAATATCTATGTATCTCTATGTTATGAAATGAAGCAAAACAACTGAAAAGTAGACAACTTAACCAACTTAAGTTATGATAATTTGAGTAGGATAGTACTTGCCAATTCAGGTGATGATAGTACTTCGCACTATTAAGAGTTGTGGACCTAATTTTGTAAATAAGTGTCCGCTAAAAGAAGATTGGATGAAACTAATCATTGTGGCATGGACATTCATAATGTTTAAAAAGGAGTCAATATCAAAACCATGTAAAATTAGAGAAAGATATACAAAGCTATGATAGCCATCACAATGCTCAGCCAAGAATCCAGAAGGTAAATGTTTCAACAAAGCCAAAACAAAAACGTATTCTGCTCCTATCAAACGAACAATCACTATTATCTATATTAAACCAGCAAATGAACCAACACTACATCTTGCGTATTCTCAAAACAATATCAAAGATGTCAGTATATCCTACTAGGAGTTGTGCACACAATCAAGATCATGCTCAAGGAGGGAAAATCAGTGAAGATAAACTTAAATATCAATACCACTGTCAATTAGAGATTGAACTACTACGATTTTGCCTTCAAACTTGTCCCTCTCTCTTGGAGTGTAGGAAGTAGAGTACACATCAGCTTTCTCCACCTGGTCTGCCAAAATATGGCCTAAGGCCAAACATGCCAGTATGTCCAATTGAGACTTCAGTAGGCTTTGATGTCCTCAGAATTGGTACCCACAATAGCAACTTGCTTGCATGCGACCCCGTGAGTGAGTGAAGCCGAGACAAATTGCTTGGAGATGAAAACATCTAGTGTGAACGGCTCCACGTAGGCTATGGTCTGTTGCCTGAAGGACACGTGCTTATTTGGATTTTTGGACTTCATCCCCTTTGGTCAGTGTATAGCTGCTGTTGTCATCATCCAAACTTCAAAGAAACTTCTTGATGCTAAATGAGGCTGCCTAAAAGCTAACACTTACTCAAAATTCCTATACAAGTCGATATAGAATAGAGCACCCCCTCATTCGATTGATTATTTGCTCAAACATTACGCTACATTAGTACCATTATCAAGGAAATGACATAGAGAGGACATCCCAAACTAGAAAAAGAATGAGATATTCAATGAGGCACCTACCCATTGTGAATACCACATGTCGGCACGAAGGTTCCATGTCGAGAGGCATCAACACCATGCACTAGAACACTATTAGAGCACAGGTTCCAAAAAGATTGCTTCAATATCTTACTACAGGAGACACTTTCTAGCAAATAAAAGTAGCCACTTTGATCCTAGGGTGCAAGACACCTGAAAGAAACAAACATATTAGTAAGATACTCCTCAAAATTAACCAGAGAAGTGGGCGAGCACACGGCCCCATATAACAAAATCTCACAATCTTCGAAGCTACGTTGACAGAAATTATGCTAACCAATTCATCAAACATCTAGAATGCATTGGTGAGTAATTGCACAAAAGCCCCCAATATTCTAAATATGTAACGATTCTGTTAGAACACAGCCAAACTTTTTTATTTTATTTTATGAAAGACCGACTTCATATGAGGCAATATAGAACTTGAAGAAGAACACAAGTTTCTTCCTTTTGTCACTGGGTTCAGGCAAGACACAATTAAGCAAACAGATTCACTCGCCTTATTGAATTCAGTGTGGATCGTTGCAAGTTGATAAGGTTTGGATGGTGGTATTAAGGTCGCCCTCCCAACGTCCTTCACCATCCTCTTCGGATAGGAGTACTTTATCTAGGTTCGGTGTCCTCAAGGCACCCTTGCAGAATACATTCATCTTGGGGCATTGCATGATGACAATACAACGCAGTGATGGGAACCTGAAGGTGCGATTCGTTGGGGAGAAGCTCTCAAGGCTTGGTAAACGATCAAGTATTAGCTGTTTCAGCTTGGGGAAATGGATCTCCTCTGCTCCATCTCCATCATATGTTACCACATCTTCCATTGCACCACAATCTCTTAGGGTTAGCCAAGTAAGGTGCACCAGACTTGTCATTGCCGAACAAGTCCCCATATGAACTAAACCAGCGCACTGCTTTACTTCTAATTTTGTCAATCTCTGTAACGAGGCAGGACATGGAAATATGATCGATAAACTCGGGCACCACTGAAGGTACATATATTCAATCTGTTTGAGGATTTCAGCCATCAAGGAGCCATCTTTCCAGACTCCTTTCAGGTTACGCAGCAACACCAGCCAAAGTTTCTTCAGATTTCCCAATGACTTGAGAGGTTTTTCCATGTCAGTTAATCCTCCACAGGGAGTCGCTCCCTCATGTCCAAGAGCATCTTCTGGAAATATCTCCTCGAAGGAACTACACTGCACAGCAAGCAATTCTAGATTGGGGAATCCCCGCAGAAGGAAGGCGGAGGGGAAAGCAACATTTTCATTGTGATAGCATACCAAACCCAGCGTTCTGAGATTGCCAAAGATGTAATGCTGCGGCAGCATCATAACATCCTCCCTCGTCAATTCCAATAGCTCCAGGTGAGGAATGACCTGTGGGAATCCGTTTAATTAGGCCACCACCCACCAAAAGTAAAATAGGGCACAGCCATGGTCCAATGACTAAATTGTCCTTCCATTTTTTAGGGAAAAGAGGATGAGAAACTGTAGGCTTTTGGCCGGTTTTATCATTTTTAAAAATAAAAATCTGAAGCCTAACGAGCAAGAGTTGATGACCATTATACAAGGGTTGTATAACTAGGACGTTTTTTGTTAGTGATACACCCAATTCAATCAAACCATGTTTCGTGAATTTGGATGAAATGAAGTTATTAGTTGATGATCAGCTATTTCAATTGTCAACTAATTAAATCCAAATGGCAAAGTAAACACACGTGAATTTCAACTAGTTTGTGGAAAAAACTCAAAACAAAACTTCAAATGATGTCATTTGTATATTAAATAGATGTATTTCAATCATAAGATAACGTATTAATATATTGCATTCTTTTCTAAGCAGTTGTTCTCATATCTATTTTACTATAGGTCATAAGAAGTTCATGGGTTCACCATTCTACGACTTTGAGAACTAATGGTAGACGTTTTAATGTTACTTATGTTTAAAAACGAACCCAATTTGGTGTTGGTATGTCATTGATATATCACTCAAATTAAGTGTGGCAATTTCGATTAAACGTTAGTAACATTAAAAGCGTTGGTAACCCATCGGAATAAACGTTAGTAGATTAGTAAAGTAGTTGGTGATCTTGAAAGTACAAAGAAATATTAGTACTTTTTAAGATCCACAGATAAAAAGTTGGTGAGTGACTAAAATCAATTTGGTAAAAAAAATAAATCAATTGGTATCTTAATTTAATGAATGTTGTTAAAACAATCAAATTAACGTTTGTATTTTCAAATTAAAGATAGTGATTTAAAAGGCATTGTCGACAAAAAAAAAAATGTGAAAATGTCACAAGAGTAAATATAGGTTAATTATTAGAGTAGTTCATAATTTTGAAAATGATGGCACTTTTCAAAACCTAGCAAGATAAAACGTTGGCAATTAACTAAAATCGGTTTGTATCTTAATGTAACAAATGTTTATACATCAATCACATTAAGTTCAGTATATTCCATATAAAGTTAGTAATTTCAAATACGTTGGTGAGCTTCAAGAATAAATGTTGGTAGATGATAAAAGTAGTTGGTAGTTTTGAAAAAAAGAAAAAAAAAATTGTGTTTTTCAAAGCCTATATAAGCAAATTAGCCACTATACTTCACAGTTATCAATAAGGTTCACAATGTTCGAGCATGGAACTTTGTTCCAAATGAACATAATACTAAAAAATTTTCACTTTTGGCAGACGGGCAAGTCAAATTAAATAAAAAATTTTCATTAGAAGCTTCACTATCTATGCAAGTTAATTCAATATTTTTTTTCAAAATAAAAGCTAGAATCACTAGATTATATAACAAAGACTATGAGCTGGAAATAATTAACAGCAGTCAATCTTCAAATTTATAAGCAATTCACAAGTGTGTTATGGTGAGCATTAATAAGCATTAAGTGTGACAATTTTAATCTCTTGTAGAAAATAACGAGGCACTGACGGTTATGCATATAAACCAATAAAGATAATGACAGAAAGCTAGAATTATGGACGAACCTTTTCAAAAGAAAAGAGTGTAGGTTGGTTCTCGTTGGTAGTTGTACCTTGGTAGCTTTGGAATTCACAAGCAAATGAGAATGACCTCATCTTGTCGCAATGTCTCACTTGCAATTGCTTAAAGAGTGGCCATGCCGAAGTATGACTATTTTCATAGAAGCTCCTCAGTTTCGGCAAGTCAAATAATCCTAGTTTGGTTAATTGTGGAAAGAAGAGATCACTTGCGCTCATACTTACTCTGTCTTCCTCCGCGATAATTTCCTCCAC
Organism: Eucalyptus pauciflora; assembly: GCA_007663325.1. NCBI lineage: Eukaryota > Viridiplantae > Streptophyta > Magnoliopsida > Myrtales > Myrtaceae > Eucalyptus > Eucalyptus pauciflora. The sequence continues at coordinate 4,137,642 of VMYD01000024.1, read as the reverse complement.
CCCACAATGCCATACACAAAGCTTTTGGAGCTGTGTCATACTTTTTGCCACCGAGCTTGGAAATAAACTTTTGAGACACTCACACTTGCCAACGTCCATGCATTGTAAGTGTCCAAAGGTAAGACCTCCTTGAGGAAGTTCACTCCACACGCGTTTCATTTTTGAGAGCCGCGTCAAAACTAATTCTCTCAATTGAAAAATATTTGTAGAACAAGCTTCGCTAAATTCAAACTCTTGGGCTTGAAATACCACTTCTAAGGATGCACAATTGGTCACAGTTATCTTCTCTAGGTTTTGAAATCTGGTGAGCATATTATAAGATGAAAATATGGATAAAATTTTCTTACAATACTTCACCACTAGTGTCTTGAGTTTGCCAAAGGCATTTGAATCAAGATCATCAAGCCATATCTTCTCCATATTATCCATGTGCAAGATCTTCATCGACTCCATACTGGGAAACTCAACCTATTATTTTTCAATTTAATTAATGAGAGCCGGCTCTCTATTCCCTCAAAATAGAGAATACTTTAATTTCGAGAACAAAGAAAATCATAGGATGGGCATTATCAAATAATAGAAAGAAAATAAAACGAGATGTATGTTATTTCTTTTTAGCAAATGCCACCCTCTAAAATTCATTCTCCTGTCATATAGTTTTAAAGTAGAAAGCATAAATTTTTCTAATATATATCAAGAATTCAACGTTAGTGCAATTGAGTTATTTACATATAATGCATGTAGTGAAAAAAATATTGACTCATGTGGAGTGACAGTGCTGAGTCCCTTTAATTAGCATTTGATTAAGCTGATTGGGTTTGACCCAAAAGTTAAAAATATTATGTCAACTACTTGCAGTTTTAGTCATAATCAATATATAGAAGTGCATTGGAAGTATTAATCTTGTATTTGAAATGCAGTCAAGAGTTTTAAGTATTTTTGCAGAAGTGATATCAAGTTCTTTTAGTACACGATAACTTAGATTGCCTATGCGGCAACCTAAAATTGCATTTGTTTGGAATTTATTACTTAATCACACCAACCGAAAGGTTTGGGACTTAGATTGCACTTTTTGATAAAAGGTTTAAGAGTTCATTACAACAACTGAAAAATTTATGATTTGATTGCATTTCATAAATACGTTTTAGGACCTGTGGAATGATTTTTCTATCATAATATTTACAATTGACTTTAGGAATAGTGACAAAATGACTCTTAAAACTTATTCCGATTTGGCATGTTTAAGAACTAATTTTTTTTCCTTTATTGGTAAAACTTGTTTTTCATCAAATTTTCCTTTTTTTAATTGTGAAATGTGGTGCGAATGTGGTGATGCCACTTTAAAAAAGGTGACCAAAAATTTAAAAAGTACATATAAGAAAACAAGGCAGGAGAGAGGGAGGGTTTGTCTCAGGGCTTTTGCACTGGCGAGGGCTGCAATCGTACCCAAGGTCATGGCTAGGGTGCTCGGTACCCTCGTCAGGTCACCAGCAATTGCCAAACTTGGCTCCCCGCCACCACGTGAGTGAGCACACTTGCCCTCACCCAAATTGCCAAGAGGCCATTGCTTGCTCACGGTGAGCGCTAGCTTTCGTCGGCAGGAAGGGGAGTAGTAGTGGCACTCTAAATGCAGCCCTTCCCCACTTGACTAGCGATCTCTTGTAGGACATTCTTTTATTTCCAGTTTCATATTACTGCTGATTTTTTTTCATAATTTTTACTCTTTTTTTTTAATTTTTCAATATTTCGATGTGGCAATGGTGAAACAGCTCCCTTTATGCTTGAGGAAGCTCCATCACCGGCAAGCCCATGCGGGACTAAAAATATGATAAAAATGCAAAATTTCTCTACAAAAAAGGGACAAACTTAACAAGTCTTGAAATGCATCAATTGTGCAAATTTTAGAACTTAAATTTAAGCAGACATCCTTGGCGTTGTTTAGCTTAGCCTCTCATTAATATTTGTGCTTCAGCTACAATTTAGTTTAAGACTTGAAAATGAAAGAAAAAACGTATTAAGTTTTTGAAGTTTATGAAAAAGGTTTGATCTACATTTCAATATTTTTATATTAAAGAAGTAGCTTTAAGATGTTTCTTATTGGAGGTCAAAGATTTGTAAATGAAAATGATAAGTTATCATTCAGTTCGATTTGTAAAAAATCGAAAACCAAAAGCTGAAAACCGAAAACCGAAAAACCGAACCGAACCTAGCCAAAATTTCGGTTTGGTTCGTATTCAGTTTGGGTCTCATTCAGTTCAGTTCGGTTCGATTTTTCAAAAAAACCAAACTGAATCGAACCGTTGACACCCCTGCAGCTGGCCGCGCAAATCAAAGTGAAAAAGGACTCTCCCTGCGCCACTAAATGAAATAATCGATACTTAGCTCATTTCGCAAAAGATATTTTTCATAATTTTTAGTGTTCTTGGGGGTGAAAAATAACTAGTCAAAAAAATGTTTTATGGTCACTTTGATTATTATATGGATTAAGCATTAAGTTCAAATTTTACAGATTTATGGATCAGTGAAGTGGTGCATGCCTAGGTGGTGAAGTCTAGGAAATATTTTCCTTACCAAATACTGAAAAATATAGTTTTCGAGACTTTTTCATGTTTGAGTCAAATAATGAAAAATATTATCATTTTCCTGAAAAATAATTCTTAGAAAATCATTTTTTACAAATGGCTTAAAGGATAATTGGTCTCCTACTAATGGAAGTTTTAATCAACACTTAAGCTACGTTTGATCGTTCAGATTTTTAACCAGAATAAGATTTGATAGGATAAGATATAAAATCCAAGGATTTTGCTATATCCTATCCATTATTTGAAGATTGTAGTAATAAAATCAAATATATTCACATTATATCATGTATCTTATTTGGTATAAAGGGCATATTAATATAAATTAATCAAAAATTTTACAAACGAAGATGGCAAAAATCTCTCGAGACACTTTCGTCTATTTTATTTTTTGTTTTTATTTTATTTCCTCTCTTTTTAAATTAATTTCTTTTTCATTTCTTTCTTCCCCTTCCATCATTCTCCAATAAAATTTTATTAAATAATAAACTATACTAAGATACCTAAAATAATAAAATACCTCAAATATATAATATATATTTGTATTTACATATTAAATTTATTTTATAAATATAAATAAATTCGAATATATAAATAAAATAAAAATAAAAATAAGATTAAATAAAAATAAATAAAAATTTTGTTATTTTTGAATTTATTTTATTAAAATTCAAATATTATTTATATTAGAATATAATTTTAATTTTGTTAATTTAAGAATATTGTCAGTTGAGGAAAATAACTTTCTTATTATAAATGTCAAAAATCCTATCAACATTTATCCTCCCTTCCCCATGGGATAATTTTATCCAGTTTATATCTCATTATATCCGACTTTATCATATCTTGAGTATTCACCAAATGTAGGATAAGATAAATTTTATCATATACTGAATTTTATTCCAACTACCAAATGCAGCCTTCAAGTTTTTGACCAAAAAATTATCGATGCTCATTTTAGAGTCAAGTTGGTCATACTGGAAATTAACTTTTGCACGATCCTATCCTTTAAGAGCTACATAATCTTCTCCTCTATTAGCTATTGAATGGTTATGCTGAAAATGAGGGATTGATCAAGAATTTTTGCTAAAGCTATGCTGTGTTTGAAATTTTGTGGAAATATTTGGATGACCTTTAACACTTGACTTGTGTGTCATGGGTTAGTCCGTGATACATGCATCTTTTAATAAGTTAATGGGTAAGGTTAGTGTTGATTCGACTCTCAGTCACTGTGAGAGGGAAGAGCTAAGCAATTCGTAGGAGCGTGACATTTACATTTTGCCTTGATTCATGTTAGCATGAAGTAATTTATAATAGGAAAATTACCAAAAATAATTATAAACTTATTATACTTGTGTCAATCCAATGTTAAATCTTTCGATTTGGCCAATTTCATTTAAACATTTTAATCATTTACTAATTTAGTTATTCCTGCTAATTTTCATGAAGAATTGCTGGTGTGAGTTCATTTTTTAAATTTTTATTATTATTTCTTTTTTAATAGGTGGAATGAAGCAATTATGCTACCAGGAGAGAGGGTGAATGTAAAACAAGAGCTGATGGCACGTACAATGACACGTATACCAAAGATCGGCTTCTCTGCAAGGGTGCAAGAGGAACTGAGAATATGAGTGGACATATCACCACAATGCAAAAACAGGTGGACACTTGTGGGGGCAACCGAAGACACCTGGATTCGGTCGTTTCTGGCTAGGTGAAGGGGACGATCGCATGTCTTTCCTTCTTCCTTCGTTCTCGATGGCGGGGAAAGAGATGGCACTTGGTTTTTTTTTTTTTTTTCATCGACCATGCTATTGCCACTTGGAAACAGCAAGTTACAAACAAAGAGCACCGGGGGTTGCGGTGTATCTTGAAGTTCTGACACAACAGGCAGGCCAAATTCTGAAAAACTCATGTATTTTTATAAAAGGAATAAAAATAACCTCACTTTTCACATATCCCAAAAAAGGCAAGTACTAAACAAAAATGACAAGTATCATCTTTTTCAACGAATTTACATGGCCAACAACGCTTTGATGATGAGCTTCCATGGCATTTTTTATTATTGAAAAATTAATAAATTAATTAATGATTTTAAATTAAAAAGAATATTATTTTTTATCAAAGAGAAAAAAAAAAACAAACAAATGTTACATTTTCCTTCTTTTTCTTCCTTTGATGTTGTAGAGAGAAAGCATCTTACATATGTCAATGTGGTTGTCTTATTAAGGCATGTAAAAGTACAGGGAAAAGTGTTAAAAAAGTTATAAATCTCTTGCATTTATGTCATTTTAGTCCTAAATCTTTTTGTGATGCCAATTTAGTCTTGAACTTTTTTACTTTATTCCAATTCAGTTTTTTCCAGTTAATTTTGGTCGGATTTTGTTGACTAGACGTCGGCCGATTGACATGGCATGATCGACGCTGACGTTGACAACTTTTAATAATATTTTAGAATTTTTCTTTTTTCTTTCTCCTCCTCCTTCCTCTAGTTAGTTATCGAGGTCTTGCAACAAACTGGAGGAATGAGGAGAAGGAAAAAAGAAAAAAGAAAATATTAAAATATTATTAAAAATTGTCTACGTCAGCGACGTGCCATGTCAGTTGGTCGATGCCTAATCAGTAAAATTGAGCCAAAATTAGCCGAAAAGAATTGAATTGACACCAAATAAAAAGGTTCAGGACTAAATTAACAGAAAAAAAAAAGTTTATGACTAACTTAGTACAAATATAAAAGGTTTAGGACTTTTTAAACATTTTTCCCTAAAAGTATGTAATCCCCTCAACCTTTTCTATATAAGACTTAACTTCCACGATAAGTTGAATAAGACAAGAACCTATTGTTCTCACAAGACCCTTGGATTCATAGTGATACAGGATTATGAATATGGGCTACTGGTAGCGATGGTTGGCAAAGCTTGGTGATGTTGATCCTAGAAAAATAATTCATGAAGATTTGACATTATCGTACTTAGTGTGCTTTTATTTACCATTACATTTGGCTACAATGATTTGTATTATTGTCTTTTTTCTATCGATCAACAAACGATGGTTGGCAAAGCTTGGTGATGTTGATCCCCAAAAAATGATTCAAGAGGATTTAACATTATTGTAATTAGTGTGCTTTTATTTTTATTGGCCACTACATTTGGCAACGGTGATTTGCATTATTAGTCTCATGATATAAATTAATGATGTCCGGAGACTATATGTATACTTGTCTCAGATTGTCATTAGTCCTTACCATAACTCCTTTGTGGTAATCGGTGCCAACTTTATCAATGACATACTAAGATTATAATTCTACGTCTGATAGTACATCAGTGCTACAGGAAAGGGAATGCCAATCTCATGGCCAAAGTGAAAAAGAGGAACAATTGAAGGAAAAAATAAATAAATTATGAATCGGAAACCTGTAGAGCATTGATTTGATGGTTTCAGAAGATACAGATGAGCCACCATTGATGCACTTCATATTTGAATCCACGAGGTTAGGGTTTAGGGTGGCCGCTCAGAGAGGCAAGAGAATGGTGAGAGATCGGTTGTTGGGGTTTTACTCAGGGTCAAGGGATCAGTTGATGGCTTCTCCGCCCTTCCTCTAGATAGGCATGAAAGATATTTTCTTAGTTCTCTTTGGTAATTGGGCAACGTGGCCACGCAAATCAAAGCGGAGGAAATTCAGAAATGATGAGGATAGAACTCTTCGAAGTGGTTCCGTCCAACTTGTCTGGATCAATAATTGCGCATGACCAAGACTTTTCCCTCTGGTACAAAATGTTAGCGGCTCAAACACAAAGAAATAAAAACGAACAAAAAAAAAACAAATTAAAATATTTGTTCTCATTCACCGTTAAACTAGATCTATATCTAGTAAGGATTATATTATAATTTATACCTATCACTTTTCTGTTACAATCTTCAAATACAAAGAAATTATATCCAAGCCTAAACCAATAAAATATGAGTTCAAATCATAAAAACCCTCTCGTGACTTGAGAAAATTACCCCCCGCATGACTCTCGAATCCACTTGCTCAACATCTCTTTAATAATAGAGAGTATAAACTACACTTCAACACGAAAGAGAGTAATGTTTCTTTTTGTGAGCCATGATTCATATATATAATAAAATCAAAATCATTCATTAATTACTTTTTGGTCCCAAATTTCTACCTATGTTGTAATAGATAACAAACCTATTTTATTAGACCTTATGGAGTCATGGGAAGCTTCTGTTGGTTAATCTGGCATGTTTCACAAGATTTAAATCATTTGTGCACTTAGTTTGATCACTTTCCTTAAATAAATAAATAAATAAATAAAAGGATTGAAAGTCCACAATACAAACTAATCTTCAAGCCATTGTGTGATCACTTCCCTTAAATCCAAAAAAAAAATATCTTTATGGTTTTGATTGCGATGCGAATCAGTTGGTGCGGTTTGTACGAACTACCAAGTCGATGATCAATTTTTCATTCTTCCTGAAGGAATTCTAATCGGCGGAAGACGACTTACTTGATTCCAATGCGCAAACAGCAAATAGTCCCGGATCGAACGTTGAATTGCGAACCAATCACGAACAACAATGCCTCACGTTGGTCTGGATGCAATCACAAGGAAAACACCCGATTTCCACGGCGTAAATGCAAACCGTTCTTCAAATTGATGATTGAATCCTGCCTATCTTGAAGATGGAATTTTTTGAGAGATTTTGGTGCGAATGAATTGACAACACGTCCAACGGTTGTGTTCGGGAGATTTTATACGTCTCCCTTCGTACCCCTCCATTGGTGACCTTCCATCATAACGCATCAAGGTGAACTAGTGCGTTCCGTTCGCACCCCATCATGGACGTACCAGCTGAAAGAACTACATCTCCCACTCGGACATGATGGACCTGATAGCGCTCTATCAAGAATATAGGGTAAGGCATTCAATCATTCATCAACTTTACAGAACAATTCATACTGGCAAGTAAGTCGTGCGACCAGTGAGTACACCTGCACTTGGGAGCTCAAATTATGCACCTGTTAGGGATGACATAATGGCTACAACCCGAAAAGAAAAATAAACAATCGATGTCTCACAGTGCCCCAGACATATCTTGTTACATCAATTCAAGTATACCTATCCCTTAAAGGCTATACTTGATTATCCTCTAAAACACCATGTATTTACAATTATGTCCGCAATCACGAAAGGCGATATAATTGGTCGACCAATAAATACATGTGACAGATGTAAAATAACAATAGTCTTCATTCGCACTCATGTCTCTCTCAATTTTAGAACAACTGCTTTCCTAGACACGTCCCATAGGCCATATCTATTCATGACCGCCCGTAACATGCTAAAGTAGCAACATTGATCTTTCATTTCGAGAACATAGTCAGAAGTAACATAGGGCACGAATTGAGGTAAATAATAAGTTACCTCAAGGGCTCACACAATGGGTAAATAGGGATGATTTTACTCACATTCCCTTGTCGGTCAAACAATGCACATGTAGTATGAATTACATGCTATAGTGGATTTCTCTTTCTATAAGAGCGTATGTCATTTCTTAAATATATCCACTATACAGATCTTAGCCTAAACATAGTCACGTGCTTCTCACGTACTCATGTTTAACTCGAGTGCTATATTAGCTCGCTCTCTATAGCGCCAAATTAAGTACTCGCATCCGGCATCTTACAGGCATACATGATTGTGGGACTATCATGTTCGGTCTTAAATAAATCACAGACCTCATCTTGACTCCAATCAAGGCGACATATTTTATGTACTAGACTTGCTCTTCAGCATTTATTTGTACATAACGTCTCATCTCAACGTGCTAACTATAGCACTTGAGGCGATTGCTCGTGTGAGTAAGCCAATCATTACCTGCTGACATACTTTCCAATAATATATGTGTGCTTGTGCTAGTCTCATAATGGATTTGTACTTTTTGATAAAACATCAAGTCATTAATAAACAAACAAGTACAATACATATGTCCATAAATACATAAAACAATGATCCTCTACAATAACACATATCACATCCTACGCAAACCTAGTGACATCCTGTGGGTCAAAAATATGTCTCTAGGAATAGCCTTCGTAAATGGATCAGCAACCATTCTATTGGTTGAAATGTATTGTAGAATCACTTCTTTCTGCGCTATAATATCTCTGATGAAGTTATTATTTATGTCGATGTGCTTCGTCCTTCCATGATACTTGGGATCTTTCACATAGGCAATGGCTGCTTGACTATCGCAATAAACTGTCACCGGTCTTGGAATCTCAGTGACAGTGGCTAAATTTTCAAAGAAACGTTTTAGCCATACTGCTTCTTGCACTGCGGCAAAACACGCAATAAATTCAGCCTCCATAGTTGACAAGGCTGTGCATGTTTGTTTCTTGCTATTCCAAGAAATTGCACATCCATTGAGCAAGAGCGCATATCCAGAAGTCGATTTATGCTCATCCAGGTCTCCACCCCAATCAGCATTTAAATAACCTAATAGGCGTAAATCATTCCCTTGGTAACAAAGTCGATAGTCCATAGTGCCCTTCAAGTATCTCAGGATCCTCTTTACTGCTTTCCAGTGTGCTGGACCGGGACTTGATTGAAATCGGCTCACCAATCCCACGGCATAACATATGTCGGGTCGAGTACACATCATAGCATACATCAAACTTCCGATCGCACTAGCGTAAGGAACAGTTTCCATTATTTTAATTTCTTCTGGAGTCTTAGGACACATCTCAGTACTTAGGCCTTCGCCTTGCATAACAGGGGTATCAATGGGATTACAGTGCTGCATATTGAAACGTTCAAGAATCTTCATAATATAAGATTCTTGTGATAAAGTAAGGAGTTTCCTTGATCGATCTCTTTCGATCTTAACTCCTAATATATAAGCAGCTTCTCCCATGTCCTTCATTTCAAAATTGGAGGACAACCATTCTTTTATGGTGATTACCATAACCTTGTCATTTCCAGCCAACAGAATATCGTCCACATAAAGTGATAAAATCACAAATTTATCTTCAGATCGCTTGATATATACACAGTGATCCTCTTCGATCATCATAAAACCATAAGTTGTTATGGCTCGATGAAAAACGAAGATACCACTGTCTAGATGATTGCTTAAGGCCATATATTGAGCGATGAAGTTTGCAAACTTTATGCTCTTGACCTTTAGCTATGAAACCTAATGGTTGTTTCATATAAATTTCCTCATCTAGTTCTCCATTGAGAAATGCCGTCTTTACATCCATTTGATGTAATTCAAGGTCCAAATGTGCAACGATAGCTAGAATAAGACGTATTGAGGCAAACTTTACAACTGGTGAAAAAGTTTCCTCATAGTCTATACCCTCTTGTTGAGTATAACCTTTCGCCACAAGACGAGCCTTATACTTTTCAATGGATCCATCCGCCCTTTGCTTAATCTTAAAAACCCATTTGTTTCCAATGGCCTTACGATTGGGTGGTAGATCAACCAAGTCCCAGACATGATTTGTCCTCATTGACTCCATCTCGTCTTCCAAAGCTTTTCTCCATTCTTCCTTATCAGAGGATGAGAGAGCCTCTTGAACAGTCTTAGGCTCGGCATCATCTTTATGAGCAATCATAAATGCTTCCCCTTCAATCTCAAAACGACGACGAGGAATACTTTTACGATTACTTTTACGCAACTGAATTTCTCTTGAATTCAATTCGCCAGACGATGCTACACTCCCACTAGGTCTTTCATGTTGAGGTAAATCTTCATTCCCCTCCATAACATTAGTGGGTGTATTATTAGGATCTTCCATCTCATATAATTGGAAATCCTTATCAATCTCACCTCTACTAGGAAAATCGTTCTCCAAGAACGTGACATCTCGTGACTCCTTTTCGGTCACACTTCCATCAGCTTGTTCACCTATGAACACATACCCTTTGGAGTGTTCAGAATATCTTATAAAGATACATTTCTTCCCTCTAGGGCCTAATTTGCCATATTTATGGGAAGATTCATGAACATAAGCTGCACATCCCCATGGACGTAGACTACTTAAGTCTGGTTTTCTTCCAGTCCATAATTCATAAGGGGTGGAAGTGACCGATTTTGAGGGCACTCGGTTAAGTACATAGGCAGCAGTCAATAATGCATCTCCCCAAAAGGAGATAGGTAAATTTGCTTGCGCCATCATAGACCTAACCATTTCCAATAGGGTTCTATTCCTTCTCTCAGCTACCCCATTTTGTTGTGGAGTATAAGGAATAGTCAATTGTCTTACAATTCCATTTTCATCACAAAGAGCTTTGAATTGCTCCGATAGATACTCACGTCCACGATCGGTTCTCAATGCCTTTATTGTTTTGTTCAACTGATTTTCTACCATCGTTATATATCGTCTAAAGCATTCTAATGCTTCGGACTTATGGGAGATCAGAAAGACATAACCGAAACGCGTGAAGTCATCTATGAAAGTAATGAAATATGAGGCTCCATGCCTCGCCCTCACATTCAAAGGACCACAAATGTCAGAATGTATGAGTTGCAATGGAAATTCAGCTCTAGTCCCTTTACCGAATGGTTTTCTAGTTGCTTTTCCCGCTAGACAATGTTCACATATGGGTAGATCAACATTAGTGAGTGACCCTAAAAGGCCTTCTCTTGCTAATCTTTGCATTCTTTGCAACCCAATGTGACCTAATCTAGCATGCCAAGTATTTGCATCAGTCCCAATGTTATCAGAAGACGCAATTAAAGAAAAACAACCATCAACATTAACATTGTACTGATCATAGTCAATGTTTAACACCATAAAACCATTCAATACATGACCTGAACCATAATAAACTGTTCCATACAAAATATCAACACAATCACCATGGAAATTCAATACATAACCTAAGCTAAGAAGAACAACTACAAAGACCAAGTTTCGTCGAATATCTGGAGCATAAATGACATCATGCAGGAATAGGTTTCGACCACCACGCAAGATTAATTTGCATGTGCCGATACCCTTCACTTCAACTCTTGAGTTATTCCCAACATATATCAATCTTCTTCCAGGCGGTATCCGGCGATACTCCACAAATGCTTCTCGGTCTCTAGCTACATGGTCCGTTGCTCCTGAGTCTACAGTCCACATTGGATGAGATTCAGCAAGCATTACAGTACTAGAAACAAAAGCATTACTCATAGTAATGGAGTAATAGGGTACCTTTTTTGGCTCAGTGCATTCACGAGCAAAATGACTCAGCTTGCCACAATTGTGGCACTCCATCTTGGCCTTGTCCTTCTTCCCACCACGCTTCTTGCGTCGGAAGGTCTTAGCCCTCTTGGGTCCCTGATCAGTCATCTTCCCTTTGTTGTTGAACTGAAGGTTCCTCTTGCACTTGAAGCCCGAAGCTTTGCGCGAACTCGTTTCAGTAACATAAGCATGGGTAGAGGATCTTGCAGCCTCTAGGCGCTCATCCTCTAATTCCAAATGACGCGCAATATCATCAAAAGTGACGATGTTCTCACTATGCGTCATATTGATCTTCATATGTTCCCAATTATCAGGAAGAGACCTAATAACAGCCTGAACTTGCTGTTCATCAGTAAGGGAGTGACCTGCCGACTTCAGCTCACGGATCATGTTTGACATCTCCCGAAGATGTTGCCTCATTGTTACATTTGGGCGCTTTCGGAAAGTGTCAAACTTGATGGTGAGTCTCCTCAGCTTAGTGGCAGATGTACCCCCAAACTTATCCTTCAAGGTAACCCACATAGCTTGAGCTTTATCATAACTTTCAAACCCACACATGAGATCATCTTGCATACAACTCAGCAATGTGATGCGAGCAATGCTATTCTTCTTTTTCCAAGCTTGATAAGCTTCTAGATCTCTCCTGTGTTGAGCTGAAGTTCCATGCTCAGGTTCATCCATGGTGTGGTTGAGGGTTTCCAAAACCTCTTGTTCCTCAAGGATGTACTGAACCTTTCGGTGCCAAATATCATAATTGTCACCGTTCAACTTCTCACCCTTATTGAGGTCAGCCACAATGGTCTTGGATGCCGATGCCATAATCAATTTCTATAACACATTAACATAATAGACGCAGAATCAATACTAGCACATTTTTCAAAGTAACACACATATTTAATTTTCAGCAAAAACAAAAATAAAATAATAATAATTCAACAAAAGACAGAGAAACAAAAGTTCACTATGTTCCCAATCAATTTCTATGTACGATTGTTCAATTATCATTAATTATTTTAATTTGCACAAATTTTGAGTTCTAGGTGAGGATTCTTTCGAATTCTACCAACCTACGAACTCCCACTAGGAAAAATAATTACATGACTTCATGTAATTTCTACATCTTTCCTTAACACAAAACCATAGCATGATACTAACTAACGTATAAATAACAATCATGCTTCAACTATAATTAAAAAAAAAAAGCAATTTAACATGTAATGGATTTCCTACCATTGTTCTAATTTTCTAGCAACTAGAAAATTGCAAGTATATTAAAACTATATACTTCATATCATTGAACTAAACTTTACACAGCATATATAACATCACTTGCACATAAGCTAGCTATTGTATTTCCTAAACTACAAGAAAATACAAGCTACAAATGAATAAACTATTCATTAAACCCCAAAAAAATACGCGTACATAGGGTTCCCTACACATTTTCATACATTTATAAAATCCAAAAATGAAAAATAATTATTCCACAGTGTAGAGAACATCCATACGAACCCAATGCCACCAACCACGCTCCAATCGGAGATCGCACGCGCCCCCACGCGCCGCCTGAGTGTGCGGCGCGTGTGGCGCACGCGCCAGCAAGCCAAAAGGCTACTGGCTGGTCCGACCAGTCCGATCGTTGACCGGTCAACGGTCAACGGGTCGGGTCAACGGGTCGCCGGTCGGGTCGGGTCGGGTCGCCGGCCGGCCAACAACCGCTGGCGGTGACGTCATCGGTGACGTCAGCTCGCGTCGGTTCGCCGACGCGCGCGTGACGTCACACGCCGGTTCGGCGAACCAGCGCGTGACGTCACGCGCCGGTTCGCTGGCATGCCCAGCACGTGCAGCGCGTGGCGCCCACGCGCCGCGGCTTCTGGTCGGGCGTGTGGGCGCGTCCGGCGTCGTCTGTCGGCGTTCGACCCACCGTTGGACTCGTCTCGACGAGTACTTTCATCCCGTATATTCGAAAAAAAATTTTGGCCCAAAAATTATATCGAAAAATGGCCAAAACCGTACGGGTGTTCGCAACGCCGAGTCCGTTCTTCACTCCGATTGAAAATTCGAGTTTTTCAGATGGTAATTCCGACCATTAGACACCCAAACAGTGTAGAATTGATACTCTTGATCTCAATATCAAAAGGTAAACGGGAAAAATCAATGATAAAACAAGGCAGAAATCACGATCGGGCTCTGATACCAATGAAGGAATTCTAGTCGGCGGAAGACGACTTACTTGATTCCAATGCGCAAACAGCAAATAGTCCCGGATCGAACGTTGAATTGCGAACCAATCACGAACAACAATGCCTCACGTTGGTCTGGATGCAATCACAAGGAAAACACCCGATTTCCACGGCGTAAATGCAAACCGTTCTTCAAATTGATGATTGAATCTTGCCTATCTTGAAGATGGAATTTTTTGAGAGATTTTGGTGCGAATGAATTGACAACACGTCCAACGGTTGTGTTCGGGAGATTTTATACGTCTCCCTTCGTACCCCTCCATTGGTGACCTTCCATCATAACGCATCAAGGTGAACCAGTGCGTTCCGTTCACACCCCATCATGGACGTACCAGCTGAAAGAACTACACTTCCCGTCTTGCCAGCTTTTAATGAGTTAAAATGAGGATTTTTCAATTCAAAATGGATTTGAGCGATCTGAGCTGTGTAGGTTGCACAAATCACCAGCTAAGATAATTCCGTCCATAGTGAACTGAGTTTAAACTGCACCGTGTTGGATTTTGCCAGTAAAGTATGACGGCCATGACTGCAGGCAAATGCTTTTAAGGCTAGATGTTCGATGGTCTCCTGACTGTTTGCTATAGGATCTTCTTAAAAAAATTCTCTCAGTACAAAATTGGTGGTGCTCGTTAAAAAATTACTAACTCGTTGGAAAATTACCGCCACATAATACTACCCTGTGATCACTAGCTTGAGATTGTACGAGAATACCCCAGCCCGTAGACAAAACCTCAGTCATGAATAATTGCCCAACTTGCCTAGACAAATAGTTGCATTTCGTACAAAGACAAACCAAACAAGGTGACAAAAATCGAGAAATTTGAAAGACATACGGTCTCAGACTTGTCTTTTGTTAATAGACGTTCTCAAGTAATTGGTCTTTTTTTGGAAAAAATATCAAAAAAGAAAAGTCGTAAATCAATTACATTGATACTAATTCAGTTATAAATATTTTAATTGGAACAATTTAATTATATATCGGTATCAATTGAGTTCTTTTAATTAATTTAAGCCGAAAACTACTGACGTAGACAACGGCCGTCCTATGTAATACAATCCTCGAATAAAGGACGAAACAAGTTTAGAGCAACAATGTCCAAATTGCCATTATCCGCTTACACTACACCTTGAATTAGGTTAATGAAATTTTTATAAATTAAGATCGAGCTCGTACAGTAAAGAGATTTTTCTGCATGGACACATGAACCAAAGTTGAGGGTCCCTTACAAAGATTTTCACATGCCCTCAAAGAACAGGTGAATTAGAAATCAACCACTCTAGTCTCTGGCCGAAGGTAATGTTTTGAGAACCACACTGGACCGATATGTGATTCCTCTAGGTCCAATTGTTTGTGGCAATCTGGTTTATATAAGAATGTATTAAGAAAAAGAAGCAACGCAATGATGATAGCAAGCCTATCGTATTTGACCGTGTAGACTCATGTGATGTTCTTGTTAGTTATTTTGGCCCTTTCCACAAGAAAGAGGAGGTGATCTATCAACTGGAAAGGTTGGCCTCGGTTTATTAGTGATGGTAGAGTTCCTTGTTCAATGTTTCGGTAGCGAAGGAAATGGAGAAAGCTGACAGTTTGGGTGGAAAATGCAGAAGAATTTAAAATTTTGTTGAGAAGGAAAATGGTGAAATTCTGAATTTTTCTTCCATAATTTACCTCACCACCCTCATCCCAAACATAGCCAGACTCGGAACAACAGCAAACTCTGGTCCCACGAGGTATCTGTAGTCTAAACTTAATTTCGATCGAGACTGAGACATAACTCATGGCCCAATCAGATTTTGGGCTAAGCCCAATAGATACAACTCGTAAATTTTAATCTTCTCCAAGGTCATATTTGCATGGAGAAAAATGGATGTTTATAATTGATAAGCCAATATCTAGAAAAGTTCATAATGATATTAGAATGACAGTAGAATTTCGGCGGGATCTACGTCAGGAGGAGAAAAAAAAGGCATTGAGTATAATAGACATGAAACTCTCGAAAAGCCCATAGTGATATTATAATAACATTAAATTTTTAACGAGATCTAAATCATAAGAAAGAAAAGCATTGACAATAATAGAGTTGAAATATCGGTTGTGTGTGTGTCGTGAATGGCTTTTGCAATGAGCTGTACTTGTAAAATGGTACAAGAAAATCACAATTGAAAAACTACATAATCTTTGTCACGACCTACCCCTCGGAAGGGGAGGAATTAGGTTTAGAGATATTGTCAAATTTAGGTCAATGGCATTCAATTCATTTGGGTTTCCCTCCTATTACATTTGGACATTCGATTCCTATTTAATTAATTATAGACAAATTTCTATATAAAGAGTTGCTAATGAGATACTGGAGAATATCTCATTTCATGTGCAACTAGAGATGTTGGAACAAGGACTTGATTACATTAATCCTAAGACTAAAGCCCTTTTGATACTTAACTTGATTGCATGCTAACTAATGCCATAGCAACCTATCGAAGATTTTTTAGATTTCATCCTAACCATTCTAAAAAAATAACTGAAGATATTGAAATGTGCAATCAAGTATAATTGAAGTAAAAAACACACAAGTAACCTAATATTGTTTCTAAAAAAAAAAAATGACAATCCAAAAGTCTCTATTGTAAAACCCTAAAAGCTTGTTCAATTTCCGATTTTAATTTTTTTTAGGATTTTCAAAAAAGTAATAGAAAAATATTGGAAAAGCTAATTTTTTAAGCTTGTTCCAAGACTTTCTGAATTTTCTGCATTTTTTAATGATTTTTCAAAGCTTTTTCTGGATTTTCTAGAATTTTTATGAATTTTTTAATTTTCTGAATTTTTTAATTTTCTGAATTTTCTGATTTTCTAAATTTTTTATGAATTTTCGGAATTTTTTAATATTTTCGAATTTCTGAATCTTTCGATCTTTTTGGAATTTTTAAAAGAATTCTTTTAATGATTTTTATGATTTCTGAACCTTTTTAAATATTTATTATCGTTATATTCTAGAAAGGGAATTTGGACCGGGGTAACCCGGTCCGATCTACCAGCCCAATCCGCCTATCCGTATCCGACCCACCTCAGAATAAAACCGAATTTTTTAAAGCTTTTTTTCTTTATTTTTATTTTTATTGATTTTAATTCTTTTTTTCTTTTTCTTTTATTTTGTTTCTTCTTCCCCTTTTTCAGGTCTTCTTCCCGAGCTCTTCTTCTTCAACGATATCCTCTTCGCCTGCAACTTCTTCTTCGCTGAACCATCACCGATGCTTGCAGCCGGTGAACTCGAATCGAGCGGACGTCGGCACAGGCACCGACGCCGATGTAGAACTACATCACCGGCCTATCGGCCAACAAACTCGATTTCGAATGGCCATTGATATCTGGCCAAAACTGCATTAACAACTCTCAAACTGCATAAGGAATACGCGCGCGCACAATAGAGCGAAGGATACAGAGAACTGACGGTGATGGCCTTTAACAGTGGGCAACGCCTGTAAGGAAACGGTATCTCCAACGCAAGGACTCATCCATGGCCGACGCCGAAAGTTGAAGCATATGCAATAACATCGAGAAAAATCACAGAAAACACACAAAAAGGAAATAGTTCAGTAATCATGGAAGCATTCGAGTGCCAATCTGAGTTTCTAAACATCGATTACACAATCCTAAGCTTACTGTCTCGTTCTGGCAAATCATCAAACGGATAGAAGGCATTTTCAAATATCAATTCCAGATTCGATTTAAATGCATTTCTCATTCTACACGTAGTTAATAAAACTTTCATTCGGCATTATTCATTGCAAATCGACCTGAGTTTCATACAAGTCAGTCACGATTTCATGAATGAATATTGTATCTCAGCTTCAACAAAAACAGGGCAAAGTAGAGCGTTCGGAGCGAGGAGCTTACCTGCTTCGGAAATGGAGTCACTGTCTTCTCTCTCGTCTTCTCTCTCTTTTTTTTTTCTCCTTTTTTTTTTTTTTCTAGCGAAGCTCTCTTCAGCTGAGCTCCTTCGTGGCCGACGATCCCCCCTCAACAAGAGCGCAGACTTTCCTGTACATTCTGGCACGAATGTACATTTATTCAGCATGGAATGGACTGCTCTCACCCACAAAAATGAGTGTCTTGCAGCGCAAATTCTTCAAGTTGTCTTTCAGATCATGCCTCCTATTCATGGCCTCAAGAAAGCGCACGACATTCAGACTTTATCTTTCATCCAGCGACTTTCGACAAGTTTGAACGAGGTCGGATTTTGAACCGTGCATGCTGCAGCGAATTTCCTTAGTGAAGTACCGCTGGAGAAGAAACTCCTTCAAGAGGTTCAGCAACACCTTGTTATAAAGCCATTCAGTCCATGAAGGTGCCTTGCAAATTGGGGAAACAAAGGTCAGACCAAGAGCTCGTTCTTCATACTTGTGCGCGAAAAAGAGTCAGGATGTAAGGACCGGCCGTTACACCTAAGCACAGAACTTCCTTCAGCCCAAAGAAGTCGAGCACCTCAACGACCTGGTCTGCAAGGTCATCGACACTTAAGAAACACGACGTATAATTGAGAGCGACGTCGGGAGACGTTATCAGAGCGGGCTTCTCCCGATCGCCGCAGATGAACACGGAAACCGAATCTTTGCTCGTCTTCGCCGCATGCTCCTTCCCGTCGAAAGGTACGGCGTCGACGTCGACGTGGACACTGAGTCGCCCAACTCGGCCATGGCTCGGCTCGCTCGAAGCCTCAGGAAAATGCAGCGGAGCTCGAATCAAAGATATCGACCAGAACGAAGCCTGAAAATCTGAATCTCTCTCTCTCTCTCTCTCTCTCTAAAGGTTGCTTTCTCTCGGCCGTTTTTCCTTCTCTCGCTCGAACGGAATCTTTTTCCGTTAAGCCCGACTCCCCATACGGCGGCTAGCAACCTTGTAGAGCACTGGATTCGCTCGCCTCACCTGCCTGTGAGTCTCGCGGACATTCTCGTTGGATCGTTCCTTCCTTCCTTCGCCGCTCGTCTCGTTCTTGCTCACAGGCGCGCGTGAGCGCCAGGGAGGAGAAAGGCAAAAGGGCCGGGCTTTGGAGGAAACAAAATGGGCTGAGAAAAGGCGAAAACCAAAAGAAAAGGGTTGGGCTGGATTAAAAATAAGAAAGATAAGAGGGAAATTGGGCTAATTCAGGGATTAAGCCTGAGTGGGCCAGGAATCTTGCTAAAGGAACCGGGCCAGGCATAAATGGCCTACCCGAATTTTATTGTTATTATTATATTATCATTCATTTTTCATTTTCTTCTTTTTTATATATGTTTTAATTTTCTTGTTTATTCATTTTTTTGTTGTTGATATTTTTACCTTTTTATTGTTAAAAGAAAAATTCGAATGTCAACAATCTTTTCTTTATTTATTTTTTCAATCAGCAACTCTCTTGCTTGATATCTTATTAGTGTTCAAAAATTTGGTTGTACATTTCTAATTTGATTGGTACCAAGTCTGCTCCTTTTAATTTTTCTTTCTACTTCACCAATTGGATGACTATTGTAGATTTTAAAAATTGCTCTGATTGTTGCTTTAGAGACACTGGAACATGCATACTGGGTGATTAATCTTCATTTTTCAGATTAAATTAAGGTTTTCCTATTGAATTCAGGTCTCCTATCTTTAAGCCAACGAGGAAGATGATGGTAAGTTCAGCAATCGCTCTCTCTTTATTAATGGCAATGTGTGGCAGCAATTCAAGCGTGCTCAGGTGATTTATCATCGCATCATTCGAGTTCATTTGCTTGAACTTTTTTTTTTCAATTTATATTTGAAATGTCTGTAAGTAACATTTTAATGGGAAATCTTATCCTATCTAGTTTATGTTGAATTTGTGGAGTTCCCTCCCACGCAACAAGTGGACATTTAACTAGTGTAGAAATATGCAGTAATTTTAGTGCAACTATGTCATGGAATTGAATATGGTACTTTAATTTTGTCAGATATTTGACGTGGACCCCAAATTTGGCCTAGGTGGGAGAAAATATTACTTCCTCATCCAATTAAAAACTAATTGAACGGTCCATATTGGCGCTTTCGAAAAGAGCAATGAGCATGAAGCGCCAAAGAAGCCATAAATACAGCTAAACTACAACCAAGAGGAAAAGAGCAGAATTTAAGCATTATCTGATTATAGCAACTAGCAAGTGAGCCTTTCTTCTTCATACCCGCCTTCCAGTGAACATTTGAGATTGTAGTATGCACAGTAGCTTCGACAGTCTAATTTTATTGAGTTAGTCCTTTTGTTAAAATTGCAAAGATGCCGGCGTATCATCCATTAATGCCACATTTAAGTTGATCGGATGAACTAAAGATGAGATGAAACTCTTTTGTTGACTAAGATAAATTTATTAGGAGAGAGAATCATAAGCACTAAGTGAGAGAGAATATTTAACACTTTCAAAATAGTAGTTATCATCATAAGTATAGTTATGAGAAAGGAAGAAAATATAGAGAAGGTGGAAACAACAAATAAGGCATATGTATACACAAGTTGGGGCAAGTAACTCGGAAAAGCTCATGTTGCACGTGGTAGCATTCATCTTTGAAGTTGGAAGCCGCAAAAGAGGTGGAATAATTGGAGTTATGTGGGTTGTTCTTGTACGTATAGGAGGGAATGGTTATTGTTGATATTTGGTTTATAAATACCAATGTTTTTGGCATTGTAAATCTCTTTCCACAATCAAGCAAATTCTATAATCTATGTTTATTTTCCTGCAATCCAGCAAAGAGCTCATTATTTTTTACCGCACCGTTTTTATTTTCCTTGAAATTTACCCTTTCAATGCAATTTACATTTTCGTTGCAATTCTTTTTTATCTGTATCCGCACTTTGCTCCACATTAATTCGCATTCAGTTTTTTTTTTTTTTTTTGGTCAGAAGTAATTTCATTCATTAAACCGGACCATTACAAGTAGCTAGTAGAAGGTCAGCAGCTAAAAGTTCAAATAACAAAGAAGGAAGCGAAATGGGCCAATTGTCCGCAAGAGCCCCTCGTTGATGAAGTTTTGCGGCCCAGTCCACTACCCGGTTAGCCTCTCGTCGGCAATGGGTAACCCTAACAGAGGTGAAACTGCTGAGGATGCTCTTGGCCTCCCCGAAGATAGAACAAACTTCCCACGGTGGCAAGGTAAGATCGTTGATCACTTCCACCAAAACCAAGCTATCTGATTCGATGATGAGGTGTTCGTGATGTCGATCCGTCTGTTGTAGATGACGAAGAGTGAGCAGCAAAGCCATAAACTCCGCTTGTAGAGCCGAAGAGACCGTGACCGTCCGGGTAAGGCCATCAATCATCCTGCCTCTCTGATCTCGGTAAACAGAAGCGATTGCGCCAATGTTGGTTGGTGGCTGAAAAGCCCCATCAATATTGACCTTGATCATGCTAGAATCAGGTGGTCGCCATAAATCGCCAACAATAATCCCCTGTCGCAGTATGGCTGCAGGACGAGAGGAAGAGAGCAGGGCCGATCGAACCTGTATAAGTGCAGAATCAACAATCCGTCGAGGATCCAAAGGCAGTTGACGGAAGACAAAGTGATTCCGCGCCTTCCAAAGATACCAAAGAACATATGCGAGTGTGGATGAATCAGGTGAGTTCCTTCGTTGTATGATTGTAGCTGCTACCAACTGCTCGATGCTGTGTGTATTCTGTATGTTGATAGGGAGATGTTGAGCTAGTGTCGACCAAATAGGTGCTGTTGTAGGACAATAAATGAATAGGTGAGTGGTTGTTTCTGTATTGTCTGGTTCGGGTATAAGAGTCTGACAAAAAGGGCAGTTCGGGTCTGAGATTATATGGCGATGGAACAGGTTCGCTTTGGTAGGTAGGACATTATGGCATAAGGCCCAAAGGAAATATTTAACTTTAGGGGCTACCGGTAGTTGCCAAAGATGTTTCCAAAGGGCTTGCGAGAGGATGGGAGTAGATGAAGTATGGGACTGATTCGGGTCAATAGCCGATTTCTATAAAGCATGGTACCCACTTTTAACTGTGTAGTCGCCATGAGTAGATTTTGTCCAAATCAGTTTATCCTCAGTAGAGGGATTGACGTGGATTGAAAGTATCTCCTGCACTGTGGGATTGTCATATAATGCAGTAACAGTAGTCAAATTCCAGTCATTAGTCGTGGGATCAATCAAGTCAGCAACCTTAATAGGCTCATTTCTATTCGCTGGACCACCGATAATACCTCTAGGCAGCCAACAATCTTCCCTTATTCTAATTCTCTTACCATTTCCTACTGACCAGCGAAGATTTTGACTAATGGAATCTCAGCCGAGTAAAAGGCCCTGCCATCCCCAAGAAGGGCAATGACCTCTAGCAGTGATAAGAAAATCGTTAGAGTGAAAGTAAAGACCTTTAAAAAGCTGACTCCATAGAGCCGTTGGATTTTGATATAATCGCCAAGCTTGCTTGCCTAGAAGAGCCTTATTGAAGTGCAATAGGTCCCGGAAACCTAGGCCCCCCTCATATTTGCTACTCTTGAGCTGCTCCCATCGTGTCCAATGAATTCCTGATCTAGAAGAGTCATGCTGCCACCAAAAGCGGGCAATTCTCTTTTCAATGGCTATACAGATGGAAACCGGGATTTTAAAAATTGACATTGCGTACTGTGGGATGGCCTGGACCACCGCTTTGATAAGTACTTCCTTCCCCTTAGAGATGAGGTGTTCTTTCCAACCAGCCAATTTTCTATTGACGCGTGCAAGTATCCAAGCGGACATGTCCGAGGGGATTCCCAAATATTTGCCATTCTGGAGTAGAATAGGGACTCTCACAGCATTGGCCAAAGTTTCTTGTAGGGCCATGGGGCAAGTCTTGGAAAAAGAAATACCAGATTTGTTACGATTTATTGCCTGTCCCGTAGCTAAGCAATACTGATTGAGAATATTGGAAAGATTTAGACATTCCTGCAGTTTGGCATCTAAGAAGAAGATAGCATCGTCAGCAAAAAATAGGTGAGATAGAACAGGACACCATTTGTTAAGCTTAATGCCTCTAAGATTGCCTATGCTGATAGCTTGACTGATCAAGGTTGATAACAAATTAGCTAGAAGGGTAAATAAGTAAGGAGAAATAGGATCGCCCTATCGTATACCCCGGGTCGGTCGAAAGAAGGGTAGTTGCTGACCATTAAAACGCACACTGTAAGACACAGTAGTAATACATTGCATAACCCATCCAACCCAAATAGGATGAAATCCCAGCTTTAAGAGATAAGCTTCAAGAAAATCCCACTCTACCCGATCATAAGCTTTTTGCATGTCCAACTTTAAAACAGCATGAAAAGTGTTCTGGCTTTTCCTAGTGCGCAATTGGTGTAGCAATTCTTGGACGATGAGAATATTATCCTGAATCTGACGACCATTAACAAAAGCACTCTGCTCAAGAGAAATCAAATCATGTAGCCATGGCTTGAGTCTATTTGCAATAACTTTTGAGATAATCTTATAGGCATAATTGCAAAGACTAATAGGACGATATTGGTCAAGGCTTTCTGGGTTCGGGACTTTAGGGAGCAGGGTAATAATAGTTTGATTTAAATCCACAGGCATTACCCCTAATATGAAAAACTGTTGCACCAGTGGGATAAGATCAGCACTCAAAATGTTCCAATAAGTTTGGTAAAACATACCATTCATACCATCGGGGCTAGGTGCCTTTGTACGTCCGAGCTGAAAGGTGGCCTCCTTAATCTCATCTTCAGTCACGCCCGATGTTAATGAATCATTCATAGTAGAAGAAACTACGGGCTGGCATTGTGCAAGGATAGGCTGGAAATCACGTTGACCCACTGTTTGATACAAGTTGGTGAAATATTGGATAGTCATATGTTCCAACAAACTGTCGTCTCTAACCCATTCCTGGTCACTATCTTTCAGCAATCGTATTCTATTACGCTGACGCCGTTGAAGAGTCGTGACATGAAAAAACTTAGTATTTCGATCGCCCCATTTGAGCCAACTAATCCTAGAACGCAGGGCCCAAAACTGCTCCTCCTGCTGCCATAATCTATGTATTTCATCCTTCAAACTGCTCACTGCCATCTGGTCATACTGTTGTTGAGGTTGGTTAATGAGATCCTGGAGTTGTAATTGAAGTTCGGCTATTCGGTTTATTGCTGGCTGAAACTTCTTACGACTCCATTTAGTAAGTGCGATTGATACCTACTTGAGTCGTTTTGTCAGAGTTGTATTAGTTCCATGGCCCGAGTTCCAAGATTGATCGACAACTTCACTGCATTCCTTTTCTTGTAACCAATAGGCTTCAAAAGTAAAAAGTCTAGCACGATTCTGAATTCTGACCTCAGTATTTAAGATTAAAGGACTATGATCGGAACCAATTGCAGGTAGTGCAACTACTTCAGCTTCTGGGAAAGCTATGCGCCAATCATAAGTGCAAAAAACTCGATCAAGTCGTTCCTTCACATTATCAGGCCCGTCTCTGTTATTGGACCAAGTAAAAGCACAACCGTTACTGTCCATGTCCATAAAGGCACTATCCTGTATGACTTGTCGAAAAGAAGCCATCCTATGAGCATCCGCTTGTCGCCGACCAACCTTTTCCCAGTAGTACATTACTTCATTGAAATCCCCTATGCAAACCCAAGGTAGAGTATTGGTAACAGCAATCTGTCGAAGAACATTCCAAAAAGAAAGGCGAGGTTGAAAGGCAGCTGGAGCGTGGACACATGTCCTACGCATTGATAGGCCACTATTAACTTCCATACAAGCCATGTCAAGGACATCTTGGGAGGACTGGAACATGGTGACCCATATGTCCTCTTGCCATAGAAGAGTTAATCCACCTGCAAGACCTGCCGGATTCACAATATAGGAGTGACAAAAATTTCAACCTTCGCTGAAGACGGGTAAGCACTTCCTCGCCATTTTTAGTTTCCATCAAAAAGATAATATTAGGCTTTTCTTTGGCCACTAGGGCCCTTAGGGCACGAACTGTCAGGGGAGAGCCCAACCCCTGGCAGTTCCAACTAAGAATCTTCATTTGTGCTGCGGCGACTGTTTAGGGCCAGCCGCCAATGCCCACTGATTAGCTTTAGGAGCCAATAAAACCGGAGTCTCTAACAACGTTCCCTCATCGATCACCCCCTCAATCGGTGTACGGGGTTCATAAGGGGTATACCTCTTAGCCTTCTTTGTAGCGCCTGCAATTGTAGTAAGTCTCGTATGCTTTAGGTTCTTATGACTGGAACTTGCTGCACCATTCTGTTTGGTATCTTTTTGTTCGGTAGGCAGCAGGGTAAAAGTAGGAGGAACCATAGGCAACTGAGGTTGTACGGCATTCTTATCAGAATGTGAAATTTGTGGAGGGGGCATGGCAGGATAAGAGGTAGCTGGATAGTGAAGTGTGTCGCCCTTGCCTGGTGCAGGTAGGGTAAGAGGGCTGACTGTGTTGATAGTACGCGCAATAGGTTCTTTTGTCCCCTGTTCCTGTGGCTGGTGGAATGCACTTGCTGATGATGTCGCATTCTGTGGTTGCAGGGGCATCAAAGCTGTTGGAGGAGTTTCTGGCACTATCTCTTCACCGGTAAGCTGCTGGTCTTCATAAAAGGATTTCCAATAGGGGCTATATTCCTTGACTTCCGCCTTTAGCCATTGGCCACAGGCCATTTTCTCCTTTCCGTCCATCTTAGCTTCAGTAAACGGAATGTCTTTATAATATGTAGCATAGTGCCCTATTCTCCCACACGAATAATAGAAATGCAGGAGTCGTTCATAGCGAAAATCAATCCAAAGAAGCTTATCAACAAATCTAATCAGTTTTCCTTGTTGCAGGGGGTAACTAAGATTGATATCAACATGAGCCTTTGCTGTTTTAATTGTTGTACTATCTTTGGCTTCCAATCTAACTTCCAGAACCTGCCCTACAGATTGCACAGTGCGGGATATCATGGCTTCAGAATACCATTCTAATGGTAAGCCATAAATATGAACCCATAATGCGCATGTGGAGAAGTCGTAACAATGAAGCGGCGTAGCGGGAATCCAAGGTTTAAAAATCACCAGATGTTTAGCAAATAACCATGGACCCCCAGACTGGATTCAAACTTTATCATCTACAGACTGAAATTTCGCAACATAGAAATCGCCCTCCCGTAAAGAAATTTCAACCTGGTCAGTCCTCCAGGCCCTTTTCAAAGTTGATTGGAAAGCTTGTAAATTCAGAGAAGTAGCAGAGGGAACTTTACCGATAAGCATCAACTGACACTCCTCTATTTGTGCGAGGGAAGTCAGGTCATTCCAGTCGTCTATTTGTTGCGAATTCCATAGGCGACCCAATCTGTTGCACAAAGCAGTGAGTCTAGGATCTGTCAGGAGATTTGTGAAAGATAAACCATAGCCCGCTGGAATTGGGGGGCAATTGCGAGGGAATTGAGAAGATCGGAGGACATGCAGAATGAACAGAGCAAGGAGAAGCAATGCAGGAGGTCAGATGCGAAGCGAGAGACAGAGATGAAGGGAAGATGAGAGAATCGGTAGGGCGGAACAAGGTGGAACAGCGTAGCGAGTGGCCGGGAGGAAGGTTGTGTCGAAAGCTACCATGGTGGTAGGGTGAAGCTCTACATAGTGAGAGAGAGATTTTTAATTCGCATTCAGTTTGAATCCCCACTTCGTGCACTTTGGGAGCAAGGTATGTAACTATGAAGCGATCTCAGTTGTTCTTGGTGCTATTCTTTTATTGCTTTAATAAATATTGATCTAAATTTTGGATGTCTTTGTTAAAATTAATCGTCTCCTTTAATTTTCTCTCAAATGTCATCAATATTGAGAAATAACTCTACAAATCTCACTTGGATAAATATCATTAACTTTTTACCTTATTTTTAACGTGTGCTAAGAGAATTACTTACTCAAAAAAAGAAAAAAGAAAAAAAGTGATGTGCTTGCGACCATGTGCATCCCTTGTTTTGTGATGAGCACGACAAGTATAGAGTTGGTGCTACTTAACGAGATAACTGAGGTTATTGACAACTTGCTACAATCCGGATGAGTTTCCCTAAAACTAAATGATGTTTACTATCATCTCTTGTTCATGGAGAAGAAACAAATTTATTTTCTTCCAAGTTTTTAATGTAACTAGCTACCTAGTGATCTTCATTCTAAACATAGAGGATGATGCCTTGATCTAGAAAAGGATGACAAAATGTATTAAACAGAATAATCAAGCCGGAAGTTGAACTATAATTTTCACCATCCGATCTATCATAAGTTATTACGTGACGTTAAGAGGTAAATGGAGCTACAACAAGTTAGGCCTAATTTGGTTAGAAAATGTAGTCATTTGCAATTTTATGTCCTTAGCATAATAAATTACAAGTCAGGATAACATGAACTTCACTCATATTTTTATTTGCTTGAGACAATCCATAATTTCTACAATCAGGGATATATGAAAATATAGCCCTTTATATAAAGTATGATAAATTTCATTTTTTATTTTTTGGTCATCAAATCAAGGTTGTTCGGTTAGAGTGTCTTTGCATAGGACTCTCTGTCCCTCCTTCCGCATGTTTGAAATGATGATAGTGAAATTGTTATGCGAGAACTCACACGTAATATTTGCATGCTTTAAAGTATTTTGGGGGTTCTGTGATGAGTAAAAATCAATTCTCTCTTATCACTTGCGTGAGCAGAGATATGTTAATTTTTCAAGATCATCCTATTAGATTGAAGTCGCAAACTAGGCTACCCACAAGAAGACATTAGACATGATGTCATGCAATGATGGAAAGAGATGGTCCTTCGTTTTCTTTTCCACTTTTTTTCCATTGACGATGCTATTGTTACTTATACATAACTAGTAACGAGCGTTGGGGCCAGTGGCCATGGTAGATCGGGACGTCATTTGAAATTTACACATAACTGGTGTCGCTGGGGTCGATTGCAGCAGCGCGAGCATGGGCTTGCTATTGTCATCGTTAGAATCATAATGGGGGTTGAGAGATTTGTCAAGACAAGACAGGCAAGCGGTCTCGATAGTGGTCACCAGCACCGCTCATGTAACTGCTATGAGCGGGTCTGCGATTATGGCCATATCTTTTCATATATATTTTTTCTTTTGTCAAGTGATAATAGAGAGCGTGAGCCAGAGCAATACAAGACTAGACACCCTGTCCCAATAAAAAAAAACATGTGAATGTTGCGAAAGATGTGTTCTAAGTGCATTGTCGATATTAATTTATCTAGCATGTTGTCATCAACACTTAGGTCTTTGGCCAAAAAAGAATCCAAACTCATGTTAGATTCAACATGTTCATTGTGGAAACTGACTTTTAAATGATGCCACTATTTAGGATCTACGTAATCATCTCCTTTACTAGCAACTTTTGCAAGAGGAAAGTTAAATATGATCAAACCACTTGTCAGAATGAAAAGTATTAAACTATTTAAGAATGATAGACACCTTTTCACGATCTTGATGAGAAGTTGGTAAAGTTAAATTTTTTTTTTTTGGTAAAGTGGTAAAGTTAAATTATCACCATTGCTTTCTCTGTGAAGTTTCACCATGTCTGCTATGGACTTCTGAAGTTTACTGTCATAAACGAGAAGCAAATTAACATACAAAAAGCCTAGATACTACAAATTGCATGAGAAAAGGCATTTACCCTACAAGTGCATGGTTCCCACTAGTATTGAAGTCGACCCGCTCAATGATCTAATTGATTCTCCAGCAACAAGTTTTACAGTATGTCAAATCACTAGTGCCTCCAGGAAAAAATTAGACAATATGATGATAGCTTCAAGGAAATAGGAAGAGAACCCCTAGGATAAACTCCTCTGGATATTCTCAGGAAAGAATCCTGAGAAAAGGCAACACCGGTATACGAGATACAAAGCAATGAAAGGTATGGCAAGGAACAATATCAAACGGGTCATTTGATGAGATATTTTGGACAGTTTGCACTTTTAGAAAATAGATCTTTATTTTTCCAAATTGGGAACAACGAAATATTATTTCAGCAATCCTGGAAGCAATAAATTCCTCAGCATGTCAGTGAGTAACCAGGTTTCTCAAGCCTACTTATACATTTTTATTAAGAAGCGACAGGGTCAAACTATGACTTTGCTTTGTGACTATCTGGAGAAAATAGAAAGGAGAAGATGCTTCGGACAAGATCTAGATGGCTTGCGCTTGTACTTCACCGAAACCAAGTGCATGGAAAATGACATGCTCATAATGTGATTCAGGAGTAAATACCTCCGATGGCACACAGCCAGCTTCTCCTAGGAACTCATGAATAACGTTTCACCGCACAATCTTATTATATATAGATTATGTTAAAATTGTGGAGATTTGACTAGTATAGAGATAAGCAGTACTTTAAGTGCAAACATATCATGGTAATGAATATGGTGCTTTAAGTTTGTGAGCTATTTGATGTATTTTATGAACTCATTTGGAACAATCGAAGAGTCAGATTACTAAGAACTCTTTAGATTGTGGACCCCAAATGAATTTTTTTCCTAGCTAGGAGAGGGTATCACCTCCTAATTCAATTAAAAAACAATTGAATAGTCCATATTGGCGCTTATGGAAAGAGCTATGAGGATGAAGCGCCAAGAAGCTTTGAATACAACTAAACTCTCAACAAAAGCAAGAGCAGAGTTCAAACATTATCGGATAATAGCAACTAGCAAGTGAGCCTTTCTTCTTCATATTAACCTTCCGAAGAACATATGAAATTACGGTATGCTCAGTAGCTGAGTGATCCTTAGATCATCGGCTTTTATAGGGGATGCATATAAAATAGGTAATTCGCGAAGCAATTATATCACCTTCAATCAACTAGCTCACTCTTGCTATTTCTTTGGGAAAGATCGGACGCTACTTGTGAGCATAGGATTTTGGACATATCTCTATTTTACCTGATATATTGCCCAACCTCCAGGGGAGAGGATCAGAGTAAAATGCGGATACAATTGCGATTTGTGAATCTCGAAAAGCTAGGATCGGTGGTTCATAAAGGTGTTCTACAGCAAATGGATCCAAGGCCTTTTCTCTCTCTTTGATGGTCTGAAGAAGTTCTAGCTTGAACTCATTGCAATTTAGAGAGACTCTTATATCGACATGGTCGATACTACTGTTATGATAAACCCACGGGGATACTAGAATGGCATCAAACTTTTAAAAAATGTTTTTCTCAATCCCCACCAAGTAAATTGGCAACAATTTACATGTAAAAAGCAGCATATCATAGAAGTTCATAAACAAAACAAAAAGACTGACTAGACACCTTACAATCAGTGTCAAAATTATCTACAAGAATAAAATAACTAAATCATGTTATATCAAGTCAATCGATTATTTATCATCACGACACGAAGGCTGGCAAAGTAATATCTATGTATCTATATTTTATGAACTCTAGTAAAACATTTGGACAGTAGACAACTAAGTTAACTTAAGTCGATAATTCGTGTGGGATATCACTTGCCAATCCATGTTATGATATTACTTCGGATAATCAACAATCGTGGACCTAACCTTGTAACAATTGTCTACCATAAGAAGTTGAACCAAACTAACCATCCTGGCATGAACATCCATAATGTTTCAAGAGCAGGAGTCAATGCCGACACCATGTAAAATTGGAGAAATATATATGAAGCTATGATATTCACCACAATGCTCATCCAAAATCAAGGTAAATTTTTGGACAAAGCCAAAACAAAATCTGAATCCCCTACTGCCAAACAAACTGTCACTATTATCTACGTATAACTAGCAAAAGAACCAACATTACATCTTGCATATTCTCAAAACAATGTCAAAGATGTCAGTATCTTCCTATTAGGAGTAGTGCACATTAACGAGATCGTGCTGAAGGAGGGAAAACCAGTTAAGATAACTTGTAATATCAATGTCATTGTTAATTAGAGATTGAACTACTGCCCTGGTTTTACCTTCAAACTTGTCCCTCTCTCTTGGAGTATGGGAAGCTTGCACACATCAGCTTCCCTCACCTGGTCTGCCAAACCCTGTCTATGGCCAAACATGTTGGTATGTTTGATTGAGACTGGGCACAGCTATGATATCCTTAGAATTTGTCACGCCCCGAACCTCGAGTGCGCGCACATCCCTCGGTGGTTGACTAAAATTTTGCGACGTTCCCAGGACGCGTCGCCGATCCTTTTTATTTTATACACATGCGGAAGCGAATTAAACAAACCTTGGACAACAATCAAACATGGGATAGTAAAAGTAGGACAGCAATTTTCACAAACCACTTTATACACAGAAGGTGTGACTCAGAAAGAAACCACTAGGCCATCTACACTCTAGACCCTTTAGCCTCGGACTTTGGATCCCCCATGCTACGTCCTTGAAAATGGTAATTCACGATGAGGTGAGATAAAAATCTCAGCAAGTTAAACCCTAAGCCCCGACTAGGGCGAGAATTCACCTAGAGGTAGTCTAAACATGCACCACTCAGAGCTTACCTCGCTTGGGCGCGTCCCTGCACATTAGTGCACCATATACGCATTATAAATATCACAAGCATGCTTAGTGACCGGAATACATCATTTCACATATCAATCAATCACAGGGGTCTTGATTATAGGGTACAACCGTTATGACACGTCACATACCGTGCCACACAATTTTGTCCCATAAGCATGTGCGGCTATCTCAAACTTTCAAGCGTGTTCCACTTATTTATGGCTCGACGGCCATGGCCAACTTCCTAGTCGGCGGTCATCCAAACTTCCATCGAGCATCTGATAAAAATCGGGCATCGTCTCACCCCGTCGGGCACAGCAACGTCTAGAATTCCTGCCTAGAAGGCAACCCAAAAAGGGGCATCGGTTCGGCCTCTATTGCGACTGTCTTCCAAACTCTCGCGGGGCATTCGATAAATTGGGCATCGTCCCCAAACTCCTATTGGGTGACGGTTTTTGATAGTGGCCACACGCACAACCATATTTGGCCAAGAACATCATGCTTTGCACTTAATTACATCCATTTCAAATAATTGACTTGGCCCATTTTTCTCGTATTATAAATTTTCGATAAAATAAATGTGCTTGGTCACACGTTCAATTTGAACCATAAAACATAATACTCTCTCATTTCAAAGTCCCACGATTTTATATTGTATATAAAATACTTTTGGCATCAAAAACTGACGCTCGGTATTTTCTGTTGAAATACCAAAATCCAACTTTTGCAATAATAATCACCAAGCATAATCAAATGCTCAATTGTACAATTAAACAATCAATTTCACATATTATCAAGCATAAGCTCTAAGCATGCCAAAATTCAACCAAATATACATTGCCCCGCCACCATAGCATCAAGAACCATCACAAACTACTACCGGTCCTAACCGGCAGAAACGGTCCACTCGTGCGTCTCCAAGTTTAAATCTAGAAATCCAATCAAATGAGTTCAGAAAATTCTCAAATTTGAATATATTGTAAAGGACACATAAATGAATATTTTCCATAAAGACACATTAACCTAGATCTTTCTAGATTAAGCCCAGTAAATCGCTCAATCCAATACAAAAACTGTGTCCGTTTCCAGAAAGTTTGTTTTTCAAAATTAGTTTGGTTCGAGACCCAAAACTTGCCTGTTTGATCTAAAATTTGAGTATGTTAAACTTCAAGACATGAAAAATAACTTTTGTGAAGAAACTATTTTGAAATTCAAATCGTAAGAGCTGATAAAAATCCCTTAAATCCCAAAAGGTTATAGATTCCAACACAGTCCGAGATTCTGTTTGCAAATGACGAAGCTGAAATCTCATTCTTTGAAGTGTCTAAAAATCTTGAGTAAAATATATATCATAGCTGAGGATGTCTAAAACATTTTTCAAGAAGAAATCAACCTCAAAATCTCAGCACATTTCGATCCACAAAAATGGTAAACGGCGAGGGTCCAATAAACTGAATATGAAAGTAAGCTAATGCACTTAGCACTAATCTAACCAGGCTATTAACACTAATATAACTAAGCTAATTAATATTAATCTAATCCCCTAAGTGCAATTAACAACCTAATCGATGATCAGGGAGTTAGCTCACCATATTAGCGAATAAACCAGTTCACGGCGATGGTGGCGCGACGGCGACCAAAACTTAGGCCTACGACAGTGCCAAAGGAAGCTTGGACCGGGCTGAAAACGGTCCAAGATGGCTCAGCTAAGGCTTAGCTTCTGTCTTGCTTCTGCAGAGGGCCACTGGTTGGTTTGAGTGGGGCTGGCCTCGGCTCGGGTTGGGGCTGAGTTGCGGGCTGCACTCGGCTGAATGGAGCTGTTGTGTGGAGATGAAGTTCGGCGGTGATGAGCTGCGGAGATGCTAGGATGGATGCGGCAAGGAAATTGACGAGGAGAGGGATGATGCAGTGAACGTAGATGGCGGGTTGGCGTCGCAGGCGTGAGGAGGGGAAAGGAAATGATGGGCGGGCGTGTGTTGGCGGTGATGTGCAGAAAGAAGAAAATGAATAAAAGAAAGTGAGTGGGAGAGAGTTACGTGAGGGGGGATGGTGGGGAAAAATGAAGGGAAGTATGGCAGAGAAGGGGAAAGAGGAAGCTCGCACGAAGAAGAAGGAGAGAGAGAGAGAGAGAGAGAGAGAGAGAACAATGCCTTGAAAGTCAAAGATAAATATCCAATATCATCATGTATTGGTTCCCAAAGTCCTCATGCTAATCCCCTTGGTCTCCCATCACTTTCTTGCACATAATTTTCCACAATTAGCTAAGTTGATGCCAAAAGTTGTAGCCCCCACACAAGCCTACGAATTTCACCAATTAGACTTCAATTTCTTCAAAAATCTCTCCAATTTAATGACCAATTTTGCTGAGGAGGAAGCCCACACAAATTCCACAATTTCCCTTCACCAATTAGCTCACTTTGGAGGCCAAAAATCCACTCAATTTAGCCCCTCCGAATTTCTTTTCTTTTCCGAATTGTCCAAAATTGATTTTCCGTAAAAATCCCGGACTTGCCGAAAATTTTTCGAAGGATAAGTCGACGTTTATAAAATAAATCGTCATATGCCAGAACTTTCAATTCCTGAAATCGGGTTCAATTTCGTGGTTAATTTCAACCGGACGCGATTTTAGTGTGACATAACCTACCAGGTAGCTTTTAGGAATTTTTAGCGCATTTGACCCGTGGTCGATTATTTTCGATCCACATTGTGCATCTCTGACTCATAGGCGACTTTCGGTTGTTGTGAAAATCTCGAGGTTTCAAATACATGCATAGTGTACATAAACGATAGAAAAATTAGTTTAGTGTTGTTCGACGGAAATTTTGCAATTAGGTGGAATCACCTACACTTTAATCACATGCCTCTGTCAAATCAACCTATCTCTGGTCTCTAATCAATTTTAACGGTGCTGTATTGACCCTTGCAGATTAGCACGGTCGAGCAGTCGGTTTCTGATCGAATTCTTAAGTCGATTGCGTTTAGATTCCTTAACGGCTTCACCTGATATACTAGTTATCTCGTGAGTGGCCAACACAGAGAAAAATGTCATAAGCACGTCAATAAAAAGCCCATTTCATTTCATCGAAAATAGGGTTGAAAATCAGGATGTCACAGAATTGGTACCTGCAACAACGACCTACTTGCACATGACCTTGTGAGTGAGTGAAGTCGAGATGAGGCGCTTGGAGATGAAAACATTTAGCTTGAATGGCTCCATGTAGGCTATGGTCCGCTGCTTGAAGGACACGTGCTTATTTGGATTCTTGGACTTCTTCCCCTTTTGGTCGGTTATGGCTATTGTTATTGTCATCCAAATAGTCCAACTCCAAAGAACAACTTGGTGTTAAACGATGCTGCCCAAAAGCCAACACTCATACAAAATCTTTATACATTCGATAAAGGACAGAGAGTCCCCACATTCCAACCATTATGCTACACCAGTACCATTATCAAGGAAATGATATAGAGAGGACATTCAAAACAAGAAAAAGAATAAAATATTCAATAAAGCACCCGCCCATTGTGAATACCATATGTCGGCACAAAGATGTCATCTCAAGAGGCATCAACACCATGATTAGAACACTATCAATGAACACGTTGCAAAAAGCTCCATTCAACATCTTCTTACATGAGACACTTTAGAGCAAATGAAAGCAGCCACTTAGATCGTAGCGAGCATGACACCTGAAAGAAACATACATTGTCTGTAAGACATGTCTAACTACGGACAATCCTCATGATTAACCAGAGAGCTATGTAAGAATACATCTCCACATAAAAAAAACCTCACAATCTTCGAAGCTGCACTGATAGAGGTCATGCTAAGCATTTCATCAAACAGCTAGAATGTGTGGCTGAGTAAGTGCTCAACACACCCTAATTGTCGAATCATGTGACAATTCCTTTAAAGCCCAGTCAAACATTCTTTTCAGAAAGACCGACTTCATATGAGCTAATATAAAATTCGAAGAATGCAAATTTCTTCCTTTTGGCACCAAATTCAGGCAGACACAATTAAGCAAACAGATTCACCTACCTTACTGAATTAGTTGTAGATCGTTTCAAGCTGATAAGGTTTGGATGGTAGTATTAAGGTCGCCCTCCCAACATCCTTCATCATCCTCTTCGGAGAGGAGTACTTTATTTAGGTTTGGTGTCCTCAAGGCACCATTGCAGAAGATATTCATTTTGGGGCACTTCGTGATGACGATACGCACCAACAATGGGAATTTGAAGGCACAATTCGTGGGCGAGAAGTTCTCAAGGCTTGGTAAACTGTCAAGTATCAGCTTTTTTAGCTTGGGGAAAGAGATATCCTCTACTCCATTTCCATCATTTGTTATCACGTCTTCCATCGCACCACAATTTCTTAGGCTTAGCCAAGTAAGGTGCACCAGACTTGTCACTGCCGAGCAAGTCCCCATATGAACTAAACCAGCGCAATTCTCTACTCTTAAACTCCTCAATCTCTGGAATGAAGTCAAGGATGGAAGTACGATCAACAAACTTGGGCACTCCATAACCCCCAAAACTTCAATCTGTTTGAGAATTTCAGCCATCAAGGACCCTTCTTTCCAGACTTGTCTTAGGTTACACAGCTTCTCTAGCCAAAGTCCTTTCAAATTTCCAAGTGCTCTTCCATATCCAGACGCATCTTCTGGAAATATCTCCTTGAAGGAACTACAGGACAAAGTAAGACTTTCTAGATTGGGGAATCTTTGGAGAAGGAAGTTGGAGGGAAAAACGACATCTTCATCATGGTAGCATTCCAAACCCAGCCCTTGGAGATTGGCAAAGATGTAATGTTGCAGCATCACAACATCCTCCCTCGCTAATCTCAATATCTCCAACCATGGAATGACCTATGGGAATGCGTTCAATTAGGCCACCAGAAGTGACAAGGGGCACAACTACGGATCAATGACTAAAATGTCGTTCCGTTTTAGGGAAAAGAGGAAAAGCAACCTAAGAGTACTATTTAAGTGATGTTTGTTGTTTGAGGTTTGCCCAATTCAATCAAAATATGTTTCGTGAATTTGGATAAAAGACAGTTATTTGTCAATCATACTTCAGCTATTTCAATTGTCAACTAATTTAATCCAAATGTAAAAATACGTGAATTTCAACAAGTTCATAGCAAAATCTTAAAGCAAAAGTTATTTGTTTTACCAAATTGTGATTCATATATAGTAACTAGATGTGTTTCAATAGTAAGATGCTGTATTAGTAGGTTGCACTTTGTTTTCTAAGCTGCAGTTCTCATATCTATTTTATTATAGATCATGAGTAGCACATGGCTTTACTGTTCTACGACTCTCAGAAGAATGCCTTCAAAGTGAACAAATGATTGCCAATAAGACATCAGACAACCTAAGAAACAAACCAAAGGTAGATAAGCCCAAATAGACAGGCATTTTCCGCATTTCGTGAAACAGAAGCTAATTCTATGTTGGAAATTCCTAGAAACATTAGTAACTTCAAAAGCGTAGGTAAGCCATCAGAATAGACATTGGTAGATTATTATAGTAGTTGATGATCATGAAAGTATAAAGAGATATAAGTACTTTTCAAGATCTATAAGATAAAAAGTTTCTAAGTGACTAAAATCAGTTGGTATTATAATTTGACAAATGCTGGTACAATAATCATATTGTAGTTTGTAATTTCAAATTAAAATTAGTGATTTGAAAGGCATTGGTTTGTCACAAGAATAAATATTGATCGATCATTAAAGTAGTTCGTAATTTTGGAAATGTTGGTACTTTTCAAAGCCTAACAAGATAAAAGATCAATAAGTAACTAAAATTAGTTTGTATCTTAATGTGATGGATGTTGGTACATCAATCAAATTAAGTTGGATAAATTCAAATAAAGTTAGTAATGTCAAATACAATGGTGAGCCACAAGAATAAATTTTGGTATATCATTAAAGTAGTTGGTAGTTTTGAAAGTAGAAAAAGGTTCGTGCTTTTCAAAGCCTATTGATAAATTACTAACATGTGACTGGATAAGCAAGTTATTTACGATACTTGACAATTACCAACTATGTTCCTGATGTTCAAGCATGGAATTTTGTTCAGTAGCTAAGCTAGCAATATGCCAAATATTAATTTTTTTTTAAAATTTTGGCGGACAGTGTAGATCAAATTAAATTAAATGGGTAAAACCTAGCTATAAGATACGAGTGACTCATTAGAAGCATGACTATCTATGCAAGTATTTCAATAAAAATAAGCTTTCTTTTTTCTTTTTTCAAAGTAAAAGAGGGGATCATTCCGAAGAATATGAGCTAGAAATAATTAATTGCAAACAATCTTTGAATTTCTTAGCAATTCATAGGTGTGTTTAGGTGAGTATTAATAAGCATGAAATGTTTGGCAATTTCAATTTCCTATAGAAAATAACAAAGCACCAAAAACAACGCACATAAACCAATGAAGACAATAGAGAGAGCTAGAATTAAGGACAATACCTTTTCAATAGAAAAGAGTACAGGTTGGTTCTCTTCAATAGTTGTACCTTGGCTGCTATGGAATTCACAGGCAAATGAGAATGACCTCATCTTGCTGCAGTGTTTCACTCGCAATTGCTTCAAGAATGGCCATATTGAAGTATGACTATTTCTATAGAAGTTCCTTAGTTCCGGCAATTCAAATAATCTCAAGTCTATTAATTGTGGAAAGAAGAGATCTCCTGCATTCATCCTTACTCCATCTTCCACCACAATAATTTGCTCCACCCCACAATCCTGCACTACTAGTTCTTTCAATTGTGTCATGCGTTTTGCCACTGAGCTTGGAAATAAAATTTTGAGACTCTCACACTTGTCGACCATTATGCATTCTAAGCATTCAAGGGTAAGACCTACTTGAGGAAGTCCACTCCACATGTGCTTCATTTTCGGGAGTTGCGTCAAAACTAATTTTTTCAATTGAAAAGTGATTGTAGAACGAGCTTCACTAAAATTGAAGTCTTGGATGTGAAATACCACTTCTAAGGATCTACAATCGGTTACAGTTATCTCCTCTAGGTTTTGAAATCTTGTGAGTATAGTATAAGATGAAAATATGGATGAAAGTTTCTCACAATACTCCACTACCAATGTCTTGAGTTTGCTAAAGGCTTTTGAAGGAAGATCATCAAGCCAGATCTTCTCTGCGTTATCCATATGCGAGATCTTCATTGACTCCATATGAGGAAACGCAACCTGCAATTTTTCAATTTGATTAATTACAGCCGACTCTCTGTACCCCTAAAAAAGGAGAAGACTAGTTTCAAGAATAAGGAAAATCATATGCACGTTATTTTCTTTTTGGCAGATGCCACCCCTAAAAACAATTCTCCAGCCATACTATTTTTTAATAGAAAGCATATATTCATCTAATATATATCAAGCATTATGTTTGATCAGTAGCATGACTCATAACCACTTTAGTTAGACAAGCATAATCATTTCACGCGTCATGTGTTGCCCATAAACCTCAAATTTAGCCTATCTTAGATTTCGCTCGTTACAACACACAAATGCACAATAGCCAACGAACTCTCCCATTTCTTTGAAACATTTAAAAAAAATATAGCTTGTGCATTATTAGGTATTGATAACGGCAAAACAAAAACCAATTAGTACAAACCCATGCTACATGGATCTTAAACTTCAAAATTTTTGCGACAAAGTATAGACTCCAAGAAAACATGACACATACCGAACAAAGAAATCCAACAATTAACACGAGATGGTAGAGTGCAGGTCACTAGCTGATTTGGTTCTTTAGTTGAGTTATTGGAAGTTTTAGGGTATTGATCTAGAATTATTTCTCCTAATAGTCGAACTCTCTATTTTAAGTTTCTTATAAATATAGACCAAGAAGATAATTTTCTTTAGATTTAATGTTGAATTGATTTGATTACTAAGTATGCCTATATGATGAATCTTTTTTCCCTGCCTGAGTTAGCCTTTCTATCTCTTTCATCTCTCTCTAGTTTCTCCACCTTTTCTTATTATATGATTTTCCTACACTTTCAACGGAACTAAACCTAACTTTCTATGTGCTTTCGTTCCACATTAGTTGGTATCGGATCTAGACCTGTTCTTCATCAACTGGTCATTAAGCTAGATCTCTTCAAAATTAATTGGTATTAGAACTTCGCTTTAAGTACGTATTATTGTTGTGCAATTATTTTAGTATGGTGCTTTTTTTAGTCGCTACACTTGCATTTCTGATCCAATATGCTCATGAAGATATATGGCATTCATGCCTAGTGAAACTTCAATCGCCATGCATGCTGATTTGTAGCCACTCTATATTTGGTATATTTTCTCTTTTAATAATGTTGCAATATTTATTTACTTTGATATATCAAAATTTGAAAAGAGTAGGGCTTATCAAGATTATAACGTTGATTAATATGGTGATTATCATCATCTTCATGATGATGATGATGATGTTATCTAATAATGTTGACCGTCAGGAGTAATCCGACTAGTGCCATGATTATGGTTACCATAAATCCTTAACAATCTTGAAGAGGTTAAAACAAATTTTAGTGGTCTGAGAGAATATTTCAACAAATTTATTGAGAATTGAATAGATTCGATAAAAAACTATAAGGAAGACAAGAAAACAGCCCAAAATCAGTTTGCTATTGAGTAAAACAGCATGGATAAGTGCTCTCAATGTCTTCAAGAGTTAAATAAGGACTGCTTGTGGGAATACTGAAGTGAAAGGAGTAAAATTCTACTAACTAATCTGGATGAATTTCTAAAATCACCTTCTGAAATTTAGTAAAATCTAGAACGAAGTTTCTTCTATTAATCATTCACAGATGTGCAGATTCGTGATGCCAAAATTTGTGCCAAAATAATTAGTATAGCCTTATACTTCCAAGGTGCTTATCCAAATCTCCCTTTAGTGGAGATTGATATATGACATGATTCTCTAACCACCTTGCCATTTATTTGTCTTATTTATGCTTGCTTAGTTTGAACTCCTGTATTTTTTTTTTTTTTGGGGGAGGTAATGAACTCTTGTTTTAATTGCCTACGATATTGACCAAGATACTAATTTCTTTGGTTTTGAGGATGAATTCATTGACTAATGAGTTTTCCTATTTGGTGTTTCTTCTTCCTTGCCTCATTTGGCATCTCTCTCTCTCTAGTTTTTCCCTAGTTCATTGCTATCTGATTTGCCTTCGGATTTTATGATTCTAAACCAACCTTTTGCTATGCAATTTCATTCTATATTTTCAGTTGATAACATGTGTATCATACACCTAGTAAAAAGCTCCTCAAATTTTTTGTGATGGTGAATGACAGAACATTGAATTGTAGATTCCATATCAGTACCTAGTAAAAAGCTCCTCAAATTTTTGTGATAGTGAATGATAGAACATTGAATTGTAGATTCCATATCAGTGCAATTGAGTTATTTAAATATAATGCATGTCGCAAAGAAAATATTGGCTTGTGTGGAGCCACGATTTACACTTCTTAAGTTCGTGATTCCAATTTTACACCAAAGCTCCTTTGATTAGTATTTGAATAAGAAGACTAGGTTTGACTCGAAAGTGGAAAATTTTATGTCAACTACTTGCAAATGACTAAAGTTGCGTTGTAAGTATTAATCTTATATTTGAGATGTAGTCAAATTCTAGACCTTTCAATTGGTTTACTTAAGTTTTAATTTTTTGAAAAAGTGTAATCAAGTTTTTTTAGTACACAATAATGTAGATTGCCTATGTGGCATCCTCAAATTACATTTTTTTTGTATTAATTTATGACTTAATTACACCAATTGAAAGGTTTATGATTCGATTGCACTTCTTGATAAAGGTTTCAGAGTTCATTGCACCAATTGAAAAATTTATGACTTGATTGCATTTCATAAATACGTTTCAGGACCTATGGAATGATTTTCCCATCACAATATTTACAACTGACTTCAGGAGTAGTGACAAAATGACTCCTAAAACTTATTCCGATTTGGCATGTTTAAGTACTAAACTTTTTTTTTCCTTTATTAGTTAAATTTTTTATGGTTTAGCATTTGAGTCATTCCATTGCCCAAATTAGTTTCAGAGGACAGAAAGTATATATGGCAATTTTCATCGAATTTTCCTTTTTTTTTTAATTGTAAAAATGTGGTGTGAATGTGGTGATGCCAATTTAAGAAAAGGCGACAAAATTTTCAAAAAGTACATATAAAAAAACAAGGTAGGAGAGAAGGGAGGGTTTGTCTCAAGACTTTTGCACTGACGAGTCCCACAACCGTACCCCAGGTCATGGCTAGGGCGCTCAGTAACCTCGCCAGGTCACCAGCAGTTGCCAAACTTGGCTCCTCGCCGCCACGTGAGTGAGCCCACTTGCCTTCACCCAAATTGCCAAGGGCGGTAACAGGCCATTGCTTGCTCATGGTGAGGGCCAGCCCTCATCGGCAAGAAGGGAAGCAGTAGTGGCGCTCCCCATGCAGCCCTCCCCCCTTTGACCGGCGATCTCTCATAGGACTTTCTTTTATTTTCAGTTTCATATTACTTCTGATTTTTTTTTTCTAATTTTTACTCCTTTTTTAAAAAAAAAAATTTCAATTTTTTGATGTGGCAATGGTGAAACAACTCCCTTTGTGCTTGAGGAACCTCCATCACCACGTCAAAGCCCATGCAGGACTAAAAATACAAAATTTCTCTACAAAAAAAGGGATGGACCTAACAAGTCTTGAAATGCATCAGTTGTTCAAATTTTAGGACTTAAGTGCCGAACCAACACAAGTTTTAGAACTTGTAGCGTTTTAATCCTTGATCTTAAATTGAACAATAATTAAATTTAAGTAGGCATCTTTGGCGTTGTCTAGACTCTAGATTAATTAAAAGTTGTTAATTGAAGCTTAACCTCTCATTAATATTTGTACTTCAGCTACAAAAAAAATATGAAGTTTTTAAAACTTATGAAAAGGTTTTGGTATACATTTTAGTATGTTTATATTAAAGAAGTAGCTTTGAAATGTGTCTTATTTGAGGTCAAAGATTTGTAAAAGAAAATGATAAGTTATTAGAAGTGACTCCGCAGACTCTTACATTGTCTTATCTCAAATGATCAGGACAACAAACTAGACATGCCATTAAAGAAGAATGAGTGCAAACCTTTTCGAGTAAAAGCGGTTGCCATATCGGAATGCTACCTTCTAGTTTTCTACAACTGGCATCTCCTAGGATCACCTCCACGGCTTTACAATCTTCAATAGTAAACTCTTTCAAGGAGGGCCATTCTGAAATATGCCTTCCTTGGAAGAAACTTCTGAGTTTTGGCATGTTGTGAAGATATAGAGTGACAAGTTGAGGAATTACAA
Source organism: Eucalyptus pauciflora (assembly GCA_007663325.1). NCBI lineage: Eukaryota > Viridiplantae > Streptophyta > Magnoliopsida > Myrtales > Myrtaceae > Eucalyptus > Eucalyptus pauciflora. Next base: position 4,094,762 of record VMYD01000024.1, on the reverse strand, counting down.
TTTTGTTAGCTGCTTCTTCAAGTTTCTCCTCTTCTTTGGTGACAATGTACTCCATCTCTCCACAACCACTAAGACCTAGATATTTGAGTTGTCCTAGACTTTTTGCCATAGCCATTGTGAAAAGGTTTCTCAGATGTTGGCACTTCTCAATTGTTAAGGACTCCATACAGTGAAGCGGCCTCTTCCACATGGATGATGGAATCACATTAGTTAGGTTGTGACACTGCTTCACCTTGAGGACCTTTAGACGACAAAACGATTCCACACAAATTGTATCATTCCATAGTTCTTTTTGTTGAACTCCCTTGATGTGTAGCTCTTCTAACTTTGGAAATGCAAGCTACAAATGTGCAGAGATATATGAAAAATACGCAAAACAGCTTAGGGCCAAAGCATTAAAAAAATAATATAACAAATAAGATAAATTGGGATGTGATACCTTATCATCAAATAGAGGATGTAACCCATCACCAACACAGCTCTTTGGATTGAAACAAATCAAATTCTCAAGGTCACCAAGCTTGAGTGTACTTAAATTACGGAACTTGAATGTTTCTACGGTTTTCACTGTTCCTCCTTCCATCGCAATTATGCCCTTCATGTTATTGCAACAGGAAACATCAAGCACCTCGAGTTTATCAAGAGTTCTAGCCATGGCACTTGAGAAGAGATATGACAAACTATGACAACGCCTTACGCTCACTTCCCATAGACTAGGAAACACCATTATTAATTTGCAGTCACTCTTCAAAATGTCTATCAGCCTTGGTAGATTCAACAACTTCATTTTTTCTAAGGAAGAGAGGACCAATGGCTTTTGCATTTCATCAGAGCTAAGACTTACTGAATCAAATAATGTTTCTACGGAGGGACACCCAACCACCTCAATTTTATTTAGACTCTGCAACCCATCCATTGAATTTGATGGAAAAACATGGGACAAATTTTCACAAAGTTCAACAGTGAGGGATGCAAGTTTGTAGAAGGACTGTCTGTGGAGTTGATTATGCCATATCTTCTTTAATTGGCACATGGAAAATAGCTTCAATTCCTCCAAGCTTGGAAAAAGAATCTGCATAAAAAACATTTTATACGTAGAATGACTGAAATTTTTGGTACATAATTGCGTTACGCCAAAATTTGTGGGAAAATTTGGGAATGAACCCCAGCGAGTTAGCATTCCCATCGCCAACTGCCAAACTTGAAAAATGATCAAGTTTCTACTAAATTGAGTCCCTTGACAAGAACTAGAAGAATGATTGACAAAAAACACTATAGATGCTTATGACAAAAAACACTATAGATGGTTACCTTGTCATTGAAGAAGCCAGGCAAGGATAAGCCAGAGTTTATACAATCAAATGCTTGTTGTAAACCTCTATCAGATGTGATTGACCATTGCTTTGCTTCAAGTGAAGAGAATGTCATCATTTTGGGGCACCGAGATATTGTCAATTTTGTTAAGGATGGACAGTGAATACAATACTTCTGATAAGAGAATGTCTTGAGATTTGGCAATTCCTCAAGAGACAAGGAGATTAACAAAGGGAACTCTAAAGTGTCGCTGGTTGCAGCTTCCTCCAATTCTTCTTCTTGCGCGTCAATAATTTCCTCCATTAGTTTACAACTTGCTATTTCTAGTTCTTTTATTTGCCCAAGTGCTTTAGCCATGGAAGAAGAAAAAAGAAACCTCAGGTTCTCACAATTTTGCACCTTCAGTGCCCTTAAGTTTCAAAAACACAATGCTCTTCGTGGATTTTTATTCCATATGCGTCCCAAACTTGGTAAGTCACTCAGGGTTAATTTTCTCAATCGTGATAGAATCTCGACTTCCCCACTGCTTGTTAGTCCTTCAAGGTCGAATACTTCCCTTATTAACTGACATTTTTCAATGGTTATGGCTTCCAAATTCTGTAGCTTTATTAGCTGCAAAGGGGTGAATAGGCAAAGGGGTGAATAACTTATTATTTCGTAGTAATGCTCATAATTAGATAAACGAGTTGTGTGTGATATAATAATAAAAGAAATAATCTCATTCAATAGATTTAAATATAATGGAAGAAAGAGCGGAGTATTGATTTTTGAATTTTACCTCATTCTTCTTTAGAATTTATCAACTTTACACTTCTTATTTAGCTATCATGTATCTGGACTTTGTTGAATATATAATAATAAGAGAGAATTTAAAGTCCTTGAATTGTTGGGGTTATTAAACGTACGATTTTGTGCTTTTTACCTAAATTTTTTAATTTCATGGCATAGGCTTAATTAATTTTTTAGTCATTGACGGTGATTATATATAATAAGTCAAACGAATTATTTCCCATCGAATAGTCATGAACTAAATTGACAAACAGAGAAAAGCTATACTTTTAGTTGATTTGCAGATGCAATTTGAGCCTGCCATATTTTCCAAAATATTTTAAAGAAAATCCTCGTATCGAAAGATTGAAAGCAAAAAGTTATTGCAAATTATGAAAGAAATACCAAAGCATTTAAAAGATTTTGTCGTCCCCATGCATAGCACTACAGGATCCATTATTTTCTATCATAGATGTAATGCAGAATATATGCTACATTGGCCGAAAGTAAATTAAAATAAAAATAAAAAAGAAGGTTCATCACTGCGAGATCCATGGTGGGCCGTAAAAGGATTTAATTGAGCGAACAGCAACATATGGGCATCGGAGTCAATTTCATTTAAGGATTTAATTTACCCATATAAGGACTTAAGATGCGTTTCCTTATCAAATAGCAAAATTATATGGCAAATTTTATTTATGTAGCAAAGAAAATGAAATACTTAATTCAACAAATGATTTTACTCGATCATGCTTCTGCGTTTCGGCTCACGTGATAAACATAATCTTAAAAAATGATTTAAAGAAGAGTTTCCATTTTAACTTTTTACTGACAAAACAGTTAAAGGAATTGTTAAATCAAAGCGATAGTGCACAAATGAATGCTAGATGTGTTTCTAATTAATACTTTCCAGGAATATTTAAAAAAGAAGAAGTTTAAACATGTGCAGGCACATGAATTTTACTAGCAACATTAGAAAAGTTGTTAGAATAAAGATTTGTGATAGATTTTATCACCACGAAAGGTCCATAGCTTCTTAGAACCAAAAAATAAAATAAAATTATCCAACTAAAATCTCATTAATGTACCAAGGTAACAAAAGCAATCTGACCTACCGGATATTATATTTGATTTTTCATTTGTAGTCACATAATAGTTCCCTCATCTAACAAATAGGAGTATAAAAAAGATTTACATAACGGAACTTTGTGCAGAAACAATTCCGCAATGGTGCATTCACCCACCACAACTCTTTACAATCATTGGGGGAAAAAAGCTACACTAGTGCTTACTTACGATTGTGACTGCAAAATTATAAGTAATTGATCTGGACGTTATTTGACACATAGTAGTGTAGTTAAATTCACCTATTGATTTTTTTTTTTAGTTATTTCTTTCACTTTAATCAAGCAGATATAATAGGACTCTACATATGTCCATTCATTATCAAATAGAGTTCATAAAAATTGTAAAGGTCGTATATACTTCCTCAACTTATGAATATATCCATAAATGTTTATGTATCATATTCGATTTTACCATTAAGCAATAATAAGGTTCCAGATTATTTGAAAAACATATAAATCGCATGGTGCTTCTTTAACTATGTTGATAACATTACACAAATAAAGAGATGCAATTAACTACTGTATAAATGTTTTAATATATTCACATATCACATAGCTAATCCATATTAAAAAAATTAAATTATTGTTTGCCTTAATTATTCTGGAAATCTAAATCTCTTTTTTTTTTTTTTTTTGGTCAGTTCTACTCTAATCCTATTCTACACTCACTCTCAGACTTTTGCCCTGCCTCTTGTAGGGCGTGGGAGTTGAAACCCACTCTTGAAACTTACGCGTCCCCACCCCATCCCCCTGAGAAGGTGGGGATTTGAACCCCTCACCTCCCCCTTCCATGTTGGAAGGGTGGCCACTAGGGCTGGAAATCTAAATCTCAAAAACCGATTCTTTATCCAATTTTTTATCCGTTCTATTATACTCTCACATTTAAAATCCATGCATAAATCTAAACAACAAATTATATACCTGTTGCCCGTCAAAGAAATCAACTGAGAGGTTTGCGGTTTTATAGAAGCTTGTCATCTTTGGCAAGTTTCGTAGTATCAGCCTATGCAAATTACAGGACTTCACATTGGGGTCATATATTTCATCTTTGTCAACCTCGACATCTGCAACAATTTGCTGCATTAAGTGGCATCTGCTTATTTCAATCTCTTCAAGCTGGGATAATAATCTCATCATGGACGAAGGAAACAGATGTTTCATTTCACTACAGTTGTCCACTTTCACAATCTTTAATTTGCTGAAGGATTCTAGGGCAAGACAGCTGCCACAAATCTTCTCAAATTTGCCCAGATTCTCAAGAAACAAAGATACCAATCTCGTAAATGCAGTGCATTGGACATTGTTCGTGGGGTGAACAACATAATGAAATGAGGGGCTATTTTGCACGTGAAGATATTTCAATTCCTGGAATCCTTCAATGCATAAATCGTGAATACTATCATTGCCATCTTGCAATCCATCCAAGTGGAGATGTTGTGTTCTCTGCAGACATCTTTGCACCCACTCTTCGAAAAGAAGATTGCCCAAATCCCACTTGAGCTTTAAAGTTCTAGATTCTTTATATTCAACCGACCAATCCCAAAAGCCCCCAATTTGGATATTATGCTTGTTCAGTTTCCCAAACGGCAAGTCTCTTGGGAGATCGGCAGAATGAGGAATGGCAATGTCCAAAGTGCTCAACTTATTCATGTTCTTTAACTCAGTCAAGCTGGCGTTTCTTCGCGGTGCTTCATCTTCAGCCTCCCACCGATCAAAACTGTTGGCCATATACAATTCTTCTAAATTAACCAAGCTTCTTAGCACGCCGGGTTCGATAACTTTCAGCCTAGTGCACGCTGTTAAGTTCAAAATTCTCAATTCTGTTAGTTCACCTATTTCTTTAGGCAGCCAAGCAATTGTAGATCCAAACAGATGTAGGATCTGCAATGCTTTCAGCTTTCCAAGAAGAGTTATATCCTCGAGATGGCAACAGAGACTAAGTGACTTGAGGTTCTCAAGGAAACCAATCGACGAAGGTAGACAGGTAACATATATTCCTACTAATTCCATGACTTGGAGTTTCTCCATAGATTCAAAAAATGACTCGGGAATTTTGAGAGATGGGTTGTCTTCGAGTAAAAGAAACATCCGCAAGTTTGGGCAGTCCAATTTTTCAGGAAGCTCTTTAATGCCAACCCAAGGGAAGGACATCGCAGTGCATTCTCTAAGCTCAACCTTTGACCATTTTTCAAACCCACAATCCTCCTTGCCGACCAAGGCCTTCCACTCTGTGGGGGCAATAGAGATGGCAATGTCAGCGACTATGTCATGCATTCTGACTTTTACAAATTGATCACTATCTATAATTTTTTCGCTAGAAAGATCACTATCTAGTAATAAAGAGGAGTCACGCAGACAATCTAGATCCATGTTCAACCTATCCCTAGCGTCTTGGATGGTCTTGCTGAAATTGTTAAATAAACCCAAACCCAAGCAATAGACCAAGATATCCACCACTCTCCCATGGGACAGAGCACAAACCAAGAACAAGGATTGGATCCTCTCGTCTTTCAAGTCTTTGTAGTTTAGTTCCAGTGATTTATAATCGGACCCTTCTTTGGTCAAAGCATTCCTCCATGCAGCCAAATTTCCCCTCCTCAACCTTGTTGCCAACGAAATTATAATAAGTGGCAAGCCTATGCAATTCTTGACCACTCCATCTATCAGGGGTCTATACTCAGGATCATTAACTTTGTCCCCCACTATCCTTTCAAAAAGTCTTCTTGCTTCCCTGTTGTCCAACTCCTTGAGTCGGAATTCTTGGTCAGAGACCATGTCAATGCGTAAAACTTCTCCATTTCTAGATGATAGCAATAGCTTGCAGCCTCTCACTTTATTACCATCACCGCAAGGAATTCCAACATCTTTCAATTCTAGCTTCTTCCACAAATTATCCAAAATTATGAGAATTTTTTTCTTACGGTCACACTCTAAGCTCTCACGCAAATGATTAGCTCTCCCACTAGTAGTTTCCACATTCATTAGCTTTAGGCCTAGAGCATCCGCAATTTCTCCTTGGATTGTTTTTAAATCTGGATTGCGTGATACATTTGCCATGGCAACCACATCAAACAACTTCTCTTTCTTAACTTGCTTTTGTACGTCCTCCAAAAGCTTGGACTTGCCAACCCCACCTGGTCCATACACCCCAACCACACAGATTTTGTCATCAGTTATAGCCTTTATTACATCTTCTGTGATTGAAGCCCTCGACTCCAGGACATCTTCTTTCTTGTCAACAGATCTTGCAGCGGAAGTGGTAGCAACGACAATTCCTATCGGAGGATTCTCATAGTAGACCTTCTGGAAGTTATTTTTTGCACTTTCATTATCGAGTTCCTGAATGACTTGAGTCATCTTCTTCACCTTCTTGCCAATAGGATGGCGCACCATGGGGTTGGGAAGCCACCCACGGAAGCAAGCACTTTTTGCACTTTCACCATGTTTTAACAAATCTCGTGCTTCCTTAGCCTTATTCTCCACGCTTTCCAACCAATTCTTAATATCAGTGTGTATAGGTTTTCCATCATACAAGGCTTCATCGACAGAGTGCTGCACCCTTTCCCTAGCAGTCTCCAGCTTCTCAACTTCATTTTTGAGATCTTCGACGTAGCTCTTGTAGTGCAGCACATACCCAAATTGGCGCCCAATGGGAGCAAACAGGCACTCACCTAGTTTCGACGCAACGGAGCTAGCAAATGCCTCGGCCATAATTTCTTCTTTAATGTCTAGAAATTACTTTTTCCCCTCCTCTTTTGTGTCTGTTGTTGCCACCAATGATTAAATGCTAAAGAAAATCCGTGCGAAGGACACTGAACAGAGAGCAGAACAAATCACTCGCGATGTATGAAAAGAAAGGAAGAGCAAAGTGATAAACGATGTGAACAACGAAACAAAACCGAAGACGAGAGAGAGAAGCACAGTGCATGTAAAAAACAGAAAACGTACAGTTACTGCACTCAGTGGCAGTGCCCCCAAGCAACACGTTACTGGTCTACGTGGACAATTTGCAGATGATCGTACGTGGAAAAGCAGCACGTTACCGGTCTACCGAGAAAATATTGGGAAGAAGTGAAGGAAAAAAGAAATAAAGATTAGAAAAAAGAAATAAACAATTTGCTAAAATATTATTGAAAAGTGTTCATGTTGACGCTGCCCGTGGGCGTCCATGTCATGGTTGAATGAATTGAATTAGCACAAATGCAAAAAATTTATAATTAGCAAAAAAAAAAAAGGATTAAATTGACACAATTTTAATAAATTTAAAATTTTTTGGGTAATTTTTCTGTAATCATTTCCTAACTTATGCTTCAAATTATTTTCTTCAACTCAATCAAAAGGCATTATTCACTAATGACCATGCTTTTGTGAAAATTATGGTGCAGGGTGGTCCGGTAATCTAAGACTGTCTCCCCAAAGCCTTTCCATAAGAACGACTTTTGATTAATGAGCAACAAGTTATAAGGCTAGCCATAGGATTCTACATTCTCGCTTACAAACGTGTGGAAAGAGACTAATATTACATCATCACCATTTACATTTTCTCACATTAGTGTGCACAATAAAATAAATTTGTTTCTTAATTACTCTATGTACGAAATTCTAGCTGATGAACGGCTCATAGTTAGGAACTTCCATTATTGTTGTAATTGATAACAAGGCTATTTTATTTGACCGTATGGAATGTGAAGCTTCTATCAGTTAATTTGGCACTTTTCACAAGAAGTGATTAAAACACCTCCCTTAAATCCAAAAAAATAAAAAAATAAAAAATTGCTTGAAAGTCCACTGAACAAACCAATCTATGGCTCCCTATAGATTTTGCCTTTTCTTTTTAGGGATAAGTACATTATAAATCCTAAAATTTGTGACAAAAATTTAATTAAGTCTTAAAACTTGTTATGGAAGTGTAATTGACTCATTAAACTTTCAAAAAGTACAACCAAATCTTAAAACTTGTCAAATTGATCCAATCAACTCCTTCTGTAAATTGCACTTTGTGAAAGTTTTAGAACTCGATTACATTTTGAAGATAGGTTTTAGGATTTGATTTCATTTTTTGAAAATTTTAGGACTCAATTGCTCTTTCATGATAAATTTTAGAACTTCTAAGACAGTTGTCCCTTCTTTTTAGTATTAGTAATTTCATTTGGAAGCATTTGTTCAATGAATGCACATATGAGGCAAAAAAACAAATGCCACACTGACACTTGGAATAAAAAGAAGTATTTAATGATTCACAAAAGAGGTCATGTATCAATTGTCAATGATTGGCCCCGGTTTAATAAACTCACCCGTGAGAGGGAGAGTATCCGGTGCACAGGTGAGGCGGAAGATAAAGAAAATCTCACACTACACACTTGGAAAGAAAAGGATCGTAGCAATTGATAATACTTAAGGAGGAAAGAGGATCAACCAAAAAAAATGATCATGTGGACAGGCTCAAATTAGACCGCCTGATGACATCATAAATAAGAGGGTTATCAACACACGCTCCTCATAATTATATTCTACATTTAAATAAATGCATCAAATTAATGGGCAAATTCAAGATTTTACTATCAATCTTAAGAAAAATGGAGGGAGAAGTGCCAAAAAAGTCCTAAACCTTTTTTTGGTGCCGATTCAGTCCTAAACCTTTTTACGTTGTGCCAATTTAGTCCTTTCCGGCTAATTTTGGCCGAATTTTGCTGATTGGACGCCGGCCGGCTGACGTGGCTTGATCGGCGCTGACGTGGACAACTTTTAATAATATTTTAATATTTTTGAATTTTTTTTTTGTCTTTTTCCTCCGGCCGATCACCGAGGTCCGGCGACCGGCCAGAGCCGAAGGCCGGTGAGGGCGAGGCCAACCTCGCCGGCCACCTCGCAAGTGCGGGTCGAGCCTCACCGGCCATGAGCGAGGCTCGCCCTCGCCAGATCTGACGAGGCGAGCCTCGCCCATGGCCGGCAAGGCTCGACCTCGCCAGATTCGGCCATGGGCGAGGCTCCCCCTCGCCGGATCTAACAAGGCAAGCCTCGCCCATGGCCGGCGAGGCTCGACCTCACTAGATCCGGCCATGGGCGAGGCTTGCCCTCGCCGGCCATGGGCGAGCGAGGCCCTCGCCCATGGTCGGCGAGGTCGGCCTTGCCCGTGAGGTGGCCGGCGAGGTCGGCCTCGCCCTTGCCGGCCTTCGGCTCTGGCCAGTCGCCGAACCTTTGTGACCGGCCAGAGGAAAAAGACAAAAATAAAAATAAAAAAAATAAAAAATATTAAAATATTAAAATATTATTAAAATTTATCCACGTCAGCCGACGGGCGTCCAGTCAGCAAAATCCGTGGCACAACGTAAAAAGGTTTAGGACTGAATCGGCACCAAAAAAAGGTTTAGGACTAATTCGGCACAAATGCAAAAGGTTGACTTTTTTGGCCCTTCTCCCGAAAAATGGACATGTACTTTTTTTATTCATATAATTTAAACAAAGCTAAAGGTTCTTAAACCTGATTTAATAAACAATTTTTTGTATATAGTCATATCCTCGCAATTCTATCACATTTTTTCTTAGTATCATTACTCATTAGTGAAGATGAAGCTCAAACAACCCATCACAAAATCCTCAATCATTACGTGATATGTTGTTTTAACATACTAGATTCTTTTTTCTCCAATTCACGCAATAGATTAAACCGTCAAAATGTTACATTTATCATATTTAAATTTTTGGGAGTCAAACAATTTTAAGTTGCATATTTTATTTATAAGTTGTCACTATTGATCCTAAATTAATTTTGATGATTCCAAAACTCTTTTTCGTATATTTATAATCGTTACAAATTATTTGGAAATGTTTTCTGCAAGTTTGTGCAAGTTGGAAAGGGTTAAAGAAGAGCGGGCTTGTCTAAAAACATATCTGGGTACCTGGCTAAGTAATGGTGAGATTGCCAGCCAGATTTGGCCAAATAAACGGCTCTACAGTTAGAGCTTTTCTCTCTCGCAGGTAGAGCTTTCCTCTCCCAATCCCATGGGAGCTTTCACCCCCAAAACCTAAATCATTGTTCCATCCCGCAGCTTTCCTCTCCCGAACCCATGGGAGATTTCACCCCCAAAACCTAATTCACTGTTCCATACCTTTCGATAGTAGCAAAAATCATTATCTAAAATCATGCGTATACAGAACCCAAACCCTAAACCTATCCCAGAAACACAAACCCCTTTCTGCTTCACAGGAAATAGCATCCTCCCTCTTGCGGAGCTCCCTTCAATCACCCAATACCCAAAACCATAAGACCTCCACAGAACTGTCCTGAAGAAAACTTCACCCCTCTGCAACTCTCAATCTCAGAAAGAGTGCCTGATTTGATGCTGGAATGGAGCCTGATGAGGAAAACCAACGTCGTATTACTGCTCTCTGCAAGAGTTTAGGCCATTTATGGTCAGCCAATGATGTGATTGAAGTACAACAGGAAATCCCCCATAACAAACGCATTGAATGCAGTCATACTCTCTTTGGTAAGTTATACTCGAAACCCAATGTGAACTTTCAAGCATTTTGCAACACTATGAAGAAGGCGTGGAAGACAGAGGCTGTTATTTGCTCTCAAAAAGAACCAGGTCTCTTTTCATTTGTATTCGAGACAGAGGAGGAAAAGGAGAGAGTCCTGAAATCTGGACCGTGGTCCTTTGCAAGCAACTTGTTAGTGCTAAAACAATGTGAGCCAGATATTCCTGTACACTGCTATGATTTTACTAGATATGAGTTCTGGGTTCACATTGTTGGACTACCCCCGGGATGGATCTTAGAAGAGGTATTCTCTGATGTAGCTGGTAAAGTGGGAGCAGTAAAAGAAATACAATTAGAATCTAAAGGCTACGGTCCCTATAAGACAGGAAAAGCCAAAGTAGAAATGAATCTTACAGCTCCTCTTAAAACAGGGGCTTTAGTCAAGATAGGGAATAAGAATTTATGGGTGGAGTTTAAATTTGAGCGTCTCCCTCACTTTTGTTACTCATGTGGGCGAATGGGTCACTATGCATCGTATTGTGAGGAGATACCATATGAAAAAACGGACTGGGCAGCAAACAAGGTAGGGAAGTACGGGCCGTGGCTCAAAGCAGAAGTAAAAGATTATAGTCCGCATTGGGAGGCATTTTATGGCAAGGTTGATCTTAATGAAGAAGAAGAAGAATCTGTACCTGAAACTCCTGTGGAGACAGTCAATATGGAAGTTATTGCAAGGGCAGAAACTGAAACAACTAACCCCCTTTCCCGGAACAAGAAACGAGTAGACAGCCCTTCTTCATTGGTGGGAAGAGATGGCAAAGAGATGTATCCAATAGCCAGAGAAGGAAGTGGAAAACAAGTGTTGTTACTAGATAGCCCAACTGATGCAGGACTGAACATTATGGGTGAAGCTGAAACGAAGATGATGAAGTATCAAAAAACAAAGAAACAGAAAAGAGCAGCAGTCTCTACCTCTTCTATTCTGGATGATATGGAATTATTAGATACCCCTGTGCAGCTGGTAAAAGAGGGGAAGGATTGGGCTTTGGTGGCTAGCCCTAATAAGCCACCAAAAACACCATGAAGATTCTAAGTTGGAACTGTCAGGGGCTGGGCAACCCCCTGACAGTCCAGGAGCTTAGAGCCTTAATGGCTCAAGAAAGGCCCGACTTGGTTTTCTTGATGGAAACCAAAAACAAGGAGTCGATGGTGGATAAAGTCCGAAAAAGATTGAAGCTTAAAAACATGTTCGTAGAGCAACCAATAGGAATTGCTGGGGGATTGGTGCTAATGTGGAACGAGAGTGTGGAAATTCAAATCAATTCGAGTTCAAAAGAGCATATGGATGTGGAATGTCGGGATCCGAATAGTAGACACCAAATGAGAGTCACATTGATGCATGCTTCCACAAATTTCCAGGAGAGACTTCTGTTATGGCAAAAGCTTCGGAACTTTCACTCCACTAATCAGCTGCCTTGGCTCTGTATGGGGGACTTTAATGAAATTCTCTATAGTTGGGAAAAGGTAGGGAAAAGGGAAGCTGATCAACATAGAATAGCGGCCTTTAGGGAGATGCTCAATGACTGTTCCTTGATGGATATAGATACTAAGGGGTGTGCTTTCACTTGGGCAAACAATAGAGAAGGTGAAAATTTAGTTAAAAAGCGGCTAGATAGAGCCGTTTGTACGATGGATTGGAGAATTACCTTCCCAAATGCTGAAGTTGTCGCCCTCCCAGCGGTAGGCTCTGATCATAGCCCCCTGGTGTTATCTTTACATCCTGTTCAGGAGAAAAAAAAGAAAGGAATTTAAGTTTGAAGCATACTGGACGGAGGAAGAAGAATGTCGAGACATCATAAAAAGCTGTTGGGGAAACGACCAATATTGTTATATGACTTTCTCTCAGAAAATACATCACGTTACACAGGAATTGATCACATGGAGCAAAAACAAGTTTTCTAATGCCTCTATCCAAATCAGAATTCTCAAACAGAAACTAATTGAGATTACGAATGGGGATCCCCAATTTTCCAGCAAGAAGGAAAGTCAAAAACTTAAGGAGGACATAGAACGGCTTTGGCGGCAAGAAGAGATGTATTGGGGTATGAGGTCTCGAGTAAATTGGCTTCAATGGGGCGACAGGAACTCAAAATATTTCCACGCTACAACAGTTCAACGAAGACAAAGGAATAGAATTACTGTGCTGAAACTAAATGAAGATACTTGGTGCAGGGATCAGAAAATGTTGAAGCAACACATAGAAGATTTCTATCAATCACTATATGAATCGGTAGGCCCAAGAAATCTTCAGCCTATTCTGGACATATGCCCATATATAGTCACCAGGGAAATGAATGACAGCCTGTTGACTTCTATTTCAATGGAAGAGGTCAAAGAAGCGGTGTTCCAGCTAGGTACACTCAAAGCTCCCGGTCCGGATGGTCTTAATGGACAATTTTACCAGTATTATTGGGAAGAGATAAAGCTGGAAGTGTTCAATCTGGTCAGAAATTTCTTTGAATCAGGTAAATTTGATCCCCTACTCAACAAAACTCATATCTCCCTCATCCCAAAAGTGAAAAATCCAGAAAGCATTTGCCAGTTTAGGCCAATCAGTCTATGTAATTTCAGCTATAAAATTATCTCTAAAGTGCTATCAAATAGACTGAAACCATGGCTTGCTGAGATTATAGCTACTGAACAAAGCGCTTTTGTTAAAGAACGACAAATACAAGACAACATACTTATTGTTCAGGAGGTTTTACATCAGCTGAGGATTAGAGAACGCAAAAAGAAATTTCAAGCAATTCTTAAACTGGATATGCAAAAGGCTTATGACAGGGTTGAATGGGATTTCTTAAAAATGTGCATGAGGAAGATGGGATTTGATGGAAAATGGATTGAGCTTGTGATGCATTGTGTCTCTACAGTGTCCTTTAGCGTCAAAATTAATGGCAATCATACAAGATATTTCAGTCCCACACGAGGTTTAAGACAAGGAGACCCATTGTCCCCATACCTATTTATATTAATGGCAAACGCATTCTCCTGGATGATGCACAAAGCACTAGAAGATGGCAGCATTCAAGGAATAAAATTGAACAGGTATTGTCCCACTTTGTCTCATCTATTATTCGCAGACAACGCTATACTTTTTCTGGATGGGACAGTCAGAGAATGCCAAAATGTGGCAAACATTCTGAATCAATATTGCTATGCTACTGGTTAAGCGGTCAACTTAAACAAATCAGGAGTGTTTTTCAGTAAGGGCTGCCCTCAGAGTTTGAAGAGGAATATGGCATATGAGTTACGTGTGCCTATTATCGACAAAACAGGGAAGTACTTGGGGATTCCATCTGACTGGGGACAAACAAAAAAGGAGATGTTTTCATGGATTATTGCACGAGTGAACATGAAACTTGCAGGATGGAAAGAAAAATTATTGTCTAAAGCCGGCAAAGAAGTATTGATTAAAGCTGTGGTACAGGCACTTCCTCAGTATGCAATGTCTATCTTCAAAATCCCAATATCAGTATGCAAAGCCATTGAACAAAGGATTGCAGCTTTCTGGTGGAAACAAAATGATTCAAAAAGAGGTATGTATTGGAAGAAATGGGAAGTTTTGAAGTCCAGAAAAGATGAAGGGGGTCTTGGCTTTAAAGACCTAATCAAGTTTAACAAGGCTATGTTAAGCAAACAAACATGGAGATTATCACAATCACCCTCAGCATTGTGGAGCCAGATACTAAAAGGTGTTTACTATCCAAATGGGGACTTATGGAGAGCAAAACTAGGACAGCGACCATCTTGGGGCTGGCGAAGCATTCTAATAGGTCGAGACACTATTGAACCGGAGATCCGGTGGATGGTGGGGGATGGGGAACGTATTCACATCCGGCAGGACAAATGGCTTCCAAGGGGAGTACTAGGCGGGCCGGCAAATATAAATGACCCTGAGAAAGTTGCTGAATTAATGTGTAATGAAGGCAGAGCATGGGATGAGCCTAAACTTCGCGAACTTTTTGATGACCAAGTAGTTCAAGAAACTCTTGCAATCCCCATTTCAGCAATACCACAGGAAGATAGAATGATATGGACGGGAAACCGGTCAGGCTCCTACACAGTTAAAAGTGGCTACAATAGGCTCTGTTCATTGACTACCTCTCCAGATCCCAACAAAGCAACAATTTCCTACCAGCCGCCTAAATCTCTTTGGACCCGATTATGGAGTATTCCAATCCCCCCCAAAGTTAAGTTTTTTCTATGGAGCATATGTCAAAACGCACTACCCACAAAGGAAAATCTTTATAAGAGGCGAGTATTACCAGATCCATTATGCCCACTTTGCTCTCGACACCCTGAAACAACAGAGCATCTCTTCTTCCTCTGCAAAAGAACCCGACATATTTGGCTTGATCCGCGCCTCAACCTCTACAACAAAACAACCTCAGTAACCCGAATGGACAAGTGGTTTGAAGACTTTTTTGTTGAAAAAATCAACTTACCCTCAACGGAGATGGTGGCCAGCACGCTCTGGCTTATATGGAAGCTTCGAAACAACCACATCTTCCGATCCAAACCTCCCAAATTTGACCTCATAGCAGATCTTGCCCACGCCCAAGTCAGGGACTTCTCCAGATGGGTTCCAAGCAAAGAACAGAAGAAATCCAGCAGCCGATTTTCGCCTGAAAAGTGGAAGCCACCGGACAGCTATGGCTTCAAACTCAACCTTGACTGCTCGTGGGTGAAAGGGGAAGAGAAGAACTCTGTGGCAGGGGTTGTGCGTGACTCAAGCGGTCTGTTGATCGATGGATTTGTTGCTGAGATTCAAGCGACGAACGCACTATGCGCGGAAGCCCTAGCTCTCTCGCACGGTCTGCGTTTTCTCACCCACAAAACAGCAACTCACGTGGGAACAGTTCCAGTTCTGAACAAGGGAAGTGCTTGGGAAGTACAGAGCGATAATCAAACTCTTGTTGAAGCCACGCTGGGCCGGGCCGAAGTTCCATGGGCTGTAAGCAGCTTGATCAGTGAAAGCAGAATTATGTTACAAAATCTACCTTTCGTTAAGTTGTCTTATTGCCCGAGAGAAGCCAACCAAGCCGCGGATTGGGTCGCGAAATCGCATCGCCTTAAGTCTCTTCCCACAAATTGGTTACATGCACCTCCCTATCCGCTTTATAGTATTTTATGCTCTGAATCTACTCTATCGTCACCTTGTAATCTATGCTTATGAATGAATGAACTACCTATCTTTGACCAAAAAAAAAAAAAAACGGCTCTACAGTTTAAATTTGAATTTTGCTCGCTCAACCTCAGCCGATTTCTTGGCCATTTATGAATTTGAGTGGACATTCGAAAGTCTCAATGGTCGAAAAATTAGTCATTAGAAGTGCTAGTAACAGCTCGGGGACTGCTTGCGAGAGAAATTGTTTCTAAGGCAGCCATTGTCTTTGGCATGTGTGTAATTGAAAATACTTGCAAAATCTCTCTTGTATTCACTTTGCAAATCAACTTCTTGCGAGAGAAATTGTTTCTAAATGAATTCCCCTTGCTTGTAGAGGAGTAGTGGCTCCATTGTAAACCAACCTTTGTACGAGGTTTCAAAAATAGTGGAATGGACATAAATCCTGAATGGTCTCGATAAGTGGAGTAGTGCCGATTTGGGTCGAACCACTATGAGTCGGCTAACCGTCTGTCTTCCCTTACCTCTTTAACTCTACACTCGCCTAGTTTTTCATATATTGTTTGTATGAAAATAATAATAATAATAATAATAATAATAATAATAATAATAATAATAATAATAAATAAATAAATAAATAAAATTGGTGGGGTAACTCGGCCAAGCACCTTAATATTTCAAGAGAATTATGAAAATCTTGGCCATTGTAAAATTATGAGTACGAACACTTGGCTTGAAACTTTTCCATGAATGAAAACGGTCAATATATTGATTTACCATACAGGTCTTTTTTAGTCAAAATGCTTTCATGACCCGAAAATAGGGGAATAATGTCAATATGTTATTTAACCTTAGAAAAAACGGAGGATCATGATGAATATTTTTTTCAAAATGCGTGAGATGACATCATTGTCAATGGCTCAACTTGATGCTCGAGGCAAGTCTAGCTTGACTCATAAGAGGAACATATTTTTTATGGTGAGGTAAATCATTATCTAAGTCTTGAAAAAGAAATAAACCGTGCTAACTATTTAGCAGTTGAAAAAACACCATCGTTAACTGGGTTAGCCGTTGAAAAATCACCAAAAAAATTGGTTAAAGAAATACTTAAATCGCAGTTAGTTACAGGCTTCAGCCAATTGAAAAGTCTTTCTTAAAAAAAAAAAAATTAAAAGAATGGTGGTCCCTCGTTCTAGCTAAGTTGAATATGCAATTCGACCAAGCTAGGCCGAATTGTAAAATGTTCGGAGAACTCCACGATAATAGAAGTAACTGGAGGAACCCATGATGAGTTGCGTTCGCCTTTGAAGCTAGAAGTTGCAAAAGAGGAGGAATGAAGAATGGAGTTGCGTGGGCGATTGTTGTCCGTATGGGGAACGCTTATTACTAATATTATGTTTATAAATACCAGTGTTTTAGGATTGTAAAGCTCTGTCTTTCGACAACCAAACAAATATATAATCTATGTTTATCTCTATTCTTAACTACATCAATTACTTATCTTGTAATATATTTTTTCCATACAATTATATTTTTGTTGTAATCGTTTATTTTCCTCAATATTCAGCTTCACATCAATTTGGACCCCGTCAGATCCTCACTTCGTGCACTCTATGTGCGAGGAATAGAACCATGGAGTGAGGGCCGGTATGCTATTCCACCGGGTTCAACCAATCCAACAATTTATACCAACTAGTTTGAATAAAAAGAATGTGGTAAGAAGAATAAGTAATATATGTAATGAAAATTGCGAAAAGTCACATGCGAATTTCACACCTAACATTTGTATGCTTTAAATGATATTAGATGATCTGCAACGAGTGATAATCAAATGTTTAGTGTTTGAGAATAAATTACCTTGGAGCAGATCAATTTGTGCCGGAGTCCCGAAAGGTGGTGCAATCGGAGGATTATCTTCGCGCCTCTGCTTCGAGCTATCAAAGCAAATCTCACATAACATAAAAGGAGCCTCTCGGTGATTTCTGGTGATTGGCGATGGTGTTCTTACCGATGTGTTTCTCCTCTTAAAGCACAAGCCCTTGGCTCTTCGACAAGTTTTTGCCTTTTCTCTTGCCTCAAAGGATGATCCACATGTGCTTGGAATCCACGCAATCTTTAAAGAGGCAATTCACTTCTTTAGCCCTCCACTTTGTCCAAAACCACCAAAACAATCCTTTCCTCTAAATTGGCAAGAATACCACCCCTACGGTAGATTCCAGAGATATTTTGGTAGTTGTCTTTGGAATAGGATCGGGTGGCCACGCAAATCAAAGTGCAGATGGGCGACCTGTTGGCTTCCCTCCTCATTAGTGGAAGGAATCAATACTTGCGTTAAAGGTGTCGTTAGTGAAAATTAACTTTTGACATGTTGCTCTTTGAGAGTTATGTAATGTTAGAAAAGATGATACAGGTGGAAAGGGGAATATATTTTGAGACCTGTAGATCACTTATTTAAAAATGTTATTTCCCTTGCGGCCCCACTGTGGTGGCAGAAGATTAGAGAGGAAAGCATCCAAAAAAATCTATTAATAAAGCTTATGCGTAAGGTTTAGAGAAAATGAAATTTCTAGTATTTGTACCTTTTCAATTTGTTTGATGTTGTCCATGTACTTTTATTTTCCAATGTGGTTCTTGTTTATATTGCAAATCGAAATGCTGAAATGTCTGCCGTCAATGACATCTCAATGTTAATTGGATAAATTAAAGATAAAATGGAATTTTTTCTATTGACTGAGATAAAATTATTAGGGAAAAAAAAAAAACCACAACCACTTAGTGTGTGTGAGAGAGAAGAATGGCTGAAGCTACACCGGCGATGAAAATTAACAACATCGAAGTCTTAGTTTTCATCACCAAACGTAGCAAAGTTACACTAAATGCTAATACAATATTGATGTATTTCAACCTTCTCGGGGAAGAAATATTAAAATTCTCCGTTATTTCTCGTTTCTCTCCGTCCAGCCCAAGCCCTCTTGCACTTCAACCAGATCTTGTGATGGACTGCGTTTCTTTGATGAGTCAATTTGCTTCTTTAAACCCTCCAACACCAGCAAAACAATCCCTTCCTCTGAATCGAGGCCACGCAAAATCAAAGTCAAGGACATTTAGAAATGATGAGGACAGAATTCATCACTCTAGTTTTGTCCAACTTGCGCACTTCCCTGATTGCAAGTGACCATCGGACAAAGATAACCGAATCACCGCGACAAAACAAAACTTCTTTAAAATTTATCTTCATAAAATTTGTGCCAAAAAATTTAAAGCTAACGAAAACATCAGTGATGTAATTTTTTGATGGGTTCGGTATTGTCTATATGCTTCTTTTTTACCAATGTGTTTCCTAAGACGCTTTGTTACTCAAGTTAGTTCTTCCGTTAAAATTGCAAATAGAAATGTAATTGCGGTTGCCATCGGTGCCGCGTCATCACTAAATGTGGCTAGGTATATTAGATGCCAATTTAATACGTAGGCATCTCATTTTGCTGGGTGAAGCGATAATTAAAGACGCATATTTTTGTTTTACAGCTTTTTTAAATTCACAGGCTAACTTTTTTGTTGACTTTTTATTGATTGTTATCATTTTTTTAGTATTCATTAATTGGTAGAACACGTGCTAATTAAAAACGTACCTTGCTTCGTGGCCGTGATTCAATTTTATTCTAGGTTGCGATTGCCCGCTTATTCTGCTGTTTTCATTGGTGCTGGAGGGGCCTCCTCCATTGTGGGTAAACGGGAAATTGGACCCGCTTAGCAAAGTCTTACTTGTCGAATATTTATTGTAAGGATTTCTAAGATATAACACCAAAACCCACCCAAAAAGTCATTCAGAAGCTTGATTATCATCACAAAATGTGGCCAGCCGCTAATCTCATACTTATCAGAAGAGAACGAAAAAGCCGAGAAAGTGGAAACAACAGATAAGCACATGTGCAGGGAAGTTTGGGGAAGTTAGAAGGAGGAGCTCATGAGGAGTTTCCCCTGCCAGCATTCGTCTTTTATTTTTCTCCGCAGTTAGCTTCGCATAAGTTCGCACTCTGTTGAACCTCCACTTCGTGCACTTTGTGAGGCGAGGTATGGAACCTTGGAGCGATTGGTAGCAATTTGAGTTTTTGGTACGTAGGGTTTGAAGGATTTAATAGATTCTGATCAAATTTTTATCTGCCTTTTGTCAAAATAGATTGTCCCTTTTGATTTTCTCTCAAATGTCCATCAACTTTGGAAGATAAATTTACAAATCCTACTTGGATAAATATCCTTTTTTTTTTTGTCCCTGATTTTGTGCTTGTGATAAGGAAATTGATTTCTTAGTAAAATTTAGGAGATGCATCTGCGACCATGGGCATCCCTTGTTTTCTGATTGACACCATAAATGTAGTACAGGTGCTACTTATCGAGAAAACTTGATACTATGGATGATTTGCTATGATCCAAATGACACTTCCTTGAGCTCAATGGTGCTTACTAAAATCTCTTGTTCAAGAAGAAGATATGCATTTTGATTTTAATTTTTTTTAGTTCAACAAGTTTGTAACAGTCACTAAGTTTTTTTTTAAAACAACATGTATATTATCCACACTTATCTTTGTATGTGGGTGATGTCTATAATTTGTAATCCACCAATCAAGATTATGGTTTGAGAAAGTTGCTTTTAATTAAGGATGGAGAAAACTATAGCCCTTTACATAAAATATGATAAATTTTATTTGATAAAATATGTTATCGAATCAAGGAAGTTTGGTGAGCATGTGTTGGCATGGGACTCTCTCTCTCTCTCACTCCCTCTCTCCCTCTCTCTCTCTCCCCATGTTTGACGAAGAAGGAATTCTAGGAAAAGGACGAAGCAGGTTTAAAGCAACCATATCCATTTTCACATGGATATATTCTCTATATTCACTTGCTTTTTCTTCGAATAAAGTAGATGGAATTTTATTAAAGTAAGAATAAGGTCGTCCATTAAAGAAATTCTATAGATAGATGTATAAACCAAAGTTGACGGTCCTTAATTAAAGATTTCCACATGCTCATCTTTCAATAAATAAATAAAAAACTGATGAATTTTAGTCCACCATTTAGAGGTAATGCTTTGAAAACGATATTAGAGGTTCAATAGGAGCGAGGGTCAGTAAACAATTCCATCAATTCAACTGGTCTAACCATTGAAAATCACTGTTTGAATAAAGAATGAAGAAAGAAAAATAAGCACTATATGTGATGATAATTTTGAAAATTTTATGTGTGAATTCACATGTAGATGTTCTCCAATGAGTAGAAATCTTTTTTTTCCCCTATCAATTGTCATAGGCTGAATTGTCTTAATAAAAGTGCGCAGAGACTTGCTAATTTTCCAAGTTTACCAAATATTTTTAAGTCGCATATTAGGGTACCGACAAGAAGATAGTTAAACATGATGTCATACAATTACCATTTAACAGACATATAAAAGCTTAGAGAGACCAATATTGGTGCCACTGAAATGAGTTTATGTTGCAGTTATTATACCCATTTTTTGTTTATTCTTCCTAATTTTATTTTTCGTGTATATATTTTAATAAAGAGGGTGGCTGAACGTGATTCAAATGCCAATAGCACATAAGATGTAGATAGATATCATTTGAAGTTCAGGCCAAATCAATACAAAATCATGTATCTATATGAAAGGAATAAAAATAATTTCACTTTAACCAATAAAATGAACTCTTCATCGATTACGCGGCAAACAACGCTTATACGATAAGCTGATGTGGCCTCGTTTTATCATTGAAAAAGTAAAACAGAAAAAACTTGATGACTTTAAACGCAAAATAAAATGTTTTTTTTTTATCAAAGAGAAAAGAAAAAAAAAGACAAAGTAACAGAATCTTGAAGCAAAAGTAATTGTCGCATTTTCCTCGCCTTTATTCCTTTCAATTTATTGAGAAAGCATTGCGCAGATGCCAATGTGATCGCATCATCAAGCATGTAAAAGACTGCAATGCCCTCCACCTTTTCTTTGTAAAGCTAATTCTGTGGTTGGCTAAGCTTGGTGATGCTGATCCCTCAAAAACGATTCTAGAAAATTTGATAGTGTTGTTCAAAGGGTGCTTTTATTTTTGTCGGCCATTACTTTTGGCCACAGTGATTTGCATTATTTTTCTTTCATTATGGACCAGACACAAACTCACACTTATATGCACAATAGAATTTACTCTATTTTTTCATAACATCTAACTAATGGATTGCTCGTATTTAGGAACTTCCTCCATAATGTAATTGATAACAACCCTATCTTATTTGATCATGTGGACTCATGTGAATTTTTCATTAGTTAATTTGGCCCTTAAATCGTAGTGCTTCGTGTGAGCACTTCCCTAACAAGTGCTCAAAAGTCAACAATACAAACTGATCTTTGGCCCATTGAAAACTTTGCTCTTTTTTTGGCATTACTAAATACATATTGAAGTGTTCCTTTGTTGAGTGCATATATGAGGTAAATAAAAGGAGATACGCACATGTTGCGACCTCTTTGAACACTCCTGCGGGTGCAGAGGTTAATGGGTGGCTAAGTCCAAGCTTAGTCCAGACTCTCCTAAGCTCGCTAATTTGCGATTTATAATTCGAGTTTTTAACTTGCAAGTCATTTCATTTATGAGTCGCCACTAATCAATTTATAGTAGGTTAATTAAAAATCCAAATAAAATATTGAAAAAATAATTTTACTCATGTACAACAAGAGAAATTAGGATTAAGGACTTGATTACACCTTTAGATTTGATTTTTTTTTTTCATACATTTTTTTGGAGAAAATTACTCAACAGTTATTTTTAATGCCTTTCCTCACCTCAGAATCTTTTGATTTTTTTTTTAATTTTTTAAAATATATTTTGATATATAGATAATAAAATATTACATTAAGGGAGGTCGAAGGCAGCCCGTGCCCGCGACCTGGGTAGCGAGACCCCCAGCCGGACTGGGCCTGATTTGTGGGCCCAGTCCAGCTGAAAAGAAATGGATCCCCCCAGCCCCTAAAAAGCAAATAAACTAAATCTAGCCCAAGAAAACAAAATAAGCCCAATATCCGTAATTCATCTCAGCCCAAAGACCAAACCCTTAAGATTCGCTTGGATCCCGTTCCTGACCCAGATCCGACCCGACACCCCCTGGCGTTCACCGCGCTCCCCGCGGCACCCTCTGCTCTCCGCGGTTTGGCCGGCTGAGACAGCGGCGCCGCTCGCCTTGGCCGTGCTGCATGACCACTCGGTCGTCGCCTTGGGTGGCCCAAGCCGCGGGCTTGGTCTTTGCCCGAGTTGCCCCTCCTCAACCGGCGCTCTCGCCGCCGGTATCCTCGGCCGTACACACAATAACAGCGACGGAGGCAACGGAACAAATGAACGGCCAACACTCAGGGATCCGGCATCGCAGGAAGGCCACCGGGGAGCATGACAAGCATGGATGGCTCAGCTCCGCCCAAAACAGGGAAATAAAATCCAGATCTCATTGTGGCATTTTGTCGAACGGCTTAAGTGCGCTACCGAAGCGAGAGATCCCTAGCCCTAACGGGGGTCGGAACTTGCGACGGTGCTCTCGTCAACGAACCAGAATACGCATGATGGCGTAAAGAGGGACGGCCAGTGGCGGGAGCTCGCGTGAGCCGGGTGGCCGCGAGCTCCATTTCCCATCTAATAAGGAATGGTTTTGATTAGTGAGCAATATTTACGTGAGCGCACCATAAGATTTCCCTCTTCTCGCTTACAAATGTGTGGAAAGAGACTTATATTTTCCTTTCGTAAGCTTCGACTCGTGCAAGACAAAACATAATTGTAAGGGCCTAAATAATAGTTTCTTCATCACCATTTACATTTGCTCACACTAGCCTGCACAAGAGAATAAGTTTATTAATTAATTACACTATGTTTGTATATATATATATATAGTTAATGGATGGATCGTGGCTAGGAACTGTTGTAATCGGTAGCATGCCTATTCTACTTGACCATATAGACTCATGCGAAGCCTGTTAGCTATTTTGGTTCCACGACAAATGAATTTCACTAAATCATTAGATGCCTGGTTTGATCCCTCCCCTTAAATCCAAAATAAAAGAAGAAATATTTGAAAGTCAGCTATACAAATCAAGGTAAGGCACACAAGAAAATCACAATCGAAAACCTACAAAATATATATAATCCTATTAGCAAATCTCCTCCTTGAAATTTTAGCAATGTTCAGAGATTTGATTATACAATTCCTCAAGAGGTGGTAGAAGAGTGCATCGGTTTGATCAGCAGTAGGCTCACTTCCTCTCATTTCCTTTTGAGGTTTGTTTCCAATCGCACCTTCATTTGAATTGTATTTCTACTACACCATTTGGACGTCCTAAAGAATAATGATGACATAAGTATTGTGGATTAAAAATAAAAAATTGCTTAAATCATTGCTTTAGAGATGCGAGGACATGCAGATCAGGTGATTATCTTCATTTTGCGGAATGGATTAAGCTATTTGCGTTGAATTTTGATCTCGTATTTTTAAGCCAACAAGGAAGATGATGTACGCTCCACAGTCACCATCTCTTCATTAGCTATGTTTATTGCTAGAATAAATTTCATCAATATATTTTGGTGTTAAAGGCAATGCACGGTCGTAGCATCAAGAGAAGGACCATTAGAAGTTATATTATGGCAATATGTGGTAGCAACCCTCGGCATTCTCTGATGATACATCATCTCATCCTTTTTGTGATCATTTGCTCCCATTTTTTTTTTTTTTGCAATATTTATTTATAGCATCTTATTGCAAATCTTGTCATACATTGATTGCGTTAATTTTGGAGTTCTTTCTCCCGTAACGCGTGGACATTTAAATTAGTACGAAAACATATAGTATTTTAAGTGCAAATTATCACAACCTTTCCAAGGGCGGTTCCTCTTAGTAGGTGGGTCCATGGCTAATATGGATCCTCTCAAGCCTTACCAACTACAACTTAGTTTTCCAATTAATTATTCATTTAAACTTAGACTAATGAGTTGCCCCTAACATTTTATGGACTAGTCAGAAACCCGGGAAAGATGTGAGAGCCTACGAACCAAAAATTCACGAGTCTAGAATTTGTTATGCTACATTAATCTTATCTTCATATGATGTGATATATAGCTTGCTCCCTATTTCTTTGATTTAACATGTGAGGACCGACTTATGTTGATGTTCAAGATTAAGAATGGGTTTGAGGTATCTCTGAGTGACTTAATACTGGATACTATGGTTAAATGCAGTGTTTCGAAAGGAAAGGACTTATTGGATGGGATGGCTCTTACTCATACCTTCAAGTCTTTTGATGGCGATCTCGATGGGAAAACTCCTAAGGCTTTACCTGATGGTCAATACATTGGAGAGTCCACACTAAAAAGTCTGGACATCTAGAGGTGACAAGGAG
The DNA here is from genome assembly GCA_007663325.1 of Eucalyptus pauciflora. Classification (NCBI taxonomy): domain Eukaryota; kingdom Viridiplantae; phylum Streptophyta; class Magnoliopsida; order Myrtales; family Myrtaceae; genus Eucalyptus; species Eucalyptus pauciflora. The sequence goes on along the minus strand of VMYD01000024.1, from coordinate 4,069,477 downwards.
TTTGGATGAGAGAAAATGGATGGGATAGCCAACCCTAATTCAAAGGGTATTGACACCATTGACGCGTTCTAAGAGCCGTTGAAGTCGATAAAGATGAGGATGAGGATGGGATTAGCCATCAGTTGAGGCACTTTCTAACTGAGCTAAGTTCACTTTGGGGAAGAAATTTATATGTGCAGGTTAGAAAGGATTATAAAGGACTGGATCCTATTTGAAACCCTGCCAAGTAATTGTATGATAATAGGTTAAGATTGGCTTAATACCTAGCTCCGCAATACAAATTTTAATTTTGCTTGCCCAATTCCCCTAAAGCAATGAATAATTCCCCAAAGAACTCCAGCTACTACAAATTTTTTTTTTTTGGTGGAATTAAAATATTCAAGACCTCAAGCTTTCCAAATACGATCGCACCATAATCAGGATAGCAGGGGAAAATGAAAAATTATAGGCAAGCGAGGATTCACTTGTACTGAATTGATCTTTCCTTACCAAATTTACATGAATATACCCGTACTCGAACCTTTCAAGCTGAGAGCAATGCGGATGCGGAAAGAGCAGGAGTTTCACCAGTTGCTGCCGTACACCCTTGACTCCGTGCTCGTAGGGCCCCAAAACAGAGCAATAACCAAACCAAAGATGTGAATGACGGACAACAAAGAAGAAGCACATGCAATGAAGACAACAAAATGCAGAGAGAAGGATAAAGAGTCCATAGTTATGATTGTGGCCTTGTCAAGCACAGTCGCCAAGCTTCTCCGAGCTTCTATTTCGAGAGACAAGCTCTCGCTCGATCACTGGTCCAAAGATTGAGGTCGCCATCGTTTGCCGGCCAGACCACATCCGCAGCGATGACACGTCAGAGTAATACCGAAAATGGATTATACAAAATGAGATATAATAGAAAAATCTGATCATATAAGCAACGATTCTAGCACTGTACTCCATTCGTATGGAAGACTCAACTCAAACCAGAGATATCAAGATGCAATTTCCAACATAAGAATCATAACACCAATTCAATAGCAAGTGAGCATCGGAGTGCAACTAAATCGGTCACAGTGAGGTTCTAATAAGTCAACAGTGGGTTGAGTTGATGCATTGCGACTTTCGGCTTAATGATTTGATAGAAAGAAATCTGGTTCGAGCATTTCATCAAACACGTGATACGCATTTGGATCAAGGAGTTTGTAGACGAACATGAATCGACGATTCACTTTTAGATCATCACAACAACATCGGAGCAAGCTTAAATCCTTAATAGAACCTCAATCGTGGCCGATTTTCATACAAACAGTAACAGTTTTGCCTTGATGATGTGCGATTGCAGTCGCGATCACCTGCTCAACTTACAAGACGGAGTCCTGGGTGTGTCGCCGGAGATGATCGGACCTGACAAAGGAGGATTAAGTGAGTGCAAGGCACTTCGAGATCTCCGAACAACAAACAGAGCAGAACAGGGAGATGCGATCAGTGAAGCTCAGAAGCGGCTCCGATCGGCCGCGACTTCGGCGTCTTTTTGTCAATACTTCGTTTCATCTCTGCAACCTGGCTGAGCTCAAAGCGACCAGAGGTGGAGGCGCCTCGGTCGACGAAGATTCGAATGTTTGCGGCGGCCGAAGATTGGACTGGAGCGGACGTCGTAGGTTCAATCGAGAGTATCAAGAAGAGTATTCTGGTTCTTGGAGTCTCGATGCTTCAGTGAAGAAGGGTCCGAGAGGGAGCAGAAATCTCTTTTTTGCTCGACTTCCTCTCCGGCGAAAAGGACTGGTAGACTGGTAGTGGTGGTGACAGACCTGGAGCGCGGGGGGTCTAGCTTCCACTGGATTTCGCGAGCGATGGGTCGCTGGAATAGAACAGCCAAGAAAGATGATCTGAAGTGCAGCGAATTTTTTTTAGAAGCTCGCCGGACGAATTCCTCGTGAAATTGAATTGAAATTCGAACTTGAATGATCTTGGTCTGGCGGGTTGAGGTATAATGATGGATCAGAGCAATTTAAGCGCCTTCCCTTTTTATTTTTCATTTGATATTTATATGCCCTCCTCCTTTTTCTCACAGAAAAAGCAATTTTCCGGCAAAAATCAAGTCTCCACACTTGATTGTACCTTTTTAATAAATTTTAGAAGTTGATGGTGTTTTTTGAAAATTTCAGAATTTAGTTATACGACAAGTTTTTAGGGTTCTATTGGTGTGCATCCAATAGGAATTATGATTTTTAATGCACAAATTTTTCAACGAATTTCAGTTGTTATTTAGACGACGGAGGCCAAATTTATTGCCGCAGGTAGTTATCGCGCTCAAATTTTGTGGGTAAAACATCAATTGTGTGATTATGGAATAACTATTAAAAAACAAAATTGTTCCCACTAGGTTAGACATCAGCAATGCTACCAGCTTGTGTAAAAATCCAATTCGACATTCTCGCAGTTGAGTTTGCAAACACCAGTAATTAAATAGCGGGTAATTTTATTAAGCCCTGGTGTAAAATAAAATAAAAATGATGAATTTTAAATGATTTTAAGGTTAACTTCTGTTTGCTGCATATTCTTCATTAGTTATTTGCAAAACCATGATTTCTCTCTCTAAATCCGTGAATCTCACTCACCTCCAACCTTCATTCACTCTAATCTTCATCGCCCACTCCATCTTGCTTTGAATTACTTGAAATCGAATGTAAGATTCACTTCCTTTTTTCACTTCAATCTTCCTCAAAATCCAACCTTTGTTCTAATTCTATTCGATTCCATCCTAAACACTCAACACCTAACCTTGTTTCCCGAGAATCCTCTCTTTCCTCAGAGTATTCCGATCATATATAGAGCTAGAAAGAGGGGAATTTCTCAAACCAAGATCAATGACACAAAGAAAAGAGAAGAGGTCGAGTCAGGTCCTCCATGAGTTGGGTTCGATGAACTGCACTTCCTGAACCGAGCTTCTTTTGATAGATATAAGCAATTTCATACTAGAAGTGTGTTAAAAGATAGAAAGATAGACCTATAGTTCCCCGATGGTTTAAACAATTGCGTTGGACTAAGTTTTTATTTTCTAAAAGTTGAGGAGATTTATCCGAATGATGTTGAGTGTTATGTGGATGGAACTTTAATTATTCTTCAAGAATTGGTTTTGGATGATATTTTCTCTAATAATCCTCAGGACAATATGAGGATATTAACACGAGAGATGATGTACATACTAAATGAGTGAGGTGATTAGTTCATGATCTTAATGTTCGACATTTGGATGTCATTATACGTGTTCTTCTTTATACGGTTGTGATTAATTATTTCTTTCTCCCCATTTCTTTATCGAGTGCACATATTAAGTGAAAAAAAAAATGCCATTTGACATTTCTAATAAACAGAAGAATCAATGATTCTTAAAAGAGGTTATGCTTTAATTGGCAAAGATTGGCCTCGATTTATTTGGGATGGTATTGTTACTTCTTCAATATTTGGGAGAAGAAGGAATCGGAGAAAAAGAAAGTTTGGGTGGAAAATGTTAAAAAACTTTAAAAATTTTTGAGAAAATAATACGCGTGGAATTTTGAAATTTTCTCCCATAATTTTCCATACCCTCTCATCTCAAACATAGCAAGACATGGGACTACTGTACATCCAATTCTGTTTTGGGCCTCTTTGGTTCTATGAATTATCTGTACTAAAATCTTAATTTAGGCTCAGAATGAAACATAACTTGCAGGCCTATTAACTTTTGGGCCGAGCCCGATAGTCACAACTTGGTAAATTTTAAACTTCATATTCGATGACAGACAAATAAGGATTACGTGTGGTTGTCGCTTCTATTCATCCAATTTATCTACGACTTTCAACTTAGTTTCCTTGAAAATGAAAAAGAAAATGTTAATGCTCAATTCATTAACCTTTTTTCTCTTATCTGCATCTTCTATTTTTAATATAACTACTAAAGTAGGTGTAGTTGGTTAGGACTATTTCCATAGTGGAACTTGAAGGTCGCCTATTCGAATATAACTAAAAACATGTAAACCGTTTTGCATCCATGGCCACCCATGCATAAGCAAAAGGCATGGATAGTTGATAAGTCCATATTTAGAATAGTCCATAGCTCTATTAGAATGATATTAAATTTTTGGCGAGATCTAAATCAAAAGGGGAAAAAGCGTGGATTAAAATAAACTTGAAACATAAGTAATGTGTACTAGATAACTTGTTCAAAGGCTGTAATCGTTAAAAAAAGGCACAAGAAAATCACAATGAAAACCTACAAAATCTTTTCCTTATATATATGCTGGAAATTTGATTGGTGTTCAGAAATTTGGTTATACAATTCCTCAAGAGGTGGTAGAAGAGTGCATCGGTTTGATCAACAATATGCTTGCTTCCTCTCATCTCCTTTTGAGGTTTGTTTCCTGTCGCACCTTCATTTAAATTGTATTTCTACTACACCATTGGGACTGTCCTAAATAATAATGATTATGTAAGTATTGTAGACTTTAAAATTTTGCTTAAATTGTTGCTTTGGAGACGCGAAGGCATGCAGGTCAGGTAATTATCTTCATTTTGCGGAATGGATTTAATGTTTTTGCATTATATTTTGATCTCGTATTTTGGAGACTTTAAAAGTTTGCTTAAAGTGTCGACAGAAGCTTTTGGTGCTAGAATAGATCTCATCAACAAATTTTAGTGTTATAGCCAATGCATGGACGTAGCATCAAGAGAGAACCGTTAGGCGCTATTTAATGGCAAGATGCGGCAGCAATTCTCGGAGTTCCCAGGTGACATATAATCAACTCATCTTTGTGTTCATTTGCTTCAATTTTTTTTGTTAAATTTTTTTATATATTTATTAATAACATTATATTGCAAATCTTGCCATACATTGAATGTATTAAATTTTGGAGTTCTTTCTCGCGTAATGCGTGCACATTTGACTAGTACAAGAATATGCATTGCTTTAAGTACAAATTGTCTCGATCTTCCTAAAGGTGATACTAGATACGTCCAAGAAAATTCAATGGATTGCTAAATGAAGAATGGTTCCCCTCAGTATATGGGGCCTATACCTAGTTTATGCCCTTTCAAGTCCCACCAACCTTAACTTAGTTTTTTCAATTAATCATTCGTTAAAGATTAGGTTATAGAGTCACTACCAACCCTATCATGAGCAAGTTAGAAAGTTGGGTAAGATGTAAGAGCCTACGAACCAAAGACTCACGTGTCCCAAAACTTGAGTATGCTAAATTAATTTGACGCCATTTGAGTACCTTTCATAAAAAGTTTGCATGCAATCTCTTCAATTTTTGTTTTCCTAAATCCTCTAACAAGGGAAAGATGATAATGCATAGTGCTCGAGTAGTAAAAAAATAAACGAGCAAGCAATAATAAATATTAACCATATTAATAAATAAATGGTGTAGAAAAATAAAGAACCCAAACTGTATGGGTAAAATTTTATAAAGCCTTGTTATTAATGCTTAGGATAAGACTCTTGTGAACTATAAATCGAAACTCAATCTAAATTTTCCAACATAAATCACCACTTAAAAAAACAAATATGAAAACTTGAGGTAGTATATGAATACTAAATGAATTATTTCCGTAAAATGAACTATGATAAATGGAAATAAAAATCTAATTGATGCTATTTAAATGTAATGCAAATCTGCTTCAATTCCCTTAAATGCAATCCTAGGTGACATTTTCGATGGAGATGCAATCCTAGATGGATTGATGAAATTCTCATTAAGAAGTAGTCTGAGAATACATAAAATTTGCTTCAGAACACAGCAAATTCGGAAGGCCAAGGGCTCGGCGCGCGGCTGGACGCGATGAGGTCCCGACTTTTTCTTCTCCCTCGTCCTCCTCTGTTCTCTCACTTCTGCCCGTACGCAGACAGGGAGAGAGAGAAGAGAAAATGAGAGTTTCTCGTTTTTCTTTTCTTTTCTTTCGCGAGAAAATGAGAAGAAAAAAAGAGAATGTGCGGTGTAATTGTCGACCGGCAGCGTTTGGATTGGCCATGGTGTTTTGAGAGAATCGGCAATTTTTTGGACAGAGATGCCCCGACAGAGTACCGGCAGAGCCGGTGGACGGTTATGTGGTCGGAGGAGATCGGCGCGTCGAAGTTATTCACCCGAAAAAAATGATAGGATTACTCGGTCGTGGGTTTGTCGCTGAAAGCTATATAAAAAAAGAAAGTGCCAAGCGGGGTACGCCAAGGACTGGGACAACCACCATCATCATCATCGAGGAGGATCAATGCTGTTATTATGCTGTGTTCAAAGCATCCCGCAAATCTTTTTGTGGATCCCTATCCTTTCTTAATGGTAGGCTTTCCAAAAGCCCGAGGTAACAGCACAGAAAACAAAATCAATGAGATGCCGAGACAAAAAAAAATAACTTCATTCCTGGTCAGCCTCCTGTTCCATCGATGCTAACAAATCAACTTTCTCTCAACGAAGTAGCAAGAAAGAAAGAATATGGTTTTAAGGTAGGTCTTTTTTTAAGAAGCAATTGGGAACCTAATGCTTATGATGTGTCATCATTTATTGGCAGCTCTGCAACTGATGTCAATCTGGATAGTTTTAAGTTATGTAATTATTTTAATCATTCAGCTCAAGAGAGCAGTGGCATCAAGTTGTCAAACAAATTAAATTAGTTCATCAAAGAGAGTAGTCACTGGAATCATGTCAGTGAGAATAGTCCGATGTTGGGATGTAGCACAGGCCAGTACAATACGATGTTTTGTGAAGAGCGCTTGAATGCCCAAGTTAGGGAAGACCCTCTTAGGACTCTGGAGAATTTGCAACATGGTGTAGCAGACTTTCCGAGTAGATGTGGTGGTTGTGAAATTTCTTTTCCTGATCGGAAAAAGTTCACCAATGGTAGATTCATGGACACAAACTTCATGTTGAAGAATTCAGAAGGCCCCAGTTCATCAATTGATAGTAATACAAATAAAGTTGATGATGTTGATGTTGGTGATACGATTCAATCGGAACATTTGGTCACTGGTGAAAGGATTGGGCTAGGTGTTGCTTTGATTAAGTCACTGTTTGGATGGAGTCTATTCATGTCCTTATGCAGGTCCACATATTAGCAGAGAGAGCAAGACTTATGAATACAAATATGTTGATCTTGTTCCTGCATTTTTGGTGACATTTGTCTAGTACTATCAGATATGCTTTATGATTATTTTACCGCCTATTATGCTCGTGGCTAGCTAGCCATGTAACAAGAAGCTCATGTCTTATGATAGAAAGTTCTCTATGGCAATCCGAATGTAAGCATAATTGCAGAAGTTATTATAGAATGTACTGCAACGTTTCCTCATTGAATTGCATTTACTTTTTATTCTGTCAGAAATTTTACCCCATTTGATCGTCTTCCAAACAGGCTCTTATGGAGAGGTCTATCATGCTTATTGAAATGGTAAGGTCAGTTTCAAATATTTCTATATTCTTGCAAATCAAGAACTGGCATTGCATTAGTTACTTGAAGAGTTCCTTTATTTTTTGTTGTGACTTCTATTTGTTTGAATTTATGGAATGTGATTATATCCGTCGACTCCTTTTATATGACTGCTTTTAAGCAAGAGATCCTCCTTGATGACAAGTAGTCTTTTAGTCAAAAGAAATGACGGTTAGTACTACTTCAGTGTCCTGCTTTTGTGCTAATGTTTTAGATTTTTAGACTAAGCAGCTAGTGGATAATAGTGACATCAGATATAGTATCAAAATCTGGCATTTCAACTTGGGTTGGTGAAAAAAAGCTCCAGAATTGGTACCTTGACATACGCACATGACTTGTTGGACTGGTGCCAACCATAATAACTAAATCCTCGTTGCTCATTCATGGCCTCGTCTTGCTACTCTCTCTTTTGTACTTTGGATAAGCAAAAGGAAGTTTTACTTTTGGCTCCCTTGCTACTCTGTTATTAGGTGCTGGCAAGATTCTGCTTCTATGTTTGGCTCTTCGGTAAAGAGTTGCAAGTTCTCTGGATGTAATTGAATCCTTATTGTGAAGACTGAAGATTTTTGTACAAATAGTCACAATGAATAGGCTGTTGCAAAGTCTTTTTGTATATTGTTAGTCCGCGACTCAAGTAAACCCCATCCATTTGGTAAAAGCACTTTAAACACTGAGTTGTTAAGGTTTGTCGTTCTTATGGTTTTATACACTCTTAAATATAAAGAAATGGAAAGAGAAGCAGCAGACAACTTTTTCAGTTGTTAACATTCTCCGAAGAATTTTATGCACTTATTATCGGTACTTTGTAATTTAGACATTACCTTTTGCAAAATACTTGGTGGTGATGTGTTCTTAATATTAAAAATCTATGATGTATAAGACCTAAGATGAATTGCAATGCATGTTTGAGCTTGACTTGCTCGTTTAGCAGGAGGAGGCTATGAAGAAATTTTTGGATCAGGATCTCTCAAGTGCTGCTTTGGATAAGTTCAGACGAGAAGTAAGCTATCAATAGGTCTTTCATTTGTGCTTTTTATCTTCCAGTTCTTTTTTTTTTTTTTTTGGGAACAAAATCTTCCGGATTTATTGAGAACTCAAAACCTGTAAAGAATAAAACTTGGATGAACACTGTAAAGGAAAGAATAGCGCAGGCGCTTAATAGACATGAGTTTCACAATAAGAATACCTTATCACGCCATGCATTCTGCATTGTCAGAAATATTATAGGAGAAAAAGGGGCAATATGCTTTGCTGTTGCTTTGTTGATGTTAGCATAGAATTGGTGATTTGGTCCGCTTATTTTGGTGATTTATATAACGCTGAGACATTAAGTTAATATTCTTTACATAAGATCCGAATGACACATAAAGTCTGATAGTTGAAAACAAAAGAGAAAGATTTACGGATCACAAGTTCAGTTTAGTTTATGTGTATCTGTATGTATTTTGGAAGCTGATGAATTAGTGTGTTCAGTAATTGATTTGCATTTTGAGCAAGAATAAAACTGAGGATAAAGAAATGCTTTCCCCGTTTATGCAGCAACTATAAGATAAATGACTATGCACCGTGCTTTTTGCTTCTGTGCCAAGGTTGCTGATGATACGTAGACAGTGTCATCAGAATGTCGTACTTTTCATGGGTTCCATGATCTGTCCACGTCTATGGAAATAGTTGTGTTCAACGATTAATATGTTTGCTTAATTTGCTTATTTAGCAAGGAAAGAAATGAGGACTAATCAGAGCAATGAGTCAACATATGCTTTCCAATATATCTAGGAAGATAACTGACCATATGTCTTGTTCTTCTGTTCCAAGGTGCAGATGATCCGCAGACAGCGTCATCCACATCTCTCTATCATGATGGAGTTTCTTCCAAGGTACAGCTTTTTGTACCTTAAAAATCTTGGTAGTATGGGAACGACATCAATTGTTAGGGGGATGCAGTTCATTTATCCACTGTTAAAGGTGTTAGTATTTTGATGGTGTGCGACAATCTCATTTTGCTGTCCGATTTTTAACTTTGTTTACTTCTCCAGGGGAAGCTTGTATAGTATTATACATCGTCCTCACTATCATATTGATGAGAAACGCAGGATAAAAATGGCCCTTGACGTGGTATGAAATAATTGGTCTCCCTTCTCTTTGGTGCTGGAGATATAGAGATTTCCTTTTCTGAAATCGATTTAAGTGCTTATGGAAATTTTACAGGCAAGGGGAATGAATTGCTTGCACACAGGCCTCCAGACAATATTTCATTGAGATTTGAAATCACCAAATCCTTTTGTTGACAAAAACTGGATTGTCAAAGTGCATAAAACTGGCATAGAGTAGGACTGACAAAAAAAAAAAAAAAAAGGTGCATAAAACTTATTAATGTTGCTTGACACTTTTGTTTTCTTTCTTTCACTTCTTTAAATAGCAAATCAAGCTATTCTCTAGCGTACATATCATTCATCCATCTCCTAGGTGCTACTAACATCTTGCTTGGCCTTTTCCTCTTTTTCTTGGATACTCTTTTCCCTGACAATGTGACCACCTCAGATAAGCTCGATATTGATTGGTTTTAGCTTATTATGGGATAACATGTTAACTTTATTTCTTGTAGACTCTGACTTCTAATTCTCTCTTTTCACTGCCATACATGAACTCACATTTGTACAGAACCTTGATGTGGATGATTCTTGATTTACCAAACTTGCTGATGCAATGCAATTTCCATCAGAAATGTTCCTGTCATTTCAATGTGAATGACAATCAAAGTTTGCACTAAAATGTCATTTGCGTCCTCACTAAAATTTATCGTTGTGCAGGTTTGTGACTTTGGGTTGTCACGCTTGAAGCATAATACTTTCTTGTCATCCAAGTCAACTGCTAGAACAGTAAATTTGGAAGCTTTCTTGAAAATCATTCTTCAAGAGTTTTCAAGGATGGAGAGAGAACGATATCCAACTATATTGAAATGGCTAAAGACATTTGGATGGTTTCTACTAATAGCTTCCAGTGAAGTTAAATGGACAATTAGCAACAAAAGAGGAAACAAGGAGAAAACAACTAGAAACATTATTTTTTGTCATTTCAGAATTAGACTTCTTCTCTAATGAAATCTTAAACAGTCGGACAAGCATGTACATAGTGATTCAATTTGTGAAATTAGAAAACAGTTTGCCATAGCATTACTAAACAAAGCCCTAAGAGTCTGAGAGTCTTGTTTTCCATTTTTATTTTATACTTGGATTTGAAAGAAACCGTTCTTGATGTTTCTTGAGATTTTGAGCTGTTCCTAATGTGAGGTTTTTGGTCGTGTGAGGCCGAGTGGATGGCACCAGAAGTTCTCCGTAATGAACTGTTGAATGAGAAGTGAATTGTGCATATCTGAGGTAGCTTCAATTATTTTGTCCAAACTAAGTTTCTTAAGCTTGTCTTGCTTAGATTTTGCGATAGTCAAGCCTAAATGATTTCACTTATGAGCGTTGCTGTGATCATATGTTGTAATTATACTATTAGGCCTTGTGTTTTTCATTGCTTAAGCTGGAAAGCATTCTTCCTGGCCTACTTTTTTGTCGATATTGGGATTTGGATGGACTTGGATAATGTCCTTCTGATTGACCCTATCACTGATACCTTACACGATATTATATATAGAAAAGAGAAAAAAGTTGCACCTTAAGCAAAGTTTCTTTTCGATTGAATTTGTATCTTTTGATGTCTGGAGAATAGGACATACGAAATTGAGAAGATGGAACTTTATTTGATCAGACTCTGCTTGGATGTGACTGTCAAGGAAAAAGAGCTTTATAAGAGCTGTATAACTGATGCTATTCGCTCTATATACGCGCTGCTTGAGATGATATGGTTAATCACAGCACTTCCTTTTCATAAGCTTAAGCTGTAGGAGCTACAAAACTTTATTCGATGTGAAGGATTTAATCATGGGCCTAAGCTGGCCTGGCCACGATGGGCCTAAAGGCCCGGCCCACGGGAATTAGGCCCGTGGAAAGGGGAACCTATAAAAGGGATGAGAGAGAATGAGAAGACACCTTTTGACACAATTAACGTACGTTCTCTTCTCTTCCAAAAGTTCTCTCTCTCCAAGAAGCGACGCCGTCTCCCATTCAATGGCGATTTTTCGACATCGGATCGAACTGGACTGATTTCTCTTCCTCTTTGCGGCGTCGGTGTCTAATCTGTGGCCAACAAGGTACGCTCGAATCTGTGGTGTGCTTTTGATCGGTGATACGTGACATTCCCGGGCTTATCTTCCGCATATGATTTAGGGGTTCGGTTTAGGTGCCGAATCCGGTTATTGGGGATCCGACGATCCCAACATTGGTATTAGAGCCCGTGTTAGCGTTTTCCCGACTTGTATGATGTTTTATGATGTTGTATGATGTTTTATGATTGTTTTTTCGCAAATGAACTTCGGCCGTACGGATCGGGGCAACGGTCGTTAACCGCCGGGGTGACGTCATCGCTGACGTCATCGCCGACGTCGGTTGGCCGGACGGTCACCGGCCGGCGACCTGACAGGCGACTCGACCCGACCGCCTGGCACGCGCGCGGCACGTGCAGGATGACGTCAGCGTGACGTCATCCCTCGCACGCGCGCGGCACGTGCGGTCGGTCGGTCCGACCCGAGCCACCGGTCCGACCGGCACGACGACCGTTGACCGTCGACTTCGGTTGACCGCGACCGTTGACCGTTAACTTTCGTTGACCGTTGACTTTCGTTGACCGTTGACCGTTGACTTCTGTTGACCGTTGACTTACGTTGACCGTTGACCAAAAAAAAAAAAGAATTTGTTTCTTTTTTCAATTATGTCTATGTGGATTATATGTAATCCAATTTTGTTCTGCATTCGTTGCAGGAACAATGCCTCCCCTTCAGTTACGTACGCCTATTCGCGTGATTACCGATAAACAAAAGGCAAAGCTTTCTAAGTTGATAGCTGAATTGACTGATTATCGATGGGAGGAAGGTGACTTAATTGATCATGTTCTTGAAGTCAACGGGAAGATTCAACAGGTCATATGGAATGGTCATCCCATGTCGCAGTCAGAGATGGTGCGATTTTTCATTAACACTCTTCCACCTGAATGGCAAGATGTGTTGAATCGCATATGGGATGTCAACAGTGCTGCTTCATATAAGAAAATTGTGATAGATTTTGTAAACGAATATTATTGCATTGTTGCAAGGGAAAAGGTCAAGAAATTGACCAAAATAGGATCTTTCCCGGTTCGTGTGAAGGTTATTTGTAAAATGTATTAGCTGTTTTTTGTTGAGTGTGCTATGTGGACATCCTATGTAAATGTTATCTACCTGATTGTTGTTGATGTAGCAACCTATATGTTAGCCATATTATGTGAAAGCCTTATTGTTATATTGTATGTCAATTATCTGTTGCTTTTTGTGATTGCTGGTTGCTGTGGGTAGTTAGCTGTGGGTAGTAATAGAAGTTTTTGTAGCTTCATAGAATTGATTTTGCATATGACAATCATATTAATGATAGTTTTAAGTTAGGATTTTTGGAGGATGACTGGAAACATAGTGACTTTTTGATTCTGAAACCTTACTTAAAATTATTAATTAATATGATGGGTTTGTGCAAAATAGATGCATAAGTGATAGGCATTAATAACTCGTGCATGTATGTCTGATGTGTTCAGATCAATGGCTTCAGCCACAAAGAGCATACTTGCCGAACTGAGCAAAGGTGAAAAGCTCAAAGGTGACAACTATGTAATTTGGCAAATGAAAATTCAATGTGTGCTGGAAAAGCAAAAAGCACTAAAAGCTCTTGACCATGTTATGGAAGATCTAGAGGATGCTGTGCGCCACCTTGAGCTAGCTGATCATCGCCTCAAGGCATTAGAGCAGGAAACAGATTTTATCTGTGTTGCTTTAAGCTCAGAAGGGGCTTCATGCTCTAAGCGCAAGCGCATTGATTCGTTCAATATGTGGAAATGCAAGGGATCAAGTCCTCCTTGCAAGAAACCAAGAATTAACCAACAAAAGAGAGGAAAACGTCCTCATGTGAAGAATATCTCAAGGGTGAAATGTTACAACTGTAACCAAAAGGGTCACTATGCCCGCGATTGTCGCGAGCCAAAGAAGGTACACACCCTTTGTACAATTGGGAACTTTGCATATGTGTCAAGTTCTATATTCTTGACTGAATCTAATCCTCTGTGGACTGTGGATTCAGGAGTGACAGACCATGTAGTGAAGGATAGAGGATCCTTTGTGGAATTCTGACGAGTACCTACTGGAACTAAGTGGATCTATGTGGGAAACAACTCCAGAGCTGAAGTGAAAGGAATTGGCTCATGCCAACTGAATATGCGTGATGGACGCACTTTGTTCCTTCATGATGTGTTGTATGCTCCGGAGATTCGTCGGAATTTAGTGTCTGTTTTAGTGTTGGTTAAATTAGGTTTTAATATGAACTTCCATAATAAATGTGTAGATTTGTATTTGGATACAAACTACTATGGTCATGGTTATTTTCTAGATTGTTTCATTGTATTGGATATTGATTATGTTAATGCAAATGTTTGTTATTCCCTTCTCACGTCTCACAATACATATGATAATGATGTGAATGTATGGCATGTTAGACTTGGTCACATTGGCCAACAGCGTATGAATAGACTAGCCAAAGAGGGCTTGTTGGGCAATATTGAAAAAATCGATTTGCCTATCTGTAAGCATTGCCTAGAAGGGAAAACGACAAGGAAACCATTTGGAAAAGGTAAAAGAGCTGAGTTTCCTCTGCATTTAATCCATTCTGATATCTGTGGTCCAATGAATGTGAGAGGAAGGCATGGGGCTGTTTATTTCATCACTTTTATAGATGATTATACTCGATTCAGATATCTCTATTTAATTTCTCACAAATCTGAAGCAATAAGTTGTTTCAAAAGGTTTATGAACCTGGTAGAGAATCAATTAGACAAGAAAATAAAAGCATTGAGATCCGATCGAGGTCGAGAATATTTATCTAATGAGTTCAGAAAATTATGTGATGAAAAAGGAATAGAAAGACAGTTATCTATTCCATATACTCCTCAACAAAATGGTGTTGCAGAAAGAAGAAACAGAACCTTACTAGAAATGGTTAGGTCCATGATGGCGCATGCTAACTTGCCTATCACCTTTTGGAGTGATGCGTTGTTATCTGCTGCCTATATACTTAACCGTGTGCCTTCCAAATCAGTTGCTTCCACTCCATATGAGTTATGGACAAGTAGAAAACCAGACTTAAGTTTCCTTAAGCCATGGGGTTGTGCTGCCTATACACTTGAATCTTCTCACAAGTTTGGGAAATTGGGTCCCAGAGGAAAGAAGAGTATTTTCATAAGATACTCAGAACACTCAAAAGGGTATGTGTTCATAGGTGAGCAGGAAAGTGGGAGTATAACTGAATTTGAATCACGGGATGTCACATTCTTAGAGGATGAATTTCCTAAGAAGGGCGAAATAGGGGAAGACAACACCCTATTTGAAACCTCGGATCAAGATAATGATCTTAGTGGAGTTCGTCCAAGTGGGAGTAATATGAGAAGTGATGAATTGAATTCGACTCATTCTCAATTGCAACCACATGATGAGATGACATCATTATCTAATCCCAGTGGGAGCATAATGGGGAATGATGTGCAAAGAGCACAAACTCCCATACGGCGAACAAGTCGCCAAAGTATTCCCCGTCGACGTTTTGACATTGAAGGGGAAACTTTTATGGTTGCTCCACAAGATGAGGATGAGCCTAGAAATATTAATGAGGCTCTAAATTGCCCTAGTAAGGAAAAATGGATTCATGCAATGGAAGAGGAAATGGAGTCAATGAAATCAAACCAAGTCTGGGAACTGGTTGATCTTCCAAAAGGACGCAGAGCTATTGGGAACAAATGGGTTCTCAAAGTAAAGCGAAAGGCTGATGGCTCGATAGAAAGGCATAAGGCTCGCCTTGTAGCGAAGGGGTATAATCAACAGGAATGGATTGATTATGAAGATACGTTTTCTCCTGTAGTGAGATTTACCTCGATTCGCATTATTCTGGCAATAGTATCTAGTTTGGATCTTGAATTACATCAGATGGATGTAAAGACTGCTTTCCTCAATGGAGAATTAGAGGAAGAAATATACATGGAACAACCAACTGGTTTCATGGTAAAAGGCCAAGAAGAAAAGGTGTGTCGACTTTTGAGGTCGATATACGGCCTTAAGCAGTCATCGAGACAATGGTATATACGTTTTCATAATGCCATAATGGCATATGATTTTACAATGATTGATGAGGATCATTGTGTATATATCAAAAGATCCAAGGATCAATTTGTGATCATATCATTATATGTTGATGATATACTGATTGCCGGAAGTAATATGGAGTTTGTTCATACTGTCAAGAGTTGGTTGTCTTCCAACTTTGAAATGAAGGATATGGGTGAGGCTACATACATTCTTGGAGTTAAGATTTCAAGAGATCGTTCGAAGAGATCGTTGTCTCTTTCGCAAGAAACATATATAAATAAAGTTCTTGAACGATTTCGTATGCAAGATAGTAAACCCATAGACACTCCTATTGCGAAAGGTGAAGGATTGAGCCATAGACTGTGTCCGAGGACTCCACAAGAAAAGGAACATATGAAACATGTTCCTTATGCTAGTGCAGTTGGGAGCTTGATGTACGCTATGATGTGTACAAGACCCGACATATGTTTTGCAGTTGGAATGGTGAGTAGATACCAATCCAATCTAGGTCCAGCACATTGGAAAGCTGTAAAGAGAATACTAAGGTATCTGAAGGGAACTGCTGATTTCAAGTTGAATTATCAAGGAAAGGATCTGCAACTTGAAGGCTATTCTGATGCTGATTGGGGAGGAGATTTAGATGAAAGGAAATCTACCTCTGGTTTTGCTTTTTTACTGAACAATGGCGCCATATCATGGAGCAATAAGAAGCAAACGTGTATAGCCTTATCCATGATGGAAGCTGAGTTCGTGGCATTATCAGCAGCAGTACAAGAAGGAGTATGGCTTAAGAGATTTTTGGATCATTTAGGTATTGTTGAGAAAGCTGCATATCCGTTATTGGTTAACTGTGATAGCCAAGCAGCTATAGCATACACTAAAGATCCAAAATATCATGGCAAGACCAAACATATAGATACCAAGTATAACTTTGTAAAAGATATGGTTGCACGAAAGGATGTGAACTTGCAGTACATATCTACGCATAGAATGGTAGCAGATCCTATGACAAAACCAATACCTAAAGATGTATTTTGTGGTCATGTGAAATCTCTAGGATTGCGTAGAGTCTGATGTACTAGATTGTAATTTCCCTGAGTTGTTCACATGTATGAACTAGTTTTGTTTCATTATTAATGCCTATGAATCTTTTTGTTTGATCTTTATGCATCTTAATGCTTAGTGCATTATATTATGTTGAGAAAGTATGTCGGACAGATAAGAGATTAGCCCACTCACACGGGTAATCGCCTCTATTTACTATGTGATAGATAGAGATGAGACTGTTTTTAAGCTTATTATCTAGGTGATAATCGAGAGCTCAAGCTTAAAATAAATATGTCGCCTTAACTGAGTGTTAAGATGAGGACATAATACTTACGATGTCCGAAAGTAAAATAACCCACACATTTTACTTTATCTGTCTAAGATGCCAGATGTGAGTTCTGATGAATTTTGTGAATGAGTAAATACGTGAACTCAAGTTAGACATTGGGTATGTCTGAACTATCATCTGTACGGTATTGATTGTGTAGACATACGCTCCATGGGAAAGGAGTTAATACCGTAATACGTATTTCATACTATGTATGCATGAGACGACCTATAAGAGTGACAAAAGTTTGATATCAACTTTTATGACGTGTGAGACTCTTGAGGAAAAGAGTTCCTCATTTTTTAGTGCCCTCACGACTCTTACTTATTCTCAAGATTTCTATTTAGTGTTTGCTATCTTAGAATGTTGTCAATGGTCATGAGATGATTCGATCTAATTGGACATTTCTAGAAAAGCAAGTTGAACTGAAATTGAGAGTTTGTAGGAAAGAGGAAGATCGGATTTGTAAAATCACATTGTGGTTTTGTATTCACAGGTCGACCAATTATGACTGTCTTTGGGATAATCATAATTGTGAATACATGCCTGCCCATGGATTCAGCAGCAGTTCGATCCTTCTTAAGCTTTCATAATATTTTATTAGTTATATATATATATATCATTGTTTAAATGAGATTAAGAGAGATATGAATGTGATGGATCGATCTAGGGTACTGCATACTAAATTTACTCGGAAAATGATGCCCATTATGAGCTGCTATATATTCCTAACAGATGTATAGCAACGAGCTCTCAAAGTATGCTGGTCGCACGGATTATTCACCGGTATGAATGTAGAAAGAGGAAAAGAGGATTTTCAATTGATGGGCCTAAGTTGGGCCTATCCGCCCATGCTGGTTTTTGACCCACCATGTGCGAGTGGGAGATGAAGGATTTAATCATGGGCCTAAGCTGGCCCGGCCACGATGAGCCTAAAGGCCCGGCCCACGGGAATTAGGCCCGTGGAAAGGGGAACCTATAAAAGGGATGAGAGAGAATGAGAAGACACCTTTTGACACAATTAACGTACGTTCTCTTCTCTTCCAAAAGTTCTCTCTCTCCAAGAAGCGACGCCGTCTCCCATTCAACGGCGATTTTTCGACATCGGATCGAACTGGACTGATTTCTCTTCCTCTTTGCGGCGTTGGTGTCTAATCTGTGGCCAACAATGTATGCTCGAATCCGTGGTGTGCTTTTGATCGGTGATACGTGACATTCCCGGGCTTATCTTCCGCATATGATTTAGGGGTTCGGTTTAGGTGCCGAATCCGGTTCTTGGGGATCCGACGATCCCAACACGATGTTTCGTGGATTGTACAGATGTGACATTTTTAATTTGGAGTCATTCTCTGGGAGCTTGCCACGTTGAGAGTACCTTGGACTGGGATGAACCCAATGCAAGTTGAAGGTGACGTAGGTTTTCAAAATCGCCGCCTCAAGATCCCCAAAGAAAGTCGATCCCTTGGTTGGAAAGATCATCTGGGAATGTTGGCAGAAGTAAGAAAAATTTGCAGCTACCAGATCAGATTGATCAGTCTCGAGTTCCCACTTCAGTTCACGTAGCTTCACTTTGCCGGGGCTTACGAAGTGTTTTGGGCAGGAATTGCCGTTGCTTCAGCTTTGAATCGCCGAGGAGACGGTCACCGAGTGGGCACAACCATCGGGTCAGCGTTGCGTGGCAGTCGCGGCAAACAAAAGCTATGGCGCCTTCCCCTGTTTCTGGGACAAGCGACCCATCGACTTTGATGTTTGAGCACGCCAGGAGCTGGCACTGTCCAAACCAGGGGTAAATCGCTTCTTTTTTGGAGTCCTCGACGAAGTTACCGTCACCCACTTGGTAATTCTTTCGATTCATCGCCAAGGGCTGAGTCCATGATGAACAGGGGGGTTTGGATTTTGAGCTCTGAACACAAAGTTGTTGCGGGCTTTCCAGACCTGCTGGAGTAACGAGGAGAGGAGTTCGAACGAGACCGAGGCGTGTTTAAGACCGAGGAGAGGAGCTGGCACTGTCCAAACCTGATTGATGGGTTTTCCCAAATTTTGCTTTGTGCAGGGACACACGAGGAAGAGATGTTCAGTGATTTCTGGATGTTGCTCGCTTATAGCGCGGTTAGTGTCAGGTAGAATCTATCTTCTGCACAAATTTTCCTTGGTCGCCGAGTGTGTTTTGACATAGCTGCCTGAGAAAGATGGTTGGTAGTGATAATCGTCTTCCATCTCCGATCAATAACAGCCGCCATCAGAACTCCGTCGCTAGCTGCCGCAGCCTTGTCCGTGATGGAGCAGAGCATTCGACGCTCATCACCACCACCAATTGAACTTCTCTCTCATGCTCTTACTTTCTCTCCCGTCTAATGCATTGGAGATTCTTTTTAAGCTGACGATTTCACGGTCTGTAGGAGAATTCCCAACAACAGCAACCACAATGCACTCTCTGAATCTTGTTGTGCGCGTGATGGTTGAGGAACTGAGCGAAACAAGAACAAAACGCACAGACCGAGATGACGGTTCCTCTCTAGCAACTTTTAGCTGGGTTTCTCATGATACATTCCTCGCCAATTGATAGGAATTCCTGTTTATATAACACCACACCCTTCATGCTCACCACCTGTTCGACAATTTGCCTTGGAGATGACCATGATGAATCAATTGATCAATTTGAGATTGTATAGGAGTGATTTATATGTTGTTCAAGGTACTAACTGTATATGGCGAATGGATGCTTCATCCTTTGATGGCCTAGAGTTCTCCTTCCCTTGATGCTTCTGTTTACTCATTCTTAGTGAATTAAATACTGCTTTGGGAGCGTGGCTGAATCATCCTCTAAACTGAGAGCATTTAGATTTATTTATGCTATTGAGGTGTTCAAAGCATAATCGTCTAGGTTTTAATGTAAAGAAATCATCTGTAACTGCAAATTGTTCATATGTTGGAGTTGTAGCTTTTCTTTCGCATTAACTGTTGCTCTGTTTTGGGCTTGGTTGAGACTCCACTTCACATGTGATGGATGCATTGGAGTACTGTTTGTGTCATGCTTGCGATGTACGTGCCAATACATGGTGGCTTATCTCAGTTCTCATCATTAGCTTGCACAACATTCAATTCAGGATGTGCTATTTGTCGAAATTGTACACCCACTGCATTGTGGGCTTGCTGAATATGTCTATTCTTACTGTACATGGCTCAAATTTACTGGATTCATTGTTGTTCTTGTTGTACATGTTAAAAAATATGTTGATTTCTTGGCTATGAATGTTGTGTATGTTCATAACATGCTGTAGTCATGGTTATAAATGTTGTCTGTGACTTAAATTTGCTGGATTCATGTTGATGCCTGTTGTCCATATCCATTCGTTTTTCAAACAACAATTGCCAAGATTTGTCTATGTGTTATCTTAGTTGTGCAAGTTGAGATGAGGAATCTGTGTTAATTTTCAAGAAAGATAATCATGTTGTCATGCTTTAATTTGCTGAAATTGAACATGTGCCCGCTATACAAGCATTGATGATCTTCATTTGACTTCAATTTTCACTTGAGCTGATATACACTCGCAGAAGGATGTGTTTCAAGTCCATTAGTTAGAAAGAATCATGAATTTCGGCCTTTAATGTTCTGCTTTTGTTCTGGATTTTTCTGACATCACCGTTTTATTCATGATGTATACTAGTTTAAGACTCATTTGAGTGTGATTTAGATGATAA
This sequence comes from Eucalyptus pauciflora, assembly GCA_007663325.1. Classification (NCBI taxonomy): domain Eukaryota; kingdom Viridiplantae; phylum Streptophyta; class Magnoliopsida; order Myrtales; family Myrtaceae; genus Eucalyptus; species Eucalyptus pauciflora. The sequence goes on along the minus strand of VMYD01000024.1, from coordinate 4,048,700 downwards.
GGTGACAATGTGTACATTTCTTTTTTTTTTTTTTTGGTGGTCGGAAGACAATGTGTACTTGATTTGCTAGTTATTAGGACATGTTTGGGTATTGTTGGAGTGGGTTATTTGTAAACCTTGCGAGCTTAATGAGCTGGATGCTGCAGTGAATTCTCTTAGGCATTAATTTGAATGATTTTGTTGTCATTTATCTATTGGTTTGATGGTTCTTCAGTGATTGTAAGCATGTGGTTCATCTCCGATATATACCCAAGTCTCCTGAAAATGCTAAGTTTCTCACCTTTGACATGACGTCTGGATCACTTAATTTTGAAGTAAGTAAGGATAACTGCAGCAAAGACAATACAGCACATCATACAAACTGTGGGCACTATATTTCAAGATTGATACTCATGTAGAACACCATATGCAATGCAAGAAGTTTGTTGCTGGAAAGTTAATATACTTTAATTTGTACTAGCTCCCTCCTTGCTACGCTTAATCAGCAACGCCAAATTTAAATTTCATAAGGCGACACAATTTCAGATAGTTAAGAGCTGTTTCTGCAGAATGAACAATGTAATTATGTATAAGTCCAAGGCTTAGTTAGGCTTCTGTCTTAATTTAGCAGCCCCTTTTGAATAAACTGACGAAAAATCCCGATTAAACTTGTTGCGGCATGCAATGCATGAGTTCCAAAAGGCCACGGCTCAAGAGGCAGACCAAAATTTTGGTTCAAAGAAAACAAATCAGAGTTACTGAAGTCAAGTCTAATGAGGAGTACAAGAAGAAAACTCCAATTGGAAGACCGCGTTTTCTTTAGATCACGCGCAAAATTTAACATCATGTCGTTCAAATAGTGAGGTTTGAGTAGAATTCACATTGTGAAGAAGGCTTCTCAGTTTTTCTGCGAACCATCCTCCGAAAGACAGGTTTTTTTTGGCCACATCATCGGTTCGCGCGAAACGACAAGAGTAAAATACTGACAAGTGAGAACATTGACTCAGGCCTCAAGAAAACGAAGCGCATCACTATGCAAAAAAGTAAAAAAAAAGATTCTGCAGCGAAAAAAGCGCGCATGATCACAAGGGCAGGCGACAGGACAAACCTCAATTTGAGAGAAGAGAGCGGGTTGACCGCGAGCTCGGAAGAAGTGGTCAACTGCGTCGTTGGGACCGCCGTTGTTGCCTCCTCCTCCTCCGCCGACTCCTACTTCTCCCATGGGGCCCCCATGGGGTCCCCCCGACCGCTTGTTGACCTCCTTTCACATCCGAAAAGCAACTCCCCATGCTCTCTCCCTCCCTCCCTCTCGAACAAGTCCGATTTCACCTCCTCCGTGGATTCGATTCACACCCACAATTCCTGTCCCTTCCCGTCTCTCTGAAAACCTCTGTTTTCACAGAGACTGCTTCTGGTGAAAATTGTGGCACCCACCCACTCTCTCTATCCTTTAATTTGAGGCGACAGTAACGCCAAAGCCAAAGCGCGTGGGGTTGGTTGTGACGTCTCGATCGAGGCTACGAAGTTGCCTTGCCTATCCCAACCAGCGAAACAAACCCACATCGGCACGATCGCGCGGCCAGCGAAGGGACGTAAAAGCTGTTTCTTTTTTAAGGCTACGAATCGTACCCAAACTGAATCAAGCTCGAAACTTTGCGCGTGCCCTGGAATTCTTGGTGAAGTTTGTTGCCATATATAACAGGAGTGCGATTCGACGCGTATTAGGTGTTGATTTGCACGTTGGACGTTTCCATATTTTGTTTATCTGTTTACAACGACCATGACCAGCATCGAGTGCATCGACTTTGCCGGGGAAATCAGGCAGAGAGAGGAGAGGAGAGGAGAGGAAAGGAAGGTAGACGAGGGAATGAGAGAGAAAATGAAGGATTGACCCAGACAAGTATTCAAGTCGTGCTCCGTTTGAAACGTCTCAGAAAGTCTCTTGGGAAAATGCTCGGACGACTTCCGAGGCTTGACGTATGGATAAGGTCAAATTCCGGATGTTGACTCGCTGAATCGCTCTTGGTCTTTCTTTTGAATGTTTAATAATAATTGAACATGTGCGAGAACGTGGGATTAGTCGACGATTGAGCATGAAATTTCGTGTGTTTGTTGAGCTCACGCTCCCGGTTGAAGCTCTCTCCCTTCTTGTATCCGTCTTTGATAAATGGATGGAGTGCTATTAGCACGATAGTTAATACAATTTGTGAGTTTGCTTTTGAATTCCTCGATGAGATTTTGAAGTGTATTTTCTTTTGATTTTTAATTTGTCGCACCCTAGATAGCCTCATGGTATAGCCGGTTAGTAAATGCCAATGCTTATTTGAATGGCCGGAATTATCATTTGATCTCACGGAAAAAAAGAGGGCACAAGCTTATGCATGTGCCAGAAAAAAGAAAAAAAGAAAAAAGAGAGACAATGCCCACGATTAAATATTCAAAGTGATTAAAAAGTGAGAAAGTATATATATTAATGACTAAAAGATTTATTAAGTTATTAGATTTGTAATTACGAATATCTTACTCAAAATTTTAATTATCACATTCAAATTATTACAATGTTATATCTACATCAAACATAGGAATAAGTGAAATAGACATATTATTACCTTTAAAAGGAGGATCTCCCTTTTCATATAATGATATGGATATAGATTAACGCTTAATATTTAATGGATAAATTGATATATTCATGAAAATATTGGTCCTTCGGTTTCCTTCCCCTATCCATCGCGTGCAATTAGACTTAATCCATCCGGGAGAGCATTATTAGACCATGAAAGATTAATGACATTTTGGTCTCTCAAATGCTGGTTTTTAAAAAAAATTCTTAACAATAAAGGTAAAATTGGCAAAATTATTTAAGCCGGAATGTAAATGCATAAATTGGTGTCCGCGAGAGCATTCACTTCAATATTTTCACACCATGTTTCCCTGAAGACAAAAAGTAAACAATATATACTTGAGAAATTGGGTCTCTCGATAATGTGTGACTAGAAAAGTCTTTGATTATTTTCTTTGCTGGGGTTGTGCCTTAGTGAATTGTTTACTCATAGGCACAATAGTTTCAATTATACTTTTGATGAGTGCACAAAGATGCTTGGATCACTTAATCCTATCTTAAACTTGATGCTCTCCAATGATATATAATAATTTCACGGCTTCGTAATCCACAACATTCTTGATAATTTGCTTGCTCTCTAGCACTAATGGACCTAGCATATTCCTTTTCCTTAGACCTTTTGCAAGGTCGTAGTCATAGTGATATTGCTAAGGGATCGCCGGAGTCATGGTTTGCATATATATTTTTTATTTTTTTATTGTTGGTCTATCTTACTCTAACTTTTGACTTAATCTCAGAATTTCGGGTTGCCTCTTTATAGAGCGTGGGCACTATACCTTATACTTGAAACTAAATGTTCTCACCTCCAACCCCTCTTGAGAAGGTGAGAAATTGAACTCTACATCTCCTCCTTTACATGTGAGAGGCAACCCTCGGTGGTTATGGTTTGCATATTTGGGATGTGGCCAGTACGTTGTCTTCAAATCCATATTCAAACTATTCCTAATAGATGGCCTCGGTTAGTCATCTATAAAGGCGCACTTGTGATTCACGACTTGGCAAAAGGCAAGCTACTTTCGTTCCCCCCAAATACAATCATGCCAAAAGCAAATACCTTTTCGCCAATGGATTGTCTCTTTTCAATTTTTAACTTTATTATACATCCTCTTTAATTTAAAGGTTTCATTTCTGGAATTTATTAATAAATATTTCAAGATAACTACTATGAAGAAACCAAATGAAGAACTAAATTTTCAAAACATTAAATTTGCTAATCGAATATATGATCGGCCGTTTTTGAAATTAATTATATTTAAATTAAGCCCTCTTTTTTTTATATGACACTTTTCGCAAAAAGGAAAAAGACGACAATGGGCTGCATTTTTCAAGTCCTAAAAGATTTTTTTTTTAAAATTTTTTCCCAATTCATAATTACTCAATTGGGGTCCAAATTCCCAAATTCCCTAGATCAAGATATTATAATAATCATCCCTATCCACTCCTTCCAGCATCTGTCCTTCTCCACAATAAATTTCCAAGAACTTGCCCCCACGGCTCATTTCGTCTCCTCAAGATTCGATCCAAAACACCAACGTATGTCTAAATCAACGCAAGAGTCAAGCTAAGCACATGAACTGCTCTTAACACCTCGTCCTCTCTCTCTCTCTCCACCCCCCCATCCCCCATCCGTAATAAACGAATTCCCATTATGTCGAGTCCCCAAGATCATAAGAGGATTAGTCACTAATAGCGATAAAAATATCTTAACTCAAAAGATCCAACAAAGATTTGCAAATTGACAATAATAAAATGGTTATGATTCATTATTTCATGGTCGGATTTGGATTTGATTTAGTCCGGTCCTATTTTGTAATAGTCGGCAATTGGATTGATGTGTGAATTCTTGTTAAGACATTTTGAGTTGACAGATGATTTCGTGAATGATTTTGTCCCTCAACTCTTTACAAGAGCACAAGCTAAATGAAAATAATCTATACTGGTAATTTGTTGGAAACGATAATGACCACGCAATCTAGGACATTCTTCTTTCGCAATCACCAAAATTCTCCTCATAGCGAGAAGAGTGTTTAACCTAAAAGATCCAACAAACATTTGCAAATCGATCAAAATAAAGTGATCATGATACATTATTTCATGGTTGGATTCAGATTTGATTTAGTCCAGTCATATTTTGTAATAGTCGATGGTTTGATTTATGTGTGAATTCTTTTTGAAACATTTTGAGTTGACTCATGATTCCATGAATGATTTTGTCCCTCAACTCTTTACAAGAGCACAAGTTAATAGAAACTAATCTATGTGCTAGGCAACACTAGGGGTGAGCATATTGGATCGATCGATCCTAGAATCTCTTGAATCGGACTGAACTGGCCAGTTTGGTCTGGTTCCTGAGGATGTCGATTCGGTCTCGGTTTCATAAAAACGGAACCAATAATTTTTGGTCTTGTTCTCGGTTTCGAGGGAGAATTGGATTGGACCAACTCTTTTTAAAAAAGAAAAACATTTTTAATTTTTTTGGCTAAAACTTTATAATTAATTTTTTATCTAAAAATTAAAATAACAAGATAATATAAACCTGACCTGAATCGCGCATCCGGATGGCCAGAGAAGAGCCCCCTTTTTGTCCCTTTTCATTTATTCTTCTTAGCTTTCTCTCTCTTATCTTGTCCTATCTTGTGCGTGTGGTCATACAGAGCCGCGCTTTTGTACTCTAGTGACCAAGAGACAAAAGGAAGACTTTTTTTATTTAATAAAATTGTCGCCCCTCCTCCCTCCTCTGTCTCTTTTCATCTTCATTTTATTCCTTTCTTTCACGCTTCCCTCTCCTCCGCGACCATCTTCTTTCCGACCGGACCAATAACGCGAGCAAATTCAAGTGGTAAGAGGAACTCAAAACTCAACCAAAGCTCCGGTACCGCTGCCGGTCGTGTTCAATCATTGCACGGCCATCACTGTGACCGGGGCCGCCACCACCCTTCGATCTCGCTGGTCAAGAGTCGGTTGCTTGCGGAAACATGACGCGCAAAAGGAACGTCCAAACAAGAACGTAAGAAGCAAAGGAACAGCTGCGTGGATCTATCAAAACGCATTTCACCAACCACGAACGCCCAAAATGGACGAAGGACTGAGAACAAGCGCACGCACTTCAGTTAGGCGTTTCGTCGAACAGGTAAGTCGCATTGACTAAAGAGGGGGAAAACGAACCAACAGAGCGCCGAATCACGCCGAAGCTAACGACAATCGGCAAGCAACAACCCAAGAGCCGCAGCATACACACGAAGGGGGCCGGAAATCATGCGCGCTGGACAAACGGCAAAATTCGCGATGCGGCAAAACAGGGCACGAAACAGGGGAGGTTCGGCCGAGGGTCCCTACCCGGCTCACGGCATCGGACGGCGGACGAGCCCGAAGACGGGGTACGTCCGTCCGCCTCGCGCGCCCCCGAGCCGAGATCATTGGGAAGCCGACCCCAAGTCGGCACAACCGAAAGAATCGAAACTCAACCTACCTACCGTGGGTTTGTTTCGGGAAGTGGGGTAACGTCAATGGATCGTCGGCCAAGTTTCAAGTGTATTTGTCAACGGAGAACACTCGCTCTCAGCCTCGCTCTCGGTTCTCTCTCTCAGATCTCACTCTTCGCCCTTGGTTCTCTCCTATTATCTCGGCCTCGCTCTCTAGAACACCCTCGATTTCTCTCTCCTCCACCTCACATCTCATCTCTAATTTATATTTTTTTAATCGAGTTAGTCCTTTTGTTAAAATTGCAAGGATGCTGACGTATCATCCATTAATGTCACGTTTAGGTCGATCGGATGAACTAAAGATGAAATGAAACTCTCTTGTTGACTAAGATAAATTTATTAGGAAATTAAAGAAAAATCATAAGCACTAAGTAAGAGAGAAGCTACACCAGTTATGAAAATTTAACAATTTTAAAATACAAGTTATCATCAGAAGTATAGTTATGAGAAGGGAAGAAAATACAGAGAAGTGGAAACAACAAATAAGGCAAATGTACAGGTAAGTTTGGGGAAGTAACTAGGAAGAGCTCATGTTGCACGTTGTAGCATTCGTCTTTGAAGTTGGAAGTCGCAAAAGAGGTGGAAAAATTGGAGTTATGTGGGTGGTTCTTGTATGTATAGGAGGGAATGGTTATTCTTAATATTTGGTTTATAAATACCAATGTTTTTGGGATTGTAAAGCTCTCTCTTTCCACAATCAAGCAAATTCTATAATCTATGTTTATATTTATTTCTTAGTGCACCATTTTATTTTCCTTGAAATTTGCCCTTTCAATGCAATTTACATTTTCCTTGCAATTCTTTCTTATCTTTACTTGCACTTAGCTCCACATTAATTCGCACTCAATTGAATCCCCACTTCGTGCACTTTGGGAGCGAGGTATGTAACTGTGAAGCGATCTCGGTTGTTCTTGGCGCTATTCTTTATTGCTTTAATAAATATTGATCAAAATTTTGGATGTCTTCGGTTAAAATCAATTGTCTCCTTTAATTTTCTCTCAAATGTCATCAATATTGAGAAATAACTCTACAAATCTCACTTGGATAGATTTTTATTAACTTTGTACCTTATTTTTAACATGTGCTAAGAGAATTAATTACTCAAAAAAGAAAAAGAAAAAAGAGATGTGCTTGCAACCATGTGCGTCCCTTGTTTTGTGATGAGCAGCTTTAACCGCTGTCTCCAAGTCGGGTAGGGAGCCCCTCGCGATTGTACGCCCCTCCCGTGAACCTTTTTCTGCCTTGCCCGGTTTTGGCCAACCTGTGAAACCGAGGCTTGACATTTTCTAGTTTGTCTGCGGATTTGATTTCAACCAGCCCTTATCTGTCCTTTTTGAACTTTTTTTTTTTTATCGGTTCTCTGAAGTTCGGACGTGAGTTCGAGTTCTAAAGATGGTCAGTGTCTTCTTCTCGATCCGGGGTCACCACATGTTTGATAATAGGTCCAACCGTCCAAGACAGCCCGTGCACATGCGTTGCCAATTTCCATTCGTTCTTAAGTGCGTATAAGCAGGTTTCGCATCATCACAAACTGCTTGTCACTCGTCAAGTGGTATTTCCATCGTTAAACTGGGTGGGAGCATAAGAGTTTCTTTGCGTTTTTATTCCTCTATGTTTTGCGCGTGGGGAATCGGTTGAAGTCTACGGCCGAAACGTCAATCTCTTGGGTCATGCGCTTTGGCTTGCTTTCCTCATCTCTGCTCTATTCAGTCTTTTATCTTGCGATTATGAATGTGGAATGTGTATTGGAAGATAAAGGTGACTGGTAGTAAGAGGGTGATGTGGTTGATGATGTCTCATTGGCGGATATTCGTCCAGTGGCCAGCGATGGCATTAGCATGGCGATGGCGGCGACGACGACGACGTGGGTCTGCTGGCATATGTAGGCTATCAAGTGTGATGTTTAAGTCATTCTCGATTTGAAGTCTGAGGGCGTTGATGGTTGAGCCGCGCTTATTCTGGAGTTGATGTTTAGCTTTGGGAATGAACTTTGCAGCAGTAGATAAAAACGTCAGTAAAATGTTGGGGATTCGAAGTGGGAAGACTAGGCTAGAAAGAAATGGGCTTGGTGATTTTCTATTCGAATGGGCCGATTAATGTCATGGCCCAGAAAGGAGAGCCTAAGTCAGCCCATATTCGGACCAGGCCCCGGGGGCCCGCCCAAGTTCCTATTTCATATATCATAAAATTAATTAAAATTTAAAAAAATAAAGAAAAAACTTAAAAAATAAGTATTTTTTTAGTAGTTTTCTCTCAAAATGTGTGAAAATCCTTGATAAAAAATTGTGCTCAAAATTGAACAAGTTCTTATAGCTTCACCATAGGATTTAAATGTTTTTAGAGACAAATGCTATCGTCATTTGCACATTTTCATTTAAACTATTATGTGATTGTGCACTTTTGATATGTTAATTTGGTTTCCCTAATTAGAAATGGTATTATTTCTTATTTCTTAGCATTAGATTTTCTTTGCCTTGCAACTTATTTAATGTTTTCCTAGTTGTTGGTTGTTATTTTAATGATTGCGCCATTGCATGATCATCATATATGTAGATAAGTTTAAAATCAATACAAACAACCCGACAAACATCCTATTTAAATGAACAAGAGTAAGTATCAAAATAGCACTAGTTAATTAATTAGTGTAATCAAGTCCTTAACTCTAGATACTCTAATTGCGTAGGAAGTGAGGTATACTTTTATGTCTCACTTGGCTTTTAGCTGGTTTCAATAGACTAGTGCCAACTCATCATTAAAAAATTATTATAGCTTCAATTTGAAACTAGAATTAAATATCTCAACGTCGTGTGAGGTATGGGTTTGGAAGAGTCCATACCTAAACGAGGGCTATAAGCCCGCTCTTTAGGCAATACCCCTAAACTTATGTCTTTTCCACTCTAGACAAAAAAGGTAGGTCGCGACACTCTTAGTGCTATTTTTTTTTTTTGCTTTAATAAATATTGATCAAAATTTTGGATGTCTTTTGTTAAAATAAATTGTCCCCATTAATTTCCTCTCAAATGTCCGTTAATATTGGGCGATAACTTTACAAATCTCACTTGGATAAATATGATTAATTTTGTACTTGATTTTGAATGTGTGCTAAGAAAATTTATTAATAAAAAAAGGGGATGTGTATGCAACTGTTCACATCCCTTGTTTTGTGATGGATAAAACAAGTATAGAATTGGTGCTACTTATTGAGATAACTGAGGTTATTGACGATTTGCTATGATCAGGATGAGTTTCTCTAGAGCTCAACAATGCTTACTATATTCTCTTGTTCATGAAGAAGTAAGAAGTTTATTTTCTTTCAAGTTTTAAATAGTAACCAAATACCTAGTGTTCTTTATTCAGAATATAGAGGATGATGCCTTGATCTAGAAAAGGATAACATAATGTATTAAACAAAAATAATCAAGCTGAAAGTTGAGCTATAATTTTCAACGTCTGATTGATCATCAGGTATTACAAGAGGTTGAGAGGTAAATGGAGCCACAATAAGTTAGGCTGGAATTGGTTAGATAATGTGGTCATGTGCAGTTTCATGTGCTAAGCATAATAAGATACATTATTTGCACGTAGGTGATCCATTATTTGTAATCTATTGACCAAAGGCATGGTTCAATAAAGTTTCCTACAATTAGGGATGTACCAAAGTATAGCCTTTTACATAAATTATGGTAAATTTTATTTTTTTCTCTTTTGTTATCAAATTGAGGAAGTTCAGTTAGTGCTTGTTTGCAAGGACTCTCCTATGTCTCTCTCCTTCCACATGTTTAAAATGCATATTCTTTATGGATCCTCTCGCTCAGTGAAAGGATGATGTGGGTTAAAAGTAACGATGCCGAATTCTCCATTGTTATAATCTTCATATATACTTACACTTTACTTCGAATAATATTTTAATAAATTAAGTACGAGGTCATCCATTAAAGAATTTTGATGAATAGATATATGAACCAAAGGTGACGGCTTTAAATTAAATATTTTCGTATACCCACCTTTCAAGAAACAAGATGACTTTTAGTAAGCTATTCCGAGTTTGATTGGGGGCAACGTTTCAAAAATGGTACCAGAGGTTGAACCGGAGTATGGGCGGTATGCGATTCTACTTGTTCAATTGACCCAACTATTTATACCAATCATTTTGAATATAAAGAAAGAAGTGAGAAATATAAGCAATTTTTGAAATGATGATTTTGAAAATGTTATGAGAGAACTCATGTAATATTTTGCATGCTTCATACTATTTTAGGAGTTTTGCAATGAGTAAAAATCAATTTTTTCCAATCACATGCTAATGTTCCAAGATCACCCTATTATCTTCAAGTCGCAAACTAGGCTACCAACAACAATATATTAGACATGATGTCATGCAATGGAAAGAGATTGCGCCTTGTTTTCTTTTTTAATTTATTTTTCCATTGACCGTGCTATTGCGACTTAGACATAGCCAGGATACTAACAACAAGCGTTGGGGCCAGTGGCCATGGCGGGTTGGGGAGTCATTTGAAATTCATACATGACTGGTGTTGTGGGGGTCGATTACAGGGGCACGAGTTGAGCTTGCCATCGTCTACGGTAGCTTTGTAATCAAGGTTGAGAGTTCCGTCGCCATAAGGCTTGCAAGGGATCTTGATGATGATCACCACCACTGCTTATTTTAATTGCGAGCGAGTCCATGATAATGGCCATTCCTCTTCATTTATGATTTTCTTTTGCCGAGTGATAAGAGAGATGGCGAGGCCGAGCAAGACAACACCAGACACCCTATCCCAAGCAAAAAACATGCGAATATTGAGAAAGATGAGCTCTAAGTTTGTTGTCGAAATTAATTTATCTAGCATGTTATTATCAACACTTAGGTCTTTGGCCAAAAGAGATCGGTAGTATGTTAGCTTGAAGATGTTCATCGTGGAAATTTACATGAACTTATCTAGCATGTTATAATCAACACTTGGGTCTTTGGCCAAAACATATTAGTAGTATGTTAGATTCAAGATGTTCATTGTGGAAATTTATATGATGCTACTTTTTAGGACCTATATAATCATCTCCTTTACTGGCAACTTTTGAAAGATGCATGTGCAAAATGATCAAAGGGCTTTTTAGAATGAAGAGTATTAAACTATTTAGGAATGACAGACACCTTTTCATAGCCTTGATGAGAAGCTGGTAAAGTAAAGTTTTCCCTGTTTCTTTCTCTGTGAAGTTTCCCCAAGTCTGCTATGGACTTACTGAATTTTACCATAATAAACGACAAGCAAATTAACACACAAAGCCCATGTTCTACAAAATGCATGAGAAAAGGCATTTACCCTCTATGTGCATGGTTCCCGCTAGTATTGAAGTCGAAGCACTCAATGACTAATGGATTCTCCGGCAAAAAGTTTTACAGTATGTCAATTCACTAGTGCCTCCAGGAACATAGTAGACAACATGATGACGACTTCAAGGAAATACAAAGAGAACCCCCAGTACTTTATATAAAGCAATCAAAAGATATGGCAAGAAACAATATCAAATAGGACATTTGATGAGAGATTTTGGACAGTTCACACTTTTAGAAAACAGATCTTTGTTTTCCAAACTAGGAACAGTGAAATACTATTTCAATAGCATTCCTGGAAGCAACAGATTCCTCATCATCAGTGAGTAACCAAGTTTCTCAACCCTACTTGTGCATTCTTATTAAGAAGCAGCAAGGTCAAACTCTGACTTTTCTTTGTGACTATCTGCAGAAAATGGAAAGGAGAAGATGCTATGGACAAGATCTTGATGGATTACCATTTTATTTCACTGAACCCAAATGCATGGAAAATGACACGTTCATAGTGTGATCCAGGAGTAAATAACACTTTACTGCGCAATCTTGTATTGATTATGTTAAATTCTGGAGATTTGACTAGTTAAGAGATATGCAGTACTATAAGTGCAAACATGTCATGGAAATGAATATGGTGCTTTTAAGTTTGTGAACTATTTGATGTATTTCATAAACTCATTTGAAACAATTGAATAGTCAAATTCCTAAGAACTCATTTTTTTTTCACGGCTAATAGAGAATATTACTTCCTAATCCATTAAAAAAACAATTGAATAGTTCATTTTGGCGCATATGGAAAGAGCTGTGAGGATGAAGCACAAAAAAAAACAATGAATACAACTAAAACTACAATAAGAGGAAAAGAACAAAATTCAAACATTATTTGATAATAGCAGCTAGCAAGTGAGCCTTTCTTCTTCATACTAGCCTTCCGATTAACACATGAAATTGCAGTAGGCTTCACACCTGAGTGATACTTAGATAATATGCTTTTGCAGTAAATGCATCTAAAATAGGTGAATCATGAAGCAATAGACCACCTTCAATCAACTAGATTACTTTTCTGACATGTCAATATTGGACTCTACCTGTGAGTATATTGGATTTTGGACATCTCTCTTTTTCCTCATATATTGCTCATCCTCCAAGGGAGAGGATCAAGCAAAATAAGGATGCCACCATGATTCGAGAATCTCGGAAAGCTCAGGCGAGTGTTTTATAAAAGTATTCTACAGAAAACTGGATCCAAGGCATTTTTCTCTCTCTTTGATGGTTTGACGATATTCTGACTTGAACTCATTGCAAATTATAGAGATTCTCACATCAGCTAGGCAATAACTATTGTTGTGGTAAAGACACAGGGATATTAGAATGACATCAAATCTGCAGAAAAAGTTTTTCTTAGTTTCCTCCAAAGTAAATCGGCAAGAATTAACACTCAAAAAGCAGCAGATCACACAAATTCACTTTTCCATGAGGCCTAATCTTTGTGTCCAAGATAGTCAAACTTAGAAGCAGAAGAAAAAGAATTGACTAAACACCACTTTCATATTTAGTTTCACATCTTCCACAATAATACAATGACCAAAGTAAATTGATTTTTTATCATCAAGTCACTGAGGCAGGCAAAGTAATATCTATGTATCTCTATGTTATGAACTGAAGCAAAACAACTGAAAAGTCGACAACTAAATTAACTTAAGTTATGATACTTTGAGTAGGATATTACTTGCCAATCCAGGTGATGATAGTACTTCGCACTATCAAGAGCTGTGGACCTAATTTTGTAACTAAGTGTCCGCTAAAAGAAGATTGGATGAAATTAATCATTGTGGCATGGACATCCATAATGTTTGAAAAGCAAGAGTCAATATCGAAACCATGTAAAATTAGAGAAAGATATATGAAGCTATGATAGCCATTGCAATGCTCATCCAAGAATCCAGAAGGTAAATGTTTCAACAAAGCCAAAACAAAAACGGATTCTGCTCCTATCAGACAAACAGTTACTATTATCTATATTAAACCAGCAAATGAACCAACACTACATCTCGCGATTCTCAAAACAATGTCAAAGATGTCAAGTGTATTCCTACTAAGAGTTGTGCACACAATCAAGATCATGCTCAAGGAAAGAAAAACAGTCAAGATAAACTTAAATATCGATACCATTGTCAATTAGAAATTGAACTACTGCTCGATTTTTCCTTCAAACTTGTCCTGCTCTCTTGGAGTGTAGGAAGCAGTGTACACATTGGCTTCCCTTGACTGGTCTACCAAAATTTGGCCTATGACCAAACATTCCGGTATGTCCAATTGAGACTTCAGTAGGCTCTGATGTCCTCAGAATTGGTACCACAATAGCAACCTGCCTGCATGCGACCCTGTGAGTGAGTGAAGCCCAGACAATGCACTTGGAGATGAAAACATCTAGCGTGAACGGCTCCATGTAGGCTATGATGTGCTACCCCAAGGACACATGCTTATTTGGATTCTCGGACTTCTTCCCCCTTTGGTCAGTGTACGGCCGCTATTGTCATCATCCAAACTCCAAAGAAACTTCTTGATGCTAAATGAGGTTGCCCAAAGGCCAACACTCATTCAAAAATCCCTATACAATTCAATAAGGGATGGAGCACCCCCACAATCTATTGATTATTTGCTCAACTGTTATGCTACACCAATACAAATATCAAGGAAATGATAGAGAGGACATCCCAAACTAGAAAAAGAATGAGATATTCAATGAAGCTCCTACCCATTGTGAACACCACATGTTGCATAAAGGCTTCATGTTGAGAGGTATCAACACCATGCACTAGAACACTATTAAAGCACGGGTTGCAAAAGGATTGCTTTAACATCTTACTACAGGAGACACTTTCTAGCAAATAAAAAGCAACCACTTTGATCGTAGGGAGCATGACACCTGAAAATAACAAACATTGTTAGTAAGATACTCCTCAAAATTAATCAAAGAAGTAGTCGAGCACACGGGCCCTTATAACAAAACCTCGCAATCTTCGAAGCATTGACAAATTGTACTAAGCAATTCATCAAACAGCTAGAATGCATTGGTTAGTCAGTGTGCAAAAGCCCCCAATATTTGAAATATGTTACAATTCTATTAGAACACAGCCAAACACTTTTTTTTTTTGTTTAAGAAAGATCGATTTCATATGAGCCAATATAAAACTCAAAGAAGAACGCGAGTTTCTTTCTTTTGTCACCGAGTTAAGGCAGACACAATTAAGCAAATAGATTCACCTGCGTTACTGAATTTGGTGTGGATCGTTCCAAGTCGATAAGGTTTGGATGGTGGTATTAAGGTCGCCCTCCCAGCATCCTTCACCATCCTCTTCGGATAGGAGTACTTTATCAAGGTTTGGTGTCCTCAAGGTACCCTTGCAGAATATATTCATCTTGAGGCACTGCGTGATGACAACATGCTTCAGTGATGGGAAACTGAAGGCGCAATTGGTTGGGGAGAAGCTCTCAAGGCTTGGTAAACGATCAAGTATTAGCTCTTCCAGCTCAGGGAAAGGGATCTCCTTTGCTCCATCTCCATCATCTGTTACCACATCTTCCATTGCACCACAATCTCTTAAGGTTAGCCGAGTAAGGAGCACCAGACTTGTCATTGCCGAGCAAGTCCCCATATGAACTAAACCAGGGCACGCCTCTACTTCTAAGCACGTCAATCTCTGGAATGAGGCAGAAGATGGAAATACAATCGATAAACTCAGACACTGCCCAAGGAACATATATTCAATCTGTTTGAGGATTTCAGCCATCAAGGAGCCAGGTTTCCAGACTCCTCTCAGGTTACACAGCCCCACCAGAAAAAGCGTCTTCAAATTTCCAAGTGACTTGAGAGGTTTTTCCGCGTCTGTTAATCCTTCACAGGGAGTCGCTCCCCCATGTCCAAGAGCATCTTCTTGAAATATCTCCTCGAAGGAACTACACCACACAGCAAGCAGTTCTAGATTGGGGAATCCTTGGAGAAGGAAGTCGGAGGGGAAAGCGACATTTTCATCGTGGTAGCATACCAAACCCAGCTTTTTGAGATTGCCAAAGATATAATGCTGCGGCAGCATCGCAACATCCTCCCTCGTCAATTCCAATAGCTCCAGGTGTGGAATGACCTGTGGGAATCCATGGTCCAATGACTAAATTGTCCTTCTATTTATTAGGGAAAAGAGGAAAAAGAACCTATAGGCTTTTAGCTGGTTTTATCCTTTAAAAAGAAAAAAATTGGAGCTAGACGAGCAAGAATTGATGACCATTATAGAAAGGTTATATAAGTGGGACGGTTTTTTTTTAGTGATATGCCCCATTCAATCAAACCAAGTTTCGTGAATTTGGATGAAATAAAGTAATAAGTTGATGATATTAAGCTATTTCGATTGTCAACAAATTAAATCCAAATGGCAAAGTAAACACACATGAATTTCAACAAGTTCGTAGAAAAAACTCAAAACAAATCTATATTATTTATAATTATTTATATATTAAATAGATGTATTTCAATAGTAAGATGACATATTAATATGTAGCACTCTTTTCTAAGCAGTTATTCTCATATCTATTTTACCATATGTCATAAGCAATGCATGGGTTCACTGCTATATAACGCTGAAAAGAACGTATTCAAACCGAACCAATAAATGGATGTTTTTAGCATTAAGTACGTGAAAAAACAAAACCTTATATTGTGTTGGTATATCATTAATATATCACTCAAATTAAGTGTGGTAATTTTGATTAAACGTTAGTAACTTCAAAAGCGTTGGTGACCCATCGGAATAAACGTTGGTAGTTATTAAAATAGTTGGTGATTTAGAAAGTACAAAGAAATATTAGTACTTTTCAAGATCCACAAGATAAAAAGTTAGCAAGTGACTAAAATCAATTGGAATCTTAATTTGATGAATGTTGGTAACACAATCAAATTAATATATATATATTTTAATTTTAAATTAAAGATAGTGATTTGAAAGGCACTGTTGACAAAAAAAAAAAGAGCGTTAAAATGTCACAGGAATAAATATTGGTTGATTATTAAAGTAGTTCATAATTTTGGAAATGTTGGTACTTTTCGGAACCTAACAAGATAAAAATGTTGGCAATGAACTAAAATCAATTTGGTATGTTAACGTGACAAATGTTAATACACCAATCACATTAAGTTTAGTATATTCAAATAAAGTTAGTAATTTTAAATATGTTGGTGAGCCCCAGGAATAAATATTGGTAGATTATTAAAGTAGTTGGTAGTTTTGGAAAAATAATAAAGAAGGTTTGTGCTTTTCAAAGCCCATTTAGCAAATTATCTATTGTACTGGACAGTTATCAACCGGGTTCACAATGTTCGAATATGGAACTTGGTTCCAAATTAGCATAATACTAAACTTTTTTCACTTTTGGCAGACAGGTAGGTCAAATTAAAGTAAATAGGTAAATCCTAACTATAAGGCAAGAGTAGCTCATTAGAAGCATCAATGTCTATGCCAGTTGATTCAATAATATTTTTTTTTTTTCAAAGTAAAAGCTGGGATCACTAGATTATATACCAAAAGTATGAGCTAGAAATAGTTAACAGCAGTCAAACTTCAAATTTCTTAGCAATTCACAAGTGTGTTATGGTGAGCATTAATAAGCAAGAAGTGTGACAATTTTAATTTTTTGTAGAAAAATAACAAAGCGCATATAAACCAATGAAGATAATGGCAAAGAGCTAGACTCATGGATGGTACCTTTTCAAAAGAAAAGAGTGTAGGCTGGTTTTCGCTGGTGGTTGTACCTTGGCAGCTTTGGAATTCACAAGCAAATGAGAATAACCTCATCTTGTCGCAATGTCTTTTTTGCAATTGCTTAAAGTGTGGCCATGCTGAAGTATGACTATTCTGATGGAAGCTCCTCAGTTTCGGCAAGTTAAATAATCTTAGTTCGGTTAATTGAGGAAAGAAGAGATCACCTGCATTCATCCCTACTCCGTCTTCCTCTGCGATAATTTCCTCCACCCCACAATCCCATACAAAAAGTTTTTGGAGGCATGTCATACTTTTGGCCACCGAGCTTGGAAATAAACTTTTGAGACTCTCACACTTGGCAACCTCAATGCATTGTAAGCATCCAAAGGTAAGACCTCCTTGAGGAAGTCCACTCCACACGTGTTTCATTTTTGAGAGCCGCTTCAAAACTAATTCTCTCAATTGAAAAGTATTTGTAGAACAAGCTTCACTAAATTCAAACTCTTGGACTTGAAATACCACTTCTAAGGATCCACAATCAGTTACAGTTATATTTTCTAGGTTTCGAAATCTTGTGAGCATATTATAAGATGAAAATATGGATAAAAATTTCTCACAATACGCCACTACTAGCGTCTTGAGTTTGCCAAAGGCATTTGAATCAAGATCATCAAGCCATATCTTCTCCATATTATCCAGTTGCAAGATCTTCATTGAGTCCATACTAGGAAACTCAACCTGTTATTTTTCAATTTAATAAATTAGAGCCGATTCTCTATTCCCTCAAAATAGAGAATACTTTAATTTCAAGAAGAAAGAAAATCACAGGATAGGCATTATCAAATAATAGAAAGAAAAGAAAACGAGATGTATGTTGTTTCTTTTTAGCAAATGCCACCCTCTAAAATTCATTCTCCTGTCATATAATTTTAAAGTAGAAAGCATAATTTTTTCTAATATATATCAAGAATTCAACGTCAGGGCAATTGAGTTATTTACATATAATGCATGTAGTGAAAAAAATATCGACTCGTGTGGAGCGACAGACACTGAATTTGTTATGCCGATAATTTAGGGAAATCTTTGGGAATGAACAACATCATGAGTTAGTTCTTGCATCGTAAATTGCTAAACTTTCGGTACAAAATAATGATCCAGTTTATAAGAAATTGCTTCACTGACTAGAACTAGAAGAATGCTGAATCAAAAAAGAAGAAGCTATAGATGCTAACTTACCTGTTCAATGTCAATGTCAGCAATGGGTTTAATTCTACCTATATAAGAACCTAAGATACCCCTTCGTCATAAAAAGATTAATTTATTGGAGAGCTAGTCATGTAGCCAAGAAAATGGTGTCACTTCATTGAATAAATGATTTTAGCCAAGCATTATGCTTTTGCAGTTTGGGTCACATTATAAACATAATTTTAAGATAAATTAAAAAAGGTTTCCCAAATTTTTATTCTACACTAGCATAATAGTATCCAAGAAATAATGAACAAATGAATACTAGATGTATTTCTAACAGATACTTTCATGAATTTTTTATTACAAAAAAAAAAAAAAAAATTGAACATGTGCAGCGCACATAAATTTTATTAGTAATATTAGAAAAGTGGTTAGAATATACTTTTTGCGGTAGATTTGATCACCACGGAAGGTCAATGTTATAACCAGGGGTAAGGAAAACAAATTGGCCTATTGAATATTATAGTGGATTTTTCATTTCGTAGTCACATAATAGTCTATCACTTAACATATAAGAGCATAAAAAGATTTATATAATGGAAGTTTATTTAAAGCCACATTTCCACAAAGAACAAATTGAGGATAATTCTAAAATCAATACTTTATTGTGTTTACAAATTAAATATCGAAATAATCAAATTCGAATAAATTGAATACCTTTGAACACTAAAAACTAAACAAAACATATGTTAGTAGACAATTTTTGTCGTTCAGTGATAAATACATCTAAATTTGTTAAAATTACACAAAATCTCTTGATTGAACTCTTGTTAGAAGTAGCTCTTCTAATTTGGGAAACACAACCTATAGAAGCATCACTTGGCTAAAGTTAGCATGACTGGCATTGAAGCACAGTTCATCATGTATCCAGGGCATCATAAAGAAGAAAGCATATCACATGAGCAAAGATACAACTGAGATAAAGGAAAGAGGAAAACCTTCTCGTCAAATAAAGAATGAGGACTTTCAATAGAACCAGTAGTTCCCTCATTCGTTGTCTCCACTCTTGGCATTGGCAGCCTAAGTATGAATGCCTTGAGTTCAGTGCACTCCAAAATTGAGAGATTTGTGAGGGAGGGAAACTCAAATGCACAACTTCTTGAGCTGAAACTAATCAAGCTCTTAAGGGAACAAAGCTTCAATGTTTGTAAACGAGAGAACTTCATTGCCTTCAAATTTCGCTCTTCACTTTCTTCCATGGCAACTACTTTCTGCATTTTATTGCAATCAGAAACATCTAGCGTCTCAAGTTTAACGAGAGTCCTGGACGTATCATATGTGAAGAGATATCTCAAACTGCGGCAATTGCGCAAGTTAACGGTAGTCAAACTAGGAAGACTCAACGTTGCTTGGGAGCTACTTGTCACTAACGCATCCAGCCTCGGCAGGTCCCACAACTTCACTTTGTTTAAGTCTAAGAAGACCAGACTTTTTGGCCTTTTTTTTGCATTGACGGCAACATGTCCTATTAATGATTCCAAAGAGGTACAGTTGACTACCTCAATCATTTTTAGGCTATGGAACACCTCTATTATATTTGATGGAAAAATATGAGACAAATTTTCACAATCTTGGATTGTGATGGATGCTAGTTTGACAAATGATTCTTCAGAAAGTTCATTGTGCCATATCTTCGTCAACCCACACGACATGACGGTCAACTCCTCCAAGCTCGGAAAAAGAATCTGTATGAAACGACCATATGTTAGTTTCTTGAGCAAGAATGCTTAAAAATCCTGATTTGACGAAGTTGGTTACTCATAATAATATGCTCAATAATATATTCTCAAGAATGAAGTTGGTTACTCGATATTACCATCGTCATAGAAAAACAACAAATGCATGCAGTAGCAAGAGGCTTTAAAGGACATGCAGGCAAAGTTTTCAACTGCTTCATCAGCGATTAGACTACAGTTACCAAGAACAATTTCTACAATAAATATATAATAGAAAATTCCAGAGATATTTACGCACATTTTGATCAAAGAGTATAGGCAAAGACAAGCTAGAGTTGACACCACCAAATGCTTGTTGTAAACCTGTGTTAGCTGTTATCGTCTGTTGCTTTCCTTCAAATGAAGAGAATGTCATCATTTTGGGGCATCCCGATATCCTCAATCTTGTTAAGGTTGGACAGTGAATACGATGTGTTCCACGAGAGAATGTTATGAGATTTGGCAATTCCTCAAGAGATAAGGAGGATAATAGAGGGAACTCTAAAGTGTGCATAGATGCAGCTTTCTTTGATTCTTCTTCTTGCACATCCATAATTTCCTCCAATAGTTTACATCTCGCTATTTTTATTTCTTTTATTTGTTGGAGTGCTTTAACCATGGAAGAAGAAAAAATAAACCTCAAGTTCTCACAGCCTTGCACCTTCAGTACTCTTAAGTTTCGGAAACACAACTCTGCTCTTGGATTCTTGTTCCATATGTGTTCCAACCTTGGTAAGTCACTCAAGGTTAATGTGGTTAGTCGTGATAGAATCTTGACATCCCCACTAGCTGTCAATCCTTCAAGGTCAAATAGTTTCCTTATAACCTGACATCTTTCAATGATAATGGATTCCAAATTATGTAGCTTTATTAACAAATTGGATGGGAAGATGCCCATGAGGAACGCACAATCCTCTACCTTCAAAAATTTTAGATTGCTGACATCTGAAGGAAATTGAGAGTTCCATATCTCTTTCAATTTGGGAAGTTTAGACAGTGTCAAGGACTCCAACCAGGGCAATGAAACCTTAAAAAAGAGAATCACGTTATGAAGGCATATGCATCGATTTTTCTTTAACAACAAGGAGTGAATAACACCACATAATCTCACAATGCTTACAACTAAAAGCCATGAACAGGCGCTGCCTGTGAAATATTAATAAAGGAAATAATCTCACAGAATAGATTTGAAGATGACGGAAAAAAAAGGCCGAGTAGTGATTTTTGAATTTTAACTTTTACTTCTTTAAATTTTATGAACTTTTACACTTGACTTATCATTTACCTTATTATCTACCGGGGCTCTATTATATATATGACAAGAGGAGGAAGTTATAATCCCTGAGTTATTGAGGCTCACACTTTGTGCTTTCTAAATTTCACAAATTAATGGCATAGACTCAATTATTTTTTGTTAGTCATTAATTGTGGTCTTATATAATATTTCAAATAACTATGTAAAAAAAAACATATTAAGTTAAGGAAAGACATAGAACAACATTAAACATGATAGTGAACATTATTTAAAGGGCTAGTAATTGATAAACCGATTAAAATTACACTTTTAATTTATTAGAAATGTGTGATTTGAGTCTGGCATTTTTCTTCAAAGTATTCCAAAAAATAAAAAGCATGCCTTACTAAAAGATTGAAAGTAAAAAGTAATTATAAATTTATGCAATAGTCAGAAAATTTTGTTGTCCCCGTGCATAACATGAGCTAAAATTCTAGTATACCTGTAATGCGGAATGGATGACTTATCGGACCAAAGTCAAAAAAGGGTTCATCAATTTAGGATCCATGGTTGGCCATACGATCCATGAACTGGTCGCAGCAGCACCACATGGGCCTCAAAGTAAATTTCAGCAATGGGTTTAATTCTACCTATATAAGAACCTACGATACCCTTTCTCGTCATAAAAAGATAATTTATGTGGAGAGTTAGTCATATAGCCAAGAAAATGAGTTACTTAATTTAATAAATGATTTTAGTCCAGCATCATGCTTTTGCAGTTGGGGTCACTCTATAAACATAATTTTAAGATAATTTTAAAAAGGTTTCCTATATTTTTATTCTATACTAGCGGGATAGTTACAGAAACTATTATATCCAAGCAATAATGAACAAATGAATGCTCGATGTATTTCTAATAAATACTTTTGCGAATATTTTATTACCAAAAAATAAAAAATAAACATGTGCAACACAGATAAATTCTACTAGTAATATCAGAAAAAGTGGTTAGAATGTAGATTTGTGGGAGATTTGATCACCACACAAAAGGTCCATAACACAACCAGGGGTAAGGAAAACAAATTGACCTATTGAATATTAACAATTAAATTCACCTATTGATTTTTTTTTAGTTCTTTCATTCACTTTAATCAATCGGATATAATGGAATTCTACATATGTCCATTCATTTTTAAATAAAGGTCACAAAAATTATATAGGCTGTACATACCACCTTCAATTTTCTATGTCCTATTGTATCCTAGCACATCCATGCCCAAAATCTCAAAAACAAATAATATACCTGTTGCCCGTCAAAAAAATCAACCGAATGTTCTGCAGTTTTACAGAAGCTCATCATCTTTGGCAAATTTCGTAGTGTCAGCCTACGCAAATTGCATGACTTCACTTTGGTATCATCATATATTTCATCTGCGTCTTCATCTGCCTCAACATCCGCAATAATTTGCTGCATCAAGTGGCAACTGCTTATTTCAATCTCTTCAAGTTGCAATATTATCCTCTTCATAGACAAAGGAAACAAATGTTCGATTTCACCACAGTTATCCACTTTCAATATCTTTAATTTGCTGAAAGATTCTAGGGCAAGACAGCCGTGACAAAACTTTTTCAAGTTGTTCAGATTCTCAAGAAACAAAGATTCCAATCCAGTAAATGTAATGCACTCGACATTCTCTGTGGAGCGAACAACATACTGAAATGAGGGGCTATTTTGTACGTGAAGATGCTTCAATTCCTGAAATCCTTTGTCGCACAAATCGTGAATGCTATCAATGCCATCTTGTGATCCATCCAAGTGGAGATCTTGCGTTTTCCGTAAATATTTCGACACCCACTCTTCAAGAAGAAGATTGCCTGAATCTAGCTTGAGCTTTAATATTCTAGATTCTGTGTTTTTACCCGACCAATCCCAAATGCGCCCAATTAGGATTTTGTGCTTGTTTAGTTTCTGAAATGGCAGATCTCTTGAGAGATAGGCAGAATGAGGGATGGAAATGTGCAAAGTGCTCAACTTTTTCATGTTCTTCAACTCAGCCAGGCTCGCGTTGCTTTGACGTACTTCATCCTCAGCCTCCCACTGATCAAAACTGTCTTCCATATACAGCTCTTCTAAATTAACCAATCTTCCAAGCACTCCAGGTTCGATAATTTCGAGCTCAATGCACCCTGTCAAGTTTAAAAATCTCAATTCAATTAGTTCACCTATTTCTTTGGGCAGACAAGTAATTGCCGATCTATAGAAACTTAGGAACTGCAATCCTTTCAACTTTCCAAGAATAGTCACATCCTCCAGATGGCAGTAATCAAGACATAGCGACTTGAGGTCTTCAAGGTACTCAATCGACGAAGGTAGAGAGGTGAAAGATAAGTAACTAAAGTCCAAGACTTGGAGCCTCATCGTGCTTTCAAAAAATGACTCGGAAATTTTGAGAGACGGTTTTTTTTCGGCTAACAGAAACATCCTCAAGTTTGGGCAGTCCAATCTTTCAGGAAGCTCATCAATGCCTACAAAAAGGAAGGACATGGCGGTGCATTTCCTGAGCTCATCCTTGGACCATTCTTTAAACCCATAATCCTCCCTCCCAACCAAGGCGTTCCATTGAGTGGAAGCAATAGAGATGGCCACGTCAACAACTATGTCATGCATTTTGAACTCTCCTATGTCACGTGTTTCGAATTGTTTCATGTAATCATTATCTAGTAACAAAGAAGAGTCTTGGAGGCTATGAATATCCACAATCAACCTATCTCTAGCGTCTTCGATGGTTTTGAATTTTTTATATAAACCCAAACCCATGCAGTACGCAATGGTACACCTCATGAGAATTATTCCTGAGCCTACAGTAGAAACCAAGAACAATGATCTGATCCTTTCATCTTTTAAGTCATTGTAATTTAGTTCCACTATTGATTTTGCATCCGACAATTCTATATTGGTCAAAGCATTCCTCCATTCAGCCAATTCTCCATGCTTCAACCTTCTTGCCACCGATAGAATCAAAAGAGGCAAGCCACCACAATTCTTGACCACTCCATCCACCAAGGGATTAAAATTAATATCGTTAACTCTATCCTCCACTGTCCTTTCAAAAAGTCTTCGTGCTTCTCCATGATTTAATTCATTGAGTCGGAATTCTTGGTCAATGCCCATGTCAATGCGCAAAACATCTCGGTATCTAGACGATAGCAATAACTTGCAGCCTCTTATTTTATTATCATCGTCACAAGGGATTCCAACATCCTTTAACTCTAGCTTCTTCCACAAATTATCTAAAATGATGAGAATGTTTTTCTCATGGTCACACTCTAACCTATCACGCAAACGATCTGCTCTCCCTCGAACGGTTTCCATATTTATTAGCTTCAGGCCAAGCGCGTCAGCGATTTCTCCTTGGATTCTTTTCAGGTCTGGATTGCGTGATACATCCGCCATGACAACCGCGTCAAACAATTTCTCTTTCTTGACTCGCCTTTCAATGTCCGCTAGAAGCTTGGACTTGCCAACCCCACCTGGCCCATACACCCCAATCACACAAAGCTTGTCATTAGCTATAGCCTTCATTACTTCCTCTGTGATTTTAGCCCTTGACTCTAGGACATCTTCTTTCTTGTCAACAAATCTTGGAGTGGGAGTGGGAGCAGTGACAATTCCTGTCGGAGTACTCTCATAGTAGACCTTCTGGAAGTAATTATTTGCAGTTTCATCATGAAGTCCCTGAATGACTTGAGTCATCTTCTTCACCTTCCTCCCAATTGGATGGCGTACCATGGGGTTGGGAAGCCACCCACACAAGCAAGCATTTTTTGCACTTTCACCATGTTTTAACAGGTTTTGTGCTTGCGTAGCCTCATTTTCCACACTCTCTAGCCACTTCTTAATATCTTTTTCTATACGCTTTCCATCATTCTCAGCTTCTTCGATGGAGTGCTGCACCCTTTCTCTCGCAGTCTCCAGCTTCTCGACTCCATTTTTGAGATCTTGGACGTAACTCTTGTAGCACAACACGTATCCAAATTGGCGTCCAATGGGAGCAAACAAGTACTCACCTAGTTTCGATACAAGATTCGATGCAACAGAGGTAGCAAATGCCTCCCACATAATTTCTTCTTTAATTGCTTAAACAAATATGTGGGAAGGAAACTGAACAGAAAAGAGAATTAATCACTCACGATGTATGAAAAGAAAGGAAGACCAAAGTGATAAAACGATGTGAACGACCAAACAAACCAAAGGAGAGAGAGAGAAGCGCAGTGCATGAAAATATATATATGTGCGCGTAAAGTTGTGGCACTAGATGGACCCAACTGAGAAAATATTAGGTACAATACATTTGCTAGGCTCGGACTTACAACAGATCATTCGACCCACGACACGTGTTTAAACGAGTCTCATCTGTTAGAATTATTTTAAAATCTCTCCTTTCTCTCCCGTTACTTCATTTACTTCTCCGTTCGCTTCTCTCTCTCTGTCTTCGCCACTACAACTTCAGAGCTCAAACTCCATGTAAGCGAAGCTTCATTACAATTTACACCTCTATGATAGTTAGCAATTAGTTGGTGCATGGCAGTGGGCGAAGGTGGCCTCGCCTCGGCTGGCGAGGATCGCCTCACCCGCGGCCGACGAGGCTGGCCTCGCCCTGACCATCGTGGTCGTCGCGAGTGAGGGCGCCTTTTACTCGTGGCCTCTGAGGCCACAGAAGCGAGTCTCCTTTTTCTGAACGAAGAAGAAGAAAGAGAAATATAGAGAAGGAGAGAGCGTCGGCAAGAGAATGCAACGGTGAGAGACGAGATGGAGTAATTGATAAGTGGGATCACCTTATCACGTGTCAATCAATAACTAGAGTGTTTTATCTCTGATTTGACAAATCCATCGTGCCTAATATTTTCTCCACCCGAGAAGTAACACGTTACTGGTTTTCGTGGACAATTTGCAGATGATCGTACGTGGACAATCCATTCGTGACTGGACTACCGCGTGCTATAGAAGGCTAAATTTCTCTTCTTCATCTTCTTCTTCTTCTCTTTTTCCCGTTATTCCTGCTTTATTTATTTATTATTTTTTAAAAAAAGGGAATGACTCTTCGAGGGTCCAACAAATTTTGCGTTTTCCATTACAATCCCACACTCTGAAGGTGTCGATTTCTTTTAAAGTATCGACAGTTAGAATTATTTAAAACTTTTTCTCAATATTTTAAAGCTCAAAACAGGAAAGCAAGTGGTACTATTTTAAAAATGGTGAACAAAATAACATTTGACAGCTGGTGCAAATGTTTGTACCATCCACCATCTGGATTTGAATGGAAAATATCGGGAGCTCCTGGATCTCGCCGCGTGTCTGAAATTCCATTAACGGCCAAGAACGATTTTCTCATGTTTTGACAGGGTTGGGAGGTTGTTGCCGGTCTCGAGGGCCGCCGAAGATGAAGAAGTCGGAGACCTTCGCCACCCGTCCTGGCCCCACCAACCGGCAGCCGAGCCCGGCGACGGGCTGCTCTCCAGATCTGGACGAGCAGCTCACGAGCGACGCCGACGCTCGTCCATGGCCGTCGTCGGCGTCCTTCGGCCGGATATGGTCGGAGGAGCTGGTGGAGCCGCCGGAGGAGTCGCGGGAGGAGGCGGTGGCGGAGTGGGAGGGGGAGGAGGAGGCGAGGAGGGTATGGACCATGGAAAGGCGGGGGGAGGGGGGAGAGAGAGAGCTGGAGGGGGAGGAGCTGGCCCTTGCAGAAGAGCTCATAGGCGACGCAGAGGGTGGACGAGGAGCCCCCCGTCCAAGCGCCACGCCAAGATCGCTGTCCAACCCTCAAATTTAAACACTCATCTGCGATCCTCTTTCTTCTTCCTACCCTCAGCCCTGGCGATTTGGACCTGACCCAAGCCTTCTTCAAGCCGATCCAAAACACCCCACAGCCGTCGCCCTCCAAGCGACACACCAAGATGGCCGTCGTTGAGGTCGGCGTCGTCGGCATGGCCATCGCCTAGAAAATCCTCACCTGCCTCGCTGACGAGCTGGCCTTCGTAGACGCAAAGCCCGACAAGGTCCGCGGCGAGATGCTTGACCTCCACCACGCCGCCGCCTTTCTCTCCAGCACAAAAAAGACCTCGGCCTCCTGCGACAACTTCGTCGGTGGCCGGTCGATGGAGGCCACCTCTGTTTCTGAAGAAAAGAGACGGAGAGAGAGACGAAGGAGAGAGACGGAGGGCGTTTGTGGAAGAAAGAAACTGATTGACAAAAGAATTTTAGAAAAATCTAAAATGCGAGCTCCATTGACACTTGTTGATCAACTAATGGATTCGTTTTTTGCTGACTGGGCGCAGCAAGGGTACCCAACATTTTGCTGACTGGCTGATGAAGACGATGAGCTTGGGTTGGGGAAAACTTCTTAGAGAGATGAAAAGTGGCTGACGTGGAGGTTCGGGATCACTTAATATTTTCTATGTGAAGGATTATAATCAATTCTAAGCACACGGCGTATGCCATGTCCTCTATAAATTGAAAGAGAATCTTTTTGAACTGGCTGCCTTTTTTAATCAAAGCAAAACAATGGCAACAAAAACTCACAACTTATCAACATGTCTCTTGCCATAAAAAAATCGATTGGTTGAGAAATATCATAAGAAAATGACAGAGAGAGACATATATCACCATATCTTAATCTCCCTGAAAATATGTTTCAACCACAGTCTAGATGGAGTCGATCGTTTCCAATTACTCAATAGTGACCATCTTAATGTTTTTTTCTTTCTTTCTTCATTCTTGATGGAACGGAAAGAGACAACACTTCTATTTCTTTTTTCATGTTTTTAATCGACCATGCTATTGCGACTTGGAAAGAGCAAGTTGTTAACATAGAGGGCTGGGTTTCAATGGCCTCAGTGGGTTGCGATGCCATTTAAAGTTCTCACATATCTGGTGGGCCAACTCAAAAAAAAAAGCATGTATTTACATAAAAGAAAGCAAGTATTTTTTTCTTGGTGAATGAACATCACCACTATCATATTTTCCAACTAACCTACGGGGTAAATGGCGCTCACACGGTAAGCTGACTTGATGATTTTTTATTATTGTAGAAGGCAAAAAGAAGATGATTTTGAACTTAAAACAAAATGATTTTTATCGAAGAGAAACGAAAAGAAAAAGAGTAAAGAATCTTGAAGCAAAACCAAATGTCACAGTTTCCTTCTCTTTCTTCTTTTCGATTTGCAGAAAGATGCAAACACAAAAGCAAAATATAGCGAACAAGAGTAATGATTGAAGGGAAAAAATCGTTATAAATCGGACGTTATACCTACGAGAGAGAACATTAATCAAACAGTTTCAGAAGATGTGGAAGATTTTCCCTCAATGTGCTGCCGATTTAAATATACAAGGAGAGGGTTAGGGTGGGCGATTCAAGAGGAGCGAGCGCGAGCTTGCCTTTGTTGTCGTAGGAGTCATTACCGAGGCTGAGAGATCAATTGAGGCAAGACTTGCAAGCAGTCTCGACGGTGATAACTAGCGTCACTTGTGTGATTTCTATAAACGAAAATTATTAACATGATAGTCCAATCAATGTTAACCGTTTTATATAGCAAGATTAACGCTGACATGAATAATTTTTACAATTTTATTAAAAAATTTCAAGTTTTCATTTTTCTTTTCTTTTCCATTCTTTTTTTTTTCTTTCTTCGCCAATTGCTAGGTGGAAATTCGATAAAGGAAATAAATAAAAGAAAAAAATTAAAATTTATAAAAATTGTTCATGTAAGATTTTCAGTGACAATTGACTAGATAGACTACATTGAAAAATCGTTAAAAAGTTTATAACTAAATTGATAAAATTTAAAAATTTAAAACTTAATTAGCAATCGTATAATATTTTCAAAAACTTTTTGAACAATTTTTCTTTTTCTCATTTTTTTAGCGATAAAAAACGGCCGATCCTGCTTACATGCAAGCGGTGTTTATCATATTAGTTGCCACGTAGGTTTATTTGGATAGAAAAGATAACAGGGGCCATGTCCAGCTCTATATTAAGAGTAAGTGCTTTTTTAGAAGACATGAAAAGGGGATTATTTTTGTCCCCTTTAATATTATAAAAAATTTAATCCATTCGGAATTTTCATCTAGGAAACCTCGTCCTAGATAAAGAAAATGATAATCTTGATTTGTCCTTATCTAATATTTTTGTTATAAAAATCATGGAGTACCTAAATTTTTAAAGTCAACTAATCCACATGAATAAATGTAAATTGGGACTTATCAAATTCTTCTCGAAAGCATTTTGTTGGAAGAGATAAGGAAAACTCGTGTTCATGGTTCCTAAAAGATGAACAAACATGTAGCGTAATACATGGGGGGTTGAATGTGGAAATCAACTTAATTTTTTTAAACACTTTAAAAGTATTCTGCAATACTAGTTTTCATTAGGTTGGAGAAACGTTCCATCATGAAAGGAGTTATGAAGCGTGCCCAAGGAAAAAAGTCACAATTTGTTTGCAGTTGGAACTCGTAGGCGTGACGAAACTTTCGAACCGAGTAATGCTATGGTCAACCTTCGGCAATCGAAAGAAGTATGCTTTCAAATTGGTCTTTTGCTAATAGACGTTGTCTAATATTTGGTCTTTCACTAAATGACGCTGTACTCGGCACTTGGGTCTTTGGCAAAAAAGGAATGATGCGTACATTAGAGACAATGTATTCATACAGGAAATTATGGGGGTGGTGTGGTCCTGTGAGCTAAGACGTTATCCGCAAACCCATCCCATTTAATAAGGACACTTTTTTTTATTAATGAGCAATAATTTACATTAGCTCTCCATAGGATGCCCCTTCTCACTTAAAAATGTGTGGGAAAAGACTAATATTTTATTATTAATTACTTCATCACCATATATATTTTCTCATACTAAAATGAATTTATTTATTAATTAGTCCATGAATGAAAATATATAGCGAGTCCGACGGCTCATAGTTATGAATCTCTCTCTTTGCGCACTTCGAAATAGTCCTCTCACATAGTATAAAGGACAAAGTAGGGTTAGAGCAACGATGTCCAAATTCCCGTGGATATAACTTTCATATACCCTTGCACTTTACTTTGGCATCATCGGATGAAAGCTTTAATAAATTAAGAGCGAGCTCATCCAATAAAGAAATTTTTGTGCAAAGATACGAGAACCAAAGTTGAGGTCCCTTAAGTAAAGATTCTCCCCTATCCACCTTTTAAAGTCGGTTATTCCAAAGGTCAAAGGTAAATGTTTCGAGAACTGCTCTAGAGTGAGGATTGGTATGCGATTCCACCATGTCCAAACAAACTAACAGTTCATACCGATTGGTTCTAAATAGAATGAATGTATAAAGAAAAAGAAGCAATAGGTGTGATGATTATTTTAAAAAAGTAATGTGAATATATATGCTTTAAAGGATGTAAAGTGTTCTGCAATGAGAAAAACTCAAATGTTTTTCATCTAATCAATTATAATAAACTAGAGAATGAAGGTGGGGGATTTTCTAGAGAAGCAATATAGAGATAAAATTTATTATAATGGGATTTGTGTTTTAGAATAAGTTACCTTGAAATAGATCAAGTCATGTCCAAGTCTCGAAAGGCAATACGATCGGAGGATTAACTTCACGCCTCAACCTGTTGTCATCAAAGTAAATATCTCAGAACAAGAAGGAGCATCTCGGTGATTTCTTAGGATTTGCATGGTGTTTCTTACCAATGCGGTTTCTCCTCTTCAAGCACAAGCCAAACAAAGCTTTACTTCTTCTCTTGCCCCAAAGGATGAAAAAGTAATATGTGAATTTGTACTGCGCAACAAGTAAAACTCAAATATTTTTCATACCATCAATTATAATAAACTAGAGAATGAAGGTGAGGCTTTTATGGAGGAGCAATGTAGAGATGAAATTTACTATAATGAGTTTTGTGTTTCCGAATAAGTTACCTTGAAACAAATCAAGTCATGTCCAAGTCTTGAAATGCAATATGGTCGGAGGTTTAGCTTCACACCTTAACCCGTAGTCATCAAAGCAAATATCTCAGAACAAGAAGGAGTGTATCAGTGATTTCTCAAGATCAGCGTGGTGTTTCTTACCAATGCAATTTCTCCTCTTCAAGCCCAAGCGAAACAAAGCTTTACTTCTTCTCTTGCCCCCAAAAGATGAAAATGTAATTTGTGAATTTGTATGCTTTAGAGGATTTAGAGTGTCACGCAACAAGTAAAACTCAAATGTTTTCCATCCTGTCAAAATTTAATAAACAAGAAACTGAAGGTGGGGCTTTTCTAGAGAAGCAATGTAGAGAATAAATTGGAGGATTAAGCCGTGTTTGAGTCCTAAAGAATAAATTTTCTTGAAACTGATCGAGTCGTATTTGAGTCCTACAAATAAATATAATTGGAGGATTACCTTCACGCCTCAACTTATAGTCATCAAAGTAAATATCTCAAAACAAAAAGGAGCATCTCAGTGATTTTCTTACCGGCGTGATTTCTCCACTTCAAGCAAAAGCCCTCGCCTCCTGAAGTAAGCTTAACTTCTCTTGCCCCGAAGGTTGAACCAGACGCGCTCGGTATATATGAAATCTTGTGATGGTTGCTTTTTCTACGAGGCAAATTTACTTCTTTAACCCTTACCTCTTTCAGCAAGACCACCAAAACAACCCCTTCGTCTTAAGTGGGCTCTAGAGTTTAAGGATCTTCTCTTGGGTCTCTTTGTGATTGGCCCACGTGGCCACAGATATCGAAGTGAAAGGAACATTAATGATGAATGATGAGGACCCCACTCATCACGTGGTCCTCCACAGTTTCTCTTCCTCCATGCTTGTCCTTTTCTTGTACGATCAACAGCGACAATGTGCGTCTGCTGTGTTCAGAAAATTTTAAAAAGGAAAAAAGAAAAGAAAGAGAGAACAATGACGAGTTTTGATTAAAAACTAAAACACGCTTATCGAAGCACATCCATACCCAGTTCAATGGTTTTCTCCGAATCCTCCTCCACCTCCTCTCCTTCTATCTCTCCACCGCCATTCACGTCCTCAAGAACCTGCTCACATTTCACGACCTTCACAAGACGCCACTACTTATCGCTCATTGATCCATTCCTGTCACAAACGCTCAGTCCAACCCCAAGCTGTCATTGCCGATGAAGAAGAAGATGGTGAATAAAAAAGAAAAAGAAGAAAAAAAAAATTGGACGTAAATGCCCAGAGTAAAAAGTCCATGCTCTTCTTTTAGACAAAACGTCCGCTTTGAATTCTCAATTAGAAGAATAGTCTCGCTTCTCGGTTCAAATCATTATTTGAAAATTTTCTCTACCTTTTATTACACTAGTCTGCCCAACAATTCACTATATGCTTGGTGTGATCACTTTCCTTAATTCAAGACTATAAAGCATTGGGAGAAATATAAAAAAAGTCTCCAATTTGACATAATTCAATCATAATTTTTTTTTATATATCAATTCAATTTTAAATTTTTTATAATTATATTAATTCAATCCTTTCGATCAAATTTGATGAGTACATGGATGCTAATTGACCGATGCTAATATTTTTTAATAATATTTTTTGAATTTTTTATTTTTACTTTTTTCTTTTCCCTTTTCTTTTTCTTTTTTATTTTTTTCTCTTCTTCCACTTTGGATTCTTTTTCCCCGATGTGGCCCGCAAGGCTCTCCGGCAATTGGGCAAGGGCTGCGAAGCCGTCGCCGTCGCCGGCGGCGCCTGGCCTCACCTAACCTCACCGGCGGCCTGGGGGCCGTGGGCGAGGCCAGCCTCCCCATGGCCTCATTGCGAGCTAAGGCAGCCTCGCCCGCGGGGTGCAAAGAAAGTGAGAGCAGAACGAGGAAATTCGACCCCAGGAAGAGAATCGAACCTTGAAGCAGGGACGCGAGCAAAATTCGGATCACACGTGGAACCGGAACATTTCGGAGAATGCAATGCGATTTTGGCAAAACAGAAAAAACCACCCTCGTACCCACCCACCTGCGAGTCCTTGGAGAACGGTTTGGGAAATCGAGGCAAGGAGCGAGAAATTATGGAAGTGAGAGGAAGGGAGAGAGAGACTCAAGGGGATGGAATGCAATGGAGGAGAACGAGAGCTCCGGCTGCTAGCCGAGAACAGGAGGAAGAAGACAGAGTGAGGAGCGAGAGATTATGGAAGAGAGAGGAAAAGGGACTTCCTCCTCCTTCGAGAGGAACCATCGCCCTAGGCGGGGCCATGGCGAGGATAGCCTTGCCCAGATTTGGGGGAGGCGGTTGGCGAGGGTGAGTGAGGCCGGACGAGGGCTTCGCGGCCCCCACCTAGTGGCCACTGACCCTTACTGGAGCCTCACGAGCCCAAAAAATAAGTGAAAGGATAGAAAGAGAAAAAAGAAAAGGTCAAAATGAAAAAAAAAAAAATCGCAAAAAAAGAAAATATTATTAAAAAACTGTCACGACAATAATATTAACTAAATGATCAATATCGTTCGATATCCACTTCATCGCAGATTGGCTCAATTTGGCTAGATGGCAGAATTACAAGAAATTTAGAACTTAATTAATAAAAAAAATTATGATTGAATTGACACAATTTTAATAACTTTAGAATTTTTTTGGTAATTTTTCCACAAAGCGTTTGAAGTGTTCTTTTATCAAGTGCTCGTATGACGCAAAAACAAAGACCACAATTGACATTTGGGATACAAAGAAGTACACAATAACTTTCAAAGGAGGAGCTCAAGTATCAATTGATAGGGGACGTGCATGGTTCGAGTGGACAGTTCTCACCCTAGAATCAGGAACCACACATTAAGGACCGGTTCCGAAAAATTAGAACAAAAAATCGCCCATTAATTGCACAATCCGGCTCCCGGGTGAATTCATAGGACCGGTTTCACCAAAAATCAATGAAATATTGCCAATCTAGACTTGCGCCACTAGAAGCCAGCAACCAACATTAAGTGTTACTCAAACAACGATAAGGAACAAAAAAACGTTATAGTACCTATACGTCGCTCCTTTCAAATCGCTTTTCTCCTTAAGGTAAAAGCACCCTCTTGAAGTCTCATGTTTCCCCCATGAAAAATTTCGGATTCAACGCAAGCTTTCGAATTTTTCCATCACCACCTCGAATGTAGCTTGCATCGATGGGTTGAATCGAGAGCGAGTTTGAAAAAAATCCACATCGAGTCCTGTGGGAAACATACCAATGGCGTGATGGGTGTTTGTTAGAATCTAAAATGGAGAAGCTATTATGCTCGAGCTCAATCTAATATTTTAGATTTACTAATTTTTAAAATTTTTAATATTAAAAATTAATATATTATTATAATATAATTAGTCCGGTCCGAATGAACGGATGGGCAAATCCGCCCGTGGAATCGAGAACCAAAGCAGTTCCCTTAAGAACCACAGGTTCTAGGTGGGTTCAATCTAATTTTGAATGGTTCGAGGGGGTCCCAATTCCCTTACATATCTCTATCAATTGACAATTGTTAAGCCTGGTTTGAGAGACTCAAGTATGAGTAGGAGAATATCTAGTGCACATGTGAGGCAGGAAATTAAGAAAATCTCACATTGAATAGTTGGAGTGAATAGGATAGGAGCAATTGATAATATTTTATTAGCCCATAAATTTTCCAAAAGAGGTGTGTTTATTAGGAGTGTTGACAGCAAAAAATAATTCAAGTCCTTGTAAGCCGATATGGTGTTAGTACTGAGTTGTTGGAGTAATCGATAGGTCTAATCACTAATCAATAAGACTAGTGTTCTATTACTAATGAAAGTGTCACTAGGTGATGATGGACCAAAAGAGTTGGCGACATATGATGGCAAATGATCGATTATGTTACGAAAAGATGTAAAGTGAAGATTGTATGAGAATTTTTTACCATTGGTTGATGTAAAGTGAAGATTGTATAAGAATTTTTTATCATTGGTTGAGCTGGAGGACATTCAGGGGATCGTAACTACTTATGAATAGGATGGGTAGTTGAAAATAACCAAGGATTTGTACAAGATTACGAAAAGCCAAGCTTGACCAGTTGTAAAGTATCAGAAATTAGTGAACACTTACACGATTTATCAATTTTAGTTTGTCAATTTATTAATTATATCCTCAATTCTACCTTTATTAAGAGTAAGTGATCATTATTATGTAAATTCATGGCACCATATCAATACCGGTAATGGCACTGTAGTAATATTATTCATAATCATAGCACTATAGCAGTATTGTAGCTCATCGTAGCAATTTAATAGTTTCCTCTCTGAATCGCCATAGTAAACTTTTTTAGATTTGATGGAAGTTAAAGGTCTCAGACGACTCACGGCTAGTTCATCCTATAAACTTTAGGTCCTTCAACTTTAACCTGTATTATGAAACCTCCCGATTAAAAATACTGTTGAGATATTATCTTCCTCACATGGAAAGACGAAAGGCAAATAGAATTTCAAGTGATTTGAATGGGCTAGTAAATATTCCCCATATAAGCTCGATTGCCAGGGTAGTTGCAAGTCATGATCCCCTCAATTGCCGTTTGACATTTGAATTCCAGCGCAAACATATGGTTGTCCAACGCATTCATTTTGTTTTTCCTGAACTCCAGGGATATAGCGATTTGGAGATTACAAGATAGCTAAGGCCAATCCACCTCGGAAAATTTGTTGGCCTGCCACACATGAACATCAAGGTTAAGAAAAGATGAGCATTTATCTTTATATAGTCCTACTTCGGGACAAAATCAAAAATTAAGTCGATCCACAATAAGAAAGATGTGACATAGAATTGCAATTAGAGACAATGTAAATCTATAACTAGGAAACGCCACGCTTAGCACATGGCTTCACACATAATACTTATTGGGAAAAAATAACCAAAGATGGGAAAAAACAATGATAGTGCTAATTTAATATTAAGGCGTGTAAAAGTATGTGATCCCCTCAGCCTTTTCCATGTAAGACTAACTTCTACCACAGGTTGAATTATTGAATAAGACAAGAATCGACCATTCTCACAAGACCCTTGGGTTCACAGCTACACAAGCTCATGAATATGGACAACTGGCATGCACAGTTGGCAAAGCTTGGTGATGTCGATCCCCAAAAAATGATTCAAGAGGATTTGACATTACCGTACTTAGTGTGCTTTTATTTTTGTCGGCCATTACATTTGGCTACAGTGATTAGCATTATTGTCATTTTTCTATTAATCAAAAAGTGCTCATGAATATGGACAATTGGCAAGGACGGTTGGTAAAGCTTAATGATGTTGATCCCGAAAAGTGACTCAAGAGGATTTGACATAACTACGTGTCTTTTTATTTTTGTTAGCCATTACATTTGGCTACAATGATTTGCATTATTGTACTATCGATTAAAAAGTGCTCATAGATATGGACAATAGGCAGCGATGGTTGGCAGGGCTTGGTGATGTTGTTCTCCTAGGAAAATTGTTAGATATGAATATGTTAGTCACTTGTGGCTCAACTGGTGAAATGTAAAAAAGGCCCGTATTAATAATTATGATTTCATGTGGACAATTCCTCAATATCTTGTTCATTCGTAACAAAATATTTTCTTTGTGCGATGCTCATTTTGTATGAGCTTTTAGTTTAATGTTTTTATTCAACGGACGTGGTTATTGGCAAAACTTAAGGAATGATGGAAGGGAATAAAAAAAGAAATAAAAAAAGAGAGGGAATTAGAAGATATGTCTATTTGTACAATTCGAATGTCAAATAGATCTATAAAAGCATTAAATCAAAAAAATTAGATTAAGATTATTCAATACTTTTTTATTATTCTTTTTCTTTATAAAAAAAATCATTTGCATTCTCAAAACTCAAGTTGAGTAACTCGGAAATATGAAATAACTCAAAAGAAAAACCCTTATGTATTTGATTTTTTGAGTGGTCTCTAAGCCCTTTTTCTTTATCTTATTTAGAATATATTTGGACTCCTTATTCTTGATCTGGTTGTCGAGACAATTAAAAAAATATATATTTCAAAATGGCAATGGGCTAAGGTTATGAACTCATAATAATGATTCAAGAGGATTTGACATTATCATAATTAGTGTGTTTTTATTTTTGTCGGCCATTATATTTTGCTGTAGTGATTTGCATTATTGTCCTTTTTATGTTGACCAAAAAATTTCCGAATCCTAAGACTCTCATGATATATGTTAATGATGTTTGGAGATTACAGGCATATTTTTCTCGGATTGTTATTAGTCCTTATCATGTCCCTTTTATGGTGTCAGTGCCAACTTTATCAATATCCTACTAAGGTTATAATTCTACATCTGATAGTACATCAGTGCTACAGGAAAGGAAACAACAACCTCTTGGCCGAAGTGAAAAAGAGGAACGATTTTATGAATCGGAAACCTACAACATAGAGCATTGGTTTGATGGTTTCAGAAGATACAGAGAAGATGCACTTCATATTTGGATCCACAAGGTTAGGGTTAGGGTGGCCAGTCAGAGAGGCGAGAGAATCGTGAGCGATTGATCGTTGGAGTTGTAATTAGGGTCAAGAGATTGGTCGATGGCTTCTCCGCCCTTCCTCTAGATAGACATCAAAGATATTTTTCTTAGTTCTCCGTTGTAATTGGACAACGTGGCCACGCAAATCAAAGTGGAGGCAATTCAGAAATGCTAAGGATGGAACTCTTCGCTGTGGTTCTGTTCATCGTGTCTGGATCGTCTAGATCAATAATTGCAGATGACCAGGACTTTTTCACTCTTTAACAAAATATTAGGGGTTCAAACACAACCAAATTAAAAAAAAAAAAATCAAATTAAAAGATTTACGTTAATTCATTCTTAAACTAGATTCATATCTAGCGAAAAATAATATTATAATTAGCACATGTCACTTTCTATTACAATTCTCTATTATAAAAGAAAAATTATACATAAAATATGAGTCAAGTTATAAAAGCCCTTTAACGACTTGAGAAAATTGCCCCCATGAATCTTACCCGCTCATTGAAGAGTAGGGCTCTCATGTCATTTTATTATTGGGAAGTATAAACTGCACTCCAACATGAAAGAGACTAGTGTTTCTTTTAGTAAGCCATGATTCATATATATAAATAAAATCATTCATTAATTACTTTATG
Source organism: Eucalyptus pauciflora (assembly GCA_007663325.1). Lineage (NCBI taxonomy): Eukaryota > Viridiplantae > Streptophyta > Magnoliopsida > Myrtales > Myrtaceae > Eucalyptus > Eucalyptus pauciflora. The sequence continues at coordinate 4,010,222 of VMYD01000024.1, read as the reverse complement.
GTCCAAGATTTCTACCCATATTGTAGTAGATAAAAACCTATATTATTGGACCTTCTGGAGTCATGGGAAGCTTCTGTAACTTAATCTGGCCTGTTTCACAAAATCGTTTGTGCGCTTAGTTCAATCACTTTCCTTATATCCCTCCCCCCATAATAATAATAAAAAAAAAAAAACTTGAAAGTCCGCAATACAAATCAATCTTCCGCCCATTGTGTGATCACTTCCCTTAAATTTTTTTTTTTAAATCTTTATGGTTTTTGTTACAATGCGCATAGTCAGTGTGGTTTGTATGAACTGCCAAGTCAATGATCAATTTTTTTCATTCTTCCGGTCTTGCCAACTTTTAATGAGTCACAATGAGGATATTTCAATTCAAAATGGATTTGAGCGATCTAAGCCGTGTGGGTCATGCAAATCGCCAGCTAAAATGATCCCGTCCATAGTGAACTGAGTTCACACTGGACTGTGTTGAATTCTGCGAGTAAAGTATGACGGACATGACTATAGGCAAATGCTTTTAAGCCTAGATGTTCGATGGTCTCTTGATTGATTGCTACCAAATCTTAAAAAAATTCTCATAGTACAAAATTAGTAGCACCCGTTAAAAAAACTACTGACTCGTCGGAAATTTACCATCACATTGTATTACCCTGTGCTCTTTAAGATGAGATTATACAAGAATAAGCACCCCCCCGGAGACAAAAACACAGTCATGAATGATTGCCCAACTTGCCGAGATAAATGATTGCATATCATACAGAGACAAACCAAACAATGTGACAAAAATCGACAAGTTTGATTGAAAGACATACGGTCCCAAATTGGTCTTTTGGTGGGAAATATATTTAAAAATATTCTAAATTTATTATATTGATATTATTTGGATTAAAAATCTTTTAACTGAAATGATTTAATTTTATAAATTTTCATATTGATATTATTTGAGTCCATCTAGTTAATTTAAGTTGAAAATTACTTATATAGATGTCGACCGTCCTATAGAGGATAACCCTTCGATAGAGAAAGAAACAAATTTAGAGCAAAAATATCCAAAACCCCATTATATGCTTACACTACACCTTGAATAAAAGTTAATGAAATTTTTATAAATTAAGAGCGAGCTTATACAAAAAATGGCACCAATTCATGATTCGAAGTTGAGGACTGCTTGTAAAGATTCTCACATGCCCTCCTTTCAAGGAAAGAACACGTAAATTAGAATTGACTTAATTGGTCACTCAAGTCTCCGGTCGAAGGTAATGTTTGAAGAACCAACTAAGCTGGTATGTGATTCCAGCATATCCAACCGTTTGAGCCGATCTGGTTTGAATAAAAAGAATGTACTAAGAAAAAGAAGCAACATGATGATGATTTTTTAAAAGTCACGTTTGAAGAATTCGTAAGCTTCGAAGGATGTGAGGTGCAGTGTAATGGGTAAAATTGAAATGTGTCATTTTCTTTTTGTGAAGAAGCAATGCAAAGATGAAATTATCATAAGAGGATCGTGTTTGAGAAGAAAATCAAATTGTGTTTGAGTTTCGAAAAGCAACTCATAGCGCGATCCTGTCCACCTTGTGCCAGATGAAATAAATTGCAGGTGACCCCGGGCAAAGACAAAACAAAACGAAGGTGGAAGGCAGGTAATTGCCATTGGTTATCGCGTTTGATAACGAGTTATCGTGGAGCGGATCAAAGCTGTGTCCGAATTCCGAAGGCGCAGAACGTTCGGATGAATCACATGTGCTTTTGTCATACACGAAATGTTAAAGAAGGGTAAATTTACCTCTTTAACCCTCCCCTTTTCCATTCCCTTCCTGTTAGTCGGCAAGAATACCCCCAGGCGCATCGTAGACTTTAAGGATATGTTGTCTTAGTTCGTTTGTAAATGGGCCACGTGGCCACACAGATCGAGGAAGTGAAAAGATATCTCGAAATGCCGTCTGGCGAGGACAGAACTCATCACGTGGTTCTGTTCACCTAGTCCAGATAAATAATTGCAACTGCTGCAACAAAAACAAACAAAACACGCCAACGATGATGGTGCAGGCGTGGGTCCCATGAACCGTGATGCTTTCCTCAAACGATGAGCTCCCCATAAGATTCCCTTTTCTCTCCAACGAATGCATGGAAAGAGACCAACGATTTTTTTTCTTAAGCCTCGATTCAAAGTAAAATATTATCTTAAGGACTTAAGTAATAATTTCTTCATCGCCACGTGCATCTTCCCATACTAATGCGCACACCAGAATGAATATATATTTATTAATCACTTTATATTTGAAAATATCTAAACTAATGAATCTCCATTGCTACTCTAATTAATAACAAGCAAATTCTATTTGACCACATGGACTCATGATAAAGCTTTCGTTAGTTAATTTGGGCCTTTTTACGTGAAATGAGTTTCAATGATTTGATTCTTAAAGATTGGGTCATGTGTGCTAACCAAAATTGGATGGCATCATGACATCCTAAACAATTGGGGGTTAGCAACCTCCACGCCTCATGATGTTTTTAATTTTAGCAAGTGCTATCATATTAATTGGCTAATTCAAAATCTCACTAGCTGCCATGTCAAGAGAAATGAACATAGAACTTTTTTAATTCATAAAATTTAATGGAAGTTAAAGGATCTAGACAGCACATAGCTAGCTTCTCCTTGAAGCTCCTCGTCCAAGACATAAAGTGAATAGAAGAAACCCAAGCCATCTAAATGGACTTGTAAAATATTTCCCAAATAAGCATGATTGCAAGCGTAATTGCAGGACATTTTGCTTAATTGCCATTTTCCTATTCGAGCCCCTACGCAGATCGTCCAATGCATTCACCCTCTTTTTCCGAATCCCAAGGACATAATAATATGTAGACTCCAAGACATCTAAAGCCAAAAAGAAGCACACCCCAAATGTCAAAATTTAACACGAGTAGATAAATAGATGCCAAAACTTTTAAGATGTACACTTAAATGTCACTTTAAAAAAAAAAATTAAATACTTAAGTGTCAACTTCAGTACGATTTGCATGGCAAAATTGATAATGGTTGTTGGGAATCTAATGTGGCTCATCAGAAATCCGACGTGATTCATTTTTGGCACTTAAGTGTTCCTTTCTATTTCAATTTTGGCACTTAAATGTCTATCCATGCTAAGTTTTGACACTTCAGATATCCGCACCTCTCCTATGACGCTTGAACCCCAAAGGAAATAAAAGAGAAGAGCATCTTAAGTTGATCCATAACTAGATGCTGAACAGTCAAACTGATATGCTAAAGAAATGTTTTCCATCCGTGTGGGATCCAACCTATCTAATATAACTTCTGTCCTCCCAAGTTCCTCAAGCATCCGATTTCTTCTCCACAAGAACACAACTGCAATTGGATCACTCTTCAAGAATCCATTGATAAGAAATTAAAAACCTCTAAGCAAGCTCAAATTAAGGGGGAATGCAACCAAGCAAAAATCTCTTTGAATCAGTCATTCATTGGAATTATGAACTACTTAACTATATTAGTTTAGGTTTCTCATGTGATCGCCTAAAACTTGATTAGAAGTCTACAGGCTGGTTTTGACATGAGTTGAAGTGCTATGGCAGAAATTTTGGCAGATGAGAGTTGCTTCATGTGAAGCACACGGGTCAAAAAGAAAATAGCATAACGTACGCGTGCAAAGACTCTCCTAAAAGTGTTTTCTGTGGCACAAATGAGCCTTCCCGTCATAAAGTAATTCAGCAACACTCCGGCATTGAAGGCACAAATAACAAAGATTAACCATTAATGGATATACCATATGTTTTCATGTCTTAATTTCATTAGCATGAGAAGACATAAAATCAAGTTTTAATACAAGTTGCTGAAAGTTCACTCCAAAAATATAAGAAGAATAGTCCGAGGAGAATGGTTATGCAAATTCAGAAAGTCATCGATTGAAGAAGAATGTTACTAGTTGCCAGCTAATCAATCACGAAACCTTAGAAAAATGCTGTAAAGTTATATTCGGTGCAGGTGCCGATGGTTTGCCCTTTATTTTCGGTTGTCCACTGCAATTGTGTCTCCTCTCTATGTACTTGTGCGCTCGCATCACAAACGGGTAAAAGCACCGTATCTTTAACATCCATAGATATCGACTAGTAAGAGTTCACATGATTTTGACAAGAATACACGTCAACATCCTTGAATAATCAGCAACCTGCACTAGGGTTCCTCGAGTTGAATGGTGTTATCGGGCATGCAGCAAGCCGTGTCCTTTGTGGTGCAGTTAGCATTCTTGTCGTGAGAATTGGGGCCTTTGTTGCTTGAGAGGGAGGATTCACATTTCGATCTACTCTCTACTGCATGTCAAGAGATGTGATAACCCACCATCTTCCAAAACTTGAAGAAAGACCTAATCTGACAATCCATCAGCAGTTCACTTCTATCTTTTTATGCATCTCCCTTTTGTTGCAACTGTCCTTTTAATCCCTCGTTACTCCTCGTTTGTTTTGGTTTTTCATTATGATCACCTGATACTTCCTGTTATCAACAGAAATGATCAGAATATTTTATGTTATTGTCTCTTAGTTTTCTTGAGTGTATTTTTCTTTTCTTTTATTATTATTTTTTCACAATTAATGTGTTGTGCATGTGCTATGTGGAGTTGACAATTGGCGACTTCTTGCCGTCTAATTATAGTTTATCTAATTAACCATTCATAAAGGAGATTCCAAGAAAAATTTCTTATTACGAGCATGGCAGCCTTTTTCCTTCCACCTTTTTCTATATTGTTAACTTTTTTTGAGAACTCAATATAATCCTCAAATTAAAGTAAACTAACAAATATTTGCTAAAATAACAATAAAAATTAGATCATTAGATAAAGCTCGCAAGAGAGCAAGATCGCACATGCTGGTATGCGGCAAGTAATAACCACTTTCACATGTACATAGACACATTGTCTATGATCCAATCTTAACCTTATGGTAACACTGAATGAATCTATGTACATTATTTTCTCTTGCGTCTCTTCAACGCCAAGACCAGCAAAGCAGGCCCATCCTCTGTACATGGAAGATATTTTATTTGTTCTGTCTGGTAATTGGACAAAAAGGCCACGCAAATCGAAGCGGAGGAAATTCAGAAATGACGATGATGGAACTCATCGCTGTGGATCTGTCCAACTTGTCCGGATCAACAATTGCAAATGACCAAGACTTTTTCTGTGCCTCTGAATCACACCCTGACACGAATGGGACTAATGTTTCTTTTTCTCAGCTACGAATCTTACACAATAAAATAAGATCATTTATTAATTACTCTATGATCCAAGTTTTCCAGCTATATTGTAAAAGATTAGAAGCCTATTTTATCGGACCAAATAGACTCACTTCTGTTAATTAATTTATTTCCTTTCACGAGAATTCAATTTCATTTAGATCATTTGAGTGTTCAATGTGATCACTTCCCTTAAATTGAACAAAAAAAAAGGAGCTTCAAAGTCTACAATACAAAACAATCTACAACTTGCTATGTGATCACTTCACTTATATCCCAAAAAAAAAAAAAACATTACGGTTTTAGTTGCCATGCACAAAAGTTGGTGTGGTACTTACCAAGTCGATGATAAATTTTTTTATTCTCCCCCTATCTTACCAGCTTTTAATGAGTTAAAATGAGGATTTCCAGAAATTATTGTTCAAACTCGGTTCAAAATGGATTTCAGAGGTCTGAGATGTGCAGGTCACTCAAATCGCTTGCTAAAATGATCCCGTCCATAGTGAACTGTGTTTAGACTAGAATGGATTGAATTTTGGGAGTAGATTATGATGGCCATGACTATAGGCAAATGCTTTTAAGGCTAGATGATCGATGGTCTCCTCGCTATTTAATACGGGATCTTCTTAAAAAATTTCCATCTAAACAAAATTAGTAGCACTCGTTAAAAAATTACTAACTTGTCAGAAAATTACCGTCACATAGTACTATGCTGTGCTCTTTAACATGAGATTGTACAAGAATGCCCCACCTTGTAGACAAAACCACAGTCATGAATAGTTGCCCCAACTTGCCCAGATAAATGATTGCGTATCGTACAAACACATACCAAACAAGACGACAAAAATCAAGAAATTTGATTGAAAGACGTATGGTCTCAAATTGGTCTTTTGTTAATAGACGTTCTCATGTAATTGGTTTTTTCTGAAAAAAGAAGAAGTTTTAAAGTTATTCCATTAATGTCAATTTTGTCACTCCAAATTAATTATATATCATTTTACATGGATATCAATTGAATTCATCCGGCTAATTTAAGTTAAAAATTACTAACATAAATACTAATCGTCCTACGTGATGTAATCCTTGAATTTTTTTTTTTTTTGGTCAAAAGGAGAGCATCATATATACTTATTTAAAAGGAGTCTTACAAGACAAATAGGGACTAATGTCCGAACATAATAGCTTCCATAAAGACATAGGAGGAGTATTCCACCAATTAAGAGGGAGTTTGTTTGCTCGGTGAGTACGTGCTATCCAATCTGCGGCAGAATTTTCTTCACGAGTGCAATACTTTATCTTCACATTAGGACACTGGTCCAATTCACGTCTGCATCTAAGGATAGTTTCATTTTGGGTCCACTGGATTTCGGCCCGGCCCATAATTTGTTCAACGACAGGAGAACAATCACTTTCGCACGTCCATTGAAGTAGTTGACTATGGAAGCCTCCCACGTGCCTTCGCTGAAGGTCTTTGATATAAAGAATACCGTGTAATATTGCTTCGGCTTCGGCTTCTTTTGAGGAAGAAACCCTAGACGTACAGGCAAAACCTTCGAGCACCTGCCCTAGCGAATCCCTCACAAGTCCAGCAACAGAGCAAAGAAACTCACCCGGAAGCCAAGACGCATCCACATTCAGCTTGAGATCTTGTCGATCCGGTGGACTCCATCTACCAGGTATGCTTCGATTAGGGTGTAGTCGCTTCTGGGTTTTCTGTCCTCGAGTAAGATGGAAGTGCTGATCTTGTACATTGTTCAGTAGATCTGCAGAGTTGGGGGCTTTTGCTCGGAAGATCCAGCCATTTCGTTCCTTCCATATATGCCAGAGAACGAGGCCGATGAATTCTCGATCAGGTATGTCCCTGGTCGCTTGGAAAGCTTCCGTAATCCACTGGTCTGTTCTTCTAATTGTGTTTGTGGGACTGAGTCCGCTGAAAATTGGACTCTTCCATATACCTCTTGTCCATTTACATAAAAAGAACAAGTGCTCAGTTGATTCAACCTGCGTATGACAAGCTTGGCATAATGGGTCATGAACGATTTTTCGTTTATGTAGGTTTTCTCTCGTGGGAATAGCGTTTTGACAGAGGGCCCAGATGAAAGTCTTGATTTTTGGTGGCACAGCGAGGCTCCATATATTCGTCCATAAGGTACGGGGTGGTTTGAAAGAGCAAGAGGCTCTGTTCTGGTTTTTTCTTGTGATGTCTGAATGTGCTCTATTGTAGCCACTCTTAACAGAGTATATCCCTGAATTATTACCTGTCCAGACAAGGTAATCTGATTGCGGTTGTGGGCTTAGTGGGATAGCTAAAATTTCATTCACGATACTTGAGTTGAAATTCTGTTGAATCTTTTGTACATTCCATTGTCGGGATTCTTCCTGTATAAGCTCAGATACCATCAAAGGTTCTGATGGATTAGTTTGTCCTCCAATCACCCCTTGCGTTAACCACTTATCTTCTCGAATGCGAATAGATTGCCCGTTACCAACTGACCATTTGATGTTTTCTTTGATAATGTCTCGGCCAAATACCAAGCTACGCCATCCCCATGAGGGGCGTCTGCCCGTGCCTGCTGTCCAGAGATCCCCATTCGGATAATATATGCCTTTCAACACTCTACTCCACAGCGCAGAGGGAGAATTGGATAGTCTCCAGACCTGCTTACCCAACATGGCACAATTAAAGGTAATCAGATCCTTGAAGCCCATTCCTCCTTCATCCTTTCGAGTTTTCATCACCTCCCAGTTTTTCCAATGAGTACCCCTCTGATTATCGCCTTTTTGCCACCAGAATGATGCAATTCGCTGTTCAATGGCTCTGCAAACAGAAACTGGCAGCTTAAATATGGACATCGCATACATCGGGATGGACTGAACAACACTCTTAATCAACACCTCCTTCCCAGCCTTAGTGAGTAGTTTCTCTTTCCACCCTTGTAGCTTTGTGTTAACCCTGGCTAATATCCATGCAAACAGTTCTTTTTTCGATTGACCCCAGTCTGTGGGAATACCTAAATACTTCCCTGTTTTTTCAATTACAGGAACTCTCAATTCCTTGGCCAGATTTCTCTTCAAAGGTAAGGGACAATTTGCACTAAAATACACCCCTGACTTGTTTAAGTTGATTGCTTGTCCCGACGCATAGCAATACTGTTTAAGTATCAAAGCCAAGTTTTGGCATTCCAAAAGAGTACCTTCCATGAAAAAAATTGCATCATCTGCGAACATTAAATGTGAGAGTTTAGGACACATTCTGTTTATCTGTATACCTTTGATGCTGCCATCTGTGATTGCTTTGTTCATCAACCAAGTTAGGACGTTTGAAACCAAGATAAATAGATAAGGCGACAGGGGATCGCCTTGTCTAATTCCTCTTGAAGGGTGGAAAAAAGGGGTGGGTTCTCCATTCAGCTTCACACTAAAAGATACTGTAGATACACACTGCATTATAAGTGTTACCCACTTTTCACAGAACCCCATGTGCAGCATGCAATCCCGTAAAAAATCCCACTCGATTCTGTCATATGCTTTATGCATATCTAATTTAAGTATGGCCTGATGTTTTTTCCTCTTTTTAGTGATGCGCAACTGATGCAAAACTTCCTGTACAATGAATATATTGTCCTGTATCTGTCTGCCTTGAACAAAGGCACATTGCTCCGGTTCAATAATTGATGGCAGCCACTTCTTTAGTCTGTTTGCTAGGAGTTTTGAAATTACTTTATAACTGAAATTGCACAAACTGATGGGTCTGTATTGGCTGATATTCTCAGGGTTTTTCACCTTGGGGATCAATGTGATATGTGTCTGGTTCAGGAGGGGATCAAGAGTACCTGTCTGGAAAAAGGTTTGAACAAGCTGCAGCAGGTCATTATTTACAGTATCCCATGATTGTTGGTAAAAGATGCCACTGAAACCATCTGGACCAGGTGCTTTGAGTGCGCCCATCTGAAATACAGCCTCTTTGATTTCCTCCATCAGAGGTACAGCCACTAGATCTTCATTAATATTCTGTGAAATAGGTGATGGGCATTGGGTTAGGATAGGCTGGTACTGCCTTGGACCCTCTGTTTTATATAACTTTCTGTAAAAAGACAGAATATGGCTGCGAATCGTTATAGGATCTCTACACCAGATGTTTTCTTCGAATTGTAGCATAGTAATTCTGTTTCTCTGTCTCCTCTGTATAGTTGATGCATGAAAAAATCTGGTGTTTTTGTCACCCCATTGCAGCCACTTGATGCGTGACCTCATACCCCAGAATTGTTCCTCCTGCCGGCGCAATTTCTCTATCTGATGGATAATGCTCTGCTTTTGCTTTTTACTGATGTGCTGGTCTGGCTGATTCGTAAGCTCTGTTAGGGCCATAGTTAGTTCTTTTATCTGCGGCCTAGCATTGACAAACTTTTCTTTGCTCCATTGTATCAGCATTTTTGAGGTCTTCTGTAATTTTTCTGAAAGAGTGCATGGCTGAATGGTTTTAGTTTTCCATATTTGTTGGATAGCTTCATGATATTCCTCATGTTCTGTCCAGAATACCTCTAGCTTGAAGGCTCGTTTTATCTTCTTCTTCACTGGATAAAGTCGAAGAATCAGAGGGCTGTGGTCTGATCCAATAGCTGGAAGTGCTTGGACTGCAGCTTCGGGAAAGGTTACTTGCCACTCCAAGGTACATAAAGCTCGATCTAAACGTTTCTTGACAAGATCTTCCCCCTCTCTGTTATTTGCCCATGTATATGCACACCCATGACTATCCATATCCATTAAAGACAGTTCATTGATCATGTTTCTAAATGCTGCTATACGACTATTGTCAGCTTCTTTTTTTCCCACTTTCTCCCATACATACAGAATCTCATTAAAATCTCCCATGCAGATCCATGGGCAGGAATGATGGGGTTTGATGGTTGCCAACAGTTGCCATAAGGTCAGTCTCTCTCCAAAATTGGTAGATGCATGAACAAAAGTAATTTGCATAGTTTGCCTGCTATCTGGATCAGTACACTCCACATTAATAAAGTGCTGTGAGCTATCTTTCACCTTCAAAGATACTTCCTCATTCCACATTAGAGCTAAACCCCCCGCTGTGCCTAAAGGATTCACTAGAAAAACTTGCTGAAACTGTAACTTTTTGCAAACTTTTTCCACCATTGCTTCTTTATTCTTAGTCTCCATTAGAAAGATTAAACTAGGCCTTTCTTGAGCCGTTAAGGCTTTTAGTTCTTGGATTGTCAAGGGATTGCCCAGCCCCTGACAATTCCAACTAATGATTTTCATGGCGTCGCTGATGGCTTATTAGGGCTAGCCACCAAAGCCCATTCTTGTCGTTCTGCAAGCAGTTGCACAGGGGTTTCCAGGAGTTCAGTATCATCAATCAAGAGAGGGATATTCTCAGCTATACACTTCTGTTTTTTTGCCTTCTGAATCTTCATGTTCTTCTTGCTACATTTCCCCACTTTTGATAAAATCTGTTTGCCAAAATCTCTGGCTTCAGTATCATTCACTCTTACAGCTTGTTCTATCTCTTTACTGTGAGAACTATCGAGCCTTCTTTTGCTGCATGCTTCTGGTTGCATATCAGGAACTACCCCATGAGCTATGACATCCATACCACTAGATTGGGAAGGTGTAACAAGTACTGTCTCTTCCACTATAAAGTCTTCTTCCATTTTACCATAAAAAGTTTCCCAATAGGGACTATGCTCACATGCTTCTGCCTTCAGCCAGGGCCCGTAGAGTCCTATATTGTTGTTTGCCCAAGGTGATTGCGCATAAGGAATGTCCCCACAGTCAGAAGCGTAGTGCCCTATTCTCCCACAAGAGTAGCAATAATGTGGAAGACGCTCATACTTGAATTCCACCCAAATCCATTTGGAGCCAATATTCAGAATTGCTCCCGATTTCAATGGAGCATTCAGGTTAATTTCTATTCTCACTCGATCTCCTTTCTTTTGATGGTTCCCTATTGTGTCTAATTGAACATCCATAACCTGCCCAAGTCTACTTCCCAGGTCTTTTAAGACTTGTTCTTCTTTCCAGCCAGGGGGAATGCCATTAATACGCACCCAGAAAGCAGCCTTAGTAAAGTCATACCTATGCTCTGGGATTTCAGGCTCGCATTGTCTTAAAACTAGCAAGTTACTAGAAAAAGACCAAGGTGATGTCTTAAGGACCCTCTCTTTTTCCTCTTCCGATTGAAACACAAAGGTAAATAGCCCAGGTTCTTTTTGCGAACAGGTTACAGAATCAGATTTCCATGCTTTTTTCATTGTGGACAAAAAGGCTGGGTAATTGACATTTGGTTTGGAATAGAGCTTGCCAAAGAGAATGCGCTTGAATAAAAGACGAAACAAGTGTAAGGAAAAGATATCCAAATCCCCATATATGTTTACACTATACCTTGAATAAAATTAACGAAATTTTGTAAATTAAGAGAGCTCTTGTACAATAAAGAGATTTTTTTGCATGTATACACCAATCAAAGTTGAGGGCCCCTTATAAAGATCTTCGTGTGCCCTCCTCCTTTCAAGAAAAAAAGGGGTGAATTATAAATCGACCACTCCGGTCTTTAATTGAAGGTAATGTTTTGAGAATCATACCGAGCCGATAGTGATTCCACTAGGTCCAATCGTTTGTACTGATCGGGGTTGGAGTAAAAAGAATGTACTAAGAAAAAGAAGCATCATGATGATGATTTTGAAAAAAGTCACATGTGAAGTATTCGAATGCTTCAAAGGATGTTAGGTGTTGCACAATGAGTAAAATTGAAATGTGTTATTTTATCTTTTATAGAGGAGCAACAGAAAGATGAGATTATCATAATGGGTTTATGTTTGAAAAGAAGATGAAGTCTTGTGTTGAAGTCTCAAAAAGCGGTACAATAAGATGGAACTCGTCGCGTGGTCTTGTCCACCTTGTCCCACATGAAATAATTGAAAGGGACTCTCGGACAAAGACAAAACAAAATGAAGGTGGAAGGCATGCCACGGCTCTTGCGTTTGAGAACGAGTCATCTTAGAGCATATCAAAGTTGTGTCCGAATTTCGAAGGGCGGTACGTTTGGATGAACCTTAAGTGCCTGTTAAATACGAAATCTTAAACGAGGCAAATTTACTTCTTTAAGCCTCCCCTTTTCTATTCCATTCCCGTTAATCGGCAGGATATATTTTCTTAGTTCGGTTTGTAAATGTGCCACGTGGCCGCACAGATCGAAGTTAAAGGGATATTTCGAAATGGCGAGGATGAAACTCATCATGTGGTTCGGTTCACGTTGTCCAGATAAATAATTGCAACAGCTGGAACTGAAACAGACAAAACACGACTACAATAATGGTGCGGGTGTGGGTCCCATAAACCGTGACGTTTTCCTCAGCAAATGAGCTCCTCCTAAGACTCCCTTTCTTATGACCAGGAAAAAAAAAAACAGACTCCCTTTTCTCCCCAACAAATGCGTGGAAAGAGACTAACGTTCTTTTATAAGCCTCGATTCATACCAGGAAAAACATTATCTAAAAGGCCTAAGTAATAATTTCTTCATCGCCATGTCCATCTTCTCATACTCGGGTGCACAACAGAATATACATATATATTTCTTAATTACTTTGTGTTTAAAAATATCTAAACTTATGAATCTCCACCGTTGCTTTAGTTGATAGTAGGCCAATTCTATTTGATCATATGGGCTTATGTGAAGCTTTTGTTAGTGAATTTGGGCCTTTCCAGGTGAAATGAACTTCACTTAAATTGTTTGATTCTTAAAGATTGGGTTATGCGCACTAGTGAGAATTGGATGATGTCATGACATTCTAAACAATCGGGGGTAATCAACTTCCACTCCTCATGAACATGTTTTTAATTTCAACGAGTGTTATCCTATTAATTGGCTAATTCAAAATCTCACTAGCTGCCATGTGAAGAAAAATGGACATATATTTTTTTAATTCATAAGACTTAACAGAAGTTAAAGGTTCTAAACTGCACAAGGCTAGCTTCTCCTTGAAACTCTTGGTCCAAGCCATAAAGCGAATAGAAACCCAAGTCATCTGAATGGACCTGTAAAAAATTCCCAAATAAGCATGACTACGAGGGTAATTGCAGGCCATTTTGCTTAATTACCATTTCACGTTCGGACTCCTACGCAAACGTATGATCGTCCAATGCATTCACTCTGTTTTTCCAGAATCCCATGGACACAGCAATATGTAGACTACAAGACAGCTGAAGCCAATCCATCCCGGGTAAAGTGTCGTCCTAGTACACTTGAACATCAAAGGAAAGAGAAGAGGAGCGTCTTTAGTTAAAAGTTTAGGTTTGGTCATTTATTTGTCATAGCTAAATTCTCCAAACAGTTGAAAGTGTTATGGCATGCCTGTTGGAGCTCAAATTAACTTATTGGGCTTCGGAATTCGAAAAGAACAGAGTAGGCCCAATACATGGGAATTTACGTAGATTAGGCCGAACGCAAACAATTGACAAATAGAAGTGTTGAACGATGCAACAGGGGAACTTGCTACGGGAGTTGACTCTAGCGAATATATCGGCAAGGCCGAGCGGTTATCGATAAAGAGATGAGGCTTCCGGAACATTTTAAATATCAAAATGATAACAGCTAAATGTTAAGTATCTTTTGCCAAAATTGACAATCGATCATTTAGTTTTTAATTGTTATCTTTCATTTTATCGCACTTTTACATTCAATCATATTTTACTTTTCTCTTGTTTTCCTGCATTTTACTTTTGCCAGTAGTTTAGATAAGTTGCTTTCTTTCTGGAGCCACACAGAACCTATCACAAACAATAAAACCAAAACCTTGCCCCTTCAGTGAAAGATTTTGTCGAAGGAACATTTCCCCGGCGAACAATGCCTTAATTTTAGTGATAGCTATTTTCTTAGATTTTGCAGTTTAATCCCAGGAGTTACCATACTTGTATACGAAATTATGTGCAATCATGTCTTTTATTTTATTTTCTAATTTAAATTTTCTTAATGGTGGGTAACTATATCTATTCATTTGCTAATAATAATTATCATCGTTTTCTAATATTCAGTTATTTGCAAAATACATGCAATTAATTTTTTGTGATGAAATTTTCTAGTAGCAAAGGATATTCTTATTCTTATTATTATTATTATTATTATTATTATTATTATTATTATTATTATTATTATTATTATTATTATTATTATTATTATTATTGATTCTCCAATATCATCTATTAATTATGGGCTATCATGTCATATTTGGTTTTCAAAATTGTGAAAATCTATTAACCAAATTATGAGAGTCCGCAATTTAGGGTTAAAAGAGATATCATATCACAATAGGTACCTCTATATTGTTAAACCTTTTATAAGAACTCATCATAGTCTTCAATTTAAAGTAAACTAGCAAAATATTTGCTAAAATAACAATAAAAATTAGATCATTAGATAAAGCTCCCACAAGAGCGAGAGCGCATATGCTGCTACGTGGCAAGTAACATCCGCTTTCATGTGTGATTGTCAATGATCTAATCTTAACCCTACGGTAACACCAAATGAATCTGTGTACATGATTTTCTCTGGCCCCAGACGAGGAACCAGTGGCGGTTGCGTCTCTTTAATGAGGCAATTGACTTGTTCAACGCTCACCTTCTGTCTGACCAAGATCTGCAAAGAAGGCCATAATTCTATAGTTCTTTTGGTAATTGGACAACGTGCCCACGCAAATCGAAGCGGTGGAAATTCAGAAGTGATGGGAACGGAACTCTTCGCCATGGTTCCGTCCATCTTTTCTGGATCAATAATTGCAGATGATTTTTAAATATTTCCCGTACGTAATTAAATCCCTTGCTAGATTTTACATGCATCTCGCGTACTTTAGCGAAACTCAATAAACAAACCCTCTACGTTCAACTATTAGATGAGTGCTATATGAGAATCGCTACACACGCGTGCATTTGAACAATCGCTAGAGAACTCTCTGGCAAATACGATCAATTCTCACGTCAAAAGCTACGTTTTATTCATTTGTTTTTGTTCTCCCCCAAGTACAATGTCCCAAGGGCCTTATTTTTGGTGCCATGTTCTAAAAAGTGACGAATTCGTACTACAATTTATAGTGTGCGGTTAACAATTTACGAACACGGGGACAAGGACCGATATTTAAACGTACAGATTTTTGGAAATTAGGACACTTGCGTTTATGTTTCCTAAAAGTTGAAGAAATCCACAGAGTAATCCATTGGGGATCAAATATAGAAAAATCCTTAATTTCTCGAACCACTTTGGAAGTATGTGAAATACCAAGACTTTGGTTGGAGAAACATATCATTAAGAAAGGAGTTACGAAGCATAACCAAGTAAAAAATCACATTATCTTTGCAATTGGAATTCGTGGGATGGCAAATTGAAAAACAAAATGAAACTTTCCAACCAATTAGTGCTGTGGTCAACCTCCAGCGATATAAAGAAATATGGTCGCAAATTGGTGTTTTGCTAAAGTAATTGGTGTTTTACTGAAAGATGGTTTAATCAACAGTAAGGCCTTTAGCCAAAAATAAATTTGATACTTATGTTAGAGTCAAGGTGTTCATAGTGACAATTAATTTTTAAATGACACTTCTCTTATAAGAGCTATGTAATTTTAGAGAAGATAATATAGGTGGAAACGGAAACGGACTTCCGAGCATGTAGATCACTTCCTTATGAGTTTTATTGCCTTCGTTAAAGTAAAAGAAGAACGGAAAGTAATATGCCCCTCTATAAGAAACCTTTTAAAGAGATATTGTTCTCTTAGTAATTGGACCACATGGCAATGCAAATCAATGTGAAGGACATAAGAAATTGCGAGGACAGATTCCCGGGAATGAACAATCAAACAGAACAAACAAGGCCAGGGGCAACATTTTTTTTTTCGATCGATAAGCAATATTTCACGTGAGCACGCCATAAGATTCCCCCTTTTCTCTTACAAATGCGTGTGGAAAGAGACCAATGTTCCTTTTTCTAAGATACGGCTAGTGCAAGAAAAAACATAACCGAAACAGCTTAAGTAATAATTTCTCCATCGCTATTTACATTTCTTCATACTCGTGTGCACAAAAAAAAAATATTTATTAGATATTCAATGTTTGAAAATACCAAAGCTAATGGACGACTCGTACTTAGGAACTTCTACCTTTGTTGCAATTGATAACAAGCCTACTTTATCGACCGTGGACTCATGAAGCTTCTCTTAATTAATTTGGACCTTTTCACAATAACTGAATTTCACTTACATCATTTGAGTACTTGGTGTAATCACTTTCCTTTAATCCAAAAATAATAAAATGATATAAAATGGTTCATGAACTTTGACTTAATGTGTAACGTGAACCTACAGAGAAAAGAAAACCTATTTTCTTATTGTTTATTGTCGCCCCCCCGGGGTCTTTGCTTATTTACATCTAGTCTGTTCCGGAAAAATTACCAAAAAAACCTAAAACTATTACAATTTAAGGTCACACAATAAATGGGTTTACTAATCAAGCCCACTTAATTTAAAACTCTTAAACTCCCTTCCAAATATAACCCATAGCGCGGTCCAAGCCCATCTAAATTACTACCCAAAATACTAAAAATGAAATAAACTCAAGTCACTACGAACAAAACCTAGCCCACTAGACCAAACTGGGCCCCGCTTAATTAAGCCAATTAAGCCGATCTTATTTACTCCTCCCCATATCGTCTATTTTTCTTCTTTTTTTTTCTATTATTTCTTCCCCGACATTTCCTCCCGTCACCGACTACGCTTGGCTTCCTATTCCCAGAACTTCAACTTTTGTTCTACTCCTCACGACCAACCGAGAACAACTTCGACCACTGATTCCTATGCCAAACTCCCGAAACATGAACTGCATATGGTTCATAGTCATTCATCATTAAGCCTCCCCTTGCCGATTTCCTCTTGTTGTTGGACTGCCATTGTCAGCCACAAAGGATGAAACATAAAACAAAGTAAACGATGGCAGTGGCGGGGACGGTCAAACGACCAAACGGCGGTGCCTGTATCGCCGAATATTACAGGAACATAATAATAGAACGCAACACGTGTGGTTAACTTGATTTCGACCAAAAATGGGGACACGAAAATTAAGAACTCCCGGCTCATCCGGGACTCAAAACTCTCGTCGGACCCCTGACGTAGGACGCACCAAGACCAACGATGTCAAAATGCGGGGGTCAACGGGGGCGGAGTTCCCGTCAGCCAGATGGCCGCGAGCCATCTAGAGAAAAATTATCAACTCAGAATCGTAATTGTGTCAATTCAATTTTAAACATTTGTATTTATGTCAATTCAATTTATTTGGCATATTTTGACGGGAAATCGTTGACATGGATGCCAATCGTCCTACATGACATAATTGATGTTGATGTTGATATTTTTTAATAATTTTTAATTTTTAATTTTTAATTTTTAATTTTAATTTTCTTTTGAATTTTCTTTTCCTTCTCTTTACCTTTTATTGGACAAAGGGTTGACTAGGGTCGACGGCCAAAGGCGAGGGTATCACAACCCTCATCAGCTCTAGGCGAGGGCTCATAGGCCTTAAAAATGTGATGATAGGTGGCGATATGCTTTGCTTTGCCTAGTTCATTGGGTTCTTTAATTTTTTTGGAATTTATTTATTACTTTGATTATTGGATGTTAGGCATTCGCATGCCTCATTGTTAGTGGCATATGGTAAAAAATGGATAAAGACTACACACAAACCATTTTTTGAAACAAAGAACAAAGGTATTGAAAGGACGTTAAATCAATCTAGCGTTAAATTAGGACCAAATGGCCAAAAATAAAAAAAAGGTTTGACTAACTTGCCATAATTATAATAAGTCAAATTTTTTTTTGGTAATTTTCCCATCATTCTCGCTATAGTTGAGTGGGTGAAGAAATTTATTGCTACATGTCAAATCGCCAAGAAAATGGCAGTCCATAGCGATGTGTGCTGGGAGCACTACATTGTAAATCCAATGAAATATCCCCAGGATAATTAAGCAGATCCCCAACTAGATAAGCTGTCAATTAAATCAGAGTAAAAGGTAAGAGAAGATATCAAAAGAAAAGGTCCAAGCAATCCTTGAGAATTTCGTGGCTGCGCAAGATGAAGATCAAGAGAAGTTGAAGATCTTGAATTCAACTTCTTATATACGGGACGAGCCAATTTATCATATTATTGGTTTCCAGCAACTGCAAAACAATATCAGAATTCAATATTTTGAGAGAATCAAGGGTAACATATAAAGGACTTGGTTCATGATACTGAGTGGCACATAGTTGCTTTTGGACAACTTTTTGGAGTCTGATCACTAAATAGAGAATTGCGACTAATGCTTGACCTCTGTAAATGCGTACTACATTACATATGTCGACAGAATAGAAAAGTCACTAAGTTTTAAATAGGAGTGAAATGGAGCAGGCATTTGTTGGACTAAACATGTTAGGAATGTAGAAATAGAAAGAATAAGAAGATTCGGGTCTTTGAAGGACTTGCTAAGGATATTTTTTTAATTGTGGTACTATATGAGAGACTTGGGATTTGATTAGAGTAAAGAGAACTCTACCCCAGAATGATTTCTACAATAACATATGTCATCAAAAGAAAGCATTTACCTGATTTACTGAATTTTGTATGGATCCTCTCTTGCCGTCACAGTTCGGATGGTGGTGTTAAGGTCATCTTCCCAATGTCCTTCGTCATATTGATAGGAGAGGATTACTTTATGTAGTTTTGGTGTCCTCAAGGCACCCTTGCAGAATATAATCATCTTGGGGCACTGTGTCACAATAGTACACACCAATGATGGGAACCTAAAAGCGCAATTCGTCGGAGAGAAATTCTTAAGGCTTGGTAAACCATCAAGTGTCAGCCGTTGCAACTTGGGGAAAGAGATCTCCTCTACTTCGTTTCCATCATCTGTTACCACGTCTTCCAATGCACCACATTCTCTTAGTATTAGCCGAGTAAGGTGCACCAAACTTGTCATTGCTGAGCAAGTCCCCATATGAACTAATCCCTCACAATTCTGCACTTGTAAATACGTCAAACTCTGGGATGAAGTTAGAGATGGAAATAGGATTGATAAGCTAGGACACCGCCAAACCCACAGATCTTCAATTTGTTTAAGAATTTCAGCCATCAAGGAGCCATCTTTCCAGATGCGCCTCAAGTTCCATAGGTCATGCAACCAAATTCTCTTCAAATTTCCAAATGCCTTGAGAGGTTTTTCCCTCTCAGTTATTCCTCTACATGGAGTCACTCCCTCATGTGCAAACACATCTTCTGAAAATATCTCCTTGAAGGAACTATGTTCCACAGTAAGATATTCTAAATTGGGAAATCTTTGGAGAAAGAAGTTAGAGGGGAAACCGACATTTTCATCATGGTAGTATGCCAAAGTTAGCTCTTTGAGGTCGCCAAAGATGTCATGCTGCATCATCGCAACATCCTCCCTCGTTAATGTCAATCGCTTCAAGTGTGGAAAGACCTATGGGAATCAGTTAAATAAGGCCATCAAAAGTCCATATGGTATGCTTTTTGCCTGTTTAATGTTTAACCTTCTTGGAGCCAGAAGACCAAGCATGATGACCATTGTAGATGGGATGTTTGTTGCTAATGGTGTGCCCAATTCAATCAAAATATGTTTGGAAGCGTAAAATTTTTTATACTTTTTCAAAAACCAACAAGATAAAAAGTCAATAAGTTATAGAAGTGGGTTTGTTAATGTGATGTATGTTGGTATGCTAGTCAAATTAAAGTTGGTAATTTCAAATAAGAATTAGTAACTTTGAAGGTGTTGTAAGTTACAATATTAGATACTGGCAGATAATAAAGCAGTTAGTAACGTTGAAAATATAAAGAAATGCTGGTACTTCTCATAAACGAACAGGATAAGAAGTTGGTAAGTGATTGAATTCAATCTGCATCATCATGCGATGAATGTCGGTACACCACCCAAATTAAGGTTGGTAATTTTGAATAAAAAATAGCAATTTTAGGCCCCATCCGTCTCACAAAAAACAATTTTTAGGAGAATATTTTCAGATTTTTCTGATGTTCAATTTACAGAAAATAAACGAGTCAAGAAAAACATTTCTATCAATGGAAAAAAACAAATTCAAAAATGAGGAAAATAATTTTCTCTATCATTCTCTGTCCTTTTTTTTTTTTCACTAGACCAAGTACGCTCTCCTTAGTGCACTCATTTTAATTATTTTATTTTATTTATTTTCTCTTTTAAAAACAAAAATTGAATCTTTAATTATTTTTCTCTTTATATAATTTTCTTTTCTTTCTTTTCTTCTTACTTCTCCTTCAGCCGATCATCGGCCATGACAACAACCCAAACGAGGGACGATCATGCCCAAAGCCATTGAGGCTTGAGCCTTGCCAACCTCTTGTGAGCTCAAAGCTCGCCGATTTGGCGAGGTTTAAGCCCACCTATGGCCGACCGGTGGCTGTTGTCAGCCTACAGTCAATCATCAGCCATGACGACACCCCAAACGAGGGACAATCTTGCCCAAAGCCATCAAGGCTTGAGCCTTGCCGACCTCTTGTGAGCTCAAAGCTCACTGATTTGGCGAGGTTTGAGCCCACCTATGGTTGACCACTGGCCATCGTCGTGGCTGACGATTAGCCAAAGAAGAAGGGAAAAGAGAAAAAAAAAAAAACAGAGAAAAAAATAATTAAAATTAAAAAAATTTAAAAAGAAAATAAAAAAAGGGATACCACGAAAAATCTCAAATCAGTACACATGTGATAAATTTACCTCAAACTAATATTTTGATCATCAAAAACCCAAATTGGTAGACTTGTAACAAATTTACCCTTTGTTAGTTTTTGCTAAATTTTATTATCAAATTGCTGAATTTGGTGACATGTGACAGTTAACTGGTGTACTAATTTGAGGTTTTTTTTTTTCCTTTGTTCATCACAAGTTTAATAATTTGTAGTTTTCGTGGTATTAACATAATTTTACAGAAACTAACAGATAATAAATTTGTCATAAGATTTTTGACGATCAAAAAATTAATTTAGGATAAATTTATCACAGTTGTATCCATTTAGGATTTTTTATGGTAAAAAAATTAGTTTCGGATAAATTTATCACATGTGTACCGGTTTATGATTTTTCGTGGTATTAACCCAATAAAAAAGAATAAAAAAATTATTAAACAAAGTGCACGGACGAAAATCAAATCCAATTTTCCATACCAAATGGCGGAAAATATTTTTCAATTCATTTTTAGGTTTTAGTCAAACACTAGAAAATAATTTCTTGAAAAATATTTTCCAAAAGTATTACATTTTCCGTGAAACGAGTGGATCATTAAAGACGTTGGTAAGTCACAAGAATAAATGTTGGTGAATTATTAAGGTAGTAATTTTGGAAGTGTAATTTTTTTTTTCTCAAAACCTAACGAGATAAAAAAATCGTAAGTGGTGAAAGTTAGTTAGTATGTCAATGGGGCGAATGTTAGTATCTTAGTCAAATTATGGTTGGTAATTTCAAATAAATATTAATACTTCAAAATTGTTGGTAATCACAATAATAAATGTAGGTAGCTTGTAAAAAATTGGTGAGTGATTATAATTGGTAGATATTTTAATTTGATTGGTACATTAATAAATTGATGTTGGTAATTTTAAATAGAAGTTAGTAACTTTCAAGGCGTTCATAAGCCACAAAAGTAATTGCAGGTAATTTTGAACCATAGATAAATGTCAATAGTTGTCAAAACCTGTCAATAAATTACTAAAACGTGACTGGATAAGCAAGTTACCCATGGTATTCGACAGTTACCAACCATCTTCATGATGTACCAGTATAAAATTCTGTTCAATATCTAGAGCTACAGAACATTAGCAATTTGCCGAACAAACATAAATTTTTAGATTTTGGCAAACCAGGAAGGTCAACTTAACTAAATAGGGAAATACTAGCTGTTAGACGTGCCGGCAACATAATGGACTAGATAACATACGAGCGGATTATTAGAAGCATGACTCTCTATGCAAATTAATCCAATAAAATATTTATTTTTCTAGAGTGATGACTAGGATCCCTAGAATTTATATCAAAAGAGTATGAGCTGGAAATAATTAACTTGAATCATTCTTCAAGATTTTAACCAGTTCAGAAGTGAGGTTAGGTGAGCACTAGTAAGCAAGAAATGGTTGACAATTTCAATTTCCAAAAGAAAATAACAAGCACCCAAGTGATATGCTGATAAACCAATGAATGACAGAGGTAGAGAACTAGAGCTAGAATTAAGTATTGTACCTTTTCTAGAGAGAGTGAAGGTTGGTTCTCATTGGTAGTACTACCTTGGCAGCTTTGGATTTCAGAAGCAAATGAGAATGACTTCATTTTGCCGCAGTGTCTCACTAGCAATTCCTTCAAGTGTGGCCATGTTGGAGTATAACTATTCTTGTAGAAGCTCCTGAGTTCTGGCAACTCATCTAATGTCAGGGTGGTCAATCGTGGAAAGAAGAAATCACTTGCACTCATCCTTACTCCTTCGTCTTCACTCGCTATAATGTCCTCCACCCCACAAGATTGTACTACAAGTCTTTCAAGCTTGGTTATACTTTTTGCCACGGAGCTTGGAAGTCCACTCCACACGTGCTTTAGTTTTGGAAGTCGCTCCAAATATAGTTCTCTCAATTGAGAAGTACTTGTGGAATGAGCTCCACTCATATTTAACTCTTGGATGTGAAATACCACTTCTAAAGAACCACAATCGGTCACAGTTAACTCCTCTAGATTTTGGAATCTTGTAAGGATAGTGTCAGATGAAAATATGGATGAAAGTTTCTCACAATACTCTACTATTAGTCTCTTGAGTTTGCTGAAGGTGTTTGAAGCAAACTCATCTGTCCATATCTTCTCCACGTTATTCATGTGCGAGATGCACATTGACTCCATGCTAGGAAACGCAATCTGTTATTTTCCATCATAATTCATTAGAGTTGTCCCTCTGGCCTCTTCCATAAAGAGAGAACTTCATTTTCAAGAATAATGAAATCACAGGATAAATATTATTGATAAAATAGAAAGAAAAGAAAAAAAGATACATCTTTTAAACATACGCCACCTCTTGAAATCCATTTGTCACATTTTTTTTTTAAAGTAGAAAGCATAATTCTTTCTAATGCGTATCTCGCATTATGTTTGAGCAGTGGCATAACCCATAGCCTCCTTAGTTAAGCATCATATATTTCCCATAAACCTCCAATCTAGGCTAACTTAGATTTCACTCGTTCCAACACACACCATGCACAATTACGAATATACTCTGCCATTTTTTTGTACCATTTAGAAAATGTAGCCAGCATCTTTTTTCCCATGAACTTTTATGATTCTGAACCTACCCTGCTATGCACTTTCATTCCATACCATTAATTGCTAACATATGTGTCGTATGGTAGTAAAATGACACCGTCATTGAATTATAGATTCCATGTCACTGCAATTAAGATATTTGCATATAATATATGTAGCAGCAAATTCTCTTGCCATGCATAGCAATTATTGGTTCTTGTGGAGCCACGAATACAGAGTTGCTGAACACCAAAGCTCCTCTGTTTAGCATTTGATTGAGTTCACTATTTTGAACCCAAAAAGAAAAATATTAAGTTAATTACTTGCAGTTTAAGTCATAATCTTTGTAATTTATCTTAGGGATGATGACAGAAGGAATCCATGTAGGACAGAAAATATGATAAAAATTGCAGATTTTGAATCTACAAAAAACAGATGGACTTAACAAGTCCCGAAATGCGTAAGGAGTGTGAATATTACAGCTTGAATGATTATAAAAAAATAAATTTAGACTTAAATGAAGTACTGGACAAGTTTTAGGACTCATCGTGTCATTATCCCTTGATCTTACATTATATAAGATTTAAATTCGAGCCACCCTCTGTAGCATAGTAGAGACTCTAAATTAGTTAAGGAGCTTGGCCTCTCAGCAATATTTGTGCTTCAGTTACGGTGTTATGAAACGTTACATTAGTGTAAATTTTAAAATGAATGAAAATATTTAATTTTTTGAAATTAGGATAAGTTTAGATATGTGTTAATATGTTTATATCAGAGAAGTTTCTCATTAAATAAAATTCTATAATTTCTAAAAGAATACGATGACTAGGCATAAATCACCCCACATTGTCTAGCTCAAACCATCAGGGACAAGAATTCTAGATATGCCATTAAAGAAAACGAGTGCAAACCTTTTCGACTGGCAAAAGCGATTGCTCTCTATAGCACGTATCTCCTAGAATCGCCTTCATAGATTTACAATCTTCAATACTTAACTGTTTCAGCGAGGGCCACTCTGAAATATGCTTCTCATGACAGAAACTTCTGAGTTTTGGCATGTTGTGAATATATAGAGTGACAAGTTGAGGAATAACAATTTTGTCGGCTGCTTCTTCAGGTTTCTCCTCTTCTCTGCCAACAATGTACTCCATCTCTCCACAACCACCTAGACCGAGATATTGGAGATGTCCCAGACTTTTGCCCATAGACATTGCAAAAAGGTTTCTCAGACACGGGCAGTCCTCAACTCTTATAGAAGTTAGGTTGTGAAAGCAAATAGACTCACTCTCCCATAATTCTCTCGATTCAATTCCTGTTAGGCGTAGCTCTTCTAAATTGGGAAATATGACCTACAAAAACGTTATCTGGCTAAAGTCACAATGAATGATATAGAAGTAAAGTTGCTTACGAATCTAGGGCATCATAAAGAAGGAACCAAATCACATGAGTAGCGATACTGCTGAGAGAAAGGAAAGAGAAAGAGGAAAACCTTCTTGTCAAATAAACAATATGAACCTTTGTCAAAACCAGCAGTTCGCTCATTCATCTCCTTGCATGCTGCCGGCAGCCTCAGTATAAATGCCTTGAGTTCAGTGCATTCCATAATTGAGAGATTTTGTAGGGAGGGAAACTCATATGCACCACTTCCTGAGCTGAAACTAGTCAAGCTCTTAAGGGAACAAAGCTTCAATGTACATAAATGAGAAAACTTCACTGCCTTCAACTTTTGCTCTTCACCTTCTTCCATTGCAATTATTTGTTGAATGTTAATGCAACGAGAAACATCTAGCATCTCAAGTTTATCTAGAGTTCTCGCTGTATCCTTTGTGAAGAGATATCTCAACTCGTCGCAACAGCGCAAGCTAACATCAGTCAGACTAGGAAGACTGAACATTGCTTTGGTGCTGCTTGTCACAATCGCATTCAGCCTTGGCAGGTGCCACAACTTCACTTCTTTTAGGTTTAAGAAGGTCAAACATTTTGGCCTTTTCTTAGGATTGACATAGATATGTTCCATTAATGCTTCCAAAGAAGCACACTCGACCACCTCAATCATTTTCAGGCTCTGGAGCTTTTCTATTAAAGTTGATGGAAAAATATGAGACAGGTTTTCACAATCTTTGACCGAGATGGATGCTAGTTTGCAGAATGATTCTTTAGGGATTTCGTTGTGCCATATTCTCCTCAACCCACACAATGACAGGAGCGTCAACTCTTCCAAGCTTGGAAAATGAACCTGCATGACAAGACTATATGTTAGTTCCTTGACTTTGAACTCCTAAAAGTCCTGATTTGGATGCTCTAATATGTTAGTATATTCTCATCGAGTTGATTACCCAAGACTATCCAATAGCATGAAAAAACAACATATGCATGGAGAAGCAAGAGGCTGTATAGAACATGCTGACTGTCAGAGTTTTCCACTGGTATACCGAGAATAATTTCTATGATAAACAAAAAATAGAAAGTTCCGGAGATGTTTACTCACATTTTGATTGAAGAAGACAGGCAAGGACAAGCCAGAGTTGATACAACCAAATGCTTGTTGTAAACTTGTATCAGTTGTCATTGACTGTTGCTTTCCTTCAAATGAAGAAAAAGTCATCATTTTGGGGCATCTAGATATTCTCAGTCTTTTTAAGGATGGACAGTGAATATAGAACTTTCCATTAGAGAATGTCCTGAGACTTGGTAATTCCTCAAGAGACAAGGAGGTTAACAGAGGGAACACTAAAGTGTCCACGGTCGTAGCTTTCTCTGATTCTTCTTCTTGCTCCATAATTTCCTCAATCAATTTACAGCTCACTACTTCTATTTCTTTCATTTGCCCAAGTGCTTTAGCCATGGAAGAAGAAAAAAGAAACCTCAAGTTCTCACAGTTTTGCACCTTCAATGCCCTTAAGTTTCGGAAACACAACGCTCTTCTTGGATTCTTGTTCCATATGTGTCCCAAACTTGGTAAGTCACTCAAGGTTAATTTGGTCAATCGTGATAGAATCTCAACATCCCCATTGATTGTCAATCCTTCAAGGTCAAATACTTCTCGTATTAGCTGACATCTCTCAATGGTTATGGCTTCCAAATTCTGTAACTTTATTAGCAAACTTGAGGGGATGATGCTCAAGAGAAACATGCAATCCTCTACTTTTAGAAATTTTAGATTGCTGACATCTGATAGAAATTGAGAGTTCCATATCTCTTTCAATTTGGGCAATTCAGACAGTGTCAAGGACTCCAACCATGGCAATGAAACCTTAAGAAGCCAAGAGAATAACGTTAGGAAGGTATATGCATAGTTCTTTTTTTAGCTGGGAGGGGTGAATAGCCCCACATAATCTCATTACAATGCGTGCAACTAGAAATTATGAACGAGTGTTGTGTGTGTATGTCATATAATAGATTTAAAGATAATGGAAGAAAAAGCAGAAGAGTGATTTTTTTTTTTTTTTTCTAACTTATTCTCTCTTCATAATTTAAAAACTTTACATTTACTTGTCATTTAACTTATATGTATTCGGACTTCATGACATATATATAATAATAAGAGAGACTTTAGAATCCCTGAATTACTGGTGTTATTGAATTCACCCTCACATTTTGTGCTTTCTGCCTAAATTTTACAAATTCATGTTGTATATAATTTCTAACCAATAGCTTTAAATTGAATTGACAAATAGCTCAAAACTATATTTTCAATTCATTTGCATGTGCAATTGGAGTCTGGAATTTTTTTCTCAAAGTATTTGAAGAAAAAAAATCTCTTATCAAAAGATTGAAAGTAAACAAGGTAAAAAGAAAAAAGAAAAAAGAAGGGGTTCCTCACTATAAGATCCATGAACTAATGAATTAGCCACGACAGCACCAATGTGGGCATCGTAGTCAATTTCATCAAGGAGTTTAATTTACCTATATAAGGACCTAAGATACTCTTTCTTATTCTAAGAAAGTTTATCTATGTGGAAAGCTTAGTCATCTAGCCAAGGAAAAGAATATATCCATGAATGTATGTGTTCACATATATAATTTTGCCATTAAGAAATGATAAATGTTTAGACTACTTAAAACATCTATATATAGCATGGTGCTTATTTAACTATGTTGATAACATTAACACAAGTAAAGCACGATGTAATTAACTAATATATAATTCTTTTTCATGTGATCATATATCACATAGCAATTCCAATTTGAAAAATTAAATTTTTATTTGTCTTAATTGTCCTAGAAAGCAGAATCTCAAAGACAAATTATTTATTGCATTAGTACTCATAATTTAGACGTACATATCAAAAGTAAATTGAGGGAATTCTAAAGTCAATGCTTCGATGTGTTTATAAATGAAATATCTATATAATCACATTTGAATAAAATCAATACTTGTTAAAACAAAAAAGTAAAAGATCCAAACGTTACTACTTTTTTTTTTTTTTTTGTGGTTTGGTTGATGAATGCATATTACTTTGTAAAGTTACACAAACTTCTATGAATTATATCTCCAAAGTAAATATTTTAACAAGTCTAACCTTTGAATTTGACCCCCCCAAAAAAAAAAAATGCCTTTGAAAGGTGAGGAAATTGAAAAAGGCTATAGAAGTCGCCAACTTTTTTTTTTTTTTTGTCGATGAAGTCGCCAACTTCATTCGTGTTATTTTATTTGGCTTCCCCCAAATTTCATTAACGAGGGTATCACTAATTGAGTAATGAGTTAACCCATGCTTTAACCAAGTATATTTCTGTGACCGACAGATTTAATTGAAGGTAATGTCCATGTTTATGATCACAAATCTAATCGAAGAAGGTTCCCCCCAATTAGGATGGTCCACATGTAGAAACATGACCCTTCTATAAAGCATGAAATTTACCTGGTGCGCATCAAAAAATACGACTGAATGATCCATAGTTTCATGGAAGTTCTCCATCTTTGGCAAGTTGCGTAATGTCAGCCTACGCAAATTGCATGAATTCACTGTGGGATCATCATTTATTTCAATTTTGTCTTCATCTGCCTCGGCATCCGCAACAATTAGCTGCATTAAGTGGCATCTGCTTATTTCAATCTCTTCGAGTTGCAAGAATATCCTCGTCACGGGAAATGTGAACAAATGTTTGATTTCACCACAATTGTCCAATTTCACAATCTTTAATTTGCTTAAGGATTCTGAGGCGAGACAGCCTCGACAAATCTTTTCCAATTTGTTCAAATTCTCGAGAAACAACGATTCCAATTTCGTAAATGCAGTGCACTGAACATTCTCTGTTGAGTGAACAATGTATTGAACTGATGTGCTATTTTGAACGTGAAGATACTTCAATTCTTGGAAACCTTCAACGCACAAATCATGAATTGTATCGTTGCCACCTTGCAATCCATCCAAGTGGAGATCTTGTGTTATCCTCAAACATCTCTGCACCCAATTTTCAAGAAGATTGCCTGAATCTAGCTTGAGCTTTAAAGTTTTGGATTCTTTGTATTCACCTGACCAATCCCAAACATCCCCGATTTGGATTTTATACTTGTTCAATTTCCCAAATGGCAGGTCTCTTGAGAGATTAGCAGAATGAGGAATGGCGATGTATAAAGTGCTCAACTTTTTCATACTCTTCAACTCAGCCAGGTTGGCGTTGCTTTGCGATGCTTCATCCTCGGCCTCCCACTGATCAAAACTATCTTCCATGTATAGTTCCTCTAAATTAACCAAGCTTCCAAGCACGCCACGTTCGATAATTTTAAGCTTGGCGCACCCTCTCAAGTCCAAAAATCTCAATTCTGTTAGTCCACCTATTTCCGGGGGCAACCAAGCGATTGTAGAGTCTAGGAAACTTAGGAACTGTAATCCTTTCAGCTTTCCAAGAACAGTCACATCATCCAAATGGCAGAAATCAAGGGATAGCGACTTGAGGTTTTCAAGGAACTCAATCGACGAAGGTAGAGAGGTTAAAGATAAGCCAGTCAAGTCCAAGACTTGGAGCTTCTTCATAGTTTTAAAAAATAAATCACGAATTTTGAGAGAGGGGTTGTCTTCGAATAACAGAAGCATCCTCAAGTTTGGGCAGTCCAATTTTTCAGGGAGCTCATCAATGCCAACATAAGGGAAGGATATTGTGGTGCATTTTCTAAGCTCATTCTCGGACCATTCTTTAAACCCGTAATCCTTCCTCCCGACCAAGGCATTCCATTTCATGTCCATAAATTCATCATGCATAGAGCTGGCCACGTCAACAAATATGTCATGCATTTTGAACCGTTCCATATCATCACTTTCTAGTAACAATGAAGAGTCCTGTAGGGTATGTAGATCCTCAATCAACCTATCTCTAGCTTTTTGGATGGTGTTGCTGAATTTTTTAAACAAACCCAAACCCATGCAGTAGACAAGGGAATCCCTCGTGGAAATTCTCCCAGAGGTTAGAGCACAAACTAGGAACAATGATCTGATCCTTTCCTCTTTCAAGTTATTGTAACTTAGTTCCACATGTGATTTTACATTCGACAGGTCTCTGTTAGTCGAAGCATTCCTCCATGCAACCGAATCTTTGTGCTTCAACCCTTTTGCCAATGGAACAATCAAAAGTGGCAAGCCTCCGCAATTCTTGACCACTCCATCTACCCAGGTTTCAAACTTGGGATCGTTAACTCTATTCCCCATTGTTCTTTCAAAGAGTCTTCGGGCTTCTTCATGCTTTAACTCATCGAGTCGGAATTCTTGCTCAGAGCCCATGGCAATACGCAAAACATCTCGATTTCTTGACGTTAGTAATAGCTTGCAGCCTCTTGCTTTATTATCATCTCCACAAGGGATTCCAATTTCCTTCAACTCTAACTTCTCCCATAGATCATCTAAAATTATGAGAACATTTTTCTTAGGATCACTCTCTAATGCCTCACGCAAACGATATGCTCTCCCACGGACAGTTTTCTCATTCATCAAGTGCAAGCCTAGTACGTCAGTGATTTCTTTTTGGATTCTTTTTAGATTGGGATTGCGTGATACATTTGCCATGGCAACCACATCAAACAAATTCTCTTCTTTAACTCGCCTTTCGACATCCTCCAAAAGCTTGGACTTGCCAACCCCTCCTGGTCCATACACCCCAATCACACGCACCCTGTCATCAGCTATAGCCTTCATTACATCACCTGTGATTAAAGCCCTCGACTTTAGGCCATCTTCTTTCTTGTTAACAGGTCTTGCAGTGGAAGTGGTGGCATTGACAAATCCTATCGGAGTATTCTCATAGTAGACCTTCTCGAAGTTACTATTTTGGCTTTTCTGATGGAGTCCATGAATGACTTTAGTTATCTTCTTCACCTTCCTACCAATTGGATGGCGCACCACAGGATTGGGAAGCCACCCACGGAAGCAAGCACTTTTTGCACTTTCGCCATGTTTTAACAGGTTTTCTGCTTCCTTAGCCTCCTTTTTCACACTCTCCAGCCAATCCTCAACAGCAGTTTGAATAGGTTTTCTGTTACACCCGGCTTCATCAACAACGTGCTGTACCCTTTGCCTTGCAGTCTCCAACTCCTTGACTTCATTTTTGAGATCTTCCACGTAACTCTTGTAGAACAGCACGTACCCAAATTGGCGGCCAATGGGAGCAATCAGATACTCACCAAGTTTTGATGCAATGCCGGCTACAAAATCCTCAACCATGTCTTCCTTTTTTCCTATAAATTTCTTTCCGAACCCTTTTTTTCCTCTTGTTATGTCTCCTTCTTTTGCTTAAACAAATAGGGGCCAAAGGAACTGAACAGAGAACAGAACTAATCACTAGACGTATGAAAAGAAAGAAAGAGCAAAGTGATAAAACAACGAGAACAGTGGAACAAAACCAGATAGATAGAGAGACAGACAGACAGACAGACAGACAGACAGACTGAGGAATTTGCAGATGATCTTACGGGGATACACAATACGTTGCTGGTCTACGACGAGCAATAAAAGGCTAAATATTTCTCATTTTTTCTTCTGTTGTCCTTGTTTTCTTTTTTTTTTTGTTTCTTGACAATGGGGTCTTCGGGGGCTCCAACAAATTTTACTTCACAATTCCACGCTCTCAAAGTGTTAATGAGAGAGAGTTCAAGTGTGTCAGCCCTATCCAGCCCCACTACTCCTCCCATTTGTGATTTTCTAACATATTATATTTAGTTACTCTAATGTATTTGAATTGCCAGCAATAGTTCACATTGTGGAGAAATATGGACTATAACTCATTAGAGAAAAATTTGACTAAAAATAAAAATATAAAACGAAGGTAGAATAAGAAATTTTATTAAGTGAATAGTACAACAAAAGTGACCAACAAATTACTATAATTAAGTACCAAGTCATTCTCAGGAAATTGAGAAAACTTTTAGTATATTTTAAATAAGATAAATTTAAGCTAGTATAATAGGTACTATGCGACTTTACAATTGAAATTTAATGAAACTACTGTCATTTGAAAAAGAGTTCCCAAGTTTGTGGAGATTACTAATACGAAGAATTTGTGAATTTAATTATTTTTCCAATGATTATTTCTTTTGGAAATACAAAGGGAGATTCAGAATGATAAACTTATAAAGTATTAAAAAAGGAGAAGCAGCGGCGGTAGTGGGGGACAAAACATGATAAATAAAAAGTAAGAAGTCATGGACCGAGACATCCTTGATATTGAGTTTTATTCGATGACTTGAGACATATTTTCTTTTTGTATAAAATCATTTTTCCATGATCGTAGAGCTGATTTAATTAACAACTTATTTATTTCCGAACATAGATTTTTGTTTTTTTGGCATGAAACATAAAATTATTTTAATTAGTTATTTAACAAAAACAGAAGGGTAGAGATAGGTATATTAGTTCTTCAGTTGTTTCCATACGTCGAATGTTATTTTCGTCAGTTGACAATGAAAGATGTGTCTCCAATGAACAAGAGGTTAGAAATAGCACTATCAATCAATTTATAATATGAGTCTTTTAAGTCAATATGTTTTCGTGAGCCAAAATGGAGGGAATAATGTTAATCCATCATCTGAGCCTCTAGAAGAAATAGACGATCATGAAGAATATATAAAAGTACAATAATATTTCTAGGAGTACCTTGTCCTAGCACACAGGAGCAAGGTATAATTGTTAACACATAAAGCAAGTTCTCCATTTGAAAATAGAAGCTCCTACGAGTGCCGGTTCACCAAATAGATTCTTTCTTTTTAGTAATTGGCAAGCAAGATACGCTAGTTCACTTGGTGTTTTTGGATAAGTAACAAAAGAATTCAGACAGACCGACTATGTTGATTCGAGCAAGTGTGCAAAGGAAAATTACATACTACATTCTAAGAGCATGTTACATGGCTCAAACGAACCGAGTACGTGTCAACAGAAACAAAAGCAGGCTACTATTAAAACATAAGAACTTGTGGTAGAGATGTACTTATTATCTTGGCCATGCAACCCCAAGCGAAGACTTCATTAAATGAAATTTGTCCATTGCTGGCAACAGTATTCTCTCTACCAAAAGTCTCATGTCATATAGGTGTAGCTATGAAGGAAGAGGCCATGATGAGTTGCAAGTGGTAGCATTCATCTTTGAGGCTGCAAGCTGCAAAAGAGGTGGAATGAAGAATGGATCCGTGTGGGTGGTTCTTGCAAGTATAGGAGAGGACGGTGATTATCACCGGTTTATAAGTACCAGTGATTTAGAGTCGTAAAGCTCTCTCTTTAGCTATTCAGGAAAATATACAATCTATTATTATCTTTACTTTTTACTACACCTTCTATTTTCTCGCAATTTACTTTTTCAATACAATTTATAGTTTTCTTGCAATATTTTATTTTTATCCGCAGTTAGCTTCAGATAAATTGGAAATCCGTTAAATCCCCACTTCATGCACTTTGTGAGCGAGTAATAAAGCTGTCAAGTGATCTCGGCTGCTCTTGGCGCAATTTTTCTTTTGTCATATTTAATAGATTTTGGTGAAGTTTTAGTTTGTCTTATGTTGAGACATATTGTCCCCTTTAATTTTCTATCAAGGGTGCATCGATATTGAGAGATAACTTTACAAATCGCACTTGGATAAATATCATTTTGTTATGTGTTCTGAGAAAATTTATTTCTCACGAAAACAAAAAACTAAGAGATGCGTATGTGATCATGGGCATCCCTTGTTTTGTGTGGACACAACGAGGGTAGCAGAGGTGCCACTTACTAAGATAACTTGAGGATATCGATGATTTGCTATGATCTGGATGAGTTTCCTAGGAGCTTACTATACTCTCTTGTTCGTGGAGAAGATAAGCATTCCATTTACTTTGCTTAAACAAGTTTTAGACAGCAAGTAGATAATTATTGATCTACATTCAGAATATTGAGGATGAGGCATTGACCTAGAAAAGGATGACAAAAAGTATTAAACAGAAAAATGAAGCCAAATATTCAACATTTGTTCTATCAGTAGTTATCACATCAGGTTGTGAGCTTGAGGCTCCGAGTTGGGCCCTATTTAGTAAGATAATGTAGTCATGTTCAATTCAATGTCCTAAGCATAATAAATTACAAGGATTAATTCAGGACAACATGGACATCACTCATGTTAACATTGGGAGAAGTGCCAAAAAAGTCCTAAACCTTTTGCCTTTGTGCCGAATTAGTCCTAAACCTTTTTTTAGTGCCGATTCAGTCCTAAACCTTTTTATGTGGTGTCGATTTAGTCCTTTCCGGCCAATTTTGCCGGATTTTGCTGACTGGACGCCGGCCGGCTGACATGGCCTGATCGGCGTTGACATTGACAACTTTTAATAATATTTTAATTATTTTTTTAATATATATATATTTTATTTTATTTCTATTTTTATTTTTATTTATTTTTGTCTTTTTCCTCCGGCCGGTCACCGAACCTCGGTGACCGGCCGGAGGAAAATGACAAAAATAAAAAAATAAAAAAAAAATAAAAAATATGAAAATATTATTAAAAGTTGTCCACGTCAGCCGGCCGGCTTCTAGTCAGCAAAGTCCGGCCAAAATTGGCCGGAAAGGACTGAATTGGCACAACATAAAAAGGTTTAGGACTGAATCGGCACAACATAAAAAGGTTTAGGACTGAATCGGCACCAAAAAAAGGTTTAGGACTAATTCGGCACAAAGGCAAAAGGTTTAGGACTTTTTTGGCACTTCTCCTTGTTAACATTTGTACATAATTTGTAATCCACTGATCAAAGGCATGGTGCAAGAAAGTTTCCTTCAATCAGGAATGGGAAATATAGACCTTTGCATATAGTATGGTATTTTGTGTGTGTGTGTGTATATATATGTATGTATATTTATCTTTTTGTTATCAAATGGAGGAAGTTTTTTTTTTTTTTTTGTCGGCCCTACTCTATGCCTATTTTAACGCTCACTCTCAAACTTTTGCTCTGCCTTCTTGCAAGGCGTAGGAGTCGAAACCCACTTCTGAAACTATAGCGTCCCCACCCCAACCCCCCTGAGAATGTGGGGATTCAAACCCCCCACCTCCCCCTTCCAAGTTAGAAGGGTGGCCATTGGAGCAAACCTCAATGGTGAAATGGAGGAAGTTTGGACAGCATTAATTTGCATAGGACTCTCTCTCTCTCTCTCTCTCTCTCTCTCTCTCCCCTTGAAAAGTTTCTTCTTCTTTTTTGGATCCTCTCGCTTCATAAAAGGACAAAGCAGGTTTAAAGCAACCATGTCCAATTCCCCTTTATGGATAAAAATATATGAACGAATGGTGAGGGCCCTTAATTAAAGATTATCATATACCCGCCTTTCAAGAAAAAAAATGGAGGACTTATAGTCTATCATTCTGTTCTCTGATTATAGGCAATGTTTTAAAAACAGTACCGTAGGTTGAACTGGAGAGAGAGTAAGTATGCGCTAGTTCAACCAGTCCTACCGTTTATGCCAACTGGTTTCCAGTACATAGAATGAAGTAAGAAGAATATGCAATAAATGTAATGATAATTTTGAAAATGTTTTTTTTTTTTTTTAAATGTTTGTTCGAAACAGGTAATATTCGCATGCTTTAAAGGATCCACGTTTTGCAATGAGAAAGAATCTGTGATCACAGACTTGCTAATTTTCCAAGTTCACCATAGTGTTTTCAAGTTGCAAATTACGCTACCAACAAGAAGATGGTTGAGCATGATGTCACACAATGACCATTTTAGGGACATATAAAAGCTCAGAGAGATCAATATTGGTGCCTCTGAAATGAGTTCATGTTGCAGTTAGTTCACCAATTTTTATGCTTCTATGCTTTTTGGGATATAATCAATAAAACCAGATTACCAAACAGGGGTGAAAGTGAAACAAGCGCTGATAGGACACCAAAAGTAGATACGTAATGACGGACATACCAGGAGTGACTTCACTGTAAAGGATGCAAGAGGAGCCGAGATTTCTTGGCTGCTGGCTTGTCAGCAAGACGGATGAAGAGGAATTCTGGCCAACATCGGTCCTGACAACAACAGAACATAAGTGGACATTATCAGCACAATCTGAAAACAAGTGAACACTGTCGAGGAAGAAAGCAACGGGGAACTGAAAATTCACCGAAGAGGAAAGCTGATGGCGGAAGATGTTCCAATACCTTCGGCTTTGACTTGGAACGACTAGATGATGAAGGGATTTTATGCTCAGTTCTTGCAATGGGCCAACGATGGAGAGAGAGGATCAGACATGTAATGGCCGATAATATATTAAAACCAATCTGCGTTAAGAGCAAGCAGATCAGAAGGGAACTCTTTGAACATACTATTAGGTATATGGGCCAACGATGGAGAGAGAGGATCAGACATGTAATGGCCGATATTATATTGAAACCAATCTGCGTTAAGAGCAAGCAGATCAGAAGGGAACTCTTTGAACATACTATTAGGTATATGGGCCAACGATGGAGAGAGAGGATTAGACATGTAATGGCCGATATTATATTAAAACCAATCTGCGTTAAGAGCAAGCAGATCAGAAGGGAACTCTTTGAACATACTATTAGGTATATGGGTCAACGATGGAGAGAGAGGATCAGACATGTAATGGCCGATATTATATTAAAACCAATCTGCGTTAAGAGCAAGCAGATCAGAAGGGAACTCTTTGAACATACTATTAGGTATATGGGCCAACGATGGAGAGAGAGGATCAGACATGTAATGGCCGATATTATATTAAAACCAATCTGCGTTAAGAGCAAGCAGATCAGAAGGGAACTCTTTGAACATACTATTAGGTATATGGGTCAACGATGGAGAGAGAGGATCAGACATGTAATGGCCGATATTATATTAAAACCAATCTGCGTTAAGAGCAAGCAGATCAGAAGGGAACTCTTTGAACATACTTTTAGGTATATTAAGGACAAACTGCTTTTAGGAGCGGGATAACAAAAAATTCCATCTTTCGCTCTTCATGCTATTTGAAAAATCGGTGATTGTACAATCAATAAAAAAGGAACTAGTAGCTAAAGGGCAAGCAGCCACTTGGCCATCATCATAAGGAGAACTATTCACTCTACTTTAGGAATCCTGTACAGGTAACTGGAATCCTCGGCGATCAGGCAGAGTAATTAATTAATTAATTTCATTGTTCACACTAGTACGAGAAATTATGTATAGAGATGAAGAAATTATTACATAGACCCTTACGATTATGTCTTTGTCTTGTACTAACCATTGCATCAAAAAAGAAATATTAATCTCTTTCCACACGTTTATGAGAAAGAAAGGGGAATCTTATGGCGTGGTCATGTAAATTATTGCTCGCTATTCAGAACTTGTCCTTATTAGAAGGGAAAGTTTCGGGTAAAAACGCCTTACTTTACAGGACCCCACCGCTCCACAACTTTCACAAAGCTCGGTCAACAAAGAATCATGCCTTTTGGTTGAGTGGAAAGAAATAACTCAGAAGACCTTGACCATAATTTCGTCAATAAAGGAGATGGTTACGTGGATCTCAAAGAATAACATCATTTAATAATTAATTTCTAGTATTAACATCCTCAAACTAACGTAAGTATCGTTTGTATTTTGGCCA
The DNA here is from genome assembly GCA_007663325.1 of Eucalyptus pauciflora. Taxonomy (NCBI): domain Eukaryota; kingdom Viridiplantae; phylum Streptophyta; class Magnoliopsida; order Myrtales; family Myrtaceae; genus Eucalyptus; species Eucalyptus pauciflora. The sequence continues at coordinate 3,972,606 of VMYD01000024.1, read as the reverse complement.
AAGACTTTAACGTTAATTAAATTAAAACTTATTTCAGCAAAAGACCAATTATTTGAGAACGTCTAACAGCAATAGACCAATTTGAGACCGTATCTCTCTTTCGCTGAAGGTTGGCCATAGACCAATTTGCCCTCTCGCGAGTTCCAATAGCAAAAGACATTATTGTGTTATTTTGACTCGGTATTGCTCTAACTCCACTCTTGACGAAAAGTTTTTCCGATCTAACGGGTGCTGGTGCCACATACATTTTCAAAGTGTTTCATGAAATTAAGGCTTTTTCTGCATCTGATCCCAATAAACTACGCTGTGATTTTGTTGAGCTTTCAAGAACCATCAACTCGAATTCTCCGATTTTTCTTCCTACAAAAACCTTTCATAAAGTACTTAATATGTCCCGATATGCATCAAATCAGGGATTTATGTGCATTCATGTGAAATAGTCATCTTTAAAAGTTCAGGTATAACATGTTTTTAATCAATAAAAAAGTTTCACAGGAAAAAATAATTTTTTAAATTTTCTTTATTTAGGACGAGAAAGATTCCTTTCATCAAATAAGCACGTACCAACAAATGTCGTAGGGATAAAGTAACTGGTAACCACCTCTGTGTTGCTCTCGATGCTCTTTTCGAGTCCCGTACACCAAACTGGTACATGACTTCTTTCATTTTCTGCTTTCTTCCCCGCCGCCGCGGCCCCCCCCAAAAAAAAAAAAATCCTGCGGATTGGCCGACTTTAAGTTCAGGCATACCATGTTTTTAATAAAAAAAGATATTTCACAAGGAAAAATAAATTTCTTAATTTCCTTTATTTATGACAAGAAAGATTCCCTTCAAATAAAATTTAGAGTTCATATGAATTGTATTAACATCATCAAATAAACATGTATCTATATATGTCGAGAGGACAAGAAAGTATAAAGGATGAAGCAAGTTCAAAGCAACGATGTCCAAGTCCCCATTGGTATAACTTACATATACACTTGTACTTTACTTTGGGATCATAGGATGAAATTTTAATAAATTAAGAGCGGGCTCATCCAGTAAAGAAATTTTTATGCGCAAATACAAGAACTAAAGTTGAGGTACCTTAATTAAAGATTTTCGCCAACCCACCTTTCAAGGAAGAAAAAAAGGTTGACTATAAAGTCAACCATTACAGTGTCTGGTCAAAGGTAATGTTTTCCAACTATACCGGAGTGAGGGCCAGCAAGCAATTCCACCATGTCCAACCGAACCAGTCATTTTTAGCGACAGGTTTGAATAAAAAGAACATAGAAAAATAAGCAATATATGTGATGATAATCATTAAAAAGGTCATGTGCACGTTCTAAAGGATGTTGAGGTGTTCTGCAATGAGTAAAAAAAATGTCTTTTATCCTATCAATTATAATAGACTAGAGAATGAAGGTTGGGCTTACTTGGAGGAGCAACGCAGAGATGAATTCACTAAAATGGGTTTTGAGTTCGAGACTAAGCTTTGAGTAGACCAAGTGTCCGAGTCCTGAAAGATAGTACAATTAGGAGGATCACCTTCAAGTCTCAACTTGGAGTTATCAAACCAGTATATCAGAACAAAGAGGAGCATCTCGGTGATTTCTTGTGATCGGGAGGGTGTTCTTACTGATGCGTTTCTTCTCTTCAAGCACAACCCCCTGCACTTAAACAAAGCTTCATCTTTTCTCCAGCCCCAAAGACCGAACCAGTCGTGCTTGGTATATACGAAATCTTTGTGGTAGTTGCTTCTGTTTGACGAGGCAATTAACTTCTTAAACGCTCTCCTTCCGAGCAAGCCCAGCTAAACAAGCACTTCCTCTGGACTTCAAGGGTATTCTCTTAGTTCTCTTTGGTAATTGGACCATCAGGCCACGCAAATCAATATGGAGGATATTCAGAAATGATGAGGACAGAACTCATTGCCGTGGTTCTGACCAACTTGTCCAGATCAATAGTTTTTTGATGACCATATGACAAAGACAAATTATGGTGCAGTGTGGTGGGATCCCGTGGACCAAGACTTTCTTCTCCCATGTGAATGCGTGGAAAGAGTCTAATGCTTCTTTTTCTAAGCTTTGATTCCCACATAATAAAATAAAATCATTTGTCAGTTACTCTAGCTATATTGTAATAGATTACAAGCCTATATTATTGGACCGTGTGGACTGATGCGAAGCTTATGTTAGTTAATTTGGTACTCCTCACAAGAATTATATTTTGCTTGAATCATATGAGTGCTTAGTGTGATTACTTCCCCTAAATCCCAAAAAACAAAAGGCTTGAAAATGTGCAGTACAAAAATTTGGTTTTAGTATGTACATTTTGATTCAATCCTTTGTTGAGTGCACAAATGAGGTGAGAAAGTGCCATATTTGGCATTGGGGATAAAAAGGAAGTATTCAATGACTCTTAAAAAAGGGGGTCAAGTATCAATTTTGGCAATGGTTGGCCCCGGTTTAATACTCACACGCAATAAAGAGAATATCTAGTGCGCATCATACTAAAAGGTTTTTTTTTTTGGTCGATTTTACTCTACTCCTATTCTAACTCTCACTCTTAAACTTTTGTCCTACCTCCTTGCAGGACGTAAGAGTCGAAACCCATACTTGAAACTTAATTCGTCCTCACCCCAACCTACCTGAGAATGTGTGAATTCGAACCCCCCACTTCCCTTTTTCATATTGGAAGAATAGCTACTGAGACAAACCCCAGTGGTTTATACTAAAAGTTTGAAGTGCGAAGAATCAGAGCATTTGTTAAAGCCTGGTAACTCAAAACTTTTCAAAAAAAGGTGCATTATGCATGATTAATCAGAGGAAAGATAGTCAATCAAAAAGAGTGAATCATGCGCACCGGCCAAAATTAGATGGCATGCTGACATCCTAAATAATTGAGCATCGTCAAACTCTACCCCTCTTAAATATCTTCTAGATTTCAGTTATTGTTTCATATTAATTGGCTTAATCAAGATCTTACTATCAGCCGTCTTAAGAAAAAATGACATGTACCTTTTAAATTCATATGAATTAACAGAAGCTAAAGCCTCTAGACCACACACAACTAGCTTCTCCTAGAAACTCTTGGTCCTTCAGCTTTGACGTCTCCAATGAAACCTCCCGATTTAATATTCCATTGAGATTTCTTCATTACCACACAAACATGAAGGAACTATAAAAACTTCAATGACTATAATAAATCCAGAAAAACATTGAAAAAAAAAACTTCAGGATTCGAACTCACAGGGAAAAGAACAATCTTTCTTTTGACAGATGTGCGGCCACAGCGGACCCAGGGTTCCCCTAGTAACACGAGCGTAGACCTTGTGCTCAATGGGGGAGGCAACGTGCCAAAGGCAAATTTGAGTAGCAGCTGTGACCGGCGAGGCTTTGCAGAGGCGGTGGGACATGCTGGAGAAAGAAGGAGAGGACGAGTTTCTCTTCGTCGTTCTTCTGTAAAACGGGAAACGCCTTGAAAATTGAAAAGAGGAAGAGGTTTTTTCAAGTGGGAAAGAGATAAAAGTGATCTCAGGTTCTATTTTTTTATTCCACATCCAACGGCACATGTCATACCGTGAGTGGAGCCACTTAAGCTCACGTGCGCCACATAGGCGAAATGTAGGCAGATGATTTGAACCATTGAATATTTTCTCCACAAAAAGACAAAAGGCATATAGAAACCAAAGTAATCTGATAAGACTAGTTGACATCTCCCCAATAGAAGCATGATTGCAAGTGTAATTTCATTTGATTTCCTTAATTTCCATTTAACATTCGAATTCACACGGAAACACGACTTCAAATTCTTAATGATGTCGAATTTAGAGGGGAAAAGAAACCAAAAATACAAAGAAGATACAATGTCAGTGAAGGCCCAAAAGCCAATGTGAAAAGATATAAAATGATAATTACTAGGTAGTCTAGTGGGGACTAGATATTCAAGATGCTTTTGTTGGTGTGTGGCCCCCTTTCACCTTGATGAATCCGTCTCGACGGAGCTTAGGGTCATGCTTGTCAGTTCAATCACATGTGCCCGCGGTACCATTTTGGAAAAGTCTAATAGAGAATGGTGGTACCTTTGACGACTTGAGTGTTTTCTCTGTTTGCTGCCTATAAAATTCTAAGTCTGGTGGCTTCTAGACTCTCTGAATTATTCAAAGTTCTAACTTGTCAATTCCGTCCTCTCATCTAATTTGGTCTTCTCAGGATGCATTTTTTTAATCTATTGCTCTACTTATAAAGTTTTTCTAAGCACTTGAATTTTTGCAATAAGGAAGTATTTCTCATGGCACTGGACAAAGATGGTGCAAAATTACTAGGTCAATGAGCGCCTTTTGCTGCATAGTTAATGTACCTATTCTGATGATAGATACTTCACATTGGTAAATCGCTTCAATTCATCATCTCACACTAGTACCATCTCAAAATTTTCTGTTAAATATGCTTAGTATGCCTCTTTAGAATAATAGAAAGCACGTCCATCATTGTGATATTGTTACTGGCAATAATACTTTCCTAGCGATCCTTGAAAGTGGAGTCGAAAGTTAGGGAAGTCTGGCTCTTTTTTATGAAGGCAGGTCAATTATCCAAACTCCTACATTCTTTTAGACTAAATTGGTACAAATATAACAGATTTAAGACTAAATTGAAAAAAAAAAAAACAAAAGGTTTATAATTGAATTTACATGATCATAACAATTTTAAGACTTTTTTGGTAACTTTATTCTCTTAGATATAAATTATCTAATGAAATCCTCAGTTGCCTTTACTCCTCCCTATGAAGAGAAATGGGCATTTGGACCATTTAAGCGTAAAATTGTGATTTACATGATATATTCGAAAATGGTAACGTTATCATAATTGTCATCGAAATAGAATAGAGCAGTTTCGGTAAGGAATGATGGAATTGTCTTGATACAAAATCTATTTACTTGTGATGTTATTGCTAGAGGTAGTTTTCCCTCACTTAAGTCCCACTAAACTAAACCACCAACCGAAGCAGATGGTGAAATCACAACCGCTAGTTGTCATTTTCCACTTTAAACCCCTTCGTATATCTTCAACCATTAATGATTATTTTTTGAGGGGCATAATTGGACTCTTAAAAGAGAGAACAGCTTCTATACTTTTCCCTTAATATGCAGTATAGACATAGACATTACCTTCCTATGCGAGGAAAAAAAGAAACGCTCTGAAATTTGATTCTTAATATTCATTTTAGAACGGATCAATGGGCAGATCAATCTAACATCGGGTTTAAATATTCAAGCACCAGCACGACTGAAAAAAGAATATTAATCTCAATATAACAGGATAGAGAAGGCCTAGCTTTGGGGACTGGGCTCAAGGAGGAAATGACTGATCCCTTCTCCAACCCATTTGCACTTCGGTTTGGTCCAGTTAAATTTGGTTCTTTCCGTAGCCTCTATGCTTTAACCTCACGAAAAGAATTCTCATCTATTGGCTTAGCCATCCAGATCCCTTCTCCCAGCCCAAATTGGACCTATAATCTACTTGTTTATTCATTCTTAAAGGAGATTCCAAGAAAAATTTCTTATTATGAGCAAGATGGCCTTGTTCCCGCTACCCTTTTCTTTTAGCTAATTAGCTTTTCACTAACATCACAAGTACCATGACCTACTCAATTGCATCACATCCATCTACCTCATAGCCATTCAGACTTTCCATTCAATTTAAATAGTGTGATACGGTACCATCAAAAGTCCTTCCTCCCAATCCCCATGCAGTAAACCGTCCATCTGAATCACAAGACTAAATCACTTCTCCAATATCCATTATGGCCTAAAGTGTTTGCACCACGAATTACTAAATAAATAAGTCTATAACATCAATAGATTATAAGGAAAGAAAATAACATCTTAAGTCATTCCATATTAAAACGTCACCAAAAAGGCTACAATAAAATTGTTACAAGTGACCAGGTTTAGGAGGCAAATTAAAATATACCTGCCACTAGGAATTGTTTCTTCCCGAAGGATCGTTGTCATGCGAGGAATCTGGATTTCTGGGATTTTCATTTGAAGCTGAAAGGTCCACAAGCATCAGAATGAAATGAGATCGAGCATCAAAGAGATAAAGTTTTATAGGATAAACAAATATCCAAACGATCAAGAAAGCTGACTCTTGAGAACCACTTGATAATGTAATCAAGAAAGCTGTACTGTTGCTTCTCACAAAATTGATCCATGGAATGCTGACTCTTGAGAACCTATACAGAGAAGTTATAAAACTGAGAGGGCTCATCAGGATGAAGAGTATTAAACTATTTAAGAATGACAGACGCCTTTTCATGGCCATGATGAGAAGCTGGTAAGGTGAAATTTGCGCCATTTTTTTCTTTGTGAAGTTTCTCCAAGTCTGCCATGGTCTTCTGAAGTTTACCGTAATAAACGAGAAGCAAATTAACATACAAAAAGCCTAAGTACTACAAATTGCATTAGAGTATGCATTGACCCTATAAGTGCATGGTTCCCAGTAGTATCAAAGTCATAGCAGTCAATGACTAATAAATTCTCCTGCAACAAGTCTTACAGTATGCCAAATCATTAGTGTAGTAAATATTAGACAATATGATTGCAGGTTCTGTGTAAAACTTGTCCTTGATAACTTTGGTTTTGCAAATAGTAAGAGAACCCCCAGACTCAACTAGTCTGGAAATTCTCAGGAAAGGATCCTAATAAGAGGTAACAACAGAGTACTAGACTAAAGCAATGCAACGATATTGCAAGGAACAATATCAAACAGAACCTTTCAAGAGAGGTTTTGGAGAGCTTACATTTTTAGAAAAGTTATCTTTGTTTTCCAACTAGGAGCAGCGGAATATTATTTCAACAGCAGTCCTGGAAGCAACAGATTCCTCAGCACGGACAATCAAGAGTAACCAGGTTTCTCAAGCCTACTGGTAAATTTTTATTATGAAGCGATAGGGTCAAACTCCAACTTTGATTTGTGACTATCTGCAGAAAATAGAAAGGAGAAGATGCTTATCTAGATGGATTACACTTGTACTTCAGTGAACCCATATGCATGGAAAATGACAACACAAAAATGTGAGCCAGGAGTAAGTACCTCTGACAGCACATGGCTTCTACAAAAAACTCTTGGTCCTTCAGCTTTAAAGTCTTCACTGAAACCTCCCAATCAAGATTCTATTTAGATTTCTTCTTCTTCACATGGAAAGACAAAAGGCAAATAGAAACCCAAGTAACCTGAATGGACTAGTACATTTTTCCCAAATAAGCATGATTGCAAGTCATGATTACTTAAATGACATTTAATATTCGAATTCCTATGCAAAAATAAGATCGTCCAATGCATTCATATTGTATTTCCAGAATTCCATCAACGTAAGATTATGTAGACTGCAAGACAGATAAACCAATTTACCCAGGAGAGTGTCGTCCTACCACACTTGAACATCAAAGGCAAGAAAAGAGATGAACCCTTGTCTTAATAATTCCTACTTTAGGACAAAACCAAAAATGCAGTTGATCTATAGCCATAGTAAAAGTAGCTAGTATATAAGTTGGAGAAACTTTGCAATCAATCCGAGACCACTCCTTCTATTACTCCAAACAGTTTCTCCATTTTCATTAAATTTGAGTTAGACCCCTAGGAAGATTGACTGAAATGTGACATAGAACATAGAATTGCAGTTGGATACATTGTTCATGTATAACCAGGAAAGGCCATGCATAGCTCTGCTTCACCCATAAACTTCGGAGGGGAAAATAAACCAAAGATAGAAAAAAAAAAAACAATAATATTGAAAATCCAAAAAGAAATATCAAACTATGTGAAATGATTAAAATAACTGACACGCCCTTACAGGTACGTTGTAATATTTTGTGTCGACATCATATACATGAAACCTGAAAAGAGATAAAAGAAAACAAACAAATGGTTTTACTTGATATGGTCAAGACTAAACACAGACTGAATAAATTATACTTTGCCGTGCATGGAAAACTCACGCCAGATGCTGAACAGTCTCAAAGTCATAAACTAAAGAATTCCTTTCAATCCATGCAGGATCCAAACTATTTAATATAACTTCTGTCCTCCCAAGTTCCTCAAGCGTTCCTTCTTTTTTCCTCAACTACACAGCTACCATTGGATCGCTCTGCAAGAAACCATTGATCAAAGTTCTAAACCTTTAAGCAAGCTCGAATTTGGGCATAAATAAGGAAACACAAACATGCAAAAATCTGCAGGAATAAGTTATTCATTGTAATTATGAGCTACTTAACTATATTAGTTCAGGTTTCGTACACAACCTGAAATTTCATCAAGAGTATATATCCAAGTTTTGACAAAAGCCGAAGTTGCTAATTTTGGCAGATGAGACTTGCCGCATATGAAGCACACAAGTTACACAGAAAATAGCATGACATATGCATGCAAAGAATGTCCTAGAAGTGTTTTCTGGAGCACAAGTCTTCCAGTCATAAGGTAATTCAGCAACACACCAGTAATGGAGACACAAATAACAGGCACCAACCAGAAATGCATACATCATACACTGTGATGTCCTAAATTTTTACAAGCATAAGAAGACAGAAAATAAGGTTTTAAGTTATGTAGTTGAAATTTTACTCCAAAAGAAGAAGAAGAAGTTATTACACCCTTCTATGACAACTAAATAAAAAAGAACCAAGAAGATCCCACGTGAATGTGAAAGCAAGATGCAGAAAAAATAGAAAAAACTACATACAAACCATGGGCATTGAATTTCAAGATTGATTCTCAAAATAACACCATATGCAATGCAAGAAGTTTGTTGTTGAAAAGTTTATTATGCTTAATTTATACTAGCACTTACCCAGCTATCCTATTCGTATCTATGCTTAATCAGCAACAAGAAGTTTAGATTTTGAAAGGCGACACATAGTTCAAATAGTAACTCTTTCTGGAAAATGAACAGTGTACTGGCGTACAAGTGTAAGGCTTAGTTAGACTGTGTCTAAACTATCACCCCTTTTGACAAACTGATGCAAAGCATTCCCACTAAATATATTGTGGCATGTAATTCTTGTCATTTGCATGAGTTCCGAAAGGTCACAGCTCGAGAGGCAGACTAAAATTTTGGTTCGAAGAAAATAAAAGAAATCTCCTCAAGTCAAGTCTAACGAGGAAAACAAGAAGAAAACTCCGATTAGACCAGCGTGTTGGGAACACATGAACAGAAGTTCTTCAGATAATATAACATCAATTAGTTCGGTAGCGAGATTTGAGGAGAACCCCCATTTTGAAGAATGCTTCTTAGTTTTTCTACTAACAATCCTCTGATAGACTGGTTTTTTACTGGCCAAATCATCGTTTCGCCCGAGAAAGCAAGAATAAAATGCCGACAACGTTGACTCAGGTCTGAAGAAAACGAAGTCATCACAGTATATCACAACAGCGACGGTGAATGGATGCATGATATTATTTCACATTGAAAAAAGCGCAAACCTCAATTTGAGAGAAGAGAGCGGGTTGACTGCGAGCTCGGAAGAGGTGGTCGACGGTATCGTTGTGCCCGCCACCGCCCACTCTCTCTCTGTCTCTCTGCCTTCAGCGCGTGGGGATCGATTGTCACGTCTCGATCGAAACTACGACGGTCTTATCCGAATCTACGAAACGAACCCACGTCGAACGATCCGCTTGCACAGCGACGGGACCTGAAATTGGTTTCCTTTTGGAGGGCTGCGAATGGTGTCGGAAGCGAATCAAGGTCGAGGCTTTGCGTGTGCTCTGGGATTCTTGGAGAAGTTCGATACCATATAGAGAGATAAGAGCTCGGTTCCACGTGCGACTAGGTGTTCATTTCCCTCATTCGACGACATTCCGTAATATGATGACCATGACCAGGATGCTGCATCACCTTTGTTGAGGAAGCAGCGGATCGCGTAGAAAGGAAAGTTAGACTCGTGATGATCTGTGACGCTTCTTGCTGTAGAGAGGGAACAGCAAAGAAAACATTGGGCGCATCTCTTATGCCACCTCATTTTTTGTAATAATCCACTGATTACGTGACACGTGTCCTCGCCCCGGGGGGGGGGTGTGCAGCACCGGCCCCTCGCTTCACAGACTCTCTCTCTCGCCTCCCCGCTGGCTTCCGTCGTCCTGCCCTTTTTGTCCCTTTTCATTTATTCTTCTTAGCTTTCTGTCTCTTGTCTTGTCCTATCTTGTGCGTGTGGTCATACAGCGCCGCGCTTTTGTACTCTAGTGACCAAGAGACATAAGGGAGACTTTTTTTATTTAATAAAGTTGTCGCCCCTCCTCCCCCCTCCGTTTCTTTTCATTTTCATTTTATTCCTTTCTTTCACGCTTCCCTCTCCTCCGCCACCATCTTCTTTACGACCGGACCAATAACGCGAGCAAATTCAAGTTGTAAGAGGAACTCAAAACTCAACCAAAGCTCCGGTACCGCTGCCGGTCGTGTTCAATCATCGCACGGCCATCACTGTGACCGGGGCCGCCACCACCCTTCAATCTCGCCGGTCAAGAGTCGGTTGCTTGCGGAAACACGACGTGCAAAAGGGACGTGAAAAAGGCACGTCCAAACGAGAACGTAAGAAGCGAAGGAACAGCTGCGTGGATCTATCAAAACGCATTTCACCAACCACGAACGCCCAAAATGGACGAAGGACTGAGAATAAGCGCGCGCACTTCAGTTAGGCGTTTCGTCGAACAGGAAAGTCGCATTAACTAAAGAGGGGAAAACGAACCAACAGAGCCCCGACTCACGCCGAAGCTAACAACAATTGGCAAGCAACAACCCAAAAGCCGCAGCATACACACCAACGGGGCCGGAAATAATGCTCGCTGGACAAACGGCGAAACTCCCGACAGGGCAAAACAGGGCACGAAACTGGGGAGGTTCGGCCGAGGGTCCCTACCCGGCTCACGGCGTCGGACGGCGGACAAGCCCGAAGATCGGGGAACGTCCGTCCGTCCGCCTCGCGCGCCCCCGAGCCGAGACCCATGGGAAGCCGACGCCGAGTCGGCACAAGCAAAAGAATCGGAACACAACCTACCTACCGTGGGTTTGGTTTGGGAAGTGGGGTGACGTCAATGGATCGTCGGCCAGGTTTCAAGTGTATTTGTCACCGGAGAACACTCGCTCTCAGCCTCGCTCTCGGTTCTCTCTCTCAGATCTCACTCTCCGCCCTTGGATCTCTCCTATTCTCTCGGCCTCGCTCTCTAGAACACCCCCCGATTTCTCTTCTCCGGCTCCACCTCACAGCTCTCAGATCTCACTTACTCTCTGAAGAGCTCCCCCGATTTCTCTCTCCTTCGACCCCTCATCGCGAGGAAGGAAGGAGAAGGCTGGGCCGCGAAGTCACCGAGCGAGATGGGCCCTGGGCCCGCACGGAAAAGAGAAAAGGGGCTGGGGTTAGGCCCAGCCCCCCCAAGCCAACTTTTTTAAAAAAATTAATTAGTAATAATAAAATTAAAAAAAAATCTATTTATCCAAAATGCAGTAAAATAAGGGAAAATAAAACAAAAATAAAACTTAGTTGATGCAAATAATATTAATGCCTATGTGATGTGAAAAATCTTTTTTGTTAAAGCCAAATTGATTCCTAATTTTCTATGCAATTTTAATTCTAAATATTTAGTCAAAATTTATGTGTCAACAATATATCAAAATAAAAGACGTAGTGACTGAAGAGCTTGAGTACAACTTCTTCTACATGGGACCAGCCAATTTCTAATCTAATCAATTTCCAGCAACTACAAAATATCATTAAAATTCAGTATTTTGAAAGAATCAGAGGTAACACACGAAGAAGAAGCACTTGCTTAACGACATGGAGGGCCACATAGTTACTGTTTGACAGCTTTTGAAGACTGAATGTTGACCTCCATGATTTTTAATAAATATTCCATCTATTATTTAGTAAAACATGCACGTCGGAAAAATGATGAGAAGGCTGCAATTGGAGTATCTTTTTTGAAGATCGATTATTGATTAGAGAGTTGCGACCAAATCTTGAAGGGTGCTACATTGCAGATGTCCACGAAACAGGAAAGTTACTGAAATTCTTAATCTAGAGTGAAATGGAGCTGGCATTTGGGGGACTAAACAGATTTAGTAATGCAGAAACTAGAAAGAACAAGAAGATTCAAGATTTAAGGATAATTCTTGAATTGCAGTACTATTAGTTAGCAAGGTCAGTCGGTAACCCTTGCTGGCCCTCATGCTAAAAGAAAAAAAAATAAAGAAAAGAAAACGAAAAAGTTTTTTTAAAATATTAAAATATTTTAAAAATGTTAGAGTTAGTACTGGTTGTGATCGGAGTCCACGTTATCGATTTCCAGCCAAAATTAATTGAATTGGAAATATATTAAAATATTTAATACTAAATTGACAAAATGAAAAGGTTTATGACTGAATCAATACGGATATAACAAATTTAAGACTTCTTTGATAATTGTCTTATACAAAATCATTCGTACACATTAAAAAGTCACCGACTTGTTGGAGAATTTCTATCATATAATGCTACCTCATGCTCATTAACATGAGATTATACGAGAATGCCCCACCTCGTAGACTTAAAAGGATATTTATTTGATCACGTTGCCACAGAAATTAAAGTGAAGATATTTTCTGTTCATGATGGGGACAGAATTCCGACTTGCGCTTTTGTCGGATGCTTGCACTGATGAATATTTGCGTATCGTACGAAGACAAGCGGAATAAGGCAACAAGAAACCACAACTTTATCGACACACAACAACTTGCAATCAAGAAGCTTGCTTTGAACTAATGGTCGCGATTTGTTTTTTGTGCCTGTAAACCTTCTCAAATAATTGGTCTTTTACTAAAAGACCTTTTGATCAGCGCTCGGGTCTTCGGCCATCACAATACTTATGTTATATTCCCCTAATCATATGCTTTACTGGCAAATTTCGCTGGTGTTGAGTAGTATGCTTTGAAGACGATGGATTAATTGAGAAATATAATAAAGTTGCGCTGTGTTTGAAATTTTTGTGGAAATCTCTAGGAAAAAACTTGGGTAAGGTCAATGTCGAATTGGACTCAGAATCATTGTGGAGAGGAAAGTGCTAAGCAATGGGGAGGATCGTGAGCTTTACATATTACCTCGATCATTAGCGTGAAATCATTCATTATTGAAGATTTTTTAATTCATGCCTCATAATTTTAATAAGTGATTTAATTATTTGGGATGTGTTGGTAAGTTATTTTTATTTTTATTTTACTTTATGATAGTTGACTTTAAATTTGTGATTGATCATTTTTCTATTGATAATTTAGGGAATATGAACATGTAGACCTAGTCATCTAGAGGTCAATGAAACATCCTACAAGTGTCACGAACTTAAGTGCAGGCATTTTGCGTATGTAAATGATTTTGACTTAAAGTGGTTTGCATGTAGTTGGCAAGATTTGAACTAGTGGCTTCCAGTTATTGAACTGGAAAGTCTCATACCACTCACAATTGTAGACAAAGAACTCGGAGCAATACACTAGCATATAACATATCTTCTAGAAAAATCTTTTCATAAAATCATTTGAAAATTTTAGGGACAATGGAACTGCTGGGGCCTTTACTTCTTCAATTTGTTCAATATTGTACATGTATTCTCTTTTTTCCCAATATGGTCTCTAATTTATATTTTTTTTAATCGAGTTAGTGCTTTTGTTAAAATTGTAAAGATGCCGACGAATCATCCATTAATGTCACATTTAGGTTGATGGGATGAACTAAAGATGAGATGGAACTCTCTTGTTGACTAAGATAAATTTATTTGGAAATTAAAGAAAAATCATAAGCACTAAGTGAGAGAGAAGCTACACCTGTGATGAAAAATTAACAATTTTAAAATATAAGTTATCATTAGAAGTATAGTTATGAGAAGGGAAGAAAATACAGAGAAAGTGGAAACAACAAATAATGCAAATGTACAGGTAAGCTCGGGGAAGTAACTAGGAAGAGCTCATGTTGCACGCTGTAGCATTCGTCTTTGAAGTTGGAAGTCGCAAAAGATGTGGAATAATTGGACTTATGTGGGTGGTTCTTGTACGTATAGGAGGGAATGGTTATTCTTAATATTTGGTTTATAAATACCACTGTTTTTGGGATTGTAAAGCTCTCTCTTTCCCTATAATCTATGTTTATATTTATTTTTTAGTGCACCATTTTATTTTCCTTGAAATTTGCCCTTTCAATGCAATTTACATTTTCCTTGCAATTATTTCTTATCTTTACTTGCACTTAGCTCCACATTATTGCACTCAGTTGAATCCCCACTTGGTGCACTTTGGGAGCGAGGTATAACTGTGAAGCGATCTCGGTTTTTCTTGGCGCTAGTCTTTTATTGCTTTAATAAATATTGATCAAAATTTTGGATGTCTTCGGTTAAAATCAATTCTCCTTTAACTTTCTCTCAAATGTCATCAATATTGAGAAATAATTCTACAAATCTCACTTGGATAGATATCATTAACTTTGTACCTTATTTTTAACGTGTGCTAAGAGAATTAATTACTCAAAAAAGAAAAAGAAAAAAAAGAGATGTGCTTGCAACCATGTGCGTCCCTTGTTTTGTGATGAGCAGCTTTAACCGCTGTCTCCAAGTCGGGTAGGGAGCCCCTCGCGATTGTACGCCCCTCCCGTGAACCTTTTTCTGCCTTGCCCGGTTTTGGCCAACCTGTGAAACCGAGGCTTGACATTTTCTAGTTTGTCTGCGGATTTGATTTCAACCAGCCCTTATCTGTCCTTTTTGAACTTTTTTTTTTTTATCGGTTCTCTGAAGTTCGGACGTGAGTTCGAGTTCTAAAGATGGTCAGTGTCTTCTTCTCGATCCGGGGTCACCACATGTTTGATAATAGGTCCAACCGTCCAAGTCAGCCCGTGCACATGCGTTGCCAATTTCCATTCGTTCTTAAGTGCGTATAAGCAGGTTTCGCATCATCACAAACTGCTTGTCACTCGTCAAGTGGTATTTCCATCGTTAAACTGGGTGGGAGCATAAGAGTTTCTTTGCGTTTTTATTCCTCTATGTTTTGCGCGTGGGGAATCGGTTGAAGTCTACGGCCGAAACGTCAATCTCTTGGGTCATGCGCTTTGGCTTGCTTTCCTCATCTCTGCTCTATTCAGTCTTTTATCTTGCGATTATGAATGTGGAATGTGTATTGGAAGATAAAGGTGACTGGTAGTAAGAGGGTGATGTGGTTGATGATGTCTCATTGGCGGATATTCGTCCAGTGGCCAGCGATGGCATTAGCATGGCGGTGGCGGCGACGACGTGGGTCTGCTGGCATATGTAGGCTATCAAGTGTGATGTTTAAGTCATTCTCGATTTGAAGTCTGAGGGCGTTGATGGTTGAGCCGCGCTTATTCTGGAGTTGATGTTTAGCTTTGGGAATGAACTTTGCAGCAGTAGATAAAAACGTCAGTAAAATGTTGGGGATTCGAAGTGGGAAGACTAGGCTAGAAAGAAATGGGCTTGGTGATTTTCTATTTGAATGGGCCGATTAATGTCCATGGCCCAGAAAGGAGAGCCTACGTCAGCCCATATTCGGACCAGGCCCCGGGGGCCCGCCCAAGTTCCTATTTCATATATCATAAAATTAATTAAAAATTTAAAAAAATAAAGAAAAAGCTTAAAAAATAAGTATTTTTTTAGTAGTTTTCTCTCAAAATGTGTGAAAATCCTTGACAAAAAATTGTGCTCAAAATTGAACAAGTTCTTATAGCTTCACCATAGGATTTAAATGTTTTTAGAGACAAATGCTATCGTCATTTGCACATTTTCATTTAAACTATTACGTGATTGTGCACTTTTGATATGTTAATTTGGTTTCCCTAGTTAGAAATGGTATTATTTCTTATTTCTTAGCATTAGATTTTCTTTGCCTTGCAACTTATTTAATGTTTTCCTAGTTGTTGGTTGTTATTTTAATGATTGCGCCATTGCATGATCATCATATATGTAGATAAGTTTAAAATCAATACAAACAACCCGACAAACATCCTATTTAAATGAACAAGAGTAAGTATCAAAATAGCACTAGTTAATTAATTAGTGTAATCAAGTCCTTAACTCTAGATACTCTAATTGCGTAGGAAGTGAGGTATACTTTTATGTCTCACTTGGCTTTTAGCTGGTTTCAATAGACTAGTGCCAACTCATCATTAAAAAATTATTATAGCTTCAATTTGAAACTAGAATTAAATATCTCAACGTCGTGTGAGGTATGGGTTTGGAAGAGTCCATACCTAAACGAGGGCTATAAGCCCGCTCTTTAGGCAATACCCCTAAACTTATGTCTTTTCCACTCTAGACAAAAAAGGTAGGTTGCGACACTCTTAGTGCTATTTTTTTTTTTGCTTTAATAAATATTGATCAAAATTTTGGATGTCTTTTGTTAAAATAAATTGTCCCCATTAATTTCCTCTCAAATGTCCGTTAATATTGGGAGATAACTTTACAAATCTCACTTGGATAAATATGATTAATTTTGTACTTGATTTTGAATGTGTGCTAAGAAAATTTATTAATAAAAAAAGGGGATGTGTATGCAACTGTTCACATCCCTTGTTTTGTGATGGATAAAACAAGTATAGAATTGGTGCTACTTATTGAGATAACTGAGGTTATTGACGATTTGCTATGATCAGGATGAGTTTCTCTAGAGCTCAACAATGCTTACTATATTCTCTTGTTCATGAAGAAGTAAGAAGTTTATTTTCTTTCAAGTTTTAAATAGTAACCAAATACCTAGTGTTCTTTATTCAGAATATAGAGGATGATGCCTTGATCTAGAAAAGGATAACATAATGTATTAAACAAAAATAATCAAGCTGAAAGTTGAGCTATAATTTTCAACGTCTGATTGATCATCAGGTATTACAAGAGGTTGAGAGGTAAATGGAGCCACAATAAGTTAGGCTGGAATTGGTTAGATAATGTGGTCACGTGCAGTTTCATGTGCTAAGCATAATAAGATACATTATTTGCACGTAGGTGATCCATTATTTGTAATCTATTGACCAAAGGCATGGTTCAATAAAGTTTCCTACAATTAGGGATGTACCAAAGTATAGCCTTTTACATAAATTATGGTAAATTTTATTTTTTCTCTTTTGTTATCAAATTGAGGAAGTTCAGTTAGTGCTTGTTTGCAAGGACTCTCCTATGTCTCTCTCCTTCCACATGTTTAAAATGCATATTCTTTATGGATCCTCTCGCTCAGTGAAAGGATGATGTGGGTTAAAAGTAACGATGCCAAATTCTCCATTGTTATAATCTTCATATATACTTACACTTTACTTCGAATAATATTTTAATAAATTAAGTACGAGGTCATCCATTAAAGAATTTTGATGAATAGATATATGAACCAAAGGTGACGGCTTTAAATTAAATATTTTCGTATACCCACCTTTCAAGAAACAAGATGACTTTTAGTCAGCTATTCCGAGTTTGATTGGGGGCAACGTTTCAAAAATGGTACCAGAGGTTGAACCGGAGTATGGGCGGTATGCGATTCTACTTGTTCAATTGACCCAACTATTTATACCAATCATTTTGAATATAAAGAAAGAAGTGAGAAATATAAGCAATTTTTGAAATAACGATTTTGAAAATGTTATGAGAGAACTCATGTAATATTTTGCATGCTTCATACTATTTTAGGAGTTTTGCAATGAGTAAAAATCAATTTTTTCCAATCACATGCTAATGTTCCAAGATCACCCTATTATTTTCAAGTCGCAAACTAGGCTACCAACAACAATATATTAGACATGATGTCATGCAATGGAAAGATATTGCGCCTTGTTTTCTTTTTTAATTTATTTTTCCATTGACCGTGCTATTGCGACTTAGACATAGCCAGGATACTAACAACAAGCGTTGGGGCCAGTGGCCATGGCGGGTTGGGGAGTCATTTGAAATTCATACATAACTGGTGTTGTGGGGGTCGATTACAGGGGCACGAGTTGAGCTTGCCATCGTCTACGGTAGCTTTGTAATCAAGGTTGAGAGTTCCGTCGCCATAAGGCTTGCAAGGGATCTTGATGATGATCACCACCACTGCTTATTTTAATTGCGAGCGAGTCCATGATAATGGCCATTCCTCTTCATTTATGATTTTCTTTTGCCGAGTGATAGGAGAGATGGCGAGGCCGAGCAAGACAACACCAGACACCCTATCCCAAGCAAAAAACATGCGAATATTGAGAAAGATGAGCTCTAAGTTTGTTGTCGAAATTAATTTATCTAGCATGTTATTATCAACACTTAGGTCTTTGGCCAAAAGAGATCGGTAGTATGTTAGCTTGAAGATGTTCATCGTGGAAATTTACATGAACTTATCTAGCATGTTATAATCAACACTTGGGTCTTTGGCCAAAACATATCAGTAGTATGTTAGATTCAAGATGTTCATTGTGGAAATTTATATGATGCTACTTTTTAGGACCTATATAATCATCTCCTTTACTGGCAACTTTTGAAAGATGCATGTGCAAAATGATCAAAGGGCTTTTTAGAATGAAGAGTATTAAACTATTTAGGAATGACAGACACCTTTTCATAGCCTTGATGAGAAGCTGGTAAAGTAAAGTTTTCCCTGTTTCTTTTTCTGTGAAGTTTCCCCAAGTCTGCTATGGACTTACTGAATTTTACCCGTAATAAACGACAAGCAAATTAACACACAAAAGCCCATGTTCTACAAAATGCATGAGAAAAGGCATTTACCCTCTATGTGCATGGTTCCCGCTAGTATTGAAGTCGAAGCACTCAATGACTAATGGATTCTCCGGCAAAAAGTTTTACAGTATGTCAATTCACTAGTGCCTCCAGGAACATAGTAGACAACATGATGACGACTTCAAGGAAATACAAAGAGAACCCCCAGTACTTTATATAAAGCAATCAAAAGATATGGCAAGAAACAATATCAAATAGGACATTTGATGAGAGATTTTGGACAGTTCACACTTTTAGAAAACAGATCTTTGTTTTCCAAACTAGGAACAGTGAAATACTATTTCAATAGCATTCCTGGAAGCAACAGATTCCTCATCATCAGTGAGTAACCAAGTTTCTCAACCCTACTTGTGCATTCTTATTAAGAAGCAGCAAGGTCAAACTCTGACTTTTCTTTGTGACTATCTGCAGAAAATGGAAAGGAGAAGATGCTATGGACAAGATCTTGATGGATTACCCTTTTATTTCACTGAACCCAAATGCATGGAAAATGACACGTTCATAGTGTGATCCAGGAGTAAATAACACTTTACTGCGCAATCTTGTATTGATTATGTTAAATTCTGGAGATTTGACTAGTTAAGAGATATGCAGTACTATAAGTGCAAACATGTCATGGAAATGAATATGGTGCTTTTAAGTTTGTGAACTATTTGATGTATTTCATAAACTCATTTGAAACAATTGAATAGTCAAATTCCTAAGAACTCATTTTTTTTTTCACGGCTAATAGAGAATATTACTTCCTAATCCATTAAAAAAACAATTGAATAGTTCATTTTGGCGCATATGGAAAGAGCTATGAGGATGAAGCACAAAAAAAAACAATGAATACAACTAAAACTACAATAAGAGGAAAAGAACAAAATTCAAACATTATTTGATAATAGCAGCTAGCAAGTGAGCCTTTCTTCTTCATACTAGCCTTCCGATTAACACATGAAATTGCAGTAGGCTTCACACCTGAGTGATACTTAGATAATATGCTTTTGCAGTAAATGCATCTAAAATAGGTGAATCATGAAGCAATAGACCACCTTCAATCAACTAGATTACTTTTCTGACATGTCAATATTGGACTCTACCTGTGAGTATATTGGATTTTGGACATCTCTCTTTTTCCTCATATATTGCTCATCCTCCAAGGGAGAGGATCAAGCAAAATGAGGATGCCACCATGATTCGAGAATCTCGGAAAGCTCAGGCGAGTGTTTTATAAAAGTATTCTACAGAAAACTGGATCCAAGGCATTTTTCTCTCTCTTTGATGGTTTGACGATATTCTGACTTGAACTCATTGCAAATTATAGAGATTCTCACATCAGCTAGGCAATAACTATTGTTGTGGTAAAGACACAGGGATATTAGAATGACATCAAATCTGCAGAAAAAGTTTTTCTTAGTTTCCTCCAAAGTAAATCGGCAAGAATTAACACTCAAAAAGCAGCAGATCACACAAATTCACTTTTCCATGAGGCCTAATCTTTGTGTCCAAGATAGTCAAACTTAGAAGCAGAAGAAAAAGAATTGACTAAACACCACTTTCATATTTAGTTTCACATCTTCCACAATAATACAATGACCAAAGTAAATTGATTTTTTATCATCAAGTCACTGAGGCAGGCAAAGTAATATCTATGTATCTCTATGTTATGAACTGAAGCAAAACAACTGAAAAGTCGACTACTAAATTAACTTAAGTTATGATACTTTGAGTAGGATATTACTTGCCAATCCAGGTGATGATAGTACTTCGCACTATCAAGAGCTGTGGACCTAATTTTGTAACTAAGTGTCCGCTAAAAGAAGATTGGATGAAATTAATCATTGTGGCATGGACATCCATAATGTTTGAAAAGCAAGAGTCAATATCGAAACCATGTAAAATTAGAGAAAGATATATGAAGCTATGATAGCCATTGCAATGCTCATCCAAGAATCCAGAAGGTAAATGTTTCAACAAAGCCAAAACAAAAACGGATTCTGCTCCTATCAGACAAACAGTTACTATTATCTATATTAAACCAGCAAATGAACCAACACTACATCTCGCGATTCTCAAAACAATGTCAAAGATGTCAAGTGTATTCCTACTAAGAGTTGTGCACACAATTAAGATCATGCTCAAGGAAAGAAAAACAGTCAAGATAAACTTAAATATCGATACCATTGTCAATTAGAAATTGAACTACTGCTCGATTTTTCCTTCAAACTTGTCCTGCTCTCTTGGAGTGTAGGAAGCAGTGTACACATTGGCTTCCCTTGACTGGTCTACCAAAATTTGGCCTATGACCAAACATTCCGGTATGTCCAATTGAGACTTCAGTAGGCTCTGATGTCCTCAGAATTGGTACCACAATAGCAACCTGCCTGCATGCGACCCTGTGAGTGAGTGAAGCCCAGACAATGCACTTGGAGATGAAAACATCTAGCGTGAACGGCTCCATGTAGGCTATGATGTGCTACCCCAAGGACACATGCTTATTTGGATTCTCGGACTTCTTCCCCCTTTGGTCAGTGTACGGCCGCTATTGTCATCATCCAAACTCCAAAGAAACTTCTTGATGCTAAATGAGGTTGCTCAAAGGCCAACACTCATTCAAAAATCCCTATACAATTCAATAAGGGATGGAGCACCCCCACAATCTATTGATTATTTGCTCAACTGTTATGCTACACCAATACAAATATCAAGGAAATGACAGAGAGGACATCCCAAACTAGAAAAAGAATGAGATATTCAATGAAGCTCCTACCCATTGTGAACACCACATGTTGCATAAAGGCTTCATGTTGAGAGGTATCAACACCATGCACTAGAACACTATTAAAGCACGGGTTGCAAAAGGATTGCTTTAACATCTTACTACAGGAGACACTTTCTAGCAAATAAAAAGCAACCACTTTGATCGTAGGGAGCATGACACCTGAAAATAACAAACATTGTTAGTAAGATACTCCTCAAAATTAATCAAAGAAGTAGGCGAGCACACGGGCCCTTATAACAAAACCTCGCAATCTTCGAAGCATTGACAAATTGTACTAAGCAATTCATCAAACAGCTAGAATGCATTGGTTAGTCAGTGTGCAAAAGCCCCCAATATTTGAAATATGTTACAATTCTATTAGAACACAGCCAAACACTTTTTTTTTTTTCTTTAAGAAAGATCGATTTCATATGAGCCAATATAGAACTCAAAGAAGAACGCAAGTTTCTTTCTTTTGTCACCGAGTTAAGGCAAACACAATTAAGCAAATAGATTCACCTGCGTTACTGAATTTGGTGTGGATCGTTCCAAGTCGATAAGGTTTGGATGGTGGTATTAAGGTCGCCCTCCCAGCATCCTTCACCATCCTCTTCGGATAGGAGTACTTTATCAAGGTTTGGTGTCCTCAAGGTACCCTTGCAGAATATATTCATCTTGAGGCACTGCGTGATGACAACATGCTTCAGTGATGGGAAACTGAAGGCGCAATTGGTTGGGGAGAAGCTCTCAAGGCTTGGTAAACGATCAAGTATTAGCTCTTCCAGCTCAGGGAAAGGGATCTCCTTTGCTCCATCTCCATCATCTGTTACCACATCTTCCATTGCACCACAATCTCTTAAGGTTAGCCGAGTAAGGAGCACCAGACTTGTCATTGCCGAGCAAGTCCCCATATGAACTAAACCAGGGCACGCCTCTACTTCTAAGCACGTCAATCTCTGGAATGAGGCAGAAGATGGAAATACGATCGATAAACTCAGACACTGCCCAAGGAACATATATTCAATCTGTTTGAGGATTTCAGCCATCAAGGAGCTAGGTTTCCAGACTCCTCTCAGGTTACACAGCCCCACCAGAAAAAGCTTCTTCAAATTTCCAAGTGACTTGAGAGGTTTTTCCGCGTCTGTTAATCCTTCACAGGGAGTCGCTCCCCCATGTCCAAGAGCATCTTCTGGAAATATCTCCTCGAAGGAACTACACACCACAACAAGCACTTCTAGATTGGGGAATCCTTGGAGAAGGAAGTCGGAAGGGAAAGCGACATTTTCATCGTGGTAGCATCCCAAAGCCAGCTCTTTGAGATTGCCAAAGATATAATGCTGCGGCAGCATCGCAACATCCTCCCTCGTCAATTCCAATATCTCCAGGTGTGGAATGACCTGTGGGAATCCATGGTTCAATGACTAAATTGTCCTTCTATTTATTAGGGAAAAGAGGAAAAAGAACCTATAGGCTATTATAGAAGGGTTATATAAGTGGGACGGTTTTTTTTTTTTTAGTGATATGCCCCATTCAATCAAACCATGTTTCATGAATTTGGATGAAATAAAGTAATAAGTTGATGATATTAAGCTATTTCAATTGTCAACTAATTAAATCCAAATGGCAAAGTAAACACACATGAATTTGAACAAGTTCGTAGAAAAAACTCAAAACAAATCTATATTATTTATAATTATTTATATATTAAATAGATGTATTTCGATAGTAAGATGACATATTAATATGTAGCACTCTTTTCTAAGCAGTTATTCTCATATCTATTTTACCACATGTCATAAGCAGTGGATGGGTTCACTGCTCTATAACGCTGAAAAGAATGTATTCAAACCGAACCAATAAAAATGGATGTTTTTAGCATTATGTACGTGAAAAAACAAAACCTTATATTGTGTTGGTATATCATTAATATATCACTCAAATTAAGTGCGGTAATTTTGATTAAACGTTAGTAACTTCAAAAGCGTTGGTGACCCATCGGAATAAACGTTGGTAGTTATTAAAATAGTTGGTGATTTTGAAAGTACAAAGAAATATTAGTACTTTTCAAGATCCACGAGATAAAAAGTTAGCAAGTGACTAAAATCAATTGGAATCTTAATTTGATGAATGTTGGTAACACAATCAAATTAATATTTTTTTTAATTTTAAATTAAAGATAGTGATTTGAAAGGCACTGTTGACAAAAAAAAAGCATTAAAATGTCACAGGAATAAATATTGGTTGATTATTAAAGTAGTTCATAATTTTGGAAATGTTGGTACTTTTCAGAACCTAACAAGATAAAAATGTTGGCAATGAACTAAAATCAGTTTGGTATGTTAACGTGACAAATGTTAATACACCAATCACATTAAGTTTAGTATATTCAAATAAAGTTAGTAATTTTAAATATGTTGGTGAGCCCCAGGAATAAATATTGGTAGATTATTAAAGTAGTTGGTAGTTTTGGAAAAATAATAAAGAAGGTTTGTGCTTTTCAAAGCTCATTTAGCAAATTATCTATTGTACTGGACAGTTATCAACCGGGTTCACAATGTTTGAATATGGAACTTGGTTCCAAATGAGCATAATACTAAACTTTTTTCACTTTTGGCAGACAGGTAGGTCAAATTAAAGTAAATAGGTAAATCCTAACTATAAGGCAAGAGTAGCTCATTAGAAGCATCACTGTCTATGCAAGTTGATTCAATAATATTTTTTTTGTTTTCAAAGTAAAAGCTGGGATCACTAGATTATATACCAAAAGTATGAGCTAGAAATAGTTAACAGCAGTCAATCTTCAAATTTCTTAGCAATTCACAAGTGTGTTATGGTGAGCATTAATAAGCAAGAAGTGTGACAATTTTAATTTTTTGTAGAAAAATAACAAAGCGCATATAAACCAATGAAGATAATGGCAGAGAGCTAGACTCATGGATGGTACCTTTTCAAAAGAAAAGAGTGTAGGCTGGTTTTCGCTGGTGGTTGTACCTTGGCAGCTTTGGAATTCACAAGCAAATGAGAATAACCTCATCTTGTCGCAATGTCTTTTTTGCAATTGCTTAAAGTGTGGCCATGCTGAAGTATGACTATTCTGATGGAAGCTCCTCAGTTTCGGCAAGTTAAATAATTTTAGTTCGGTTAATTGAGGAAAGAAGAGATCACCTGCACTCATCCCTACTCCGTCTTCCTCTGCGATAATTTCCTCCACCCCACAATCCCATACAAAAAGTTTTTGGAGGCATGTCATACTTTTGGCCACCGAGCTTGGAAATAAACTTTTGAGACTCTCACACTTGGCAACCTCAATGCATTGTAAGCATCCAAAGGTAAGACCTCCTTGAGGAAGTCCACTCCACACGCGTTTCATTTTTGAGAGCCGCATCAAAACTAATTCTCTCAATTGAAAAGCATTTGTAGAACAAGCTTCACTAAATTCAAACTCTTGGACTTGAAATACCACTTCTAAGGATCCACAATCAGTTACAGTTATATTTTCTAGGTTTCGAAATCTTGTAAGCATATTATAAGATGAAAATATGGATAAAAGCTTCTCACCATACGCCACTACTAGTGTCTTGAGTTTGCCAAAGGCATTTGAATCAAGATCATCAAGCCATATCTTCTCCATATTATCCATTTGCAAGATCTTCATTGACTCCATACTAGGAAACTCAACCTGTTATTTTTCAATTTAATAAATTAGAGCCGATTCTCTATTCCCTCAAAATAGAGAATACTTTAATTTCAAGAAGAAAGAAAATCACAGGATAGGCATTATCAAATAATAGAAAGAAAAGAAAACGAGATGTATGTTGTTTCTTTTTAGCAAATGCCACCCTCTAAAATTCATTCTCCTGTCATATAATTTTAAAGTAGAAAGCATAATTTTTTCTAATATATATCAAGAATTCAACGTCAGGGCAATTGAGTTATTTACATATAATGCATGTAGTGAAAAAAATATTGACTCGTGTGGAGCGACAGGCACTGAATTTGTTATGCCGATAATTTAGGGACATCTTTGGGAATGAACAACATCATGAGTTAGTTCTTGCATCGTAAATTGCTAAACTTTCGGTACAGAATAATGATCCAGTTTATAAGAAATTGCTTCACTGACCAGAACTAGAAGAATGCTGAATCAAAAAAGAAGAAGCTATAGATGCTAACTTACCTGTTCAATGTCAATGTCAGCAATGGGTTTAATTCTACCTATATAAGAACCTAAGATACCCCTTTATCGTCATAAAAAGATTAATTTATTGGAGAGCTAGTCATGTAGCCAAGAAAATGGTGTTACTTCATTGAATAAATGATTTTAGCCAAGCATTATGCTTTTGCAATTTGGGTCACATTATAAACATAATTTAAAGATAATTTAAAAAAGGTTTCCCAAATTTTTATTCTACACTAGCATAATAGTATCCAAGCAATAATGAACAATTGAATACTAGATGTATTTCTGACAGATACTTTCATGAATTTTTTATTACAAAAAAAAAAAATTGAACATGTGCAGCGCACATAAATTTTATTAGTAATATTAGAAAAGTGGTTAGAATATACTTTTGCGGTAGATTTGATCACCACGGAAGGTCAATGTTATAACCAGGGGTAAGGAAAACAAATTGGCCTATTGAATATTATAGTGGATTTTTCATTTCGTAGTCACATAATAGTCTATCACTTAACATATAAGAGCATAAAAAGATTTATATAATGGAAGTTTATTTAAAGCCACATTTCCACAAAGAACAAATTGAGGATAATTCTAAAATCAATACTTTATTGTGTTTACAAATTAAATATCTAAATAATCAAATTCGAATAAATTGAATACCTTTGAACACTAAAAACTAAACAAAACATATGTTAGTAGACAATTTTTGTCGTTTAGTGATAAATGCATTTAAATTTGTTAAAATTACACAAAATCTCTTGATTGAACTCTTGTTAGAAGTAGCTCTTCTAATTTGGGAAACACAACCTATAGAAGCATCACTTGGCTAAAGTCAGCATGATTGGCATTGAAGCAAAGTTCATCATGTATCCCGAGCATCATAAAGAAGAAAGCAAATCACATGAGCAAAGATACACACGACACGACGGTCAACTCCTCCAAGCTCGGAAAAAGAATCTGTATGAAACGACCATATGTTAGTTTCTTGAGCAAGAATGCTTAAAAATCCTGATTTGACGAAGTTGGTTACTCATGATAATATGCTCAATAATATATTCTCAAGAATGAAGTTGGTTACTCGATATTACCATCGTCATAGAAAAACAACAAATGCATGCAGTAGCAAGAGGCTTTAAAGGACATGCAAGCAAAGTTTTCAACTGCTTCATCAGCGATTAGACTACAGTTACCAAGAACAATTTCTACAATAAATATATAATAGAAAATTCCAGAGATATTTACGCACATTTTGATCAAAGAGTATAGGCAAGGACAAGCTAGAGTTGACACCACCAAATGCTTGTTGTAAACCTGTGTTAGCTGTTATCGTATGTTGCTTTCCTTCAAATGAAGAGAATGTCGTCATTTTGGGGCATCCCGATATCCTCAATCTTGTTAAGGTTGGACAGTGAATACGATGTGTTCCACGAGAGAATGTTATGAGATTTGGCAATTCCTCAAGAGATAAGGAGGATAATAGAGGGAACTCTAAAGTGTGCATAGATGCAGCTTTCTTTGATTCTTCTTCTTGCACATCCATAATTTCCTCCAATAGTTTACATCTAGCTATTTTTATTTCTTTTATTTGTTGGAGTGCTTTAACCATGGAAGAAGAAAAAATAAACCTCAAGTTCTCACAGCCTTGCACCTTCAGTACTCTTAAGTTTCGGAAATACAATGCTGCTCTTGGATTCTTGTTCCATATGTGTTCCAACCTTGGTAAGTCACTCAAGGTTAATGTGGTTAGTCGTGATAGAATCTCGACATCCCCACTAGCTGTCAATCCTTCAAGGTCAAATAGTTTCCTTATAACCTGACATCTTTCAATGATAATGGCTTCCAAATTATGTAGCTTTGTTAATAAATTGGATGGGAAGATGCTCATGAGGAATGCACAATCCTCTACCTTCAAAAATTTTAGGTTGCTGACATCTGAAGGAAATTGAGAGTTCCATATCTCCTTCAATATGGGAAGTGCAAATAGTGTCAAGGACTCCAACCAGGGCAATGAAACCTTAAAAAAGGAGAATCACGTTATGGAGGCATATGCATTGATTTTTCTTTAACAGCAAGGAGTGCATAACCCCACATAATCTCACAATGCTTAAAACTAAAAGCCATGAACACGGGCTGTCTGTGAAATATTAATAAAGGAAATAATCTCACATAATAGATTTGAAGATGACGGAAAGAAAGGCCAAGTAGTGATTTTTGAATTTTACCTTTCGCTTCTTTAAATTTTATCAACTTTTACACTTGACTTATCATTTACCTTATTGTCTACTGGGGTTATATTATAAATATGACAATAGGAGGGAGTTATAATCCCTGAGTTATTGAGGTAATTGAATTTACGCTCACATTTTGTGCTTTCTAAATTTTATAAATTAATGGCATAGACTCAATTAATCTTTGTTAGTCATTAAATGTGGTCTTGTATAATATTTCAAACAACTATGTAAAAAAAATAAAAATCTCAATTATTTACACCAAAAGGTCACGACCTAACAACATATTAAGTTAAAGAAAGACATAGAACAACGTTAAACATAACAGTGAACATTATTTAGGGCTTGTAATTGACAAACCGATAAAAACTATACTTTTAATTGATTATAAGGTGTAATTTGAGTCTGGCATTTTTCTTCAAAGTATTCCACAAAAAAGAAAAAAGAAAAAAAGCCTTATCAAACGATTTTAAGTATAAAGTAATTATAAACTTATAAAGTAGTCAGAAAATTTTTTTGTCCCCGTAAATAATATGGCCTAAAATTCTTGTATATCTGTAATGTAGAACAGATGACTTATCGAACCAAAGCCAAAAAGGGGTTCATCAATTTAAGATCCATGGTTAGCCAGAACATCCATGAGCTGGTCGCAACGGCACCATATGGGCATCAAAGTCAATTTCAGCAATGGGTTTAATTCTACCTATAAGAGAACCTAAGATACCCCCTTTCTCATCATGAAAAAATTAATTTATGTGGAGAGTTAGTCTTGTAGCCGAGAAAAAGAGTTGCTTAATTTAATAAATGATTTTAGCTGAGCATCATGCTTTTGCGAGTTGGGTCACATGATAAAAATAATCTGAAAAACGGTTTCCCTTTTTTTAATTTATATTGACAGAACAGTTAAAGCAATTGCTAAATCAAAACGATAGTGCACAAATGAATGTTAGATGTGTTTCTAATTAATATTCTCAAGCAATATTTTATTAATAAAAAGAAATTTTTAAACATGGGCATCGTACATAAATTCTACCAATAATATTAGGAAAGTTGTTAGAACAAAGATTAGCAGTAGATTTGATCACGATAAAGAGTTCAATAGCTTACACGAATTAGAAAAAAAAAAGTAATTATTCCCCTAACATCTCATTAATGTACCAAGGTTACAAAACAATTTGGACTATCGAATATTATATTTGATTTTTCATTTGTAATCACATAATAGTTCCGTCGTTTAACAAATAAGAGTATAAGAGTATAATGAAACCTTGCGTCGAACCACAATTCCACAACGGTCCATTTACCTACCACCTCTTTACAGTCATTGAGTGAAGAAAAAAGCAACATAATAGTCTCAACTACTCTAATGCTGATGTACTTACGATTAAAATTGGAAATTTATAATTTATTAATTCGGATGTTGTATGACACATAGTCAAGGTAGTTAAATTCACCTATTGAAATATTTTTAGTTCTTTATTTCACTTTAATCAATCGGATCTAATAGAATTCTACGTATGTCCATTCATTATTAGATAAAGGTCATAAAAATTATATAGGTCCTATATACCTCCTTCAAGTTATGAATATATCCATAAATGTTTCTGTATTCATATTCGATTTTACCATTAAGCAATGATAAACTTTGAAATTATTTAAAAAATCTTTGTATCGTACAGCGCTTTTTAACTATGTTGATAACAGAACACAAACAAAGTGAGATGTAATTAACCGATGTATAAATGTTTTTATGTATTCAAATATCACATAGCAATTACATTTTGCAAAATTAAATTATTGTTTGTCGTAATTATTCTGGAAATAAAATCTCATAAACAAAGTATTTATCCAATTTTTCCACATCCTATTATAGTCTCACATATCCATGCACTAAATCTCAAAAACCAATTATATACCTGTTGTTCGTCGAAGAAATTGAATAAATGGTCCGCAGTTTTACAGAAGCTCGTCATCTTTGGCAAGTTTCGTAATGTCAACCTACGCAATTTGCATGACGTCACTTTGGTATCATCATCTATTTCATCTCCATCTTCATTTGTCTCCCCATCTGTAAGAATTTGCTGCATCAAGCAGCAGTTGCTTATTTCAATCTCTTCGAGCTGTGATATTATTCTCTTCATGGAGAAAGGAAACAAATGTTTGATTCCACCACAGTTATCCACTTCCACAATCTTTAATTTATTGAAGGATTCTAGGGAAAGAGAACCACGACAAATCTTCTCCAAGTTGTTCAGATTCTTGAGAAACAAAGATTCCAATCTAGTAAATGCAGTGCACTGGACATTCTCTGTGGAACCAACGACATATTGAAAGGAGGGGCTATTTTGTACGTAAAGATGCTTCAATTCCTGAAATCCTTCGACACACAAATCATGAATGTTATCGATTTCATCTTGCAATCCATCCAAGTGGAGATCTTGCGGTTTCTGCGAACATTTTGACACCCACTCTTTAAAAAGAAGATTGCTCGAATCCAGCTTCAGCTTTAAAGTTCTAGATTCTTTGTATTCGCCCAACCAATGCCAAACGTCCCCAATTTGGATTTTATACTTGTTCAGTTTCCCAAATGGCAAGCCTGTTGAGAGATTGACAGATTGAGGAATGCCAATGGATAGATTGCTCAAATTTTTCATGTTTTTCAACTCAGCCAGGCAAGCATTGCTTGGCGGTGCTTCATACTCAGCCTCCCACTGATCAAAGCTGTTTTCCATGTACAGTTCTTCTAAATTGACCAAGCTTCCGAGCACACCTGGTTCGATAACTTTGAGCTCAATGCACCTAGTCAAGTCCAAAAATCTCAATTCTGTTAATTCACCTATTTCTTTGGGCAGTTTAGGGATTGCAGATTTGAGGAAACTTAGGAATTGCAATCCTTTCAGCTTTCCAAGATCAGTCACATCCTCCAGATGGCACTGATCAAGAGACAGCGACTTGAGGTTTCCAAGGAACTTAATGGACGAAGGTAGAGAGGTGAAAGATAAGCCAGACAAGTCCAAGACTTGAAGTTTCTCCATAGATTCAAAAAATGAATCGGGAATTTTGAGAAACGGATTGCGTTCGAGTAGCAGAAGCATCCTCAAGTTTGGGCAATCCAAATTTTCAGGAAGCTCATCAATGCCAACCCATGAGAAGGATATTGCGGTGCATTTTCTGAGCTCATGCGTTGACCATTTTTTAAACCCAAAATCCTTCCTCCCGACCAAGGCATTCCATTCCATGGAAAAAATAGAGATGGCCGCATCAACAAATATGTCATGCATTCTGAAGTTTTCCAGGTCATTACTATCTAGTAACAAGGAAAAGTCCTGCAGTTTACGTAGATCCATAATCAACCTATCTCTAGCGTCTTCGATGGTGTTGCTGAATTTTTTAAATAAACCCAAACCCATGCAATAGATAAAGGAATCCCTCAGTAAAATTATCCCAGAGTCTAGAGCACAAATCAAGAACAATGATTTAATCCTCTCATCTTTTAAGTCATTGTAATTTTGTTCCACTAGTGATTTTACATTCAACACATCTATATAGGTCGAAGCATGCCTCCATGCAGCCAAATCTCCGTGCTTCAACGTTTTTGCCAATGAAACAATCAAAAGTGGCAAGCCTCCACAATTCTTGACTACTCTCTTCACCAAGCTTTTAAACTTAGGACCCATAACTCTATCCCCCACTATCCTTTTGAAAAGTCTCTGTGCTTCTCCATCCTCTAACTTGTTGAGTTGGAATTGTTGGTCAGAGCACATGTGAATGCGCAAAACATCTCGGTATCTAGATGTTAACAATAGTTTACAGCTTCTTACTTTATTACCATCTCCGCAAGGGATTCCAACTTCCTTCAACTCAAGCTTCTCCCACAAATTATCTAAAATAATGAGAATGTTTTTCTTATTTTCACTCTCTAACCTCTCACGTAAACGATTTGCTCGACCATATGTAGTTTCCTCATCCATTAGTTTCAAGCCCAATGCATAAGCAATTTCTCCTTGAATTCTTTTTAGGTCTGGATTGCGTGATATATTTGCCTTGGCGACCACATCGTACAGCTTTTGTTCCTTAATTTGCCTTTCCACATCCTCCAAAAGCTTGGACTTGCCAACTCCGCCAACTCCCCACACTCCAATCACATAGACCTTGTCATCAACTACAGCCTTGATTACATCCTCCATGATTTTGGCCCTGGACTCCAAGACATCTTCTTTGTTGTCGACAGATCTTGCAACGGAAGTGGTAGCAGTGACAATTCCTATCGGAGGACTCTCATGGTAGACCTTCTGGAAGTTATTAGTTTGGCTTGTCTTTTGGAGTCCCTGAATGACTTTAGTTATCTTCATCACTTTCCTGCCAATTGGATGGCGCACCACGGGATTGGGAAGCCACCCACGGAAGCAAGCATTGTTTGCACTTTCATCACATTTCAACAGGTTATCTGCCTTCTCAATCTCCTCCTTCACACTCTTCAGCCAATTCTCAACATCGGTGTGTCTGGGTTTTCCGTTATTCTTGGCGTCTTGGACGTCGTGCTGCACCCTTTCCCATGCAATCTCCAGCTCCTTGACTCCATTTTGGAGATCGTTGACGTAGCTCTTGTAGCATAGCACGTACCCAAATTGGCGTCCAATGGGAGCAAATAGGCACTCGCCGAGTTTCGACAAAAGATTCGATGCAACGGGGCAAGCAATTGCCTCGGCCATAATCTCTTCTTTATTTTTTAGAATTTCCTTTTCTTTTGTTCCTCTTCTTGTTGCCTCCTTTTATGATTCGCTTAAACAAATGGGTGCGGGGGAAACTGAAGCGAGAACAGAACTAACCAGTTAGAACTGTGAAACAAAACCACAGAGACAGAGAGAGAGAACCTGGAGTGTACGGAAGCAAGAGCGATGTAAATAAACAGAGACTAAGGAATATCAACAAGAGCAACATAGAACGCAGAGTTATTTGGGAAAAAACTTGGTCGCTCAATGATGGCTCACCGCGCTCGGTGCACCCAAGTAACCCGTTACTCGTTTACGTGGAGAACTTGCAGATGATCTTACGAGGGCAAGCAACACGTTACTGGTCTATCATGTGCATTAGAAGCCTAATTTTTTTTTTCATTTTTTGTTCCTGTTGTCTATGTTTTATTTCATACTAGTTCAACAGTTGTCGATTCTTTTGAATATTGACAGTCAGATTCATTTAGAACTTTTTCTCAATATTTCAAAGCTTAAAACGTTTCTTTTCATTTTCATGATTTCACAAGAAAGTAGTAAGTAGAGGTTACAAATCAAAGGATGCCGGGTACTTCTTAGGGAGCTAGTAATTGTTTTGATGTTTCTACCATCCACCACTTGTTTTGATAGCTGGTGCTTCTTAGAGCTTAGCAGATGCCGTGTCAACCATAGATTAAAATATAATTTCTTTAAAATGGCCACATTCAAATGTGAGAAATTCTAAATTAAAGTATAACATTAATCCAAGTAAAAATTTTGATGCTTGCTTTATCTTAAATAAAATAAGTAGGGTGTGGCTATTTTTGTGCCCCATTTGGCTTGGGATAAATATTTTATT
This sequence comes from Eucalyptus pauciflora, assembly GCA_007663325.1. Lineage (NCBI taxonomy): Eukaryota > Viridiplantae > Streptophyta > Magnoliopsida > Myrtales > Myrtaceae > Eucalyptus > Eucalyptus pauciflora. Next base: position 3,939,135 of record VMYD01000024.1, on the reverse strand, counting down.
TGATCAAAATTACCTTCTATGTTTGGAAACAAGGTCAATCACCATTTCACCCTACTTTTTTCTCTCTTGTCTCCTCTTCACCTTCTATTTTTATTTAAAATTGACTCTATATCCTGCCATGTTTGAAAATCAATTAATCATCAAATGACCATGCTTTTCGTAATTTCTGATGGGTTAAATTTTGTAAAATTATTAAGGTTGTAATTTTGGTCCATAAAATACTTCTTTGCTTAGACTCTTAATTCTTCAATGTAGCTTTTTCTATTCAACTTAATTGTAACGAGGTGTTAGGGGCCATTTTTATGTGGAGCACTACTTACTCTACTTTTCGACTTGAACAAAGATTATTTGTCCCAACTCTCTCTGTCGCACACGTACGCCCACAACACAAATACGCATATTCATTGGTTCATCAATGAAAAAACTTGCAATTGAGAAATTGATTAGTTGAGAATTGTATAATAGAAGGGGCATTGATGAGGACAGAAATCATCATTGCGGTCCAACTAGCCCAGATCAATAATTGCAAATGACCATTAGACAAACACAAACAAAACAAGACAACGTAAAATCACAACTTTATTAACACACAACTTGGTATTAAGAAATTGATTAGTTGAGAATTAATGCGTAATATTAGAGGGAAACAAAATGATGAAGAGGAACAGATATCACCAGGTATCTTGATCCCCCTAACGCGTCGCGCCGCCATCCGCTCGACGAGTGCCTAAGCTAGATCTAAAAGTTCGTGTTGAGAAAGTCCGTCTCCCGAGCTCCAATCGGTCGTCCACTCGACGTATGGGCGTCACGCGGATGGATCGAGACAGGGGAGACGGCGTTGGGGAGGCCTCGGGTCGAGCGGCTTCCGCAGGCCATGTCTGGCCAAGCCAGATCTCGGCCGAAGTAGGGGAGGCCGAGCTGGTTCTCGGCTGGCGACGGTGATCGGCCGCCAACTGGCCCTCGGCCTGGGCTGGCCGAGACGTTGCCGGACTGGGTGCGTGGCCAACCCGAGGCGAGCGGTGGCACTCGCTGCGGCCGCCCCACTCGGGGCGAGGTCGTAAGAGCGCCGCGAGAGGCAAGGGGGAGGAGAGCAAGTCGGGTCTGCCTGGGTACCGTGTTAGATGCGGGTCGGAGTGGATCCGGGTCAGGTCTTTAGGGTTTGGTATTCAGGCTGGGATGATTTAGGCACATTGGGCTTATTCTGCTTTAATGGGCCAGGCTTAGTTCATTTTGTTTTTAAAGGGTTGGGCCTTTTACTGTAAGCCGGACTTGGCCCACGTTTCAGGCCCAGCTGAGCCGCTGGTTGGCGACTCGGGTCGGTTCCAACACGGGTGTTTTTGTATATCATAATATTATTTTTATATTAAAAAATGTATTTTATTAAAAAAATCAGAAGAATTTTATTTTTTCTAAAAAATTAGCAAAAGGCTTAAAAATGGCTTTGAGTGTTTTTCTCTTGAAAATGTATGAAAAGGAAAAAATCAAATCGTGATGTTTAAAAAGTATTAAGTATCAAAATCGCATTAGTTAATTAACTGGTGTAATTAATTTTTCAACCTAAGTCCTTTGATTGTGTAGAAGTGAACTATTTCTTTCAATATTTTAGTAGGGCTTCTAATCAATTAATTACGAATTGATTAATGGCGAACATAATCGGACTAAGTGCATACAGGAGGGTTCGAAGAGATTGCGACAATTAAGTGAGGTTTTGTAAGATCATTGTGAATTATATAAAAAGCTTAAATATTTAATTATTTGCACAGTAGCCTTTGCAACTATGTTCCCTTGGGAAACTAACTGAGGCGTCAACCACTAGAGTCGAAAAGAGCACCAAGATTTTGACGCAATGGTGGTTGCGGTCATGCCTAACTCGACAAACCCCCAATGCACCCCTTTCTACTCTCTCCACTTCTAGTTTTCATTTTCTTTTTTTCCTTTTCTCTCTGAAAAAAGTTAATTTATTTTCAGTATAAAAATAGCATTTTAATTTTTTTAAAAATAAAAAAGACATGTTAGCTTACATCTAAGAGCCGTTTGTCACATCATTTGCCACGAAGTTCATTTGGATGGAAAAAAAATAATGGTTGACATTCGAGTAAGAGTAAGTACATTTTTTTATGGATATTTGAGACATTTTTTTTTGTGGACATTTGAGAGTTTGGTCATTTTTATCTTTTTGATATACATACATGTCTACGCTTAATGCAAGGCAAAAAAATTAGATTAAGCATGAAGGGAAATGTTAGAATAATTAAATATTAAACCATGCTTTCATCTAATAACTTAAAATTTTAAACAATTAATAGCGATCTTATCAAAATTTCATAAACATATATCTCCAGATATCTTGATCCCCCTTAAAGACATTTTTCAACCTGAGCCGAGACGGAGTCGGTTGTCTATGACTCGGACACAAGAAGTTGTTAACAAGGAGAGTTGGGGCCCAGTGGTTACGGTGGGATGGCGTGCCGTTTTGAGTTCTCACATAAATGGTGGGTCAAATCCAGGAAAAAAAAATCATGCATAGACATCAAAGGGGTCAAATTGATTTCACTTTCTAAATATGTCAAAAAAAAAAATCAAGCATTTTCTCACTGCTTCTACCTTTTTGTTTTTTATGTTCTCTTTGATAAAAATAATTACTTTTATTTTTTTAATGATAAAAAAGACACGCCAGGCATATATGTAATGTAAGCGCCATTTGTTTACGACACTTGCCACGTAGTTCTCCTGGACGGAAAAAAACAACGGTGGCACATTTTTATCCCTTGATAGTGAATGCCTTTTTTGAGACATTTGAAAAGTTGAGTTATTTGTGTCCCTATGATATATGTCAATGCTTCTGCGATGATCCTATAAGATATTTTACGGACTAAAAATTTTCATCTAAAGAAACTTCTCATCCTAATTAAAATAAAATTGAAAAGTTGATTTTTCCTTAACAAATATTTTTCCTTGAAGTACTTGAACTTTCAAAGTTGACTAATCCACATGAATGCATGTACATGACCGAATTGATGTACTTCGGGACTTATCAAATTCTTTTTAAAAGCCTTTTTGTAGGAAGAGATATAGGGAAAATTCGTGTTCATGCTTCCAAAGTTTGAACAAATTTGCTGCTTGATCAATTAAGGATCATACGTGGAAAAATCCTCAATTTCGTGAAATACTTTAAAAATATATGCGGTACCAGCACTCGCTAGATTGGAGAAACCTTTCGTCAAGAAAGAAGCTATGAGGCATAACCAAGTCAAAACATAATCTTGAGGACCTAAGCAATAATTTCTTCAATGCCCTACACATTCTCACACTATTCCGCACTATCCAATAAATTTACTTATTAATTACTCTGTGTTTGAAAATATATAGCTAATGGACGGCTTGTAGTCTGGAACTTTCAACTCATAAATTTCATAAAAGTGTCCATATTAATTAGGAGGAAAGATAGTTAACAAAAATGAGTGGATCATGTTCACTGGCCAAAATTACATGACATAGTGACATCCTAAATAATCGGGGGTTATCAATCTCTACCCCTCATAACTATGTTTTATAATTCAGTTAATGCATTATATTTATGGGCAAATGCAAAAAGATCTTATTATTGGTCGTGCTAAGAAAAAAGGGACATGTATGTTTTTGATCCATTAGATTTAACGAAAGCTAAAGGTTCTAAAATTCAGATTTTATCAACAAATTTTCATTGGACGATCATATCTTTGCTCTTCTATCCTTTTACTTTTGAGTATCATTACTCATTAGTGATTTATGAGCTCACACAAGCCATCACAAAATCCTAAATTGTTACTTGATATGTTATTTTAACATATTAGATTCTGTTTCTCCCAATTCATACGATAGAATAGAAGGTCAGAAAGTTACATTTATCATATTTTAAATTTTTATCATTTGTTCTTTCATCGCTTATCGGTTGTGAGGTAGATGGAGCCTCAACAAGTTAGGCCCTTATTTTGTTAGATAATGTAGTCATGTGCTAAGTATAATAAAATACAAGCATCAAGCGAGGTTGAAGTAGAATATGTTACAATTTGTATTTACTCTTTTGTTATCAAATGGAGTAATATTGGTTAGAATGCGTTTACAAAGCTCTCTCTCTCTCTCTCTCTCTCTGCAACCCCCCCGGGGGGTTCCCCCGTCCCTCCCTCTCCATATGTTTGAAAACGTTTATCTGCGTTGTATCCTTTCGATTAGTAAACATATAAAAGAAGGTTTAAAACAACAATGTCCAATTTCCTATAAATTTAATCTACATACACACTTACACTTTACTACAAATAAAGCAAATGGAGTTTTAGTAAGTTAAGAGTGAGGTTGCCTGTTGAAGAAATTTTATGTATAGATATATGAACCAAAGGTGAGGGCCCTTAATTAAAGGTTTTCAGATACCCACCTTTCAAGAAAAGAAGAAATGACTTTTAGTCAATCATTTCGGCCTCTGATTATGGGTAATATTTTGAAACCAATATAAGCAGAGTAAAAGCCAATATGTGATTTCACGGTTTCAACCAATCAAACTGTTTATACTGATTGGTTTGAATATAAAAAGTGAGGTAATAAGCAATATATGTAATATTTTGAAAAGGGAAATTGACACCAATAGTCTCTAAAATTTTGCTCGATGTGTGATGTCATCTTGAGATTTCTAATTTATTTAATGTAGTCCTTAAAGTATTCGTGAATATTCCATGTTACAAACTTTTAATTTGTTTAATCTAATCTCTCAACTTTGCATGATAAAGTCAAATTGATTTTTCCGTAGCATTCACAAGTTTTGATAATTACACTATTTCTCATATTTTAGAATATATTTTCATTTTAATCCTTTTGCTAAATTAACAAAAGATAGAGTATCTTTTTATTACCTTTTTGGTCTTTATAAATATTACCATAGTTTGATTTAACTAAATTCAGTGACGTATAAAATGCTTAGAGCAACAAATATTGTTGCCTTTAAAATGGGGTTGTGTTGCAATTATTTTGCCCATTTTATTTCTTCTTCCTTTTTTTTTTATTTTTTTTGCTTTTGTGGTTTTGTAGGGTAAAATTAATACAACCAAATTACCAAACAAAAGGTTGAATGTGAAACAAAACCCGATAGCATACAAAAGGTAGATATAATAATGACACGTACCGGGAGTGGCTTCACTGTGAGGATGCAAGGGGAACTGAGATTCTTGGCTTCACTCTTGACTTGTCTGCAGGACGGATGAAGGGCAAGGCAGGCCAAAATCAGTCCTCAAAATAACATAATATGAGTGGACATATCAGCATGAAACAAAAACAAGTGGACACTGTGGGGGAAGAATACAGCACGGAACTGAAAATTCATTGAAGAGAATTGTAATCGAGGAAGATGTTACAATACCTTCGGCTTCAACTTTGAATGGCTAGAGGATGAGGGGATTCGTTGCTGAGTTCTTGCAGGAAAGACTAAGCCCAACCTTCGAGCGAAAAAAGACTAAGGCCGACTTACTGGACTGGCCGAGTGCTGCTACAGACATCAAGAAACACAATTAGCAGTCAACACATCGAGTTGTATTCTATAGACCAGACCTTGGTATTGTCCAAGCTCTCTCTCCCTCTCTCTCTCCCTCCCTCCCTGCCTCCCTCCCACGTGCAGCACAAATACCCACGTTCATTGTTCATCAAAAAAACAACTTGCGATTAAGAAATTGTTTAGTTGTGCTTTAGAGGGACCTGATGAGGACAGAATCATCACGTGCTTCTGTCACATTTGCCCGGATAAATAATTGCAAAATGACCATCGGACAAAGACAAACAAAACAAGGAAACAAAAAATCGCGACTTCATCGAGACAACTTGGAATTAAGAAATTGATTAGTTGAGAACTAGTGTATCCTATTAGAGGGAAATGACGAATAGGGACAGAGATGGCCAGGCATCTCGATCCCCAAGACATTTTCAACTAAAAGTCCAGACAGAATTCCGACTTGTTGATGGAGACGATCTCAACATCTTCCTTTCTTCATTCTCGATGACATGAAAAGAGACGGCACTTATTTTTTAATTTCATTCTTCTTCATTGACCATGCTATTGCAACCTCAACGTATCTCTTCATTGATAAGTAGATTAATGCTATGGTTGCAGATTGGTCTTTTGATGATTGACGTTCTCAAATTAATTGGTCTTTTTACCGAGAGCAACGGTAGCTGCAGTGGCGGCAACACTTACCTCGATTGGGGCATCGCCAGACACACCCCTTTCCCCTTCTATTGCTTCTAGTTTTTGTTTTTCTTCATCTCTCTAAGGAAAATCATTTTATATTATGTTTAAAATTCTTAATTTTACATTTTTTTTTTTACTTTTTTCAATAATATAATGGCATATGTACACTTCAAGTCCAAAAATTTGTTGTAAAAGTACAATTGAATTTTAAAATTTTAAAAAAGTACAATCAAGTCCTTAAACTTGTCAAATTGGTATAATCGAGTCATTCCATTATTAGCATAAACTTGTCTAACAAAAAATGACCTGATATTTTTTAATTAATTTATTTTTCCTACTTGGCATTTTTATTTTTATCTTAAAATCTTATTTTAAAAGTAAAAAAGCTAAAATAATTAAAAAACTAAACTAAAAAAAAAAAAAAGAATTGCATATCGTGGCTAGGGACAGCCATCACCGTCGCCCATCTCTAGAGGGTGGCAAGCCATCGCCGGCCCTAAGCGAGGGCTGGCATCGCCCAGCCAAGCCTCGTCTGGGGCCGACGAGGCCTCACCACTCGCTTGGGGCTAGCGAGGCTCACCAGCCACAAGCAAGGGTTGGCGTTGCCCAGATTTAAGGGAGCCGCATTGCCCCAACCGAGGCATCACTTACATTTGGTCGAGCCTCGCTAGCCCTTACTTAGGTCGGTGAAGGCCCTCCCCTCTCCGTTGGCTAGGGTCGACAACCTTTGCCAATCCCTTCAGCAATGGTAGACCCTAGCCATGATTTGCAACTTCTTTTTTTATCTTTTTCCAATTTTGTTTTTTTAATTATTTTAGCTTTTTTTAAAAAATTACTATTATTTAAACTAGATTTAAGGAAAAAATAATAAAAAATACCATGTAGGAAAAATAAATTAATTAAAAAATGTCACGTCAATATTTTCCATTAGACAAGTTAATATTATTAACAGAAGAACTCAATTGCATCAATCCAACAAGTTTAGCACTTAATTACATCTTTTTAAAATTTTAGAATTCAATTACACTTTTACATTAAGTTTTAGACCTACCGTACACATTTTCCTTTTTTTGTCTTCCTTATTCCTTTCACTACCTGCGCATCCGTACATGGCCACCTCGTACTCCATCTGCACTCATTCCATCATGCTCTTCAACAGAATGAGCTAGATCTGTACTCCAAACCCATTTCCAAATTTTTTTTCAGCTTCTTGATGGCAAAGTGACTAACTATAGAATGCTTCTCTGCTGTCATTGCATTTTTATGCTTTTTTCATGAAGAAACTGGTCGTGATCTTATTCAGAACAAAATAGATGGACACTTTCTTCTGATTTACCCATTTTGTACCAAGAAACATGTCCAGGACCCGGAGTAATCAATGCTGTGAATCTTCTAACCTTTTGCCTTCTCTTTCTTCGAAAAAATTTCACTCCTTTTTCATGATGTTCAAACTGATTGAACAGCTTTAGGTGCCAGAAGAGCCATAGACGGGCGGCCAATGACCTCCAAAAATCTAGCTATGGCCGCCGTTGACCGTGCTTGACCTTAATCAACACAAATAAGAGGTCGAGCCGAACCCAGAACTCGAATCTATGGCTCACTTGAGCTTAGATCCTAAATTTAAGGCTCTAGTGCGCCAGCCGAGCCTGACGACCGCGAGAACGAGCCGTGGCGGGGCTAGTGGACACCGGAATCAAGGGGTCATCCACGAAGAGTACAGGCGTTAGTGGTGGAGATCTGTGGCGAAGGGTTGGGGAAAACAAAGATCTCAACAGTTGTCGAGAGCGGAAGCGAGGATGAACGGTGATGGTGATGGTGATGGTGATGGTGATGGACGGAGGGCTGGATGGCGGTGAGGTAGTGGTGGAAGGCGAGTCACGGAGTTGAGTGGATTGTGCTGGTGAATTGAGGGTGGTCAGGGTGTTGTCGAGTGAAAGGAAGAAGAATAAAGGAAAAAAATACAAAAGAAAATGGAAAACAGATGCATAATTATGACTTGAAAAAAAGATAATACACGTGAGACATTTAATAGTCTTAATTGATGAAAACTTAACAGCCGTAAAATAAAAAAAGAAAACTTAACCGATACCGAGATTTGGGTGTGAAGTGAAAGTTAATAAATAAAATTAATTCGGGCCAGAATTGGGACTTTACCTTAAATTTGTGGTTTCTTTAGAGAATGAGGCCTCAAAGAGAGGAAAAAAAATAAAAGAGTAACTGAATCTTGAAGCAAGAGCAAATGTCACATTTTCACTCTTTTTCTTACTTTCAATTGCGGGAGAGATATGATCACAAAAAACAATATTATAGTGAAAAAGAGGGAAAATTGAAGGGAAAAAAATTATGAATCAAAACTTACATCCACAACAGAGGGCATGGAGCATTGATGAAGTAGTTTTGAAGCTAAAAAGAAGCTATTATCGATGCACTTCATATTTGTATCTACAAGGTCATCGTTGGTGTTGTAATCAGGTTGAGAGATAGGCAAGGCTTGCAAGTGATCTAGATGGTGATCACCAGCACCACTCATATGATTGATTAATCACCAGCACCGCTCATATGATTGATAAAAGCAGGTTTGTAATTGCACCCATCCCTTTTCATTTGCTATTTATCATTTTTTTGCCGAGCCTTAAGATGGATGGTGAGACCAAGGCAAAGCAAAACAAGACTAGACAAGGTTTAGTGATGTTGCCAACGTTCTTTCATTAAGTGTTTGAAAAATTTAAGTTGTTCAATGAATATATGATTCAACATTTAAATATGTTCCCCCACACATAGGCTAAAATTTAGCTTAATACTAGGGTGTGGAATTATGTGATGGTCCGATGGATAGACAAAGAGGTTTGGAAAGATCCTGATTAATGATCTCCTACATCGATATTAATGTTGACATCTACATTTTAACAAAATATTTAGAATTAAATTGCATATGAAATTCGGGATCAATTCAACCTTAACAAAAAAGGATTTTCACATCACACTGACATTAATATTATTTGCATCAACTAATTTTTATTTCTATTTTATTTTCCCTTATTTAGGATAAATAAAAAATTATTATTTTTTAAAAAAATCGAAAAAAGAAAGAAATTATTACCCCAACCCCCTCTTTCCTCTTCCTTTCGCCGGGCCGGGGCCCATATCTTATCTCTTGCCGCCGGCCCGGCCTTCTCCTCCCTCTCCTTCTCTTCTCCCTTCCCTCACGCAAACAAGGACGAGGAGCAGCGGCAGAAGAAGCAGAGGGAGCAGGGAACGCAGAGCAGGAGCAAAGCGGGCAGGTGGGCGACATGACCTGAGCAGCTGGCCGGACGTACGGACGGCAGCCATTCCACCTGCCCCGGGTACGGACGCATGAGTCGTCCGCCTCCGTGAAAATGGACGGGGAGAGAGAGGGACGGGGGCCGAGAGGAGATCGGTGAGAGAGAGAGACCCGAGAGAGAGAGCGGCTGGAACAGTGAGAGTGGGAACGAGCTCGGTGACCACCGCGCTTGAACCTCGCCAACGAGCCGCCGCCATGCCGTCCCCGAGCCGAACCGCCGGTAGCCCTTAGTCCCCTTGTTCTTGCCCTGTTTTTGGGGCTCACCTGGCCGGAGCTCGTGGTGGGCCGGCTCACGCGGATTCCGGCCCGTCGCCTCTTATTTGGACATCATATGTCGTTTGTCAAAGGGGCGCGGGCGCGGGCGCGAGTTGAGTCGGGATATCCTCGTTCGGCGTCGCGCGCCATCCGCTCGACGAAATGCCTAAGCTAGATCTAAAAGTCCGTGTTGAGAAAGTCCGTTCCCGAGCTCCGATCGATCGTCTGCTCGACGTTTGGGTGTCACGTGGATGGGTCGAGACAGGGGAGACGGCGCTGGGGAGGCCTCGGGTCGAGTGGCTTCTGCCGGCCATGCCTGGCCGAGCCATATCTCGGCCGAAGTAGGGGAGGGCGAGCTGTTTTTCGGCTGGCGACGGTGGTGGCCGAGAACTGGCCCTCGGCCTGGTGCGTGGCCAACCCGAGGCGAGCGGTGGCCCTCGCCACGGCCACCTCCGACGGGCGAGGTCCACAGAGCGCCGCGAGAGGCGGGGGTGGAGAGCAAGTCGGGTAGCCCTGGGTACCCAGTCGGATCCGGGTCGGAGTGCATATGGGTCAGGTCTTTAGGGTTGGGTATTCGGACTGGGATGATTTAGGCATATTGGGTTTATTCTGCTTTAATGGGCCAGGCTTAGTTAATTTAGTTTTTAAAAGGTTGGGCCTTCGTTCTCTCTAAGCTGGACTGGGCTCGCGTTTCAGGCCCAGCAGGCCTGCTGGTTGGCGATCCGGGTCGGTTGCAACCCGGACCTTTTTTTGTATACTTTAATATTATTTTAATATTAAAAATAGAAGAATTTTTTTTCCAAAAAAATTAGCAAAGGGTTAATAATGGCTTTTGAGTGTTTTTCTCTCGAAAATGCACGAAAAATCCAGAAAAATAAATAAATGAAACCTTGATGTTTAAACAAGATTAAACACTGAAATTGCATTAGTTGATTAACTTGTGCAATCAAATCATTGATTCTAATTTTTCTGATCGCTTAAGAGAAAGATATTTCTTTCGATCTTTTATATGAATTTCTAATCAATTCGCAGCAAATTTATTATAAATTCATTAGTGGCGCACATACCTGGACTAAGCATTACAGTCGGCCTCTATAGACTAAGCATAAACTGTTTAATTATTCCCGCAGTAGCCTTTGCAGGCTATGTTCTCTTGAAAAACTAAGGCGTCAACCGCTAGAGTCGAAAAGAGCATTAAGAATGCTAGAGTCGAAAAGAGCTTTGAGAATGACACGGTGGTGGTTGTGGCCACGCTTAACTCGACAAACCACTCGATGCACCCCTTTCTCCTCTCTCTGCTTCTAGTTTTTCTTTTTTTCTTTTTTTCTTTTTTCCTTTTCTCTTTGATAAAGGTCAATTTATTTTGAGTATAACATTATTATTTTACTTTTTAATAAATAAATAAATAAAACATGTCAGCTAACATTTAAGAGCCATTTGTCACGTGATTTGTCATAGAGTTCATTTAGATGGAAAAAATGACGGTGGACATTTGATTAAGAGTAAGTACTTTTTTTTGTTCGATAAGGAGACATTTGAGAGTTGGTCATTTTTGTCTTTTTAACATACATATATGTATGTATGTATGTATGTATGTATGTATATACACATAGTATTTTACGAACTAGGAAATTTCATGTTAGGAACCTTCTTGTCCTAAATAAAAGAAAATGAAATAGTTGATTTTTCCTTATGAAATATTATTTTTCTATTATTAAATAAAGCATGGAGTAGGTGAACTTTTTAAAGCCAACTGATTCAGGTAGATGCATGTAAATCACAGAGATGCACATCGGGACTTATCAAATAACTTTTATGAACATTTTTATAGGAAGAAGAAGAAGGAAAATTCAAGCTAAAGGTTCCTAAAGGTTGAGCAAATCTGCTGCATAATCTATTCAGGATCGAATGTGGAAAAAAACATGATTTCACAAGACGCTTCAATAATAGCTGCGGCACAGGGCACTTGTTAGATTGGAGAAAGCTTTCCTCGAGAAAGAAGTTTTGAGGCATAACCAAGCAAAAATTATCACCATATTGTTGCAATTGGAGCTTGTGGGTTGGCAAATTGGATATCATGAGGAGACTACCAATTGATGCTATGATCAACCTTTCAGCGACAAGAAGAAATATGGTCTCATGCTAATAGACGTTCTAAAATGATTGGTTTTTGTTAAAAGACAAATTAATCAACACTTAGATCTTTGTCTGAAAAAGAATCGATAGTTTTCTAGAGAGACTCGTAGCCATCGCTTGTACCGGCAATTTTGGCAAGATGTTGAATAGCTTGCCTTGAATTATTTTCTTTAACTCAACCAAAAGATATCATTCTCTAACACAATTTCCTCAAACCTTTCCCATGTAAGAAGGACGTGTTTTGATTAATAAGCATTAATTCACATGAGCTTGACATAAGATTCCCCTTTCTCACTTACAATTTGTGGAAAGAGACTAATATTTCTTTTTTTTTTAAGCTATGATTCGTATAAGATAAAACATAATTGTAAGAGCCGAAGCAATAATTTCTTCAAATAAAGCAGATGGAATTTTAATGAATTAAGAGCGAAGTCGTCCATCAACCAAATCTTATCTATAGATATATGAACTTAAGGTATGGCCCTTAATTAAAGATTTTCACAAAACCACCTTTAGAAAAAAAAGAAAAAGAAAAAAGGATGCCTTATGTTTATTAGGGTTTGATCAGTTGCAGTTCTTTTACCCATTTTTGTTTCCTCTTCCCTTTTTTAGGTTTATTGGGTTTAATCAATAGAACCAGATAACTAAACAAAGAGGGCGAAAGTGAAACAAGCACTACTAACACATACCAGGAGTGGCTTCAACGTAAGGATGCAAGAGGAACTGAGATTTCTTGGCTACTAGCTTGTTTGTTAAGATGGATGAAGACGACCGCAGGCCAAAAGCACTCCTGATAACACTAGAATATAAGTGGAAATATCGGCACAACGCAAAAACAAGTGGACACCTGGGGGAAGGAAACAGCAAGGAACTGAAAATTCATTTATGAAAAAAATGTAATCGAGGGAGATGTTACGGTACCTTCAGCTTGGACTTGGAATGACTAGAGGATGAAGGGAATCTTTGCCCAGTTCTTGCAATGGACCAATGACACATATAATTGCCGAGGATGTATTTGAACCAATACGTCTAGAGGGCAGGCGCTTGGTTGGCCATTTTTATAATGAGTACTACTGACTCTACTTTTTGACTTGAGAATTACAAACAACTTGTCTTTAAGGATCCATTTGTTTTGTGAAAAATATCACGTTCAAAAAATATTTTCTGAAAAGTCATTTTCCAAGAAAATGACTATATTTTTCGGTGTTCAGTTAAAACTTGAAATTTAAGTGGAAAATATTTTCCACTATTTTGATTTGATTTTTTGGGAAAAGAATCTACCAAAAAAATTGAATTTAACATTTTTAATTGACCAAAAAAATTAATTTATTTTTAAAATTTAAAAATTATTTATTTTTATTTTAAAAATGAATTTTCATTATCTTTAATTTTTATTGTTTTCTTTTTCCTTTTTCTTTTCCTTTCTCCCTCTTCCTCCACCGCCACATGCTTGATGATGGCTAGTTACCCAATGGTCCACCAAGACGCGGATTGCCAAATACGACAAGCTTGAGCTCTGCCGAGGTCGACAAGCTTGCGGGTCCTTGATCTAGGCGAGCTCTAGCTCCACTCAAGGTCAACAAGCTTACGGCTCACTAGAGCTCGACGAACGTCTAGTGAGCTTGGGCGAGGCCCGAGCCCTGCCTAGCTCGCTAGATCTGGCGAGGGCCAACCTCATTGAGCTCAGGTGAGCTCGGCTTCACCGCCTCACCACAAGCCAGCGAGCCTTGACCTCGCCGAAATCTAGTGACCACGAGCCTTGCCAGCTGCCGGTCATTGCTGTGGCTAGTGACCGGCCAAGGTCAAGGAAGAAGATGAAAATGAAAGAAAGAAAAGAAAAGAAAAAATAAAATCGATTTTTTAATAAAAAATAAAAAAATAAAACGTAAAAAATAAAATGAGAATGCATTAGTAAAAGAAAGTTAGGTGAAAGAAGTTCAAAAGTAAAAAAACATTTTCCTCACTTTTAAAGATGTTTTTTTCAATAATGAAAAGTATTTTTCTTGATTAGTTTATTTTACGTGAAATGAATGTCGAAAAATTTAAAAAATACTTTTTTAAAATTTATTTTTTGTGAAACGAATTGAATCTAATAAAATGATTAGTCGGGAAATGATAAAGACAGAATTCATCACTGTAATTCTGCCGACTTGCCCAGATAAAGACCATTGCAAAAGACCATCGGACAATGACAAACGAAACAAGACAACGGCCTCGATGTCAATCTTTCTTCCTTTATTCTCGGTGGGGTGGAAAAACACGGTATTTCTTGTCCTTTTATTTTTGTTTTCTTTGAGCATGTGCTATGACGACAAAAACATAGCAAGTTGCTCAAGAGCGCTGGGCTCGGTGGCCACGGTGGGTTAGAGTGTCATTTGAAGTTCTCATATAACTGGTGGGCCAAATCTAGGAAAAAAAGATAAATTATTTATGTTTGAAGATAAATATGATGTCAATTTCAAGAAAAGCATACACTCTTTTTTAACGGACAAAAATGGCCATTATTATCTTTCCGTCTAAATGAGTCCATGTGTCAAATAGTACCTACGTATTTATGTATTAAGTTGATATGACATTTTTTTATTACTGAAAAAAGTAAAAAGAAAAGCAAAGTTAATGATTTTAAACTCAAATTAACATGATTTTTGTTAAAGACGAAAAGGAAATTAACAGAGTCTAAAGCAAATGTCACATTTTCCTTCTCTTTCTTCCTTTCAATTTGCAGAGAGATCACAAACATAAAACAAAATAACAGTGAAAAAGAGGTGACGACTGAAGGGAAAGCAAATTATGAATTGACAAGAATGCCCCACCGTAGAATCCAATGACAATTTGTCAGTTGTCCTCGTGATTGGATCAGGTGGCCCCACAAATCAAACGAAAAATGGGCTCTTCGTGCCCCCACTAAATGAAATAATTGATACTTTATGTCAGAGTCAAGCTGTGGATTGTGGAAATTATCATCTCCTTTACTTGCATCTTTTACGAGGTGTCCGCAGTGAAGCTACTTTTTCTCTTGCCCCAAAGGATAAATCAATCCCTTCCTCTAGATTGGCACGTATACCCACCCCCAAAGACTTCAAGGATAATTTTCTGCTTAAAGACACGTTAACAATTCCTGAGGTCTCTAGTAAAAAAAGAATCGATACACATATTAGAGTCAAGTTATTCGTATTGGAAATTAACTTTTGCATGATGCCATCCTTTAGAGCCAAGATGTCGAATAGTTATACTTTGAAATTGATGGATTGATTGAGAATTTTTGCTAAAGCAGTGTTGTGTTCGAAACTCTGTGGAAATATCTCGGAAGAAGCTTGGATGACCTATGACACTTGATGCATGTGTCATGGGCCAGTCCTGACACCTGCATTTTTTAATAAGTTGATTGAAAAGACCAATGTCGTATTTGACTCTTGGTCATTATGAGAGGGAAGAGCTTAGGCAATTCACAGGAGTGCAAGGATCACATTTTGCCTTGATTCCTGAAGTCATTCATAATAGGAAACTTTTTTAAAAAAAAAACCTAAACTTATAATACTTGTGTCAGTTCAACCATAAATCTTTTAATTTGATTAATGTGGCCTAAACCTTTTTATCATTTGTAAATTTAATCATTTCGGCAAATTCTAATAGGAAATTGCTAATAGGGTGATCTAGTTAATGTCAGTCGTTCTATGTAGTATGACTAACTCCGGCGTAAATAATTTCTACAATTTCTATTATTTATTTATTAAATTTATTATTTTTTCTTTTTTAATATGTGGAATGAATATTGGAGCTGTGTGGATGCTTCTTGTCCATTATTTTTATTTTTCTTAGAACTTCGCTTCACAGAATTTTTAACTCTGTTGAATCTCCACTTCGTGTACTTTGTGAGCGGGGTAAGGAACATCGGAGCGACCCGTTGCTCTTCACGCAATTTATTTTTATTTAGGATTTTGGCACATGGTTGGGTGGATTTAATAGATTTTGATCAAAATTTTAAACTGTCTTTTGTTAAAATGGACTGTCCCTTTTAAATTTCTCTCACATGTCAACTTAACAAATCCTACATATGTCATTAAATTTGTCCCTGATTTTGTACATGTGATGAAGAAAATTAATTTCTCACTGAAAAAAAATTAGGAGATGTGTCTACATCCATGCTCATCCCTCATGGTACTACTTATCAAGATAACTCGAGGTTATAGATGATTCGCTAAGGTCCAAATAATATCACTTAGAGCTCAATGATACTTACTATAACCTCTTGTTCATGGAGACGATAAGCATTTTATTCTTTTAGTTAGACAAATTTTTAACTGTAACCAGATATGTATCGATCTATATTAAAGTATCAAGGATGATGCCTCGATCAGAAAAGGATGACAAAATATGTTGAATAGAATAATCAAGCCAAAATTTGGGCTATAATTTCCAGCTTTTGTTTTAACAGTAGTTATGACATGAAATTGTGGATAGATGGAGTCTTGATGAGTTGGGCCTTTTCTAGTTAGATAATTTAGTAATAGATACAAGCATTAACTTAGGATAACGTGGACATCATCCACATTGATCTTTACATGAGTGTTATGTTCATAATTTGTAATCCACCGACCAAAGATATGTTATGAGAAAGTTTTTTTCAATTAAGGATGGGAAAATTATAGCCCATTGCATAAAATATAAAAAATGTTAATTTTAGTCTTTTGTAATTAAATTGAGGAAGTTTTCTTAGCATGTGTTTGCATAGGTCTCTCTATCTCTCCCCATTTCTTTTCTTTTTTTTTTTTTTTGTCGAAAGAAAATTGTATTCATTACTCAAAAGGATACATAAGTATTTAATTTTCATGGTAAAGCTTGCGTTGAGAATGAGTCATCTTGGAGCATATCAAAGTTGGGTCCAAATTTCGAAGGGTAGTACGTTTGGATGAACCATAAGTGCTTGTTAAATACGAAATCTTAAACGAGGCAAATTTACTTCTTTAAGCCTCCCCTTTTCCAATCCCTTCCTGTTAATCGGCAGGGCATATTTTCTTAGTTCGGTTCAGTTCACCTTATCCAGATAAATAATTGCAACTACTGGAACAAAAACAGGCAAAACACAGCAACAATTATGGTGCGGGTGTGGGTCCCATCAAGCGTGACGTTTTCCTCAACGGATGAGCTCCCCATAATACTCCCCTTTTCTCCCTAACGAATTTGTGCAAAGAGACTAGGTATTTTCTCGAAAGACCACACATAGCTAGCTTGTCCTTGAAACCTCTCCATTGAATATTCCATTGAGTTTTCTTCTTCCTCACACGAAAAGACAAGGCAAAAAAAAAAAACCAAAGTAATCTGATAAGATTAGTCGATATCTCCCCAGTGAGCACGATCGCAAGTGTAATTTCAAGTCCAAATTACTTAATTGCCATTTAACATTCAAATTCCTAAGCAATCATAAAATCCTCTGATGCGTTCATTTTTCTTTTTCCTAGAATTATGGACATAACACTCCATAGACTTCAAGATAGCTATAGTCAATCTACATTAACAGCTAAAGAAACAAAGATGGTAAAGAGGAACACGACTTTGAATTCTTAATAATGTCGAATTTAGAGGGGAAAATAAACCAAACATACATAGAAGAAACGATGTCAGTGAAATCACAAAAACTATAAAATGATTATTATTCAAGATGCTTTTCTTGGTGCAAGGTCACTTTTGCTTTTGCGTGTGGTACCATTTTGGACAAGTCTAAGAGAGAATGGTGGTGGTCGACTGACTTGTCACAACTCAAGTGTTTTCTCTGTCTACTGTGAATAAAATTCAAGTATGGCGGCTTCTAGGTTTTCTCATTATTCAAAGTTTTAACTAGTCAATTCCATCGTCTCTCATCTAATTTGGTCTTTTTAGGATGCTTTTTTTCCTCATACGCTCTATTTTATAAGATTTTTTAAAACACTTAAATTTCTTAATGAGAAAGTATTTCTCATAGCACTGGCGCAAATTTACTACTTATTGAGCGCCTTTTGCTCCATAGTTAAATGCACTTATTCTAATGACAAATACTTTTGGTTGGTTGATGGTTTTGTCATCTCATGCCAGTACAATTGCAAAAATTTCTGTTAAATATGCTTAATAACCCCCTTTAGAATACTAGATAGCACAGCCATCCTCATGATATTATTACTGGCAATAAATTTCCCTAGCGATACTTGAAAGCGGTGTCCAAAATTGGGAGGTCCGTATCCTTATCATGGAAGCATGTCAATTGTCCAAACTCTAACGCTATTTTAGATATAAATTATATAATGAATTCCTCAGTTACCTCTACTCCTCCCTATGAAGAGAATGGGCATTTGGACCATTGATGCGCAAATCTGCGAATTACGTGATGCATTCTAAAATAGTAACATCATCCCAATTTTATCATTGAGAAAAAATAGAGCAGTTTCAATAAGGAATAATGATATCGCCTTGATACAAAATCTATTTGCTTGTGATTTTATTGCTTGCTAAAGTCCTAGTAAACCACAGACCAAAGCAGATGGTTAAATCATAACCTCTCGTATATCTTCAACCATTTGCAAAGTGCAGGAACAATGGTTGTTTTTTGAAGGCACAATTGGATTGTTAAAGGAGAGACCAACTTCCACACTTTTCCCTTAATAAGTAGTATAGTATAGACGTAGTATATCTTCAAGTCATGATTACTTAATTGCCATCTAACATTCAAATTCCTACATAACCATAAGATACTCCAATGCGTTCATTTTTCTTTTTCCCAGAATTATGGACGTAGCACTCCGTAGACTTCAAGATAGCTATAGTCAATGTACATTAACAGCTAAAGAAACAAAGATGGTAAAGAGGAACACGACTTCGAATTCTTAATGATGTTGAATTTAGAGAGGAAAAGGAACCGAACATAGAATTTAGAGAGGAAAAGGAACCGAACATACATAGAAGAAACGATGCCGGTGAAATCCCAAAAACGAATATCGAAAGACACGGAATGATTATTACCGAGTAGTCTAGCGAGGATGAGATTCAAGATGCTTTTCTCGGTGTGAGGTCACTTTCGCTTTTGCGTGTGGTACCATTTTGGACAAGTCTAAGGAAGAATGGTAGTGGTCGACTAACTTGTCACAACTCGAGTGTTTTCTCTACCTATTGTGAATAAAATTCAAGTTTGGCGGCTTCTAGATTTTCTAAATTATTCGAAATTTTAACTAGTCAATTCCATCGTCTCTCATCTAATTTGATCTTTTTAGGATGCTTTTTTTCCTCCTACGCTCTATTTATAAAATTTTTTAAAAAAATTAAATTTCTCAATGAGAAAGTATTTCTCATGGTGCTGGCGCAAAATTACTAGTTATTGAGTGCCTTTTGTTCCATAGTTAAATGCACTTATTCTAATGATGAATATTTTTGGTTGGTTGATGCCTTCATCTCATGCTAGTACAATTGCAAAAATTTCTGTTAAATATGCTTAATAACCCCCTTTAGAGTACTAGATAGCACTGCCATCCTTGTGATATTATTACTGACAATAATATTTCCCTAGCGATACTTGAAAGTGGTGTCCAAAATTGGGAAGTCCGTATTCTTATTATAGAAGCATGTCAATTGCCCAAACTCTAACGCTATTTTAGATATAAATTATTTAATGAATTCCTCAGTTGCCTCTACTCCTCCCTATGAAGAAAATGGGCATTTGGACCATTTATGCACAAATCTATGAATTACGTGATGCATTCTAAAATAGTAACGTCATCCCAATTTTATCATCAACAAAAAAAATTGGTATAATCTATATATACACTTGTGCTTCTCCTTGAATAAACCAGATGGAATTTTAATAAATTAAGAGTGCAGTCATCCATTAAAAATGAATAGATATATGAATCAAAGGTGAGGGCGTTAATCAAAGACTTCCACATACCCATCTTTCAAGAAAAAGTAATGACTTTTAGTCCGCTATTCTGGTCTCCAATCATAGGCGATGTTTTGAAAATAGTACCGGAGGTTGAATCAGAGTGAGGGCTAGTGTGCAATTCCACCGGTTCAACCGGTCCGACCATGATAACAACCGTTTGAACATAAAGAGTGAAGTAAGAAAAATAATATATAGTAAGAAAAATAATATATGAAATGATCATTTTAAAAATATTAGGTGTGAATTCACACTTAGGTGATTTGCAATGAGTAAAAATCAAATTTTTTTCCTATCAATTGTGATAGGCTGAATTGTGGCCAGAGACTTGCTAGTTTCTCAAGTGTGCCTATTTCTTTTAAGTCGCAAATTATGCTGCCAAGAGAGGGTGGACGTGAAACAAGAGCTGATTGCACGTATAATGACACAAGCACAGATGGATTCAGTTGTTTCTAACTTGGTGAAGGGGACGACCGCATCATCATTCTTCATTCTCAATGGCATGGAAAGAGATGACAATTCGTTTTCTATTTCATTTATTTTCATCGAACATGCTATTGCGACTTGGAAATAGCATAGCAAGTTACTAACAAAGAACAGGGGGGCCTTGTGGCCATGGTGGGTTGCAGTGTGTTTGAAGTTTTGACATGATAAGCGGGGCAAGTCTCATTAAACTCATGTATTTTTTCCAACGGAATAAAAATAACCTCACTTTTCAGGCAAGAACTAAACAAAAATGACCAGATCATCTTTTTCAACGAGTTAACATGACCAATAATGCTTTGTTGATGAGCTTACATGGCCTTTTTTATTATTGAAAATTTTAAAAAGAAATAAAATTAATGATTTAAAATTCAAAAGAAAATGATTTTTATCAAACAGAAAAGAAAAAAAAAACAAATGTCACATTTTCCTTCTTTTTCTTCCTTTCAATTTGTAGAGAGAAAGCATCTTGCATATGCCAATGTGGTTGCTTTATTAACGCGTGTAAAAGTATATAATCCCCTCAGCCTTTTCCATATAAGACTAACAACCACGATAAGTTGAATAAGACAAGAATCTACTGTTCTCACGATACCCTTGGACTCAAAGCGATAAAGGCTTATGAATATGGACAACTGGCAGCGGTGGTTGGCAAAGCTTGTTGATGTTGATCCCGGTAAACCAATTCATTAAGATTTGACGTTATCGTATTTAGTGTGCTTTTATTTTTGTCGGCCATTACATTTGGCTATAGTGATTTGCATTATTATACTTTTTTTTATCAATCAACGAGTGCTCAAGAATGTGGACAATTGGCAACGACGATTGGCAAAGCTTGGTGATGTTGATCCCGAAAAAATGATTCAAGAGGATTTGACGTTATCGTACCTAGTGTGCTTTTATTTTTTTGTCGGGTATTACATTTGGCTATAGTGATTTGCATTATTGTCCTTTTTCTATCAATCAAAAAGTGCTCATGAATATGGACAATTGGCAACGTGGTTGGCAAAGCTTGCTGAGGTTGATCCCGAAAAATGACTCAAGAGGATTTGACATGATCGTACTACGTGTGCTTTTATCGTTGTCGGCCACTACATTTGGCTACAGTGATTTGCATTATTGTCTTTTTTTTTGGACCAAAAAATTTCTGAAGTCTAAGAATCTCATAACATATATTAATGATGTCCGAAGACTATAGGCATTCTTGTCTCGAATTGTTATTAGCCCTTACCATAACCCTTTTACGGTATCAATGCCAACTTTATCAATGTCGTACTAAGATTATAATTTTACATCTGATAGTACATTAGTGCTACAAGAAAGGAAACACTAACCTCATGGCTGAAGTGAAAAGGAGGAACGATTGAAGGAAAAAAAAAATTATGAATCGGAAACCTACAACATAGAGCATCGATTTGATGGTTTCAGAAGATACAGAGGAGATGCACTTCATATTTGAATCCACAAAGTTAGGGTTAGGGTTAGGGTGGCCGCTCAGAGAGGCGAGAGGATGGCGAGCAACTGGTCGTTGGGGTTGTAATTTTGGGTCAAGAGATCGGTCGATGGCTGCTCCTGGAAGAGTTTTCCTAATGTGGACTACATTAATTGATATTGTAATTTACTGTTTAACGTTTACCGTTTTACGGGGATTGGTCTAAGGTGAGATAGAAGGTTTCTTAATTAGTCTAATATGGGCTGGCTAGTGTGGGCCGAGTTGAGCCTGGCCCATAATGAGGGGGCCTAGCTGGAAACTCTATAAATAGTGCTCAAGTCTCTCCTCTAACCCTAATTCTCACATGTATCCTCACCTAAGGGGCGTTTACCTAACACTAAACGTGAGGGGGGTCGCCTCATTGAGCCAGTGATACGGAGGGCAATAGAGGAGAAGGACTTGCGCGTGGAACATTGTGTTTCCGCTTCCGCTTCAAGATCGATGGATTCCAAAACAGGTGCGTTAATCTTTCTTCTCAATTATGCATGTTCTTGTTTTGGTTATGGAGATCTTGGGATTGCGGAATTTGCATCCAACATGTGGTATCAGAGCCTCCATAACCCTAGAACTTGAACGCATTGAATTTTTCCCTAATTTGTGATTTTCGAGATTTTTTTTCAATAAAAATAAAATTAAATCACAAATTCGGATTGGGCTCGACGAGACGAGCAAGAAGGTCGGCGGCGCGTCGCCGGGGGAGGCCTCACGCGCCCCCACGCGCGGCCACGCGCCGCCAGGGCGTCGGAGACGCGCTCACGCGCCCTCACGCGCGCCCACGCGCGGGACGCGGCTCGCGTGTGTGCTCCACGCACCGCGCACTCAGGCGGCGCGTGCGGGCACGTGGAGTGTTGGATCGGCGCGTGGTTGACGGCGTTGGATTCGTATGGCCGTCCTCTATCTTGTGGTGAATTTATTTTATTTTATTTTATTGATGATTTTATGGATGTTAAAATACATACAAAGCCCTAAATACGCGTATTTTTAGTGTATTTTTGCGTATTTTTCTTGTATTTTTCTGTAAGTTTCAAAATACAGGTGCTGGGTTACTGGTATGTTATAACATGAATTTTATGAGTGTTATTCATCAATAATTTACAATAAATTTTTTTTTTTTTTTATTGATGAACAAAGTAATGTAATTAGCATAATATGTGATTTTGGTGATATGTTGCCCCTATCACTAAAGCTAAAATCACATGTATATGGTGTATGTGAGGAGTAAAATTTATATCCCTGGTATGAGAGAGTTTCAATGATTCAATTGAGTAGTAACCGCCAAAGTGGCACGCTTGATTGGGTTTGAGAAATTTCGGTCTTGTATATTGATTGGGATGTCTCCTGCTCTAATGTGTAGTCATACTCCCAAAGGGGGTGATTATATATTAGTTCATGGAGGGATACATGATTATGTGGTGGAAGAGTGACTGATCCTAGTGGTTTGTCTGCCCAAAGGTGATGAATTCACGAAGATTGGAATATATTCTCATAACCGCTATCATGTGGGGAGTTTACAACAGCTTATCATGTATTCTGCCCAAAAGTGATTATGTGATTTTGCATGTAACTCTCTGGATGTGTACTTGTGTGTCAAGTTACACATTGCTTACATGATGCTAATTATATATACATTGCTTGATTTTTCAATCACCTTTTCTGTAATTAATAACTCCATTATTATTGAGGTTTTTACTACTTCAAATTTTAAGTTGTGGACATATGATTTGTTGCTTGAGAATGCAATAAAATTTGCTTACTGTCCATGAAGCGTTTCATTCTAGAGCACTTGAAAAGAGGTTTGTCTGCGAACTGCACTGCTATAATATGATGGAAGCCTTAGTTGCTTGAAATTATGTTTTGTATGATATTGAAATTAGGACATATCTGCAAAGATTGTGTTTAAGTCCTAATGATATATACATCTCATATAAGGATGAAAAAGTTGTTTCCAATTTTTTTTTCTATTTACTCTTAACGGTTATCTAAAGACTTCTATAGATTATTGTGGAAGTAAAATTGACCGAGATAAAGAATAAATTGATTAGAATTAGTCTTAAAGGTTGTCAGATTTAATAGTGACAGTGAGTATTTTGACAAGTATGACAATGCGGAATAGCTTAAAGGGTCATTTGTCAAATACTTGATAAATTCTGAGGTGGTAATTTAATTACTATGCTTGAAAATCCTGACAAGAAGATTTGACTAAAAGGCATGAATCATCATAATGAACATAGTGATGAGTATGATGAGTAAAACTAATTTATCCAGTCTTTTGTGGGTTGATATTATGAAACCAACTTTTTCACATACAAAAAGTGTCCTTATCAAAGTTGTTTTATAAACTTCTTTTGGACTAGACGTAAATTGATTGAATCATATTAAATTTAGAGGTGTCATGCATGAGTGAGGTTATCTAATCCAATATTAAGTACGTTGGAATTTAGATTCACTCGAAATTATTTTGTATCTTATCTAGATTGTTAAAAGGGGTATTAATTTTATGACCCTAAAGAAGGTACAAGAATTATGGAATCATATACTCTAAAGTTTCTTAAGATCGACATAATTGTAGAGGATAGCTGCTCTCAAACTATTAAAGATAATAGTATGATGGGGGTTACTGTGTTTTTGTCTTTATCTATACAGATAATTATGAAATCTCTTGTACCATAGACTAAACTTGTTGAGGTTTAAGGTACTATTCTTGATATAGTTTATAATGAAATTTCTTAAACCTCTCAAGTGCAGAATGAAGTGGTTGCAGTTTTATTAAGGAGATTTGTTAGGGAAAGACAATTAGTTATACCATCATACTATATAGTCTATTTGTGAGAGCATGATTACAATATCCATTACATGGTTGTTTTAGCAACTTATATAAATGTCGTTTCTTGTTCTTAATTAAGTATGTGATTAAACGCCATAAAAAATGATAATATTATTTTTACTCTGAAAGAGGGGTGGATAGTTAGTGAAGAAATAATTATTTCTTTATAGATTCTTTCAGAGTGAACATGGCATTGATAATTTATTTTTTATATGGAGTTACGTCAAAAAGATACAAAATCTATATAAGTGCAACTGGAGAATTTTGCAGCAGATTCAAGTAAACTTGTGTATAGACTGAAAAATCTTAATTCATGGTCTTAAGCAAGTTTCCACACAATATTATTAAAGTTTCATAGTGTTGTTATTTTGTTCAATTAAGAACAAAGTAATTCAATATATTGCAAGGTCAGTGGGAGGAAATTTATTTTTCTCATACACTATGTACACTATGTACATGATATTTTGTTTACAAGTAATGACCTTGAGGCATCTTTTATCCTTTGTACTAAGGTTTGTAAGGATTGTTTTTGCCATATTATATTAGATTTTCTCGGAGGACATTTGCTGATTGTATATTGGAAATATTCAATATACATTATTGCAAGCCAGGAATTGCTCATGTTGTTAAGGGTGATGGATTGAATCTATCACATTGTCCTTATTTAGATATTGAGAAAATCTAATTAAATGGTGTACCTTGTGTTAGTGCACTTAAAAGTATAATGTATGCTCGAATTTGCACTAGACTAAATATCGTCTTTGTGACGGGACTTCTAGGCAGACATCAATCAAATTCAGGACGTGATTATTGCGTTGCTGCCAAGAAGGTTTTAAGGTACTTAAAGAGGATAAGAGATTATATGTTAGTAGGAAGTGCAGTAAATAAAGTTCTATATCATCTTTTATTCTGAAAGCAGTGTTAGTAACATTCTTCTAGACTGTTACTTGGGCTATTAGGCTTCGGAACCTCATGAAAGAGTTAATCGTTTTAATTTTATGGATAGACCCATACGGTTGTATTGAGATAACAAATTTGTAGTATTAGTTATTTACTACAAAGGTCTCAAGGGGTCTAAATATATGGTGGTCAAAATTTTTGACCAAAAGGAAACGATACAGAAATGTGACGTTTTAATATAACATATTTCCACAGATGATATGGTTGTAGATCCACTAACTAAAGATCTACGCCCATGTGTATTTTAAGCGACATGTCATTAGCATGGGCCTAGGAGCATCGTGAGATGCTGTTGTTTAGTGGGAGCTATTTTGGCTTTATTTTGATAAATGTTTCATATGTGTTCGTTACATTTGTAACGATTTGATATGTATCAACTTTCGCATTCAATAAAGTATTTTTGAATGTGTTGTTATTATGTTGAATACATATTGATAAAGTCTCAAGGTATTGTATAAACCTTGATTGAAGGCTAGGGGCATCCGGTTATTAGCCTTGTCCATATGTCTTGTTATATATAAATAATGGTTAACTGTAAGGACAAGACATATGTGGGTTCATGGAACCATAAATGCATTCTCTAGTGGCACAAGTTTTTTGTGACGCTTAAGGTAAGAGAATGGACATTCTCTAGTGGCACAAGTTTTTGTGATGCTTAAGGTAAGAGAATGGTGACTGACAAATGAGATCTCTCTATGAGAGATGTTATCCATTTGACACACTACCATATTGGATCCATATCAATAGAGTTGAGAACACTCGTGACCATGGAAGGCTCTGTGTGTATACATGCAGTTACCGCCATGATTCGGTGTTTGAGACTTTATGGGATAGGATTGACTATTAAGAATTATCTCTAGACCAATGTGCGCACATACAGTACGATTTCAATTAATATAGTCCAAGTGGGAGAATGTAAGAGTTTTCCTAATGTGGACTACATTAATTGATATTGTAATTTACCGTTTAACGTTTACCGTTTTACGGGGATTGGTCTAAGGTGAGATAGAAGGTTTCTTAATTAGTCTAATATGGGCTGGCTAGTGTGGGCCGAGTTGAGCCTGGCCCATAATGAGGGGGCCTAGCTGGAAACTTTATAAATAGTGCTCAAGTCTCTTCTCTAACCCTAATTCTCACATGTATCCTCACCTAAGGGGCGTTTACCTAACGCTAAACGTGAGGGGGGTCGCCTCATTGAGCTAGTGATACGGAGGGCAATAGAGGAGAATGACTTGATGCGTGGATCCCCTTGATATGTGGGAAATCCCTTTTCTGCTTCCGCTTTATGCTTGATGGATCCCAAATCAGGTGTGTTAATCTTTCTACTCAATTATGCATATTCTTGTTCTGGTTATGGAGATCTTGGGGTTGCACAATTTGCATCCAACAGCTCCCCCTTCCTCTAGAAAGGCATCAAAGATATTTTCTTAGTTCTCTTTGGTAATTGGACAACGTGGTCACGCAAATCAAAGTGGAGGAAATTCAGAAATGATGAGGACGGAACTCTTCACCGGTCCAACGCGTCTGGATCAATAATTGCATATGACCAAGAATTTTCCCTCTTGTACAAAATATTAGGGGCTCCAACACAACCAAATAAAAAAGAAAAAGAAAAAAAAATCCAATTAAAAATTTATTCTGATTTATCTTTAAATTAGATCCATATCCGATAGATAATTACATTATAATTAGCACCAATTATATTTCTGTTGCAATCCTCAAATATAAAAGAAATAATGATATCTAATAATTAATTATGAGTTCAAGCTCAAATTACTAATAAAATATGAGTTCAAATTATAAAAACTATCTAGCGACTTGAGAAAATTGTCCCTGTGTGGCTCTCAAATCTTGCTCGCTCATTGAAGAGCAGAGCCCTTGTGCTTTCTTGTTAATGGGGAGTATAAATCGCACTCCAACACGAAAGAGATTAATGTTTCTTTTTGTAAGCCACAATTCATGTATAATAAAATAAAACCATTCATTAATTACTTTATGATCCAAAATTTACAACCTATTTTATTGGACCTTATGGAGTCATGGGAAGCTTCTGGTAGTTAATCTGGCCTGTTTCTTTTCTTTTCTTTTTTTTTTTTGGGTCTAAATCTGGCCTGTTTCACAAGATTTAAATCATTTGTGCGCTTAGTTTGATCACCTTCATTAAATTCAAAAAAAAAAAAAAAGCTTGAAAGTACTCTATACAAACCAATCTTCGGGCCATTGTCTAATCACGTCCCTTAAAATAAATAAATAAATAAAAACAATTCTTTATGGTTTTGGTTGCGATGCAAATTAGTCGGTGTGGTTTGTACGAACTGAGGATTTTCAATTCAAAATGGATTTGAGCGATCTGAGCTGCGTAGGTCAAGCAAATCGTCAGTTAAGATGATCCCATCGGTGCACTAAGTTCAGAATAGACTGTGTTGGATTTTACCAGTAAAATATGATAGCCAAGACCATAGGAAAATGCTTTTGAGGCTAGATGTTCGATGGTCTCCTGCCTGTTTGCTACAGGATCTTCTTAGAAAATTTCTAACAATACAAAATTGGTAGCACTCTTTAAAAAAATTACTAACTCGTTGGAAAATTACCATCACATTGTACTACCCTGTGCTCATTAACATTAGATTGTACGAGAATATCCCCACCTACTAGACAAAAACCATAGTCATGAATAGTTGCTCAACTTGCCCAGATAAATAATTGCGTATCATACAAACACAAACCAAACCAGGTGACAAAAATCGTGAAATTTGACTGAAAGACATACGGTCTCAAATTGGTCTTTTGTTAATAGACGTTCTCATGTAATTGGTTTTTTCTAGAAAAAAAATAAAAGAATTTTTAAATTTATTACATTGATATTAATTCGTTTACAAATCTTCTAAAATTTTCTATCTTTTTATATATATGCTAATTGAGTTCATCTAACTAATTTAAGCTGGAAATTGTTAACGTAGAAGACGGCCGTCCTATGTGATACAATCCTTGAATAAAGGACGAAACAAGTTTAGAGCAAAGATGTCCAAATCTCCATTATACGCTTACACTACACCTTGAATAAGGTTAACGAATTTTTTATAAATTAAGATCGAGCTCGTGCGGTAAAGAGATTTTTCTACATGGATACATGAATCAAAGTTGAGGCCCCCTTATAAAGATTTTCACATACCCTCCTTTCAAGAAAAGAACGGGTGAATTAGAAATCAACCACTCCGGTCCCTGGTCGAAGATAATGTTTTGAGACCCGTACGAGGCTGGTATGCGATTCCACCAGGTGCAACCGTTTGTACTGACCTGGTTGAATAAAAAGAATATATCAAGAAAAAGAAGCAACGTGAATTTCGAAAAAGCCACGTGTGAAGAATTCGTAATTTTTGAAGGATGTGAGGTGCCATGCAATGAGTAAAATTGAAATGTGCTCCTTTCTATCTTGTAGGAAGCAACGCAGAGATGAAATTATCGTAATGGATTTGTGTTTGGGAGGAAGCATACGTCGTGCTCGAGTCCCGAAAAGCGGTGCAATAGGACAGAACTCATCGTGTGATCTTGTCCACCTTGTCCCCGATGAAATAATTGCAAGTGACCCTTGGCCAGAGACAAAACAAAACGGAGGCGGAAGGCTGGTTACGGTTTTTGCCTTTGAGAATGAGAAATCTTGGAGCGGATCAAAGTTGTGTCCAAATTCGGAAGGGCGGTGCGCTCGGATGAACCATATGTGCTTGTTATATACGAAATCTTAAATGAGGCATATTTACTTCTTTAACCCTCCCCTTTCACAATCCCTTCCTGTTAATCAGCAAGAATACCACCATGCCCACCGTAGACTTTAAGGATAAATTTTCTTAGTTCGGTTTGTACATGGGCCACGTGGCCACACAGATCGAAGTGAAAAGGATATTTCGGAAAGGCGAGGACGGAACTCATCACGTGGTTCAACAGCAACTTCAGCTCACCTTGTCCTGATAAATAATTGCCACTGCTAGAAAAAAAACAGACAAAACACGGCAGCAATAATGGTACGAGTGTGGGTCCATAAACCGTGACGTTTTCCTCAACAAAGGAGCTCCCCATAGGACTCCCTTTTCTCTCTAACCAATGCGTGGATAGAGACTTAACGTTTCTTTTTTTTAAGCCGCGATTCATCCAAGGGAAAACATTATCTAAAAAGCCTGAGCAACAATTTCTTCATCGCCATGTGCACCTTCTCATACTCATGCGCACAGAACAATATATATATTTCTTAATTACTTTATGTTTAAAAATATCTAAACTAATGAATCTCCACCGGTGCTCTAATTGATAACAAGCCAATTATATTTGACCGTATGGGCCAATGTGAAGTTTTCGTTAGTCAATTTGGACTTTTTTCACGCGAAATGAATTTCTCTTAAATTGTTTGATTCTTAAAGATCGGGTCATGTGCCCTAACTAGAATTGGATGGCATCATGACATCCTAAACAATGGGGTTATCAACCTCCACTCCTCATGATTATGTTTTTAATTTCAACAAGTGTTATCATATTAATTGGCTAATTCAAAATCTCATTAGCTGCCTTGTCGAGAAAATTGGACATGTACATTTTTAATTCATAAGATTTAACGGAAGTTAAAAGTTTTAGACTGCACACAGCTAGCTTCTCCTTGAAATTCTTGGTCCAAGTCATAAAGCGAATAGAAACCCAAGTCATTTGAATGGACTTGTAAAAATTTCCCAGGTAAGCATGACTGCGTGGGTAATTGCTGGTCATTTTGCTTAATTGCCATTTAACGTTTGAACTCCTATGCAAACGTATGATCGTCCAATGCATTCACTCTGTTTTTCCAGAATCCCATGGACATAGCAATGGTAGACTACAAGACAGCTAAAGCCAATCCATCCCGTGTAAAGTGTCGTCCTAGTACACTTGAACATCAAAGGAACGAAAAGAGGAGCGTCTTAAGTTGAAAGTTTAGGTTTGGTCTTTATTGTTCATAGCTAAATTCTCCAAACAGTTGAAAGTGTTATGACATGCCTTAATTGTGGGTAAAACTGCATAGTTTTAATCCCAAGAGTTATCATATTTGTATATAAAATTATGCACAATCATGTCTTTTATTTTATTTTTCTAATTTAAATTTTCTTAATGGTGGGTAACTATATCTATTCATTTGCTAATAGTTAGTTTCATCGTTTTCTAATATTCATTTATTTGCAAAATACATGCAATTAATTTTTGTGATGAAATTTTCTAGTAGCAAAGAATATTCTTTTTTTTTCATTTTTTATTTGTCATATTTGGTTTTTAATATTGTGAAAATCTATTTAACAAAAATATCAGTCCTCAGTTTAGGATTAAAAAAGATATTTTATCACAATAGGTATCTTGATTGTTAAACTCATCATAATCCTCAATTTAAAGTAAATCAACAAAATATTTGCTAAAATAACAGTAAAGATTAGATCATTAGATAAAGCTCGCACGAGAGTGAGAGCGCATATGCTGGTCCGCGGCAAGTAATATCCACTTTGATACGCACATAGATAGATTGTTAATGATTTAATCTTAACCCTATGGTAACACTGCATGAATCTGTGTTTGATTTTCTCTTTCCCCAAAGGAGGAACCAGTGCTGGGCCTGCTGGTTGCGTCTCTTTAAAGGCAATTCACTCGTTCAACGCTCACCTTTTGACCAAGACCAGCAAAGCAGGCCCTTCCTGCGGACATCAAAGATATTTCCTTAGTTCTCTTTGGTAATTGGACAACGTGGACACGCAAATCGAAGGGGAGACAATTCAGAAATGATAGGACGGAACTCATTCACCGTGGTTCTGTCCAACTTGTCCGGAGCAATAATTGCAAATGACCAAGACTTTTTCCTCTCTTGTGAAAGAAACCAATGTTTTTTTTTAATGAATTAATACTTTAAAAAAATCTCAAATTAATATAATTATAACAAATTTATTTTAAATTAATATTTTAATTTAAAAAAAAATTAAACTGATATATTTACAATAAATTTATTATCTATTACTTTCTATTAAATTTTATCATCAAATTATTGAATTGAATGACATATAACAATAAGTTAATATACTAATTTAGGATTTTACTGTATGTTTGTTTCAGTTGTACCATTTTTGTTATTTTTTATGTTATTAATTCAATTAATTGTTACGAATATACTAGTTTTGAGTTCTTTGTGGTAATTTGTCGTAGATAGACTAGTTTTAGATTTTTAGTGGTTAAAAAATTAACTTGAAGTAAATTTATTATAGGTATACTAGTTTTTGGGTTTTTCATGATATTAATCATTTTATAATATACGATATATGTGAGTATGGTCTGGATTGTGTTGGTCCAACATTTAATTCAATGATTAATTTGCATAGTATTGGTCTCCAATTTTTGGGATTGAGGACTAACCATATTAAGCTCGAGATCGAGAATTGGATCGATCCTACGGAGCTAGTTTGATTCCAGGGTCAACCTAAGACCAATCGAATATTCTTTTTTGTTTTATTTTTATATTCCTTAAAAGGATAATAATACTGTTTCGAATTACATATACATTAACAATGCATATATTGAACAACCAAGTTATGCATACCAATACATATCAAAACATAAATATAAGATAAAGTAATAATAGAAATTTACATTTGTTAACGAACACAGGAGGTGGGGGAACAAAGTTGAGCGATGAAGTGAGTGAACAGAGGCAAGTGACAAGGCAAGTGAAGCAAGCAAAGAAAGGTGAGTCGTGAGCAGTGAGCCAGGAGAGTAGGCAAGCGAGACCAAGGTGAGTGAAGAGGGTTAATTATTTTTTTGTTGAATAATTGGGTTGCTTTCTATTTTCTAATTTACACGACAAATTGAACTGTGATGAAAATTGAGGAGGAGATGCTAAAATTTAAAGTAGACAAAAATATATAATATATTATGTACAAGATTAATCCGAATTAGACCAACCCTAAACTTTCAGGACCGAAAGCCAATTCATACCGCGTAGGGTCAGAGATCTTAAGACCAATAACCAACTCAGTTTTCTTGAGAACTGGGTTGGGCCGATCCAAGGTTAATTTAGGTTAACCCTAAATCGATGCTCACCCCTAACCTATGATTCATACACGATAAAATAAAATCATTCAATAATTACTTCATGGTCCAAAATTTCTACCTATGTTATAATAGATAACAAACGTATTTTACGGGATCTTATAAAGTCATGGGAAGCTTCTTTTAATTAACTTGGCTTGTTTCACAAGAAATTAAATTCACTCAAATCATTTGTGTGCTTACCGAAATCACTTTCTTTAAATCCGAAAAAAAAAATTTGAAAGTCCGCAATACAAACCAATTTTTGGCCCATTGTGTGATCACTTCCCTTAAATCTTAAAAAAAGGACAAAAAAAAAAAGCCTTTATGGTTTTGGTTGCAATGCGCATCAGTCGGTGTGGCATCGTATGAACTACCAAGTCCATGATCAATTTTTTCATTTTTCTACCTATCTTGCCAGCTTTTAATGAGTTAAAATGAGGATTTTTGATGAAATTATTGTTTAAATTCAGTTTAAAAAAAGAATTGAGTGATCCATGCTGTGCGCATCACACCAATTGCCAGCTAAAATGATCTCGTCCGTAGTGAACTCAGTTTAGACTAGACAGTTGGATTTTGTCGGTAAAGTATGACGGGTATGAGTAAAAACAAATGCTTTTAAGGCTAGATGTGGTCTCCTGACCCTTTGCCACTCGATTTTCTTATCTTGTCAGTTAAAGAATCACCATCACAATGTACTAGCCTGTGCCCATTAACACGAGATTGTACAACAATACCCCACCTTGTAGACTTTAAGGACATTGACTGATTCACGTGGCTACACAAATCAAAGTGAAGACGTTTTGTGTCCATCGATATTTTTTGTGCCCATTAGATGAGAATCTCTCATGGCTCACGTTTTGTGTCCAACTTGGCGAGGACAGAATTCATGACTCTGGTTTTGTCCAGCTTGCTCAGATATATAATTGCGTATCGTACAAAGACAAACAAAACAAGGCGACAAAAATGGAGAAACTTGATTGCAAGACATGCGGTCTCAAATTGGCCTTTTGCTAATGGACGTTCTCCAGTAAATTGGTCTTTTGCTAAGAGACCGTTCAATGAACACTCGGGTCTTTGGCCAAAAAAAAGTCGACGCTTATGTTGGATTCAACGTGTTCATGCTAGAAATTCATCTTAAATTGATACTATTCTTTAACAACCACGTAATCATCTTCTTTACCAGCAATTTTTGTAAAATGTTGAATATTATGCTTCGAATTATTTTTTTGGCTCAATCAAAAGGATTTGATTGCATAGATAGCAAATTCAACAATAACAACATCGAAAAGTAACGTAAATTCGAGAATATATGTATGCTGTATTTAAGGTATAAATAATTGAACTGGAGATCATTGGGCATGATGTCATCACATCGATCGGAAGAACGACTTCGCATGATTAACCAGGAAATGGCACTTCACATCTAACGGATCACGTGGTCAACTCCGCGGCTTGGGGTGCACGCAGGGGCCATTAACAATGCAGAAATCATAAATATCAACCAAACCCTGGATAAAAGTCACCGCCCTTTGCATATAAAATGATGTGTTCTTATTGAACGATTTTTAAATTTTGTTGGCGCCAAAATTGGCTTTGTCCTTTCAGTGAAAGATATTTATCGAACCTTTCGACGAACAAATTTTTACTGTGCTTAATTAAATTCCTTACTAGATTTTATGTACATGTCATGTACTTCAGTGGAACTCAACAAACAAGCGTTTTGCATTCAACTGTTAGATGAGTGCTATATAATATACACCACTAAACATCGACACACAAGCGCATGTGAACAATTGCCAAAGATCTTTGGCATAAAAGATCATCGTCCCATGTCAAAACCGTCGTTTTATTTATGTATTTTTTGTTGTTGTTGTATGATATCCCTCAAATACAATTTCCCAAGGGCTTTATTTTTGTTTCCGTGTTCTAAAATGTGATAAAAGTGTCTTGCATTTATATGGTTGGTGGTTCAACATGAGAATAGGGATATCAATTTAAACACGTAGATTTTGGAAATTGGAAAATTAGCGTATAAGGTTCTTAAAAGTCGAACAAATTTGCATTGTAATCTATCTAGCATCAAATGAGGAAAAAAATTTAATTTCTTGAAACATTTTGAAAATATATGTAATACCAGTGCACTCACAAGAGAAGAATGGACAATAATGTGCCCTCTGTATATATAAAGAATCTTTTAGAAAGCTCTCTTAAATAAAACTCGTGCGTAAAAACTTAGAGAAAATGTGATCATCAGCGGTTGTCCTTTAATTTGTTCAATATCCCCTATTTATTCCATCTTTTTATAAGCTCAGCAACTCAATCCCTTCGTCTAAATTTTTGCAAAGATACCCAACCACCCTCAGGGTTCCTCCTAGGCTTCAAGGATATTTTTGTAACTGGACTACGTGGCCGCTCAAATCAAAGTTGAGGTTATGTACGAATTGTGAGGACAGAACTCATCACTTGATTCTTGTCCAACTTGTCCAGACAAATAATTGCGAGTTACCACCCACTGCGGTGGCGCAGTTGGCTTGCGCTCAATTCCTCTCACGAAAGGGAGCGAGTTCGAATCCCAGCGGTGTTACTTGGTGACTTAACTGCTGCCGTGAGTGTGGTGGCCAACTTGCATCAGCCTTAGGTTCTTCCCGCCGATTATCGGTTTACGGGGTTTTCTGGATTATCAAAAAAAAAAAAAAATTGCGAGTGACCCTCAAACCAAGGCAAACGAAACGAGGCAGCAACTTGTCCCGAAAACCAAGATGTTTTCCTCAAACATCATCAACTAATTTCAATTGATGAAAATTATTTTATTATTTTATTTTCAAAAATGGATTTGAAACAGAAAATCATTTAATAATATAATTTTATTTTTCTATTTTTAAAATAATTTTTTAACAGAAATAAGTTTGAAATAGAAATAAAAAATAAAAAATAAAAAATTTCTACTTTTCTATTTTTAAAACAAAATAAGAAATAAAAACTCTTTTTCTTACTCGGCCTCACCACTAGCCGGCCGCTCGCCTGACATCGGCTGGCTAGCCACTCACTCAAACGAATTTCGATATTAAAAATAAAAATTTTATATCATTATCAAATCCGTAATTGTTATTGGGAAACTTATATTTCTAATTAAAAAAATCGATTTCTGCACGGAATAATTACTATTCATGATTTAAGCAATTCCGCTCTTTAAGTACAAGCCCTTTTGCACTTGAACCAAAGTTTTGCTTTTCTCTTGTCCCGAAGGACGAACCAGATGTCATTGTACACTCGCTCAGACGAAATCTTGTGGTGGTTGCGTCTCTTTAATGAGGCGATTTACTCTTTCAACGGTCACACCAAACAAGTCCTTCCTCTTTGTAATTGGACCGATGTGACTACACAAATTAAAGGACGGAACTCATCGCTGGAGGTTCTGTCCCAACTTGTCCAGCATCAATAATTGCTATTGACCAAGACTTTTTCCTCTCTTACAAAATGTGTGGAAAGAGAGTAACGTTTCTTTTCCTAAGCTACGAGTCGTACACAGTAGAATAAAATCTTTTATTAATTACTCTATGGTCGAAAATTTTCTATCGATATTGTGAGGCCGAAAAAAACAAAAATTCTTTTACCAAAAAAAAAAAAAGCAAAAATTCAAGTCCACTTATTCTATAAGGTGGATGATTGATTTATCACATCCTGAGTATTTGCTCTGTCTATTGTGAATAGGATTCAAGTCCGGCGACTTTTAAACTCTGAATTTTTCAAAATTCTAACTCATCAATTCAATCCTTATTTAATTTGGTCCTTTGAGTATGGATTTTTTCTTAAATTGTTCTATTTATAAGATTTTTCAAAACACTTTAAATTCTTCCGATGAGAGAGTACTTCTCATTGCACTAAACAAAGCTGGGGCAGGATTACTAAGTTATTGAGCGCCTTTTGCTCCATAGTCAATGTACCTATTCTAGTGATGGATACTTTTAATTGGTCGATTGCTTCACTTTATCATCTCACACCAACACAATCGCAAAATTTTCTATTAAACATGCTCAATATGCCTCTTTAGAGTGGTAGATAGCACCGGCATCATTGTGATGTTGTTATTGGCAATAATATTCCTCCAGCCATCCTTGAAAGTGAATCAGTTGGGAAGTCCATATCTTTATTATGGAGGCATGTCAATGATCCA
This sequence comes from Eucalyptus pauciflora, assembly GCA_007663325.1. Classification (NCBI taxonomy): domain Eukaryota; kingdom Viridiplantae; phylum Streptophyta; class Magnoliopsida; order Myrtales; family Myrtaceae; genus Eucalyptus; species Eucalyptus pauciflora. Next base: position 3,902,298 of record VMYD01000024.1, on the reverse strand, counting down.
AGCTACTACGCTCTTTTAAATATTAATTATCTAATGAAGTATTCAATTTCCTTTACTCCTCCCTAAGAAGAGAAATGGGCACTTGGACCATTTACCATAAAACTGAGATATCTTCTCGGGACAGACCGGTCGAATTAAATTCGAGACTCAAAGATACAATGAATGATCAAAATTTGCTTTAGTTAAATGCCAAAAATGAATATCAAAAGATATGAAATGATTAAAAATATTGACACACTTTTATGTATCTTTAAGTTGTCGCAAGCCTCTCAGTGTCGGGAAAAGACAAGTTTAGAAGTAATGTCGAGTCCATGATTATGGCCATTCCTCTTCATTTATGATTTTTCTTTTGCCGAGTGACGAGAGATGGTGAGGCCAAGCAAGACAATGCCATACACCCTATCCCGAGCAAAAAACATGCGAATATTGAGAAAGATGAGCTCTAAGTGCATTGTATAAATTAATTTATTTGGCATGTTATTATCAACACTTAGGTCTTTGGCCAAAAAAGATCGGTAGTATGTTAGCTTGAAGAAGTTCATTGTGGAAATTTACATGAACTTATCTAGCATGTTATAATCAACTCTTAGGTCTTTGGCCAAAATATATTGGTAGTATGTTAGATTCAAGATGTTCACTATGGAAATTTATATGATGCTACTTTTTAGGACCTATAAAATCATCTCCTTTACTGACAACTTTTGCAAGATGCATGTCCAAAATGATCAAAGGGCCCGTTAGAATTAAGAGTATTGAAATATTTAAGAATGACAGACACCTTTTCGTAGCCTTGACGAGAAGCTGGTAAAGTAAAATTTTCCCTGTTTCTTTCTCTGTGAAGTTTCCCCAAGTCTGCTATGGACTTACTGAATTTTACTGTAATAAACGACAAGCAAATTAACACACAAAAGCCCATGTTCTACAAAATGCATGAGAAAAGGCATTTACCCTCCATGTGCATGGTTCCCGCTAGTATTGAAGTCGAAGCACTCAATGACTAATGGATTCTCTGGCAACGAGTTTTACAGTATGTTAATTCACTAGTGCCTCCAGGAACATATTAGACAATATGATGACGACTTCAAGGAAATACAAAGAGAACCCCCAGATTCAACTACTCTGGATTGACACTGAGTACTTGATATAAAGCAATCAAAAGATATGGCAAGAAACAATATCAAACAGGACATTTGATGAGAGATTTTGGACAGTTCGCACTTTTAGAAAACAGATCTTTGTTTTCCAAACTAGGAACAGTGAAATATTATTTCAATAGCATTCCTGGAAGCTACAGATTCCTCATCATCAGTGAGTAACCAAGTTTCTCAACCCTACTTGTGCATTCTTATTAAGAAGCGGCAAGGTCAAACTCTGACTTTTCTTTGTGACTATCTGCAGAAAATGGAAAGGAGAAGATGCTATGGACAAGATCTTGATGGATTAACCTTTTATTTCACTGAACCCAAATGCATGGAAATGACACGTTCACAGTGTGATCCAGGAGTAAATAACATTTTACTGCCCAATTTTGTATTGATTATGTTAAATTCTGGACATTTGACTAGTCAAGAGATATGCAGTACTATAAATGCAAACGTGTCATGGAAATGAATATGGTGCTTTTAGGTTTGTGAACTATTTGATGTATTTCATAAACTCATTTGAAACAATTGAATAGTCAAATTCCTAAGAACTCATATGATCATGCACTTGAATGATATTTTTTCACAGCTAATCGAGAATATTACTTCCTAATCCATTAAAAAAAACAATTGAATAGTTCATATTGGCGCATATGGAAAGAGCTATGAGGATGAAGCACCAAAAAAGCAATGAATACAACTAAAACTACAACAAGAGGAAAAGTGCAGAATTCAAACATTATTTGATAATAGCAACTAGCAAGTGAGCCTTTCTTCTTCATACTAGCCTTCCGATTAACACATGAAATTGCAGTAGGCTCCACACCTGAGTTATCCTTAGATCATCTGCTTTTGTAGTAAATGCATCTAAAATAGGTGAATCATGAAGCAATAGATCACCTTCAATCAACTATATTACTTTTCTGACATGTCAATATTGGACTCTACCTGTGAGTATATTGGATTTTGGACATCTCTCTTTTTCCTCATATATTGCTCATCATCCAAGGGAGAGGATCGAGCAAAATGAGGATGCCACCATGATTCGAGAATCTCGGAAAGCTCAGGCTAGTGTTTTATAAAAGTATTCTACAGAAAACTGGATTTAAGGCATTTTTCTCTCTTTGATGGTTTGACGATATTCTAACTTGAACTCATTGCAAATTATAGAGATTCTCACATCAGCTAGGTAATAACTACTGTTGTGGTAAAGACACAGGGATATTAGATTGACATCAAATCTGCAAAAAACTTTTTCTTAGTTTCCTCCAAAGTAAATCGGCAAGAATTAACATTCAAAAAGCAGCAGATCACACAAATTCACTTTTCCATGAGGCCTACTCTTCGTGTCCAAGATAGTCAAACTTAGAAGCAGAAGAAAAAGAATGACTAAACACCACTTTTATAGTTAGTTTTACATCTTCCACAAGAATACAATGACCAAAGTTAATTGATTTTTTATCATCAAGTCACTGAGGCAGGCAAAGTAATATCTATGTATCTCTATGTTATGAAATGAAGCAAAACAACTGAAAAGTAGACAACTTAACCAACTTAAGTTATGATAATTTGAGTAGGATAGTACTTGCCAATTCAGGTGATGATAGTACTTCGCACTATTAAGAGTTGTGGACCTAATTTTGTAAATAAGTGTCCGCTAAAAGAAGATTGGATGAAACTAATCATTGTGGCATGGACATTCATAATGTTTAAAAAGGAGTCAATATCAAAACCATGTAAAATTAGAGAAAGATATACAAAGCTATGATAGCCATCACAATGCTCAGCCAAGAATCCAGAAGGTAAATGTTTCAACAAAGCCAAAACAAAAACGTATTCTGCTCCTATCAAACGAACAATCACTATTATCTATATTAAACCAGCAAATGAACCAACACTACATCTTGCGTATTCTCAAAACAATATCAAAGATGTCAGTATATCCTACTAGGAGTTGTGCACACAATCAAGATCATGCTCAAGGAGGGAAAATCAGTGAAGATAAACTTAAATATCAATACCACTGTCAATTAGAGATTGAACTACTACGATTTTGCCTTCAAACTTGTCCCTCTCTCTTGGAGTGTAGGAAGTAGAGTACACATCAGCTTTCTCCACCTGGTCTGCCAAAATATGGCCTAAGGCCAAACATGCCAGTATGTCCAATTGAGACTTCAGTAGGCTTTGATGTCCTCAGAATTGGTACCCACAATAGCAACTTGCTTGCATGCGACCCCGTGAGTGAGTGAAGCCGAGACAAATTGCTTGGAGATGAAAACATCTAGTGTGAACGGCTCCACGTAGGCTATGGTCTGTTGCCTGAAGGACACGTGCTTATTTGGATTTTTGGACTTCATCCCCCTTTGGTCAGTGTATAGCTGCTGTTGTCATCATCCAAACTTCAAAGAAACTTCTTGATGCTAAATGAGGCTGCCTAAAAGCCAACACTTATTCAAAATTCCTATACAAGTCGATATAGAATAGAGCACCCCCTCATTCGATTGATTATTTGCTCAAACATTACGCTACATTAGTACCATTATCAAGGAAATGACATAGAGAGGACATCCCAAACTAGAAAAAGAATGAGATATTCAATGAGGCACCTACCCATTGTGAATACCACATGTCGGCACGAAGGTTCCATGTCGAGAGGCATCAACACCATGCACTAGAACACTATTAGAGCACAGGTTCCAAAAAGATTGCTTCAATATCTTACTACAGGAGACACTTTCTAGCAAATAAAAGTAGCCACTTTGATCCTAGGGTGCAAGACACCTGAAAGAAACAAACATATTAGTAAGATACTCCTCAAAATTAACCAGAGAAGTGGGCGAGCACACGGCCCCATATAACAAAATCTCACAATCTTCGAAGCTACGTTGACAGAAATTATGCTAACCAATTCATCAAACATCTAGAATGCATTGGTGAGTAATTGCACAAAAGCCCCCAATATTCTAAATATGTAACGATTCTATTAGAACACAGCCAAACTTTTCTATTTTATTTTATGAAAGACCGACTTCATATGAGGCAATATAGAACTTGAAGAAGAACACAAGTTTCTTCCTTTTGTCACTGGGTTCAGGCAAGACACAATTAAGCAAACAGATTCACCTGCCTTATTGAATTCGGTGTGGATCGTTGCAAGTCGATAAGGTTTGGATGGTGGTATTAAGGTCGCCCTCCCAACATCCTTCACCATCCTCTTCGAATAGGAGTACTTTATCTAGGTTCGGTGTCCTCAAGGCACCCTTGCAGAATACATTCATCTTGGGGCATTGCGTGATGACAATACACCGCAGTGATGGGAACCTAAAGGTGCGATTCGTTGGGGAGAAGCTCTCAAGGCTTGGTAAACGATCAAGTATTAGTTGTTTCAGCTTGGGGAAATGGATCTCCTCTGCTCCATCTCCATCATCTGTTACCACATCTTCCATTGCACCACAATCTCTTAGGGTTAGCCAAGTAAGGTGCACCAGACTTGTCATTGCCGAACAAGTCCCCATATGAACTAAACCAGCGCACTGCTTTACTTCTAATTTTGTCAATCTCTGTAACGAGGCAGGACATGGAAATATGATCGATAAACTCGAGCACCACTGAAGGTACATATATTCAATCTGTTTGAGGATTTCAGCCATCAAGGCGCCATCTTTCCAGACTACTTTCAGGTTATGCAGCAACACCAGCCGAAGTTGCTTCAGATTTCCAAGTGACTTGAGAGGTTTTTCCACGTTTGTTAATCCTCCACAGGGAGTCACTCCCCCATGTCCAAGAGCATCTTCTGGAAATATCTCCTCAAAGGAACTACACTGCACAAGAAGCAATTCTAGATTGGGGAATCCCTGGAGAACGAAGTTGGAGGGGAAAGCGACATTTTCATCGTGGTAGCATCCCAAAACCAGCTCTCTCAAATTGCCAAAGATGTAATGCTGCGGCATCATCGCAACATCCTCCCTCGTCAATTCCAATACCTCCAGGTGAGGAATGACCTGTGGGAATCCATTTAATTAGGCCACCATCCACCAAAAGTAAAACAGGGCATAGCCATGGTCCAATGACTAAATTGTCCTTCCATTTATTAGGGAAAAGAGGAAAGAGAACCTGTAGGCTTTTGGCCGGTTTTATCCTTTTTAAAAATAAAAATCTGAAGCCAAACAAGCAAGAGTTGATGACCATTATACAAGGGTTGTATAACTGGGACGTTTTTTGTTAGTGATACACCCAATTCAATCAAACCATGTTTTGTGAATTTGGATGAAATGAAGTTATTAGTTGATGATAAGCTATTTCAATTGTCAACTAATTAAATCCAAATGGCAAAGTAAACACACGTGAATTTCAACTAGTTTTCGGAAAAAACTCAAAACAAAACTTCAAATTATGTCATTTGTATATTAAATAGATGTATTTCAATCATAAGATAACGTATTAATATATTGCATTCTTTTCTAAGCAGTTGTTCTCATATCTATTTTACTATAGGTCATAAGAAGTGCATGGGTTCACCATTCTACGACTTTGAGAACTAATGGTAGACATTTTAATGTTACTTATGTTTAAAAACGAACCCAATTTGGTGTTGGTATGTCATTGATATATCACTCAAATTAAGTGTGGCAATTTCGATTAAACATTAGTAACATTAAAAGCGTTGGTAGCCCATCGGAATAAACGTTAGTAGATTAGTAAAGTAGTTGGTGATCTTGAAAGTACAAAGAAATATTAGTACTTTTTAAGATCCACAGATAAAAAGTTGGTGAGTGACTAAAATCAATTTGGTAAAAAAAATAAATCAATTGGTATCTTAATTTAATGAATGTTGTTAAAACAATCAAATTAACGTTTGTATTTTCAAATTAAAGATAGTGATTTAAAAGGCATTGTCGACAAAAAAAAATATGTTAAAATGTCACAAGAGTAAATATAGGTTGATTATTAGAGTAGTTCATAATTTTGGAAATGATGGCACTTTTCAAAACCTAGCAAGATAAAACGTTGGCAATTAACTAAAATCGGTTTGTATCTTAATGTAACAAATATTTATACATCAATCACATTAAGTTCAGTATATTCCATATAAAGTTAGTAATTTCAAATACGTTGGTGAGCTTCAAGAATAAATGTTGGTAGATGATAAAAGTAGTTGGTAGTTTTGAAAAAAAGAAAAAAAAATTGTGTTTTTCAAAGCCTATATAAGCAAATTAGCCACTATACTTCACAGTTATCAATAAGGTTCACAATGTTCGAGCATGGAACTTTGTTCCAAATGAACATAATACTAAAAAATTTTCACTTTTGGCAGACGGGCAAGTCAAATTAAATAAAAAAATTTCATTAGAAGCTTCACTATCTATGCAAGTTAATTCAATATTGTTTTTCAAAGTAAAAGCTAGAATCACTAGATTATATAACAAAGACTATGAGCTGGAAATAATTAACAGCAATCAATCTTCAAATTTATAAGCAATTCACAAGTGTGTTATGGTGAGCATTAATAAGCATTAAGTGTGACAATTTTAATCTCTTGTAGAAAATAACGAGGCACTGATAGCTATGCATATAAACCAATAAAGATAATGGCAGAAAGCTAGAATTATGGACGAACCTTTTCAAAAGAAAAGAGTGTAGGTTGGTTCTCGTTGGTAGTTGTACCTTGGCAGCTTTGGAATTCACAAGCAAATGAGAATGACCTCATCTTGTCGCAATGTCTCACTTGCAATTGCTTAAAGAGTGGCCATGCCGAAGTATGACTATTTTCATAGAAGCTCCTCAGTTTCGGCAAGTAAGATAATATTAGTTTGGTTAATTGTGGAAAGAAGAGATCACTTGTGCTCATACTTACTCTGTCTTCCTCCGCGATAATTTCCTCCACCCCACAATGCCATACACAAAGCTTTTGGAGCTGTGTCATACTTTTTGCCACCGAGCTTGGAAATAAACTTTTGAGACACTCACACTTGCCAACGTCCATGCATTGTAAGTGTCCAAAGGTAAGACCTCCTTGAGGAAGTTCACTCCACACGTGTTTCATTTTTGAGAGCCGCATCAAAACTAATTCTCTCAATTGAAAAATATTTGTAGAACAAGCTTCACTAAATTCAAACTCTTGGGCTTGAAATACTACTTCTAAGGATGCACAGTCAGTCACAGTTATCTTCTCTAGGTTTTGAAATATGGTGAGCATATTATAAGATGAAAATATGGATAAAATTTTCTTACAATACTTCACCACTAGTGTCTTGAGTTTGCCAAATGCATTTGAATCAAGATCATCAAGCCATATCTTCTCCATATTATCCATGTGCAAGATCTTCATCGACTCCATACTAGGAAACTCAACCTGTTATTTTTCAATTTAATTAATGAGAGCCGACTCTCTATTCCCTCAAAATAGAGAATACTTTAATTTCGAGAACAAAGAAAATCACAGGATGGGCATTATCAAATAATAGAAAGAAAAGAAAACGAGATGTATGTTATTTCTTTTTAGCAAATGCCACCCTCTAAAATTCATTCTCCTGTCATATAATTTTAAAGTAGAAAGCATAAATTTTTCTAATATATATCAAGAATTCAACGTTAGTGCAATTGAGTTATTTACATATAATGCATGTAGTGAAAAAAATATTGACTCATGTGGAGTGACAGTGCTGAGTCCCTTTAATTAGCATTTGATTAAGCTGACTGGGTTTGACCCAAAAGTTAAAAATATTATGTCAACTACTTGCAGTTTTAGTCATAATCAATATATAAAAGTGCATTGGAAGTATTAATCTTGTATTTGAAATGCAGTCAAGAGTTTTAAGTATTTTTGCAGAAGTGATATCAAGTTCTTTTAGTACATGATAACTTAGATTGCCTATGCGGCAACCTCAAATTGCATTTGTTTGGAATTTATTACTTAATCACACCAACCGAAAGGTTTGGGACTTAGATTGCACTTTTTGATAAAGGTTTAAGAGTTCATTACAACAACTGAAAAATTTATGATTTGATTGCATTTCATAAATACGTTTTAGGACTTGTGGAATGATTTTTCTATCATAATATTTACAATTGACTTTAGGAATAGTGACAAAATGACTCTTAAAACTTATTCCGATTTGGCATGTTTAAGAACTAATTTTTTTTCCTTTATTGGTAAAACTTGTTTTTCATCAAATTTTCCTTTTTTTAATTGTGAAATGTGGTGCGAATGTGGTGATGCCATTTTAAAAAAGGTGACCAAAAATTTAAAAAGTACATATAAGTAAACAAGGCAGGAGAGAGGGAGGGTTTGTCTCAGGGCTTTTGCACTGGTGAGGGCTGCAATCGTACCCAAGGTCATGGCTAGGGTGCTCGGTACCCTCGTCAGGTCACCAGCAATTGCCAAACTTGGCTCCCCGCCACCACGTGAGTGAGCACACTTGCCCTCACCCAAATTGCCAAGAGGCCATTGCTTGCTCACGGTGAGCGCTAGCTTTCGTCGGCAGGAAGAGGAGCAGTAGTGGCACTCTAAATGCAGCCCTTCCCCACTTGACTAGCGATCTCTTGTAGGACATTATTTTATTTCCAGTTTCATATTACTGCTGATTTTTTTCATAATTTTTACTCTTTTTTTAACTTTTCAATATTTCGATGTGGCAATGGTGAAATAGCTCCCTTTATGCTTGAGGAAGCTCCATCACCGCGCAAGCCCATGCGGGACTAAAAATATGATAAAAATGCAAAATTTCTCTACAAAAAAGGGACAAACTTAACAAGTCTTGAAATGCATCAATTGTGCAAATTTTAGAACTTAAATTTAAGTAGACATCCCTGGTGTTGTTTAGCTTAGCCTCTCATTAATATTTGTGCTTCAGCTACAATTTAGTTTAAGACTTGAAAATGAAAGAAAAAACGTATTAAGTTTTTGAAGTTTATGAAAAAGGTTTGATCTACATTTCAATATTTTTATATTAAAGAAGTAGCTTTGAGATGTTTCTTATTGGAGGTCAAAGATTTGTAAATGAAAATGATAAGTTATCATAGGTGACCGCTCATACCCTTAACTCAAACCATCAGGACAACAAACGAGATATGTCATTAGAGAAGAATGAGTGCAAACCTTTTCGATGAGTAAAAACGGTTGATGTGTTGGACCGTTCCCCTCTAATTTTCTACAACTGGCATCTCCTAGAATCACCTTCATAGCTTTACAATCTTCAATAGTAAACTCTTTCAAGGAGGGCCACTCTGAAATATACCTCCCTTGGCAGAAACTCCTGAGTTTTGGCATGTTGTGAAGATATAGAGTGACAAGTTGAGGAATTACAATTTTGTTGGTTGATTCTTTAGGTTTCTCCTCTTCTTTGGCAATGATGTACTTCATCTCTCCACAACCATCGAGACCTAGATATTGGAGTTGTCGTAGACTTTTTGCCATAGACATTGTAAAAAGGTTTCTTAGACGAGGGCACTCCTCAACTGTCAAGGACTCCATATGGTGAAGCATCCTCTTTGACATGAATGAAGGAATCACATTCACTAGGTTGTAGCATTGCTTCACCTTGAGGGCCTTTAGACAGCAAAAGGACTCCACAAGGATTTTATTGTTCCATAGTTCTTCTTGTTGAACTCCCTTGATGTGTAGCTCTTCTAACTTTGGAAATGTAAGCTACATAAAAACAAAGAAATATAACATATAAGATAAATCGGAATATGATACCTTCTTATCAAATAGAGGATATAACCCATCTCCAGCACAATTCTCTAAATTAAAACAAATCAAACTCTTAAGGTCACCAAGGTTGAGTTTGGCTAAATGACAGAACTCGAATATCTCTGCAGTCTTTTCCTTCTTCCATCACAATGATGCCTCGTAGATTATTGCAATAGGAAATATCAAGCACTACAAGTTCATGAAGAGTTTTGGCCATGGTACTTGAGAAGAGATATGACAAACTATGACAACATCTGACGTTCAATTCCATAAGACTAGGAAATGTCAAGGTTACTTCGCAGTCACCCTTCAAAATGATTGTCAGCCCTAGTAGATTCAACAACTTCATATATATATATATATATATATATATATATATATATATTTAATGCATAGAGTTCCATTGGCTTTTGCCTTTTCTCTGGGCTAAGGCTTACCGGTTCAAATAATGCTTCCAAGGAGGGACACCCAACCACCTCAATTTTACTCAGGCTTTGCAACCTATCCATTGAATTTGATTGAAAGACATGTGACAAATTTTCACAAAGTTCAACAGTGAGGGATGCAAGTTTGCAGAAGGATTGTCCGTGGAGTTGATTGTGCCATATCCTCTTTAGTTGGCGCATGGATGAGAGCTTCAATTCCTCCAAGCTTGGAAAAAGAACCTGCGTGCAAACCTAGTATATGTTGAATAACTGAAATATTTGGCACTGAATTTGTTATGTCAATAATTTAGGGACATCTTTGGGAATGAACAACACCATGAGTTAGTTCTTGCATCGTAAATTGCTAAACTTTCGGTACAGAATAATGATCCAGTTTATAAGAAATTGCTTCACTGACCAGAACTAGAAGAATGCTGAATCAAAAAAGAAGAAGCTATAGATGCTAACTTACCTGTTCAATGTCAATGTCGGCAATGGGTTTAATTCTACCTATATAAGAACCTAAGATACCCCTTTATAGTCATAAAAAGATTAATTTATTGGAGAGCTAGTCATGTAGCCAAGAAAATGGTGTTACTTCATTGAATAAATGATTTTAGCCAAGCATTATGCTTTTGCTGTTTGGGTCACATTATAAACATAATTTTAAGATAATTTAAAAAAGGTTTCCCAAATTTTTATTCTACACTAGCATAATAGTATCCAAGCAATAATGAACAAATGAATACTAGATGTATTTCTAACAAATACTTTCATGAATATTTTGTTACAAAAAATAAAATAAAATTTGAACATGTGCAGCGCACATAAATTTTATTAGTAATATTAGAAAAGTGGTTAGAATATACTTTTGCGGTAGATTTGATCACCACGGAAGGTCAATGTTATAACCCGGGGTAAGGAAAACAAATTGGCCTATTGAATATTATAGTGGATTTTTCATTTCGTAGTCACATAATAGTCTATCACTTAACATATAAGAGCATAAAAAGATTTATATAATGGAAGTTTATTTAAAGCCACATTTCCACAAAGAACAAATTGAGGATAATTCTAAAATCAATACTTTATTGTGTTTACAAATTAAATATCTAAATAATCAAATTCGAATAAATTGAATACCTTTGAACACTAAAAACTAAACAAAACATATGTTAGTAGACAATTTTTGTCGTTCGGTGATAAATGCATATAAATTTGTTAAAATTACACAAAATCTCTTGATTGAACTCTTGTTAGAAGTAGCTTTTCTAATTTGGGAAACACAACCTATAGAAGCATCACTTGGCTAAAGTCAGCATGACTAGCATTGAAGCAAAGTTCATCATGTATCCAGAGCATCATAAAGAAGAAAGCAAATCACATGAGCAAAGATACAACTGAGATAAAGGAAAGAGGAAAACCTTCTCGTCAAATAAAGAATGTGGACTTTCATCAGAACCAGTAGTTCCCTCATTCGTCATCTCCACTCTTAGCATTGGCAGCCTCAGTATGAATGCCTTGAGTTCAGTGCACTCTAGAATTGAGAGATTTGTGAGGGAGGGAAACTCAAATGCACAACTTCCTGAGCTGAAACTAATCAAGCTCTTAAGGGAACAAAGCTTCAATGTTTGTAAACCAGAGAACTTCATTGCCTTCAAATTTCGCTCTTCACTTTCTTCCATGGCAACTACTTTTTGCATTTTATTGCAATCAGAAACATCTAGCATCTCAAGTTTAACGAGAGTCCTAGATGTATCATATGTGAAGAGATATCTCAAACTGCGACAATTGCGCAAGTTAACGGTAGTCAGACTAGGAAGACTCAACGTTGCTTGGGAGCTACTTGTCACTAACGCATCCAGCCTCGGCAAGTCCCACAACTTCACATTGTTTAAGTCTAAGAAGACCAAACTTTTTGGCCTTTTTTTTGCATTGACGGCAACATGTCCTATTAATGATTCCAAAGAGGTACAATTGACTACCTCAATCATTTTTAGGCTATGGAACACCTCTATTATATTTGATGGAAAAATATGAGACAAATTTTCACAATCTCGGATTGTGATGGATGCTAGTTTGACAAATGATTCTTCAAAAAGTTCATTGTGCCATATCTTCGCCAACCCACACGACACGACAGTCAACTCCTCCAAGCTTGGAAAAAGAATCTGTATGAAACAACCATATGTTAGTTTCTTGAGCAAGAATGCCTAAAAATCCTGATTTGACGAAGTTGGTTACCCATGATAATATGCTCAATAATATATTCTCAAGAATGAAGTTGGTTACTTGATATTACCATCGTCATAGAAAAACAACAAATGCATGCAGTAGCAAGAGGCTTTAAAGGACATGCAGGCAGAGTTTTCAACTGCTTCATCAGCGATTATACTACAGTTACCAAGAACAATTTCTACAATAAACATATAATAGAAAATTCCAGAGACATTCACGCACATTTTGATCAAAGAGTATAGGCAAGGACAAGCTAGAGTTGACACCACCAAATGCTTGTTGTAAACCTGTGTTAGCTGTTATCGTCTGTTGCTTTCCTTCAAATGAAGAGAATGTCATCATTTTGGGGCATCCCGATATCCTCAATCTTGTTAAGGTTGGACAGTGAATACGATGTGTTCCACGAGAGAATGTTAGGAGATTTGGCAATTCCTCAAGAGATAAGGAGGATAACAGAGGGAACTCTAAAGTGTGCATAGATGCAGCTTTCTTTGATTCTTCTTCTTGCACATCCATAATTTCTTCCAATAGTTTACATCTCGCTATTTTTATTTCTTTTATTTGTTGGAGTGCTTTAACCATGGAAGAAGAAAAAATAAACCTCAAGTTCTCACAACCTTGCACCTTTAGTACTCTTAAGTTTTGGAAACACAACGCTGCTCTTGGATTCTTGTTCCATATGTGTTCCAACCTTGGTAAGTCACTCAAGGTTAATGTGGTTAGTCGTGATAGAATCTCGACATCCCCACTAGCTGTCAATCCTTCAAGGTCAAATAGTTTCCTTATAACCTGACATCTTTCAATGATAATGGCTTCCAAATTACGTAGCTTTATTAACAAATTGGATGGGAAGATGCTCATGAGGAATGCACAATCCTCTATTTTCAAAAATTTTAGGTTGCTGACATCTGAAGGAAATTGAGAGTTCCATATCTCCTTCAATATGGGAAGTGCAGATAGTGTCAAGGACTCCAACCAGGGCAATGAAACCTTAAAAAAGGAGAATCACGTTATGGAGGCAAATTCATTGATTTTTCTTTAACAGTAAGGAGTGCATAACCCCACATAATCTCACAATGCTTAAAACTAAAAGCCATGAACACGTGCTGTCTGTGAAATATTAATAAAGGAAATAATCTCACATAATAGATTTGAAGATGACGGAAAGAAAGGCCAAGTAGTGATTTTTGAATTTTACCTTTCACTTCTTTAAATTTTATCAACTTCTACACTTGACTTATCATTTACCTTATTGTCTACTGGGGTTCTATTATATATATGACAATAGGAGGGAGTTATAATCCCTGAGTTATTGAGGTAATTGAATTTACGCTCACATTTTGTGCTTTCTAAATTTTAGAAATTAATGGCATAGACTCAATTAATTTTTGTTAGTCATTAAATGTGGTCTTGTATAATATTTCAAACAACTATGTAAAAAAAAAATCTCAATTATTTACACCAAAAGGTCACGACCTAACGACATATTAAGTTAAAGAAAGACATAGAACAACGTTAAACATAACAGTGAACATTATTTAAAGGGCTTGTAATTGACAAACCGATAAAAACTATACTTTTAATTGATTATAAAGTGTAATTTGAGTCTGGCATTTTTCTTCAAAGTATTCCACAAAAAAAAAAGCCTTATCAAAAGATTTTAAGTATAAAGTAATTATAAACTTATGAAGTAGTTAGAAAATTTTTTTGTCCCCGTAAATAATATGGCCTAAAATTCTTGTATATCTGAAATGTAGAACAGATGACTTATCGAACCAAAGCCAAAAAGGGGTTCATCAATTTAAGATCCATGGTTAGCCATAACATCCATGAGCTGGTCGCAACGGCACCATATGGGCATCAAAGTCAATTTCAGCAATGGGTTTAATTCTACCTATAAGAGAACCTAAGATACCCCCTTTCTCATCATGAAAAAATTAATTTATGTGGAGAGTTAATCTTGTAGCCGAGAAAAAGAGTTGCTTAATTTAACAAATGATTTTAGCCGAGCATCATGCTTTTGCGACTTGGGTCACATGATAAAAATAATCTGAAAAACGATTTCCCTTTTTTTAATTTATATTGACAGAACAGTTAAAGCAATTGCTAAATCAAAACAATAGTGCACAAATGAATGTTAGATGTGTTTCTAATTAATATTCTCAAGCAATATTTTATTAATAAAAAGAAATTTTTAAACATGGGCATCGCACATAAATTCTACCAATAATATTAGGAAAGTTGTTAGAACAAAGATTAGCGGTAGATTTGATCACAATAAAGAGTTCAATAGCTTACACGAATTAGAACAAAGAAAATTATTATTCCCCTAACATCTCATTAATGTACCAAGGTTACAAAACAATTTGGACTATCGAATATTATATTTGATTTTTCATTTGTAATCACATAATAGTTCCGTCGTTTAACAAATAAGAGTATAATGAAACCTTGCGTCGAACCACAATTCCACAACGGTCCATTTACCTACCACCTCTTTACAGTCATTGAGGGAAGAAAAAAGCAACATAATAGTCTCAACTACTCTAATGCTGATGTACTTACGATTAAAATTGGAAATTTATAATTTATTAATTTGGATGTTGTATGACACATAGTCAAGGTAGTTAAATTCACCTATTGAAATATTTTTAGTTCTTTATTTCACTTTAATCAATCGGATCTAATAGAATTCTACGTATGTCCATTCATTATTAGATAAAGGTCATAAAAATTATATAGGTCCTATATACCTCCTTCAATTTATGAATATATCCATAAATGTTTCTGTGTTCATATTCGATTTTACCATTAAGCAATGATAAACTTTTAAATTATTTAAAAAATCTTTACATCGTACAACGCTTTTTAACTATGTTGATAACATAACACAAACAAAGTGAGATGTAATTAACCAATGTATAAATGTTTTTATGTATTCAAATATTACATAGCAATTACATTTTACAAAATTAAATTATTGTTTGTCGTAATTATTCTGGAAACAAAATCTCATAAACAAAGTATTTATCCAATTTTTCCACATCCTATTATAGTCTCACATATCCATGCACTAAATCTCAAAAACCAATTATATACCTGTTGTTCGTCGAAGAAATCGAATAAATGGTCCGCAGTTTTATAGAAGCTCGTCATCTTTGGCAAGTTTCGTAATGTCAACCTACGCAATTTGCATGACGTCACTTTGGTATCATCATCTATTTCATCTCCATCTTCATTTGTCTCCCCATCTGCAAGAATTTGCTGCATCAAGCAACACTTGTTTATTTCAATCTCTTCGAGCTGTGATATTATTCTCTTCATGGAGAAGGGAAACAAATGTTTGATTTCACCACAGTTATCCACTTCCACAATCTTTAATTTATTGAAGGATTCTAGGGAAAGAGAATCACGACAAATCTTCTCCAAGTTGTTCAGATTCTTGAGAAACAAAGATTCCAATCTAGTAAATGCAGTGCACTGGACATTCTCTGTGGAACCAACGACATTTTGAAAGGAGGGGCTATTTTGTACGTGAAGATGCTTCAATTCTTGAAATCCTTCGACGCACAAATCATGAATGTTATCGATGTCATCTTGCAATCCATCCAAGTGGAGATCTTGCGGTTTCTGCGAACATTTTGACACCCACTGTTTAAAAAGAAGATTGCCCGAATCCAGCTTCAGCTTTAAAGTTCTAGATTCTTTGTATTCGCCCGACCAATGCCAAACGTCCCCAATTTGGATTTTATACTTGTTCAGTTTCCCAAATGGCAAGCCTGTTGAGAGATTGATAGACTGAGGAATGGCAATGGATAGATTGCTCAAATTTTTCATGTTTTTCAACTCAGCCAGGCTAGCATTGCTTGGCGGTGCTTCATACTCGGCCTCCCACTGATCAAAGCTGTATTCCATGTGCAGTTCTTCTAAATTGACCAAGCTTCCGAGCACACCTGGTTCGATAGATGTGAGCCCAGTGCACTCATTCAAGTCCAAAAATCTCAATTCTGTTAATTCACCTATTTCTTTGGGCAGTTTAGGGATTGCAGACTGGACGAAACTTAGGACTTGCAATCCTTTCAGCTTTCCAAGAACAGTCACATCCTCCAGATGGCACTGATCAAGACACAGCGACTTGAGGTTTCCAAGGAACTTAATGGACGAAGGTAGAGAGGTGAAAGATAAGCCAGTCAAGTCCAAGACTTGAAGTTTCTCCATAGATTCAAAAAATGAATCAGGAATTTTGAGAGACGGATTGCGTTCGGCTAGCAGAAGCATCCTCAAGTTTGGGCAATCCATATTTTCAGGAAGCTCATCAATGCCAACCCATGAGAAGGATATTGCTGTGCATTTTCTGAGCTCATGCATTGACCATTCTTTAAACCCAAAACCCTTCCTCCCGACCAAACCATTCCATTCCGTGGAAAAAATAGAGATGGCCACATCAACATATATGTCATGCATTCTTAACTTTTCCGTGTCATTACTATCTAGTAATAAAGAAGAGTCCCGCAGCCCATGCAGATCCACAATCAACCTATCTGTAGCGTCTTCGATGGTGTTGCTGAATTTTTTATATAAACCCAAACCCATGCAGTAGATAAAGGAATCCCTCAGGAAAATTATCCCAGAGTCTAGAGCACAAATCAAGAACAATGATTTAATCCTCTCATCTTTTAAGTCATTGTAATTTTGTTCCACTAGTGATTTTACATTCGACTCATCAATATAGGTTGAAGCATTCCTCCATGCAGCCAAATCTCCGTGCTTCAACGTTTTTGCCGACGAAACAATCAAAAGTGGCAAGCCTCCACAATTCTTGACCACTCTCTTCACCAAGCTTTTAAACTCAGGACCCATAACTCTGTCCCCCACTATCCTTTTGAAAAGTCTTTGTGCTTCTCCATCCTCTAACTTATTGAGTTGAAATTGTTGGTCAGAGCACATGTGAATGCGCAAAACATCTCGGTATCTAGATGTTAACAATAGTTTACAGCTTCTTACTTTATTACCATCTCCGCAAGGGATTCCAACTTCCTTCAATTCAAGCTTCTCCCACAAATTATCTAAAATTATGAGAATGTTTTTCTTATTATCACTCTCTAACCTCTCACGTAAACGATTTGCTCGACCATATGTAGTTTCCTCATCCATTAGTTTCAAGCCCAATGCATAAGCAATTTCTCCTTGAATTCTTTTTAGGTCTGGATTGCGTGATATATTTGCCTTGGCGACCACATCGTACAGCTTTTGTTCCTTAATTTGCCTTTCCACATCCTCCAAAAGCTTGGACTTGCCAACTCCACCTGCTCCCCACACCCCAATCACACAGACCTTGTCATCAACTACAGCCTTCATTACATCCTCCATGATTTTGGCCCTGGACTCCAAGACATCTTCGTCGTCGATAGATCTTGCAACGGAAGTGGTAGCAGTGACAATTCCTATCGGAGGACTCTCATGGTAGACCTTCTGGAAATTATTATTTCGGCTTTTCTCTTGGAGTCCCTGAATGACTTTAGTTATCTTCTTCACCTTCCTGCCAATTGGATGGCGCACCACGGGATTGGGAAGCCACCCACGGAAGCAAGCATTGTTTGCACTTTCACCACATTTTAACAGGTTATCTGCCTTCTCAATCTCCTCCTTCACACTCTTCAGCCAATTCTCAACATCGGTGTATATGGGTTTTCCGTTATTCTTGGCGTCTTGGACGTCGTGCTGCACCCTTTCCCATGCAATCTCCAGCTCCTTGACTCCATTTTTGAGATCGTTGACGTAGCTCTTGTAGCATAGCACGTACCCAAATTGGCGTCCAATGGGAGCAAATAGGCACTCGCCGAGTTTCGACAAAAGATTCGATGCAACGGGGCAAGCAATTGCCTCGGCCATAATCTCTTCTTTATTTTTTAGAAGTTCCTTTTCTTTTGTCACTCTTCTTGTTGCCTCCTTTTATTATTTGCTTAAACAAATGGGTGCGGGGGAAACTGAAGCGAGAACAGAACTAACCAGTTAGAACTGTGAAACAAAACCAGAGAGAGAGAGAGAGAGAGAGAGAGAGAGCCTGGAGTGTACGGAAGCAAGAGCGATGTAAATAAACAGAGACTGGAATATCAGCAAGAGCAACATAGAACGCAGAGTTATTTGGGAAAAAACTTGGTCGCTCAATGATGGCTCACCGCGCTCGGTGCACCCAAGTAACCCGTTACTCGTTTACGTGGAGAACTTGCAGATGATCTTACGAGGGCAAGCAACACGTTACTGGTCTACCATGTGCATTAGAAGCCTAATTTTTTTTTTTCATTTTTTGTTCCTGTTGTCTATGTTTTATTTCATACTAGTTCAACAGTTGTCGATTCTTTTGAATATTGACAGTCGGATTCATTTAGAACTTTTTCTCAATATTTCAAAGCTTAAAACGTTTCTTTTCATTTTCATGATTTCACAAGAAAGCAGTAAGTAGAGGTTACAAATCAAAGGATGTCGGGTACTTCTTAGGGAGCTAGTAATTGTTTTGATGTTTCTACCATCCACCACTTGTTTTGATAGCCGGTGCTTCTTAGAGCTTAGCAGATGCCGTGTCAACCATAGATTAAAAGATAATTTCTTTAAAATGGCCACATTCAAATGTGAGAAATTCTAAATTAAAGTATAACATTAATCCAAGTAAAAATTTTGATGCTTGCTTTATCTTAAATAAAATAAGTAGGGTGTGGCTATTTTTGTGCCCCATTTGGCTTGGGATAAATATTTTATTTGATCAAAATTACCTTCTATGTTTGGAAACAAGGTCAATCACCATTTCACCCTACTTTTTTCTCTCGTCTCCTCTTCACCTTCTATTTTTATTTAAAATTGACTCTATATCTTGCCATGTTTGAAAATCAATTAATCATCAAATGACCATGCTTTTCGTAATTTCTGATGGGTTAAATTTTGTAAAATTATTAAGGTTGTAATTTTGGTCCATAAAATACTTCTTTGCTTAGATTCTTAATTCTTCAATGTAGCTTTTTCTATTCAACTTAATTGTAATGGGGTGTTAGGGGCCATTTTTATGTGGAGCACTACTTACTCTACTTTTCGACTTGAACAAAGATTATTTGTCCAACTCTCTCTGTCGCACACGTACGCCCACAACACAAATATGCATATTCATTGGTTCATCAATGAAAAAACTTGCAATTGAGAAATTGATTAGTTGAGAATTGTATAATAGAAGGGGAAATGATGAGGACAGAAATCATCATTGCGGTCCAACTAGCCCAGATCAATAATTGCAAATGACCATTAGACAAACACAAACAAAACAAGACAACGTAAAATCACTACTTTATTAACACACAACTTGGTATTAAGAAATTAATTACTTGAGAACTAATGCGTAATATTAGAGGGAAACAAAATGATGAAGAGGAACAGATATCACCAGGTATCTTGATCCCCCTAACGCGTCGCGCGCTATCCGCTCGACGAGTGCCTAAGCTAGATCTAAAAGTTCGTGTTGAGAAAGTCCGTCTCCCGAGCTCCAATCGGTCGTCCACTCGACGTTTGGGCGTCAAGCGGATGGATCGAGACAGGGGAGACGGCGTTGGGGAGGCCTCGGGTCGAGCGGCTTCCGCAGGCCATGTCTGGCCGAGCCAGATCTCGGCCGAAGTAGGGGAGGCCGAGCTGGTTCTCGGCTGGCGACGGTGATCGGCCGCCAACTGGCCCTCGGCCTGGGCTGGCTGAGACGTTGCCGGACTGGGTGCGTGGCCAACCTGAGGCGAGCGGTGGCACTCGCCGCGGCCGCCCCACTCGGGGCGAGGTCGTAAGAGTGCCGCGAGAGGCAAGGGGGGGGAGAGCAAGTCCGGTCTGCCTAGGTACCGTGTCGGATGCGGGTCGGAATGGATCCGGGTCAGGTCTTTAGGGTTTGGTATTCGGGCTGGGATGATTTAGGCACATTGGGCTTTTTCTGCTTTAATGGGCCAGGCTTAGTTCATTTTGTTTTTAAAGGGTTGGGCCTTTTACTGTAAGCCGGACTGGGCCCACGTTTCAGGCCGAGCTGAGCCGCTGGTTGGCGACTCGGGTCGGTTCCAACACGAGTGTTTTTTTTTGTATATCATAATATTATTTTTATATTAAAAAATGTATTTTATTTAAAAAATCAGAAGAATTTTATTTTTTCTAAAAAATTAGCAAAAGGCTTAAAAATGGCTTTGAGTGTTTTTCTCTTGAAAATGTATGAAAAAGAAAAAAATCAAACCGTGATGTTTAAAAAGTATTAAGTATCAAAATCGCATTAGTTAATTAATTGGTGTAATTAATTTTTCAACCTAAGTACTTTGATTGTGTAGAAGTGAACTATTTCTTTCAATATTTTAGTAGGGCTTCTAATCAATTAATTACGAATTGATTAATGGCGAACATAATCGGACTAAGTGCATACGGGAGGGTTCAAAGAGATTATGACAACTAAGTGAGGTTTTGTAAGATCATTGTGAATTATATAAAAAGCTTAAATATTTAATTATTTGCACAGTAGCCTTTGCAGACTATGTTCCCTTGGGAAACTAATTGAAGCGTCAACCACTAGAGTCGAAAAGAGCACCAAGATTTTGACGCAATGGTGGTTGCGGTCATGCCTAACTCGACAAACCCCCCGATGCACCCCTTTCTACTCTCTCTCCACTTCTAGTTTTCATTTTCTTTTTTTCCTTTTCTCTATGAAAAAAGTCAATTTATTTTCAGTATAAAAATAGTATTTTAATTTTTTAATAATAAAAAAGACATGTCAGCTTACATCTAAGAGCCGTTTGTCACATGATTTACCACGAAGTTCATTTGAATGGAAAAAAAATAACGGCAGACATTCAAGTAAGAGTAAGTACATTTTTTTGTGGATATTTGAGACATTTTGTTTGTGGACATTTGAGAGTTTGGTCATTTTTAATTTTTTGATATACATACATGTCTACGCTTAATTCAAGGCAAAAAAACTAAATTAAGCATGAAGGGAAATGTTAAAATAATTAATTATTAAACCATACTTTCATCTAATAACTTAAAATTTTAAAACAATTAACAGTGATCTTATCAAAATTTCATAAACATATATCGCCAGATATCTTCCACCTGAGCCAAGAGGGAGTCGGTTGTCTATGACTCGGACACAGGAAGTTGTTAACGAGGAGAGTTGGGGCCCAGTGGTTACGGTGGGATGGCGTGCCGTTTTGAGTTCTCACATAAATGGTGGGTCAAATCCAGGAAAAAGAAAATCATGTATAGACATCAAAGGGGTCAAATTGATTTCACTTTCTAAATATGTCAAAAAAAAAAAATCAAGCATTTTCTCACTGCTTCTACCTTTTTGTTTTTTATGTTCTCTTTGATAAAAATAATTTTTTTTTATTTTTTTAATGATAAAAAAGACACGTCAGGCATATATGTAATGTAAGCGCCATTTGTTTACGACACTTGCCACGTAGTTCTCCTGGACGGAAAAAAACAACGGTGGCACATTTTTATCCCTTGATAGTGAATGCCTTTTTTGAGAGATTTGAAAAGTTGAGTTATTTGTGTCCCTATGATATATGTCAATGCTTCTGCGATGATCCTATAAGATATTTTATGGACTAAAAATTTTCATCTAAAGAAACTTCTCATCCTAATTAAAATAAAATTGAAAAGTTGATTTTTCCTTAACAAATATATATATTACAAAACTTGAAGTACTTGAACTTTCAAAGTTGACTAATCCACATGAATCAATGTACATGACCGAATTGATGTACTTCGGGACTTATCAAATTCTTTTTAAAAGCCTTTTTGTAGGAAGAGATATAGGAAAATTCGTGTTCATGCTTCCAAAGTTGAACAAATTTGCTGCTTGATCAATTAAGGATCATACGTGGAAAAATCCTCAATTTCGCGAAATACTTTAAAAATATATGCGGTGTCAGCACTGGCTAGATTGGAGAAACCTTTCGTCAAGAAAGAAGCTATGAGGCATAACCAAGTCAAAACATAATCTTGAGGACCTAAGCAATAATTTCTTCAATGCCCTACACATTCTCACACTATTCCGCACTATCCAATAAATTTACTTATTAATTACTCTGTGTTTGAAAATATATAGCTAATGGACGGCTTGTAGTCTGGAACTTTCAACTCATAAATTTCATAAAAGTGTCCATATTAATTAGGAGGAAAGATAGTTAACAAAAATGAGTGGATCATGTTCACTGGCCAAAATTACATGACATAGTGACATCCTAAATAATCGGGGGTTATCAATCTCTACCCCTCATAACTATGTTTTATAATTCAGTTAATGCATTATATTTATGGGCAAATGCAAAAAGATCTTATTATTGGTCGTGCTAAGAAAAAAGGGACATGTATGTTTTTGATCCATTAGATTTAACGAAAGCTAAAGGTTCTAAAATTCAGATTTTATCAACAAATTTTCATTGGACGATCATATCTTTGCTCTTCTATCCTTTTACTTTTGAGTATCATTACTCATTAGTGATTTATGAGCTCACACAAGCCATCACAAAATCCTAAATTGTTACTTGATATGTTATTTTAACATATTAGATTCTGTTTCTCCCAATTCATACGATAGAATAGAAGGTCAGAAAGTTACATTTATCATATTTTAAATTTTTATCATTTGTTCTTTCATCGCTTATCGGTTGTGAGGTAGATGGAGCCTCAACAAGTTAGGCCCTTATTTTGTTAGATAATGTAGTCATGTGCTAAGTATAATAAAATACAAGCATCAAGCGAGGTTGAAGTAGAATATGTTACAATTTGTATTTACTCTTTTGTTATCAAATGGAGTAATATTGGTTAGAATGCGTTTACAAAGCTCTCTCTCTCTCTCTCTCTCTCTGCAACCCCCCCGGGGGGTTCCCCCGTCCCTCCCTCTCCATATGTTTGAAAACGTTTATCTGCGTTGTATCCTTTCGATTAGTAAACATATAAAAGAAGGTTTAAAACAACAATGTCCAATTTCCTATAAATTTAATCTACATACACACTTACACTTTACTACAAATAAAGCAAATGGAGTTTTAGTAAGTTAAGAGTGAGGTTGCCTGTTGAAGAAATTTTATGTATAGATATATGAACCAAAGGTGAGGGCCCTTAATTAAAGGTTTTCAGATACCCACCTTTCAAGAAAAGAAGAAATGACTTTTAGTCAATCATTTCGGCCTCTGATTATGGGTAATATTTTGAAACCAATATAAGCAGAGTAAAAGCCAATATGTGATTTCACGGTTTCAACCAATCAAACTGTTTATACTGATTGGTTTGAATATAAAAAGTGAGGTAATAAGCAATATATGTAATATTTTGAAAAGGGAAATTGACACCAATAGTCTCTAAAATTTTGCTCGATGTGTGATGTCATCTTGAGATTTCTAATTTATTTAATGTAGTCCTTAAAGTATTCGTGAATATTCCATGTTACAAACTTTTAATTTGTTTAATCTAATCTCTCAACTTTGCATGATAAAGTCAAATTGATTTTTCCGTAGCATTCACAAGTTTTGATAATTACACTATTTCTCATATTTTAGAATATATTTTCATTTTAATCCTTTTGCTAAATTAACAAAAGATAGAGTATCTTTTTATTACCTTTTTGGTCTTTATAAATATTACCATAGTTTGATTTAACTAAATTCAGTGACGTATAAAATGCTTAGAGCAACAAATATTGTTGCCTTTAAAATGGGGTTGTGTTGCAATTATTTTGCCCATTTTATTTCTTCTTCCTTTTTTTTTTATTTTTTTTGCTTTTGTGGTTTTGTAGGGTAAAATTAATACAACCAAATTACCAAACAAAAGGTTGAATGTGAAACAAAACCCGATAGCATACAAAAGGTAGATATAATAATGACACGTACCGGGAGTGGCTTCACTGTGAGGATGCAAGGGGAACTGAGATTCTTGGCTTCACTCTTGACTTGTCTGCAGGACGGATGAAGGGCAAGGCAGGCCAAAATCAGTCCTCAAAATAACATAATATGAATGGACATATCAGCATGAGGCAAAAACAAGTGGACACTGTGGGGGAAGAATACAGCACGGAACTGAAAATTCATTGAAGAGAATTGTAATCGAGGAAGATGTTACAATACCTTCGGCTTCAACTTTGAATGGCTGATGAGGGGATTCGTTGCTGAGTTCTTGCAGGAAAGACTAAGCCCGACCTTCTAGCGAAAAAAGACTAAGGCCGACTTATTGGACTGGCCGAGTGCTGCAACAGACATCAAGAAACACAATTAGCAGTCAACACTCAACAGGTCATCGAGTTGTATTCTATAGACCAGACCTTGGTATTGTCCAAGCTCTCTCTCCCTCCCTCCCTGCCTCCCTCCCACGTGCAGCACAAATACCTACGTTCATTGTTCATCAAAAAAACAACTTGCTATTAAGAAATTGTTTAGTTGTGCTTCCGAGGGAACGGGCTAATTCCATAAAAAAGCATCAACTTTAGGTTGAT
This sequence comes from Eucalyptus pauciflora, assembly GCA_007663325.1. Classification (NCBI taxonomy): domain Eukaryota; kingdom Viridiplantae; phylum Streptophyta; class Magnoliopsida; order Myrtales; family Myrtaceae; genus Eucalyptus; species Eucalyptus pauciflora. Next base: position 3,877,302 of record VMYD01000024.1, on the reverse strand, counting down.
GGACAAATCTGGCCAAAACTTTTTTTTGTCTCGTGAAAAAGCACAAACTTTAGGTCGAGAGACAAATCTGGCCCGATCTTTCTTTTGTCTCGTAAAAAAGCACAAATTTTATGTTAAGTGACAATTCTGGCCCCAATTTTTTTTGTCTCATAAAAAATCACAAACTTTCACTCCTATCCAAAATCTAACCCCTACCATTAACTTTATATTTAAAGTTAAACTTATTTTAGGAGAAAAGGTTCTAGCCGTGAGGTTGGTGGATCTCATCCATGGTTTCCATTGATGGACGGTGATCTACAGCTTCATATTACGACAAAATGATAAAGTCTAGCCAGAGAAATTCAATCTTGAGATTTTTTTACTTGCTAGTGAAGTATAGGAGATAACACAGTTTCACCGTTATTCTTCGAGCGGTGGCTTAAACAATAAGACAATGGATGGTGTTAGCCAGCAAGTGCAGGACAATTGATGAATCTAAGTTAAGGGGGGCCAAATTTAAAATTTAAGTGAAAGTTGGTGATTTATTTTCATAATGAAAAAAAAAAAAAATTGGGTCAGAATTGTCACTCGACCTAAAGTTGATGCTTTTTTACATGACAAAAAAAAGTTTAGGCCAGATTTGTCACTCAACCTAAAGTTGGTGTTTTTTTACGAAACAAAAAAAAGTTTGGACCAGATTTGTCTATCGACCTAAAGTTGATGTTTTTTTTTGGAAAACCCCCCAAGGGAACTGAAGAGGACAGAATCAACACGTGCTTCTGTCACATTTGCCCAGATAAATAATTGCAAAATGGCCATCGGACAAAGACAAACAAAAAAAGGCAACAAAAAATCGCAACTTTATCGAGATGACTTGCAATTAAGAAATTGATTAGTTGAGAACTAGTGTATCCTGTTAGAGCAAAATGACGAAGAGGTACAGAGATGGCCAGGCATCTCGATCCCCGAGACACTTTCAACTAAAGTCCAGACAGGATTCCGACTTGTCGATGGAGACGATCTCAACAACTTCCTTTCTTCATTCTCGATGACATGAAAAGAGACGGCACTTATTTTTTAATTTCATTTTTCTTCATCGACCATGCTATTGCAACCTCAACGTCTAATTGATCTCTTCATCTATAAGCAGATTAATGCTATAGTTGCAAATTGGTCTCTTGTTAATCGACGTTCTCAAATAATAGGTCTTTTTGCTAAAAGATGTTTTTATCAACACTTAACTTGGGCCAAAAAAGAATAATACTTATGTCAGAGTGAGGGAACTCACGGCGGCAATTGATTTTCAGATGATGCTACTCTTCAAGGGCCACGTAATCATCTCCTTTACCGGCAACTTTTGCAAGATGCTGAATAGCATGCTTTGAATTATTTTCCTCAACTCAACCAAAAGGCATCATTCTCCAAATTTATGTAATATGGTCGTATCCTCACTCTTCTATACTGTTTTTCCGAGTATCATTACTTATTAGTGAAGATAAATTTCACACACGCCACTATAGGGAGAAGTGCCAAAAAAGTCCTAAACATTTTGCCTTTGTGCCGAATTAGTCATAAACATTTTTTTAGTGCCGATTCAGTCCTAAACCTTTTCATGTTGTGCCAATTCAGTCCTTTTCGGCCAATTTTGGCCGGATTTTGCTAACTAGACGCCGGCCGGCTGATGTGGCCTGATCGGCGCTGACGTGAACAACTTTTAATAATATTTTAATATTTTTGAATTTTTTATTTTTATTTTTTATTTTTTTGTCTTTTTCCTCATGCCGGTCACCGAGGTTCGGTGACTAGCCAGAGCCGAAGGCCAGTGAGGGCGAGGCCAACCTCGCCGGCCACCTCGCGGGCGAGGGTCGAGCCTCGCCGGATCTGATGAGGCGAGCCTCGCCCATGGCCGACGAGGCTCGACCTCGCCAGATCCGACCATGGGCGAGGCTTGCCCTCGCCGGCCATGGGTGAGGGCCTCGCCCACGAGGTGGCTGGCGAGGTTGGCCTCGCCCTCGCCGGCCTTCGGCTTTGGCTGGTCGTCGGACCTCGGTGACCGGCCGAAGGAAAAAGACAAAAAAATAAAATAAAATAAAAATTCAAAAATATTAAAATATTATTAAAAGTTGTCCACGTCAGCGCCGATCATGCCACGTCAGCCGGCTGGCGTCCAGTCAGCAAAATCTGGCCGAAAAGGACTGAATTGGCACAATGTAAAAAGGTTTAGGACTGAATCGGCACCAAAAAAAGGTTTAGGACTCATTCGGTACAAAGGTAAAATGTTTAGGACTTTTTTGGCACTTCTCCCCGCCACTATATAACCCTTAGTTGCTACTTGATATGCTATTTTAACATACTGTATTCTTTTTGCCCTAATTCAAGACAGCCAAAAAGTTATATTTATTATATTTGAATATCAATTATTTGTTCCATCATTAGGCATCACGTGAAGTTGCGAGGTAGATGGAATCTCTACATTTTCGGCCCTTTTAAGTTAGATAATGTAGTTATCTGCAATTCCATGTGCTAAGCATAATAAAATACAAGGGGAGAAGTGCCAAAAAAGTCCTAAACCTTTTGCCTTTGTGCTGAATTAGTCCTAAACATTTTTTTGGTGCCGATTCAGTCCTAAACCTTTTCATGTTGTGCCAATTCAGTCCTTTCCGGCCAATTTTGGCCGGATTTTGCTAACTAGACGCCGGGCGGCTGACGTGGCATGATCGGCGCTGACGTGAACAACTTTTAATAATATTTTAATATTTTTGAATTTTGAATTTTGAATTTTGAATTTTTATTTTTTTGTCTTTTTCCTCATGCCGGTCACCGAGGTCCGGCGACTAGCCAGAGCCGAAGGCCGGTGAGGGCGAGGCCAACCTCGCCGGCCACCTCGCGGGTGAGGGTCGAGCCTCGCCGGATCTGATGAGGTGAGCCTCGCCCATGGCCGACGAGGCTTGACCTCGCCAGATCCGACCATGGGCGAGGCTTGCCCTCGCCGGCCATGGGTGAGGGCCTCGCCCACGAGGTGGCTGGCGAGGTTGGCCTCGCCCTCGCCGGCCTTCGGCTTTGGCTGGTCGCCAGACCTCGGTGACCGGCCGGAGGAAAAAGACAAAAAAATAAAATAAAAAAATTCAAAAATATTAAAATATTATTAAAAGTTGTCCACGTCAGCGCCGATCATGCCACGTCAGCCGGTTGGCGTCCAGTCAGCAAAATCTAGCCAAAATTGGCCGGAAAGGACTGAATTGGCACAATGTAAAAAGGTTTAGGATTGAATCGGCACCAAAAAAAGGTTTAGGACTCATTCGGTACAAAGGTAAAATGTTTAGGACTTTTTTGGCACTTCTCCCCAAATACAAGCATCAAGTCAGGATAACATAAAATATGGTATATTTTATAGTTCACTCGTTTGTTATAAAATCTAGAAAGTTTGGTTAGCATGTGTTCGCATTAGACTCTCTCTAAGCCCCCCACCCACCTCCCCCACCCCCCAAAAAAAAAAATCCCCACATGTGCGAAACTTTTTTTTTTTTTGGGTGAGTCGTCCCACTTAGAAAAATACGAAGCAGGTTTAGAGCAACAACACCCAATACCCATAATCGACGCATACACTTGCTACAATGTCCAATTTTTCATATGTACAATCTACAAATCTACTTGCGCTTTACTTCGAATAAAGCAAATGAAATTTTAGTAAGTTAAGAGCGGGTCGTCTGTTAAAGGGAATTTACGTATAGATGAACCAAAGGTGAGGACCCTTAATTAAAGACTTGTACTCACCCACCGTTAAAGAAAAACCCAATGACTTTTAGTCAACAATTCGGGTCTCTAATTATAAGCCATGTTTTGAAAATAGCATAACTGGAGTGAGGGCCGGTATGAAATTCCACCAATTCAACCGGCACAACTGTTTACGCCAATCGGGCGGAGTATAAAGAATAAAGTAATAACTAATATATGTAATTATAATTTTGAAAAGGGGAAATTGACACTAAAACTTCCTAAATTTTGGCCCAAAGTGCAATCTAATTTTTGGACTTTTAATTTACTCAATATGGTCCTTCAACTAATCTTAAATATGCAATGTATTCTTTAAATTTTTTATTTGTTCACTTTAGTCCTTCAACTTTTCACGACAAAGTCAATAGATCATTTAATACTATCAACAAGTTTCCATAATTACACTATTTTCCAGATTTTCAAATATATTTTCATGTCAACCATTTTCCTAAAAAAAATGATATCCTTTTTTATTATCTTATTACCTTTTTTATGTTATTTTTGCAATTATAAGTCTTAGTGTCTTAAATATTTAGAAATGATACTTTTCCCATCAATTGTAATAGGCCGAATTGTCTAAATGTGCGTGAGTATAGAGACATGCTACTTTTTCCAAGGTCACCCTGCTATTTTCAAGACGCAAATAATGCAACTAACAAAAAAGGCAGTTAATCGTGATGTCATACAATTATCATTTTAGAGAAATATAAAATCTTAAGAGAGATAAATATTAAAGTCTTTGAAATGAGCTTATATTGCAATTATCTCACCCATTTTTGTTTCTTTTTCATTTTTTTCCGAAGTGAAACAAGAGCTGATAGCACATGAGAAGTCAATATATAATGACACACATACCAGGAGTGGCTTCACCGTGAGGATGCAAGGGGAGCAGAGATTTCTTGGGTGCAGACTTGTCCGCAAGATGGATGAAGGGCAATCTAGGCTAAACCAGTCCTGATAATATTATAATATAAGCGGACATATCAATACAACGCAAAAACAAGTGGTCACCGGGGTGGAAGAAAACGGTGAGGAACGGAAAAATCATGGAAGAGAAAATGCAATGGAGAAAGATGTCTCGATACCTTCAGCTTCGCCTTGGAACGGCTGGAGGATGAAAGGATTATTTGCTTAGTCCTTGCAATGGGCCGATGACAGAGAGAGATGAAAACACATATAATTGCCGAGAATATATTAAGACCAATACGTCTGAAGGGCAAGCACGTGGTTGGCCATTTTTATAATGGGCACTTCTAACTCAGGACAAGCTGGCGTTGGGTAGTCAAATCCTAAGCCTGACTTATTGGACTGGCAAGTATACACAATTTCACAAGCCAAGTGCTGCCAAGCAAATAAAAAAAAAAACAATTAGGGGCGAATAGGTAAATTTGTTGTTCTAGAAACCCTACATTTTCGATGTCCAAAAACTCACTCTCTCTCTCTCTCACGGGAGCGCGCAACACAAATACCCATGTTCATTGTTCATCAACAAACTTGTGATTTACAAATTGATTAGCGGAGAAATGTATAATATTAGAGGGAAATGATGCGGACAGAAGATAACACGTGGTTCTCTCCAACTTGACCATATAAATAATAGCAAATCACTGATGGACACGCACAAACAAAACAAAGCAACCAAAAATCGCATCCTCATCAATACTACTTGCAATTAAGAAATTGATTAGTTGAGAAATGTGTGTGATATTGAAGGAAATGACGGAGGAGGAACATATATCACAGGTTAAACGCCATTCTCAACTCAAGTTGAGACGTAACCTGTCGTTTCAGACTTGTTAAAGGCAAAGACCTCAACGTCTTTGTCTTTCCTCATTCTTGATGGCATGGGCACTTGTTTTCATTCTTTTTCATTGACCCCACAATTGTGACTTAGACACAACAAGTCGTTAACAGAAGGTGTTGGTCAGTGGCCACGGTGGGTTGGAGTGTGATTTGAAGTTCTCACTTAATATGCGGGCCAAATCCATAAAATAAAAATAAAAATTATGTATCATAATGGGATAAAATTATTCTCCTATCAAAATATCCGTCTTGGGTCTCTTTGTGATTAGACCACGTGGCCACGGAAATCGAAGTGAAAAGGACATTTACTACTGATGAATGATGTGACCGCACTCATCACGTGGTCCGGTACTCTGTGTGCAGACCAAAAAGTCGCAAGGGATCATTTGACAAAGACAAAGAAAAAAAAAAAAAAAAGCCAACAATTATGGTGTGGCGTAGGTCCCTTTAAGTAAGACGTTTCCCCCGAACCATTGTTGGGTTTCGATTGACAAGCAACAATTCATAAGAGCTCGCCATAAGATTCATCTGGAAAGAGGCCAACGTTCTTTTTCATAACGTAATTAGTGAAGAGCCCGATTAATAACATCTTCATCGTCATATACAGTTTTGAAAATATTTCAGATAAAAACTTAAAATGATGACGTTTCTTTAGTTTATGAAGACATAAAATAATCAGCTTAGTCTTAAATAAAGGTCTCATGAGCATTTTCATTCAGAGGCTTTTTGTTTCTCTCTTTTTTTTCTTTTTTGTTCTCCATTCATTTTCTTCTTCATCGTTCATCGGAAAACTCTCAGGTTCATCTTTTTCCTAAAAAAAATTGATACTTGATTAGGCTTTCACCAGACACTAAATAATTTTCCAAAAAAAAAGAAAGAAAAAGAAAAAAATCACACCAACGTATTTGAGCAAGAGAACTCGATGTGCCCTCCACGGTTTCTCTTCCTCCATGCCTTGCCCTTTCTTCTTCGATCAACAGCGACGACATGTTCGTCTGCTGTGTTCAGCGACAACGGAAAAAACCACACGCACTCACCCACCTGCGAGTCCTTGGAGAATGGTTTGGGAAATCGAGGCGAGGAGCTAGAGATTATGGAAGTGAGAGGAAGGGAGAGAGAGATTCGAGGGGATGGAATGCAATGGAGGAGATCGAGAGAGCTCCTGGTGCTAGCCGAGAAGAGGAGGAAGCAGAGAGAGTGAGGAGCGAGAGATTATGGAAGAGAGAGGAAAGGGGACTTCCTCCTCCTTCGAGAGGCCGGCGAGCCTCGCCAGCCGTGGGCGAGGCCGCTGGCAAGGGTGGGTGAGGTTGGGCGAGGTCGCGGCCCTTGTCCAATGGCCGGCGAGCCTCGCCAGAGCCTTGCCGGTCAGAGGCTCGCCGGCCACAGCGAGAAAAGAAGGCAAAGAGGAAGAAGAGAGAAAAGAAAAGGAAAAATAAAAAAGAAAAAGAAAAAAATTAAAAAAATAAAATATTATAAAAAATTACTACATCAGCGTGAATAGGAGGGCGCAGGCTGACTCAATTTAGTTAAATGAAGTCGATTGATAAAAAAATTTAAAATTGAATTGATATAATTATGATAAATTTTATTTTATTTTTTAATTTTTTTACAAAACTTTTGAAGTGTCCTTTAATGAGGTGCTCGTATGATGTGAAAACAAATGCCACATTTGACATTTGTGATACAAATTAGTACGCAATAATTTTTAAAAGAGGAGCTCGAGTATCATTTGACAGTTGCTAAGCGCGGTTTGAGAGTCTCACACATGAGTAGGAGAATATCTAGTGCACATGCGATGTAGGGAATTAAGAAAATCTCACATTGAATATTTGAAGTGAAGAGGATGGGAGCAGGTAGCACGTGTTTGAGCGAACCCACTGTTTGGGAGTCTCTCCCATTTGGTTTTTTTTTTTTTGTCAGTCCTACGCTAATCCTATGCTAACACTCACTCTCAGACTTTTGTCCTACCTCCTTGCATGGTGTGAGAGTCGAAACCCACTCCTGAAATGAAATCGTCTCCATCCCAATCCTTCCTGACAATGTGGGGATTTGAACTCCCAACCTCCTCCCTCGAGATAAAAGGGTGACCCCCCTTCCAAGATAGAAGGGTGGCCACTAGACGAACCCCCAATGGTTCCCATCTGATTTATTCAATGTCCAATTTTGAAACTCCATCAATGGGCGAATAAAGATTTTCTCATGTTTCGAAGCAATTAGGAAGCCGGGTCTAAAGGCCGCCGAAGATGAAGAAGTCGGAGACCTTCGCCACCCGTCCCGGCCGCACGAACCAGCAGCCAAGCCCGGTGACGGGCTGGTCTCGAGATCTGGAGTTCTCCAGACCCAGATCTGGATGAGCGGATCGCGAGCGACGCCGACGCTTGTCCATGGCCGTCGTCGGCATCCTTAGGCGAGATCTGGTCGGAGGAGGTGGTTGAGCTGCCGGAGGAGTCGTGGGAGGAGGTGGTGGCGGAGTGGGAGGTGGAGAAGGAGGCGAGGAGGGTACGGACCATGGAGAGGCGGGGGGGAAAGGTGGAGGGGGAGGAGCTGGCCCTTGTAGAAGAGCTCGTCGGCGACGTAGAGGGTGGAGGGGGAGCGGGGAGGAGAGAGAGATGGTGAACTCGAAGTCGGAGGAGGAGGAGGATGAGAAGAAGTGGGAAGGCGACGTGGGGGAGGGTGGGGGAGTGGGTGATTCAGCGTTTTGTCTCTTCTCTTCCCCACCACATAGCTGATGCTTAATGAAGACGATGAGCTTGGGTTGGGTTAAGCGTTCCAGAGAGAGGAGAAGTGGCTAACGTGGAGGTACAGGACCCCTTAATATTTTCATTGTGAAGGATCACAATCAATTCTTAGGGCACGGCACATGCCCCGTCCCCTATAAATTAAAAGAGAATCTTTCTAAACTGACTATCTCTTAATATGGGAAATTCTAAATTGAACGATAACATTGCACCAAATAAAAATTTAGATATTGTGGCTTTGTATTAAACAAAAATAAATAAAAAAATAAAACAGGGTATTTCCGTCACCCCCTCTTGAATTTGATACACATCTTTTTATTATCAGTTGGCCAAAATATCAATTTATGATCCCAAAAAAGGTCAATCATCAATTCATCCTACTTTTTTCTCTCTCATCTTTTCTCTTCACCTTTGATGTATTATTAATTGACTAAAATACCCTTCTATGTGTGAAGATCAATTAATGTTTAGTTAATCATAACTTTCATTTTTGGCCATCATCTCTTTAAATTATGATGAGTTAAATTTTGTAATACTTTTAAGTTGGTAAGTTTGGTCCATAAATAGTACTTTGATTAGATTGTTAATTTTTTAGTGTAACTATTTTATCCATCTTAATAAGTAATAGGACAACGCGAGGCTATCTTTACAATATGCAAACTTTTAGTGTAACTATTTTATCCATCTTAATAAGTAATAGGACAATGCGAGGCTGTCTTTACAATATGCAAACTCTCTCTCTCTCTCTCTCTCTCTCTCTCTCCCTCTCTCTCTCTCTCTCTCACTTATGCGCCATAGATACTCATGTTTCTCTCTCTCTCTCTCTCTCTCTCTCTCTCTCTCTCTCTCTCTCTCTCTCTCTCACTTATGCGCCATAGATACTCATGTTTAGTGTTTATCAATATTTATAATAGTAGGATGTGATGAGGACATAAATCATGTGGTTATGTCCAATTTGCCGGGATAAATATTTGCAAATGACCATTGAACAAAGACAAACCAAACAAGGCAACCAAAAATGCACAACTTGCAATTAAGAAATTGATTAGTTGGGAAATATTGTGTAACATTAGAGGGAAATGACAAAGACGAACATATATCACTAGGTATCTTGATCTCCCTGAAGACATATTCCAACCCTAGCCCAGACGGAGTTGGTCGTTTCTGACTAGTCAATGCCTCAAATGGCGATGACTTTAAATTCTTTTTTCCTTCTTTCTCTCTTCATTCTCAATGGGTCGAGAGAGATGACACTTCTTCTTTTTCTAGTTGATCATGCTATGCGAGACTTGGACATAGCACGTTATCAACAAAGGGAGTTTGGGTTCAATGGCCAAGATGGGGTTGGAGTGTCATTTGAAGTTGTCATGTAACTGACAGGCCATATCGAGCAAATAATTGTGAGTTGTGTAATTCTCACTGTCTTTTGTTTTTGTGTTTGCATTTCTTTGCGAATTGAAAGGAAGAAAGAGAAGGAAAATGTGACATTTGCTTTTGCTTATGTACTTTTTTCTTCTTCTTCTCTCTTTGATAAAAATCATGTTGCTTTAAGCTTTAAAATCATCGATTATTGTTCTATTACTTTTTTGAAAATAAAAAACGTCACATCAGGTGACCACGTAAATTTAAATTCACCGATTTGAACATAGCACATGATTGAAGGTAAAAACGATTATGAGTCGACGTTATATTAAAATCCGAAGTGCATAGAAGCGAACTCCTCTGCATCTTCTGAAACTCTTATAGTCTGTTGGGTCATTTTCCTTCTCTCAACCCCCATTGCGAACCATGTTCTATGGAGAAACTGATCATAACGTCGGCCACCAAAGTCGAAAGGAGCACCGAGAGCAACGTGGTGGCGTGCATGGCCACCACAACCGGACACACGCCCTTCCCCCCTGTCTGCTTCTAGTGTTTGTTTTTTTCTTCTCTTTGACAGAATTCTTTTTATTTTGAGATTAATATTATTAAATTTACTTTTTTTACATAATAATGAAAAGTGCCACGTCAACTTCCATGGAAGCGGCGTTTGCCACGTCCGTTGGCACGTAGGTTCATTTGGATGGTAAAAATAACAGTAGGCCATCTCTGCCCTTAATTAAGAGGAAGTGGTTTTTTAAAATTGGGATCATTTTTCCCCCTTTGATGTTATACAAAATTTACAGATTCAGAATTTTCATCTAAGGAACCTTTTTCGTTCCATTAACCGAAAATAAATTTTTTTGATTTTTTCTTGTGAAACATTCCTTTTTAATTTAAAAAAAACTGGAGTACCTTACTTTTAAAGTTGACGAATCAATATGAATGCATGTAAATTACCGAATTGATGTACATTTGGACTTATCAAATACTTTTTGACAGCATTTTTTAGGAAGAGAAATAGGAAGATTTGTATTTATGGTTCCTAAAAGTTGACAAATCTGTTGCGATCAAATGTGGAAAAAATCATAATTTTGCGAAACATTTCGAAAATATATGCAGCACCAGCCCTCGATGGATTGGAAATAACTTTCATTAGAAAGGAGCCATGAGGCATAACCAAACGAAAACATAAGCGTAAGGGCCCAAGTAATTATATTATCATCGCCATATACTTTTCCTTACACCACTGTCCACAATAAAATAATTTCATTAATTAGTTGCTCTATGTTTGAAAATATCCAGTGACGGCGCATAGTTTGGTGGTCACCTTCCTTAATCCCTCAAAAAACAAGGCTTGAGAGTCAGCAATACAAAACAATCTATAGCCCACTGAAGACTTGTTTTTTTTTTTTTGTCTTTGGGATTAGTATATACATGTTGAAGCGTTCCTCTATTAAGTGCACGTGCGAGGTGAAAAAAAAAAAGTGTCACGTCAAACATTTGGGATAAAAACGTATTTAATAATTCTCAAAAGAGTAGGTGATGTATCAACTGGCAATGGTTACGCGAGAGTGAGAATATCTATAATACATGCGGGATGAGGGAAAAAAAAAATCCCACACCAAATATATGAAGTGAAAAAGGTCAGAGTAATTGAAAATATCTTATTAATCAATAAATTGTCAAAAAGAGGTATGTATTTATTAGGAGGAAATAGAGGCAACCAAAAGAGTCGATTATGTGCACTAGCCAAAATTAAATAGCATGATGACATCCTTAACAGTTAGGGGTTATCAATCTCGACTCCTCATAATTAAGTTCTATATTTCAAAAAAATGCAGCATATTAATGTCTAATTTAAGATCTCATTATTGGTTATTTTAAGAAAAAAGGATATGCGCCTTTTGTATTCATAAAAATTAATGAAAGCTATAGGTTCTAAAAACCTGATTTTATCAACAGAATTTTGTATGATGGTCATATCCTCGGTCCTCTTCTTTTTATTTTTTCAAGCATCATTACTCATTAGTGAAGATGAAGCTCACACAAAGCCACCACAAAACCCTCGATCGTTTCCTGATGTTTTATTTTAGCATACTGGATTCTTTTTACCCCATTTATGGAATAGAATAGACTGTCAAAAAGTTACATTTATGGCAATTTTCAACATTTGTTCCATCATCACTCATTACGTGAGGTAGATAAAGCCGCAATAAGTTGAGCCCTATTTGGTTAGACAATGTAGTCATGCGCAAATTCACGTGACATAATTAAATGCAATCATCAAGTCAGGATAACATAAAAGATGATACACTAGATTTGTTCATCGAGGAAGTTTAGTTAGCATCTCTCTCTCTCTAACGTTTATTTCTTGAGAAACCTATTGCTTATTAAAAGGACGATTAAACATATTTTATGTAATAGATATATGAACCAAAGTTGAAGGCCCTTGATTAAATATTATTATCCACCTTTCAAGGAAAAAACAAATCATTTTTAGTCAATCGTTCCGGAATCTCATTATAGGTAATGTCTTTGTTTATTAATATAAATATCATAAGCTAAAGTTTTACTTAATGGAAATCATCATAATATTTGTAAAGAATAAAATGGTACAAAAAAAATTAATAAAAATATCATATATATTTTTATTCATTCAGGAGAAGGATTGAAAAGAAAAAATATTCTAAAATCGGGACAGTAGTGTCATTATGAAAACTTATAATTAGTACTAAAAGATTGATTTGACTTTGTTGGAAAGTTGAGAGACTAGATTGAGCAATTTAAAAATTTAGGGATTATATTAAACGAGAGAATTACCAATAAAGTCATAAACCTATTGCAATTATGCCAATTTAGCCCTAAACTTTTTTTATAGCTAATTTAATCCTAAACATTTTACAATTGTGCCATTTTAGTCCATTAGGCCAAAATTGGTCGACCGGTGTTGACGTGGATGCTAGCCGTCCCGCGAAAGCTTGAACAAAGAAAATATTAGCTTGCGTGGAGCTACAAATACAGATGTGCTGAGTCATGATTCCAATTTTACACCAAAGCTCCTTTGTTTAGCATTTGATGAAGCTAACTAGGTTTGACCCCAAAGCAAAAAAGTATTATGTTAAATAGTTGTAGTTTTAGTCATAATCAAGAATAAAGGTGCATTGGAAGTCCTAAATCTTAAATTTGAAATATAGTTAAGTCCTAAACCTTCAAATTGGTTTACTCAAGTTTTAAATGTTTCTAAAAAAGTGTAATCAAAGGTTTTTTAGTACACATAACTTAGATTGCCTATGCAGCAACCCCAAATTACATTTGTTTGTATTAAATTATGACTTAATTACATCAACCGAAAGGTTTAGGTTTCAATTGCACTTTTGATAAAAGTTTAAGAGTACAATGCTCCAATTAAAAAATTTATGACTCGATTGCATTTCATAAATACGTTTTAAGACTTGTGGAATAATTTTCCTATCACAATATTTACAATTGACTTTAGGAATTAGTGACAAAATGACTTAAAACTTATTCCGATTTGGCATGTTTAAGAACTAAAACTTTTTTTCCCTTTATTAGTAAAACTTGTTCTGGTTCAACATTGGAGTCTTTCCATAGCCCAAATTAGTTTTAGGAGAACGGAAAGTATATTTGGCATTTTTCATTGAATTTTCCATTTTTTAATTGTAAAAAATGTGGTGCTAATGTGATGATGCCACATTAAAAAAAGTTGACAAAAAAATATAGAAAGTACATATAAGAAAGCAAGGCAGGAGAAGGGGGGATCCTAGGGCTTTTGCACTGGCTAGGGTCGCCACCGTCCCCCGAGTCACGGTTAGGGCACTCGGCACCCTCGCTAGGCCACCAACAGTTGCCAAACTTGGCTCGTCGCCACCATGTGGGTGAGCACACTTGCCCTCACCAAATTGGCAAGGGCGGTAACAGGCCATTGCTTGCTCATGGTGAGGGTTGTTAGCCCTTCTCGGCAGGAAGGGAAGCAGTAGTGGCGCTCCCTATGTAGCCCTTCCCCCTAGACTAGCGATTTCTCATAGGAATTTTTTTATTTCTAGTTTCATATTAGTACAGATTTTTTTTTATCTAATTTTTAGTATGTTCTTATTTTTTTTTTTCGATTTTTCAATGTGGCAATAGTGAAACAACTCCCTTTGTGCTTGAGGAAGCTCAATCACTGCGTCAAAGGCCATGCAGTACTAAAAATATGATAAAATTGTAAAATTTCTCTTCAAAAAAGGGACGGACTCAACAAGTCTTGAAATGCATTAATTGTGCAAATTTTAGAACTTAAGTGCTTAACCAACACAAGTTTTAGAACTTGTAGTGTCATTAACCCTTGATCTTACGTTGACCAACTTAGCATTTTCTAGACTCTAGATTAATTAAAGTTGTCAATTGAAGCTTAGCCTCTCATTAATAGTTGTACTTTAGCTAAATTTAGTCTAATACTTGAAAAGGAAAGAAAAAAAATATTAAGTTTTTGAAACTCATGAAAAAGTTTTGATATGCATTTCAGTATGTTTATAATAAAAAAGTAGCTTTGAGATGTTTCTTATTTGAGATCAAAGATATGTAAAAGAAAATGATAAGTTATCATAAGTCACCCCACATATCGTTACATTGTATTAGCTCAAACCATCAGGATAACAAACTAGATATGCCATTAAAGAAGAATGAGTTCAAACCTTTTCGACAAGTAAAAGCGGTTGTTGTGTTGGAATGCTGCCCTCTACTTTTCTACGACTTGCATCTCCTAAAATCACCTCAACAGCTTTACAATCTTCAACAGTAAACTCTTTCAAGGAGGGCCACTCTGAAATATGCTTCCCTTGACAGAAACTTCTGAGTTTTGGCATGTTGTGAAGATACAGGGTGACAAGTTGAGGAATTACAATTTTATCAATTGCTTCTTCAAGTTTCTCCTTTTCTTTAGCGACAATGTACTCCATCTCTCCACAACCACCGAGACCAAGATATTGGAGTTGTCCTAGACTTTTTGCCATAGACATTGTAAAAAGGTTTCTTAGGCGTGGGCACTTATCAATAGTCAAAGACTCCACACAGTGAAGTAGCCTCCTCCACATGAATGAAGGAATCACATTCATTAGGTTGTGACACTGCTTCACCTTGAGGACCTTTAGACGGCGAAAGGATTCCATAAGGATTTTATCATTCCATATATCTGTTTGTTGAACTCCCTCGATGTGTAGCTCTTCTAACTTTGGAAATGCAAGCTACAAATGTACAAAGATAAATGAAAACTATGCAAAATTGCTTTGGGTCAAAGCACTAAAAACAAAGAAAAATAACACATCAAATAAATCAGGATATGATACCTTCTTATCAAATAAGGGATATAACCCATCACCAGCACAACTCTTTGAACTAAAGCAAATCAAACTCTTAAGGTCATCAAGCTTGAGTTTGGTTAAATGACGAAACTTGAATATCTCTACGGTTTTCCCTTTTCCTTCTTCCGTCACAATTATGCCCCGTAGATTATTGCAACAAGAAACATCAAGCACTACAAGTTCATGAAGAGTTTTGGCCGTGGCACTTGAGAAGAGATATGACAAACTATGACACTGCCTCACGTTCACTTCCATCAGACTAGGAAATGTCAAGGTTACTTTGCAGTCACTCTTCAAAATGTCTGTCAGCTTTGGTAAATTCAACAACTTCATTTTTTTTAATGGAGAGTGGACCAATGGATTTTCCCTTTTCTCAGAGCTGAGACTTACCAATTCAAATAATGATTCCAAGGAGGGACACCCGACCACCTCAATTTTACTCAGGCTCTGCAACATATCCATTGAATTTGATGGAAAAACATGTGACAAATTTTCACAAAGTTCAACAGTAAAGGATGCAAGTTTGCAGAAGGATTGTCCAGGGATTTGATTGTGCCATATCCTCTTTAATTGGCACATGGATGAAAACTTCAATTCCTCCAGGCTTGGAAAAAAAACCTGTGTAAAATCATGTCATACGTAGAATTATTGAAATATTTGCTATAGAATTTTATTATGCTGGAATTCAGGGGCAACTTTGGGAATGACTAGCAGCAAGTTACTTTTTCCACTACGATCTACCAAACTTTAGGTACAGAATAATGATCCAATTTCTACTAAATTGCCTCACTGACTAGAACTAGAAGAATAATCAACAAAAATATACTATAGATGCTTACCTTTTCATTGAAGAAGCCAGGACCAAATGCTTGTTGCAAACTAGTATCTGTTGCCATTGCCTGTTGCCTTCCTTCAAATGAAGAGAATGTCATCATTTTGGCACATTGAGATATTGTCACTCTTGCTAGGGATGGACAATGAATACACCATATTCCACAAGAGAATGTCATGAGATTTGGCAATTCTTCAAGAGACAAGGAGGTTAACAAAGGAAACTCTAAAGTGTCGGTGGTTGTAGCTTCCTCCAATTCTTCTTCTTGCACATCAATAATTTCCTCCATCAATTTACAATTCACTATTTCTATTTCTTTTATTTGCCCGAGTGCTTTAGCCATGGAAGGAGAAAAAAGAAACCTCAAGTTATCACAGTTTTGCACCTTTAGTGCCCTTAAATTTTGAAAACACAACATTTTTCGTGGATTTTTGTTCCATATCTGTCCCAAACTTGGTAAGTCACTTAAGATTAATTCCCTCAATTGTGACAAAATCTCAACTTCCCCATTGCATGTCAGTCCTTCAAGGTCAAATACTTCTCGTATTAACTGACATCTTTCAATGGTTATGGCTTCCAAACTCTTTAGCTTTGTTATCTGCAAGGGGTGAGTAACCCCACATTAACTCATAACAATGCTTTTATCTATAAATACAATTTGCTATGAAATAATAATAAAGTAAATGAACTCATACAATAGCTTTAGAGATAATGGAAGAAAAAGCGGAGTAGTGATTTTTGAATTTGCCTTATTCTTCTTCAGAATTTATCAACTTTACACTTACTTATCATTTAGCTTTTATTTATTTGGACTTTATTGAATATACAATAATAAGAGTGAATTTATTATAGTCCCTGAATGATCGGGGTTATTAAATTTATCCACAGATTATGTGCTTTCTACCTAAATTTTCCAAATTCATGGCATAGGCTCAATTGATTAAAAAATCATAGACTATGATTTTATATAATACCTCAAACGAATTAATTTATACTGAATAGTCATGAACTAAAGTAACAAACAGAGAAAAACTATACTTTAATTGATTTACAGGTGTAATTTGAGCCTAGCATTTTTTCCAAAGTATTAAAAAGAAAAAACATCTCTTATGGAAAGATTGAAAAGTAAAAAGTTATTGTAAATTACGAGAGAAATACTATATTAAACTGAAGATGTTGTTGCCCCCATGCATAGCACTATAGGATCCATTATTTTCTAACATAGTATGCGAAATACATGACACGGTGGTCGAAAGTAAAAAAGAAGAAGTGTTCATCACTGTAAGATCCATGCTCAGCCATGAGACCCTTAACTGACCACAACCGCACCATATGGGCATAAAAGTCAATTTCATTAAAGGATTTAATTTATCTATACCTAAGATGCGGTTCCTCAATGAGTCAATAAAGAGCAAAATCATTTGGCAAAATTTATTTATGTAGTCAAGAAAATGAATTACTTAATTCAACAAATGATTTTAGTCGAGCATCATGCTTTTGAGGTGTGTGGCTCACATGAAAATTATCATTTTAAAAATAATTTAAGAAAGGGTTTCCATTTTTTTATACTGATAGAACACTTGACGGAATTGTTAAATTGAAGCAATAGTAGTCATATGAATGCTAGACATGTTTCTAATTAATACTTTCAAAAACTATATTATTAGGAAAACAATAAATTTAAACGTGTGCAGGACACAAAAATTCTACTAGTAATATTAGAAAAGTGGTAAGAATAAAGATTTGTGGTAGATTTGATCACCACTAAAAGTCCATAGATTACATGAATTAGAACAAAAAAGTTAATTAGTTAATGTTAATCAAATGAAATATTGAATGCCGGAAGCAAAAGCGAAAATTCAAAATGAAAGTAAAAATGACTCAACATAGATCATTGAAGGACCTATAGGAATTTGGGGTGACGAGGGCCTAGACTGGGCCGAACCGTTAGGTTGGGCCTAATTTATTGTGCAGGCCCACCCGTAACAAAAAATACATACATAAAGATCAAGACCTGGCACGAGCATTATCACTAGATAGGATAACGACACAAATAGTACATAAAATTTGGCCCATATATAATGTGGTCTCTGAAATTTAGCTCAATATATAATGTAATCACTCAAATTTGTTCATTTGATAATGGAACTTTGGGTCGAACCACAATTCCACGATGGTCCATTCACCTACCACAACTCTTCACAATCATTTGGAGAAAAAAATTAATCCTCTCAAGTTCTCAACTACTCTAAAGCTAATGCACTTACGTTTAAAATGACAAAATTTTAACTAATTGATTTGGACGTTATTTGACGCATAGTCACTGTAGTTACTTTTTTTTTGGTCAGAAATAGTTAAATTCACTTATTGAAATTTCTTTAGTTCTTTCTTTCACTTTAGTCAAGCAGATATAATAGGGTTCTACATAAGTCCATTCATTATTAAATAAAGGTCATAAAAATTATATAGGTCATGTTTACTTCCTTCAACTTATGAATATATCATAAATATATGTGTATACATATTCAATATTACCATCGAGCAACGATGAACTTCTACATAATTGAAAAAACCTAATCATCGTACCGTGTTCTTTAACTTTGTTGATAACATAACACAAATTAAGCAAGATGTAATTTCAACTAACGTATACATGTTTTACGTATTTACATATCACATAGCAATTCCATTTTAAACAATTAAATTATTGTTTGACTTAATTATTCTGGAGGACAAACTATCAAAAACAAATTACATACCTGTTGCCCGTCAAAGAAATCAATCGAATGGTTTGCAGTTTTACAGAAATTCGTCATCTCTGGCAAGTTTTGTAATGTCAGCCTACGCAAATTGCATGACTTCACTTGGGGAACATCATCCATTTCATATCCCTCTTGATCTGCCTCGGCATCTGCGACAATTTGCTGCATTGAGTGGCATCTACTTATTCTAATCTCTTCGAGTTGCGATAATATTCTCGTCATGGACAAAGGAAACAAATGTTTGATTACACCACAGTTGTCCACTTTCACAATCTTTAATTTGCTGAAGGATTTTAGGGCAAGAGAGCCGCGACAAATCTTTTCCAAGTTGTTCAGATTCTCAAGAAACAGAGATTCCAATCTTGGAAATGCAGTGCACTACACATTCTCTGTAAAGTGAACAACATACTGAAATGAGGGGCTATTTTGTATGTGAAGATGCTTCAATTCTTGAAAACCTTCTATGCATAAATCATGAATGCTATCGTTGCCATCTTGCAGTCCACTCAAATGGAGATCTTGCGCTCTCTGCAAACATTTCTGCACCCACTCTTCAAGAAGAAGATAGCTTGAATCCAGCTTGAGCTCTAAAGTTCTAGATTCTTTGTGCATGCACAAACAATCCCAAACTTCCCCAATCTGGATTTTATGCATGTTCAATTTCCCAAATGGCAGGTCTCTTAAGAGATTGACAGAATGAGGAATGGCAATAGATAGAGTGCTCAAATTCTTCATGTTCTTTAACTCAGCAAGGCTGGCATTGCTTCGCGGTACTTTATCCTCGGCCTCCCACTGATCAAAACTATTTTCCATATAAAGTTCTTCTAAATTGACCAAGCTTTTGAGGATGCCAGGTTCGATAACTTTGAGCCCAATGCACCCTCTCAAGTCCAAAAATCTCAATTTTGTTAATCCACCTATTTCTTCGGGCAAACGAGTGATTGTAGAGTCTAAGAAACTTAGGAATTGCAATCCTTTCAGCTTTCCAAGAACATTTACATCCTCTAGATGGCAGTCATCAAGACATAAGGACTTGAGGTTTTCAAGGAGCTCAATCGATGGAGGTAGAGAAGTGAAAGATAAGCCAGTAATGTCCAAGACTTGGAGCTTCGCCA
Source organism: Eucalyptus pauciflora (assembly GCA_007663325.1). NCBI lineage: Eukaryota > Viridiplantae > Streptophyta > Magnoliopsida > Myrtales > Myrtaceae > Eucalyptus > Eucalyptus pauciflora. The sequence goes on along the minus strand of VMYD01000024.1, from coordinate 3,857,577 downwards.
TAGACTCAAAAAACGACGGGGGAATTTTGAGAGACGATTTGGAATCGAATAACAGAAGCATCATCAAGTTTGGGCAGTCCAATTTTTCAGGAAGCTCCTCAATGCCAACACGAGAGAAGGATATCGCTGTGCATTTTTTGAGCTCATCTTCTGACCATTTTTTAAACCCATCACCCTTCGTCCTGAGCAAGGCGTTCCATTCCGTGGAAGCAATAGAGATGGCCACGTCAGCAATTATGTCGTGCATTCTAAACAATTCCTTGTCATCACTCTCTAGCAACAAAGAAAAGTCCTGCAGACAATGTAGATCCATCGTCAACCTATCTCTTGCGTTTTCGATGCTCTTGCTGAACTTTTCATATAAACCCAAACCCATGCAATAGACAAAGGAATCCCTTAAGTAAATTCTCCCGGAGTTTAGAGCACAAACCAAGAACAATGATTTGATCCTCTCATCATTCAAGTCCTTGTAATTTAGTTCCACTTGTGATTTTACATCTGACCCTTCTATATTCAATGCATTCCTCCAGGTGGCTATATCCCCACGCTTTAACCTTTTTGCCAACGAAACAATAAAAAGTGGCAAGCCTCCACAATTCTTGACTACTCCATCCACCAAGCTCCTAATCTCAGGATCGTTAAATCTGTCCCCCATTGTCCTTTCAAAAAGTCTTCGGGCTTCTCCATGCTTTAACTCATGGACTCGGAAATCTTGATCAGAGCCCATGTCAGTGCACAAAACATGTTGATATCTAGACGTAAGCAATAGCTTGCAACCTCTTATTTTATTATCATCTCCGCAAGGGATTCCAATTTCCTTCAAATCTAACTTATTCCACAAATTATCTAAAATGATGAGAATGTTTTTCTTAGGATCACTCTTTAATCTCTCACGCAAACGATTTGCTCTTCCACGAACAGTTTCCACATTAATTAGCTTTAGGCCCAGCGCATCAGCGATTTCTCCTTGGATTTTTTTTAGATCTGGATTGCGTGATACATTTGCCATGGCAATCTCATCGAACAGCTTCTCTCCCTCAACTCGCCTTATGATGTCCTCCAAAAGTTTCGACTTGCCAACCCCACCTGGTCCATACACCCCAATCACATGGACCTTGACATAAGCTATAGCCTTCATTACATCCTCTATGATTGAAGCCCTCGACTCCAGGGCATCTTCTTTCTTGTCAACAAATCTTGTAGGGGAAGTGGTGGCAGTGATTATTCCTGTCGGAGTATTCTCATAGTAGACCTTCTTGAAGTTACTATTTCGACTTTTCTCATGGAGTCCCTGAATGACTTGAGTTGTCTCCTTCACCTTTTTGCCTATTGGAAGGCGCACTAAGGGGTTGGGAATCCACCTGCGGAAGCAAGCGTTCTTTGCACTTTTGCCACGTTCTAACAGGTTTTGTGCTTCATCAGCCTCCTTCGTCACACTCCCCAGCCAATCCTGAACATAAGGGTATATAGGTTTTCCGTCGTACCTGGCTTCATCGACGGAGCGCTGCACCCTTTCCCTTGCACTCTCCAGCTCCTTGACTTCATTTTTGAGATCTTCGACATAGCTCTTGTAGCATAGCACGTACCCAAATTGACGTCCAATGGGAGCAAACATGTACTCACCAAGTTTCGAAACTAGGTTCACCGCGACAGAGGTAAAAAAACTCCCGGCCATTTCTTCCTTCTTTTCTAGATATTTCTTTTCCCCACCTTTCTTTCCTTTTGTTCGGTCTCCTTGTCTTTGCTTAAACAAATGGGCTCAAAGGAAACTGAGCAGAGAACAGAACTAATCACTTGATGCATGAAAAGAAAGGAAGAGCAAAGTCATAAAAACAATGAGAACCATGAAACAAAACCAGAGAGAGAGAGAGAGAGAGAGAGAGAGAGAGAGAGAGAGAGCGCTGAAGCAAGAGCAATGTAAATAAATACCGGTCTACCAAGTTTGATAGAAGGCTAAATTTCTTAAACTTTTTTTTTTTTCGGTTGTCCCCGTTTCCTTTAATTTTTTTGTTTTTGACAATGGAATGACTCTTCCAGGGCTCAAACAAATTTTGCAGTCTTCATCACAATTCCACGCGCTCAATGTTTTTTTCTCAAGATTAAGCTCAAGGTGTCCAAATTTAAATCTAAAACATTAGGAAGAAACATTAGATGCATATTGTCGATTCTTTTGAATATTAACAGTTAGAACTCTTGAGAACTTTTTCTCAATAATTTAAAGATTGAAGCTTTTCTTTCATTTTCCGGATTTCGCAAGAAAGCAATTAAGTACTTTTTAAAGTGATAGTGAACAGATAACATTTGACTTCTAGTAATTATTTTGATATTTGTAGCATGTACCATCCGCCACTTGGATTTGAATAGAAAAGTATTGGGTGCTCCTGCACGTAGCACGTGTGTGAGTGGACCCACTGTTCGGGTTTCTCTCCCATCTGCTTTATTCAACGTCCAATTTGGAAACTCCATCAATGAGCGAATAAAGATTTTCTCATGTTTCGAAGCAATTAGGAAGCCGCGTCTCAAAGGCCGCCGAAGATGAAGAAGTCCGAGACCTTCGTCACCCGTCCCGGCCGAACGAACCAGCAGCCGAGCCCGGTGACGGGCTGATCTCGAGATCTGGAGTTCTCCAGACCCAGATCTGGATGAGCGGATCGCGAGCGACGCCGACGCTTGTCCATGGCCGTCGTCGGCATCCTTTGGCAAGATCTGGTCGGAGGAGGTGGTGGAGCTGCCGGAGGAGTCGGGGGAGGAGGAGGTGGCGGAGTGGGAGGTGGAGGAGGAGGCGAGGAGGGTACGGACCATGGAGAGGCGGAGGGGAGAGCTGGAGGCGGAGGAGCTGGCCCTTGTAGAAGAGCTCGTTGGCGACGCAGAGGGTGGAGGGGAAGCGGGGGAAGAGAGAGAGATGGTGAACTCGAAGTCGGAGGAGGAGGAGGATGAGAAGAAGTGGGAAGGCGACGATGGGGAGGGTGTGGGAGTGGGTGATTCAGCGTTTTGTCTCTTCTCTTTCCCAACCCCATAGCTGATGCTTGATGAAGACGATGAGCTTGGGTTGGATTAAGCGTTCCAGAGAGAGGAGTGGCTGACGTGGAGGTCCAGGACCACTTAATATTTTCATTGTGAAGGATTACAATCAATTCTTAGGGCACGGCACATGCCCCGTCCCCTATAAATTAAAAGAGAATCTTTCTAAACTATCTCTTAATGTGGGAAATTCTAAATTGAACGATAATATTGCACCGAATAAAAGTTTAGACATTGTGACTTTGTATTAAACAAAAATAAATAAAAAAAATAAAGCGAGATATTTCTGTCACCTCCTCTTGAATTTGATACACATCTTTTTATTGTCAATTGGTCAAAATATCAATTTATGGTCAGAAAAAAAGTCAATTACCAATTCATCCTACTTTTTTCTCTCTCATCTTTTTCTCTTCACCTTTTACGTATTATTAATTGACTAAAATATCCTTCTATTTGTGAAGATCAATTAACGTTTAGATAATCATAACTTTCATTTTTGGCTATCATCTCTTTAAATTATGATGAATCAAATTTTGTAATACTTTTAAGTTGGTAAGTTTGGTCCATAAATAGTACTTTGATTAGATTGTTAATTTTTTAGTGTAACTATTTTATCCATCTTAATAGTAATAGGACAATGCGAGGCGGTCTTTACAATATGCAAACTCTCTCTCTCTCTCTCTCTCTCTCTGTCTCTCTGTTGGTCGTTTCTGACTAGTCAATGCCTCAAATGGCGATGACTTTAAATTCTTTTTTTTCTTCTTTCTTTCTTCATTCTCAATGGGTCGAGAGAGATGACACTTCTTTTTCTAGTTGATCATGCTATGCGAGACTTGGACATAGCACGTTATCAACAAAGGGAGTTTGGGTTCAATGGCCAAGATGGGGTTGGAGTGTCATTTGAAGTTGTCATGTAACTGACAGGCCATATCGAGCAAATAATTGTGAGTTGTGTAATTCTCACTGTCTTTTGTTTTTGTGTTTGCATTTCTTTGCGAATTGAAAGGAAGAAAGAGAAGGAAAATGTGACATTTGCTTTTGCTTATGTACTTTTTTCTTCTTCTTCTCTCTTTGATAAAAATCATGTTGCTTTAAGCTTAAAATCATCGATTATTGTTCTATTACTTTTTTTAAAATAAAAAACGTCACATCAGGTGACCACGTAAATTTAAATTCACCGATTTGAACATAGCACATGATTGAAGGTAAAAACGATTATGAGTCGACGTTATATTAAAATCCGAAGTGCATAGAAGCGAACTCCTCTGCATCTTCTGAAACTCTTATAGTCTGTTGGGTCATTTTCCTTCTCTCAACCCCCATTGCGAACCATGTTCTATGGAGAAACTGATCATAACGTCGGCCACCAAAGTCGAAAAGAGCACCGAGAGCAACGTGGTGGCGTGCATGGCCACCACAACCCGACACACGCCCTTCCCCCCTGTCGTCTTCTAGTGTTTGTTTTTTTCTTTTCTCTTTGACAGGATTCTTTTTATTTTGAGATTAATATTATTAAATTTACTTTTTTTGCACAATAATGAAAAGTGCCACGTCAACTTCCATAAAAGCGGCGTTTGCCACGTCAGTTGGCACATAGGTTCATTTGGATGGTAAAAATAACAGTAGGCCATCTCTATCCCTTAATTAAGAGGAAGTGGTTTTTTAAAATTAGGATCATTTTTCCCCCTTTGATGTTATACAAAATTTACAGATTCAGAATTTTCATCTAAGGAACCTTTTTTGTTCGAAAAACCGAAAATAAAACTTTTGATTTTTTCTTGTGAAATATTCCTTTTTTATTTAAAAAAAAAATGGAGTACCTTACTTTTAAAGTTGACGAATCAATATGAATGCATGTAAATTACCGAATTGAAGTACATTTGGACTTATCAAATACTTTTTGACAGCATTTTTGTAGGAAGAGAAATAGGAAAATTCGTATTTATGGTTCCTAAAAGTTGACAAATCTGTTGCGATCAAATGTGGAAAAAACCATAATTTTGCAAAACATTTCGAAAATATATGCAGCACCAGCCCTCGATGGATTGGAAATAACTTTCATCAAGAAAGGAGCCATGAGGCATAACCAAGCAAAAACAAAAGCGTAAGGGCCCACGTAATTATATCATCATCGCCATATACTTTTCCTCACACCACTGTCCACACTAAAATAGTTTCATTAATTAGTTACTCTATGTTTGAAAATATCTAGTGACGGCTCGTAGTTTGGTCATCACCTTCCTTAAACCCCCCCCCCCCCCAAAAAAAAAAAAAAAAGGGAAAAAAAACAAGGCTTGAGAGTTAGCAATACAAAACAATTTATAGCCCACTGAAGACTTGTTTTTTTTTGTCTTTGGCATTAGTAAATACATGTTAAAGCGTTCCTCTATTAACTGCACGTGTGAGGTGAAAAAAAAAGTGCCACGTCAAACACTTGGGATAAAAACAGTATTTAATGGTTCTCAAAAGAATAGGTGATGTATCAACTGGCAATGGTTATGTGAGCGAGAATATCTAGTATACATGCGGGATGAGGGAAAAAAAAATCCCACACCAAATATGTGAAGTGAAAAAGGTCGGAGTAATTGAAAATATGTCATTAATCAATAAATTGTCAAAAAGAGGTATGTGTTTATTAGGAGGACATAGAGTCAACCAAAAGAGTGATTATGTGCACTAGCCAAAATTTAAATAGCATGATGGCATCCTTAATAGTTTGGGGTTATCAATCTCGACTCCTCATAATTAAGTTCTATATTTCAAAAAATGCAGCATCTTACTGTCTAATTTAAGATCTCATTATTGGTTATTTTAAGAAAAAAGGATATGCGCCTTTGGTTTTCATAAAAATTAACGAAAGCTATAGGTTCTAAAAACCTGATTTTATCAACAGAATTTTGTATGATGGTCATATCCTCGGTCTTCTTCTTTTTATTTTTTCAAGCATCATTACTCATTAGTAAAGATGAAGCTCACACAAAGCCACCACAAAACCCTCGATCGTTTCCTGATGTGTTATTTTAGCATACTAGATTCTTTTTACCCCATTTATGGAATAGAATAGACTGTCAAAAAGTTACATTTATCATAATTTTCAACATTTGTTCCATCATCACTCATTACATGAGGTAGATAAAGCTGCAACAAGTCGAGCCCTATTTGGTTAGACAATGTAGTCATGTGCAAATTCACGTGACATAATAAAATACAATCATCAAGTCAGGATACACTTGATTTGTTCATCGAGGAAGTTTAGTTAGCATATCTCTCTCTCTCTCTCTCTCTCTCTCTCTCTCTCTCTCTCTCTCTCTCTCTCTCTCTCTGTAACGTTTATTTCTTGTTAAGCCTCTTGCTCATTAAAAGGACAATTAAAGAAATTTTATGTTATAGATACATGAACCAAAGTTGAAGGCCCTTGATTAAATATTACATCTACCTTTCAAGGAAAAAACAAATCATTTTTAGTCAATCGTTCTAGAATCTGATTATAGGTAATGTTTTTGTTTATTAATATAAATATCATAAGCTAAAGTTTTACTTAAATGAAATCATCATAATATTAATAAAGACTAAAATGATACAAATAAAGTAATAAAAAGATCATATATATTTTTAGTAATTTAGGAGAAGGATTGAAAAGAAAAAATATCCTAAAATCGGGACAGTAGTGTAATTATGAAAACTTATAATTAGTACTAAAAGACTTATTTGACTTTGTTGGAAAGTTGAGAGACTAGATTGAGCAAATTAAAAATTTAGGGGATTATATTAAACCTTTAGGAATAGTTCAAGGATTACATTGAACAAATTAAAAATCCAATGATAACATTACAAGTTGGATCAAAGATTATGGACTACTATTATTTCCCCTTTTGAAAACATTATGTGTTAATTCACATGTAATAATTTTATGCTTTAAAGGATTTTAGGCGTTTTGCAATTAGTAAATATCAATTTTTTTTCCCTATCAATTGTAATAGGCTGGATCATCTAAATAACTGTGAGTAGAGACTTGCTTTTTTTCCAAGTTCACCCTATCATTTCCAAATCACAAATTACACTGGCAACAAGAAGATGGTTATACATACAACTACCATTTTACAGATATTAAGCTAAGAGAGACAAATATTGGTGCCTCTGCAATGAGTTTATGTCGCAACTATCTGAACCATTTTTTTCTTCTTCCTTTTCCTCTTGTTTTGCTTTTATGCTTTTTAGGGTTCAATCAATAGAACCAGATTACAGAACAAAGGTGAAAATGAAACAAGCGCTAATAGCACACAAAAAGTAGATGTATAATAACACACATACCAGGAGGGGCTTCACTGACTTGTCTGCAAAGATGGATGAAGAGGAAGGCAGTCCAAGACCAGTCCTGATAACATCAGAATATAAGTGGACAAATTAGCAAAACGCAAAAACAAGTGGACAGTGTTGGGGAAGAAAACAGCAGGGAACTGAAAATTTGTTGACGAGAAAGTGTGATCAAGGAAGATGTTTCGATACCTTTAGCTTCGACTTAGAACTAGAGGATCAAGGATCGAGGACTCTTTGCTGAGTTCTTGCAATGGGCACGTAGTTGGTTGGCCATTTATATAATGGGCACTCGTGACTACTTTTTGAATTGAGCGAAGTTCATTATTCATTAACAAAAAATTAATCAATTATTTACAACATGCAATTAAATAATTGATTAGTTGAGAAATGCAAAATATCAAAGGGAACTGATGAGGACAGGATTCATCACTGTGGCTTTGTTCCAACAGATAAATAATCGCAAATGATCATCTTTACCAAAAAAAAATAATCGCAAATGACCATTGGACAAAGACAAAGAAAACGAGGGCAATGACCACAACGTCCTTCTTTATTCTCGTCAAAGGCGTGGAAAAATACGGCATTTCTTGTTTTTGTATTTTTGTTTTCATCGACCACGATCCTAGACATAGGAAGTTGCTAGGAATGAGCGCTGGGCCCAGTGATCGTGGTGGGTGGGTGGGTGGGTGGCCGTGTTATTCGAAGTTCTCACATAAGTGGTAGGCCGGATCCCCAAAAATAAAATAAAAATAAATAAATAATAAATCATATATTTATATAAACACGGTCACCGTCATCTTTTCCGTCGAAAGGTGCTTATGTGACAAAATGGCGCTTCCCCTGTAAACAGATGTGGCATTTTTTTTTATTAAAAAAAGTAAAATACGAACAAATTAATTATCTTAAACTCAAAAGAAAATAATTCTTATCAAACAGGTAAATAACCAATGTAAGAGAATCTTGAAGCAAAAGGAAATGTCGCATTTTCCTCCTCTTTCTTCCATTCAATTTGCAGAGAGATTACAAGCACAAGCAAAATCACAGTGAAAAGGAGGAAAGACTGAAGAGGAAAAACAAAATTATCAATCGGATGTTATAGTTAGGACAGACAGCCTTGATTAGACATTTTAGAAGACACAAAAGGAGCAACTGTCGATGCACTTCAGAATTGAAATACATGATTAGGTTAGGGTCGGCGACATAAGGGGCACGAGCACGAGCTTGATGTCATCATCGTCGGGGTCATAATTGGGATCGAGAGATCAATCGATGGCTTGCCCATCCCCGTTGATGCAAGGCTTCACCAATATCATTACCAAATTATGTACATCGGGAGTTCGGGACTTGCTACTTTTTGAAAGCACTTTTGTCAAAAGAGATACAGAAAATTCGTTCTCATAGTCCTAAAAGTTCAACAAATCCTGAACGTAAGCTATTGGGGATATAATGTTGGAAATAACCTTTAATTCTCGAAACACTTTGAAAAAATATATGCAGCACTAGTGCTAGTTAGATTAATGGAATGATTTGAAAGGAGTTAACCTTCGGCGATTGAAAAAATATGGTCTCAAATTTCTCTTTTGCTATAAATCTTCTCAAATATCTTTAGTTAAAAGATGTTTTAATTTAATCAACACTTAGGTCTTTGGCCAAAAAACAGCCGATACTTATGTTAATTTCAAGATGTTCATAGAAGTTAACTTTTAAATGATGTTATTCTTTAAGGTCCATGTAATCATCTCCTTTATTGGCAAAAAAATTATGGTCAATGTCTTCTGAGTTATATTCTTCCACTCAACCAAAAGGCTTTATTCTTTAATGACCAGTTGCGAAAATTATGGAGTGGTGTGGTCCCATAAGGTAAGACATTTCCCTCGAACCCCCCATATCTAATGAGGACTACTTTTGATTAATGAGCAATAATTTACATGAGCACGAAATAAGACTCCCCTTTCTCGCTCACAAATGTGTGGAAATAGACTAATAAATATTTTCTTCTACAATGATTAGTACGAGACAAAACATAACCGCAAGGGCCTATGTAATAATTTCTTCATTGCCATGCACATTTTCTCACTCTAGTGTGCACAATGAAATAAATTTATTAATTTTATACTCAAATTGAAAGCATCTAGCTGATGGACGGCTCATAGATAGGAACTTCCACTATTGTTGTCACTGATAACAAGCCTATTTTATTTGACAGTATGGACTCATGTGAATTAAGTCATTTTCACGAGAAATGAATTTTACTTATATCATTTGAGTGTTTGGTGTGATCACTTCCCTTAAATCCAAAAAATAAAATTAAAAACTCTTGATGGTCAGCAATACAAACCAATCTGTGGCCCCCCGAAGACTTTGCTTCTCTCTTTTTCGGCAATAGTAAGTACAATTTCAAGAGTTCCTTTATTGAGTTCACATATGAGGTGAAAAAAAATGTAGTCCAACATTTTGAATAAAAATAAGAATTATATCGTTATCAAAATAGGAGGTCATGTATCAATTGCAATGGTTAACCTCCATTTATTAGTTATAGTAGAGTTACCTTTTTAATGTTTGGGAAACAAAGAAAAATGGAGAAAATGAAGGTTTGGGTGGAGAATGCAGAGAACCTTAAAATTTTGATGAGAAAGAAAAACGTGAAATGTTGACATTTTCTCCCATAAGTTTCCTCACCCCCTCAACTCAAATATAGCAAGCCATGGAACTACTTTATTGTACACAGAATTCTGTTTTGGGCCTATTTGGTCTTATAAGTTATCTGTAGTTATAATATAATTTAGGGGAAAATTACTACAAAAATAATAAATCTATTATACAATAGTCAATTCAGTCCTAAATTTTTTGATAATTTGTCAATATAGTCATTCTGGAAAATTTTGATTGGAAATTGCTAACATGGATGTTAGCTATAGCTGACGTGGATAATTTTTGTAATTTTTTTTTAAATTTTTCTGAAATTTTTATTCTTTTATTTTCTTTTATTTTTCTATTTCCTTTTACTTTTCATTTCTTTCTTCCTCCTTTCTTCAATTCCAGCTGGCCTAGTCGCTGGCTGACTTTATGTACATTGTGACTTATTAAAGAATTTTTGAAAGTTTTTATGTAGGAAGAGAAATAGAAAAATTCATGTTTATGGTTCTTAAAAGTTGAACAAGTCAGCAGTGTAATCTATGGGGGGTCAAAATGTGGAAAACATTTTAATCTCTCGACCCACTTTGAAAGTATATGCAATCCCAGTACTCCTCAAGCTAGAGAAACGATTCACCAAGAAAGTCAAAAAAATAAAATAAATAAATAGCAATATCTTTGCAATTGGTACTCGTAGGAGGGTAAATTCGGACAGCACAAGGAAACTTTCGAACCAATTAATGTTATGGTCAACCTCACCGCAAAAAAAGAAATATGGCCTCAAATTGGTCTTTTGCTAATAGACGTTCTCAAAGAATCAATAATTATGTTAGAGTCCAGGCATTCATACTAGAAATTAATTTTTACATGATGATATTCTTTGAGAGTCATGTAAACATCGGACAGAGAAACAAAACAAGTCAACAATTATGGTGTGGTGTGGTGTGGTCCTTTCAACGAAGACGTTTTCCTCGAACCCTTCTCATCTAATAAGGACAAAGTTTGGATTGGTGAACTATAATTTACATGAGCAAGCCTTAAGATTCTCCTTTCTCACTGACGATGTGTGGAAAAAGACTAATATTTCTTTTTTCTAAGCTATGAGTGGTACAAGACAAAAACATAATCGTAAGGGCTTACGTAATGGTTTCCTCGTCCCCATACACATTTTCTTTATGTTCACAGTAGAATAAATTTATTTATTGAAAACATCCTGCTGGTGGACGCCTTGCTGATGGGATCTTCCATTGTTCTTGAAACAACAAGTCTATTTTATATTACGGTGTGGACTCATGCGAATATTTTGTTAGTTAATTTGGCCCTTTACACAAGTAATAAAATTTCACTTAGATCATTTGAATGCTTGGTATTTGGTTAGCAAGGGTTAATGAATACCGGTTTCTATCTGATCACAGGTCCGCTACACAGCCGAGTAATAGTTGAATACCTGACTTTGCAGTTCAGATTTAAGTTTCGCCTGCTCAATCTAGCAGGTGTACAACCATATTTTAGAGGCACCCAAATTCTCAATGGTAAAAAAAAATTAGCCGTTTGAGGTGTTAATAATAGCTGGTTGAGTTTGTTTTCCATATAAATAGGGTAACCCCTTGTCATGGGCATGTGTGTACATAAAAAATACAGAAACTATCTCGTATTCATTTTGTAAATCAACTTCTTGTGAGATAAAATTTGTTAGAGAAATTCTTTATAGAAGAGTATACCGTGGGTGGAGGAGTAGTGGTTTCATTAATCCAAGCTTCGTAAAGTAAATCAGTCTTAGGAATGGAGTTAGTGTCAGTTTGGGCTGAACCACTATTAATTGGTTGAGCATCTTTCTTCCCTACACTCTTTATATTCACGCACGCCAAATATTTGATATATTGATTGCCATTTAAACATATTTTCAGATATTTTGAACATACACCATCTTTAGAAGCGTGGTATTCAAGGAATTTATCTTTTGCTCTTCGTACCTACTCAGATAATAAATTGAGTGATTGTAACATCAATAGAAAAGTTACTAGTGGCTAAAGGACAAGCACCTGATTTTTATAATGAGCATTACTGACTCCACTTTTTTACTAGAGCAAAGTTGCCAAAGGACAAGCTTCCATGCTCATTGGTCATCAATAACTTGCAATTAAGGAATTTTTTTCAATTGAGGAATTGATTAGTCAAGAAATGTGTGATATTAGAAGAAAATGATGATGAGAGAATTCATCGTTGCGGTTCTCTCGACAATGGGACACCTGGAGTGCCATAACTTGGCACGGAGGGACACTTAAGTGCCATAACTTCAAAATGGTACACTTAAGTGCCAATATCGGAGTAAAATGAAACACTTAAATGTCACTTCGGCGAAAATCCGGCCAAATGGCTGACGTGGCAATTTTCCGGCGAGTTTGATCCAAAATGGCGTCGTTTTGCACGCTGACGTGGCGGAGAAAATGCAAAAACGACGCCGTTTCGTGTCTACGTGTAAATAATAATATAAAAATTAATTAATTAGATTTAAACTTAATTTTATTTAAAATATTCAAAAAATTAAAAAAAAATTAAGAAAAAAAAAAAGGTGGGGGAGTTCGAACGGGGCGGCTGAGGGCTGAGCCCTCGCCGCCGTTGCCTCCCCGCCGTCGCCGGGAAGGGCTGGCGAAGGAGCCCTCGCCGTCGGTCGGCCGGGGGCCGGCGACCCTCCCTCAGATCTAGGCGAGGGCTCATGGGCCCTCGCCTCCGGTCGGCCGGCCTCCCGGCCCCTGGCGAACTCGGCGACCCGGTCGACCCTCCCCTCGTCGCCCGGCCCTTCCGGCCCGGAGAGAATGGCGAAGCAAATCGCCGGTGGGGCCGAGGGGTCGCCCTAGCGCGCCTTTTCAGCGATCCGGCGAGCTCGCGACCCTCGCCGTCTGGGCGGGCACCCCCCCTCCCCTCCCTTTCCCGGCAACGGCGGGGAGGCGGCGGCGGCGAGGGCTCAGCCCTCAGCCGCCCCGTTCGACCTCCCCCCTTTTTTTTTCTTAATTTGTAAATTTTTTAAATTTTTCTTAATTTTTTGAATATTTTAAATAAAATTAAGTTTAAATCTAATTTAAATCATCAAAAAAGTCCAAAACCTATTGTAATTTTTCCAAATGAGCCATCAACTTTTTTTTTGTCAATTCAATCCTAAACCTTTGTGATTATGCTAATTCAATCAATTTTGGTTGGTCAGTGCTAATGTAGAGGTCAATTAGCTCCGATCATCCGACTGACGCTGAAGTGTCAATTTTTTAATAATATTTTATTTTTAGTAATTTTTTATTAATTTTTTTTTCTGTTTGTTTTCTTTTTCTTCCTACTTTTCTTCTTCTCTTCCCCCATAGTAGCTGATGAGCTTGCCAGCCATTGGGCGAAGCCTATGGGCCACGAGTGAGGCCCCCTTTGCTCACGATGAGGCTGTCGTCATCCAAATTTGGCCGAAGCTGTCTTGCCCACGACCTCTATGCCTCGCCTGGTGGCCAACAAGATTGTGGGGAAGAGAAGAAGAAAAGGAAAAAATAAAAAAATAAAAAAAGGAAATAAATATTATTAAAAAATTGCCACGTTAGCGTCGTCTCGGCTGCCGGTATCTCGTTGGCCGGTCAAAATTAACTGAATGGACTAAATTGACATAATTACAAAAGGTTTAAGACTAAACTGTCAAAAAAAAGTTTAGGACTAATTTGGAAAAATTGCAATAGGTTTATAATTTTTTTGGTAATTTTCCCTAATTACTCGTTAGTGAAGATGGAGCACACAAGGCACCACAAAACCCTCCACTGCTATCATAACATTCTAGTTTCTTCCACTTCATAATAGAACAGACAGTAAAAAAAGTTACATGTACCATCTTTAAAATTAGCCATGACTAATCTTTAGTTGCAACCTATACTTACAAGTTATTGATATTGCCCCGAAAATTATATATTTGTAATGGATACATGTTTTCTACAAGTTTTTGTAGGCTGGCACGGGTTAAAGAAGACCTAACCCCGTATGAAAATAGGTCTGGATAGCAAGCCAATGCTCGACCAACCGATTATCTGGGCAGGTTTGGCCGGATATTTATGTTCCATAGAGAAACCAATGATGGCTTGAACAATCGGGGTCAAGAAGAGGATCGAGAGCATCACAGCAGTGGCTGCAATAATGCCACGCTTATGTCACGGGCCGAGAGTTTCCTTGGTCTCAGAACGACCCGTGGGCGCCTGGCGAGCGGAATTCGCCAGGCCAGCCTTTCTTCTTTAGCTGTTCCACGATCGATACGGTGAATGCTCATTCGTGCGAGATCCTACCACGTCCAGCTTCGCTCGGGCGTCTAGTCCATCGAGTAAGACAACAGATCCATTTAGGTACGACAACTGATTTCGGTCTGCCATGGCCTCGTCAGGAGAGCGGCATCAGCTCCCGACCAATTTGTGCACGGGAGGCCTACCCCGTCTTTAGAGCTCCTAAGTAATGTAATCCTTCTATCCTAGAACTCCTAGCACCAATCGTCCTGACGCCACTCCCACGGACCAGTTGTGTTCTACCCTTCTGCCTCACACTCTTCACCAGATAACCCCAAGCGCCACTCACAAGTGTCACGAGTACGGGAGGATTCACGGACCGTGACATTCTCCCCCACTCAATTCGCAATGCCCTCGTTGCGATCTGCTCTGTCGTTTCCTTGCGTAAATTAACCACTGATGTGCCACTTTTGGGAATTCACATCGAACGGTCACGCTCGCCCAACAAAACAGGTTTTGCTCCATCGGTAGCCTCTTTTGATCTCAGCCGCTTGGCCATTCGGTCACCCGCGCTTTCCGGCAAGTGTGGTATTTGTCGTCAACTGCATCTTTTGGCAGCACCGTATTAGCCTAACCAGCATCTTGACCCCAACAGACCAATGGAGCTTCTTTCCTTGTTGAAAACATGATAGTAGACCTCTTCTTCGAATCCACCGATCTATCCAGGAACGTTATCCCCATTCAACAAGGGTTCAGTTCTTCTCGAACTCCCTATCGGCTCGGCGGTAAACCGACTCGTCCCAGTACCCATTGTCATCCTAGGAGCTGAGAGCCCCTACGTTTGGGCATCTTTTGGCCCAGCAGATTCCTCTCTGCCCACTAGGACCGGTCCCACTAGGACTTATCTGTTCAACCCGCGCTAGAGCGAGAAGCTCGATTCTTCGACTCGCTCACTCGCTTACTGGAGGGATTCCTGCTTTGATACCACTTGTCATGGGCCGAGAGTTTCCTTGGCCTCGGAACGACCCGTGGGCGCCTGGCGAGCGGAATTCGCCAGGCCAGCCTTTCTTCTTTAGCTGTTCCACGATCGATACGGTGAATGCTCCTTCGTGCGAGATCCTACCACGTCCAGCTTCGCTCGGGCGTCTGGTCCATCGAGTAAGACAACATATCTATTTAGGTACGACAACTGGTTTCGGCCTGCCATGGCCTCGTCAGGAGAGTGGCATCAGCTCCCGACCAGTTTGTGCACGGGAAGCCTACCCCGTCTTCAGAGCTCCTAAGTAATGTAATCCTTCTATCCTAGAACTCCTAGCACCAACCGTCCTGACGCCACTCCCACGAACCAGTTGTGTTCTACCATTCTGCCTCACACTCTTCACCAGATAACCCCAAGCGCCACTCACAAGTGTCACGAGTACGGGAGGATTCATGGACCGTGACACTTACCTCGACGATGGCATTGAAAATGTATGCGGCCCCATTACTTAGTTTGATTGGATGTTTCGTCGAGAATGGAGTTATGAAGCATTACCAAGTCAATAAAACACAATGTATTTGCAACCGGAACTCTAAGGAGGGCAAATTGGTAAGGAAAAGTATAAAAAAAAGAGCTAAAATTATTGCATTAATACAAATCCAGTCATAAACCTTTAAATTTAATCGAATTAGTCTAAACTTTTTTATAATTGTAACAATTTGGTCCATCGGGCCAATTTAGGTTGGAAATTGGTGATGTGGACATTGGCCATCCTCTATGGTATGGTCGGTGCTAACGTTGACATTTTCAATAATATCTTTCTTTTTTTTTGAAATTTTTGAATTTTTAAAATATTTTTTGCCTTATTTGCTTTTTTTTTTTCTCCTCTCCCTCTTATTTGCTTTTTCTTTTTGCCAATGGTCATCATCGACCACTGGCCATAGCCATGGCTGGCGAGGACTGTCCTCGCCTGGGTCACCCTTGCCAAGCGTAAGCAATGGTCGGCCTTATCAGGCCGCCCCTGGGCAAGGGTGACCACTGGTCATTGAGGCATAGCTAGGCAAGGCCCCCTCACCAGATCTGGTGACTGACCATCGCCTAGGGCCAGCGAGCCTCGCCCTCGCCTTTGCAAGCCCTAATGAGGCCAACCCTTGCTCAGGAGGCATGGCGAGGCTACCCTAGCTTGGGCGATGGTTGGTAGAGGTGTGCAAAATACCCGGGAACCGCCCGGACCGCCCGGAACCGGACCGGAACCGCCCGGAACCGGCGGTTCTTGAGGGAACCGGTCCGGTTCCCGGTTCCATTTGTTGGGAACCGGTTCGGTTCCCAGTTCTGTGGGCAGATCCGCCCACCCGCCCACCCGGACCGGACCGGCACCTTTATAATATAAAAAAAAAAATCCTAAACAAAACCCTAATTCGCGTCTCATCTCTTCCGATTTCATTGTCTTTGGTTCGCTCTCTGTTTCTTCCTTAGTCTCTTCTCTTCGTCTTCGATTCCTCCCCGAGCGTCGACGCCGCAGCCGCCGCTCCTCCTCCGCCGTTGTCCGCCCCCTCGCGCCAGTCGCCACAGCCGCTGCTCCTCCGCCTCTGTTGTCCGCCCCCTCGCTCAATTTCTTCATCTTCGATTCCTCCTCGAGCGTCAACGCCGCTGTCGCTGCCGCTGCTCCTCCTCCACCGCTGTCCACCCCCTCGCGCCGGTTGCCACCCGCCACAACCGCTGCTCCTTCGCCTCTGCTGTCCGCCCCTTTGCTGCTGTCCGCCCCCTCGCTCAGTCCCTTCGTCTTTGATTCCTCCTCGAGCGTTGACGCCGCCGCCGCTGCTCCTCCGCCACTGCTGTCCGCTCCCTTGCGCCGGTCGCCACCCACCACAACCGCTCACCTTGTATGGGATGAGGGAGGCATATGATTTTGCGAGGCGGTGGTTGCCATTTTGTAAGAGGTTTGGGATAAAGACGAGGTGTCCAAAGGCTTATTTCATGGATGACGGTGATGATGAAGAGGATGACGATGGGATTCATGGGAGATCTAGTGACGAGTATGACTCGGAGAAGCGAAAATTCAAGGTTGGTGTTCTATAATTTCACACAGGCAATGGATCAAATAATGATAATACCATTGCCATTTTGGACTAGCTCTTGTTTTCCCGTAGAAGCAAAACAAATTCTGCATGAATCGTGGCATAATTTGTTTCTGGTGCACCAAAATTTAATTGGTCCTAATGTTAAGCGCAATGAATTCCTATGGAGATATGCATGTTGTTTAATCTACTGCAACTCTTTTATGGAGATTGATCGAATGAGATATCCGATCGAACCACCATCTATGCTCTCTTATCGTTAATTTTTTTCTGCAGGAGAAGTATGAGTTATTCAAGGCACGAGTAAATCGATACATAGCTAGCGGCCACGGAGACTCATGTCTAAGTAGTCGGGATCATCCATCTACAGTTGAGATCTATGAATTACTAGAAGTGTAGCAAATCTTCCTAGTCTCTGCAGATTGCGTGGAAATTGTCCCCTTCCATATTTTGCAAGTTTGCTAGGTGCCAATCTTGTTTCTTCCCTTGTGCTCATTGGTTCTAATTATCTGGTACTCACAAGATTGCACTTTTGGTTGTTGTTTATTTAACTTGTGTTGGCTTGAACACAGGGACATGGAGCTTGTGATTTCTTTCAATGGACAGATTCTCTAGCAGAAAATGTGGCCCCTAAAGATGTTGCGACTTCTGTTGTTGCACCTCCGGAAGTCATGGAAATTGAGTTGACAATGGCAGATGTTGGTGAAGATTACAAGGTAGATCCATGAGTCATCTTGAGGGTTTTTTCCCCCACCGCACTTAGTTTTTTTTGTCATTCACGTGTAGCTGACTGTTATTTAATGTTGAGCATTCATCTATTAATTATTGTTTTAGTTTTTGGAGATTGGAACTTGGAATTTCAGAGCTCAAAACTTGGGAACCGGACCGGACCGGCGGTCCGAGAAACCAAAATTGTTTCGCGACCGTTCTATGTTGAAAACCAAAATTTTTCGCGTCAAGATCGGTTCCATGGATCCACCCGGGAACCGGACCGGACCGGTGGTCTGGTTCCCGGGTGGATCCATGCAACAAACGAGTGGATCCCGGTTCCAATTTTTCGAAACCGGTCCTTAGCGGGCAGTTCCCGGTTCTAGGTCGGGAACCGCCCGCCCGGACCATGCACACCCCTAATGGTTGGCCTCACTAGAGCTAGCGAGGGGCCCTCGCCTGGCCGAGCCTAGACAACAAGCGCTCACCCTAGCCCAGGGGCAACTCAGCAAGGCTAGCCATCGCATGCGGTTGGTGAGGGCAACCCAAGCGAGGCCAGCCCTCGCCGGCCATGACTTTGGTTAGTAGCCGACGATGGCCACTAGCCAAAAGAAAAAGCAAAGAAAAGGAGGGAGAGGGAAAAAATTAATTTAAAAATTCAAAAAATTTCGAAAAAATTAAAATATTATAAAAATGTCCACATTAGCACCAGCCGTGTCACATAGAACGGCCTAATATCCACGTTAATTATTTCTAGTCTAAATTGGCTAAAAATGTCCACATTAGCACTAGCCGTGTCACGTAGAACGGCCGGATATCCACGTTAATTATTTCCAATCTAAATTGGCTAGATAGACTGTATTGGTGCTAATGTGAAAAAGGTTTATGACTAAATTAATCAAATTAAAAAATTTAGGATTAAATTGGTACCAATACAATATATTCAAGATTTTTCTTGTACTCTTTCTCAAATTGGTCTATGGTCAACCTTCAGCAAAAGAAATAAATATGGTTGCAAATTGGACTTTTGCTAATAGACGTTCTCAAATAATTGATCTTTTGCTGATAGACGTTTTAAATTAATCAACATTTAGATCTTTGTCCAAAAGACTAATGACACGTACGTTAGTTTCAAGATGTTCGTAGTAGAAATTAATTTCTAAATGATGTAATTCCTTAAGATTCACGTAATCATCTCTTTTACGGGTAAAATTATGGTCAAGGTCTACTGAGTTTTTTTCTTCAACTCAACCAAAAGGCATTATTCTCTATTGACTAGACTTTGCACAAATTATGGAGCAGTGTGGTCCCGTAAACTCAGACGATTTCCTCGAACTCGTTCCCATCTAATAAGGACAAGTTTTGATTAATCGGCAATAATTTACATAAGCACGCCACAAGATTCCTCTTTCTCGCTTACAAATGTATGGAAAGAGACCAATATTTCTTTTCTTTTACAATGATTAGTACGAGACAAAACACAACTGTCAGCGTCGATGTAATAATTTCTTCATTGCCATACACATTTTCTCACACTAATGTGCACAATAAAATAAATTTATCAATTAGTTACTCTGTGTTTGAAAGCATCTAGCTAATGGACGGCTGGTAGATAGGAACTTCCACTATAATTGTAATTCATACCAAGCCTATATTATTTATCATATGGACTCATGCGAAGCTTATTTTAATTGATTTGGTCATTTTTACAAGAAATGAATTTCACTTAAATCATTTGAGTGCTTGATGTGATCACTTCCCTTGAGTCCAAAAAGAAAAGAGAAAAAAAAATGGAAAAACACTTGAAAGTCAGCAATATTAGCCAATCTATTGCCCACCAAAGATTATGCTTTTCTTTTTTTCATCATTAGTAAAGTACAATTTGAAGAGAGTTCCTTTATTGAGTGCACATATAAGGTGAGAAAAATGTATTCCGACATTTTTTAACGAAAAGAAGTATTAATATCCGCGTTGGTACGGTGCGAGGTTCCTGGGTCACCCAAAAAGAAGAGGTCGCGTATCAATTGGTAATAGCTAGCCTCCTTTTATTAGTGATGGTAGAGTTACTTTTTTATTGTTTGGGAAACGATGTAATGGAGAAAATGAAGGTTTGGGCGGAAAATGCGGAAAACTTGGAAATTTTTTCGAGAAAGAAAAAGGTTAAATGTCGGCATTTTCTCCCATAAGTTTCCTCACCCCCTCGACTCAAATGCAGCGAGCCAACGAATTACTGTCATTGTAAATACAAGTCTGCTTTGGGCCTCTTTGGTCTTATAAGTTATATGTAGTTAAAACATAGTTTGGACTCGGGACTTGGACTAAGACATAACTCGTGGGCCCATTAGGTTTCGAGCCATGCCCGATTGACGCAACTTGTAAATTTTAATTTTATCTAAGGTCATATTTACTGGAAGACAAAGGAGGATTACCTCAAATTATCGCTTCTATTTGTGACATATGAGGATAAGATTACAATTTAGTCAACTATCTTTGAATAGTTTCAACCTAGTATTGAATGATAGACGAAGTCCATGATTTTATTCACGTCCACATTAAAAATCAAAATAGTCTGCCTTAAGTTTTCTATCAATTGTGAAGTAGAACCTTGGAAATGACAAGAAAAAAAAATTATACTCAGTTTGTTAACATTGTTTCTATTATCCTCATCTTTCATTTATATGGCGCGTTGGAAGATTTTCAAATTAGGAATTGAAATCACTTGTTTAAATAGCACCAACTTCGTGCGAACTGTACTAAGTCATGGCCATACATGCATAGGCTAAATGGGGTAAACTTAACTGGTGATGGGATTTGCAATGTGTTCTATAGGTGCCTATTAGCTGGCTCTCTATTCTCATTCCCATGATTTATCAGGGAATAAAAATGAATGCATATAATTGTCAAGCCAATATTTAGAAAAGTCGATAGTGATATTACAATGCTTTTTTTTTTTTTTTTTTTTCTGGTGAGATCTTAAATCATAAGAAAAAGTGTTCATTATAATTGATCTGAGACGTAAGTCATATGTAGTAAATTACTTCTTCAGTGGACAGTATTCGTAAGAACAAGGTACAAGAAAATTACAATTAAAAAAAATCTACCAAATCTACTCATTGTATAAATTCACTACCCAAAGGCTTGCCAGAAAATCTCCTGCTTTGAAATTTATCAGTGTTACAACATTTGGTTATATATTTCTTCAAGAGGTGGTAGAAGAGTGTATTGGTTTGATTGGTAGCATGCTGTCTTCCTCTCATCTTTTTTTGAGGTTTGTTTCCAGTCACACCTTCTTTTGAATAACATTTCTACTTACACCATTTGGGCTGTCCTAAATAAAATGATGACGAAATTATTGTAGATTGTAAAAATTTGCTTAAATTTCTGCTTTAGAGACACGAGGACGCGCACGTCAGGTCATTTTCTTCATTTTGCAGAATGGATTTAAGGTTCTTGGATTGTGCTTATATCTCCTGTTTTTAAGCCAACGAGGAAGATGTTGTATGCTCAGCAATCACCATCTCTTCATTAGCTATGTTCGTTGCCAGAATTAATCTCATCAATATATTTGAGTGTTGTAGCCAATGCACGGTCGTAGCATCAAGAGAGGACCTTTAGGTGCTATTGAATGGCAATATGTGGCAGCAATCCTTGGCGTTCTCAGATGATGTATATCATCTCATCCCTTGTCCAGATTTATATTTAATGGGAAACAAAGGAGGATTACCTCATATATTATCACTTCTATTCGTGACATGTGGGGATAAAAATTCACTTTAGGTCAACAACCTTGTAATAGTTTCAACCTAGTCTTGAATGGTCGACCAAGTCTATGATTTTATTTACGCCATAGTCTGCCTTAAGTTTTCTCTCGATTTTGAAATAGAACCTTCAAAGTGAAATTTACGCCCAATTTGTTAACCTTTTCTCTCTTATCTCCATCTTCTTCTTTTTTAATATAATTATTAAAGTTGGTGTAGTTGATCGGGACGTCAAGGGATTTTTAGATCTAGACTTAGAGGTCACCTAGTCAAATATCACCAATAGCGTGCAAGCTATTTGAAATTGCACCCACCCACAAATAGGCAAAAGGCGTAGATAGTTGATAAGTCCATATTTAGAATAGTCCATACTACTATTAGAATGATATTAAATTTTTGGCGAGATCTAAATTAGGAGGGAAAAAAGGTGTACATTATAATGGACTTAAGACACAGGTTGGGAGTAGTAAATTACATTTTCAATGGGATGTACTCCTTAATAAAGTACAAGAAAATCACAATTGAAACCCTACAAAATCTTTTATATATATATATTAAACCTATTAGCAAATCTCCTACTTGAATTTTATTTAAGTGTTCAAAAATTTGGTTATATAATTCCTCGAGAGGTGGTAGAAGAGGGTATCGGTTTGATTATGCTCGCTTCCTCTCATCTAATTTTGAGGTTTGTTTGTTTTTTTTTTTTTTTTTTGGAGACAGGAGGAACCAGCTTGCAGCCGACAGCCGCGCGCCGTAAACCCCTTGGTGACGCTAGCGCAGGACCCACCACCACGGCGTCACACTTAATACACTTAGCTACTCACGCCGGGATTCGAACCCCTCCCTCCTCCCCAAGGGATCACTGAAGCCTATCCAGCGGAGCCACCACGGCTAGTGGTAATTTTGAGGTTTGTTTCCACTCACTCTTTCATTTAAATTTCATTTCTACTTCATTTGGACTGTCCTAAATTTAATGATGATGTAACAATCGTAGATTTTAGATATTGTTTAAAATTGTTGCTTTAGAGACACGACAGCATGCGCGTCAGGTGATTATTTTCATTTTGCGGAATGGATTTAAGGTTTTGGATTGTGTTTAGATCTCCTGTTTTTAAGCCAACGAGGAAGATAACGGCACGCTCAACAATCACCATCTCTTCATTGCCTTAAGCTAGGTTTTGACGGAAGCTGACTTTTGTCCTGTGCCATCATGTAACTCCTTTCTCGAAATTACATTTACTGGCCTATGACGGTGTCTTCAATAAACGGTGGTTCCATAATAAGCAACGACAATTTTCGAGAGTTTTCGTGTCTTGTTGGATAATTCGACACTTATACAACACTTTCCGACACTCGGTCAATACATGTCAAAACATTCGATACCTCATTAACTTTCCCAACACTTGAGTCAGAATTCCAACATGTTTCCAATATGTGATTCCGACAGGTGAGATCAATTTTAAAAAATTTCAATAAACGAGAGGTCAAAATGTATATATGTGAAAAATATAAAAATAATAATAATAATAATAAATGGGGAAAGAAGAAAATTTTAATTTTATCTTCTCTTCTAATTCTCACTTCCCATGATACACTATTCACCCCTAAATTTTTTTTCCTCTTTTCTTCTGACACATCTGACATGCGAGTCCAGAATGTGAATTGCTTATTTTTTCCTCTAAGTTTAATGGATTATTGGAATAGAGTTGAATTTGTCAAATTAAAATATTGAATAATATTAATAAATGGTGGATTAATATTTTAGTATAAATTCATACTAGGTTTATTTATTTATTTATTTGTGAATTTGAATCAAATTATTTTGATTGAAATAATCATAAAAATAATAATATGAAAATATATAATTTAGTATACAACATGTCTCAACGTATCGAAACTCTCTGTTTTTTTAGAAACGACGCGTCGGGAGGTCGTGTCGTCTTGTATCGTATTGTGTTGCATGTCACGTTTCGGTGTCGATACTATTTAGATCATCCCATTGAGAGGATAACGGCCGTTTACGTGCCTAATGGCTGACGAGAGGAATCTCCAACTCTCGCAGCTTTGCCCCCGGACGCTTCATTTCGTTCTTCGGACTAAATCATTTAGTATTCGAAGGAGAATGTTAAAAGGTGGACAATTTGACAAAATGAACTAGTCATGTTTTCATAGAAGTTTTTTTTTTTTTTATCGATATGAAAACATATATATTTGTGAAAAAAAAAATATTATTGAATGTTCAGAATCTTTGTTAAACATACTTAATGATCAAATATTAGATTTTCAAAGTTTTGATTTTACGTATTACGAGGATAAGTATTGTGCTTGAAAATTATGATCTTTCCTAGTTTCAATACTTCGTCGATGACACTTTTTTTTAATATATATATATATATCTTACTAATCTTAGAACTTAATTATATTTCATATTTAGGATCTTAAGGGACTTATTAACAAAACCTTTGTCAAGAGTAGGATCATTAATGAGTAAGCACTTACCAAATACAATCTAATAAAAAAAATTATTTTAAAATATTGATTGTTCATTATAAGAGAGGAATCAATACATTAAGAATTAGCATGTTTTCTATTTTAATTGATGATATGATAAGTCTAATCTCCTACGGGCAAGAAATAAGAAAATTATGCAGCACATTGCTTTCACCATGTTATATGCAGTAAATACTCTGTAGGCTAAATATGCGTGACAAGTACTTTGTAAATATTTGTCAACAAAATATTTACAATTATCATTATTGTTACAGTATGGAAAATCATGAATGCAAACAATTAGCGAAAATAGAAATCTTGTGAATCATAGGTGTGGAATTGTGGCATTAGTCATATGATGGGGTAAATGCATGTGCTAAATGACATGGTAAATGCCCATATATGCCACGAGGAGGTGGCATCACTCCAGTGGGCAAGTCGAAAACCGGTAATCGATGTAGAATTTGATTTTTTTTAATCAATATTAGGCGTGGACTTTATTTGAGAGGGCCTTTGGTGGTACAAACTCATCACGAGTCCCATGGTGATGATAATGGGCCACACCGAATTGAGACAAGGACTTGCGGAAAACTTGCAGAGAAAAGAAGTTGAACAGTGAAAAGAAAAATCAGATAAAAAGAAGAAGAAGATGCAAAACTGTGTCATTTCATCTAAAAAAGTCAACACCAGATTTCCGGGCATGACGTAAAAAATAGTCGACAATGGCTAGACCATCATGTCAATAATTGCAAGCAAGACTTGTTGGGAGAATTTGATTAAATCTTCATTCAAAAAATTTAGGATTACAATGAATTGATCGAAAAAGATTTAGAATTAAATCAATTCCGTACAATAGGTTGAGGAATGAAATAACAGTTTCCCCATATTAGCCCATAATTTTTTTTTTTTTAAAAAGGTACATGCTTGGTAGGAGGAAAGAGAGTCAACCAAAAAGAGAAGATTGTGCATATTAGCCAAAATTGTATGGCAAGATGACATCGTAATAACTGGGATTATCCACCTCCACTCCTCATAATTATGTTCTATATTTCAATGAATGCATCATATGAATTGGCTACATCTTACTATCTATTTTTCTCAAGAAAAATGAATATGTACCTTTTTTATTCATAAAATTTAATGAAAGGTAAAGATTATTAAGAAAAATAGTTTTATCAATGAATTTTTTTAGCATAGTGATATTCTCACTTTTCTACGATGAGGCTCATACATGCCACCAAAGTTGTTACCTAATACGACTATATCCTTTCTTCCCCACTTCACACAACAGATTAGATTGTCAAAAAGTTACATTTAAATTCTTTATGGTCATTCTTGATCTTTAGTTGCTCCTTCCGCTTATAAGTCGACACTGTTGACCCTAAATTAATCTTGATGATTCAAATACTCACTTTTCTGTATTTATGTAATTGTTACAAACTATTTGGATATATTTTTTTATAAGTTTGTGTAGGTTGACAAGAGTTAAAGAAGACCTATCCGTGCCTATAAACAAGTCCAGGTACCTAGCCAGCCGAACATCTCGCCAGGTTTGGCTGGATACCTGTCCTTGCAGTTCAAATTTCGATTCTTTTGGTCAAACAATGTGTGTCTAACCATTTTTAACGGATACTTGGAGCCCTCAACAGTAAAAAAAACTAGCCGTTTGATGGCTAGTTGTGTCTATTTTCTTATAACTAGGGTAACCTATTGTCTTGGGCATATGTATTCATGAAAAATACATACAAAATCTCTGCTGTATTTACTTTGCAGTCAACTTCTTGCGAGAGAATTTTTTTTGCAAAAGAGTACACCTTGTTTGTAGGGGAGTGTTGACTCCATTATAAACCAATCTTTGTATGAGATTCAAAGTATTATGAATTGGCATAACTCCCAAACGATCTCAAAAGTGGAATAGGCACTAATTCAGGTCGAACCGGTATAAACCGATTGAGCATTTCTCTTCCCTACTCCCTTTATATTTACACATGCCAAATATTTGATTTACAGATTACCATTAAATGTATTTTTAAGTTAAAGATACACCATCTATACAATCGCAGTATTCAAGGAATTCATCTTTTGCTCTTCAAGACTATTCGAATGCAGGTCTTGGTGATTCTAAAATTAATTATAAAAAAAAAGAGAGGATACCAGTGGCACATGTCAATATTTGGGTAATATGTTAGTTTTTGGGTCTTTTAAGAAACAAAATTGAGATAAGTGCACCAAAGTCTTAAAAATTATAGTGAAAATGCTATTAAATCTTAAATTTTTCAAAAAGTGCAATCAAATCTTAAATCTTATCCAATTAATACAATCAAATACTTCTATTATTGACATCATCCAAATTGAGTAATAGAAAATACTCACACGACATTTTTTTAATGTATTTCAAGAAATGCAGGATGTTGATGTGGTGCTAGTGGACACCACATTAGAAAAAAAATGCAAAAATAAAAATAAAAAAGGCCAAAAATAAAGAAAATAAAAAATAAAAAATAAAAAACAAAATGGAAAGAGATAGCGGCTCGGGTGTCGACGGGCGACGCGGTTCGCCATTGGCCACGGTGCCGGATGTCCAAGTCAACGTGTCAACAAACTGCAGGGCGACTAACTCGGCCAATTTCGAAGCATGAGCATTGCATGTGCTGTGGGCCTCGGTACGGTGACCCACTCTGCCGTGTCTTGACTGGGACCCCGAGAAGAATAAGAAGAAACTGATTCGAGCAGAAGAAATTGATTTTGGCTATTTTTTCGATTTTTTCTAAACAAATTTAGCAAATTTTTATGACGCAGCCCCACATATTTCTAACACATTGAATCAATTTGGATGGGTCTAATGGAAGGATTTGATGTCACGCACCTCTTTTCTATTAGAGAAAAGAACATATTTACAAGAAATGTGGTGACGAAGACCAATGGTCTTCAATCGGTTTAGGTGTTATTAAATCCTTACTTCTCGTGACGTTGGGATTTTCAATTTAGTTCAATTAATCCTATGATAATTCTATATAAGGAATCACCACTAGCTTATTAGAGTCAGCTAAAATCAAGTGAGGTTGGGAATATATCCACTTTCTACGCAACCAAATATCTAAATTTAAGGACTTGATTACATTAGTTATCTAATTAGTGCTCTTTTGATACCTAAACTTAATCGATTGTGAACCAATGTGTATACGCAATCATTTTACCAAATTATGAGTTATAAAGTTATTGTCTGCTAAGTGACCGCAATAATTTTGTGTTTATTATGTTCTCAACATGAATCTAACCACTCAACTAAAAATGAATAACAGCACAAAATATGATATAAAGGCAATCACAACAAACACATTAAAAATAGTAATGACGGACGAATAAAAAATTGTAGTGCAGTAAAATAACCCAATATGAGTCAGCAAAAAATATTACATGGCCTTACTATTAAAACCCATGACAACAACCCCATGAGCTTAGTTCAAATTGAGTTCAATTTGAGTTCAATTTATTTTCTAAATGATCAACCTTCCAAGACTAAACTAAATCGAAGGTGTCCATTAAAACATTAAACCAAGCGTACACTTACTAAATGAAACTAAACTAATTCTAATTTAATTATAATACCAAAATCAAACAAATTTTCCATTTCTTATTTTCAAGATTTTTAATATTATTTTTTTATTATTTTCGTTTCCTTCTCTTATTTCTCGGTCCCCCCTGTGAATCAAATCTTCACTGAGTTACTCCATGAATTTCGGCATTACCTCAATCAAAGCAATTGGCAACAAGCATGCTCAATGATTAAGAAATCATTAACATACAAACACCGCATCACGGCAAATTAGAACAGCACTTAGATGGGGCTTCACATGAATTCAGTCTTCACCGAAAAAGGAATGACCGGCAAAGGAATAGTGATGACAGCCCATATCCAGCACGTTCAAGGCATAACAACATGATTATCTGTTGAAAGATTATCACCAATTCACCATAACAGTCGCCTAAGTCATCATACTTGTTCATATGATAAAAAAGAGACATCACGACCAATCGAAATTGAGCTTCAATTAGATAATTCAAGAAATCCAAGTTTCATTCTAGCATGATCAAACGTGACAATGGCTCTATTTCTTTCAAAATTGACATGTATTCTTAACACTCATCCATTGCCCACACATTTTATGAAGCATACGCGAGTATCAGCTTCATGAATAAACGTCCAGGTTGCAAAACAGAACACGGAACACATACCTCGATTATGAGTTACTATCAAATTAAAACTTCAGTTTAATCCCCGGCTTCGATCAATCGAATGGGTTTCTCTATCCAAAAAAATGCTAAGGTAAGAGATCATATTAATATAGCTTCATAACATACCAGAGGGGTTTTGGTAGAAGGACTGAAGAAAAGCAAATGTTAAGCAAAGCCTCCTAGAAACTTGGTTTAACAAATCGCTAGACATCAATTTCCCTAAAGCAATCAATATTCCTCAAAGAACTGCAGCTACTACAATTTTTTTTTCATTGTTTTGGGGGGGATTAAAATATTCAGGACCTCAAGCTTTCCAAATACGATCACACCATAAGGATAGCTAGGGAAAACTAAAACCAGAGAGATTAGGCAAAGGAGAATTCACTTGTACTGAATTGATCTTTCCTTACCAGTTGCTGCCGTACAACCTCAACTTCGTGCTCACAGGGCCTTGAAACAGGTCAATAACAAAGATGTGAATGGCGGACAGAAAAGAAGAAACACAAGTAATGAAAACAACTAAATGCAGAGAGTCCATAGTTTATGATTGTGGCCTTGTCAACCACTGTCAGTGAGCTTCTATTTCGAGAGGCAAGCTCTCACTCGATCACCGGCCACACCTCATACACAGCAATGACACATCAGAGTGATACGGACAGGGGAAAATGAGATATAATAGAGAAATCTGAGCATACAAGCAACGATTCCAACACTGAACTCCGTTCGTATAGAAGACTCAACTGAAACCAGAGAAATCAAGACTCAATTTCCAACATGAGAATCATAACGCGAATTCAATAACAAATGAGCATCGTATTCCAACTCGGTCGGCCACAGTGAGGTTTCAATAAGTCAAGAATGAGTTGAGTTGATGCATTACGACTTTCGGCTCAATGATCTAATAGAAACACATCCGGATCTGGTTCCAGCATTTCATCAAACATTTCCATCAAGGAGTTTATACAAGAATATGAATCGACGATTCACTTTTATACCATCACAACAACATCCGAGCAAGCTTAAATCCGTAATAGAACCTCAATTGTGGCCGATTTTCACTCAAACAGTAACAATTTTATATTAATGATGTGCGATTGCAGTCGCGATCAGCTGTTGAACTTACAAGATGGAGTCCTGGGCGCGTCGCCGATGATGATCGGACCTGACAAAGGGGGATTAAACGAGAACCAAGCACTTCGAGATCTCCGAACAAAACACAGAGCAGAACAGGGAGACGCGATCAGTGAAGCTCGGGAGGAGCGGCTTTGATGGGCCGCGACTTCGGCATCTTTCTGTCAATACTCCGTTTCATCTCTCCGACCTGGCTGAGCTCGAAGCAAACAGAGGTGGAGGCGCCTTGGTCGACGGAGATTCGAATGTTTGCGGCGGCCGAAGATTGGACTGGAGTCGACGTCGTAGGTTCAATCGAGAGTATCAAGAAGAGTATTCTCGTTCTTGGAGTCTCGATGCTTCAGTGAAGAAAGGTCCGAGAGGGAGCAGAAATCTCTTTTTCGCTCGACTTCCTCTCCGGCGAAAAGGACTGGTAGACTGGTAGTGATGGTGATACACCTGGAGCGCGGGGGGTCTTGCTTCGACTGGATTTCGGGAGCGATCGGTCGCTGGAATAGAAGAGCCAAGAAAGATGATCTGAACCGCAGCAGATTTTTTCAGAAGCTCGCCGGACGAATTCCTTGTGAAATTGAATTGACATTCGAACTTGAATGATCTTGGTCTGGCGGGCTGAGGCATAACGATGGATTTGAGAAATTTAAGCACATTTTCTTTTTATTTTTCACTTGTTATTTTATTCATTTGATTTTTATATACCCTCCTTCTTTTTCACAGAAAAAGCAATTTGATGGTAAAAATCATGTTTCCACACTTGATTGTACCAATTTAATAAATTTTAGGAATTGATTGCGTTTTTTGAATTCTCATGACTTAATTGCGCTTTCACAATAAATTTTGTGATTTTTAGCGCACAAATCCCAAAGAATTTCGATTGCTATTTAGATGATAGAAGTCAAATTTATTGTTGCGAATAGTTATCGTGCTCAAATTTTGTGGGTGAAACATCAATCGTGTGATTATGGAATAAATGTTAAAAAAAAAAAAAGATGTTCCCACTAGGTTTGACTATAGCCTTGCTGCTAGCTTGTGCAAAAATCTAATTCAACATTCTCGCGGTTGAGTGTGCGGACACCAATAATTAAATAGCGGATAGTTTTATTAAGCCCTTGGGTAAAATAAAAATGGTGAATATTGAATGATTTAAGGTTAACTTTTGTTTGCTGCATATTCTTTATTAGTTATTTGTAAAACCACGATTTGTTTCTCTAAATCCACGAATCTCACTTACCTCCAACCTTCATTCACTCAAATCTTCATCACCCACTCCATTTTACTTCGAATTTCTTCAAATCGACGGCAAGATTCACTTCCTTTTCACTTCGGTCTTCCTCAAAATCCAACCCTTCTCCAAAATCCATTCGATTCCATCCTTAGCACTCAAAACCTAACCCTCTTTTCCCTAGAATCATCTCTTTCCTCGGAGTATTCGGATCGAATATAGAGCTAGGAAGAAGGGAATGTAAGAGTTTTCCTAATGTGGACTACATTAATTGATATTGTAATTTACCGTTTAACGTTTACCGTTTTATCGGGATTGGTCTAAGGTGAGATAGAAGGTTTCTTAATTAGTCTAATATGGGCTGGCTAGTGTGGGCCGAGTTGAGCCTGGCTCGTAATGAGGGGGCCTAGCTGGAAACTCTATAAATAGCGCTAAGTCTCTCCTCTAACCCTAATTCTCACATGTATCCTCACCTAAGGGGCGTTTACCTAACGCCAAACGTGAGGGGGGCCGCCTCATTGAGCCAGTGATACGGAGGGCAATAGAGGAGAAGGACTTGCGCGTGGAACATTGTGTTTCCGCTTCCGCTTCAAGATCAATGGATTCCAAAAATAGGTGCGTTAATTTTTCTGCTTAATTATGCATATTCTTGTTCTGGTTATGGAGATCTTGGGTTGCGCAATTTGCGTCCAACACGTGGTATCAGAGCCTCCATAACCCTAGAACTTGAACGCATTGAATTTTGCCATAATTTGTGATTTTCGAATTTTTTAAAGACAATAAAAATAAAATTAAATCACAAATTCGGATTGGGCTCGACGAGACGAGCAAGACGGTCGGCGGTGCGTCGCCAGGGGAGGCCTCACGCGCCCCCACGCGCGGCCACGCGCCGCCAGGGCGTCGGAGACGCGCCCACGCGCCCTCACGCGCGCCCACGCGCGGGACGCAGCTCGCGTGTGTACTCCACGCGCCGCGCACTCAGGCGGCGCGTGCGGGCGCGTGGAGTGTTGGATCGGCGTGTGGTTGACGGCGTTGGATTCGTATGGCCGTCCTCTATCTTGTGGTGAATTTATTTTATTTTTTTGATGATTTTATGGATGTTAAAATACATACAAAGCCCTAAAATACTAGTATTTTTCTTGTATTTTTCTGTGATTTTCGAAATACAAGTGCTGGGTTACTAGTATGTTATGTCATGATCTTTGTGAGTGTTGTTCATCAATATTTTACAATAAAGTTTATTTTTATAAAGCAATGTAATTAGCATAATATGTGATTTTGGTGATATGATGCCCCTATCACTAAAGCTAAAATCACATGTATATGGTGTATGTGAGGAGTAAAATTTATATCCCTGGTATGAGAGAGTTTCAAGGATTCAATTGAGTAGTGACCGCCAAAGTGGCACGCTTGATTGGGTTTGAGAAATTTCGGTCTCGTATATTGATTGGGATGTCTCATGGTCTAATGTGTAGTCATACTCTCAAAGGGGGTGATTATATATTAGTTCATGGAGGGATACATGATTATGTGGTGAATGAGTGACTGATCCTAGTGGTTCATCTGCCCAAAGTTGATGAATTCACGAAGATTGGAATATATTCTCATAACCGCTATCATGTGGAGAGTGTACAACTGCATATCATGTATTCTGCCCAAATGTGATTATATGATTATGCATGTAACTCTCTGGATGTGTACTTGTGTGTCAAGTTACACATTGCTCACATGATGCTAATTATATATACATTGCTTGTTTTTCAGTCACATTTTCTGTAATTAATAATTCCACTATCATTGAGGTTTTTACTGCTTCAAATTTTAAATTGTAGACATATGATTTGTTGCTTGAGAATGCAATAAAATTTGCTTACTGTCCATGAAGCGTTTCATTTTGGAATACTAGAAAAGAGGTTTGTCTGTGAACTGCACTGCTATAAGATGATGGAAGCCTTAGTTGCTTGAAATTAGGACATATCTGTAAAGATTGTGTTTAAGTCCTAATGATATATATATCTCATATAAGGATGAAAAAGTTGTTTCCAAATTTTTTTTCTATTTACTCTTAACGGTTATCTAAAGACTTCTATAGATTATTGTGGAAGTAAAATTGACCGAGATAAAGAACGTCCTTATCAAAGTTGTTTGATAAACTTCTTTTGAGTTATAGATTGGGCATAGATTACTTGAATCATATTAAATTTAGGGGTGTCATGCATGAGTGAGGTTATCTAATCCAATATTAAGTACGTTGGAATTTAGATTCACTCGAAATTATTTTGTATCTTATCTAGATTGTTAAAAGGGGTATTAATTTTATGACCCTAAAGAAGATACAAGAATTATGGAATCACATACTTTAAAGTTTCTTAAGATCGACATAATTGTAAAGGATAA
The DNA here is from genome assembly GCA_007663325.1 of Eucalyptus pauciflora. Taxonomy (NCBI): domain Eukaryota; kingdom Viridiplantae; phylum Streptophyta; class Magnoliopsida; order Myrtales; family Myrtaceae; genus Eucalyptus; species Eucalyptus pauciflora. The sequence continues at coordinate 3,824,371 of VMYD01000024.1, read as the reverse complement.
CTGCTCTCAGACTATTAAAGATAATAGTGTGATGGGGGTTACTGTGTTTTTGTCTTTATCTATACAGATAATTATGGAATCTCCTGTACCATGGACTAAACTTGTTGAGGTTCAAGGTACTATTCTTGATATAGTTTATAATGAAATTTCTTAAACCTCTCAAGTGTAGAATGAAGTGGTTGCAGCTTTATTAAGGAGATTTGTTAGAGAAAGACAATTAGTTATACCATCAAACTATATAGTCTATCTGTGAGAGCATGATTACAATATCCATTACATGGTTGTTTTAGCAACTTATATAAATGTCGTTTCTTACTCTTAATTAAGTATGTGATTAGATGCCATAAAAAAAAAATATTACTCTGAAAGAGGGGTGGATAGTTAGTGAAGAAATAATTATTTCTTTACTAATTCTTTCAGAATGAACGTGGCATTGATAGTTTATTTTTTATATGGAGTTACATCAAAGAGATACAAAATCTATATAAGTGCAACTGGAGAATTTTGCAGCAAATTCAAGTAAACTTGTGTGTAGACTGAAAAGTCTTAATTCATGGTCTTAAGCAAATTTCCAGGCAATATTATTAAAGTTTCATAGTGTTGTTATTTTGTTCAATTGGGAACAAAGTAATTCAATATACTGCAAGGTTAGTGGGAGGAAATTTATTTTTCTCATACTCTATGTACATGATATTTTGCTTACAAGTAATGACCTTGAGACATCTTATATATTTTGTACTAAGATTTGTAAGAATTGTTTTTGCCATATTATATTAGATTTTCTCGGAGGACATTTGCTGATTGTATATTGGAAATATTCTATATACATTATTGCAATCCAGGAATTGCTCCTGTTGTTAAGGGTAATGGGTTGAATCTATCACATTGTCCTTATTTAGATATTGAGAAAATCTAATTAAATTGTGTACCTTGTGTCAGTGCATTTAAAAGTAGATTATATTCTAACAGATGATATGGTTTCAGATCCACTAACTAAAGGCCTATGTCCATGTATATTTGAGCGATATGTCATTAGCATGGGCTTAGGAGCATCTTAGGATGCTATTATTTAGTGGGAGCTGTTTTATTTTTCTTTGAATAATGTTTACATCTGTTTTTTGTTACAATTTAGTAACATTTTGATATATATATATGTCAACTTTTGCATTCAATAAAATGTTTTTTGAATGGTTTGTTATTATGTTGAATATATATATATTGTTAAAGTCTCAAGGTATTGCTTAAACCTTGAGTGAAGGCTAGGGGCATACGGTTATTAGCCTTGTCCATATGTCTTGTTATAAATAAATAATAGTTAACCGTAAGGACAAGACATATGTGGGTTCATGGAACCATAAATGCATTCTCTAGTGGCACAAGTTTTTTTGTGACGCTTAAGGTAAGAGAATGGACATTCTCTAGTGGCACAAGTTTTTTGTGACGCTTAAGGTAAGAGAATGGTGACTAACAAATGAGATCTCTCTATGAGAGATGTTATCCATTTGACACACTACCATATTGAATCCATATCAATAGAGTTGAGAACACTCGTGACCATGGAAGGCTCTGTGTGTATACATGCAGTTACCGCCATGATTCGGTGTTTGAGACTTTATGGGATAGGATTGACTATTAAGAATTATCTCTAGACCAATGTGCGCACATACAGTACGATTTCAATTAATATAGTCAAAGTGGGAGAATGTAAGAGTTTTCCTAATGTGGACTACATTAATTGATATTGTAATTTACCGTTTAACGTTTACCGTTTTATCGGGATTGGTCTAAGGTGAGATAGAAGATTTCTTAATTAGTCTAATATGGGCTGGCTAGTGTGGGCCGAGTTGAGCCTGGCTCGTAATGAGGGGGCCTAGCTGGAAACTCTATAAATAGCGCTAAGTCTCTCCTCTAACCCTAATTCTCACATGTATCCTCACCTAAGAGGCGTTTACCTAACGCCAAACGTGAGGGGGGCCGCCTCATTGAGCCAGTGATACGGAGGGCAATAGAGGAGAAGGACTTGCGCGTGGAACATTGTGTTTCCGCTTCCGCTTCAAGATCGATGGATTCCAATACAGGTGCGTTAATTCTTCTGCTTAATTATGCATGTTCTTGTTCTTGTTATGGAGATCTTGGGGTTGCGCAATTTGCGTCCAACAGGGAATGCATCAAACCGGGATCAATTACACAAAGAAAAGAAGAGGTCGAGTCAGGTCCTCCAAGAGTTGGGCTCGATGAACTACACTTCCCAAACACGGGCTTCTTTCGATAGATATTTGCAATTTGACACTAGAAGCGTGTTAAAAGGCCAAAAGCTAGACTTACAGTTCTGCCATGTTTTAAACGGTTGCGGTGGATTGAATTTCTATTTTCTAAAACCTGAGGAGATTTATCTGAATGTTGTCATGTGTTATGTGGATGAGACTCTCATTATCCTTCAAGAATTGATCTTGGATGATATTTTCTCTAATAATCCTTAGGAAGGTTTGAGGATATTAACACGAGGGATGACGTATATACTAAAAGAGTGAGGCGATTAGTTCATGATCTTAATATTCGATATTTGGATGTCATTATACATGTTTTTTTTTTTTTGTATGATTGTGATATATTATTTCTTTCTTCCCGTTTCTTTACTGAGTGCACATATGAAGTGAAAAAAAAGTACCACATCTAACATTTTTTTTATAAAAAAGAGAATGTTTAATGATTCTCAAAAGAGGAGGTCATGTATCGATTGGCAAATGCTGGCGTTGGTTTATTTATAACGGTATTGTTACTTCTTCAATGTTTGGGAAAAGAAGGAAATGGAGAAAAAGAAAGTTTGGGTGAAAAATGTTAGAAAACTTTATAAATATGCTGAGAAAAAGAGAACGCGTTAAATTTTGAAAGTATTCGTCACCCCCCAGTTTCAAACATAGCAAGACATGGAACTAATGTACATCCAATTCTATTTTGGGACTTTTTGGGCCTGTTTGTTTGTATTCTTTTTTTTTTGTTCTTAAACATTTTTTCTGTTTTTTTGTTCCCGGGAACAAAAAAAGAACAGAAACGCGTTTGTTTGCGTTTTTGTTCCAAATCTGTTTTTTTGTTCCCGGGAACAAAAAAAGAACAGAAACAAGAAACAAAAAAAAAAGTTGTTTCTTGTTTCTGGAACAAAAACGAGAAACATTTTTTCTCTCTCTTCTCTTCTCTTTTCTTTTTTTTTCTTCTTTTCTTCTTCATCTTGCTTTGGCCGGTCGCCGGCCTCGGCCATGGCCGGCGACCGGCCGACGAGGGCCGGCGAGGGTCGGCGGCCTCGCCCGACCGCCTTGGCCCCGTCCTCGCCGGATCAAGGCGGCACGCGATCGCGCCTTGGCTGGGTGAGCTGGGCTCGCCTAGATCCGGCCGGACGATCGCCCGACTCCGGCTCAAACCCCCGCCACAGGTGGGGCTCCTACCGAGCCCGCTCGTCGCCGGCGACCGGCCGACGAAAAAATGAAAAATGAAAAATGAAAAGAAAAAATGAAAAATAAAAAATAAACATTAAAAAATTAAAAGAAACAAAAAAAGAACATAAATTTACCAAACATGTTTTTGTTCTTTTTTTATTTCAGGAACAAATTTACCAAACACACATTTTTGTTCAAAAACTGTTCCCCGGAACAGAAATAGTTTTTTCTATTTCTGTTCCCCGGAACAGAAATATTTTTTCTATTTCTGTTCCCTGGAACAAAAAAAGAACAGAAACACAAACAAACGCGCCCTTTTGTTTCTATGAGTTATATGTACTTAAATCTTAATTTGGGCTCAAAATCAGACATAGCTCATGGGCCTATTAGCTTTTGGGCCGAGCCCGATAGTCACAACTTGTAAATTTTAAACTTCATATTTGATGAGGGACAAAGGAGGATTACTTGCGGTTGTCATTTCTATTCATTCATTTTAGCATCGATTTTCACCCTAGTCTTAATTGCAAAATAGATCCTTGAAAATGAAAAAAGAAGAAGAAGATGTTAATGCCCAATTCATCAACCTTTTCTGTCTTATCTGCATCTTCTATTTTTAATAGAACTGTTAAAGTTGGCACTGTTGGTCATGACATAAGGGCATTTCCAAATTCAAATATGAAGGTCACCTATTTGAATACAATTAAAAGTGTGCAAACCAATTTGCGTCCATGGCCATCCATGCATATGCAAAAGGCATGGATAGTTGATAAGTCCATATTTAGAATAGTCCATAGCTCTATTAGAATGGCATTAAATTTTTGGCAAGATCTAGATCAAAAGGGAAAAAAAGCTTGGATTAAAATAGACTTGAAACATCAGTAGTGTGTACTAGATAACTTTTTTAATGGGCTGTACTCGTAAAAAAAAAGCACAAGAAAATCACAATCAAAAACCTACAAAATCTTTTCGTTATATACATGAGCCTATTAGCAAATCTCCTCCTTGAAATTTTATCAATGTTCAAAAATTTGGTTACACAATTCCTCAAGAGGTGGTAGAACAGTGCATCGATTTGATCGACAGCATGCTCGCTTCCTCTCATCTCCTTTTGAGGTTTGTTTCCTGTCGCACCTTCATTTGAATTGTATCTCTACTACACCATTGGACCGTCCTAAATAATGATGATGACCTAAGTATTGTGGACCTTAAAAATTTGCCTAAATTGTTGCTTTAGAGACGCGAGGGCATGCAGTTCAGGTGATTATCTTCATTTTGCGGAATGGATTTAAGGTTCTTGTATTATATTTTGATCTCGCATTTTCAAAGAAGTGTTGACGGAAGCTTTTCGTGCCAGAATAGATCTCATCAATAAATTTTAGTGTTGTAGCCAATGCACGGTCGTAGCAACAAGAGAGGACCATGAGGCTCTATTTAATGGCAATACGTGGCGGCAATACTCGACGTTCTCAGGTGATATATATCATCTCATCGTTTCTGTTCATTTGCTTCCAACTTATTTATTTATGAAATTTGTATTACTAACATTATACTGCACATCTCGCTTTACATTGATTGTATTGAATTTTGGAGCTCTTTCTCGTGTAACATGCGGACATTTGACTAGTACATAATTAAGTTGTACTTTAAGTACAAATTATTGTGACCTTCCCGAAAGTGATATTAGATATGTCTGAGGAAATTTGATGGATTACTAAACGAAGAGTGGCTCCTCTTAATAGATGGGACCTATGTCTAGGATGTGCCCTTACAAGTTGTACTAATCGTAACTTAATTTTTCTAATTAATCATTCATTCAAGATCAGGTTGAAGAATCACTACTAACCTATTGGAAGCTAGTTAGAAACTTGGGTAAGATGCGAGAGCTTAGGAACCAAAGATTCACGTGTCTTGGGACTTGAGTACGCTACATTGATTTAATACCCTTTCGATACCTTTCATAAAAAATTTTGCAAGTAGTATTTTCATTTTTTGTTTTCCCAAATCCTCTAATATGGGAAGATGATAATGCATAGTGCTTGAGCAGTAAAATATAAACAAGCAATCAATGATAAATATTAACCATAATAATAAATAAAAAGTGCAGGAAAAATAAAGAAGCCAAGCTGTATGGTTAAAATCTTCAAATTTAACCACCACTTAAAAAAAACAAAAAAGAACAAATATGAAAACGTGAGATACTATATGAATACTAAATGAATTATTTCCGTAAAATGAACTATGATATATGGAAATAAGAATCTAATTGATGCTATTCAAATTTAATGCAATCTGCTTCAATTCCCTTAGGTGCAATCCTAGGTGAAATTTTCGATGGAGATGCAATTCTAGATGAAATTAATGAAATTCTCGTTAAGTAGTCTGAGTACATAAAATTTGCTTCAGAACACAGCAAATTCGAAAGTCTAAGGGCCCGGCGTGCGGCTTGACGCCGATGAGGTCCCGACTTCTTCTTCTTCTCCCTCGTCCTCCTCTGTTCTCTCACTTAGAGAGAGAGAGAGAATGAGAGTTTCTCGTTTGTTTACTTCCGTGAGAAAATGAGAAGAAAAGAAGAGAATGTGCAGTGTAACTGTCGACCGGCAGCGTTTGCATCGGCCATGGTGTTTTGAGAGAATCGGCGATTTTTTGGACATAGACGCCCCCGTGAGGGTACCGGAAGAGCCGGTGGAAGGTTCTGTGGTCCGAGGAAATTGGCGCGTCGAAGCGATTGAACCGTCCGTCCCCCGTTCCCGCCACCCAGAAAAATGATTGGATCACTCGGTCGTCAGTTTGTCACTGAAAGCTAAATAAAAAGGAAGTGCGAAGCAGGGCATGCCGAGGACCGGGACAACCACCATCACCATCATCGAGAAGGATCAATGCTGTTAGTATGCTGTGTTCAAAGCACCCCACAAATCATTTTGTAAATCCCTATCCTTTCTTAGTGGCAGGCATTCCAAAAGCCCAAGGTAACAGCACAGAAAATGAAATCAAGGAGATGCCGGGATAGAAAAAATAACTCCTTTCCTGGACAGCCTCCTGTCCCATCGATACTAACAAATCGACTTTCTCTCAACGAAGTAGCAAGAAAGAAAGAACATGGTTTTAAGGAAGGTCTATTTCCAAAAAGCAATTGGGAACCTATTGCTTATGATGTGTCATCATCCATTGGCAGCTCTCTGGACAGCTTTAAGTTATGTAATAATTTTAATCATTCAGCTCAGGAGAGCAGTTGCGTCAAGTCGCCAAACAAATCAAATCAGTTGATCAAAGAGAGTAGTCACTGGAATCCTTTCAGTGAGAATAATCTGATGTTGGGATCACAGGCCGGTATAATATGATGCCTTGTGAAGAGTGCTTGAATGCCCACTTTAGGGAAGACTCTCTTAGAATTCTGGAGAATTTGCAACATGGCATAGCAGACTTTCCGAGCAGATGTGGTGGTCATGAAATTTCTTTTCCTAATGTGAAAAAGTGCACTAATGATAGATTCACGGACACAAACTTCATGTTGTAGAATTCAGAAGGGCCCAGCGCATCAATTGATAGTTATACCAATAAAGTTGATGATGTTGATGTTATTGATGAGATTCAACGGGAACATTTGGTCATTGGTCAAAGGATCAGACTAGGTATTGCTTTGATTAAGTGCAGGTTCACATATTAGCTCAGAGAGCAAGACTCATGAATTCATATATGTTGATCCTGTTGTTGCATTTTTGGTGAAATTTGTCTAGTACTATGAGATATGCTTTATCACCATTTTACCGCCTAATATGCTCATGGCTAGCTAGCCTTGTAACAAGAAGGGCATGCCTTCTAATAGAAAGTTCCTATGGCAATCCGAATGTAAGCATAATTGCAGTAGTTATTATAGGATGTATTGCAACGTTTCCTCATTGAATTGCATTTACTGTTTATTGTATCAGAAATTTTACCCCATTTCATCGTCTTCCAAACAAGCTCTTATGGAGAGGTCTATCATGCTTACTGGAATGGCAAGGTCAGTTTCAAATATTTCTAAATTCTTGCAAATCAAGAACTGGCATTGCGTTAGTTACTTGAAGAGTTCCTTTATTTTTTGTTGTAACTTCCATTTGTTCGAATTTATGGAATGAGATTATATCTGTTGACTCCTTTCATATGACTGCTTTTAAGCAAGAGATCCTCCTTGAAAATGACAAGTAGTCTTTTAGTCAAAAGAAATGACGGTTAGTACTAATTCAGTGTCCTGCTTTGTGCTAATGTTTTAGATTTTTGGACTAAGCAGCTAGTGTGTAATAGTGACATCAGATATAGTATCAAAAAATCTGGCATTTCAACCTGGGTTGGTAGAAAAAAGCTCCAGAATTGGTACCTTGACATACGCACATGACTTATGGACTGGTGCCAACCATAATTACTAAATCCTCGTTGCTCATTCATGGCCTCGTCTTGCTACTCTCTCTTTTGTACTTTGGATAAGCAAAAGGAAATTTTACTTTTGGCCCCCCTTGCTATTCTGTTATTAGGTGCTGGCAAGATTCTGCTTCTATGTTTGGCTCTTCGGTGAAGAGTTGCAAGTTCTCTGGATGTAATTGAATCCTTATTGTGAAGACTGAAGATTTTTGTACAAATAGTCACAATGAATAGGCTGTTGCAAAGTCTTTTTGTAAATTGTTAGTCTGCGACTCAATCAAACCCCATCCATTTGGTAAAAGAACTTTAAACACTGGGTTGTTTAGGTTTGTCGTTCTTATGGTTTTATATACTCTTAAATATCAAGAAATGGAAAGAGAAGCAGCAGACGACTTTTTCAGTTTTTAACATTCTCTGAAGAATTTTATGCACTCATTATCAGTACTTTGCAATTTAGACATTACCTTTTGCAAAATACTTGGTGGTGACGTATTCTTAATATTAAAAATCTATGATGTATAAGACCTAAGATAAATTGCAATGCATGTCTGAGTCTAACATCTGGCTTGACTTGCTTGTTTAGCAGGAGGTGGCTATGAGGAAATTTTTGGATCAGGATCTCTCAAGTGCTGCTTTGGATAAGTTCAGACGAGAAGTAAGCTATCCATAGGTCTTTCATTTGTGCTTTTTATCTTCCAGTTCTTCTTTTTATTTTTTTGGGAACAAAATCTTCCAGATTTATTGAGAACTCAAAACCTGTAAAGAATAAAACTTGGATGGACATTGTAAAGGAAAGAATTAGCACGGGTGCTTAATAGAGATGAGTTTCACAATAAGACTACCTTATCACGCCATGCATTCTGCATTGTCAGAAATATTACAGGAGGAAAGGGGCAATATGCTTTCCTGTTGCTTTGTTGATGTTGGCATAGAATTGGTGATTTAGTCTGCTTTTTTTGGTGATTTATATAACGCCGAGACATTAAATTAATGTTCTTTACATAAGATCCGAATGACACATCAAGTCTGATATTTGAAAACAAAAGAGAAATATTTACGGATCACAAGTTCAGTTTAGTTTATGTGTATCTCTATGTATTTTGGAAGCTGATGAATTAGTGTGTTCAGTAATTGATTTGCATTTTGAGCAAGAATAAAACTGAGGACAAAGAAATGCTTTCCCCGTTTATCCAGCAACTGTAAGATAAATGACTATGCACCGTGCTTTTTGCTTCTGTGCCAAGGTTGCTGATGATACGTAGACAGTGTCATCAGAATGTTGTACTTTTCATGGGTTCCATGATCTGTCCGCGTCTATGGAAATAATTGTGTTCAACGATTAATATGTTTGCTTGATTTGCTTATTTAGCAAGGAAAGAAATGAGGACTAATCAGAGCAATGAGTCAACAAATGCTTTCGAATATATCTAGGAAGATAACTGACCATATGTCTTGTTCTTCTGTTCCAAGGTGCAGATGATCCGTAGACTGCGTCATCCAAATGTTGTTCTTTTCATGGGTGCTGCGGCTCATCCTCCACATCTGTCTATCATTATGGAGTTTCTTCCAAGGTACAATTTTCTGTACCTTAAAAAACCTTGGTAGTATGGGAACGACATCAATTGTTAGAGGGATGCAGCTCATTTATCTACTGTTAAAGGTGTTAATATTTTGATGGTGTGCGACAATCTCATTTTGCTGTCTGATTTTTAATTTTGTTTACTTCTCCAGGGGAAGCTTGTATAGTATCATACATCGTCCTGTCATATTGATGAGATACGCAGGATAGAAATGGCCCTTGATGTGGTATGAAATAATTGGTCTCCCTTCTCTTTGGTGCTGGAAATATAGAGATTTCCTTTTCTGAAATCGATTTAAGTGCTTATGGAAATTTTACAGGCAAGGGGAATGAATTGCTTGCACACAAGCCTCCCGACAATATTTCATCGAGATTTGAAATCACCAAATCCTCTTGTTGACAAAAACTGGATTGTCAAAGTGCATAAAACTTATTAATGTTGTCTGACACTTTCGTTTTCTTTCTTTCACTTCTTTAAATAGCAAATCAAGCTATTCTCTTGCGTACATATCATTCATCCATCTCCTACGTGCTACTAACATCTTGCTTGGCCTTTTTCTCTTTTTCTTGGATACTCTTTTCCCCGACAATGTGAGCACCTCAGATAAGCTCGATATTGACTGGTATTAGCTTGTTCTGGGATAACATGTTAACTTTATTTCTTGTAGACTCTGACTTCTCATTCTCTCTTTTCACTGCCATACATACAGATGTGGATGATTCTTGATTTAGCAAACTTGCTGATGCGATGCAATTTCCATCATAAATGTGCTCTGTGATTTCGATGTGAATGACAATCAAAGTTTACAGTAAAATGTCATTTGCATCCTCACTAAAATTTATCGTTGTGCAGGTTTGTGACTTTGGGTCGTCACGTTTGAAGCATAATACTTTCTTGTCATCCAAGTCAATTGCTAGAACAGTAAATTTGGAAGCTTTCTTGAAAATCATTCTTGAAGAGTTTTCAAGGATGAAGAGAGAACGATATCCAACTATATTGAAATAGGTAAAGACATTTGGATGGTTTCTACTAATAGCTTTCAGTGAAGTTAAATGGACAATTAGCAACAAAAGAGGAAACAAAGAGAAAACAACTAGAAACATTATTTTTGGTCATTTCAGAATTAGATTCTCTAATGCAATCTTAAACAGTCGGACAAGCATGTACATAGTGATTCAATTTGTGAAATTAGAGAACAGTTTGCCATAGCATTACTAAACAATGCCCTAAGAGTCTAAGAGTCTTGTTTTCCATTTTTATTTTATACTTGGATTTGAAAGAAACCATTCTTGATGTTTCTTGAGATTTTGAGCTGTTCCTAATGTGAAGTTTTTGGTCGTGTGAGGCTGAGTGGATGGCACCAGAAGTTCTCTGTAATGAACTGTCGAATGAGAAGTGAATTGTGCATATCTGAGGTAGCTTCAATTATTTTGTCCAAACTAAGTTTCTTAAGCTTGTCTTGCTTAGATTTTGTGATAGTCAAGCCTAAATGATTTCACTTAAGAGCGTTGCTGTGATCATATGTTGTAATTATACTATTAGGCCTTGTGTTTTTCATTGCTTAAGCTGGAAAGCATTCTTCCTGGCCTACTTTTTTGTCGATATTGGGATTTGGATGGACTTGGATAATGTCCTTCTGATTGACCCTATCACTGATACCTTACACGATATTATATATAGAAAAGAGAAAAAAGTTGCACCTTAAGCAAAGTTTCTTTTCGATTGAATGTGTATCATTTGATGTCTGGAGAATAGGACATACAAAATTGAGAAGATGGAACTTTATTTGATCAGACTCTGCTTGGATGTGACTGTCAGGGAAAAAGAGCTTTATAAGAGCTGTATAACTGATGTCATTCGCTCTATATACGTGCTGCTTGAGATGATATGGTTAACCACAGCACTTCCTTTTCATAAGCTTAAGCTGTAGGAGCTACCAAACTTTATTCGATGTTTCGTGGCTTGTGCAGATGTGACATTTTTAGTTTTGAGTCATTCTCTGGGAGCTCGCCACGTTGAGAGTACCTTGGACTGGGATGAACCCAATGCAAGTTGAAGGTGACGTAGGTTTTCAAAATCGCCGCCTCAAGATCCCCAAAGAAAGTCGATCCCTTGGTTGGAAAGATCATCTGGGAATGTTGGCAGAAGTAAGAAAAATTTGCAGCTACCAGATCAGATTGATCAGTCTCGAGTTCCCACTTCAGTTCACGTAGCTTCACTTTGCCGGGGCTTACGAAGTGTTTTGGGCAGGAATTGCCGTTGCTTCAGCTTTGAATCGCCGAGGAGACGGTCACCGAGTGGGCACAACCATCGGGTCAGCGTTGCGTGGCAGTCGCGGCAAACAAAAGCTATGGCGCCTTCCCCTGTTTCTGGGACAAACGACCCATCGACTTTGATGTTTGAGCACGCCAGGAGCTGGCACTGTCCAAACCAGGGGTAAATCACTTCTTTTTTGGAGTCCTCGACGAAGTTACCGTCACCCACCTGGTAATTGTTTCGATTCATCGCCAAGGGCTGAGTCCATGATGAACAGGGGGGTTTGGACTTTGAGCTCTGAACACAAAGTTGTTGCGGACTTTCCAGACCTGCCGGAGTAACGAGGAGAGGAGTTCGAACGAGACCGAGGCGTGTTTAAGATTCGCTAGCCATGCCTAAAACCTGGTTGGTCAGTCCGCGAATGTCGATTCTGATATTGATTGATGGGCTTTCCCAAATTTTGCTTTGTGCAGGGACACACGAGGAAGAGATGTTCAGTGATTTCTGGATGTTGCTCGCTTATAGCGCGGGTAGTTTCAGGTAGAATCTCTCTTCTGCACAAATTTTCCTTGGTCGCCGAGTGTGTTTTGATATAGCTGCCTGAGAAAGATGGGTGGTGGTGATAATCGTCTTCCATCTCCGATCAATAACAACCACCATCAGAACTCCGTCGCTAGCTGCCTCAGCCTTGGCCGTGATGGAGCAGAGCATTTGACGCTCATCACCACCACCAATTGAACTTCTCTCTCATGCTCTTTCATTCTCTCCCGTCTAATGCATTGGAGATTCTTTTTAAGCTGACGATTTCACGGTCTGTAGGAGAATTCACAACAACAACAACCACAATGCACTCTCTGAAGCTTGGTGTGCGCGTGAGGGCTGAGGAACTGAGCGAAACAAGAACAAAACGCACAGACCGAGATGACGGTTCCTCTCTAGCAATCTTTAGCTGGATTTCTCATGTTACATTCCTCGCCAATTGATAGGAATTCCTGTTTACATAACACCACACCCTTCATGCTCACCACCTGTTCGACAATTTGCCTTGGAGATGACCATGATGAATCAATTGATCAATTTGAGATTGTATAGTTGTTCAAGGTACTAACTGTATATGGCGAATGGATGCTTCATCCTTTGATGGCCTAGAGTTCTCCTTCCCTTGGTGCTTCTGTTTACTCATTCTCAGTGAATTAAATACTGCTTTGGGAGCGTGGCTGAATCATCCTATAAACTGAGAGCCTTTGGATTTATTTTTGCACTTGAGGTGTTCCAAGCATAATTGTCTAGGTTTTAATCTAAAGAAATCGTCTGTAACTGCAAATTGTTCATGTGTGGAGTTGTAGCTTTTCTTTTGCATTAACTGCTGCTCTGTTTTGGGCTTTTGGTTGAGACTCCACTTCACATGTGATGGATGCGTTGGAGTAATGTTTGTGTCATGCTTGCGATGTACGTGCCAGTACATGGTGGCTTATCTCAGTTCTCATCATTAGCTTGCACAACATTCAATTCAGGATGTGCTATTTGTCGAAAATGTACACCCACTGCATTGTGGGCTTGCTGAATATGTCTATTCTTACTGTACATGGCTCAAATTTACCGGATTCATTGTTGTTCTTGCTGTACATGTTAAAAAATATGTTGATTTTTTGGCTATGAATGCTGTGTATGTTCATAACATGCTGTAGTCATGGTTATAAATGTTGTCTGTGACTTAAATTTGCTGGATTCATGTTGATGCCTGTTGTCCATATCCATTCGTTGTTCAAACAACAATCACCGAGACTCGTAGTTGTGTGAGTTGAGATGAGGAATCCATGTTAATTTTCAAGAAAGATAATCATGTTGTCATGCTTTAATTTGCTGAAATTGAACATGTGCCTACTATACAAGCATTGATGATCTTCATTTGACTTCAATTTTCACTTGAGCTGATATGCACTCGTAGAAGGATGTGTTTCAAGTCCATTAGTTAGTAAAGAATCATGAATTTCAGCCTTTAATGTTCTGATTTTGTTCTGGATTTTGCTGACATCGCCATTTTATTCATGATGTATACTAGTTGAAGACTCATTTGAGTGTGGTTTAGATGGTAAGGTGATAATGTGTACCTTTTTTTTTTGGGTCGAAAGACAATGTGTACTTGATTTGCTAGTTATTAGGATATGTTTGGGTATTGTTGGAGTGGGTAATTTGTAAACCTTGCGAGCATAATGAGCTGGATGCTGCAGTGAATTCTCTTAGGCATTAATTTGAATGATTTTGTTGTCATTTATCTATTGGTTTGATGGTTCTTCAGTGATTGTAAGCATGTGGTTCATCTCCGGTATATACCCAAGTCTGCTGAAAATGCTAAGTTTCTCACCTTTGACATGACGTCTGGAACACTTAATTTTGAAGCAGATAAGGATAACTGCAGCAAAGACAATACAGCACATCATACAAACTGTGGGCATTATATTTCAAGATCGATACTCATGTAGAACACCATATGCAATGCAAGAAGTTTGTTGCTGGAAAGTTAATATGCTTAATCTGTACTAGCTCCCTCCCTGCTACGCTTAATCAGCAACACCAAATTTAAATTTCATAAGGCGACACAATTTCAGATAGTTAAGAACTGTTTCTGCAGAATGAACAATGTAATTGTGTACAAGTCTGAGGCTTAGTTAGATTTTTGTCTTAATTTAGCAGCCCCTTTTGAATAAACTGACGAAAAATCCTGATTAAACTTTTTGCGGCATGCAATGCATGAGTTCCAAAAGGCCACGGCTCAAGAGGCAGACCAAAATTTTGGTTCGAAGAAAACAAATCAGATTTACCGAAGTCAAGTCTAATGAGGAGCACAAGAAGAAAACTCCAATTAGACGACCATGTTTTCTTTAGATTAGCAAAATTTAACATCATGTCGTTCAAATAGCGAGGTTTGAGTAGAATCCACATTGTGAAGAATGCTTCTCAGTTTTTCTGCGAACCATCCTCCGAAAGACAGGTTTTTTCTGGCCACATCATCGGTTCGCGCGAAACGACAAGAGTAAAATACCGACAAGTGAAAACATTGACTCAGGCCTCAAGAAAACGAAGCGCATCACTATGCAAAAAAGAAAAAAAGATTCTGCAGCGAAAAAAGCGAGCATGATCACATGGGCAGGCGACAGGTACAAACCTCAATTTGAGAGAAGAGAGCGGGTTGACCGCGAGCTCGGAAGAAGTGGTCAACTGCGTCGTTGGGACCGCTGTTGTTGCCTCCTCCTCCGCCGACTCCTCCTACTCCCATGGGGCCCTGTCGGGTCCCCCCGACCGCTTGTTGACCTCCTTTCACATCCGAAAAGCAACTCCCCATGCTCCCTCCCTCCCTCCCTCCCTCTCGAGCAAGTCCGATTTCACCTCCTTCGTGGATTCGATTCACACCCACAATTCCTGTCTCTTCCTATCTCTCTGAAAACCCCTGTTTTTCACAATTGTTGCTTCTGGTGAAAATTGTGGCACCCTCCCACTCTTTCTATCCCTTTGTTTTAATTGACAGAAACGACAAACACGCGGGTCGGTTGCGACGTCTCGATCGACAAAGCGCGTGGGGTCGTTGCGACGTTCCTTATGCAAGGAGCGAAACAAACCCTCGTCGGAACGATTGCGCGCACAGCGAAGGGACGTAAAAAGCTGTTTCCTTTTTGGAAGGCCGAGAACCGTTTCAGAACCGAATCAAGACCGAAGCTTTGCGCGTGTCCTGGGATTCTTGGTGAAGTTTGTTGCCATATATAGATATAGGAGTGCGATCCGACGCGGTGTTGATTCGGCCGTTGGACCTGCCATCTTTTGTTATTCATTTACGATGACCATGATCAGCAACGGGAATGTCAAATATTTGGTGGGGAAGTTGAGCAGAAAGACTAGAGGAGAAGCAAGGAAGGTAGACGAGGGAATTATAGAGAAAATGATGGACTGACCAAGAAAGGTATTCAAGTCGTGCTGTGTTTGAAACGTCGGAGGAAGAAGCCTCTGGGAAAAAGCTTTGGACGACTACCGAGCCTTGAAGCATGGGTCTTTTGATAAGTTAATGGATAAGGTCAAATTTGGGATCTTGACTCTCCGGATCGCTCTGGATAGAGAGAGAGGAGGTAGCAAAATCGTTCCGACATCACCGTTTCTTGGTCTTTCTTTTGAATGTTTAATGATTGAACATGAACGTGCGAGAACGTGCGATTACTCGACGATTGAGCATGAAATTTCGTGTGTTTGTTGAGCTCACGCTCCCGTTTGAAGCTCTCTCCCTTTTTGTATCCGTCTTTGATAAATGGATGGAGTGCTATTAGCATGATAGTTAATACAATTTGTGAGTTTGCTTTCCAATTCCTTGATGAGATCTTGAAGTGTATTTTCTTTTGATCTTTAATTTATCGCACTCTGGATAACCTCATGGTATAGCCGGTTAGTAAATGCCAATACTTATTTGAATGGCTGGAATTATCATTTGATTTCACGGAAGAAAAAGAGGGGACAAGGTTATACATGTGCCAAAAAAAAAAAGAGAGACAATGCCCATGATTAAAAATTCAAAGTGATTAAAAAAGTGAGAAAGTATATATTTTAATGACTAAAAGATTTATTAAGTTATTAGATCTGTAACTACGAATATCTTACTCAAAATTTTAATTATCACATTCAAATTATTACAATGTTATATCTACATTAAACATAGGAATACGTGAAATAGACAGATTATTACCTTTAAAAGGAGGATCTCCCTTTTCATATAATGATACGGATATAGATTGACACTTAATATTTAATGGATAAATTGATATATTCATGAAAATATTGGTCCCTCGGTTCCCTTCCCCTATCCATCACGTGCAATTAGACTTAATCCATCCGGGAGAGCATTATTAGACCATGAAAGATTAATGACATGTTGGTCTTTCAAATGCTGGTTTTTAAAAAAAATTCTTAACAATAAAGGTAAAATTGGCAAAATTATTCAAGCCGGAATGTAAATGCATAAATTGGTGTCCGTGAGAGCATTCACTTCAATATTTTCACACCATGTTTCCCTGAAGACAAAAAGTAGACAATATATACTTGAAAAATTGGGTCTCTCGATAATGTGTGACTAGAAAAGTCTTTGATTATTTTCTTTGCTGGGGTTGTGCCTTAGTGAATTGTTTACTCATAGGCACAATAGTTCCAATTATACTTTTGATGAGTGCACAAAGATGCTTGGATCACTTAATCCTATCTTAAACTTGATGCTCTCCAATGATATATAATAATTTCACGGCTTCGTAATCCACATTCTTGATAATTTGCTTGCTCTCTAGTGCTAATGGACCTAAGCATATTCCTTTTCCTTAGACCTTTTGCAAGGTTGTAGTCATAGTGATATTGCTAAGGGAAATCGCCGGAGTCATGGTTTGCATATATATATATATATATATTTTTATTGTTGGTCTATCTTACTCTAACTTTTGACTTAATCTTAGAATTTTGTGTTGCCTCTTTATAGAGCGTGGGCACTATACCTTATACTTGAAACTAAATGTCCTCACCTCCAACCCCTCTTGAGAAGGTGAGAAATCGAACTCTACATCTCCTCCTTTACATGTGAGAGGCAACCCTCGGTGGTTATGGTTTGCATATTTGGGATGTGGCCAGTGCGTTGTCTTCAAATCCATATTCAAACTATTCCTAATAGATGGCCTCGGTTAGCCATCTATAAAGGCGCACTTGTGATTCACGACTTGGCAAAAGGCAAGCTACTTTCGTTCCCCCAAATACAATAATGCCAAAAGCAAATACCTTTTCGTCAATGGATTGTCTCTTTTCAATTTTTAACTTTATTATACATCCTCTTTAATCTAAAGGTTTCATTACAGGAATTTATTAATGAATATTTCAAGATACCTACTACGAAGAAACAAAATGAAGAACTAAATTTTCAAAACATTAAATTTGCTAATCGAATATATAATCAGCGGTTTCTGAAATTAATTATATTTAAAATAACCCCTCTTTTATTATATGACACTTTTCGCAAAAAAAATTATGAATAATGGGCTGCAGTTACTCTAGTCCCAAAGATTTTTATTTTTATTTTCCCAACTCATTATTACTGGTTGAAGTTCCCAAATTCTTCCCATCAAGATATTATAATAATGATCCCTATCCACTCCTTCCTGCATCTATCCTTCTCCATAGTAAATTTCCAAGGACTTGCCCCCAAGACTCATTTCGTCTCCTCAAGATTCGATCCAAAATACCAACATACACCTAAGTCAACGCAAGAGTCAAGTCAAGCACATGAACTGCTGTGAACACCTCGTCCTCTCTCTCTCTCTCTCTCTTCACCATAATAAACGAATTTCCATTATGTCGAGTCCCCAAGATCATAAGAGGATCAATCACTAAATCTATATGTATGGAGTTTCTCTAGCCCTTGCATTTTTCATAATGAGAAAAGTGTTTTAACCTGAAAGATCCAACAAAGATTTACAAATCAACCATAATAAAGTGGTTATGATACATCATTTCATGGTTAGATTGGATTTGATTTAGTCTGGTCCTATTATGTAATAGTTGGCAGTTTGATTGATGCGTGAATTTTTATTGAGACATTTTGGGTTGATTGATGATTTCGTGAATGATTTTGTCCCTCAACTCTTTATAAGAGTACAAGCTAACTGAAACTAATCTGTATCCTAGGTAACACTAACTGTTTGTTGGAAATGATAATGACCACGCAATCTAGGACATTCTTCCTTTGCAATCACCAAAATTCTCCTTGTAGCGAGAAGAGTGTTTAACTTGAAAGATCCAACAAACATTTGCAAATCGACCAGGATGATATTATTTTGATACATCATTTCATGGTTGGATCCAGATTTGATTTAGTCTGGTCCTATTTTGTAATAGTTGGCGATTCGATTGATATGTGAATTCTTGTTGAAACATTTTGAGTTGACTGATGATTTCGTGAATGATTTTGTCCCTCAACTCTTTACAAGAGCACAGGCTAACTGAAAATAATATGTACTGGCAGTTTGTTAGAAATGATAATGACCACGCAATCTAGGACATTCTTCTTTCGCAATCACCAAAATTCTCCTCATAGTGAGAAGAGTGTTTAACCTAAAAGATCCAACAAACATTTGCAAATCGGCGAGAATAAAGTGATCATGATACATCATTTCATGGTTGGATCCAGATTTGATTTAGTCCGGTCCTATTTTGTATAGTCGGCGGATTGATTTATGTGTGAATTCTTTTTGAAACATTTTGAGTTGACTCATGATTCCATGAATGATTTTGTTCCTCAACTCTTTACAAGAGCACAAGTTAATAGAAACTAATATATGTACTAGGCAACACTAGGGGTGTGCACATTGGATCGATTGAACCTAGAATCGCCTGGACTAGATTGAATTGGCTGGTTTGGTCTAGCTCTCGAGGGCGTCGGTCCGGTTCTTGGTTTCATAAAAACAAAACCGGTGATTTTTGGTCTTGTTTCCGATTTCGGGGGAGAATTGGACTGGACCAACTCTTTATATATATATTTTTTTTTCTTATGTTCTTAAAAATAGTAATAAACCATACAATAGTAACAACTCTAGTATTTTTTTTTTTTTAATAATTTTTATAATTTTTTTTGGTTGAGTGGCAAGTTCCATTAGATTGGACCAACCAATCCAGTCTGTCCAGTCCCCTGTCCAAATAGTGGCAAACGATCCTCTCAGTTCGGTTCCCAATTCCTAGGTTGGACTGGACTGGGCTGTGAATCGATCACCCTTAGGCAATATTGGCAGTTTGCTAGAAACAATAATGATCACGCAATCTAGGACATTCTTCTTTCACAATCACCAATATTCTCCTCACGAAAGAACAATCCCACAAACAAGTATACTGATGGGAATGGGGAACATAGTGGGAGGGTTCAATGTAGTCTCTTAAATACCAAAAGCAATGAGCATTTGAGACAAACCAACCTGGATGATTTCACTGCCACCTGATATCAAAGCCTGACCTTCGCCAAATTCTGCTGAATCCAACTCAAAAGTCGGCCTTACAACACACATATCTAAAAGGGGAAAATAACAGAGTATAGGTATACAATTTAGTACTATTGTGACAAAAGAACCGGATGACCGAGAAGAAAAGAAATTCCTTTATATTTCCAAAAATGCGTCTGCAATATAGGCCGACGACAAACTCGAGGTGCAAAGGTCCTCTTGCATTTGTGTGCAAAAACCACTAATGGATGTTGCGACCTCCCGAAGCCCTATTGTGGGCGCAGAGGCTAATGACTAGCACTAAGTTTGGGCATAGTTCAGGCTGTCTTAAGCCTACTAATTCCCGACTTATGATCTAGGTTTTTAACTTGCAAGTCATTTTTATTTAGAAGTCGCTACTAATTAATTTGGGGTGGTCGATTATAAATCTAAATAAAATATTAAGAGAAATATTTTACTCCTGTGTATTCAAAGAAATTAAGATCGAGAATTTGATCACACTAATTATCAACTAATGCCCTTTCGATACTTAACTTTGTTTAAAGTTTGAAGTTTGATTTTTTTTTTTTGACAAATTTTTCACGCATTAAAAAGAAAACTCCAAAAAAACATTTTTAGGCCTTTCCCTAATTTGAGAATTTTTCGATTTTTTTTTTTAAAATTTTTAATTAATTTTTTATTAAAAAATTAAAATAACAAGATAATATAAACCTGACCTGGATCGCGCATCCGGATGGCCAGAGAAGAGCCCCCTTTTTGTCCCTTTTCATTTATTCTTCTTAGCTTTATCTCTCTTGTCTTGTCCTATCTTGTGCGTGTGGTCATACAGAGCCGCGCTTTTGTACTCTAGTGACCCAAGAGACAAAATGGAGACTTTTTTTATTTAATAAAGTTGTCGCCCCTTCTCCCTCCTTTGTCTCTTTTCATTTTCATTTTATTCCTTTCTTTCACGCTTCCCTCTCCTCCGCGACCATCTTCTTTCCGACCGGACCAATAACGCGAGCAAATTCAAGTGGTAAGAGGAACTCAAAACTCAACCAAAGCTCCGGTACCGCTGCCGGTCGTGTTCAATCATCGCACGGCCATCACTGTGACCGGGGCCGCCACCACCCTTCGATCTCGCTGGTCAAGAGTCGGTTGCTTGCGGAAACATGACGCGCAAAAGGAACGTCCAAACAAGAACGTAAGAAGCAAAGGAACAGCTGCGTTGATCTATCAAAACGCATTTCACCAACCACGAACGCCCAAAATGGACGAAGGACTGAGAACAAGCGCGCGCACTTCAGTTAGGCGTTTCGTCGAACAGGTAAGTCGCATTGACTAAAGAGGGGGAAAACGAACCAACAGAGCGCCGACTCACGCCGAAGCTAACGAAAATCGGCAAGCAACAACCCAAGAGCCGCAGCATACACACGAAGGGGGCCGGAAATCATGCGCGCTGGACAAACGGCAAAATTCGCGATGCGGCAAAACAGGGCACGAAACGGGGGAGGTTCGGCCGAGGGTCCCTACCCGGCTCACGGCATAGGACGGCGGACGAGCCCGAAGATCGGGGTACGTCCGTTCGCCTCGCGCGCCCCCGAGCCGAGATCCTTGGGAAGCCGACCCCAAGTCGGCACAACCAAAAGAATCGGAACTCAACCTACCGTGGGTTTGTTTCGGGAAGTGGGGTAACGTCAATGGATCGTCGGCCAGGTTTCAAGTGTATTTGTCACCGGAGAACACTCGCTCTCAGCCTCGCTCTCGGTTCTCTCTCTCAGATCTCACTCTCCGCCCTTGGTTCTCTCCTATTATCTCGGCCTCGCTCTCTAGAACACCCTCGATTTCTCTCTCCTCCACCTCCACCTCCACCTCACATCTCATCTCTAATTTATATTTTTTTAATCGAGTTAGTCCTTTTGTTAAAATTGCAAGGATGCTGACGCTGACGTATCATCCATTAATGTCACATTTAGGTCGATCGGATGAACTAAAGATGAGATGGAACTCTCTTGTTGACTAAAATAAATTTATTAGGAAATTAAAGAAAAATCATAAGCACTAAGTAAGAGAGAAGCTACACCTGTGATGAAAATTTAACAATTTTAAAATACAAGTTATCATCAGAAGTATAGTTATGAGAAGGGAAGAAAATACAGAGAAGTTGAAACAACAAATAAGGCAAATGTACAGGTAAGCTTGGGGAAGTAACTAGGAAGAGCTCATGTTGCACACTGTAGCATTCGACTTTGAAGTTGGAAGTCGCAAAAGAGGTGGAAAAATTGGAGTTATGTAGGTGGTTCTTGTACGTATAGGAGGGAATGGTTATTCTTAATATTTGGTTTATAAATACCAATGTTTTTGGGATTGTAAAGCTCTCTCTTTCCACAATCAAGCAAATTCTATAATCTATGTTTATATTTATTTCTTAGTGCACCATTTTATTTTCCTTGAAATTTGCCCTTTCAATGCAATTTACATTTTCCTTGCAATTCTTTCTTATCTTTACTTGCACTTAGCTCCACATTAATTCGCACTCAGTTGAATCCCCACTTCGTGCACTTTGGGAGCGAGGTATGTAACTGTGAAGCGATCTCGGTTGTTCTTGGCGCTATTCTTTTATTGCTTTAATAAATATTGATCAAAATTTTGGATGTCTTCGGTTAAAATCAATTGTCTCCTTTAATTTTCTCTCAAATGTCATCAATATCAAGAAATAACTCTACAAATCTCACTTGGATAGATATCATTAACTTTGTACCTTATATTTAACGTGTGCTAAGAGAATTAATTACTCAAAAAAGAAAAATGAAAACAGAAAAAAGAGATGTGCTTGCAACCATGTACATCCCTTGTTTTGTGATGAGCATGACAAGTATAGAGTTGGTGCTACTTAACAAGATAACTGAGGTTACCTACAACTTGCTACGATCCGGATGAGTTTCCCTAAAACTCAATGATGGTTACCATCTTTTCTTGTTCTGACAAGTTTACTTCCAAGTTTTTAACTATAACTAGATACCTTGTGATCTTTATTCAAAACATAGAGAATGATTCCTTGATCTAGAAAAGGATGTCAAAATGTATTAAACAAAATAATCAAGCCAGAAGTTGAACTATAATTTTCACCATCTGATCTATCAGAAGTTGTTACACGAGGTTAAGAGGTAAATGGAGCCACAACAAGTTGGGCCTAATCTGGTTAGAAAATGTAGTCATGTGCAATTTTATGTGCTAAGCGTAACAAATTACAAGTATTAAGTCGGGATAACATGAACTTCACTCATATTTTTATTTGCTTGAGGTGATCCATAATTTATAATTCATTGACTCAACACATGGTTTGATAGAGTTTCCTACAATCAGGATGTATGAAAATATAGCCCTTTACGTGAAGTATGGTAAATTTCATTTTTACCTTTTTGTCATCAAATCAAGGATGTTCGGTTAGGGCGTGTTTGCATAGGACTCTATCTCTCCTTCCGCATGTTTGAAATGATGATAGTGAATTTGTTATGCGAGAACTCACATGTAATATTTGCATGCTTTAAAGCATTTTAGGAGTTATGCGATGGGTAAGAATCAATTTTCTCCTGTCACTTGTGTGAGCAGAGATATGTTAATTTTCCTAGATCACCCTATTATATTGAAGTCGCAAACTAGGCTACCAACAAGAAGATATTAGACATGATGTCATGCAATGATGGATGGAAAGAGATGGTCCTTCGTTTTCTTTTCCACTTTTTTTACATTGACGGTGCTATTGCGACTTATTCATAGCTAGAAACGAGCGTGGGGGCCATTGGCCATGGTAGGTGGGGATGTCATTTGAAATTTACACATAGCTGGTGCTGTTGGGGTCAATCGCAGCAGCACGAGCGTGAGCTTGCTATTTTCATCGGTAGGGTCGTAATTGGGGTTGAGAGATCTGTCAAGACGCGGCAGGCAAGCGGTCTCGATGGTCACCAGCACCGCTTACGCAACTGCTATGAGCAGGTTTGCGATTATGGCCATTTCTTTTCATATACATTTTTTCTTTTGCCAAGTGATAACAGAGACCGTGAGCCAGAGCAAGACAAGAATAGGCACCCTGTCCCGATCAAAAAACATGTGAATATCGCGATAGATGTGCTCTAAGGGCATTGTCAATATTAACTTATCTAGCATGTTGTTATCAACAATTAGGTCTTTGGCCAAACAAGAATCCAAACTTATGATAGATTCAACATGTTCATTGTGGAAACTAACTTTTAAATGATGCTATTACTTAGAACCTACATAATCATCTCCTTTACTGGCAACTTTTGCAAGATGAAAGTTAAATATGATCAAACGAGTTGTCAGAATGAAAAGTATTAAACTATTTGACAGACACCTTTTCATGGCCTTGATAAGAAGCTGGTAAGGTAAAATTTTCACTATTGCTTTCTTTGTGAAGTTTCACCATGTCTGCTATGGACTTCCGAAGTTTACTGTAATAAACGAGAAGCAAATTAACATACAAAAAGCCCAAGTACTACAAATTGCATGAGGAAAGGCATTTGCCCTACAAGTGCATGGTTCCCACTAGTATTGAAGTCGAAGCACTCAATGATCTAATTGATTCTCCAGCAACAATTTTTACAGTATGTCAAATCACTAGGGCCTCCAGGAACAAATTAGACAATATGACACACAGCTTCAAGGACATAGGAAGAGAACCCCCAGAATAAACTCCTCTGGATATTCTCAGGAAAGGATCCCAAAGAAAAGGTAACACCGGAACACAAGATGCAAAGCAATGGAAAATACGGCGAGGAACAATATCTAACAGGACATTTGATAAGAGATTTTGGACGGCTTGCACTTTTAGAAAACAGAACTTTGTTTTTCCAAATTGGGAACAACGAAATATTATTTCAGCAGTCCTGGAAGCAACAGATTCCTCAGCATGGATTATCAGTAAGTAACAAGGTTTCTCAAGCCTACTTGTACATTTTTATTAAGAAGCGACAGGGTCAAACTCCGACTTTGCTTTGTGACTATCTGCAGAAAATAGAAAGGAGAAGATGCTTCGGACAAGATCTAGATGGCTTCCAGTTGTACTTCACTGAAACCAAGTGCATGGAAAATGACATGTTCATAATGTAATTTAGGAGTAAATACCTTTGATGGCGCACAGCAAGCTTCTCCTAGGAACTCATGAATAACGTTTTACTGCACAATCTTATTATATACAGATCATGTTAAAAATGTGGAGATTCGACTAGTATAGAGATTTGCAGTACGTTGAGTGCAAACATGTCATGGTAATGAATATGGTGCTTTAAGTTTGTGAGCTATTCGATGTATTTTATGAACTCATTCGAAACAATTGAAGAGTCAGATTACTAAGAACTCTCAAGAGCGTGGACCCCAAATGACATTTTTTCCTAGCTAGGCGAGGATATTACTTCCAAATCTAATTAAAAAACAATTGAATAGTCCATATTGGCGTTTATGGAAAGAGCTATGAGGATGAAGCACCAAGAAGCTTTGAATACGACTAAACTCCAACAAAAGCAGAAGAACAGAGTTCGAACATTATTTGATAATAGCAACTAACAAGTGAGCCTTTCTTCTCCATACTAACCTTTCGAAGAACGTATGAAATTACAGTATGCTCAGTAGCTGAGTGATCCTTAGATAATCTGCTTTTGCAAGGGATGCATCTAAAATAGGTGATTCGCAAAGCAATTATATCACTTTCAATCAACCAACTCACTCTCGCTGTTTCTTTGGGAAAGATTGGACGCTACCTGTGAGCATAGGATTTTGGACATATCTCTATTTTACCTGATATATCGCCCAACCTCCAGGGAAGAGGATCAGAGTAAAATCCGGATCCGATTAGCAAATCTCAAAAAGCTGGGATGGGTGGTTCTTAAAGGAATTCTACAGAAAACTAGATCCAAGGCCTTTTTTCTCTCTTTGATGGTCTGAAAGAAGTTCTAGCTTGAACTCATTGCAATTTAGAGAGACTCTCATATCAACATGGTTGATACTACTGTTATGGTAAATCCACGGGGATATTAGAATGGCATCGAATTTTTAAAGAACGGTTTTCTCAGTTCCCACCAATGTAAAATTGGCAAGAATTTACATTTAAAAAGCAGCAGATCAGATAAGTTCAGAAACAGAACAAAAAGAATGACTAAACAACACGTTGTATTCAGTGTCAAAATTTTCTACAAGAATAAAATAACTAAATCATGTTATATCGAGTCAATTGATTATTTATCATCATGACACAAAGGCAGACAAAAAAATATCAATGTATCTCTATTTTAAGAATTCTAGTAAACAACTGAACAGTAGAAAGCTAAACTAACTTAAGTTATGATAATTCATGTGGGATATTACTTGCCAATCCATGTTATGATGGTACTTCAGATAATCAACAACCGTGGACCTAACCTTGTAACAACTGTTTGCTAAAAGAAGGTGAACCAAACAAACCATCCTAGCATGGACATCCAAAACGTTTCAAGAGCAGAAAACGAACCAACATTACATCTTGCATATTCTCAAAACAATGTCAAAGATGTCAGTATCTTCCTATTAGGAGTAGTGCACATCAACAAGATCGTGCTGAAGGAGATAAAAACAGTTAAAATTGTAATATCAATGCCACTGTCAATCAGAGGTTAAACTACTGCCCTGGTTCTCCCTTCAAACCTATCCCTCTCTCCTGGAGTATAGGAAGCTTGCACACATCAGCTTCCCTCGCCCAGTCTGCCAAAACCCAGCCTACAGCCAAACATGCTGGTATGTCCAACTGAGGTTGAGCACGGCTCTGATGTCCTTAGAATTGGTACCTGCAATGGCGATTTGCTTGCACGTGACCTTATGAGTGAGTGAAGCCGAGATGAGACACTTGGAGATGAAAACATTTAACGTGAATGGCTCCATGTAGGCTATGTTCTACTGCTTGAAGGACACCCGCTTATTTGGATTCTTGGACTTCTTACCCTTTTGGTCAGTGTATGGCTGTTGTTGTCATCATCCAAATGGTCTAACTCCAAAAAACAGCTTGGTGCTAAACGATGCAGCCCACAAGCCAACACTCATACAAAATCTCTATACAATTCAATAAAGGATAGAGCACCCCCACATTCCAACCATTATGCTACACCAGTACCATTATCAAGGAAATGACAGAGAGGACATTCCAAACTAGAAAAAGAATGAAATATTCAATGAAGCACCTACCCATTGTGAATACCACATGTCGGCACAAAGACGCCATCTCAAGAGGCATCAACACCATGATCAGAACACTATTAGTGAACACATTGTAAAAAGCTCCATTCAACATCTTCTTGCAGGAGACACTTTCTAGCAAATGAAAGCAGCCACTTAGATCGTAGTGAGCATGACACCTGAAAGAAACAAATATTATCTATAAGACATGTCTAACTACTAACAATCCTCAAGATTAACTAGAGAGGTGGGTAAGAACACATCGCCATACAACAAAACCTCATAATCTTCGAAGTTGCACTGACAGAGGTCATGCTATGCATTTCATCAAACAGCTAGAATGTATGGGTGAGTAAGTGCTCAACAGGCCCTAATTGTCGAATGCATGACAATTCCTTTAAAACCCAATCAAAAATTCTTTTAAGAAAGACTGACTTCAAATGAGCCAATATAGAATTCAAAGAACGCAAATTTCTTCCTTTTGACACCAAATTTAGGCAGACACGATTAAGCAAACAAATTCACCTACCTTACTGAATTCGTTGTGGATGGTTTAAAGCAAATAAGGTTTGGATGGTGGTATTAAGGTCGCCCTCCCAATTCCCTTCATCATCCTCTTCGGAGAGGAGTACTTCATCTAGCTTCGGTGTCCTCAAGGCACCCTTGCAGAATATATTCATCTTGGGGCACTTTGTGACAACAATACGCACCAATGATGGGAATCTCAAGGCACGATTTGTGTTTGAGAAGCTCTCGAGGCTTGGTAAACCGTTGAGTATCAGCTTTTCCAGCTTGGGGAAAGAGATATCCCCTGCTCCATTTCCATCATCTGTTACCACGTCTTCCATCACGCCACAATTACTTAGGGATAGAAAAGTAAGGTGCACCAGACTTGTCGCTGCTGAGCAAGTCCCCATATGAACTAAATCACTGCAATCCCGCACTACTAAATACGCTAATCTCTGGAATGAAATCGAGGATGGAAGTATGATCGGTAATCTCGGGCACTCCTCAACCCACAGAACTTCAATCTGTTTGAGAATTTCAGTCATCAAGGAGCCATCTTTCCAAACTCGCTTCAGGTTACGCAGCTCATACAATTCAAGTCGATTCAGATTTCGCAGTGCCTGGAGAGGTTTTTCCATGTCAGTTAGTTCTCCATAAGGAGTCGCTCCCCCATGCCCAAACGAATCTTCTGGAAATATCTCCTCAAAGGAACTATATCTCACATCAAGCTCTTTTAGATTAGGGAATCTACGAAGAAGGAAGTTGGAAGGAAAAGCGACATTTTCATCATGGTAGCATGCCAAAGCCAGCTCTTTGAGATTGTGGAAGACATAATGCTGCGGTATCATTGCAACATCCTCCCTTGCTAATGTCAATCCCTCCAAGTGTGGAATGACCTGCAAGAGGGAATCCGTTTAATTAGGCTACCGAAAGTCCAATGACAAAAATGTCATTCTGTTTAGGGAAAAAACAAGAAACACAACTTTTCGAAGGCAGACGAGCAAGCATCGATGGCCACTATATGGGGGATGATTGTTGTTAGTAGTGTGCCCAATTTTTTTATTTTTTATTTTATTGATGTGGTGTGCCCAATTCAATCACAATATATTTCATGAATTTGGATAAATAAAGTTATTAATCAATGATGCTTTAGCTATTTCAATTGTAACTAATTAAATTCAAATGGAAAAATTACATTTGCTTGTTTTAATAAATCAGGTTATTTTTATAGTTAGTGTATGTGTCTCAAAAGTAAGATGTTGTATTAATGTTGCACATTGTTTTCAAAGCGGTAGTTCTCATATCTATTTTACTATAGATCATAAATATCATATGGCTTCATTTTCGTGTTACTCTGAGAAGAATGCATTCAAACTCAACAAATGATTAGCGAAAAAAAAAAAAAGAAGAGAGAAGAAAAGAAAAATTGAATTGACAGGACATTGGTGAAAAAGCAATAAAACAAGATAGAGATGATAGTTCAAAATTTCGATGGAAAAAGAGAGTAAATAATGAAGATAGGTTGTTCATTCTTACAAAAGCAAAGTGAGACATCATATGAACAATGAAACAAATAAAAAGTATATAGCCCCAAATAAAAGGATCTTTTTGGCATTCCGTGCGGTTATAAAGGAACTTAATTTCGTGTCGGTATATCATTGATATACCACTCAAATTAAGTTTGGTAATTTTGATTGAATGTTTGTAACTTGAAAAGCGTTAGTCAACCATAGGAATAAATGTTGGTAGGTTTTTAATGTAGTTTGTGATCTTGAAAATATAAAAATATATTAGTACATTTCAAGATCTAATAAAAAGTTGGTCAATGATTAAAATCAGTTGGTATCTTAATTTGATGATTGTTGGTACATTAATTAGATTTTCGTTTGTAATTTCAAAATAAAGTTAGTAATTTGAGAGGCGTTGGCTTGTCACGAGAGTAAATATTGGTTGATTATTAAAGTAGTTTGTAATTTTGAAAATGTTGGTACTATCCAACCTAACGAGATAATATAAGGTGTCAAGTAACTAAAATTAGTTTGTATTTTATAGAAAATGAATGTTTTGGAAAACATTTTCCTATAAATAATTGCTTATATAGCTTGATAATAATTAATTAATAAAAATTATTTTCATTGATTAATTATAATTTATATCTAAATATTTTCATTTATTTTTATAAACAATAAAAGCCATCATTTTTTCAAAAAATATTTTGCATAAATTCCATTTTTCGTGAAACAAATGAAGTCTTAATGTGACTAATATTGGTACACCAATCAAATTTGATTTGGTAACTTCAAATAAGGTTAGTAATTTCAAATCTGTTGGTAAGCTAGAATAAAAGTTGGTAAATTATTAAAGTAGTTGATGATTTGAAAGTAGAAAAAAAGTTTGTCCTTTTTGAAGCCTATTGATGAGTTACTAACATGTGATCAAATAAGAAAATTATCCACGGTGCTTAACAATTACCAACCATGTTCAAGATGTTCGAGGATGGATTTGTTTTGTAGCTAAGCTAGCAATATTCCAAGTGAACATATTACCATTTTTTTTTTTTTAAAATTTGGTGGACAAGGTTGGTCAAATTAAATTAAATAGGTAAATCTCAATCATAAGATACGAGTGGCTCATTAGAAGCATGGCTATCTATGCAAGTCAATTTAATAAAAAGTGTTGTTCTTCGAAGTAAAAGCTGGGATCAATAGATTTATATACCAAAGAATATGAGCTGGAAATAATTAACTGCAAATCATTTTTAAATTTCTAAGCAATTCATAGGTGTGGTTAGGTGAGCATCAACAAGCATGAGATGTTTGACAATTTCAATTTCCTAGAGAAAATAACAATGCACCAAGAGCTATGCTCATAAACCAATGAAGACAATAGCAAAGAGTTAGAATCTTTGATAAGGGCAGTACCTTTTCAAAAGAAAAGAGTGTAGATTGGTTCTCGTTGGTAGTTGTACCTTGGCAGCCTTGTAATTCACAAGCAAATAAGAATGACCTCATCTTGCCACATTGTCTTACTCGCAATTGCTTCAAGAGTGGCCATGTTGAAGTATGACTATTCCGGTAGAAGCTCCCCAGTTTCGGCAACTCAAGTAATCTTAGGTCGGTTAATTGCGGAAAGAAGAGATCACTTGCACTCATCCCTACTCCATCTTTCTCCGCAATAATTTCTTCCACCCCACAATCCCCTACTAAAAGTTTTTTGAATTGTGTCAATTTTTTTGCCACCGAGCTTGGAAATAAACTTTTGAGACTCTCACACTTGATAACCTCCATGCATTGTAAGCGTCCAAAGGTAAGACCTCCTCGAGGAAGTCCATTCCACACGTGTTTCATTTTTGGGAGCCTCGTCAAAACTATTTCTCCCAACTGAAAAGAATTTGTAGAACAAGCTTCGCTAAATTCAAACTCTTGGACTTGAAATGCTATTTCTATGGCTCCACAATCGGTCACAGTTATCTTCTCTAGGTTTTGAAATCTCGTGAGCATATTATAAGATGAAAATATGGATAAAAGTTTCTCACAATGCTCCACTACTAGTGTTTTGAGTTTGCCAAAGGCATTTGAATCAAAATCATCAAGCCATATCTTCTCCATGTTGTCCATGTGCAAGATCTTCATCGACTCCATAGCAGGAAACTCAACCTGTTATTTTTAATTTAATTAATTAGAGCCGATTCTCTATTCCTTCAAAAAAGAGAATACTTTGATTTCAAGAACAAAGAAAATCACAGGATGGATATTATCAAAAAATAGAAAGAAAAGAAGACTAGACATGTGTTATTTCTTTTTAGTGGATGCCATCCCCTAAAATTCATTCACCTATCTATAATTTTAAAGTAGAAAGCATAAATTTTTCTAATATATATTAGAATCTTGGATTCTTGTTCCATATGCGTTCCAACTTGGGCAAGCCACTCAAGGTTAATCTAGTCAATTGCCGTAGAATCTTGACATCCCCACTAGTCGTCAATTCTTCAAGGTCAAATACTTCCTGTATTAACTGACATCTTTCAACCATTATAGCTTCCAAGTACTGCAGCCTTATTAGGTTCAAGGGGTGAATAACACCACATGATCTCATAACAATGCTATTAACTAGAAAGTACACATACGAGTTGCATGTGGAATAATAACAGAAGAAATAATTTCGTATAGTAGATCTAATATAATGGAAGATAAAGCGGAGTAGTGGTTTTGAATTTTCCCTTATCCTTCTATAAAATGATCTACTTTACACTTACTTATTTATCTATTATGTATTTGGACTTTATTATACATATATTATCGAGGATCAATTATTGAGGTTATTGAATTTACCCTCACATTTTGTGCAATCTGCCTAAATTTTAGAAATTCATGGCATAGGCTCAATTGATTTTTCGATGTGGTCTGATATAATATCTCAAATGATAGTGTAAAAAAAAATCTTAATATTCTCTCCTAAATAGTTATGAACTAAATTGATAAACTGAAAAATAAAAGTATACTTTTAGGTGATTTGTAGGTGTAAATTGAGCTTGGCATTTTTTCCTAACTGTTCCAAAAAAAAAAAAGTATCTCTTATCGAGAGAGTAAAAGTAAAAAGTAGTTATAAATTTAATAGAGAAATACTAAAGTAGTCTTAAGATTTTAATGTCCCCATGCATAGCACTATAGGCGGAATAGATGCCGCATCGACAAAATGTTAGAAAAACGGTTCATCTCCATAAGACCTATTGGTGGCCATAACATCCATGAATTGGTCATAACAACGCCGTATGGTCTTCAAGGTCAATTTCAGCAAATGATTTAGTTTTAAAATATGAGGACCCAAGATACGCTTCCTCGTCATAAAAAAAGTTAGTTTCTATAGAAAGTAAAAAGTTTTAGTCATCTAGCCAAGAAAAAGAATTGCTTCATTTGATAATGATTTCAGTCCAGCGTCAGGCTTTTGTGGTTTGGGTCACTTGATAAACATAATTTTAAAAAATAGGTAGCAAAGGGGTTCCAATTTTTTTATTTTATACTAACAGAATAGTAATAAAATTTGTTAATTCCAAACAATAGTGAACAAATTAATGCTAGATGTGTTTCTCATTAATACTTTCAAGCAACATGTATTAAGAAAAAAGAAATTTAAACACGTGCCGCACATAAGTTCTACCAAGAATATTAGAAAAGTTGTTAGAATGAAGATTTGTGGTAGATTTGATCCATACAAAAGGTCCATAGTTCACATAAATCAGAACAAAAAATTTAATTATTCCACTAACATCTCATTTTAACAAAGGTAAAAATGCATATTTGCCTATCTAACATTATATTTGAATTTTCATTTCATTGTCACATAATAGTTCCATCAACTCACATATAAGACTATAGAAAATTTTATATGATGGAACTTTGTGTAGAACCACATTTCCACTGAGGTCCATTCACCTTCCCCAAATTTTTACAATTATTGGAAAGAAAAAACAGCAACTTAATCGTCTCAATTACCCTAGCATGAATGTACTTAAGACGAAAATTGCAAAATAATTTTCTGTAATCAATTGATCTGGATGTTATTTCGCACAGTCACTAAGTTACATCACATGCATCGAAATTTTTTTAAGTTCTGTTTTTTCGCTTTACTCAAGCTAAAGGTCATACAAATTATATAGGTCATAAATACTTTCTTGAAGTTACGATTATATCCATAACACTCCTCTATAATACCCATGCATAAAATTTCATTTCCTATTCAATGCAAAACGTATCAAATTAGTACTCACCCACATATCAAAAGCAAATTGAGATAACTCTAAAGTCAATATTTCAATGTGTTTATAAATCAAATTTTTAAGTATTCACATTTGATTAAAATCAACACTTTTTAACACAAAATACTAAGCGATCCAATTGTTGCTAAAAAGTTTTTTTTTTTTTTTTTTTTCGTATAGTTAATAAATGCATGTTACTTTGTCAAATTACACAAAACGCCTTACATTGTACTCTTATTTTTCTTTTGGTAAGGAACTCTTGTTTTAATTACCTATGATATTGGCTAAGATACTAATTTTCTTCAGTCTTGAGGATGAATTCATTAACTAATG
The DNA here is from genome assembly GCA_007663325.1 of Eucalyptus pauciflora. Lineage (NCBI taxonomy): Eukaryota > Viridiplantae > Streptophyta > Magnoliopsida > Myrtales > Myrtaceae > Eucalyptus > Eucalyptus pauciflora. Next base: position 3,790,911 of record VMYD01000024.1, on the reverse strand, counting down.
AGTTTGCCTATTTGGTGTTTCTTCTTCCTCGCCTAATTTAACATCTCTCTCTCTCTCTCTCTCTCTCTCTCATTTTCCTTCGGATTTTATGATTCTAAACCAACCTTGCTATGCAATTTCATTCTATATTATTAGTTGCTAACATATATATCATACACCTAGTAAAAAGCTCCTCAAATTTTAGATTCAACATCAATGCAGTTGAGTTATTTACATATAATGCATGTAGTGAAAAAATATTGACTCGTGTGGAGCGACAATGCTTAGTTCCTTTGATTAGCATTTGATTAAGCTGACTAGGTTTGACTCGAAAATTAAAAATATTATGTCAACTACTTGCAGTTTTAGTCATAATCAAGATATAAAGGTGCATTGGAAGTATTAATCTTATATTTGAAATGCAATCAAGAGTTTTAAATATTTTTGAAGAAGCATAATCAAGTTCTTTTAATACACGATAACTTAGATTGCCTATGCGGCAACCTCAAATTACATTTGTTTGTATTAATTTATTACTTAATTACACCAACCAAAAGGTTTGGGACTTAGATTGCACTTTTTGATAAAGGTTTAAGAGTTCATTTCACCAACTGAAAAATTTATGATTTGATTGCATTTCATAAATATGTTTTAGGACCTATGGAACGACTTTTTCCGTCACAACTCACAATATTTACAATTGACTTTAGGAATAGTGACAAAATGACTCTTAAAACTTATTCCGATTTGGCATGTTTAAGAACTAAAACTTTTTTTTTCCTTTATTGGTAAAACTTGTTTTTCATTAAATTTTCCCTTTTTTAATTGTAAAATGTGGTGCGAATGTGGTGATGCCACTTTAAAAAAGGCGACCAAAAATTTAAAAAGTACATATAAGAAAACAAGGCAAGAGAGAGGGAGGGTTTGTCTCGGGGCTTTTGCACTGGTGAGAGTTGCAACCGTACCCAGGGTCATGGCTAGGGTGCTCGGTACCCTCGCCAAGTCACCAGCAGTTGCCAAACTTGGCTCCTCGCCACCACGTGAGTGAGCACACTTGCCCTCACCCAAATTGCCAAGGGCGATAACAAGCCATTGCTTGCTCACGGTGAGCACTAGCCCTTTTCTGTAGGAAGGGAAGTAGTAGTGGTGCTCCAAATGCAGCCCTTCCCTACTTGACTAGTGATCTCTTGTAGGACTTTCTTATATTTCCAGTTTCATATTACTGCTGATTTTATTTCATAATTTTTACTCTTTTTTAATTTTTCAATTTTTGATGTGGCAATTGTGAAACGGCTCCCTTTATGCTTGAGGAAGCTCCATCACCGCGTCAAAGCCCATGCAGGACTAAAAATATGATAAAAATGCAGAATTTCTCTACAAAAAAGGGATGGACTTAACAAGTCTTAAAATGTATCAATTGTGCAAATTTTAGAATTTAAGTGCCGAACCGACACAAGTTGTAGAACTAGTGATGTCATTAACCCTTAATCTTACGTTGAACAATATTTAAATTTGAGCCGACATCTTTAGTATTGTCTAGACTCTAGATTAATTAAAAGTTGTTAATTGAATCTTAGCCTCTCATTAATATTTGTACTTCAGCTAAAAAAAAATATGAAGTTTTTAAAACTTATGAAAATGTTTTGATATACATTTTAGTATGTTTATATTAAAGAAGTAGCTTTGAAATGTTTCTTATTTGAGGTCAAAGATTTGTAAAAGAAAATGATAAGTTATTACAAGTGACTCCACGGACTCTTACATTGTCTTATCTCAAATGATCAGGACAACGAACTAGATATGCCATTAAAGAAGAATGAGTACAAACCTTTTCGACGAGTAAAAGCGGTTGCCATATCGGAATGCTACCTTCTAGTTTTCTACAACCGGCATCTCCTAGGATCACCTCAACAGCTTTACAATCTTCAATAGTAAACTCTTTCAAAGAGGGCCATTCTGAAATATGCCTTCCTTGGAAGAAACTTCTGAGTTTTGGCATGTTGTGAAGATTTAGAGTGACAAGTTGAGCAATTACAATTTTGTCAGCTGCTTCTTCAAGTTTCTCCTCTTCTTTGGTGACAATGTACTCCATCTCTCCACAACCACTGAGACCCAAATATCGGAGTTGTCCTAGACTTTTTGCCATAGCCATTGTGAAAAGGTTTCTCAGATGTTGGCACTTCTCAACTATCAAGGACTCCATACAGTGAACCAACCTCTTCCACATGGATGATGGAATCACATTCGTTAGGTTGTGACATTGCTTCACCTTGAGGACCTTTAGACGACAAAACGATTCCACATGGATTTTATCATTCCATAGTTCTTTTTGTTGAACTCCCTTGACATGTAGCTCTTCTAACTTTGGAAATGCAAGCTACAAATGTGCAGAGATAAATGAAAAATACGCAAAACAGCTTAGGGCCAAAGCATTAAAAAAATATATATAACAAATAAGATAAATTGGGATGTGATACCTTATCATCAAATAGAGGATGTAACCCATCACCAGCACAGCTCTTTGAATTGAAACAAATCAAATTCTCAAGGTCACCAAGCTTGAGTGTGCTTAAATTACGGAACTTGAATGTTTCTATGGTTTTCACTGTTCCTTCTTCCATCGCAATTATGCCCTTCATGTTATTGCAATAGGAAACATCAAGCACTGTGATTTTATCAAGAGTTCTGGCCGTGGCACTTGAGAAGAGATATGACAAACTATGACAACGCCTTACGCTCACTTCCCTTAGACTAGGAAACGCCAATATTAATTTGTAGTCACTCTTCAAAATGTCTGTCAACCTTGGTAGATTCAACAACTTCATTTTTTCTAAGGAAGAGAGGACCAATGGCTTTTGCATTTCATCAAAGCTGAGACTTACTGGATCAAATAATGTTTCCAGGGAGGGACACCCAACCACCTCAATTTTATTCAGACTCTGCAACCTATCCATTGAATTTAATGGAAAAACATGTGACAAATTTTCACAAAGTTCAACAGTGAAGGATGCAAGTTTGCAGAAGGACTGTCCAAGGATTTGATTGTGCCATATCCTCTTTAATTGGCACATGGATGAAAACTTCAATTCCTCCAGGCTTGGAAAAAGAACCTGCGTAAAATCATGTTATATGTAGAATTATTGAAATTTTTGGTACAAAATTTTATTATGCCAGAATTTGGGGGCAACTTTGGGAATGAACAGCAACAAGTTACTTTTTCCACTGCGATCTGCCAAACTTCTGGTATAGAATAATGATCCAATTTCTACTAAATTGCCTCACTGACTAGAACTAGAAGAATGATTAATAGAAATACACTATAGATGCTTACCTTTTCATTGAAGAAGCCAGGCAAGGATGAGACAGTGTGGATACAACCAAATGCTTGTTGTAAACTAGTATTTGTTGCCATTGACTGTTGCCTTCCTTCGAATGAAGAGAATGTCATCATTTTGTCACACCGAGATATTGTCAATCTTACTAGGGATGGACAGCGAATACACCACATTCCATAAGAGAATGTCATGAGATTTGACAATTCTTCAAGAGACAAGGAGGTTAACAGAGGAAACTCTAAAGCGTTGGTGGTTGTAGCTTCCTCCAATTCTTCTTCTTGCACATCAATGATTTCCTCCATCAATTTACAATTCACTATTTCTATTTCTTTTATTTGCCGGAGTGCTTTAGCCATGGAAGAAGAAAAAAGAAACCTCAAGTTATCACAGTTTTGCACCTTTAGTGCCCTTAAATTTTGAAAACACAACATTTTTTGTGGATTTTTGTTCCATATCCATCCCAAACTTGGTAAGTCACTTAAGATTAATTCCCTCAATTGTGACAAAATCTCAACTTCCCCATTGGCTGTCAATCCTTCAAGGTCAAATACTTCTCGTATTAACTGACATCTTTCAATGGTTATGGCTTCCAAACTCTGTAGCTTTGTTATCTGCAAGGGGTGAGTAATCCCACATTAACTCATAACAATGCTTTATCAAGAAATAAAATTTGCGATAAAATAATAATAAAGTAAATGAACTCATACAATAGCTTTAGAGATAATGGAAGAAAAAGTGGAGTAGTGATTTTTGAATTTGTCTTATTCTTCTTCAGAATTTATCAACTTTACACTTACGTATCATTTAGCTTTTTTTTTTTTTTTTTATTTGGACTTTATTGAATATACAATAATAAGAGTGAATTTATAGTCCCTGAATGATCGGGGTTATTAAATTTATCCACAGATTATGCGCTTTCCACCTAAATTTTCCAAATTCATGGCATAGGCTCAATTGATTAAAAAATCATAGACTATGATTTTATATAATACCTCAAACGAATTATTTTATATTGAATAGTCATGAACTAAATTAACAAACAGAGAAAAACTATACTTTAATTGATTTACAGGTGTAACTTGAGCCTGGCATTTTTTTCCAAAGTACTAAAAAACAAAAACATCTCTTATCGAAAGATTGAAAAGTAAAAAGTTATTGTAAATTAAACTGAATATGTTGTTGCTCCCATGCATAGCACTATAGGATCCGTTATTTTCTAACATAGAATGCGAAATACATGCCACGGTGGTCGAAAGTTTAAAAAAAAAAAAAACGTTCATCACTATCCATGCTCGGCCATGAGACCATGGACTGACCACAACCGCACCATATGGGCATAAAAGTCAATTTCATTAAAGGATTTAATTTATCTATACCTAAGATGCGCTTCCTCAATATAGAGCAAAATCATTTGGCAAAATTTATTTATGTAACCAAGAAAATGAATTACTTAATTCAACAAATGATTTTAGTCGAGCATCATGCTTTTGAGGTGTGGCTCACATGAAAATTATCATTTTAAAAATAATTTAAAAAAGGGTTTCCATTTTTTTTACTGATAGAACACTTGACGGAATTGTTAAATTGAAGCAATAGTCCTCATATGAATGCTAGACATGTTTCTAATTAATACTTTCAAAAACTATATTATTAGGAAAACAATAAATTTAAACGTGTGTAGGACACAAAAATTCTACTAGTAATATTAGAAAAGTGGTAAGAATAAAGATTTGTGGTAGATTTGATCACCACTAAAAGTCCATAGATTACATGAATTAGAACAAAAAAGTTAATTAGTTAATGTTAATCAAATGAAACATTGAATGCCAGAAGCAAAAGCGAAAATTCAAAATGAAAGTAAAAATGACTCAACATAGATCATTGAAGGACCTATAGGAATTTGGGGCGACGAGGGCCTAGACTGGGCCGAACCCTTAGGTTGGGCCTAATTTATTGTGCAGGCCCACCCGTAACAAAAAATACATACATAAAGATCAAGACCTGGCACTAGTATTATCACTAGATAGGATAATGACACAAATAGTCCATAAAATTTGGCCCACTATGCAATGTGATCTCTGAAATTTAGCTCAATATATAATGTGATCACTCAAATTTGTTCATTTGATAATGAAACTTTGGGTTGAACCACAATTCCATGATGGTCCATTCACCTACCACAACTCTTCACAATCATTTGGGGAAAAAAATTAATCCTCTCAAATTCTCAACTACTCTTAAAGCTAATGCACTTACGTTTAAAATTACAAAATTTTAAGTAATTGATTTGGACGTTATTTGACGCATAGTCACTGTAGTCACTTCTCTTTCTTTTTTGGTCAGAAATAGTTAAATTCACCTATTGAAATTTCTTTAGTTCTTTCTTTCTCTTTAATCAAGCAGATATATTAGGATTCTACATAAGTCCATTCATTATTAAATAAAGGTCATAAAAATTATATAGGTCATGTATACTTCCTTCAACTTATGAATATATCCATAAATATCTATGTATACAATTCAACATTACCATTAAGCAACGATGAACTTCTACATAATTGAAAAAAACCTAATCATCGTACCGTGTTCTTTAACTTCGTTGATAACATAACACAAATTAAGCGAGATGTAATTTCAACTAACGTACAAATGTTTTATGTATTTAAATATCACATAGCAATTCCATTTTAAACAATTAAACTATTGTTTGTCTTAATTATTCTAAGGGACAAACTCTCGAAAACAAATTAAATACCTGTTGCCCGTCAAAGAAATCAACCGAATGGTCTGCAGTTTTACAGAAATTCGTCATCTCTGGCAAGTTTTGTAATGTCAGCCTACGCAAATTGCATGACTTCACTTGGGGAACATCATCTATTTCTTCTCCCTCTTCATCTGCCTCGGCATCTGCGACAATTTGCTGAATCAATTGGCATCTACTTATTTTAATCTCTTCGAGCTGCGATAATATTCTCGTCATGGACAAAGGAAACAAATGTTTGATTACACCACAGTTGTCCACTTTCACGATCTTTAATTTGCTGAAGGATTCTGGGGCAAGACAGCCGCGACAAATCTTTTCCAAGTTGTTCAGATTCTCGAGAAACAGAGATTCCAATCTTGTAAATGCAGTGCACGGCAAATTCTCTGTAAAGTGAACAACATACTGAAATGAGGGGCTATTTTGTACGTGAAGATGCTTCAATTCTTGAAAACCTTCGATGCACAAATCGTGAATGCTATTGCTGCCATCTTGCAGTCCACCCAAATGGAGATCTTGCGCTCTCTGCAAACATTTCTGCACCCACTCTTCAAGAAGAAGATAGCTTGAATCCAGCTTGAGCTCTAAAGTTCTAGATTCTTTGTGCATGCACAAGCAATCCCAAACTTCCCCAATCTGGATTTTATGCATGTTCAATTTCCCAAATGGCAGGTCTCTTAAGAGATTGACAGAATGAGGAATGGCAATAGATAGAGTGCTCAAATTCTTCATGTTCTTTAACTCAGCAAGGCTGGCGTTGCTTCGCGGTACTTTATCCTCAGCCTCCCACTGATCAAAACTGTTTTCCATATAAAGTTCTTCTAAATTGACCAAGCTTTTGAGGACGCCAGGTTCGATAACTTCGAGCGAAGACCCCGTCAAGTCCAAAAATCTCAATTAAGTTAATCCACCTATTTCTTTGGGCAAACGAGTGATTGTAGAGGATAAGAAAGTTAGGAATTGCAATCCTTTCAGCTTTCCAAGAACGGTTACATCCTCTAGATGGCAGTCATCAAGACATAAGGACTTGAGGTTTTCAAGGAGCTCAATCGATGGAGGTAGTGAGGTGAAAGAGAAGCCACTAATGTCCAAGACTTGGAGCTTCTCTATAGACTCAAAAAACGATGGGGAAATTTTGAGAGACGGATTGCGTTCGGCTAATAGAAGCATCTTCAAGTTTGGGCAGTCCAATTTTTCAGGAACCTCCTCAATGCCAACATGAAGGAAGGATATCGCTGTGCATTTTCTGAGCTCATCTTCTGACCATTTTTTAAACCCATCCCCCTTCATCCCGACCAAGAAGTTCGATTCCGTGGAAGCAATACAGATGGCCACGTCAAGAATTATGTCGTGCATTCTGAACCATTCCTTGTCATCACTCTCTAGCAACAAAGAAAAGTCCCGCAGGCAATGTAGATCCATCATCAACCTATCGCTAGCGTTTTCGATGGTCTTGCTGAACTTTTCATATAAACCCAAACCCATGCAACAGACAAGGGAATACTTCAAGCAAATACTCCCGGAAATTAGAGCACAAACCAAGAACAATGATTTGATCCTCTCATCATTCAAGTCTTTGTAATTTAGTTCCACTTGTGATTTTACATCCGACCCTTCTATATTCAATGCATTCCTCCATGTAGCTAAATCTCCACGCTCCAACCTTTTTGCCAACAAAATAATAAAAAGTGGCAAGCCTCCACAATTCTTGACTACTCCATCCACCATGCTCTTAAACTCCGGATCATTAACTCTGTCCCCCATTGTCCTTTCAAAAAGTCTTCGGGCTTCTCCATGCTTTAGCTGGTAGACTTGGAAATCTCGATCAGAGCGCATGTCAATGCACAAAACATGTTGATATCTAGACGTTAGCAATAGCTTGCAGCCTTTTATTTTATTATCATCTCCACAAGGGATTCCAATTTCCTTCAATTCTAACTTATTCCATAGATTATCTAAAATGATGAGAATGTTTTTCTTAGGATCACTATTTAATCTCTCACGCAATCGATATGCTCTACCACGAACAGTTTCAACATTAATTAGCTTCAAGCCTAGTGCGTCAGCGATTTCTCCCTGGATTCTTTTTAGATTTGGATCGCGTGATACATTTGCCATGGCAATCTCATCAAACATCTTCTCTGCCTCAACTCGCCTCCTGATGTCCTCCAAAAGTTTCGACTTCCCAACCCCACCTGGTCCATACACCCCAATCACATGGACCTTGACATCAGCTATAGCCTTCATTACATCCTCTATGATTGAAGCCCTCGACTCCAGGGCATCTTCTTTCTCATCATCAGATCTTGTAGCGGAAGTGGTGGCATTGACAATTCCTGGTGGAGTCTTCTCATAGTAGATCTCCTTCAAGTCACCATTTCGGCTTTTCTCATGGAGTCTCTGAATGACTTTAGTTGTCTCCTCCACCTTTTTGCCTATCGGATGGCGCACCAAGGGGTTGGGAATCCACCCGTGGAAGCAAGCGTTATTTGCACTATTGCCACGTTCTAACAGGTTTTTTGCTTCCTCAGCCTCCTTCATCACACTCCCCAGCCATTCCTGAACATCGTCGTATATAAGTTTTCCGTCGCGCCTGGCTTCATCGATGGAGCGCTGCACCCTTTCCCTTGCACTCTCCAGCTCCTTAACTTCATTTTTGAGATCTTCGACATAGCTCTTGTAGCATAGCACGTACCCAAATTGACGTCCAATGGGAGCAAACAGGTACTCACCAAGCTTCGAAACTAGATTCACCGTGACAGAGGTCAAAAAACTCCCGGCCATTTCTTCCTTCTTTTCTAGATATTTCTTTTCCTAACCTTTTTTTGCCTCTTGTCCGGTCTCCTTGTCTTTGCTTAAACAAATGGGCCCAAAGGAAACTGAACAGAGAACAGAACTAATCACTCGATGTATGAAAAGAAAGGAAGAGCAAAGTCATAAAAACAATGAGAACCATGAAACAAAACCAGAGAGAGAGAGAGAGAGCTGAAGCAAGAGCAATGTAAATAAACACCGGTCTACCAAGTTCTAGGCTAAATTTCTTTACCTTTTTTTTTTTTTTCGGTTGTCCCCGTTTCCTTTAATTTTTTGTTTTTGACAATGGAATGACTCTCCCAGGGCTCACACAAATTTTGCAGTCTTCATCACAATGCCACGCGCTCAAAGTTTTTCTCGAGATTAAGCTCAAGTGTGCCCAAATTTAAATCTACAACATTAGAAAGAAACATTAGATGCATATTGTCAATTCTTTTGAATATTGACAGTTAGAACTATTGAGAACTTTGAAGCATTTCTTTCATTTTCCGGATTTCGGAAGAAAGTAATTAACTACTTTTTAAAAAAGATAGTGAACAAATAACATTTGACTTCTAGTCCTTATTTTGACATTTGTAGCATGAACCACACGCCACTTGGATTTGAATAGAAAAGTATTGGGTGCTCCTGCACGTAGCACGTGTCTGAGTGGACCCACTGTTCGGGTTTCTCTCCCATCTGCTTTATTCAACGTCCAATTTCGAAACTCCATCAATGGGCGAATAAAGATTTTCTCATGTTTCGAAGCAATTGGGAGCCGGGTCTCAAAGGCCGCCGAAGATGAAGAAGTCGGAGACCTTCGCCACCCGTCCCGCCCGCACCAACCAGCAGCCAAGCCTGGTGACGGGCTGATGTCGAGATCTGGAGTTCTCCAGACCCAGATCTGGATGAGCGGATCACGAGCGACGCCGACGCTTGTCCATGGCCGTCGTCGGCATCCTTCGGCGAGATCTGGTCGGAGGAGGTGGTGGAGCTGCCGGAGGAGTCGCGGGAAGAGGTGGTGGCGGAGTCTGAGGTGGAGGAGGAGGCGAGGAGGGTACGGACCATGGAGAGGCGGGGGGCAGAGCTGGAGGGGGAGGAGCTGGCCCTTGTAGAAGAGCTCGTAGGCGACGCAGAGGGTGGACGACTGGAAGTCGTCGTCGGAGGAGGACGATGAATGGGAAGGCGAGGTAAGGGAAGGGGAGAAAATATTGGGTGCCCCTTATTCTGCCCGATCAGCAAAAAGCGAGTCCATTAGTTGATCGACGAGTGTCCGATCAAACCCGCGTTTCAGTTTTTAAAAAAAATCTCTTTTTCACTAATCTTTTAACTTCCATAAACACCCCTCCCTATTTCTTCTCCTTCTTCTTCACTCATCCGCGCTCCTCTCTCTCAACCCTCAAGTTCAAAACAGCAGATGCTCAAAGATCGTCGTCCAAGCGCCACTCCAAGATCGCTGTCCAACCCTCAAATTTAAACACTCATCTTCTATCCTCTTTCTTCTTCCTACTTCAGCCCCGGCGATTTGGACCTGCCCCAAGCCTTCTTCAAGCAGATCCAAAACACCCTGCAGTCGTCGCCCTACAAGCGACGCATCAAGATGGCCGTCGTTGGGGTCGGCGTCGTCGGCATGGCCATCGCCTAGAAAATCCTCACCTGCCTCGCTGACGAGCTGGCCTTCGTAGACGCAAAGCCCGACAAGGTCCGCGGCGAGATGCTTGACCGCCACCACGCCGCGGCCTTTCTCTCCCGCACAAAGACCTCGGCCTCCTGCGACAACTTCGTCGCTGGCCGGTCGATGGAGGCCACCTCTGTTTCTGAAGAAAAGAGACGGAGAGAGAGAGACGAAGGAGAGAGACGGAGGGCGTTTATGGAAGAAAAAAACTGATTGAGAAAAGAATTTTTGAAAAATCTAGAATGTGAGCTTCATCGACACTTGTCGATCAACTAATGGATTCGTTTTTTGCTGACTGGGCGCAGCAACGGTACCCAATATTTTGCTGAATGGATGATGAGGACGATGAGCTCACCACTTCTCTGAGTGGGCCCACTTTTCAAATATTGGGTGCTGCAGGACCTTGCCACGTGTCCCGATGAGCTCATTTTTCAGATTTCTCTCCCATCTGCTCTACTTCACGTGTAATTTCGAAACCCCATTAACGGCGTGCAACGATTTTTTCATGTTTCAATGCAGTCGAGAGACCATTTGCGGGTCTCAAGAGCCACCGAAGATGAAGAAGTCCGAGACCTTCGCCACCCGTTCCCGGCCCCACCGACCGGCAGCCGAGCCCGGTGACGGGCTTTTCTCCAGATCCAGATCTGGACGAGGGGCTCGCGAGCGACGCCGATGCTCGTCCATGGCCGTCGTCGGCGTCCTTCGGCCAGATCTGGTCGGAGGAGGTGGTGGAGCTGCCGGAGGAGTCGCAGGAGGAGGTGGTGGTGGCGGAGTGGGAGGTGGAGGAGGAGGCGAGGAGGGTACGGACCATGGAGAGGCAGAGGGGGAGAGCTGGAGGGGGAGGAGCTGGCCCTTGTAGAAGAGCTCGTCCGCGACGCAGAGGGTGGAGGGGTAGTGGGGGAAGAGAGAGAAGGTGAACTCGAAGTCGGAGGAGGAGGAGGACGAGAAGGAGTGGGAAGGCGACGTGGGGGAGGGTGGGGGAGTGGGTGATTCAGCGCTTTGTTTCTGCTCTTCCCAACCCCATAGCTGATGCTTGATGAAGACGTTGAGCTTGGGTTGGGTTAAGCGTTCCAGAGAGAGGAGAAGTGGCTGACGCGGGGGTCCAGGACCACTTAGGGATACATGATAACCAAAATTTCTGTTCCATAAATGATTTTTCTATTCCAGATCAATTTCTGGAACAGAAACTTGTTTAATAACGTTTATCAAAATTTTTATTTTTGAAATAAGTTTCTATTCCAGAAATAGAAATGGAGGAGAAATCAGAAGTAGAAATTGATTTCTCCCATAAATCAATTTCAATTTCTCTCAATCCTAATTTTAAAATGAAATTTATTCGAATAAATAAAATGATATTTATTTTTATTTTTACGAATAAATTTTAAAAATCATTAAAAATGAATAAATAAAAATTAAAATTATTATAAAAATATAATTTATTCATTTTTATTTTTTATTTTTATTATAAATATTATTTTTATTTTTAATAAAAAAAAATTTAATCGAAATAAATTTATTTATTAAAAACAAATTTAATTAAATATCATTTTATTAAAAATAAAAATAAAAATATTCATTTTATTCATTTAAAAATAAAAATAAATTTATTAAAATAGATTAAAAATAATAAATTATTTTTATTTATCATTTTATTTTAAGTTTATTAAAAATAATTTATTTATGATAAATAAAAATAAATTATTTTTATTAAAATAAAATTATTTTTATTTGTCTTGAGTATTTTGCCAAATAATTTTTTTTATTTTTTTATTCATTTTAAAATAAATTTATTCGTAAAATAAAATAAAATAGAATAAATAAAATAAATTTATTTTTAAGGATATTTTTATTTTAAAATAAAATGATATTCTTATTTTATTTTTTATGATTTATTTATTTATTTTTATTAATAAATCATTTTTATTTTTATTTTTTATATTAAAGGTCGCCGGTCGTCGCTACCGCCGTCCGAAAGGAAGAAATTTTGTGTCGTTATCAAACGAATTTCTATTTTTAGAGTAGAAATTTTGCGTCGTTATCAAACAGTTATTTTTGCTTAGAGACTCTTCTAGAAATAGAAATAGAAAAATCTATTTCTGTTCCAGAAACTATTTCTGGAACAGAATGGTTGACATGCGCGCCCTTAATATTTTCATCATGAAGGATTACAATCAATTCTTTGGGGACTGCACATGCCATGTCCCCTAGTAATTAAAAGAGAATCTTTCTAAACTGGCTATCTCTTAACGGGGGGAAATTCTAAATTGAACGATAACATTGCACCGAATAAAAGTATAAATATTGTGACTTTTTTTTTTTTGGTACCCAGGGAACCCCGTACAGCCGGCAGCCGGCGGGTAAACCCTGGGGGCGACACGCACGACCACCACGCACGTGCCACCGGGTAAATCACCAAATGACGCACTGGGGATTCGAACCCCTCCCCTTCGTGAGGGAGAGAAGGCCCGAAGCCAGCAACGCCACCACGGTGGGTGGTTAAATATTGTGACTTTGTATTAAAAAAAAAAAAAAAGCGGGGTTATTTCTGCTGCCTCTTTAATTTGATACACATTTTTTTGTTATCAATTGACCAAAAAATCAAATTATGATCATAAATAAGGTCAATCACCGGTTCATCCAACTTTTTCCTCTCTCATCTTTTCTCTTCACCTTCTATGTTTATTATTAATTGACTAAAATATCCTTCTATGAGTGAAAATCAATTAATGGTTAGCTAATCATAAATTCGCTTCTCCCATTGTCTTTCTAAATTATGATGAATTAAATTTTTCAATACTTTAAAGTTTGTAAGTTTGATCCATGAATAGTACTTTGATTAGATTTTTAGTTTTTTAGTGTGACTATTTTATTCATCTTAATAGTAATAGGACAACGTGAGGCCCTCTCTCTCTCTCTCTCTCATATGCAACACGGATACTTAGGTTCATCGCTCATCAATAAACAACTTGCAATTAAGAAAATTATTAGTTGAGATATGTATAATAGTAGGCGGAAAGTGATGAGGACATAAATCACCACGTGGTTATGCCAACTTGCCCAGATAAATATTTGCAAATGATACCATCGGACAAAGATAAACAAAGCAAGGCAACAAAAAATACACAACTCGCAAATAAGAAATTAATCAGTTGAGAAATAGTGTGTAAAATTAGAGGGAAATGACAAAGAGGGACATATATCACCATGTATCTCGATCTCCCTGAAGGCATGTTTCAACCTTAGCCTAGAAGGAATCGGTCGTTTCCATGTGTTCAAAATGTTTATTTTTTTTGTAAAACCTCTCGCTTAGTAAAATGACGAAGCAGGTATAAAGCAATAATGCCCAGTTCCCCGTAAGGATTATATATGTGTGTGTGTGTGTGTGTAATATACATTTTCAAATAAAGAATATGGAATTTTAGTCAATTAGTGAAATCACTAAATATTATTATTATCACTAGTACTAATACTAAATATTTACCTTTAAAGGAAAAACGGATGACTTTTAGTCAATCATTCCAATCTTTTTATAAAAGAGTAAAAATGTTTTAAAAAACAGGTAATAAAAATATAGCACATATATTTTATTCCTTTAGGAGAAGGATTGAAAAGATAAAATATTCTAAAATCTTTACAATAGTGTAATTATGAAAACTTATAAGTACTAATAAAAAAATTGATTTGTCTATGTTGGAAAGTTGATGGACTAGATTGAATAAATTAAAAATAAAGGCACTATCTTGAATATTAAGGAGTAATTCAATGACCACATTGAATGAATTAAGACTCCAATGATAACATTGCACATTGAATCAATATTTAGGGATTATTTATGTCATTTTACCTTTTGAAAATCTAATGTGTCAATTCACAAGTTAAAGTTGCACGCTTAAAAGGATTTTAGGTCCTCTGCAATTATTAAATATCAATTTTCCCCATCAATTGTAATAGGCTGGATTATTTGAATGCCTGTGAGAAGAGACTTGCTATTTTTCCAAGTTCATCCTATTATTTACAAGTTGCAAATTACACTAGCAACAAGAAGATGGTAAACATGATGTCATACAACTACCATTTTACAGACAAATAAAGTTAAGAAAGACATCTTGGTGCATCTGCAATGAGTTTATAATGTAGTTATCTCACTTATTTTTGTTTCTTCTTCCTTTTTTTTGTTTTTTCTTTCATGTTTTTTTAGGGTTCAATCAATGGAACTAGATTACCAAACAAAGAGGGTGAAAGTAAAACAAGCGCTAATATCACACTAAAAGTAGATATACAATGACACACATACCAAGAGTGGCTTCACTGTAATGCAAGCAGATCCGAGATGTCTTAGCTTCACTCCTGACTTGTGTACAAGATGGATGAGGGCAATGTAAACCAAAAGCAATCCTGATAACATTGAAATATAAGCGGACATATTAGCATAACGCTGATAGCACAAGAAAACTAGATATACAATGACACACATACTAGGAATGCCTTCACTGTAATGCAAGAGGAATTGATATTTCTTGGCTTCACTTCTCACTTGTGTGCATGATGGATGAAGGGCAATACAGGCTAAAACCAGTCCTGATAACACCAAAATATAAGCAAACATATTAGCATAACGTTGATAGCACAAGAAAAGTAGATATACAATGACACACATACCAGTGGTGGCTTCACTATAACGCAAGAGGAACTGAGATTTCTAGGCTTCACTTCTAACTTGTCTGCAAGATGGATGAAGGGCAAAGCAGGCCATACCCAGTCCTAATAACACCAGATTATAAATGGACAAATTAGCATAGCGTTGATAGCATAGGAAAGGTAAATATACAATGACACACTTATACTAGGAGTGGCTTCATTGTAACGCTAGAGGAATTGAGATTTCTAGGCTTCACTTCTAATTTGTGTGCAAGATGGATGAAGGGCAATGCAGGCCATAACCAATTCTGATAACACCAGAACATAAGCGGACATGCCAGCGTAACACAAAAATAAGTGGACACTGTGGGCGAAGAAAACAGCTGAGAATTGAAAATTCATTCAATTGAAAATGTAATGGAGGAAGATTTTACAATACTTTCAGCTTCGACTTGGAACGACCGGAGGATCAAGGGATTCTTTGCTGAGTACTCGCAATGGGCCGATGACAGCGAGAGATAGAGAGATAGAGAGAGGGGAAGTCACATAATTGTAGACAAATATATTAAGACCGGTTTGTCTAAAGGGAAAGCACGTGGTTGGCTGTTGTTCTCAAGAAACCCTACCTCGGCACCGTCCAAAACTCTCTCTCTCTCTCTCTCTCTCTCTCTCTCTCTCTCTCTCCCCCTCACATGCAACGCAAATACCCGTGTTAATTGTTCATCATCAAACAGCCTGCGATTAAGAAATTGATGTGTGGAGAAATGTATAATATTAGAGGGAAATGATGGGGACAGAAGTTAGCACGTGGTTCCTTCAACTTGCCCACAAAAATAATTGCGAATCACCAACGGATACAGACAAACAAAGCATGGAAACGAAAAATGCTACTTGCAATTAAGAAACAGATTAATTGAGAAATAATGCATAATAAGGCTCCGTTCATTTTATGAAAAAATATGGCGTTTCTGGAAAATGTTTTCTAGAAAGCTATTTTCCAATAAAATGTCAATATTTTTTAGTATTCAGCTGAAACTTGAAAAATATTTTTTGTTGCTCAGTAAGAAAAAATTGAATTGATTTTCTTTCATGCACTCCTTTTAATAATTATTTTATTATTTTATATTTTTTAAAATCTAATATTTAATTTTTCTACCTTTTTCTTTTTCTTTTTCTTTTATTATTATTTCCTTTCATTTTTCCTTTTCCTCCTTCTTCTTATAAGGTTGGCCACCATGGCCGATGACCGACCAAAAGCAAGCTGGAGAGAGAGAGAGGAAAAATAATTAAAAATTGATTTTTTAAATGGAAAAAAGAAGATGGAAAGGTTAATAAGAGTGTGAGATCAGGGAAAGTGAGTGAGGAATTTTTTTTTTTTCCAATTTGAAAAGTTAAAAACATTTTCCTCCATTTTAGAAGACTTTATTCCTTGATTAAATTTTTTTTCTAATCAGTTCATTTTTCATGAAACAAACGCCGAAAAATCTAGAAAGCATTTTCCTGGAAGTTGTTTTTCACGAAATAAACAAAGCCTAGGAAAATAATAAAGACAACATATGACCTAGCATCCCGATCCCTTAGAATACATATCAACCCAAGCTAAGATGTAATCGGTCATTTCAGAATTGTGGACGGCGACCTCAACGTTTTTCCGTCTTTCCTCACTTGCGATGGCATGGGCACTTATTTTTCTTTTTCTTGTTTTTTCATTAACACTACAATTGTGGCTAGGAGGGAAAAATGTCAGAAGAATCTTAAACCTATTGTATTAATATCAATTTAGTACAAATATTTTATAGATGCTAAGTTAGTCATAAATCTTTTAAAGTCTTTTAGGCTAATTTTAATCGAATAGTGCCGATGTGGACATCAGCCTACATTGTATAGTTGGTGTTAATGCGAATAAATTTTAATAATATTTTAATAAAGTTTTGAATTTTTATTTTCATTTTCTTTATTTTCTTCTCTCTTTCTTTTTACTTTTGTTCTTTACCTTGCTCTAGCTAGTTGCCGAAACTCAACGATCGGCTGGAGAACCTCACTGGCCACAAGCAAGCCTCACCCTCACCCTCACCCTCACCCGCCCAACGTGAGGCCACCCTCATGGTCTTTGGTGAGGGCTCGAGCATTGCCCATGTCAGTGAGGCACCACCCTCACTAGGTATCCTGATCCCCCGAACGCGTCGCGCGCCATCCGCTCGACGAGATGCCTCGGCTAGATCTAAAAGTTCGTGTTGAGAAAGTCTGTTCCCGAGCTCCGATCAATCGTCTACTCGCCGTTTGGGTGTCGCGCGGAGGGTCGAGACGGGGGAGACAGCGTTGGGGAGGCCTCGGGTCAAGCGGCTTTCGCCGGCCATGCCTGGCTGTGCCAGATCTCGGCCGAAGTAGGGTGAGGCCGAGCTGGTTCTTGGCTGGCGACGGTGGTCGGCCGCGAACTGGCCCTCGGCCTGGGCTGGCCGAGACGTCGCCGGACTGGGCGCGTGGCCAGCCCGAGGCGAGCGGTGCCACTCGCCGCGGTCGCCCCCGTCGGGGCGAGGTTGACAGAGCGCTGCGAGAGGCTGGGAAAGGAGAGCAAGTCGGGTCTACCTGGGTACCGAGTCGGATCCGGGTCGGAGTGGACTGGGTTAAGTCTTTAGGGTTTGGTATTCGGGCTGGGATGATTTAGGCATATTGGGCTTATTCTACTTTAATGGGCCAAGCTTAGTTCATTTTGTTTTTAAAGGGTTGGGCCTTTCTCTCTAAGCCGGACTGGGCCCGCGTTTCAGGCCCATCTGGACCGCTGGTTGGCGACTCGGGTCGGTTCCAACACGGGTTTTTTTGTATATCATAATATTATTTTAATATTAAAAATTATATTTTATTAGAAATCAGAAGAATTTTATTTTTTCTAAAAAATTAGCAAAAGGCTTAAAAAATGGCTTCTGACTGTTTTTCTCTTGAAAATGCATGAAAAAGAAAAAAATCAAACCATGATGTTTAAAAATGGCTTTTAGTTAATTAACTGGTGTAATTAATTTTTCAACACTAATTTCTTTGATTGTGCAAAAGTGAACTATTTCTTTCAATATTTTACTAGGGCTTCTAGTCAATTAACTACAAATTGATTGATGGCGAACATAATCGGACTAAGTGCATTAGGGAGAGTTTGAAGATATCGTGACAACTAAGTAAGATTTTGTAAGATCATTGTCAATTATATAAAAAGCTTAAATATTTAATTATTTGCACATTAGCATTTGCAGACTATGTTCCCTTGGGAAACTGACCGAGGCATCAACCACTAGAATTGAAAAGAGCACCGAGATTTTGACGCGATGGTGGTTGCGATCATGCCTAACTCGACAAACCCATGATGCACCCTTTCTACTCTCTCCACTTCTAGTTTTTATTTTCTTTTTTTTCCTTTTCTCTCTTAAAAATGTCAATTTATTTTGAGTATAAAATTATTATTTCTTTTTTAATAATAAAAAAGACATGTTAGCTTACATCTAAGAGCTGTTTGTCACATGATTTGCCACGAAGTTCATTTGGATGGAAAAAAAAATAACGGTAGACATTCGAGTAAGAGTAATTACATTTTTTTGTGGACTTTTGAGAGTTTGGTCATTTTTGTCTTTTTGATATACATACATATGTGTGTACATTATTTTACAAACTAGGAATTTTCATGTTAGGAACCTTCTTGTCCTTAATAAAAGAAAATGAAATAGTTGCTTTTTCCTTATGAAATTTTTATTTTATTTTATTAAATGAAAGCATGGAGTAGCTGAACTTTTTAAAGCCAACTAATTCACATAAACGCACGTAAATCATAAAGATGCACATCGAGGCATCAAATAGTTTTTATAAACATTTTTATAGGAAGAAGAAGAAGGAAAATTTGAGTTAAAGGTTCCTAAAGGTTGAACAAATTTACTGCATAATCTATTCAAGATTGAATGTGGAAAAAACCATGATTTCGCGAAACGCTTCGATAATAGCTGCGACACCAGCACTCATTAGATGGGAGAAAGCTTTCCTCGAGAAAGAAGTTTTGAGGCATAATCAAGCAAAAAATATCACCGTATTGTTGCAATCGGAGCTTGTGGGTTGGCAAATTGGATATCATGAGGAGACTACCAATTAATGCTATGATCAACCTTTCAGCGACAAGAAGAAATATGGTCTCATGCTAATAGACGTTATCAAATTATTGGTTTTTATTAAAAGACAATTTAATCAACACTTAGGTCTTTGTCTGAAAAAAAAAAAAAAAACGATACTTTTCTATAGAGACCCGTAACCATCGCTTGTATTGGCAACTTTGGCAAGATGTTGAATAGCTTGCCTTGAATTATTTTCTTTAACTCAACCAAAAGATATCATTCTCTAACACAATTTCCTCAAACCCTTCCCATGTAAGAAGGACGTTTTTTGATTAATAAGCATTAATTCATATGAGCTTGACATAAGATTCCCCTTTCTCACTTACAATTTGTGGAAAGAGACTAATATTTCTTTTTTTTTTTAAGCTATGATTTGTATAAGATAAAACATAATTGTAAGAGCCGAAGCAATAATTTCTTCAAATAAAGCAGATGGAATTTTAATGAATTAAGAGCGAAGTTGTCCATCAACCAAATATTATCTATAGATATATGAACTTAAGGTAGGCCCTTAATTAAAGATTTTCACAAAACCGCCTTTAAAAATAAAAATAAACGGATACCTTATGTTTATTAGGGTTTGATCAGTTGCAGGTAATTTTACCCATTTTTGTTTCCTCTTCCCTTTTTAAGGTTTATTGGGTTTAATCAATAGAACCAGATAATTGAACAAAGAGGGCGAAAGTGAAACAAGCACTGATAACACATACCAGGAGTGGCTTCAACGTAAGGATGCAAGAGGAGCTGAGATTTCTTGGCTACTAGCTTGTCTGTGAAGATGGATGAAGAGGACCGCAGGCCAAAAGCACTCCTGATAACACTAGAATGTAAGTGGAAATATCGGCACAATGCAAAAACAAGTGGACACTTTGGGGGAAGGAAACAACAGGGAACTAAAAATTCATTTATGAAAAAAATGTAATCGAGGGAGATGTTACGGTACCTTCAGCTTCGACTTGGAATGACTAGAGGAAGAAGGGATTCTATGCTCAGATCTTGCAATGGACCAATGACACACATAATTGCCAAGAATATATTTGAACCAATACGTCTAGAGGGCCAGCGCTCGGTTGGCCATTTTTATAATGAGCACTAACTCTACTTTTTGACTTGTTCACTATAAACAGCTTGCCATTAAGAAAATGATTAGTTGGGAAATGATGAGGACACAATTCATCACTATAATTCTGCCAACTTGCCCAGATAAAACAATTGCAAAAGACCATCGGACAATGACAAACGAAACAGGACAACGACCTCAACGTCAATCTTTCTTTCTTTATTCTGGGTGGGGTGGAAAAACGCGGTATTTCTTGTTCTTTTCCTTTTATTTTCCTTGAGCATGTGCTATCACGACATAAACATAGCAAGTTGCTAAAGAGCGCTCGGCCCAATGACCACGGTCGGTTGGAGTGTCATTTGAAGTTCTCATATAACTGGTGGGCCAAATCTTGTAAAAAAAGATAATATTTTTATGTTAGAGGATAAAAATGATGTCATTTTTCAGAAAAACATGCACTTTTTTTTTCACGGACAAAAATGGCCACTATTATTTTTCCGTCTAAACTAGTCTACGTGTCAGACGGCACTAATGTTGTAAGTATTATGGCACTTTTTTATTATTAAAAAAGTAAGAAAAAACAAAGTTAATGATTTTAAACTCAAATTAAAATTATTTTTGTTAAAGACGAAAGAGAAATTAACAGAATCGGTCATCGCCATATCACTCATGTGATCTCTAAGAGCGGGTTTGTGATTGCCGCCATTCCTTTTTCTTTCATGTTTTTCCTTTCACCGAGCTACAAGAGACATGGGGAGGGCGAGCAAGACGAGACTAGACAGCCTGTCCCAAGCGACATTGCCAACCGGACACATGCTCTTTCTGCTTCTAGTTTTTTATTTTTTCTTAAGAAAAATTAATTTATTTTGAGTTCAAAACTATTAATTGTACTTTGTTTACTTTTTTAATTGAAAAAAGACGACAAGTCAGCCTACATGTAAGCGGCATTTGTCACGTTAGTTGCCACGTAGGTTCATTTGGACGTAAAAAGATAACTGTGACCCTCTATTCTTCAATTAATAAGAGTAAGAGCTTTTTCCAGAGACATTTGAATAGTGGGACCATTTTGTCCCTTTTGATAATCATGAAAGGCGGGCAAAAGAGTTAAGTGAATGAATAGTTTTAAAAATGCTCTAGAGTACTCAGGATGATAAGACGATTGGTTGCTAAATCTCTCTATATGGATCTCTCGTGATTGGTGTGTGTGCTTATGTCAGGACGAGCGAAGCAGAGATTTATATAATTTTTAATATATTTAATAAGTGTTAATTAGATTATTTATTGTGAAAAATTTAAAGATATAAGACTGAAACCCCTTCAAAACTCATTTAGGAGCTAACTGTATTTCTTACTTCAAAATTTATTCTCACCGGTTATAAAGTGATGGGAATTCTCTTCATCAACAATAAAGTGATAGGAAATACATGAAGTCCTAAAACTTCACCTATTTACATATTGTATCGTATATTTTGCAAAGATCAATTCATTGTTAACATGATAATCATATCATTCTATCAATTTTTCCAATTGATGTTATGTTTATCATACAACATTTTTGACAAGCTCCGTTTATAATAATTAAACCGTGTGTAATAAACTAAAAATGAATTGGCAGGAATACCACCCACTGTAGAATCCAAAGATACATTGTTAGTTGTCTTTGCAATTGGATCGGCTGGCCACACAAATCAAAGTGAAAATGGGCTTTCCCTGCCCCACTAAATGAAATAATCGATACTTTATGTCAAGAGTCAAGGTGTTGATAGTGGAAATTATCATCTCCTTTACTGGGCAACTTTTGCAAGGTGCTCGTAGTGGAAACCACTTTTTCTTTTGCCCCAAAGGATAAATCAATCCCTTCTCTAGATTGGCAAGAATGCCCTGCCCTGAAGACTTCAAGGATATTTGGTCTTTTGCTAAAAGACGTGTTAATCAACACTTAATTCTTTGGCCAAAAAAGAATCGACTCTCATGTTAAAGTCAAGTTGTTCGTACTGAAAATTAACTTTTGCATGTTGCTATCCTTTAAAGTCAAGATGCTGAATAGTTATGTTTTGAAAATAATGGATTGATTGAGAATTTTTGCTAAAGCGGTGCTGTGTTTGAATTTCTGTGGCAATATCTCGGAAGAAGCTTGGATGACCTCTGCTTGAGGCGTGTGTCACGGGCTGATCTGGAACACATGCGTCTTTTAATAAGTTGATGGAAAAAATCAATGTCGGATTCGGTTCTCAGTCATTATGAAAGGGAAGAGTTAAGCAATTCATAGGAGCGTGAGATTTACATTTGGCCTTGAATTCATAATAGGAAAATTACCAACAAAATCCTAAACCTACAATATTTTCCTCAACTCAATTATAAACATTTTAATTTGATCAGTTTGTTCGAAATCTTTTGACCACGTGCAAAATTAGTCATTTTGACCGAGAACCGCTGACATGGCAGACTAGTTAATTATGGCCGTCCTACATGATATGGCTAGTGTTGGCGTAAATAATTTTTGCAATTTTTATTATTTTTTTCTTTTTTAATAGGAGGAATGAATACTGGAGTTAGGTGGGTTCTTCTTGTCTAATCTTTTATTTTTCTTCTCACTTAGCTTCACATGAATTTGCACTTTGTTGAGTCTCCACTTCGTGTACTTTGTGAGCGAGGTAAGGAACCTCCGAGCGATCCATTGCTCTTGACGCAATTTGTTTTTTTTTTTTTGGGCACATGATTAGATAATTTTAATAAATATGGATCAAAATTTAAGTTTGTCTTTTGATGGTCTTTTTAATTTTCTCGCAAATGACAACTTTACAAATCCTACTTGGATAAATATCATAAAATTTGTTCCTGATTTTGTGCATGTGATAAGAAAATTGATTTCTCACTAAAAGATTAGGAGATGCATCTATGATCATGCCCGTTCCTTATTTCATGATAGACAACATAAGTGCAGTGAGGTACTACTTATCGAGATAACTTGAGTTTATAGACGATTCGCTATGATTTGGATGATATTACATAGAGCTCAATCATGCTTACTAAAATCTCTTGTTCATGAAGAAGATAAGCATTTCATTTCTTTTTTAGTTAAACGAGTTGGCAAAGATGGTTGGCAAAGCTTAGTGATGATGATCCCATAAAAATTTATTCAAGAGGATCTGACATTATCGTATTTAGTGTGCTTTTCTTTTTGTCGGCCATTACGTTTGTCTACAGTAATTTGCATTATTGTCCTTTTTCTATCGATCAAATAGTGCTCATGAATATAGACAATTGGCCGCGATGGTTGGCAAAGCTTGGCGATGTTGATCCCAAAAATATGACTAGAGGGTTTGACATTATTGTAATTAGTGTGCTTTTATATTTGTCGGCCATTACTTGTGACCACAATGACTTGCATTATTGTCCTTTTTATGTCAATTAGAAACTTTATAAAGCCAAAGATTCTCATGATATAGGTTAATGATGTCCGATATTAAAGGCATACTTGTCTCGCACTATCATTAGTCCTTACCATAACTCGAGAAAATGACACTATAAGTATTATAACTTTTGTACAACGTTTACTTGAGAGTCATGACATTTTTATTTTGATCACTTAAGTGTTATAATTTATTTACACATGGCCATCACTTAAGTGACATAACATTTTTTTTTTCTGATTATTTGAGTGACCGTTTTTAAATTTTTTTGTCACTAAAGTAGTCAATTGAAATATACGGCATTCAAGAGAACGTTTTTTTAATAAGTTATGATACTTAAATGTTCGGAAAAAAAAATTATGGTACTGAAGTAAGTATCATACGAAAATTATAATACTTGTGATATCCTTATCTCTCATCATCCAGAGCTAGCTTTGTCAATGTCAAACTAAGATTATAATTCTACATATAATAACACTTTAGTGCTACAAGGAAGGATTCACCAACATCAGGGCCAAAGTGAAAAAGAGGAACTATTGAAGGGAAAAAGATTATGAATCGGAAACCTACAACAGAGAGCACTGATTTGATGATTTTCGAAGATACAGAGAAGCTACCGACGATGCACCGGGGGGCGGGGGGTTGTGGGGGTGTTCAGAGGAGTGAGAGAGTGAGAGATAAGTGAGAGATTGGTCGCTGGGGTTGTAATCGGGGTTGTAATCAGGGTTGAGAGATTGATCGATGGCTTCCCCGCCCTTGTCTAGGCAAGGCTTGCATGCGATGTCGATGGGGATCACCAACACCACTCATGTGATAGCTATAAGTGAGATTGTGATTGTGTCCATTATTTTTCTTTTAAGTTTTTCTTTTGCCGAGTGCTAAGAGAGATGGTGAGGCCGAGCAAAATAAGACTAGAGACCCTGTCTCAAGCCACATTGCCAACGGCGCTTTCTTATCATAAAGTGTCGTTCGTAGTTGCCAGGCAAGCTCATTTGGACGTAAAAATGACGGTGGCTATTGGGCCCCTCAATTAAGAGAACGTGCTTGTTTTAGGACATTTGAAAGGTGGGAACATTTTTGTCCCTCCAGCGTATATACATGCTATTTTTATGAGGTTAATACAATATTTTAGAGCCTCTGAGGGAATCTTTCTTGTCCTAAATAAATTAAAATGAAAATTCTGACTTTTATTTATCGAATTTCTTTTTATTGGCATAGCAGAATTTTTAAAGTTGATTAACCCACATGACATGCAATTGCTGAATTTATGTATATCAGGACTTATCAAATAAGTTTTGAAGGCGTTTTTGTGTGAAGAGAAATAGCAAAGTTAATGTTCATGTTTCCAAAAAGTTCAATATATCCATAGCGTAATCTATTAGGGATTGAATGTGGAGAAAATCTTCATTTCTTTCTTGAAACACCTTTGAAAGTATATGCAATACTAGTACTTGTTAGGTTGGAGAAAGATTTCTTCAAGAAAGAGAGTTACAAAGCATAACCAAGTCAAAGAATCACGTTATCTTTGCAATTGGAACTTGTAGGAGGGCAAATTGGAGAGTAAAGCAAACTTTCAAACCAATTAATGCTATGGCCAACCTCCAGTGATCGAAGAAATATGGTGTCAAATTGGTCTTTTGCTAATAGACATTTTCAAATACTTGGTCTTGTTGCTAAAAGACATTTTAATCAACACTTAGGTCCTCAGCCAAAAAAGAATTGATACTCATGTTAGAGTGAAGGTGTTCATACTAGAAATCAATTTTTAATCGATGCTATTCTTTAAAAGCCAAGTAATCATCTCCTTTACTGGCAACTTTTGGAAGTGGTTGAGTAGTATGCTTCAAATTATTTTCTTCAACTCAACCAAAAGGCATTGTTCTCTTATGACCTTACTTTGTGGTAATTTAGGTGGGGTTTAATCCTACAAACTAAGACAAGTTTTGATTAACAAACAATAATTCACATGAACATGCCATAAGATTCTCCTTTCTCGCTTACAAGTGTGTGGAAAGAGATTGATTTTGGCTATTTTTTCGATTTTTTCTAAAAAAATTTGGCAAAGTTTTATGACATGGCCCCACATATTTCTAACTTACATCGAATCAATTCAGACGGGTCTAATGGAAGGATTTGATGTTGCGCACCTCTTTTCCATAAGAGAAAAGAACACATTTAGAGGTGATGTGATGACGAAGACCAATGGTCCTCAATCGGTTTGGGTGCTCTTAAATCCTTACTTAGCGCGACGTTGGGATTTTCATTTTAGTTCGATTAACCCTATGAGAATTCTATATGAGGAATCACTATTAGCTTATTAAAGTTAGCTAAAAATCAAGTGGGGTATGAGAATATACCCACTTCCTATGCAACCAAATATCTAAGTTTAGGGGATTGATTACATTATTTATCTAATTAGTGTCATTTCGATACTTAAACTCCATCATTTGTCAACCAAGGTGTCCATGCAATCTTTTTACCAAATTATGACTCCTAAAGTTATTGTTTGCTAAGTGTCCATGCAATGATTTTGTGTTTATGATGTTCCTAACATGAATCTAACCACTTAACTAAAAATGAATTACAGCAGAAAAAAAAATGGTATAAGGGCAATCATAACAAACACATTAAAAATAATAATGAAGGACGAATAAAAAATATAGTGCAGTAAAATAACTCAATATTAATTAGGTAAAAAATATTACATGGCCTTGCTATTAAACCCCATGACAACAACCCCATGAGCTTAGTTCAAATTGAGTTCAATTTATTTTCTAAATGATCAACCTTCTAAGAGTAAACAAAATCAAAGGTGTCCACTAAAACATTAAACCAAGCGTATACTTACTAAATGAGACTAAACTAATTCTAATTTAATTCTAATACCAAAATCTAACAAATTTTCCATTTCTTATTTTCAAGATTTTTAATATTTTTTTTATTATTATTTCCGTTTCCTTCTCTTATTCTCGATCCCTCATGTGAATCAAATCTTCACTGAGATACTCCATGAATTTCAGCATTACCTCAACCAAAGCAATTGGCAACAAACATGCCCAATGACTAAGAAATCATCGACATACAAACACCGCATCACGGCTAATTAGAACAACATTTGGATGGGGCTTCAAATGAATTCAGTCTACACCGAAAAGGGAATGACCAGCAAAGGAGTAGTGATGACAGCCCATATCCAGCACGTTCAAGGCACAACAACATGGTTATCTGTTGAAAAATTATCATTAATTCACCATAACAGTCTCCAAAGTCATCATACTTGTTCATAAAATAAAAATGACATCACGATGAATCGAAATTGAGCTTCAATTAGATAAGTCAGCAAATCCAAGTTTCATTCCAGCATGATCAAACGTGACAATGGTTCTATTTCTTTGAAAATTGACATGTATTCTCAACACTCATTCATTGCCCACTCATATTATGAAGTATATGCAAGTGTCAGCTATATGAATAAACGTCAAGGTTGCAAAACAGAACACAAAACACACTCCGATATGAATTAATATCAAATCAAATCAAATCAAATCTTCGGTTTAATCCCTGCCTTCGATTAATTGAATGAGTTTCTGTATCCATAAAAATGCTGAGGTAGGAGATCATATTGATATAGCTACATCACTTGCCAGAGGGGGTTTTGGTAGGAGGACTGAAGAAAAGCAAATGTTAAGCAAAACCTACTAAAAACTTGGTTTCACAAATCCCTAGACATCAATTCCCCAAAGAACAGTAGCTACTACAAAATTTTTCTTTTTGGGAATTAAAATATTCAGGACCTCAAGCTTTCCGAATACGATTACAACATAATACCAACTCAGGATAGCAAGGGACGACCAAAAACAGAGATAAAAGGCAAAGGAGGATTCACTTGTACTGAATTGATCTTTCCTTACCAAATTTACATGAATATCACCCGTACTCGAACCTTTCAAGCTGAGAGCAATGCGGATGCGGAAAGAACAGGAGCTTCGCCAGTTGCTGCTGTACAACCTCGGCTTAGTGCTCGCAGGGCCTCGAAATAGAGCAATAACAAAGATGTGAATAGCGGACAGAAAAGAAGAAACACATGTAATGAAGACAACTAAATGCAGAGAGAAGGATAGAGAGTCCATAGTTATGATTGTGGCCTTAGCCAAGCTTCTATTCCGAGAGACAAGCTCTCGCTCGATCACCAGTGCAAAGATTGAGGTCGCCACCATCGTATGCCGGCCACACCACATACACAGCAATGACACGCCAGAGCAATACCAAATATGGATAAGGGAAAATGAGATATAATAGAGAAATCTGAGCATATAAGCAGCGGTTCCGACTTTGAACTCTGTTCGTATAGAAGACTCAACTCAAACCAGAGAAATCAAGACGCAAATTCCAACATGGGAATCATAACACCAATTCAATAAAAAGTGAGCATCGTATTCCCACTAAATCAGTCACAATGAGGTTTCAATAAGTCAAGAATGAGTTGAGTTGATGTATTACGACTTTCGGCTCAATGATTTAATAGAAACACATCCGGATCTGGTTCGAGCATTTCATCAAACATGTGATATGCATCTCGATCAAGGAGTTTGTACGCGAATATGAATGGACGATTCACTTTTAGACCATCACAACAACATCGGAGCAAGCTTAAATCCTTAATAGAACCTCAATCGTGGCCGATTTTCACACAAACAGTAACAATTTTACCTTGATGATGTGCGATTGCAGTCGCGATCAGCTATTGAACTTACAAGGAGGAGTCCTGGACGTGTCGCCCATGATGATCGGACCTGACAAAGGAGGATTAAGTGAGTGCAAGGCACTTCGAGATCTCCGAACAACAAACAGACCAGAGCAGGGAGATGCGATCGGTGAAGCTCGGGAGCGGCTTCGATCGGCCGTGACTTCGGCATCTTTCTGTCAATACTCCGTTTCATCTCTCCGACCTGGCTAAGCTCAAAGCGACCAGAGGTGGAGGCGCCTCGGTCGATGGAGATTCGACTTCCTCTCCGGCGAAAAGGACTGGTAGTGGTGGTGATAGACCTGGTGCGCGGTGGTGTAGCTTCGACTGGATTTCGGGAGCGATCGGTCGCAGGAATAGAAGAGCCAGGAAAGATGATCTGAACCGCAGCAGATTTTTTCAGAAGCTCGCCGGACGAATTCCCCGTGAAATTGAATTGACATTCGAACTTCAGTGATCTTGGTCCAGAGCAATCTGAGCAACTTTTTTTTATTAATTTATTCTTCATTTGATTTTTTATATCCCCTTCTTCTTCTTCTTTTCACGAGAATCGCAATTTGCCGGCAAAAATCTGGCTTTGCATCCATTTAATAAGTCTTAAGCGTTGGTTGTATTTTTTGAAAATTTCAGTACTCAATTGTATTTTCACGATAAGTTTTAAAACTTATAACGCGCATATCCCAACAAATTCCATTGCTATTTGGATGGCAGAAGCCGAATTTATTATTTCGGGTAGTTACCATGCTCAAGTTTCATGGCTTAAAGCATCAATTGTGTGATTATGGAATAATTGTAATAAGAGAAAAATGCGCTCATTAGGTTCGATAACAGTAGTGCTACTGGCTTGTCTAAAAATCCAATTCAACCTTCTCACGCTAGGCATATCAGTATCTCGTGGTTGAGTTTGCGGACACTAGTAATTATTAGTGGATAGTATTATCAAGCCCTTGAGTAAAATAAAAATGACGAATTTTGAATGATTTAGGCTAATTTTGGTTGTCTACATATTCATCACCCGCTCCATATTACGTAGGATTTCTTTAAAATCAAAGCCAGAAAACACTTCCTTTTGATTTCAATCTTCCTCACTAGAATCCTCTCTTTCCTCGGAGTATTCAAATCCAATACAGTTTTGCGATGGTTTGAATGGTTGCGGTGGGTTGAGTTTCTATTTTCTAAAAATTGCGGAGATTCATCCGAATGCTATCAAGTGTTATATTATATGTGGATGGGACTCTCATTATCCTTCAAGAATCGATCTTGGATGATGTTTTCTCTTATAATCCTTAGGACGATTCGAGGATATTAACACTAGAAATGACGTATATACTAAAAGAGAGAGGCAATTAGTTCATGATCTTAATGTTTGACATTTGGATGTCATTATCGTGTTATTCTACGTACGATTGTGATATATTATTTCTTTCTCCCCGTTTCTTTATTGAGTGCACATATTAAGTGAAAACAATGCCACATTTGACATTTATGATAAATAGAAGAATTAATGATTCTTAAAAGAGGAGATAATGCTTTAATTGGCAATGATTGGCCTCGGTATATTTGGGATGGTATTGTCACTTCTTCAATGTTTGGGAAAAGAAGGAAACGGAGAAAAAGATAGTTTGGGTGGAAAATTCGGAAACATTTAAAATTTTTCTAGAAAAATAATACGCCCGAAAATTTTGTTTTAATTTTCCTCACCCCCTCATCTCAAACATTTGCAAGAGATGGAACTACTGTAAATCCAATTCTGTTTTGGGCCTATTTGGTCCTATGAGTTATCTGTACTAAAATCTTAATTTGGGCTTGAAATTAGACATTACTTGTGGGCCTATAGCTTTTGGGCCCAGCCTGACAGTCACAACTTGTAAATTTTAATCTTCATATTTGATATCTCTCTCCCCTCCCCCTCCCCCTCTCTAAGTTTAACTTTCAACCTTATTTTTTTGTCTCTTCAACTGGAGGGGAGGGATTTGACCTAGATCTCTCCCTCCCCTCCCTAATTTTCCTTGATCTCCTCTTATTTTCTTTCCTTACTCTTCCAGTCTAATTTTAGATCTAGGAGCTTTTCTCTCTGCTTTAATTATAGATTTAGGCGTTTTGATGAATAAGTGCTCCATCTTTAGTTTTAATGATGTTCACAGTAATGTTGGTGCTCGTTTAATGTGTTTTTGTCAAAAGCTTTGGGAGCTCGCGCTTGCTAAAGAGCTCACTCTCCCAAGTGACAGATCTAAGCTTGTTCAACATATTTATGTTTATCTCCGTATGGTGATGGTGTTGGGGACGCTGAATTTAAGCACACATTGCCAAAAGGCAAAGTCGTGACTACAGTTGGAGGTCTTGGCGTGTGCTCATCATTAATAATGATGTGCGATTCGATGATCGGCCATTGATCTTTTCGCTTGGATGCAGTCTCAAATCTATTCGTGAAGGACGGGCATATGATGATCTCTGCGAATCATACTCTGATGATGTACTTTAATTTTTGGTTTTTGATTTGTTTTGGAGTTTTACGAGTTTGCCTTGTTATAGTGACTTTTGAGATTTTCGATGGATTCTGTCATATATTATTTTGGCAATGAATGCAAGTTTCTTTTAATAAAAAAAAAATCTTCATATTTGTGGTTATCACTTCCATTCATTCAATTTATCAATGATTTTCAACCAACTTAATTGTGAAATAGATACCGACCAAAAAAAAAAATTGAAATAGATCCTTGAAAATGAAAAAAAAAATGTGTGTACTCAATTCATTAACCTTTTTTTCTCTTTTATCTTGTTAAAGTTTGGCACAGTTGGACAGGACATTAGGCAATTTACAAATTATAACCTAAAGGTCACCTATTCAAATACAACAAAAAAACATGCAAACCCTTTTAAGTCCATGGCCACCCACGCATAAGCAAAAGGCGTGGATAGTTGATAAGTCCATATTTAGAATAGTCTATAGTTCTATCAAGAGGGGAAAAAAACGTGGATTATAATAGACTTGAAACATAAGTAGTGTGTACTAGATAACTTTTTCGATGGGCTGTACTCATAAAAAAAGGCACAAGAAAATCACAATCAAATGTTTTCTATATATATATGATCCTACTAGGAAATCCCCTTCTTGAAATTTTGTCAGTGTTCAGAAATTTGGTTATACAATTCCTCAAGAAGTGGTAGAAGAGTGCATCGTATTGTCCTAAATATAATGATGACTTGTAGATTTTTAAATTTCCTTAAATTGTTGCTTTAGAGACGCGAGGACATGCAGGCCAGGTGATTATCTTCATTTTGTAGAATGAATTTAAGGTTCTCGTATTATATTTTGATCTCGTCTTTTTAAACAAGTGTTGACAGAAACTTTTCATGCCAAAATAGATCTTATCAATAAATTTTAGTGTTGTAGCCAATGCGCGGTCGTAGCATCAAAAGGACCATTAGGTGCTATTTAATGGCAATATGTGGCAGCAATTCTCGGCGTTCTCCGGTGATACATATCATCTCATCATTTGTGTTCATTTGCTTCCATTTTTTTTTTTAAATTGTGAAATATTTATTAATAACATTATATTGCAAACTTTGCCATACATTGATCGTATTGAATTTTAGAGCTATTTCTTGCGTAAAGAGGACATTTGACATAAGTACGAATTATCGTGACTTTCTCGAGGGTGATATTAGATACGTCCGAGGAAATTTGATGGATTGCTAAACGGAGAATGGTTCCTCTAAGTAAATGGGGCCTTCACCTAGCACAAGAAAGCCTTTCAAGCCTTATCAATCATAACTTAGTTTTTCCAATTAATTATTCATTTAAGATCAGGCTAAAGGGTTACTACCAACCTATTATGAGCTAGTTAGAAGCTCTGATAAGATGCCAGAGCCTACGAATTAAAGACTTACATGTCTTGGAACTTGAGTACACTAAATTAATATAATGCCATTTCAGTACATTACATAAAAAAGTTAGCATGTGCTCTCTTTAATTTTTGTTTTCCTAAATTCTCGGGGTGAGTACATTAAATGTGCCGAAAGTAACGTACGACGTTCACTTGGTACTAAAAGTTTTCGCTTGCTCACTTTTTTTATTTAATAAAATTGTCGCCCCTCCTCCCTCCTCTGTCTCTTTTCATTTTCATTTTATTCCTTTCTTTCACGCTTCCCTCTCCTCCGCGACCATCTTCTTTCCGACCGGACCAATAACGCGAGCAAATTCAAGTGGTAAGAGGAACTCAAAACTCAACCAAAGCTCCGGTACCGCTTCCGGTCGTGTTCAATCATCGCACGGCCATCACTGTGACCGGGGCCGCCACCACCCTTCAATCTCGCCGGCCAAGAGTCAGTTGCTTGCGGAAACACGACGCGCTAAAGGAACGTCGAAACAAGAACGTAAGAAGCGAAAGAACAGCTGCGTGGATCTATCAAAACGCATTTCACCAACCACGAACGCCCAAAATGGACGAAGGACGGAGAACAAGCGCGCCCACTTCAGTTAGGCGTTTCGTCGAACAGGTAAGTCGCATTAACTAAAGAGGGGGAAAACGAACCAACAGAGCCCCGACTCTCGCCGAAGCTAACAACAATCGGCAAGCAACAACCCAAGAGCCGCAGCATACACACGAAGGGAGCCGGAAATCATGCGCGCTGGACAAACGGCAAAATTCGCGATGCGGCAAAACAGGGCACGAAACAGGGGAGGTTCGGCCGAGGGTCCCTACCCGGCTCACGGCATCGGACGGCGGACGAGCCCGAAGATCTGGGTACGTCCGTCCGCCTCGCGCCCCCCCGAGCCGAGATTCTTGGGAAGCCGACCCCAAGTCGACACAACCAAAAGAATCGGAACTCAACCTACCGTGGGTTTGTTTCGGGAAGTGGGGTAACGTCAATGGATCGTCGGCCAGGTTTCAAGTGTATTTGTCACCGGAGAACACTCGCTCTCAGCCTCGCTCTCGGTTCTCTCTCTCAGATCTCACTCTCCGCCCTTGGTTCTCTAATATTATCCCGGCCTCGCTCTCTGGAACACCCCCGATTTCTCTCTCCTCCACCTCCACCTCCACCTCCACCTCACATCTCATCTCTAATTTATATTTTTTTAATCGAGTTAGTCCTTTTGTTAAAATTGCAAGGATGCTGACGTATCATCCATTAATGTCACATTTAGGTTGATCGGATGAACTAAAGATGAGATGGAACTCTCTTGTTGACTAAGATAAATTTATTAGGAAATTAAAGAAAAATCATAAGCACTAAGTGAGAGAGAAGCTACACCTGTGATGAAAATTTAACAATTTTAAAATATAAGTTATCATTAGAAGTATAGTTATGAGAAGGGAAGAAAATACAGAGAAAGTGGAAACAACAAATAAGGCAAATGTACAGGTAAGCTCGGGGAAGTAACTAGGAAGAGCTCATGTTGCACACTGTAGCATTCGTCTTTGAAGTTGGAAGTCGCAAAAGACGTGGAATAATTGGACTTATGTTGGTGGTTCTTGTACGTATAGGAGGGAATGGTTATTCTTAATATTTGGTTTATAAATACCACTGTTTTTGGGATTGTAAAGCTCTCTCTTTCCCTATAATCTATGTTTATATTTATTTTTTAGTGCACCATTTTATTTTCCTTGAAATTTGCCCTTTCAATGCAATTTACATTTTCCTTGCAATTCTTTCTTATCTTTACTTGCACTTAGCTCCACATTAATTTGCACTCAGTTGAATCCCCACTTGGTGCACTTTGGGAGCAAGGTATGTAACTGTGAAACGATCTCGGTTTTTCTTGGCGCTATTCTTTTATTGCTTTAATAAATATTGATCAAAATTTTGGATGTCTTCGGTTAAAATCAATTGTCTCCTTTAATTTTCTCTCAAATGTCATCAATATTGAGAAATAACTCTACAAATCTCACTTGGATAGATATCGTTAACTTTGTACCTTATTTTTAACGTGTGCTAAGAGAATTAATTACTCAAAAAAGAAAAAGAAAAAAGAGATGTGCTTGCAACCATGTGCATCCCTTGTTTTGTGATGAGCAACTTTAACCGCTGTCTCCAAGTCGGGTAGGGAGCCCCTCGCGATTGTACGCCCCTCCCGTGAACCTTTTTCTGCCTTGCCCGGTTTTGGCCAACCTGTGAAACCGAGGCTTGACATTTTCTAGTTTGTCTGCGGATTTGATTTCAACCAGCCTTTATCTGTCCTTTTTGAACTTTTTTTTTTTATCGGTTCTCTCAAGTTCGGACGTGAGTTCGAGTTCTAAAGATGGTCAGTGTCTTCTTCTCGATCCGGGGTCACCACATGTTTGATAATAGGTCCAACCGTCCAAGACAGCCCGTGCACATGCGTTGCCAATTTCCATTCGTTCTTAAGTGCGTATAAGCAGATTTCACATCATCACAAACTGCTTGTCACTCGTCAAGCGGTATTTCCATCGTTAAACTAGGTGGGAGCATAAGAGTTTCTTTGCGTTTTTATTCCTCTATTTTTGCGCGTGGGGAATCGGTTGAAGTCTACGGCCGAAACGTCAATCTCTTGGGTCATGCGCTTTGGCTTGCTTTCCTCATCTCTGCTCTATTCAGTCTTTTATCTTGCGATTGTGAATGTGGAATGTGTATTGGAAGATAATGGTGATTGGTAGTGACCCGAAGAGGGTGATGTGGTTGGTGATGTCTCATGGGCGGATATTCGTCCAGTGGCTGGCCATGGCCTTAGCATGGTGGCGGCGGCAACGACGCGGGTCTGCTGGCATATGTAGGCTATCAAGTGTGATGTTTAAGTCACTCTCGATTTGAAGTCTGAGAGCGTTGATGGTTGAGCCGCGCTTGTTCTGGAGTTGACGTTTAGCTTTGGGAATGAACTATGCAGCAGGAGATAAAAACGTCAGTAATATGTTGGGGATTCGAAGTGGGAAGACTAGGCTAGAAAGAAATGGGCTTGGTGATTTTCTATTTGAATGGGCCGATTAATGTCCATGGCCCAGAAAGGAGAGCCTACGTCAGCCCATATTCGGACCAGGCCCCGGGGGCCCGCCCAAGTTCCTATTTCATATATCATAAAATTAATTAAAAATTTCAAAAAAAAGTTCAAAAAAATAAAGAAAAAGCTTTAAAAATAAGTATTTTTTTAGTAGTTTTCTCTCAAAATGTGTGAAAATCCTTGATAAAAAATTGTGCTCAAAATTGAACAAGTTCTTATAGCTTCACCATAGGATTTAAATGTTTTTAGAGACAAATGCTATCGTCATTTGCACATTTTCATTTAAACTATTATGTGATTGTGCACTTTTGATATGTTAATTTGGTTTCCCTAGTTAGAAATGGTATTATTTCTTATTTCTTAGCATTAGATTTTCTTTGCCTTGCAACTTATTTAATGTTTTCCTAGTTGTTGGTTGTTATTTTAATGATCGCACCATTGCATGATCATCTTATATGTAGATAAGTTTAAAATCAATACAAACAACCCGACAAACATCCTATTTAAATGAACAAGAGTAAGTATCAAAATAGCACTAGTTAATTAATTAGTGTAATCAAGTCCTTAACTCTAGATTCTCTAATTGCGTAGGAAGTGAGGTATACTTTTATGTCTCACTTGGCTTTTAGCTGGTTTCAATAGACTAGTGCCAACTCATCATTAAAAAATTATTATAGCTTCAATTTGAAACTAGAATTAAATATCTCAACGTTGCGTGAGGTATGGGTTTGGAAGAGTCCACACCTAAACGAGGGCTATAAGCCCGCTCTTTAGTAAATACCCCTAAACTTATGTCTTTTCCACTCTAGACAAAAAAGGTAGGTCGCGACACTCTTAGTGCTATTTCTTTTTCTTTTTTTTTTGCTTTAATAAATATTGATCAAAATTTTGGATGTCTTTTGTTAAAATAAATTGTCCCCATCAATTTCCTCTCAAATGTCCGTTAATATTGGGAGATAACTTTACAAATCTCACTTGGATAAATATGATTAATTTTGTACTTGATTTTGAATGTGTGCTAAGAAAATTTATTAATAAAAAAAGGGGAGATGTGTATGCAACTGTTCACATCCCTTGTTTTGTGATGGATAAAACAAGTATAGAATTGGTGCTACTTATTGAGATAACTGAGGTTATTGACGATTTGCTATGATCAGGATGAGTTTCCCTAGAGCTCAACAATGCTTACTATATTCTCTTGTTCATGAAGAAGTAAGAAGTTTATTTTCTTTCAAGTTTTAAATAGTAACCAAATACCTAGTGTTCTTTATTCAGAATATAGAGGATGATGCCTTGATCTAGAAAAGGATAACATAATGTATTAAACAAAAATAATCAAGCTGAAAGTTGAGATATAATTTTCAACATCTGATTGATCATCAGGTATTACAAGAGGTTGAGAGGTAAATGGAGCCACAATAAGTTAGGCTGGAATTGGTTAGATAATGTGGTCATGTGTAGTTTCATGTGCTAAGCATAATAAGATACATTATTTGCACGTAGGTGATCCATTATTTGTAATCTATTGACCAAAGGCATGGTCCAATAAAGTTTCCTACAATTAGGGATGTACCAAAGTATAGCCTTTTACATAAATTATGGTAAATTTTATTTTTTCTCTTTTGTTATCAAATTGAGGAAGTTCAGTTAGTGCTTGTTTGCAAGGACTCTCCTATGTCTCTCTCCTTCCACATGTTTAAAATGCATATTCTTTATGGATCCTCTCGCTCAGTGAAAGGATGATGTGGGTTAAAAGTAACGATGCCAATTCTCCATCGTTATAATCTTCATATATACTTACACTTTACTTCGAATAATTTTAATAAATTAAGTACGAGGTCATCCATTAAAGAATTTTGATGAATAGATATATGAACCAAAGGTGACGGCTTTAAATTAAATATTTTCGTATACCCACCTTTCAAGAAACAAGATGACTTTTAGTCAGCTATTCCGAGTTTGATTGGGGGCAACGTTTCAAAAATGGTACCAGAGGTTGAACCGGACTATGGGCAGTATGCGATTCTACTTGTTCAATTGACCCAACTATTTATACCAATCATTTTGAATATAAAGAAAGAAGTGAGAAATATAAGCAATTTTTGAAATGATGATTTTGAAAATGTTATGAGAGAACTCATGTAATATTTTGCATGCTTCATACTATTTTAGGAGTTTTGCAATGAGTAAAAATCAATTTTTTCCAATCACATGCTAATGTTCCAAGATCACCCTATTATTTTCAAGTCGCAAACTAGGCTACCAACAAGAATATATTAGACATGATGTCATGCAATGGAAAGAGACTGCGCCTTGTTTTCTTTTTTAATTTATTTTTCCATTGACCGTGCTATTGCGACTTAGACATAGCCAGGATACTAACAACGAGCGTTGGGGCCAGTGGCCATGGCGGGTTGGGGAGTCATTTGAAATTCATACATAACTGGTGTTGTGGGGGTCGATTACAGGGGCACGAGTTGAGCTTGCCATCGTCTACGGTAGCTTTGTAATCAAGGTTGAGAGTTCCGTCGCCATAAGGCTTGCAAGGGATCTTGATGATGATCACCACCACTGCTTATTTTATTGCGAGCGAGTCCATGATAATGGCCATTCCTCTTCATTTATGATTTTCTTTTGCCGAGTGATAAGAGAGATGGCGAGGCCGAGCAAGACAACACCAGACACCCTATCCCAAGCAAAAAACATGCGAATATTGAGAAAGATGAGCTCTAAGTTTGTTGTCGAAATTAATTTATCTAGCATGTTATTATCAACACTTAGGTCTTTGGCCAAAAGAGATCGGTAGTATGTTAGCTTGAAGATGTTCATCGTGGAAATTTACATGAACTTATCTAGCATGTTATAATCAACACTTGGGTCTTTGGCCAAAACATATCAGTAGTATGTTAGATTCAAGATGTTCATTGTGGAAATTTATATGATGCTACTTTTTAGGACCTATATAATCATCTCCTTTACTGGCAACTTTTGAAAGATGCATGTGCAAAATGATCAAAGGCCTTTTTAGAATGAATAGTATTAAACTATTTAGGAATGACATACACCTTTTCATAGCCTTGATGAGAAGCTGGTAAAGTAAAGTTTTCCCTGTTTCTTTCTCTGTGAAGTTCCCCAAGTCTGCTATGGACTTACTGAATTTTACCGTAATAAACGACAAGCAAATTAACACACAAAAGCCCATGTTCTACAAAATGCATGAGAAAAGGCATTTACCCTCTATGTGCATGGTTCTCGCTAGTATTGAAGTCGAAGCACTCAATGACTAATGGATTCTCCGGCAAAAGTTTTACAGTATGTCGATTCACTAGTGCCTCCAGGAACATAGTAGACAACATGATGACGACTTCAAGGAAATACAAAGAGAACCCCCAGTACTTTATATAAAGCAATCAAAAGATATGGCAAGAAAAAATATCAAATAGGACATTTGATGAGAGATTTTGGACAGTTCACACTTTTAGAAAACAGATCTTTGTTTTCCAAACTAGGAACAGTGAAATATTATTTCAATAGCATTCCTGGAAGCAACAGATTCCTCATCATCAGTGAGTAACCAAGTTTCTCAACCCTACTTGTGCATTCTTATTAAGAAGCAGCAAGGTCAAACTCTGACTTTTCTTTGTGACTATCTGCAGAAAATGGAAAGGAGAAGATGCTATGGACAAGATCTTGATGGATTACCCTTTTATTTCACTGAACCCAAATGCATGGAAAATGACACGTTCATAGTGTGATCCAGGAGTAAATAACACTTTACTGCGCAATCTTGTATTGATTATGTTAAATTCTGGAGATTTGACTAGTTAAGAGATATGCAGTACTATAAGTGCAAACATGTCATGGAAATGAATATGGTGCTTTTAAGTTTGTGAACTATTTGATGTATTTCATAAACTCATTTGAAACAATTGAATAGTCAAATTCCTAAGAACTCATATTATTTTTTCACAGCTAATAGAGAATATTACTTCCTAATCCATTAAAAAAACAATTGAATAGTTCATTTTGGCGCATATGGAAAGAGCTATGAGGATGAAGCACAAAAAAAAACAATGAATACAACTAAAACTACAATAAGAGGAAAAGAACAGAATTCAAACATTATTTGATAATAGCAACTAGCAAGTGAGCCTTTCTTCTTCATACTAGCCTTCCGATTAACACATGAAATTGCAGTAGGCTTCACACCTGAGTGGTACTTAGATAATATGCTTTTGCAGTAAATGCATCTAAAATAGGTGAATCATGAAGCAATAGATCACCTTCAATCAACTAGATTACTTTTCTGACATGTCAATATTGGACTCTACCTGTGAGTATATTGGATTTTGGACATCTCTCTTTTTCCTCATATATTGCTCATCCTCCAAGGGAGAGGATCGAGCAAAATGAGGATGCCACCATGATTCGAGAATCTCGGAAAGCTCAGGCGAGTGTTTTATAAAAGTATTCTACAGAAAACTGGATCCAAGGCATTTTTCTCTCTCTTTGATGGTTTGACGATATTCTGACTTGAACTCATTGCAAATTATAGAGATTCTCACATCAGCTAGGCAATAACTATTGTTTTGGTAAAGACACAGGGATATTAGAATGACATCAAATCTGCAGAAAAAGTTTTTCTTAGTTTCCTCCAAAGTAAATCGGCAAGAATTAACACTCAAAAAGCAGCAGATCACACAAATTCACTTTTCCATGAGGCCTAATCTTTGTGTCCAAGATAGTCAAACTTAGAAGCAGAAGAAAAAGAATTGACTAAACACCACTTTCATATTTAGTTTCACATCTTCCACAAGAATACAATGACCAAAGTAAATTGATTTTTTATCATCAAGTCACTGAGGCAGGCAAAGTAATATCTATGTATCTCTATGTTATGAACTGAAGCAAAACAACTGACAAGTCGACAACTAAATTAACTTAAGTTATGATACTTTGAGTAGGATATTACTTGCCAATCCAGGTGATGATAGTACTTCGCACTATCAAGAGCCGTGGACCTAATTTTGTAACTAAGTGTCTGCTAAAAGAAGATTGGATGAAATTAATCATTGTGGCATGGACATCCATAATGTTTGAAAAGCAAGAGTCAATATCGAAACCATGTAAAATTAGAGAAAGATATATGAAGCTATCATAGCCATGGGAATGCTCATCCAAGAATCCAGAAGGTAAATGTTTCAACAAAGCCAAAACAAAAACGGATTCTGCTCCTATCAGACAAACAGTTACTATTATCTATATTAAACCAGCAAATGAACCAACACTACATCTCGCGATTCTCAAAACAATGTCAAAGATGTCAGTGTATTCCTACTAAGAGTTGTGCACACAATCAAGATCATGCTCAAGGAAAGAAAAACAGTCAAGATAAACTTAAATATCAATACCATTGTCAATTAGAAATTGAACTACTGCTCGATTTTTCCTTCAAACTTGTCCTGCTCTCTTGGAGTGTAGGAAGCAGTGTACACATTGGCTTCCCTTGACTGGTCTACCAAAATTTGGCCTATGACCAAACATTCTGGTGTGTCCAATTGAGACTTCAGTAGGCTCTGATGTCCTCAGAATTGGTACCACAGTAGCAACCTGCCTGCATGCGACCCTGTGAGTGAGTGAAGCCCAGACAATGCACTTGGAGATGAAAACATCTAGCGTGAACGGCTCCATGTAGGCTATGATGTGCTACCCCAAGGACACATGCTTATTTGGATTCTCGGACTTCTTCCCCCTTTGGTCAGTGTACGGCCGCTATTGTCATCATCCAAACTCCAAAGAAACTTCTTGATGCTAAATGAGGTTACCCAAAGGCCAACACTCATTCAAAAATCCCTATACAATTCAATAAGGGATGAAGCACCCCCACAATCTATTGATTATTTGCTCAACTGTTATGCTACACCAGTACAATTATCAAGGAAATGACAGAGAGGACATCCCAAACTAGAAAAAGAATGAGATATTCAATGAAGCTCCTACCCATTGTGAACACCACATGTTGCATAAAGGCTTCATGTTGAGAGGTATCAACACCATGCACTAGAACACTATTAAAGCACGGGTTGCAAAAGGATTGCTTTAACATCTTACTACAGGAGACACTTTCTAGCAAATAAAAAGCAACCACTTTGATCGTAGGGAGCATGACACCGGAAAATAACAAACATTGTTAGTAAGACACTCCTCAAAATTAATCAAAGTAGGCGAGCACACGGGCCCTTCTAACAAAACCTCGCAATCTTCGAAGCATTGACAAATTGTACTAAGCAATTCATCAAACAGCTAGAATGCATTGGTTAGTCAGTGTGCAAAAGCCCCCAATATTTGAAATATGTTACAATTCTATTAGACCACAGCCAAAAACTTTTTTTTTTTGTTTAAGATTTCATATGAGCCAATATAGAACTCAAAGAAGAACGCGGGTTTCTTCCTTTTGTCACCGAGTTCAGGCAGACATGATTAAGCAAACAGATTCACTTGCCTTACTGAATTCATTGTGGATTGTTCCAAGTCGATAAGGTTCGGATGGTGGTGTTAAGGTCAACCTCCCAAAGTCCTTCATCATCCTCTTCGGAGAGGAGTACTTTATCTACATTTGGTGTCCTCAAGGCACCCTTGCAGAATATATTCATCTCGGGGCATTGTGTGATGACAATACGCTTCAGTGATGGGAAGCTGAAGGCGCAATTGGTTGGGGAGAAGCTCTCAAGGCTTGGTAAACGATCAAGTATTAGCTCTTCTAGCTCAGGGAAAGGGATCTCCTCTGCTCCATCTCCATCATCTGTTACCACATCTTCCATTGCACCACAATCTCTTAGGGTTAGCCAAGTAAGGTGCACCAGACTTGTCATTGCAGAGGAAGTCCCCATATGAACTAAACCAGCGCAATCCTCTACTTCTAATTCCCTCAATCTCCAGAATGAGGCAGGAGATGGAAATACGATCAATAAACTCGGGCACAGCTGAAAGTACAGAAGTTCAATATGTTTGAGTTTTTCAGCCATCAAGGAGCCATCTTTCCAAACTCTCCTCAGGTTACGTAGCTTCGTCAGAGAAAGTCGCTTCAGATTTCCAAGTGACTTGAGAGGTTTTTCCACGTCTGTTAATCCTCTACAGGGAGTCGCTCCCCCATGTCCAAGAGCATCTTCTGGAAATATCTCCTCGAAGGAACTACACCCCACAACAAGCAGTTCTAGATTGGGGAATCCTTGGAGAAGGAAGTCGGAGGGGAAAGCGACATTTTCATCGTGGTAGCATCCCAAAACCAGCTCTTTGAGATTGCCAAAGATATAATGCTGCGGCAGCATCGCAACATCCTCCCTCGTCAATTCCAATATCTCCAGGTGTGGAATGACCTGTGGGAATCCATGGTCCAATGACTAAATTGTCCTTCTATTTATTAGGGAAAAGAGGAAAAAGAACCTATAGGCTTTTAGCCGGTTTTATCCTTTAAAAAGAAAAAAATTTGGAGCTAGATGAGCAAGAATTGATGACCATTATAGAAGGGTTATATAAGTGGGACGGTTTTTTTTTTTTTAGTGATATGCCCCATTCAATCAAACCATGTTTCGTGAAATTGGATGAAATAAAGTAAAAAGTTGATGATATTAAGCTATTTCGATTGTCAACTAATTAAATCCAAATGGCAAAGTAAACACACATGAATTTGAACAAGTTCGTAGAAAAAACTCAAAACAAATCTATATTATTTATAATTATTTATATATTAATATGTAGCACTCTTTTCTAAGCAGTTATTCTCATATCTATTTTACCATATGTCATAAGCAGTGCATGGGTTCACTGCTCTATAACGCTGAAAAGCACGTATTCAAACCGAACCAATAAATGGATGTTTTTAGCATTATGTACGTGAAAAAACAAAACCTTATATTGTGTTGGTATATCATTAATATATCACTCAAATAAAGTGTGGTAATTTTGATTAAACGTTGGTAACTTCAAAAGCGTTGGTGACCCATCAGAATAAACGTTGGTAGTTATTAAAATAGTTGGTGATTTTGAAAGTACAAAGAAATATGAGTACTTTTCAAGATCCACAAGATAAAAAGTTAGCAAGTGACTAAAATCAATTGGAATCTTAATTTGATGAATGTTGGTAACACAATCAAATTAATATATATTTTTTTAATTTTAAATTAAAGATAGTGATTTGAAAGGCACTGTTGACAAAAAAAAGCGTTAAAATGTCACAGGAATAAATATTGGTTGATTATTAAAGTAGTTCATAATTTTGGAAATGTTGGTACTTTTCAGAACCTAACAAGATAAAAATGTTGGCAATGAACTAAAATCAGTTTGGTATGTTAACGTGACAAATGTTAATACACCAATCACATTAAGTTTAGTATATTCAAATAAAGTTAGTAATTTTAAATGTGTTGGTGAGCCCCAGGAATAAATATTGGTAGATTATTAAAGTAGTTGGTAGTTTTGGAAAAATAATAAAGAAGGTTTGTGCTTTTCAAAGCCCATTTAGCAAATTATCTATTGTACTGGACAATTATCAACCGGGTTCACAATGTTCGAATATGGAACTTGGTTCCCAATTAGCATAATACTAAACTTTTTTCACTTTTGGCAGACAGGTAGGTCAAATTAAAGTAAATAGGTAAATCCTAACTATAAGGCAAGAGTAGCTCATTAGAAGCATCA
Source organism: Eucalyptus pauciflora (assembly GCA_007663325.1). Classification (NCBI taxonomy): domain Eukaryota; kingdom Viridiplantae; phylum Streptophyta; class Magnoliopsida; order Myrtales; family Myrtaceae; genus Eucalyptus; species Eucalyptus pauciflora. Next base: position 3,746,713 of record VMYD01000024.1, on the reverse strand, counting down.
CTGTCTATGCAAGTTGATTCAATAATAATTTTTTTTTTCAAAGTAAAAGCTGGGATCACTAGATTATATACCAAAAGTATGAGCTAGAAATAGTTAACAGCAGTCAATCTTCAAATTTCTTAGCAATTCACAAGTGTGTTATGGTGAGCATTAATAAGCAAGAAGTGTGACAATTTTAATTTTTTGTAGAAAAATAACAAAGCGCATATAAACCAATGAAGATAATGGCAGAGAGCTAGACTCATGGATGGTACCTTTTCAAAAGAAAAGAGTGTAGGTTGGTTTTCGCTGGTGGTTGTACCTTGGCAGCTTTGGAATTCACAAGCAAATGAGAATAACCTCATCTTGTCACAATGTCTTTTTTGCAATCGCTTAAAGTGTGGCCATGCTGAAGTATGACTATTCTGATGGAAGCTCCTCAGTTTCGGCAAGTTAAATAATTGTAGTTCGGTTAATTGAGGAAAGAAGAGATCACCTGCACTCATCCCTACTCCGTCTTCCTCTGCGATAATTTCCTCCACCCCACAATCCCATACAAAAAGTTTTTGGAGGCATGTCATACTTTTGGCCACCGAGCTTGGAAATAAACTTTTGAGACTCTCACACTTGGCAACCTCAATGCATTGTAAGCATCTAAAGGTAAGACCTCCTTGAGGAAGTCCACTCCACACGTGTTTTATTTTTGAGAGCCGCGTCAAAACTAATTCTCTCAATTGAAAAGTATTTGTAGAACAAGCTTCACTAAATTCAAACTCTTGGACTTGAAATACCACTTCTAAGGATCCACAATCAGTTACAGTTATATTTTCTAGGTTTCGAAATCTTGTAAGCATATTATAAGATGAAAATATGGATAAAAGTTTCTCACAATACGCCACTACTAGCGTCTTGAGTTTGCCAAAGGCATTTGAATCAAGATCATCAAGCCATATCTTCTCCATATTATCCAGTTGCAAGATCTTCATTGACTCCATACTAGGAAACTCAACCTGTTATTTTTCAATTTAATAAATTAGAGCCGATTCTCTATTCCCTCAAAATAGAGAATACTTTAATTTCAAGAAGAAAGAAAATCACAGGATAGGCATTATCAAATAATAAAAAGAAATGAAAACGAGATGTATGTTGTTTCTTTTTAGCAAATGCCACCCTCTAAAATTCATTCTCCTGTCATATAATTTTAAAGTAGAAAGCATAATTTTTTCTAATATATATCAAGAATTCAACGTCAAGGCAATTGAGTTATTTACATATAATGCATGTAGTGAAAAAAATATTGACTCGTGTGGAGCGACAGGCACTGAATTTGTTATGCCGATAATTTAGGGAAATCTTTGGGAATGAACAACATCATGAGTTAGTTCTTGCACCGTAAATTGCTAAACTTTCGGTACAGAATAATGATCCAGTTTATAAGAAATTGCTTCACTGACCAGAACTAGAAGAATGCTGAATCAAAAAAGAAGAAGCTATAGATGCTAACTTACCTATTCAATGTCAATGTCAGCAATGGGTTTAATTCTACCTATATAAGAACCTAAGATACCCCTTTATCGTCATAAAAAGATTAATTTATTGGAGAGCTAGTCATGTAGCCAAGAAAATGGTGTTACTTCATTGAATAAATGATTTTAGCCAAGCGTTATGCTTTTGCAGTTTGGGTCACATTATAAACATAATTTTAAGATAATTTTAAAAAGGTTTCCCAAATTTTTATTCTACACTAGCATAATAGTATCCAAGCAATAATGAACAAATGAATACTAGATGTATTTCTAACAGATACTTTCATGAATTTTTTATTACAAAAAAAAAAAATTGAACATGTACAGCGCACATAAATTTTATTAGTAATAATAGAAAAGTGGTTAGAATATACTTTTGCGGTAGATTTGATCACCACGGAAGGTCAATGTTATAACCAGGGGTAAGGAAAACAAATTGGCCTATTGAATATTATAGTGGATTTTTCATTTCGAAGTCACATAATAGTCTATCACTTAACATATAAGAGCATAAAAAGATTTATATAATGGAAGTTTATTTAAAGCCACATTTCCACAAAGAACAAATTGAGGATAATTCTAAAATCAATACTTTATTGTGTTTACAAATTAAATATCTAAATAATCAAATTCGAATAAATTGAATACCTTTGAACACTAAAAACTAAACAAAACTTATGTTAGTAGACAATTTTTGTCGTTCAGTGATAAATACATATAAATTTGTTAAAATTACACAAAATCTCTTGATTGAACTCTTGTTAGAAGTAGCTCTTCTAATTTGGGAAACACAACCTATAGAAGCATCACTTGGCTAAAGTCAGCATGACTAGCATTGAAGCAAAGTTCATCATGTATCCAGGGCATCATAAAGAAGAAAGCAAATCACATGAGCAAAGATACAACTGAGATAAAGGAAAGAGGAAAACCTTCTCGTCAAATAAATTATGTGGACTTTCAATAGAACCAGCAGTTCCCTCATTCGTTGTCTCCACTCTTGGCATTGGCAGCCTAAGTATGAATGCCTTGAGTTCAGTGCACTCCAAAATTGAGAGATTTGTGAGGGAGGGAAACTCAAATGCACAACTTCTTGAGCTGAAACTAATCAAGCTCTTAAGGGAACAAAGCTTCAATGTTTGTAAATGAGAGAACTTCATTGCCTTCAAATTTCGCTCTTCACTTTCTTCCATGGCAACTACTTTCTGCATTTTATTGCAATCAGAAACATCTAGCATCTCAAGTTTAACGAGAGTCCTGGACGTATCATATGTGAAGAGATATCTCAAACTGCGGCAATTGCGCAAGTTAACGGTAGTCAAACTAGGAAGACTCAACGTTGCTTGGGAGTTACTTGTCACTAACGCATCCAGCCTCGGCAAGTCCCACAACTTCACTTTGTTTAAGTCTAAGAAGACCAGACTTTTTGGCCTTTTTTTTGCATTGACGGCAACATGTCCTATTAATGATTCCAAAGAGGTACAGTTGACTACCTCAATCATTTTTAGGCTATGGAACACCTCTATTATATTTGATGGAAAAATATGAGACAAATTTTCACAATCTTGGATTGTGATGGATGCTAGTTTGATAAATGATTCTTTAGAAAGTTCATTGTGCCATATCTTCGTCAACCCACACGACACGACGGTCAACTCCTCCAAGCTCGGAAAAAGAATCTGTATGAAACGACCATATGTTAGTTTCTTGAGCAAGAATGCTTAAAAATCCTGATTTAACGAAGTTGGTTACTCATGATAATATGCTCAATAATATATTCTCAAGAATGAAGTTGGTTACTCGATATTACCATCGTCATAGAAAAACAACAAATGCATGCAGTAGCAAGAGGCTTTAAAGGACATGCAGGTAAAGTTTTCAACTGCTTCATCAGCGATTAGACTACAGTTGCCAAGAACAATTTCTACAATAAATATATAATAAAAAATTCCAGAGATATTTACGCACATTTTGATCAAAGAGTATAGGCAAGGACAAGCTAGAGTTGACACCACCAAATGCTTGTTGTAAACCTGTGTTAGCTGTTATCGTCTGTTGCTTTCCTTCAAATGAAGAGAATGTCATCATTTTGGGGCATCTCGATATCCTCAATCTTGTTAAGGTTGGACAGTGAATACGATGTGTTCCACGAGAGAATGTTATGAGATTTGGCAATTCCTCAAGAGATAAGGAGGATAATAGAGGGAACTCTAAAGTGTGCATAGATGCAGCTTTCTTTGATTCTTCTTCTTGCACATCCATAATTTCCTCCAATAGTTTACATCTCGCTATTTTTATTTCTTTTATTTGTTGGAGTGCTTTAACCATGGAAGAAGAAAAAATAAACCTCAAGTTCTCACAGCCTTGCACCTTCAGTACTCTTAAGTTTCGGAAACACAACTCTGCTCTTGGATTCTTGTTCCATATGTGTTCCAACCTTGGTAAGTCACTCAAGGTTAATGTGGTTAGTCGTGATAGAATCTTGACATCCCCACTAGCTGTCAATCCTTCAAGGTCAAATAGTTTCCTTATAACCTGACATCTTTCAATGATAATGGCTTCCAAATTATGTAGCTTTATTAACAAATTGGATGGGAAGATGCTCATGAGGAATGCACAATCCTCTACCTTCAAAAATTTTAGATTGCTGACATCCGAAGGAAATTGAGAGTTCCATATCTCCTTCAATATGGGAAGTGCAGATAGTGTCAAGGACTCCAACCAGGGCAATGAAACCTTAAAAAAGGAGAATCACGTTATGGAGGCAAATTCAGTGATTTTTCTTTAACAGCAAGGAGTGCATAACCCCACATAATCTCACAATGCTTAAAACTAAAAGCCATGAACACGGGCTGTCTGTGAAATATTAATAAATGAAATAATCTCACATAATAGATTTGAAGATGACGGAAAGAAAGGCCAAGTAGTGATTTTTGAATTTTACCTTTCACTTCTTTAAATTTTATCAACTTTTACACTTGACTTATCATTTACCTTATTGTCTACTGGGGCTCTATTATATATATGACAATAGGAGGGAGTTATAATCCCTGAGTTATTGAGGTAATTGAATCTACGCTCACATTTTGTGCTTTCTAAATTTTATAAATTAATGGCATAGACTCAATTAATTTTTGTTAGTCATTAAATGTGGTCTTGTATAATATTTCAAACAACTATGTAAAAAAAAAAAAAAAATCTCAATTATTTACACCAAAAGGTCACGACCTAACAACATATTAAGTTAAAGAAAGACATAGAACAACGTTAAACATAACAGTGAACATTATTTAAAGGGCTTGTAATTGACAAACCGATAAAAACTATACTTTTAATTGATTATAAGGTGTAATTTGAGTCTGGCATTTTTCTTCAAAGTATTCCACAAAAAAAAAAGCCTTATCAAAAGACTTTAAGTATAAAGTAATTATAAATCTATGAAGTAGTCAGAAATTTTTTTTCTCCCCGTAAATAATATGGCCTAAAATTCTTGTATATCTGTAATGCAGAACAGATGACTTATCGAACCAAAGCCAAAAAGGGGTTCATCAATTTAAGATCCATGGTTAGCCATAACATCCATGAGCTGGTCGCAACGGCACCATATGGGCATCAAAGTCAATTTCAGCAATGGGTTTAATTCTACCTATAAGAGAACCTAAGATACCCCTTTCTCATCATGAAAAAATTAATTTATGTGGAGAGTTAGTCTTGTAGCCGAGAAAAAGAGTTGCTTAATTTAACAAATGATTTTAGCCGAGCATCATGCTTTTGCGACTTGGGTCACATGATAAAAATAATCTGAAAAACGGTTTCCCTTTTTTTAATTTATATTGACAGAACAGTTAAAGCAATTGCTAAATCAAAACGATAGTGCACAAATGAATGTTAGATGTGTTTCTAATTAATATTCTCAAGCAATATTTTATTAACAAAAAGAAATTTTTAAACATGGGCATCGCACATAAATTCTACCAATAATATTAGGAAAGTTGTTAGAACAAAGATTAGTGGTAGATTTGATCACGATAAAGAGTTCAATAGCTTACCCGAATTAGAACAAAAAAATTAATTATTCCGCTAACATCTCTTTAATGTACCAAGGTTACAAAAAAATTTGGACTATCGAATATTATATTTGATTTTTCATTTGTAATCACATAATAGTTTTGTCGTTTAACAAATAAGAGTATAATGAAACCTTGTGTCGAACCACAATTCCACAACGGTCCATTTACCTACCACCTCTTTACGGTCATTGAGGGAAGAAAAAAAGCAACATAACAGTCTCAACTACTCTAATGCTGATGTACTTACGATTAAAATTGGAAATTGGAAATTTATTAATTTGGATGTTGTATGACACATAGGCAAGGTAGTTAAATTCACCTATTGAAATATTTTTTTGTTCTTTATTTCACTTTAATCAATCGGATCTATTAGAATTCTACGTATGTCCATTCATTATAAGATAAAGGTCATAAAAATTATATAGGTCCTATATACCTCCTTCAATTTATGAATATATCCATAAATGTTGCTGTATTCATATTCGATTTTACCATTAAGCAATGATAAGCTTTGAAATTATTTAAAAAATCCATGCATCGTACGGCCCCTTTTTAACTATGTTGATAACATAACACAAACAAAGTGAGATGTAATAAACCGATGTGTAAATGTTTTTGTATTCAAATATCACATAGCAATTACATTTTGCAAAATTAAATTATTGTTTGTCGTAATTATTCTGGAAATAAAATCTCATAAACAAAGTATTTATCCAATTTTTCCACATCCTATTATAGTCTCACATATCCATGCACTAAATCTCAAAAACCAATTTTATACCTGTTGTTCGTCGAAGAAATTGAATAAATGGTCCGCAGTTTTACAGAAGCTCGTCATCTTTGGCAAGTTTCGTAATGTCAACCTACGCAATTTGCATGACGTCACTTTGGTATCATCATCTATTTCATCTCCATCTTCATTTGTCTCCCCATCTGCAAGAATTTGCTGCATCAAGTAGCACTCGCTTATTTCAATCTCTTCGAGCTGTGATAATATTCTCTTCATGGAGAAAGGAAACAAATGTTTGATTCCACCACAGTTATCCACTTCCACAATCTTTAATTTATTGAAGGATTCTAGGGAAAGAGAACCACGACAAATCTTCTCCAAGTTGTTCAGATTCTTGAGAAATAAAGATTCCATTCTAGTAAATGCAGTGCACTGGACATTCTCTGTGGAACCAACGACATATTGAAAGGAGGGGCTATTTTGTACGTGAAGGTGCTTCAATTCCTGAAATCCTTCGACGCACAAATCATGAATGTTATCGATGTCATCTTGCAATCCATCCAAGTGGAGATCTTGCGGTTTCTGCGAACATTTTGACACCCACTGTTTAAAAAGAAGATTGCCCGAATCCAGCTTCAGCTTTAAAGTTCTAGATTCTTTGTATTCGCCCAACCAATGCCAAACGTCCCCAATTTGGATTTTATACTTGTTCAGTTTCCCAAATGGCAAGCCTGTTGAGAGATTGACAGATTGAGGAATGGCAATGGATAGATTGCTCAAATTTTTCATGTTTTTCAACTCAGCTAGGCTGGCATTGCTCGGCGGTGCTTCATACTCAGCCTCCCACTGATCAAAGCTGTCTTCCATGTACAGTTCTTCTAAATTGACCAAGTTTCCGAGCACACCTGGTTCGATAGCTGTGAGCCCAGTGCACCCAGTCAAGTCCAAAAATCTCAATTCTGTTAATTCACCCATTTCTTTGGGCAGTTTAGGGATTGCAGATTTGAGGAAACTTAGGACTTGCAATCCTTTCAGCTTTCCAAGAACAGTCACATCCTCCAGATGGCACTGATCAAGAGACAGTGACTTGAGGTTTCCAAGGAACTTAATGGACGAAGGTAGAGAGGTGAAAGATAAGCCAGTCAAGTCCAAGACTTGAAGTTTCTCCATAGATTCAAAAAATGAATCGGGAATTTTGAGAGATGGATTGTGTTCGGCTAGCAAAAGCATCCTCAAGTTTGGGCAATCCATATTTTCAGGAAGCTCATCAATGCCAACCCATGAGAAGGATATTGCGGTGCATTTTCTGAGCTCATGCGTTGACCATTTTTTAAACCCAAAATCCTTCCTCCCGACCAAGGCGTTCCATTCCGTGGAAAAAATAGAGATAGCCGCATCAACAAATATGTCATGCATTCTGAACTTTTCCGGGTCATTACTATCTAGTAACAAGGAAAAGTCCTGCAGCCTATGCAGATCCATAGTCAACCTATCTCTAGTGTCTTCGATGGTGTTGCTGAATTTTTTATATAAACCCAAACCCATGCAGTAGATGAAGGAATCCCTCAGGAAAATTATCCCAGAGTCTAGAGCACAAATCAAGAACAATGATTTAATCCTCTCATCTTTTAAGTCATTGTAATTTTGTTCCACTAGTGATTTTAAATCTGACTCAGCAATATAGGTCGAAGCATTCCTCCATGCAGCCAAATCTCCGTGCTTCAACGTTTTTGCCGACGAAACAATCAAAAGTGGCAAGCCTCCACAATTCTTGACCACTCTCTTCACCAAGCTTTTAAACTCAGGACCCATAACTCTATCCCCCACTATCCTTTCGAAAAGTCTCTGTGCTTCTCCATCCTCTAACTTATTGAGTTGGAATTGTTGGTCAGAGCACATGTCAATGCGCAAAACATCTCGGTATCTAGATGTTAACAATAGTTTACAGCTTCTTACTTTATTACCATCTTCACAAGGGATTCCAACTTCCTTCAACTCAAGCTTCTCCCACAAATTATCTAAAATTATGAGAATGTTTTTCTTATTGTCACTCTCTAACCTCTCACGTAAACGATTTGCTCGACCATATGTAGTTTCCTCATCCATTAGTTTCAAGCCCAATGCATAAGCAATTTCTCCTTGAATTCTTTTTAGATCTGGATTGCGTGATATATTTGCCTTGGCGACCACATCGTACAGCTTTTGTTCCTTAATTTGCCTTTCCACATCCTCCAAAAGCTTGGACTTGCCAACTCCACCTACTCCCCACACTCCAATCACATAGACCTTGTCATCAACTACAGCCTTTATTACATCCTCCATGATTTTGGCCCTGGACTCCAAGACATCTTCTTTGTTGTCGACAGATCTTGCAACGAAAGTGGTAGCAGTGACAATTCCTATCGGAGGACTCTCATGGTAGACCTTCTGGAAGTTATTATTTCGGCTTTTCTCTTGGAGTCCCTGAATGACTTTAGTTATCTTCATCACCTTCCTACCAATTGGATGACGCACCACGGGATTGGGAAGCCACCCATGGAAGCAAGCATTGTTTGCACTTTCACCACATTTTAACAGGTTATCTGCCTTCTCAATCTCCTCTTTCACACTCTTCAGCCAATTCTCAACATCAGTGTATATGGGTTTTCCGTTATTCTTGGCATCTTGGACGTCGTGCTGCACCCTTTCCCATGAAGTCTCCAGCTCCTTGACTCCATTTTTGAGATCGTTGACGTAGCTCTTGTAGAATAGCACGTACCCAAATTGGCGTCCAATGGGAGCAAATAGGCACTCGCCGAGTTTCGACAAAAGATTCGATGCAACGGGGCAAGTAATTGCCTCGGCCATAATCTCTTCTTTATTTTTTAGAATTTCCTTTTCTTTTGTTCCTCTTCTTGTTGCCTCCTTTTATTATTCGCTTAAACAAATGGGTGCGGGGAAAACTGAAGCGAGAACAGAACTAACCAGTTAGAACTATGAAACAAAACCAGAGAGAGAGAGAGAGAGAGCCTGGAGTGAACGGAAGCAAGAGCGATGTAAATAAACAGAGACTGTGGAATATCAGCAAGAGCAACATAGAACGTAGAGTTATTTGGGAAAAAACTTGGTCGCTCAATGATGGCTCACCGCGCTCGGTGCACCCAAGTAACCCGTTACTCGTTTACGTGGAGAACTTGCAGATGATCTTACGAGGGCAAGCAACACGTTACTGGTCTACCATGTGCATTAGAAGCCTAATTTTATTTTCATTTTTTGTTCCTGTTGTCTATGTTTTATTTCATACTAGTTCAACAGTTGTCGATTCTTTTGAATATTGACAGTCAGATTCATTTAGAACTTTTTCTCAGTATTTCAAAGCTTAAAACGTTTCTTTTCATTTTCATGATTTCACAAGAAAGTAGTAAGTAGAGGTTACAAATCAAAGGATGCCGGGTACTTCTTAGGGAGCTAGTAATTGTTTTGATGTTTCTACCATCCACCACTTGTTTTGATAGCTGGTACTTCTTAGAGCTTAGCAGATGCCGTGTCAACCATAGATTAAAAGATAATTTCTTTAAAATGGCCACATTCAAATGTGAGAAATTCTAAATTAAAGTATAACATTAATCCAAGTAATAATTTTGATGCTTGCTTTATCTTAAATAAAATAAGTAGGGTGTGGCTATTTTTGTGCCCCATTTGGCTTGGGATAAATATTTTATTTGATCAAAATCACCTTCTATGTTTGGAAACAAGGTCAATCACCATTTCACCCTACTTTTTTCTCTCTTGTCTCCTCTTCACCTTCTATTTTTATTTAAAATTGACTCTATATCCTGCCATGTTTGAAAATCAATTAATCATCAAATGACCATGCTTTTCGTAATTTCTGATGGGTTAAATTTTGTAAAATTATTAAGGTTGTAATTTTGGTCCATAAAATACTTCTTTGCTTAGATTCTTAATTCTTCAATGTAGCTTTTTCGATCCAACTTAATTGTAATGGGGTGTTAGGGGCCATTTTTATGTGGAGCACTACTTACTCTACTTTTCGACTTGAACAAAGATTATTTGTCCCAACTCTCTCTGTCGCGCACGTACGCCCACAACTCAAATACGCATATTCATTGGTTCATCAATGAAAAAACTTGCAATTGAGAAATTGATTAGTTGAGAATTGTATAATAGAAGGGGGAAATGATGAGGACAGAAATCATCATTGCGGTCCAACTAGCCCAGATCAATAATTGCAAATGACAATTAGACAAACACAAACAAAACAAGACAACGTAAAATCACAACTTTATTAACACACAACTTGGTACTAAGAAATTAATCAGTTGAGAACTAATGCGTAATATTAGAGGGAAACAAAATGATGAAGAGGAACAGATATCACCAGGTATCTTGATCCCCTAACGCGTCGCGCGCCATCCGCTCGACGAGTGCCTAAGCTAGATCTAAAAGTTCGTGTTGAGAAAGTCCGTCTCCCGAGCTCCAATCGGTCGTCCACTCGACGTTTGGGCGTCACGCGGATGGATCGAGACAAGGGAGACGGCGTTGGGGAGGCCTCGGGTCGAGTGGCTTCCGCCGGCCATGTCTGGCCGAGCCAGATCTCGGCCGAAGTAGGGGAGGCCGAGCTGGTTCTCGGCTGGCGACGATGGTCGGCCGCGAACTGCTAAGACGTTGCCGCACTGGGTGCGTGGCCAGCGCGAGGCGAGCGATGGCACTCGCCGCAGCCGCCCCTCTCGATGCGAGGTCGTAAGACCGCCGCGAGAGGCAGGGGGGAGGAGAGCAAGTCGGGTTTGCCTGGGTACCGTGTCGGATGCGGGTAGGAGTGGATCCGGGTCAGGTCTTTAGAGTTTGGTATTCGGGCTGGGATGATTTAGGCACATTGGGCTTATTCTGCTTTAATGGGCCAGGCTTAGTTCATTTTGTTTTTAAAAGGGTTGGGCCTTTTACTGTAAGTCGGACTGGGCCCACGTTTCAGGTCGGTTCCAACACGGGTTTTTTTTTTTTTTGTATATCATAATATTATTTTTATATTTAAAATTTATTTTATTAAAAAAATCAGAAGAATTTTTTTTTCTAAAAAATTAGCAAAAGGCTTAAAAATGGCTTTGAGTGTTTTTCTCTTGAAAATTTATGAAAAGGAAAAAATCAAACCGTGATGTTTAAAAAGTATTAAGTATCAAAATCGCATTAGTTAATTAATTGGTGTAATTAATTTTTCAACCTAAGTCCTTTGATTGTGTAGAAGTGAACTATTTCTTTCAATATTTTAGTAGGGCTTCTAATCAATTAATTACAAATTGATTAATGGCGAACATAATTGGACTATGTGCATACGGGAGGGTTCGAAGAGATTGCGACAACTAAGTGAGGTTTTGTAAGATCATTGTGAATTATATAAAAAGCTTAGATATTTAATTATTTGCACAATAGCCTTTGCAGACTATGTTCCCTTGGGAAACTGACTGAGGCGTCAACCACTAGAGTCAAAAAGAGCACCAAGATTTTGACGCAATGGTGGTTGCGGTCATGCCTAACTCGACAAAGCCCCTGATGCACCCCTTTCTACTCTCTCCACTTTTAGTTTTCATTTTCTTTTTTTCCTTTTCTCTCTGAAAAAAGTCAATTTATTTTCAGTATAAAATAGTATTTTAATTTTTAATAATAAAAAATACATGTTGCCACAAAGTTCATTTGGATGGAAAAAAAATAACGGCAGACATTTGAGTAAGAGTAAGTACATTTTTTTGTGGAAATTTGAGACATTTTTTTTTTTTTTGTGGACATTTGAGAGTTTGGTCATTTTTATCTTTTTGATATACATACATGTCTACGCTTAATGCAAGGCAAAAAAACTAGATTAAGCATGAAGGGAAATGCTAGAATAATTAAATATTAAACCATACTTTCATTTAATAACTTAAAATTTTAGAACAATTAACAGTGATGTTATCAAAATTTCATAAACATATATCGCCAGATATCTTGATCCCTTAAAGACATTTTTCAACCTGAGCCGAGACGGAGTCGGTTGTCTATGACTCGGACACAGGAAGTTGTTAACGAGGAGAGTTGGGGCCCAGTGGTTATGGTGGGATGGCGTGCCGTTTTGAGTTCTCACATAAATGGTGGGTCAAATCCAGGAAAAAAAAAATCATGTATAGACATCAAAGGGGTCAAATTGATTTCACTTTCTAAATATGTCAAAAAAAAAATCAAGCATTTTCTCACTGCTTCTACCTTATTTATTTATTTATTTATTATTATTATTTTTTATGTTCTCTTTGATAAAAATATATATTTTTTAATGATAAAAAAGATACGTCAGGCATATATGTAATGTAAAAGCCATTTGTTTACGACACTTGCCACGTAGTTCTCCTGGACGGAAAAAAACAACGGTGGCACATTTTTATCCCTTGATAGTGAATGCCTTTTTTGAGACATTTGAAAACTTGAGTTATTTGTGTCCCTATGATATATGTCAATGCTTCTGCGATGATCCTATAAGATATTTTATGGACTAAAAATTTTCATCTAAAGAAACTTCTCATCCTAATTAAAATAAAATTGAAAAGTTGATTTTTCCTTAACAAATATTTTTCCTTGAAGTACTTGAACTTTCAAAGTTGACTAATCCACATGAATGCATGTACATGACCGAATTGATGTACTTCGGGACTTATCAAATTCTTTTTAAAAGCCTTTTTGTAGGAAGAGATATAGGGAAAATTCGTGTTCATGCTTCCAAAGTTTGAACAAATTTGCTGCTTGATCAATTAAGGATCATACGTGGAAAAATCCTCAATTTCGTGAAATACTTTAAAAATATATGCGGTACCAGCACTCGCTAGATTGGAGAAACCTTTCGTCAAGAAAGAAGCTATGAGGCATAACCAAGTCAAAACATAATCTTGAGGACCTAAGCAATAATTTCTTCAATGCCCTACACATTCTCACACTATTCCGCACTATCCAATAAATTTACTTATTAATTACTCTGTGTTTGAAAATATATAGCTAATGGACGGCTTGTAGTCTGGAACTTTCGACTCATAAATTTAATAAAAGTGTCCATATTAATTAGGAGGAAAGATAGTTAACAAAAATGAGTGGATCGTGTTCACTGGCCAAAATTACATGGCATAGTGACATCCTAAATAATCGGGGGTTATTAATCTCTACCCCTCATAACTATGTTTTATAATTCAGTTAATGCATTATATTTATGGGCAAATGCAAGATCTTATTATTGGTCGTGTTAAGAAAAAAGGGACATGTATGTTTTTGATCCATTAGATTTAACGAAAGCTAAAGGTTCTAAAATTCAGATTTTATCAACAAATTTTCGTTGGACGACCATATCTTTGCTCTTCTATCCTTTTACTTTTGAGTATCATTACTCATTAGTGATTTATGAGCTCATGCAAGCCACCACAAAACCCTAAATTGTTACTTGATATGTTTATTTTAACATATTAGATTCTGTTTCTCCCAATTCATACGATAGAATAGAAGGTCAGAAAGTTACATTTATCATATTTTAAATTTTTATCATTTGTTCTTTCATCGCTTATAGGTTGTGAGGTAGATGGAGCCTTAACAAGTTAGGCCCTTTTTTTGTTAGATAATGTAGTAATGTGCTAAGCATAATAAAATACAAGCATCAAGCGAGGTTGACGTAGGATATGTTACAATTTGTATTTTACTCTTTTGTTATCAAATGGAGTAATATTGGTTAGAATGCGTTTACAAAGCTCTCTCTCTCTCTGCACCCACCCCCCCGGGGGTTCCCCCCTCCCTCCCTCCCTCTCCAAATGTTTGAAAACGTTTATCTGTGTTGTATCCTTTCGATTAGTAAACAGATAAAAGAAGGTTTAAAACAACAATGTCCAATTTCCTATAAATTTAATCTACATACACACTTACACTTTACTACGAATAAAGCATATGGAGTTTTAGTAAGTTAAGAGTGAGGTTGCCTTTTTTTCCAAAAAAAAGAAAAGAAAAAAAGAGTGAGGTTGCCTGTTGAAGAAATTTTATGTATAGATATATGAACCGAAGGTGAGGGCCCTTAATTAAAGGTTTTCACATACCCACCTTTCAAGAAAAGAAGAAATGACTTTTAGTCAATCATTTCGGCCTCTAATTATGGGTAATATTTTGAAACCAATATAAGCAGAGTAAAAGTCAATATGTGATTTCACTGTTTCAACCAATCAAACTGTTTATATTGATTGGTTTGAATATAAAAAGTGAGGTAATAAGCAATATATGTAATATTTTGAAAAGGGAAATTGACATCAATAATCTCTAAAATTTGGCTCAATGTGTAATGTCATCTTAAGATTTCTAATTTATTTAATGTAGTCCTTAAAGTATTCGTGAATATTCCATGTTACAAACTTTTAATTTGTTTAATCTAGTCTCTCAACTTTGCATGATAAAGTCAAATTGATTTTTCCTTAGCATTCACAAGTTTTGATAATTACACTATTTCTCATATTTTAGAATATATATTCATTTTAATCCTTTTGCTAAATTAACAAAAGATAGAGTATCTTTTTATTACCTTTTTGGTCTTTATAAATATTACCATAGTTTGATTTAACTAAATTCAGTGACGTATAAAATGCTTAGAGCAACAAATATTGTTGCCTTTAAAATGGGGTTGTGTTGCAATTATTTTGCCCATTTTATTTCTTCTTCCTTTTTTTTTATTTTTTTTGCTTTTGTGGTTTTGTAGGGTAAAATTAATACAACCAAATTACCAAACAAAAGGTTGAATGTGAAACAAAACCCGATAGCATACAAAAGGTAGATATAATAATGACACGTACCGGGAGTGGCTTCACTGTGAGGATGCAAGGGGAACTGAGATTCTTGGCTTCACTCTTGACTTGTCTGCAGGACGGATGAAGGGCAAGGCAGGCCAAAATCAGTCCTCAAAATAACATAATATGAATGGACATATCAGCATGAGGCAAAAACAAGTGGACACTGTGGGGGAAGAATACAGCACGGAACTGAAAATTCATTGAAGAGAATTGTAATCGAGGAAGATGTTACAATACCTTCGGCTTCAACTTTGAATGGCTGATGAGGGGATTCGTTGCTGAGTTCTTGCAGGAAAGACTAAGCCCGACCTTCTAGCGAAAAAAGACTAAGGCCGACTTATTGGACTGGCCGAGTGCTGCAACAGACATCAAGAAACACAATTAGCAGTCAACACTCAACAGGTCATCGAGTTGTATTCTATAGACCAGACCTTGGTATTGTCCAAGCTCTCTCTCCCTCCCTCCCTGCCTCCCTCCCACGTGCAGCACAAATACCTACGTTCATTGTTCATCAAAAAAACAACTTGCTATTAAGAAATTGTTTAGTTGTGCTTCCGAGGGAACGGGTTAATTCCATAAAAAAGCATCAACTTTAGGTTGATAGACAAATCTGGCCAAAACTTTTTTTTGTCTCATGAAAAAGCACAAACTTTAGGTCGAGAGACAAATCTGGCCCGATCTTTCTTTTGTCTTGTAAAAAAGCACAAATTTTATGTTAAGTGACAATTCTGGCCCCAATTTTTTTTTTGTCTCATAAAAAATCACAAACTTTCACTCCTATCCAAAATCTAACCCCTACCGTTAACTTTCTATTTAAAGTTAAACTTATTTTAGGAGAAAAGGTTCTAGCCGTGAGGTTGGTGGATCTCATCCATGGTTTCTATTGATGGACGGTGATCTACGGCTTCATATTACGACAAAATGATAAAGTCTAGCCAGAGAAATTCAATCTTGAGATTTTTTTACTTGCTAGTGAAGTATAGGAGATGACACTGTTTCACCGTTATTCTTCGAGCGGTGGCTTAAACAATAAGACAATGGATGGTGTTAGCCAGCAAGTGCAGGACAATTGATGAATCTAAGTTAAGGGGGGCCAAATATAAAATTTAAGTGAAAGTTGTTGATTTATTTTCAAAATGAAAAAAAAAAAAAAATTGGGTCAGAATTGTCACTCGACCTAAAGTTGATGCTTTTTTACGTGACAAATAAAAGTTTGGGCCAGATTTGTCACTCGACCTAAAGTTGGTGTTTTTTTACGAAACAAAAAAAAGTTTGGACTAGATTTGTCTATCGACCTAAAGTTGATGTTTTTTTTTTTTGGAATTAACCCCCCAAGGGAACTGAAGAGGACAGAATCATCACGTGCTTCTGTCACATTTGCCCAGATAAATAATTGCAAAATGGCCATCGGACAAAGACAAACAAAACAAGGCAACAAAAAATCGCAACTTTATCGAGATGACTTGCAATTAAGAAATTGATTAGTTGAGAACTAGTGTATCCTGTTAGAGCAAAATGACGAAGAGGTACAGAGATGGCCAGGCATCTCGATCCCCGAGACACTTTCAACTAAAGTCCAGACAGGATTCCGACTCGTCGATGGAGACGATCTCAACAACTTCCTTTCTTCATTCTCGATGACATGAAAAGAGACGGCACTTATTTTTTAATTTCATTTTTCTTCATCGACCAGCTATTGCAACCTCAACGTCTAATTGATCTCTTCATCTATAAGCAGATTAATGCTATAGTTGCAAATTGGTCTCTTGTTAATCGACGTTCTCAAATAATAGGTCTTTTTGCTAAAAGATGTTTTTATCAACACTTAACTTGGGCCAAAAAAGAATAATACTTATGTCAGAGTGAGGGAACTCACGGCGGAAATTGATTTTCAGATGATGCTACTCTTCAAGGGCCACGTAATCATCTCCTTTACCGGCAACTTTTGCAAGATGCTGAATAGCATGCTTTGAATTATTTTCCTCAACTCAACCAAAAGGCATCATTCTCCAAATTTATGTAATATGGTCGTATCCTCACTCTTCTATACTGTTTTTCCGAGTATCATTACTTATTAGTGAAGATAAATTTCACACACGCCACTATATAACCCTTAGTTGCTACTTGATATGCTATTTTAACATACTGTATTCGTTTTGCCCTAATTCAAGACAGCCAAAAAGTTATATTTATTATATTTGAATATCAATTATTTGTTCCATCATTAGGCATCACGTGAAGTTGCGAGGTAGATGGAATCTCTACATTTTCGGCCCTTTTAAGTTAGATAATGTAGTTATCTGCAATTCCATGTGCTAAGCATAATAAAATACAAGGGGAGAAGTGCCAAAAAAGTCCTAAACCTTTTGTCTTTGTGCCAAATTAGTCCTAAACATTTTTTTGGTGCCGATTCAGTCCTAAACATTTTCATGTTGTGCCAATTTAGTCATTTCCGGCCAATTTTGGCCGGATTTTGCTAACTAGACGTCGTCCGGCTGGCGTGGCCTGATCGGCGCTGACGTGAACAACTTTTAATAATATTTTCATATTTTTGAATTTTTTATTTTTATTTTTTTGTCTTTTTCCTCCTGCCGGTCACCGAGGTCCGGCGACTGGTCAGAGCCGAAGGCCGGTGAGGGCGAGGCCAACCTCGCCGGCCACCTCGCGGGCGAGGGTCGAGCCTCGTCGGATATGATGAGGCGAGCCTCGCCCATGGCCGACGAGGCTCGACCTCGCCAGATTCGACCATGGGCGAGGCTTGCCCTCGCCAGCCATGGGGGAGGGCCTCGCCCGCGAGGTGGCTGGCGAGGTTGGCCTCACCCTCGCCGGCCTTCGGCTTTGGCTGGTCGCTGGACCTCGGTGACCGGCCGGAGGAAAAAGACAAAAAAATAAAATAAAATAATAAAAAAATTCAAAAATATTAAAATATTATTAAAAGTTGTCCAATTCAGCGCCGATCATGCCACGTCAGTCGGCTGGCGTCCAGTCAGCAAAATCTGGCCAAAATTGGCCGGAAATGACTGAATTGACACAATATAAAAAGGTTTAGGACTGAATCGGCACCAAAAAAAAGTTTAGGACTCATTCGGTACAAAGGCAAAATGTTTAGGACTTTTTTGGCACTTCTCCCAAAATACAAGCATCAAGTCAGGATAACATAAAATATGGTACATTTTATAGTTCACTCGTTTGTTATAAAATCTAGAAAGTTTGGTTAGCATGTGTTGGCATTAGACTCTCTCTAAGCCCCCCACCCACCTCCCCCACTCCCCCAAAAAAATCCCCACATGTGCGAAACTTTTTTTTTTTTTGGGTGAGTCGTCCCACTTAGAAAAATACGAAGCAGGTTTAGAGCAACAACACCCAATACCCATAATCGACGCATACACTTGCTATAATGTCCAATTTTTCATATGTACAATCTACAAATCTACTTGCGCTTTACTTCGAATGAAGCAAATGAAATTTTAGTAAGTTAAGAGCGGGTCGTCTGTTAAAGGGAATTTACGTATAGATGAACCAAAGGTGAGGACCCTTAATTAAAGACTTGTACTCACCCACCGTTAAAGAAAAACCCAATGACTTTTAGTCAACAATTCTGGTCTCTAATTATAAGCCATGTTTTGAAAATAGCATAACTGGAGTGAGGGCCGGTATGAAATTCCACCAATTCAACCGGCACAACTGTTTACGCCAATCGGGCGGAGTATAAAGAATAAAGTAATAACTAATATATGTAATTATAATTTTGAAAAGGGGAAATTGACACTAAAACTTCCTAAATTTTGACCCAAAGTGCAATCTAATTTTTGGACTTTTAATTTACTCAATATGGTCCTTCAACTAATCTTAAATATGCAATGTATTCTTTAAATTTTTTATTTGTTCACTTTAGTCCTTCAACTTTTCACGACAAAGTCAATAGATCATTTAATACTATCAACAAGTTTCCATAATTACACTATTTTCCAGATTTTCAAATATATTTTCATGTCAACCATTTTCCTAAAAAAAATGATATCCTTTTTATTATCTTATTACCTTTTTTATGTTATTTTTGCAATTATAAGTCTTAGTGTCTTAAATATTTAGAAATGATACTTTTCCCATCAATTGTAATAGGCCCAATTGTCTAAATGTGCGTGAGTATAGAGACATGCTAATTTTCCAAGTTCACCCTGCTATTTTCAAGACGCAAATAATGCAACTAACAAAAAAGTCAGTTAATCGTGATGTCATACAATTATCATTTTAGAGAAATATAAATTTTTAAGAGAGATAAATATTAAAGTCTCTGAAATGAGCTTATATTGCAATTATCTCACCCATTTTTGTTTCTTTTTCATTTTTTTCCGAAGTGAAACAAGAGCTGATAGCACATGAGAAGTCAATATATAATGACACACATACCAGGAGTGGCTTCACCGTGAGGATGCAAGGGGAGCAGAGATTTCTTGGGTGCAGACTTGTCCGCAAGATGGATGAAGGGCAATCTAGGCTAAACCAGTCCTGATAATATTATAATATAAGCGGACATATCAATACAACGCAAAAACAAGTGGTCACCGGGGTGGAAGAAAACGGTGAGGAACGGAAAAATCATGGAAGAGAAAATGCAATGGAGAAAGATGTCTCGATACCTTCAGCTTCGCCTTGGAACGGCTGGAGGATGAAAGGATTATTTGCTTAGTCCTTGCAATGGGCCGATGACAGAGAGAGATGAAAACACATATAATTGCCGAGAATATATTAAGACCAATACGTCTGAAGGGCAAGCACGTGGTTGGCCATTTTTATAATGGGCACTTCTAACTCAGGACAAGCTGGCGTTGGGTAGTCAAATCCTAAGCCTGACTTATTGGACTGGCAAGTATACACAATTTCACAAGCCAAGTGCTGCCAAGCAAATAAAAAAAAAAAATTAGGGGCGAATAGGTAAATTTGTTGTTCTAGAAACGCTACATTTTCGATGTCCAAAAACTCACACTCTCTCTCACACGGGAGCGCGCAACACAAATACCCATGTTCATTGTTCATCAACAAACTTGCGATTTACAAATTGATTAGCAGAGAAATGTATAATATTAGAAGGAAATGATACGGACAGAAGATAACACGTGGTTCTCTCCAACTTGACCATATAAATAATAGCAAATCACTGATGGACACGCACAAACAAAACAAAGCAACCAAAAATCGCATCCTCATCAATACTACTTGCAATTAAGAAATTGATTAGTTGAGAAATGTGTGTGATATTGAAGGAAATGATGGAGGAGGAACATATATCATAGGTTAAACGCCATTCTCAACTCAAGTTGAGACGTAACCTGTCGTTCCAGACTTATTAAAGGCAAAGACCTCAACGTCTTTGTCTTTCCTCATTCTTGATGGCATGGGCACTTGTTTTCATTCTTTTTCATTGACCCCACAATTGTGACTTAGACACAACAAGTCGTTAACAGAAGGTGTTGGTCAGTGGCCACGGTGGGTTGGAGTGTGATTTGAAGTTCTCACTTAATATGCGGGCCAAATCCATAAAAAAAAATTAAAAATTATGTATCATAATGGGATAAAATTATTCTCCTATCAAAATATCCGTCTTGGGTCTCTTTGTGATTAGACCACGTGGCCACGGAAATCGAAGTGAAAAGGACATTTACGACTGATGAATGATGTGACCGCACTCATCACGTGGTCCGGTACTCTGTGTGCAGACCAAAAAGTCGCAAGGGATCATTTGACAAAGACAAAAAAAAAAAAAAAAAAAAGCCAACAATTATGGTGTGGCGTAGGTCCCTTTAAGTAAGACGTTTCCCCCGAACCATTGTTGGGTTTCGATTGACAAGCAACAATTCATAAGAGCTCGCCATAAGATTCATCTGGAAAGAGGCCAACGTTCTTTTTCATAACGTAATTAGTGAAGAGCCCGATTAATAACATCTTCATCGTCATATACAGTTTTGAAAATATTTCAGAGAAAAACTTAAAATGATGACGTTTCTTTAGTTTATGAAGACATAAAATAATCAGCTTAGTCTTAAATAAAGGTCTCATGAGCATTTTCATTCAGAGGCTTTTTGTTTCTCTCTTTTTTTTCTTTTTTGTTCTCCATTCATTTTCTTCTTCATCGTTCATCGGAAAACTCTCAGGTTCATCTTTTTCCTAAAAAAATTGATACTTGATTAGGCTTTCACCAGACACTAATAATTTTCCAAAAAAAAAGAAAGAAAAAGAAAAAAATCACACCAACGTATTTGAGCAAGAGAACTCGATGTGCCCTCCACGGTTTCTCTTCCTCCATGCCTTGCCCTTTCTTCTTCGATCATCAGCGACGACATGTGCGTCTGCTGTGTTCAGCGACAACGGAAAAAACCACACGCACTCACCCACCTGCGAGTCCTTGGAGAATGGTTTGGGAAATCGAGGCGAGGAGCTAGAGATTATGGAAGTGAGAGGAAGGGAGAGAGAGATTCGAGGGGATGGAATGCAATGGAGGAGATCGAGAGAGCTCCTGGTGCTAGCCGAGAAGAGGAGGAAGCAGAGAGAGTGAGGAGCGAGAGATTATGGAAGAGAGAGGAAAGGGGACTTCCTCCTCCTTCGAGAGGCCGGCGAGCCTCGCCAGCCGTGGGCGAGGCCGCTGGCGAGGGTGGGTGAGGCTGGGCGAGGTCGCGGCCCTCGTCCAATGGCCGGCGAGCCTCGCCAGAGCCTTGCCGGTCAGAGGCTCGCCGGCCACCGCGAGAAAAGAAGGCAAAGAGGAAGAAGAGAGAAAAGAAAAGGAAAAATAAAAAAGAAAAAGAAAAAAATTAAAAAATAAAATATTATAAAAAATTACTACATCAGCGTGAATAGGAGGGCGCAGGCTGACTCAATTTAGTTAAATGAAGTCGATTGATAAAAAAAATTTAAAATTGAATTGATATAATTATGATAAATTTTATTTTATTTTTTAATTTTTTTACAAAACTTTTGAAGTGTCCTTTTATGAGGTGCTCGTATGACGTGAAAACAAATGCCACATTTGACATTTGTGATACAAATTAGTACGCAATAATTTTTAAAAGAGGAGCTCGATTATCATTTGATAGTTGCTAAGCGCGGTTTGAGAGTCTCACATATGAGTAGGAGAATATCTAGTGCACATGCGATGTAGGGAATTAAGAAAATCTCACATTGAATATTTGAAGTGAAGAGGATGGGAGCACGTAGCATGTGTCTGAGCGAACCCACTGTTCGGGAGTCTCTCCCATTTGGTTTTTTTTTTTTTTTGTCAGTCCTACGCTAATCCTATGCTAACACTCACTCTCAGACTTTTGCCCTACCTCCTTGCAGAGCGTGAGAGTTGAAACCCACTCCTGAAATGAAATCGTCCCCATCCCAATCCTCTCTAAAAATGTGGGTCCTTCCTCAAGATAGAAAGGTGACCCCGTTCCAAGATAGAATGGTGGCCACTAGACGAACCCCCAATGGTTCCCATTTGATTTATTCAACGTCCAATTTTGAAACTCCATCAATGGGCGAATAAAGATTTTCTCATGTTTCGAAGCAATTAGGAAGCCGGGTCTAAAGGCCGCCGAAGATGAAGAAGTCGGAGACCTTCGCCACCCGTCCCGGCCGCACGAACCAGCAGCCAAGCCCGGTGACGGGCTGGTCTCGAGATCTGGAGTTCTCCAGACCCAGATCTGGATGAGCGGATCGCGAGCGACGCCGACGCTTGTCCATGGCCGTCGTCGGCATCCTTAGGCGAGATCTGGTCGGAGGAGGTGGTTGAGCTGCCGGAGGAGTCGTGGGAGGAGGTGGTGGCGGAGTGGGAGGTGGAGAAGGAGGCGAGGAGGGTACGGACCATGGAGAGGCGGGGGGGAAAGGTGGAGGGGGAGGAGCTGGCCCTTGTAGAAGAGCTCGTCGGCGACGTAGAGGGTGGAGGGGGAGCGGAGAGGAGAGAGAGATGGTGAACTCGAAGTCGGAGGAGGAGGAGGATGAGAAGAAGTGGGAAGGCGACGTGGGGGAGGGTGGGGGAGTGGGTGATTCAGCGTTTTGTCTCTTCTCTTCCCCACCACATAGCTGATGCTTAATGAAGACGATGAGCTTGGGTTGGGTTAAGCGTTCCAGAGAGAGGAGAAGTGGCTAACGTGGAGGTACGGACCCCTTAATATTTTCATTGTGAAGGATTACAATCAATTCTTAGGGCACGGCACATGCCCCGTCCCCTATAAATTAAAAGAGAATCTTTCTAAACTGACTATCTCTTCATGTGGGAAATTCTAAATTGAACGATAACATTGCACCGGATAAAAATTTAGATATTGTGACTTTGTATTAAACAAAAATAAATAAAAAAATAAAACGGGGTATTTCCGTCACCCCCTCTTGAATTTGATACACATCTTTTTATTTCAGTTGGCCAAAATATCAATTTATGATCCCAAAAAAGGTCAATCATCAATTCATCCTACTTTTTTCTCTCTCATCTTTTCTCTTCACCTTTGATGTATTATTAATTACTAAAATACCCTTCTATGTGTGAAGATCAATTAATGTTTAGTTAATCATAACTTCATTTTTGGCCATCATCTCTTTAAACTCTCTCTCTCTCTCTCTCTCTCTCTCTCTCTCTCTCTCTCTCTCTCTCTCTCTCTCTCACTTATGCGCCATAGATACTCATGTTTAGTGTTTATCAATATTTATAATAGTAGGGGGATGTGATGAGGACATAAATCATGTGGTTGTGTCCAATTTGCCGGGATAAATATTTGCAAATGACCATTGAACAAAGACAAACCAAACAAGGCAACCAAAAATGCACAACTTGCAATTAAGAAATTGATTAGTTGGGAAATATTGTGTAACATTAGAGGGAAATGACAAAGACGAACGGATATCACTAGGTATCTTGATCTCCCTGAAGACATGTTCCAACCCTAGCCCAGACGGAGTTGGTCGTTTCTGACTAGTCAATGCCTCAAATGGCGATGACTTTAAATTCTTTTTTCCTTCTTTCTCTCTTCATTCTCAATGAGTCGAGAGAGATGACACTTCTTCTTTTTCTAGTTGATCATGCTATGCGAGACTTGGACTTAGCACGTTATCAACAAAGGGAGTTTGGGTTCAATGGCCAAGATGGGGTTGGAGTGTCATTTGAAGTTGTCATGTAACTGACAGGCCAAATCGAGCAAATAATTGTGAGTTGTGTAATTCTCACTGTCTTTTGTTTTTGTGTTTGCATTTCTTTGCGAATTGAAAGGAAGAAAGAGAAGGAAAATGTGACATTTGCTTTTGCTTATGTACTTTTTTCTTCTTCTTCTCTCTTTGATAAAAATCATGTTGCTTTAAGCTTAAAATCATTGATTATTATTCTATTACTTTTTTGAAAATAGAAAACGTCACATCAGGTGACCACGTAAATTTAAATTCACCGATTTGAACATAGCACATGATTGAAGGTAAAAACGATTATGAGTCGACGTTATATTAAAATTCGAAGTGCATAGAAGCGAACTCCTCTGCATCTTCTGAAACTCTTATAGTCTGTTGGGTCAGTTTCCTTCTCTCAACCCCCATTGCGAACCATGTTCTATGGAGAAACTGATCATAACGTCGGCCACCAAAGTCGAAAAGAGCACCGAGAGCAACGTGGTGGCGTGCATGGCCACCACAACCCGACACACGCCCTTCCCCTCTGTCGTCTTCTAGTGTTTGTTTTTTTCTTTTCTCTTTGACAGAATTCTTTTTATTTTGAGATTAATATTATTAAATTTACTTTTTTTACATAATAATGAAAAGTGCCACGTCAACTTCCATGGAAGCGGCGTTTGCCACGTCCGTTGGCACGTAGGTTCATTTGGATGGTAAAAATAACAGTAGGCCATCTCTGCCCTTAATTAAGAGGAAGTGGTTTTTTAAAATTGGGATCATTTTTCCCCCTTTGATGTTATACAAAATTTACAGATTCAGAATTTTCATCTAAGGAACCTTTTTCGTTCCATTAACCGAAAATAAAATTTTTTGATTTTTTCTTATGAAACATTCCTTTTTAATTTAAAAAAAAAATGGAGTACCTTACTTTTAAAGTTGGCGAATCAATATGAATGCATGTAAATTACCGAATTGATGTACATTTGGACTTATTAAATACTTTTTGACAGCATTTTTTAGGAAGAGAAATAGGAAATTTGTATTTATGGTTCCTAAAAGTTGACAAATCTGTTGCGATCAAATGTGGAAAAAATCATAATTTTGCGAAACATTTCGAAAATATATGCAGCACCAGCCCTCGATGGATTGGAAATAACTTTCATCAAGAAAGGAGCCATGAGGCATAACCAAGCGAAAACATAAGCGTAAGGGCCCAAGTAATTATATTATCATCGCCATATACTTTTCCTTACACCACTGTCCACAATAAAATAATTTCATTAATTAGTTGCTCTATGTTTGAAAATATCCAGTGACGGCGCATAGTTTGGTGGTCACCTTCCTTAATCCCCAAAAAAAAAGAAAAAAAACAAGGCTTGAGAGTCAGCAATACAAAACAATCTATAGCCCACTGAAGACTTGTTTTTTTTTTGTCTTTGGGATTACTATATACATGTTGAAGCGTTCCTCTATTAAGTGCACGTGCGAGGTGAAAAAAAAAAAGTGTCACGTCAAACATTTGGGATAAAAACAGTATTTAATAATTCTCAAAAGAGTAGGTGATGTATCAACTGGCAATGGTTATGCGAGAGTGAGAATATCTATAATACATGCGGGATGAGGGAAAAAAAAAATCCCACACCAAATATATGAAGTGAAAAAGGTCAGAGTAATTGAAAATATGTTATTAATCAATAAATTGTCAAAAAGAGGTATGTATTTATTAGGAGGAAATAGAGGCAACCAAAAGAGTCGATTATGTGCACTAGCCAAAATTAAATAGCATGATGACATCCTTAGGGGTTATCAATCTCGACTCCTCATAATTAAGTTCTATATTTCAAAAAAATGCAGCATATTAATGTCTTATTTAAGATCTCATTATTGGTTATTTTAAGAAAAAAGGATATGCGCCTTTTGTATTCATAAAAATTAATGAAAGCTATAGGTTCTAAAAACCTGATTTTATCAACAGAATTTTGTATGATGGTCATATCCTCGGTCCTCTTCTTTTTATTTTTTCAAGCATCATTACTCATTAGTGAAGATGAAGCTCACACAAAGCCACCACAAAACCCTCGATCGTTTCCTGATGTTTTATTTTAGCATACTAGATTCTTTTTACCCCATTTATGGAATAGAATAGACTGTCAAAAAGTTACATTTATCGCAATTTTCAACATTTTTTCCATCATCACTCATTACGTGAGGTAGATAAAGCCGCAATAAGTTGAGCCCTATTTGGTTAGACAATGTAGTCATGCGCAAATTCACGTGACATAATTAAATGCAATCATCAAGTCAGGATAACATAAAAGATGATACACTAGATTTGTTCATCGAGGAAGTTTAGTTAGCATCTCTCTCTCTCTAACGTTTATTTCTTGAGAAACCTATTGCTTATTAAAAGGACGATTAAACATATTTTATGTAATAGATATATGAACCAAAGTTGAAGGCCCTTGATTAAATATTATTATCCACCTTTCAAGGAAAAAACAAATCATTTTTAGTCAATCGTTCCGGAATCTCATTATAGGTAATGTCTTTGTTTATTAATATAAATATCATAAGCTAAAGTTTTACTTAATGGAAATCATCATAATATTTGTAAAGAATAAAATCGTACAAAAAAAATTAATAAAAAGATCATATATATTTTTATTCATTCAGGAGAAGGATTGAAAAGAAAAAATATTCTAAAATCGGGACAGTAGTGTCATTATGAAAACTTATAATTAGTACTAAAAGATTGATTTGACTTTGTTGGAAAGTTGAGAGACTAGATTGAGCAATTTAAAAATTTAGGGATTATATTAAACGAGAGAATTACCAATAAAGTCATAAACCTATTGCAATTATGCCAATTTAGCCCTAAACTTTTTTTATAGCTAATTTAATCCTAAACATTTTACAATTGTGTCAGTTTAGTCCATTAGGCCAAAATTGGTCGACCGGTGTTGACGTGGATGCTAGCCGTCCCGCGAAAGCTGACATGGCAATTTTTTTAAATTTTTTTAATTTTTTTTTTCAATTTTTTAAATATTTGTTGAATTTTGAATTTCTTTTTTCTTTTTTCTTTCTACCTTATCCTTCCTCTGGCCGGCTGGTGTCGGCTAGAGGCACGGGCCGGCGAGGTTAGCCTCGTCGGCCAATGGCAAGGCTCGTCCCTGCCAACCATTGGCGAAGGCGAGCCTCGCCCAACGACAGTGAGGCCGTCGTCACCAAATCTGGCGAGGCTCGGCCTCACCCAACCATGGCAAGGTTGAGCCTACCATATCTGGGCGAGGAGCCTCGCCGGCCACCGGCGAGGTCGACCCTTGCCTTGGCTGGGCGAGGCCCCGCTAGACCTAGCGAGGCTCGGCCTCGCCCAGCCAAGGCAACGATCGATCTCGCTAGTGGCCAACGAGGCCGCTGTTGCTAGATTTGGTGAGGCTCAGCCTTGCCCAGCCATGGTGAGGTCAACCCTTGCCTTGGATCTGGCGAGGCTTGGCCCCACCCAGCCATGGTGAGGGTTGACCTTGCCAGTGCCAGCGAGCTTGGCCCTCTCCATGGCTGGGCGGGGCTGGCCTTGCCTAGCGACGGCGAGGTCGGCCTCACCAAATCTGGGGAGGCCTCGCCTAGCGACGGCTAGGCCGATCTCGCCATTGGCCAGCGAGGGTAGTCTTGCTGGCGCCCATCGGCCAAAGGAAGGAGAAGGTGGAAAAAAAAAGAATAAAAAAATCGAAAAAAAAAATTAAAAAAATTGCCATGTTAGCTTTCGCCGGAAGGTTAGTGTCCACGTCGGCACCGACCGGCTAATTTTGACTGGATTGACTAAACTGTCATAATTGTAAAAGGTTTAGGACTAAATTGGCCAAAAAAAAAGTTTAGGATTGAATTGGCACAATTGCAATAGGTTTAGGATTTTTTTTTTTTTATAATTCTCCCTATATTAAACCTTTAGGAATAATTCAAAGGTCACATTGAGCAAATTAAAAATCCAATGATAACATTACAAGTTGGATAAAATATTATGGACTACTGTTATTTTCCCTCTTGAAAATAGTATGTGTTAATTCACATGTAATAATTTTATGCTTTAAAGGATTTTAGGTGTTCTGCAATTAGTAAATATCAATTTTTTTCCCTATCAATTGTAATAGGCTGGATCATCTAAATGCCTATGAGTAGAGACTTGCTATTTTTCCAAGTTCACCCTATCATTTCCAAATCACAAATTACACCAGCAACAAGAAGATGGTTATACATACAACTACCATTTTACAGATATTAAGCTAAGGGAGACAAATATCGGTGCCATTGCAATGAGTTTATGTTGCAATTATCTGACCCATTTTTTTCCTTCCTCCTTTTCCTCTTGTTTTGCTTTTATGCTTTTTAGGGTTCAATCAATAGAACCAGATTACAAAACAAAGGATGAAAATGAAAAAGCGCTAATAGCACACAAAAAGTAAATGTATAATAACATACATACCAGGAGTGGCTTCACTGACTTGTCTGCAAAGATGGATGGAGAGGAATGCAGTCCAAGACCAGTCCTGATAACATCAGAATATAAGTGGACAAATTAGCAAAACGCACAAACAAGTAGACAGTGTTGGGGAAGAAAACAGCAGGGAACTGAAGATTCGTTGATGAGAAAGTGTAATCGAGGAAGATGTTTCGATACCCTTAGCTTCGACTTAGAACGACTAGAAGATCAAGGATCGAGGATTCTTTGTTGAGTTCTTGCAATGGGCACGCAGTTGGTTGGCCATTTATATAATGGGCACTCGTGACTACTTTTGAATTGAGCGAAGTTCATTGTTCATTAACAAAAAATTAATCAATTATTTACAACTTGCAATTAAATAATTGATTAGTTGAGAAATGCAAAATGTCAAAGGGAACTGATGAGGACAGGATCATCACTATGGCTTTGTTCCAACTTGCCCAGATAAATAATCGCAAATGACCATTGGACAAAGACAAAGAAAACGAGGGCAATGACCTCAACGTCTTTCTTTATTCTCGTCAATGGCGTGGAGAAACACGGCATTTCTTGTTTTTGTATTTTTGTTTTCATCGACCACGATCCTAGACATAGGAAGTTGCCAGGAATGAGCGGTGGGCCCAGTGACCGTGGTGGGTGGGTGGGTGGCAGCGTCATTCGAAGTTCTCACATAAGTGGTAGGCCAAATCCAGAAAAAAAAAATCATATATTTATATAAACACGGTCACCGTCATCTTTTCCGTCGAAAGGTGCTTACGTGACAAAATGGCGCTTCCCCTGTAAGCTGATTGGCATTTTTTGTTATAAAAAAAAAGTAAAATATGAACAAATTAATTATCTTAAACTCAAAAGAAAATAATTCTTATCAAACAGGTAAATAACCAATGTAACAGAATCTTGAAGCAAAAGCAAATGTCGCATTTTCCTCCTCTTTCTTCCATTCAATTTGCAGAGAGATTACAAGCACAAGCAAAATCGCAGTGAAAAGGAGGAAAGACTGAAGAGGAAAAACAAAATTATGAATCGGATGTTATACTTCAAACAAAATTTCAATTATTTCATATTAATAATTCTTACTATCAGCCATCTTAAGAAAAATGGACATGTACCTTTTCTATTCAAAAGATTTAACGGAATCAAAAGCCTTAGAGAGCGCACATAGCTAGCTTCTCCTAGAAACCTCTCCATTGAATATTCCTTTGAGTTTTCTTCTTCCTGACACAAAAAGGTAAAAGGCAAACAGAAACCAGAGTAATCTAATAACATTAGTCGATATCTGCCCAACAAGCATGATCGCAAGTGTAATTTCAAGTCCTGATTACTTATTTGCCATTTAACATTCGAATTCCCACGGAAACATTAGATCCTCCAATTCATTCATTTTGTTTTTTTTTCCAGGATTACATGGACATAGCGCTCCCGTGGACTACAAGATAGCTGAAGCGAATCTACCGTTACCAGCTAAAGAAATGAAGATTTTAAAAAGGAACACAACTTCAAATTCTTAATGATGTCGAATTTAAAGGGGAAAAGGAACATAAGATACAAAGAAGAAACAATATCAATGAAAACCTAAAAACGAATGTTAGAAGACATGAAATAATTATTACTGGGTAGTACAAGAGAATCAAGGTGCTTTTCTTGGTATGGGGTCACTTTCACTTTTGTCATAGCTTGCATGTTTTCTCCGCCTGCAAATAAAATTCAAGTCTGACGGCTTCTAGACTCTCTGAATTATTCCAAGTTCTAATCCGTCAATTCGATTGTCTCTTATCTAATTTGGTCGTTTTAAGACGCCTTTTTTTTTCCGTCGCTCTATTTATAAGATTCTTCAAAACACTTGAATTTTTGCAATGAAAAAGTATTTCTCATAATGCTGGCGCAAAATTACTAGGATATCGAGCACCTTTTGTTCCATAGTTAAATGTACCTATTCTTATGATGAATATTTTGAGTGGTTGATTGCTTTATCATCTCATGCCAATACAATTGCAAAAATTTCTATTAAATATGCTTAATAAGCCCCTTTAGAAAACTAGATAGCACGGCCATCATTACAATATTATTACTGGCAATAATATTTCCCTAACGATCCTTGAAAGTGGTGTAGAAAGTTGGGAGGTTTGTATCTCTCTTATGGAGGGATGTCAATATCCAAACTCCTACGCTTTTATAGATATAAATTATTTAATGAATTCCTCAATTGCCTCTACTCCTCCCTATAAGGAGAAATGGGCATTTGGACCATTTAAACATAAAACCGTTAATTATGTAATGTTTTATAAAATAATAATCTTGTCCCAATCTTGTTATCGAGATAAAACAAAACAGTTTTGATAAGGAGTAATGAAATTGTCAAAATCTGTCTGCTTGCGACTTTATCGCTAGAGGTAGTTTTCCCTCACTTAAGTCCCACTAAACCACCAACCAAAGCAGACGCTTAAATGCAACCGCTAGTTGTCATTTTCCACTTTCAACCTACCCCCTTTTGTATCATCAACCATTTGCAAAGTGCAGGAACAATGAATATTTTATGAAGGGCATAATTGGACTCTTGAAAGAGAGACCAACTTCTATGCTTTTCCCTGAATATGCAGCATAGACATAGATATTATCTTCTTTTATGAGGAAAAAGAAACACTCTGAAATTTGATTTTAATATTCATTTTAGAACGGATCAATGGGCAGATCAATCTGACATCGGGTCCATATATTCAAGCACCAGCATGACTGAAAAAAAAAAGAATATTAAACTCAATACAAAAGGGTAGAGAAGGCCAAGCTATGGGGACTGGGCTCCAGGAGGAAACAGCTGATCTAGTCCAACTCATTTGCACTTCGGTTTGGTCCATAAAATTTGGGTCTTTCCATCCATAAAAGCCTCTATGCTTAACTTCTTGAAATGAATTCACTTTTATTGGCTTAGCCATCCAGATCCTTGTATCGAGCCCGAATTGGACCTACAATCTACAATACCACTAGAAGAATAAGAGCTTGATCTTGTCAACAAACTCAACTCGTTTATTCATTCATGAAAGAGATTCCAAGGAAAATTTCTTATTATGAGCAAGATGGCCTTGTTTCCACTACCCTTTTTCTTTCAGTTAATTAGCTTTTCAATACAATCACAAGTACCATGACCTACTCAATTGCATTGCATCCGCCTACCTCATAGCCATCTGGACTTCCATTTGGTTTAAAACAGTGTGATACAGTACCATCATGAGTCCTTCCTCCAAATCCCCACACGGTAAACTGTCTATCTGAATCACAAGACAAACACTTCTTCAATTTCCATTACAGCCTAAAGTGTCGGCACCATGAATTACTAAATAAATAAATTTATCACATCAATTGATTATAAGGAAAGAAAATAACTTCTCAAGTGATTTCATATTAAAATGTCATCAAAAGGCTACAGTAAAATTGTTACAAGTGACCAGGTTTAGGAGGCAAATTAAAATATACCAGCTGGTAGGAATTGTATCTTCCTTAAGGATCATTATCATGCAAGGAATCTGGATTTCTGGGATTTCCATTTGAAGCTGAAAAGTCCAAAAGCAACAGAATGAAATGAGATCGAGTATCGAAGAGATAAAGTTTTATAGGATAAACAAATATCCAAACGATTATGTACTGTAAAGTCAACAGCAACTGTAAAAGTAAGCTCACAAACCACTTGGTATGTAATCAAGAAAGCTGTACTGTTGCTTCTCACAAAATTGATCCACAAAAAGATGACTCTTAAAAACCTATACAGAGAAGTTATAAACCTGATGAAAGGGCTCATCAGAAAGAGGAGTATTAAACTATTTAAGAATGATAGACACATGTTCATGGCCATGATGAGAAGCTGGGAAAGTGAAATTTGCAACATTTCTTTCTTTGTGAAGTTTCTCAAAGTCTGCCTTGGACTTCTGAAGTTTACTGTAATAAACAAGTAGCAAATTAACATACAAAAAGCCTAAGTAGTACAAATTGCATAAGAATAGGCATTTACCCTATAAGTGCATGGCTCCCAGTAGTATCAAAGTCAATGCAGTCAATGACTAATGAATTCTCCTGCAACAAGTCTTACAGTATGCCAAAGCACTAGTGCAATAAATATCAGGCACTATGATTGCAGGCTCTGTGTAAAACTTGTCCTTGATAACTTCGGTTTTGCAAATAGTAAGAGAACCCCCAGACTCAACTAGTGTGGATATTCTCAGGAAAGGATCCTGAGAAGAGGTAACAACGGAGTACAAGACTAAAGCAATGAAAAGACATGGCAAGGAACAATATCAAACAGGACCTTTCAAGAGAGATCATGGAGAGCTTACACTTTTAGAAAACACATCCTTGTTTTCCAACTGGGAGCAGTGGAATATTATTTCAACAGCAGTCCTGGAAGCAACAGATTCCTCAGCACGGACAGTCAAGAGTAACCAGGTTTCTCAAGCATACTAGTAAATTTTTATTATGAAGCGACAGGGTCAAACTCTGACTTTGCTTTGTGACTGTCTGCAGAAAATAGAAAGGAGAAGATGCTTATTTAGATGGATTACTCTTGTACATTACTGAACCCCTATGCATGGAAAATGACACGATAACAATGTGAGCCAGGAGTAAGTACCTTTGACGGCACATAGCTAGCTTCTACTAAAAACTCTACGTCCTTCGGCTTTAACATCTGCACTGAAACCACCCGATCAAGATACTATTGAGATTTCTTCTTCCTCACATGGAAAGACAGAAGGCAAATAGAAACCCAAGTAATCTGAATGGACTAGTACATATTTCCCAAATAAGCATGATTGCAAGTCATGATTACTTAATGCCATTTAACATTTGAATTTCTATGCAAAAATAAGATCGTCCAATGCATTCATTTCGTATTTCCAGAATTCCATGAACGTAACATTCTGTAGACTGCAAGACAGCTAAACCAATTTACCTGGGAAAGTGTCGTCCTACCACACTTGAACATCAAAGGTAAGAAAAGAGATGAACCCTTGTCTTTATAATTCCTACTTTAGGACAAAACCAAAAATGCAATTGATCTATAACCATAGTAAAATTAGCTAGTGTATAAGTTGGAGAAACTTTGCAATCAATCTGAGACCACTCCTTATATTACTCCAAACGGTCTCTCCATTTTCATTGAATTTGAGTTAGACCCTTGGGAAGATTGACTGAGATGTGACATAGAACATAGAATTGCAGTCGGATACATTGTTCATGTATAACCAGGAAAGGCCATGCATAGCTCTGGCTTCACCCATAAAATTCAGAGGGGAAAATAAACCAAAGATAGAAAAAAAGAAACAATGTTATTGAAAATCCAAAAAGAAATATCAAACTATGTGAAATGATTAAAATAACTGACACACCTTCACAGGTACGTTGCAACATTTTGTGTCAACTTCATATACATGAAACCTGAAAAGAGATAAAAGTAAACAAACAAATGGTTTTACATAATATAGTCAAGACTCAAGACTAAACGCGGACTGAATAAATTATACTTTGCCATACGTGGAAAGGTCACACCAGATGATGAACAGTCTCAAAGTGATAAGCTTAAAAATTCTTCCAATCCACGCAGGATCCAAACTATTTAATATAACTTTTGTCCTCCCAAGTTCCTCAAGCATTCCTTCTTTTTTCCTCAACTACGCAGCTACTGTTGGATCATTCTACAAGAAACCATTGATCAAAGTTCATAAACCTTTAAGCAAGCTCGAATTTGGGCAGAAAAGAAGGAAACACAAACGTGCAAAAATCTACAAGAATCAGTCATTTATTGTAATTATGAGCTACTTAACTATATCAGTTCAGGTTTCTTACACAACCTGAAATTTGATCAAGAGTATATAAGCAAGTTTTGACAAAAGCTGAAGTTGCTCTTGCAGGAATTTTGGCGGAAGAGATTTGCCGCAGACAAGTTATACAGAAAATAGTATGACATATGCATGCAAAGACTGTCTCATAAATAACAGGCACCAACCAGAAATGCATACATCATACACTGTGATGTCCTAAATTTTTGCAAGCATAAGAAGACAGAAAATCAAGTTTTAAGTTATGTAGTTGAAATTTTACTTCAAAAGAAGAAGAAGAAGAAGAAGAAGAAGTTACACCCTTCTATGACAACCAAATCAAAAAGAACCAAGAAGATCCCACGTGAATGTGAAAGCAAGATGCAGACAAAATAGAAAAACTACATACTAGTAGCAAGGTGTACCTGAAAATGCTAATGAAGTTTCTCATCTTTGACATGACGTCAGCCAAGGATAACTGCAGCATAGACAATAACGCACATCTTACAAACTATGGGCATTGAATTTCAAGATTGATGCTCATGATAACACTATATGCAATGCATGAAGTTTGTTATTGAAAAGTGTGATATGCTTAATTTGTACTAGCTCTTACCCAGATGTCCTATTCGTATCCATGCTTAATCAGCAACACCAAGTTTAGATTTCGAAAGGCAACACATAGTTCAGATAGTAACTTTGTTTCTGAAAAATGAACATTGTCAAAGAGTACAACTGCAAGGCTTAGTTAAACTGTGTCTAAACTATCACCCCTTTTGACAAACTGATGCAAAGCATTCCCACTAAATTTGCAGCGGCATGCAATTCTTGTCATTTGCATGAGTTCCGACAGGTCATAGCTCGCAAGGCAGACTAATATTTTGGTTTGAAGAAAATAAAAGAAATCCCCTTAAGTCAAGTCTAATGAGGAAAACAAGAAGAAAACTCCGATTAGACGAGCACGTTGGGAACACATCACCAGAAGTTCTTTGATAATATAACATCAATTAGTCCAGTGACGAGGTTTGAGGAGAATCCCCATTGTGAAGAATGCTTCTCAGTTTTTCTGTCAACCTCTGATAGACTGGTTTCTTCTGGCCACATCATCGTGTCGCCCGAAAAAGCAAGAACAAAATGCCGACAACATTGACTCAGGTCTGAAGAAAACGAAGATATCACCACAGAATATCACAACAGCGACAGTGAATGGATGCATCATGCATTATATAATTTCACATTTAGAAAGGCGCAAACCTCAATTTGAGAGAAGAGAGCGGGTTGACTGTGAGCTCGGAAGAGGTGGTCGACGGTGTCGTTGTGCCCGCCACCGTTGCCTCCTCCTCTCACATCCTAAAAAGCAACACCCCATTTTCTCTCTCCTCTCTCCCTCCTGTTAAGGATAGCAAGGACAGCAACTTTGATTGATCATCATTTGATCTCTATCCTCGAAGAACCGAAGAATCAACTTCAGAAATCAATCTTCAGAACTTAGCATGAATCTAATCTTCATTCTTCAATCTCTTGATCAAAGAAGAAGTTACTGAACCAGATTCACCATCATCATCGCGGTTCTTTTGATCAGATTTTGAATATGATAACCAGAAAGCCAGATCCAGTGAACAGAGGACCGTTTCTGCTGCCACAGACCTTCGATTTGATTTCTCAAGCGATCACATGATCATGAGGATGATCGACCATTGCTCTGATACCATGAAGAAGTTTAAGTGCAAGGAAGAAAAAGGAGAAACAGTTTAGAGAGATTGTGTGATGAACAACTTCTTCCTCATTGATTCCATGAACTTCAATTATAAGCGTTTTGCTATTTATATACAGAACTTGAAAACAGTTTAACAAAGTAACCAACTAACAAAACAGAGTAACCAACTAACTAACTTCTGAAACTGAAATATGCTTGACTAACTACTAAGTCAAGACTCGTAATATACAGAGATTATCTCTTTGTATTCTCTGCATCTTCTTCTTCATAAGTTTCCTCTTCGTACTTCTTCTTGTGCATCTTACTTCCTCTGTCTTTACTGATATCAGTATTTATATCAGCGAAGCTTCTGTCCTTGCTATCCTTAACAGCCCCCCTCAAATTGGAAATGGGGGGAACACCAATTCCTAATTTGATTCGTAGCTGATAGTGAGTAAGACGAGGAAGAGATTTTGTGAAAATATCAGCAAGTTGATGGATACTTGGAACATACTGCACTTGGAGTGAGCCAGATGAGACTTTTTCCCGAACAAAGTGAAAGTCTATCTCAATATGTTTGGTGCGAGCATGTAGTACAGGATTGATAGTAAGAGAGATGGCTGATTTGTTGTCACAGAAGAGCTGTGTTGGACGAGACAAAGAGCAGCCTATATCACGAAGGACAAATCTGATCCAGGTAAGTTCAGCAGAGGCAGAAGCAAGAGCACGATACTCAGCTTCTGTAGAGGAGCGACTGACTGTTGATTGTTTCTTTGCTGTCCAAGATAGAAGGTTAGAACCAAGGTAAGTACAAAAGCCTGTTGTTGATCTTCTTGTTTCAACACATCCTGCCCAGTCTGAATCTGAGAACCCATACAGATGGAGAGAGCTTCGAGAGTGAATAAAGACTCCAAGAGTAATAGTTCCTTTGACATATCTCAAAACTCTCTTGAGTTTATGGAAATCTGCAATAGTAGGTTGCTGTAATTTCTGACAGAGTTGGTTTGTAGCATAGGCAATGTCAGGTCGTGTTAAGGTTAGATACTGAAGACCACCTACTAGACTTCGATACTCAACAGGACCTGACATTGCCTATGCTACAAACCAACTCTGTCAGAGATTACAGCAACCTACTATTGCAGATTTCCATAAACTCAAGAGAGTTTTGAGATATGTCAAAGGAACTATTACTCTTGGAGTCTTTATTCACTCTCGAAGCTCTCTCCATCTGTATGGGTTCTCAGATTCAGACTGGGCAGGATGTGTTGAAACAAGAAGATCAACAACAGGCTTTTGTACTTACCTTGGTTCTAACCTTCTATCTTGGACAGCAAAGAAACAATCAACAGTCAGTCGCTCCTCTACAGAAGCTGAGTATCGTGCTCTTGCTTCTGCCTCTGCTGAACTTACCTGGATCAGCTTTGTCCTTCGTGATATAGGCTGCTCTTTGTCTCGTCCAACACAGCTCTTCTGTGACAACAAATCAGCCATCTCTCTTACTATCAATCCTGTACTACATGCTCGCACCAAACATATTGAGATAGACTTTCACTTTGTTCGGGAAAAAGTCTCATCTGGCTCACTCCAAGTGCAGTATGTTCCAAGTATCCATCAACTTGCTGATATTTTCACAAAATCTCTTCCTCGTCTTACTCACTATCAGCTACGAATCAAATTAGGAATTGGTGTTCCCCCCATTTCCAATTTGAGGGGGGCTGTTAAGGATAGCAAGGACAGAAGCTTCGCTGATATAAATACTGATATCAGTAAAGACAGAGGAAGTAAGATGCACAAGAAGAAGTACGAAGAGGAAACTTATGAAGAAGAAGATGCAGAGAATACAAAGAGATAATCTCTGTATATTACGAGTCTTGACTTAGTAGTTAGTCAAGCATATTTCAGTTTCAGAAGTTAGTTAGTTGGTTACTCTGTTTTGTTAGTTGGTTACTTTGTTAAACTGTTTTCAAGTTCTGTATATAAATAGCAAAACGCTTATAATTGAAGTTCATGGAATCAATGAGGAAGAAGTTGTTCATCACACAATCTCTCTAAACTGTTTCTCCTTTTTCTTCCTTGCACTTAAACTTCTTCACCTCCTTCCTCCCGTCTCTCGATCAAACTCCAATTTCAACCCCTTTGCCGATTCGATCCACTCCCACAAATCCCTCTCGAAAACCCCCCGTCATCGATCACAGAGACTGCTCCTGTTGGAAATTGTCGCGCCCACTCTCTCTCTCTCTCTCTCTCTCTCTCTCTCTCTATCTGCCTTTAGCGCGGGGGGGTCGGTCGTTGCGTCTCGATCGAAACTACGACGGCCTTATCCGAATCTACGAAACGAACCCACGTCGAACAATCCGCGTGCAGAGCGACGGGACCTGAAATTGGTTTCCTCTTGGAGGGCCGCCAATGGGGTCGGAAGTGAATCAAGCTCGAGGCTCTGCGTGTGCTCTGGGATTCTTGGAGAAGTTCGTTGCCATATAGAGAGATAAGAGCTCGGTTCGACGTGTGCTGATCTCCCCCATTCGACGACATTCCATAACATGATGACCATGACCAGGATGCCGTTGTTAAAGAAATTAAACAGACAGATGCTGGTAGTAATAGTAGAAAAGATGAAGCAGAGGATGAGGCAGAGGAAGCTGAAGCAGAGGAAGGTCACAAACCTCTAAACAGAAAAGAAGATGAGCTGGCGATCCTGAGCTGAACTGATGATGATGAGCTGGCGATCCTTGACATCAAACCTGAAAACAGAAGCTGATCAAGCTAACTGAAGGAACTACACAACCAGAAGAAACGAACATGTTCTCATATTAGCTATTCTGTTACAACAGAAAATTGTGAAAACAAGTGTTGTATATAAAGGATAAACTAGAGAGAAAGATGTCAAGTTAGTTTTGTTGTTGTTCTCTCTACTTCTGATTCTCTCAATACATCTCGAGATTTCTTCTCTCTTCAATCTCTGTATTCAATGATAGTTGAGTTAGATAGAAAAGAAATCAGAAGCTCTGAAGAAGAATATGAGAGCCAAAGGTGTTTCCAGTGATTGTTCAGGTTATGTTCTATCATTCATTTCTTCTCATGGTATCAGAGCTCAAATTCTGGGAATGATAGATCTGCTGTGTTCTTACTGCAAGATAGTATAAAGATCTTGCTAGCTTACTGTCAAAGCTTACTGAATTGTTTCTTCGATTATCTGCTGTGTTCTTACTGCAAGATAGTATAAAGATCTTGCTAGCCTACTGTCAAAGCTTACTGAACTGTTTCTTCGATTCTTCAAAGTTTCTGAACATATAAAGAATGGCAACTAGAGTGCAGAAGTATCCATTTCCTATCCATGTGAATATAGCTAACTTCGTTACCATCAAGTTGAATGAAGAAAACTTCCTGTTATGGCAAGCTCAATTTAACAGATTTCTGAAAAGTCAGGATCTGATTGGCTTCATTAATGGTGAAACATTACCTCCTACTCAAATGATACAGACTGAGACAGGAGAAGTAATGAATTCTGATCACCTGGATTGGATAAAAACTGATCAGCTTATATCATCTTGGATAAGCGGTGCAGTATCAGAAAATATTCTAAGTCTAATAATTGGCTTAGAAACTTCATTCGAAGTATGGCAAGCACTTTTGAACAGATTTACTCAGAAGTCTGTTGCAAAGGAATTTGAGTTAAGAGGAAAATTACAGGCTTGCAGAAAAAGAAACAGATCATTAAGTGAATACCTTAGAGAATTCAAAACCATTTGTGATCAATTAAATGCAATTGGAAAGCCTGTTGATGATATAACTAGAATGTTTGGCGTACTTGAAGGGTTAGGTTCTGAATATGAAACTTTCAGAACAACCATGTATTGCCTTAAACCCCAACCAGAGTATGATGAGGTTATTTCACAACTTGAGAGATTTGAAACCAGATTGCAAACATATTCTGTGAACGAGTACAATGCTAACCTAGCATATTATGGACAAAGAAGAACTGGAACAAGTCTGCAGAAATTCAATCCCAGAAATCAAAGAGAAAATGTTCAAGGGGGATTTAGCTTTGGCAGAAATCAGTCTTTGAATAGAAGGGAATATGGAAATAATTTTACAGAAGCAGGAAGGAATCAACAAAATAAAATGAGTAATCTGAATTCAACTCAGCAAGGTCAGGTTAATAAGGAAAATTGGTCTAACTATGGACAAGGTTTTAGACCATATTCAAACCCTTCACAGAGATATCAAGGTGTAAGGTCTTATCCACCACAGAATTCAGAAGGTGGTAGACAAACACAGATCACAAGGCCTATAAGTAATAGCCCTCTGCAATGCCAGATCTGTAAGAAATCAGGTCATACAGCACTAAGATGTTGGTATAGATTTGATAACTCGTACCAGGCAGAGGAAATACCAACTGCGTTGGCAGCCGTGCACATTGAAGAACCCTGTGGTTCAGAGTGGTATCCAGACACAGGGGCTACCTCACATGTTACCTCAGAACCTGGTATGATTCAACACTACAATGCATATAATGGTAATGATACTGTC
The DNA here is from genome assembly GCA_007663325.1 of Eucalyptus pauciflora. NCBI lineage: Eukaryota > Viridiplantae > Streptophyta > Magnoliopsida > Myrtales > Myrtaceae > Eucalyptus > Eucalyptus pauciflora. Next base: position 3,705,929 of record VMYD01000024.1, on the reverse strand, counting down.
ATGATAGGAGATGGATCTCAATTGTCAATCTCATGCATTGGTAGTGGAATATTAAATACAGGAAATAGCAAGTTACCTCTGAATGATGTATTAATAGTTCCTGCAATCAAAAAGAATCTTCTATCTGTATCAAAACTAACAGATGATTATCCTTGCTCTTTTATCTTTGATAAACATGGGGTATATATGAAGGACAATTACAATCATACAACAGTGAAGCTAGGAAGGAAGATCAGAGGGCTATATCAGGTGGAACCTAAAGTAGGAGAAGCCCTCTTCACTCAGATTCAACAGAAAGTAGGAGAAGATGTCTGGCATCAAAGACTTGCTCATACCAATCTAAAAACAGTGAAGATTTTACAGAAACAACATCTCATTCAGTCTAGTTCTAAAGCTCAGAATATATGTAGTAGCTGTCAAATTGCTAAGAGCTCAGCTCTAGTTTTTCCTCTCTCAGATCATATTTCTAATGTTCCATTAGAAAGAATACATTGCGATGTATGGGGACCATCCCCAATACAATCTGTTCAGAAATTCTCCTATTATGTCATTTTTGTGGATGATTTTTCTCGATATAGCTGGTTATATCCAATGAGACAAAAGTCAGAAGTTTATGATGTGTTCATTATGTTTCAAAGATTTATAGAAAATCAGCTTGATCACAAGATCAAAGTCTTTCAGAGTGATGGAGGAGGAGAGTTCACTAGCAAGAAATTTCAGAAACATCTACAACAGTGTGGAATTCAACAGAATATCTCTTGTCCTCATACTCCAGAGCAAAATGGTATATCTGAGAGGAAACATCGACATGTGATTGAATTGGGACTAGCAATGATGTATCATGCTAAAGTACCACTGAGATACTGGGTAGATGCCTTCAAAACAGCAGTTTATGTTATCAATCTCCTCCCTATAACGAAACTGCATATGCACTCACCTTACTATAAGCTCTACAATAAGACACCAACCTATTCTCATCTTCGAGTTTTTGGATCTGCCTGTTATCCATGCCTCAGACATTACACACAGCACAAATTTGACCCAAGATCTCTTACATGTATCCTTCTTGGATATAGTGAGAAACATAAAGGATACAGGTGTCTTTTGCCTACTAATGGGAGAGTCTACATCAGTCGAAATGTGATATTTGATGAGAAAGTCTTCCCTTTTACTCATATAGTAAATACTGAGTATCAACAGGGATCTGAACTATACAAACAGTGGATACGAGGAGTATTATCTTCTACTTCCAACTCTAATTCTATTAAGCAGGCTCAACCACAAGACAGTATATCAAGAGAGCATTTTCAGCATACCAGATTACCTCCAATAACCCCAGAAATACAGAACAATGAAATCAGTACAATTCACTCTACAGATATATCACCAATGCATATAGTACCTGATGCTGAGATACAGAGTGATGTTCATAATGCTCCCAGTGATATTGAATCTTGTCAGAGATCTCCAAACTTTGAAGAACAGATACCTACAAATCACGAGCCTGTTTCAACATCAAATGCTAACACAGGGCAAATACAAATTGGTTCTGCAACAGGACATATACAAGGTACTTTTCCAACTCATCCTATGCAGACTAGACTTAGGTCTGGAATTATCAAAGCAAATCCTAAATATGCGTGCCTTGTTGAGTATCATATTCCTGTTGAACCAAAATCAGTAAAGTCTGCTTTAGCAGACAGAGGATGGCACCAAGCGATGAACGAAGAAATGGATGCCTTATATCAAAACAAAACTTGGGAATTGGTTCCTAGAAATGATCACATGAATGTCATTGGTTGCAAATGGGTGTTTAAGACAAAACTTGCACCTGATGGGAGCCTAGATAGACTCAAAGCTAGACTTGTAGCCAAAGGCTTCCATCAAGAAGAAGGTCTGGATTTCACAGAAACCTTCAGTCCTGTAGTGAAGCATGCAACTATTCGAATAATCCTCTCAGTAGCTATGATGAAACAGTGGAAAATTCATCAATTAGATGTCAAAAATGCCTTCTTACATGGAACTTTAAATGAAACAGTGTATATGGAGCAGCCTCCCGGGTTTAAAGACTCACAAAACCCTCATCATATTTGTCTCCTTCGAAAGTCACTTTATGGACTTCGACAAGCTCCTCGAGCTTGGTTTGATAGATTTAGCAGCTTTCTGCTCGAATATGGATTCTTCTGCAGTTCCACTGATCCCTCTCTATTCATTCTACATACTGAAACAGAAACTATCCTCTTATTACTATATGTAGATGATATTATCCTCACTGGAAGCTCTTCTCAAATGCTTTCTAGCCTTATTACTTCTCTAAGTACCCATTTTCATATGAAGGATCTAGGCTTCTTACACTATTTCCTTGGCATTGAAGCTAAGCGAACATCTGCTTCTCTATTTCTTTGCCAAACTAAATATGCCTTAGATCTCCTCAACCGAGCTCATATGCTAGAATCAAAACCACTCTCCACTCCTCTTTCATTGAAACCACCTATTCTGATTAATGACTCTATCTCCTTGAACAATCCTACTGAGTACAGAAGCCTAGTTGGAGGACTGCAATACCTCACCTTAACCAGACCAGACATTGCTTATGCCACAAATTTACTTTGCCAGAAAATGCAGCAACCTACAATTGCAGACTTCAACAGATTAAAAAAGGGTCTTGCGATATATAAAAGGTACTATACAGCTTGGTTTATTCATTCATTCTCAAAGTACCATGCATCTCTATGGTTATTCAGATGCAGACTGGGCAGGGTGTGCAGAAACCAGAAGATCCACAACTGGTTTTTGCACATATCTTGGATCTAATCTTATATCCTGGGCAGCAAAGAAACAGCCCACAGTGAGTAGATCCTCAACTGAAGCAGAATACCGTGCTCTTGCCTCAACCACTGCTGATCTCACTTGGATTAGTTTTGTATTACGTGATATTGGTTGCTCACTTCCTCCTCCTATTCATCTGTACTGTGACAATAAATCATCAATCTCTCTTACCCTGAATCCTATCTTACATGCTCGAACCAAGCATATTGAAGTAGATTTCCACTTCGTTCGAGAAAAGGTCTCCTCTGGATCCTTACATATCAGATACATTCCTAGCTCTTGCCAATTAGCTGATATCTTTACAAAACCCCTCTCCAGAAGAGCACATTCTTTTATGCGTTTCAAATTGGGAATTTGTGCTCTATCTATTCCCAATTTGAGGGGGGATGTTAAAGAAATTAAACAGACAGATGCTGGTAGTAATAGTAGAAAAGATGAAGCAGAGGATGAGGCAGAGGAAGCTGAAGCAGAGGAAGGTCGCAAACCTCTAAACAGAAAAGAAGATGAGCTGGCGATCCTGAGCTGAACTGATGATGATGAGCTGGCGATCCTTGACATCAAACCTGAAAACAGAAGCTGATCAAGCTAACTGAAGGAACTACACAACCAGAAGAAACGAACATGTTCTCATATTAGCTATTCTGTTACAACAGAAAATTGTGAAAACAAGTGTTGTATATAAAGGATAAACTAGAGAGAAAGATGTCAAGTTAGTTTTGTTGTTGTTCTCTCTACTTCTGATTCTCTCAATACATCTCGAGATTTCTTCTCTCTTCAATCTCTGTATTCAATGATAGTTGAGTTAGATAGAAAAGAAATCAGAAGCTCTGAAGAAGAATATGAGAGCCAAAGGTGTTTCCAGTGATTGTTCAGGTTATGTTCTATCATTCATTTCTTCTCAGCCGTATCATCCCCTTTGTTGAGGAAGCAGGGGACCGAGTAGAGAGGAAAGTTAGACCCGTGATGACCTGTGACGCTTCTCACTGTAGAGAGGGAACAGCTGAGAAAACATAGGGTGCACCTCTTATGCCACCTCATTTTTTGTAATAGACTATTGATTGCGCGACACGTGTCCCTCGCTGGCCCCACCGGCCCCCTCTTCTGTTCACGGTCTCTCTCTCTCTCGCCTCCCCGCTGGCTTCCGTCGCCTTGTCTTAGGCTGATTTCATTCTTGAATTTTGGAGAGGGGCACGAAGAGCTATGGCAAGAGCGTGAGGTTTTTACATTCTTGCCTACGTTTATGTTAGCATGAAAACATTAGAAATTAAATTTTTTAATTCATGATTTAAAATTTTCATTTTGCATGTACAAGCCACCCTAACACAAAACAGTTTATTACGTAACTTATGAGATTCACGTGTAACTTTTAACTCTCAAACTGTAAATCATCTAATATCTTAATTATTTGCATCAATTATGGGAATCGTAAATTTCATATTCTCGTTAGTAACATGTCGAATATATTGGCAAATTGCAGATTTGATTCTCATGCACCGTTGAGAGAGGGGGCTAGCAATTTGTTGGTTCCCAAGGTTTAAATTTTGCCTCTTAGCATGAAACATGAAATCATCGCTCAAATTCTACAAACTTATCTATTGGAATCGCAGATTTTTGACACTTTTTGATAGATTATATCTTTTAAAATATAATCTCCCTTTCCGTATAGTTATATATATGACACTTTTTGTTCATAATGATACGGGCTTATAAACACCAAGGACAACCGTAGGAATATACCAAGGCACGAAGCAAAGCAACCCAAAAAAATTTGGTAGAAATGAAACATGACCGAAAACGTACTTGCTAATCACAAGAGAGGCTACAATGCATCACACATGTTCACGGGCTCCTTTCAACAATTCAAAAGTCCAGATTCAACCGAATGGATTTGATTCAAATATTTCATCGAAATTTGAAGCGCACTGGCTAAATGAGAGAAAAACCGACCAACTTGTGCTGGAACTCGCAATAATCAACAAGTAGTGACCCAAAGTAGCGGCACACGGACGAACGGGGCCGGTGCTCGCGAGAACCGGACAACGAAGAAGCCTGGTCCGGCGAGCCCAAAAAGGGGCAAAGCAAGGCACAAACAGCGAGCACCACCCATACGATCATTATGACTGGGTTTGTGATTGAGGCCTATGAGTTTTCAGGCCAAACCCAATCTTGCGAGGTTTATCAGCAGTAGATGCGTCTAAAATGGGTGACTCGCAAAGCAACTAAATCGTCTTCAATCAACTAAGCTCACTTCCTTGATACGTCACTCATCCTCCAGGGGAGAGGATCCAGTAAATTTTGGATGGTAGATATCGGAAAGCTGGGGAAGATTTATAAAGGAAATATAAAGAAAACTGAATCCAGTGCCTTTTTCTCTCTCTTTGATGGTTCGACTGTTTTTTGACTTGAACTGAATGCAATGGAGGGAGACGCACACAGTGGCATGGCCGATACTACTATTATGCTAAAATCGCATAGGGAGATTAGACGGCATAATATTTGTGCAAAACGTTTTTCTTGCTGCCCACCAAAGTAAATTGGCAAGATCTAAATTATAAAAGCATTAGATCAGATGAATTCATTTTTATATGAGCCTTTACTCTTCTTCTCCGAGATGGTCGAACTCAGAAAATAGGGAAAAAAAGAAAAAGAAAAAGAAAGAATGGCTGCCCTTCTTATCCAAGATCGTCAAAACTCATAAAATAGAACAAAAAGAGCGGCTAAACAACATTGTATATTGAGTGTTAAAAAAATTTCTGCGAGAATACAATGACCAACTCATATGATATCGAGCTAATTGATTATATCGAGTTTAAAACTGAATTGATTGTCGTACAATGACTTTAAGATTTTTTTGGATAATTTTTTTCTTGATCATATGTGTTGGAAGGGGCTCGTGAGGTATCATGTAGGCGAAACATGTCTGAATTCCCACTATCCATGGATCAGATAGTGTTGTTTAGTACATTCTCACATATTAAGGCGTTAAGTCTGAACCAATGTGATGAAAAATCAATGTGAATTAACCAAAAGAAACGTGAAATTATTTTAATTGTTAGGGCGAATGATGGGAACAGAAACCAAATATCAGGTCAAAAAATGAATAATGGATCCTTGTCCAGGCCATGGATTGGCCTGCATAGTGGTACGAACTGTGCAAAAAAATGGACTACGTGATGCGGAACTCCCTTACTATGTTATGCCAACGCTATTTGATACACAGACAACAATCGGCACCGACTGATTTCAAGAAAATGATTCAATTATGAGATTCTAGCGAAAGCGTTGAAAAGAAAATAAACTGAAAATTAAATGAGCAAACGCAAGGACATGCATCGGCAACCAAACCCAACGAAGAAACAACAGTGAACAACTAATTAGGATCAACAAACAGGGGCTCAGCCGAGCTGAACGCGATCAGAGTAAGCTGAGGGATTTAAATTCTCACATAGACGACTCCGGGGACAGCAGAGGATGGTGGAAGTGCTGCTCCTTCTAGGCCGAGTATCCTCCGCTTCTGATGTGCAAGATCGAGAGAATTGATATGAAAGCGTGAATGTGCACCTCTACCGATTCTTCGGGCCCCTTCCCCACGAACTTCCCACATTCTTCTCGTCCTTTTTACCACGATTTGCTGAGCCACCAAATCCATTTCCTTTCCCATCCTTTACCTTTTCCTCTTTCTGTCCTTCTTCACGATGCTGGATTGGCGTCTCCCCCCTTTCTTCCTCCTCTTACTCACGCCAACAAGGATGCCGCAGAGCAGAGCAGGGACAGAGGAGCAGGCGGACGGCGACGGAGGTGACAGGCGATGTCACGACGGTTTGACCAAGAGGGGCCAATCGGGGCCCCAAGGACCGGCGGCCGAATCACCTTCGCCGACCGGCCTTCTCGGGAAGATCGGGAGAGTGAAAAAGGGGACCTTGGGAGGGAAAAATCGAGTGAGAGAGGGTGAGCTGTGAGGGACAGCCGAGTGAGAAACTGGGAGTGAGCGAGCGGCCTTCGGCAACGAATAAGGCCGGTGACTCACCGCCGTAAACAACCCCCCCTCCCCCCTTTTCTTTTCTGTTTCTTTTTCCTCGATTGTTTCGAATTGGGGGTCGTTTTCCCGAGCATCCCCGCTCGGAGACGCGCAAGGCGAACGGATGTAGCCCGATCTATTGAGCTCATCCACTGTCCAACGTCGCCGAGCCCGGTAGGGACCCTCGGCCATACGCCTGTTTGCACCTTGTATCGAGCTCGCCGGACTGGACTGTTTTGTCCGTCTCATGCGAGTTCCCGACCCCATTCGTGTGTGTGCTGCAATTGTTGGGCGTTGCTGGTTGATTGCTATGAGTCCCGACGCGATCTCGAGTCTCAATTGGTTCGATTTCTCTCTTTTTAGCCAGTGTACTCCGTGTGTTTGATGAAACGCTCGAGTGAGATTCGTGAGGATGCTCTTAGTTTTCTGTTCATTGTGGGTGCTCGTGGCTTGCTAAAAGAGTTTTGATAGAGCCCCGCTAGTACCCTTCACTTTGTATGTTATTGTTTTGACGCTTTTTTGTGCGCGCATCGTGTTTCCAGGTGACCGGTTCTTGGCCGGCGGAGTTGAAGGGTGTTGGTGTTTGTGGCGACGAATGACAGTGGCGTGGTGGCTGGACGTGGCTTGGGCTATGCTTGAACCATTTGGTCAAAACTTGAGTCATCCGCCAATGTTCTCGGTCCTTTGGGAAAAAAAGTGAAGCACGTGATGAACGCTTCAGATAAGTCGCGAAGGTGAGAGGAGAGATTGGCAAGAGAGGGGGAAGATAACAAACGTGGGCTGAGCTTTGATTGCTGAAGCCCTCGTGCAGTTTGTCTTGCATGTTGGGGCGTTCTGGATTTGTCATGGGATAGGGGAGAAGACGTCGAAAGGCTTGGGGGAAAGAGAGAAGGAAACAAAAATAGGGAAAATGGGCTTTATTTTCACTAAAAATAGCACGAGAGGCATGAGTGTGTTTCGGGTGAATTTTGGCTTCGTTTTTACTACAAGGCTAGTGAGGTTTGGGCCTAATTCGGCTTGTTTGGGTTTATGCTCTTGGTTGAGTGGGCTTGTATTTTGTCCTGTAGTGGCCGAATTGGGTATAACCGTATAAGTTCATTGAGCCCATTCCTTTCTTTGCCTTTAGGTATTGGGCCCGAACTCCGGAGACCAGTGGCAGCCCAGCTCATATTCTGACTAGGCTCGAAGGCCCAGCCTGGGTCCCAGTTTTGGAATAAAAAATTATTAATTTTTTTTAAAGTATAAAAACAAAAATAATAAAAAATTGAAAAATTATGTTTTCTCTTAAAATGAGGAAAAAGCTTTAAAAATGGTTTTTGAGTGGTTTTCTCTTAAAATATGTGAAAATCCTTAAAAAAAAAAAAAAAGATCGTGCTTAAATTCTTGAAAGCAAATGTGAGATTTTTTTTTTTTTTTTGGTAAGGAAAGCAAATGTGAGATTGCTATTTGCACATTTCCTTAATTCCAACGACGCCCTTTATGATGCGTGGATTGCTATTTCCTCAACTTGATTAGGAATTGAATCTTAGGACTCGTAATTGGCATAAATGCTTTACTTAATGTTTAAACAAGATTATGTATTGAAAGGGTATTAATTGATTAATTGGTGTAATCAAGTCCCTGATTCTAATTTCGTGTCTTGTGCAAGAGTAAAATAATTTTCCCAACTGTTTAATTTGGTTTATCATCGACTCATCACAAATTGATTAGTAGTGACTCATAAATGAAATGATTTGTAAGTTAAAAACTCAAATAATAAATAGTAAATTGGTGGGCTTAAGAGATCCAAGCTAAGCCTAGCCTTAGCAAGCCATTAGCCTTTGCGTCCGCAAAAGGGTTCGAAGAGGTTGCGATAGTGAGGAGATCCACATTTGTTTAGTGATGATGTAGGATTAAAAGAAAAAAAAAGTGAGGGCCTTGTTCCTTTTGCTTTCTGCCCGAGATCTCCAACACTTCTCTTCTAATTTCAGTCAAACTCTTATTCATTCTTTCCCCTTTTAATTGTCACGAAATTTAATCATTTCCTAGTCAATTTCAGCATGCCCATCATCTCAAATGCGTTGATCGCTGCTTTGCTTAAAATGGTCTAAGGTGACAAGAAATGGAGTCATATTTATTTGGCATGATCGAATGACATTAGAGGGAATAGAAAGTACATGGAGGGAGAGAGAGAGGGAGAGAGAGAGGACCGAACTACAAATGCAATAAAGAATATGAAATGCATGATTATACTCCTCCCATGGGCCTCTGTCATGTCCCCCTACCGCTTGTTGACCTCCTCTCACATCCCAAAAGCAACCCCCCGTTCTCTCTCTCTCACACTCTCTGCCTTTAGTGCATCGGGTCGGTTGTCAAGCCTCGATTGAAACTACCATGGTCTTATCCGTGCATCAAGCGATCCGTGTGCACAGCCATGGGACGTAAATTTGGTTTCCTTTTGGAGGGCTACGAATAGTGTCGGATTTGAATCAAGCTCAAAGCTTTGCGTGTGTTCTAGGAATCACGGTGAAGCTCGTTGCTAAATAAGGAGATAAGAGTCCGATTCGACAGGTGATCAGGTGTTGATTCACCCCATTCGACATTTCATAATATGATGATTATGACCAGTATGTGGATTCACCTCTGCTGAGGAAGCAGGGGATTGAGAGGAGAGGAAAGCAGCCGAGGGAAGGAGATAGAAAATGAGGTATTGGCAGAGAAATTTATTAAAGTCATGCTGTGCTTGAAATTTTGTAGAAAACCTTCGGGAATGGCCTTTTGAGTCTCTGACGCTTGACGCATGGGAGTTGACTCTATCACTACAAAATCGATCGGAAATCATTGTTGTCTGTTTTTATTTGAACGTCTACTTATTGAACTTTTAAAGCTTGTGCCAGTTTTTTCCATAAAATCGAATAGCAATTTTGGCTATTCAAATGAATATTGACATTTGCTAACTGGCTATAGTGCAAGACGATTCAGGGATATGGTTAACCTGATACTACGCGAAGATGTTTAATTTGATACTGTGGTTATGTTCCATCTTTTGATGGTTGGATCCGGATTTGATATGGATAGTATTCTGGTCCTATTTTGCTTGTTGCTTTAATCCGGGGTTTGATTGACCCGTGAATTCCTGTTGAAGTACGAACATTATTGGCTGACTGATCATTTTCTGAATAATTTTGTCCCTAAACTCTTTAAAGAGCACAAACTAACCAAAAAAATAATCCGGTGATTTGCTGGAAACTGTAAGGAACCATTAAATCTAGGACGTTCTTCCTCACCAGTCACCAAAAATCTCCTCGTAAAAGCACAATCACACAGATGGTGATGGGGATTTCAATAGGAGGGTTCAATGTGGTCTCTTTAATTCCGAAAGCATAAGCATTCAAAACAAACTACCCCGAAAGATCTCACTGCCACATGATATCAAGGCCTGAGCTTCACCAAGTTTCTTCAAAACACACTGTGTATCTAACTCAATTGGAGTACAGTGCACATATTGATTTGTGATCTGTTAGCAATACCAAGATATTTACTTGATGCCGCATATCTCTCAAGATAATGCACATATCTCCTTTGATATAGCATATCCTTGATTTATTTTATTTGAAATTATGTTTATCTTGTTACCTTAGATAGCCATCTCATATAGCTTATAAATAAGCTAATGTAATCTTCATTATAATACATCGTAGTATACAGAAATTCTATATTTCTATTTTCTATATATTATTTTATTTGTTCAACTTGATCCATTGTTTCATGGTCGAATCTGAAGTTGATCCAATCTGGTCCTATTTTGTTTTTGCAACAAGCATTGTAATGGTCGGTGGTTTGATTGATGCGTGAATTTTTGTTAAAACATTATGAGTTGACTAATATTTCTGCTAATGATTTTGTCCCCCAACTCTCTACGAAAGCACTAGTTGACAAAAAGTAATCTGTGTACTAGGCAACACTAGTAGTTTCCTAGAAACGATAATAATCACGCAATCCAAGACATTGTTCCTTTGCAATCATCAAAGTTCTCCTCATAAAAGAACAACCAAACAACAGGCATACTGATGGCGATGGGGAACACGGTGGGAGGGTTCAATGCAGTCTCTTGAATACTGAAAGCAGTAAGCATTCGAGACAAACTAACCCGGATGATTTTGCTGCCAAATGATATCAAGGCTTGACCTTTGCCGAGTTCTGCCAAAGCACACTCTAACTCAAAAAGTTGGTCGTACAGCACACATATTTAGAAGGGGAAAAAATGGAGTATAGGTATCCGATTTAGTACTATCGTAACAAAAGGACCAGATGACCGATGAGAAAAGTTCTATTATGTTTGCAAAAAGTGCCCACGATACAAGACCATGACAAACTTGGGGTGCAGAGCTCCTGCATCTACACGCAAAAAACCACTAATGGGATTGTGCTAAAAGAGAATGCTAGTCTCATGGTGATGACCGAGAGAATTGAGAACCTAGCCTTAAGGAAATCACTGTCGCATGCGCTCCCCAAAGTTCTGTGAGGGATGGATCCCGCAAAGCTAGAGCATAATTTTAACCACGGTCGAGTGGATGAAGAAAGTTATTCCTACATGCCAAATAGCCAAGAAAATGGCAGTCCATGGCTGTGTGCGATCGTAGCATTACATTACAAATCCAATACTAATGGCAGTAAGCTAATTCCCACGGGATAAGTGGTCATTTAATTCAAAAGGGGTAAATTAATTACAGGAAAAAAAAGTCCATGCAGTACTTGAGAATTTCTCGATGTGCAAGATAATGATCAAGAATAGCTGAAAGAGCTTGAGTGCAACTTCTTCTGTATGGAACAGTCAATGGCGTGAATGATAACCATTCTGATCAGAAAATGATTTCTGGAAGAGAAATAGATTTTTCTGTTTCTATTTCTATATGAGTTTCTATGCAAAAATACCTGTTTGATAACGACATAAAATTTATACTCTAAAAATAGAAATTCGTTTGATAACGACACAAAATTTAATTCTTTCGGACGGTGGTGGACCAACGACCGGCCACAGTGGCGGCGGTGGACCGGCGACCAGTGGTTGCGATGGCGGCCAGTGATCGGCAGACGGTGGTCAGCAGCAACGGATGTAAGATCGGTTCATAACAAGGACGAACGATGAGAATAATTTTTATTTCTTATTTCTGTTCTTGAAATAGAAAAGTAGAAAATTTTTACTTTTAATTTTTATTCTAAACCTATTTCTGGAACAAAAATCTATTTCAGAAATAGAAAAATGGAATAATTTTATCAAACGGATTTCTATTCTAGAAACAAGTATGGATTAGAAAAATTGTTTCTGGAACAGAAATTAATGGTTGTTATGCACCCCCAAATTCTGATCTAATCAATTTCTGGCGATTACATGACATCATTAGGATTCAATATTTCGAAAGAATCAGGGATAACGCTAGAAGAAGAAGCACTTGGTTAATGCCATGGAGGGGCGCTGCAGTTGGACAGCTTTTGAAGGATGGATGTTGACCTCCATGAGTTTTCACAAATATTCCACGTGTTATTTAGTAATACATGCACGTCAGAAAAATGATGAGAAGGCTGCTGTTGGAGTATCTTTTTGGCAGACCAATCACTGATTAGAGAGTTGCAACCAATTCTTGAACTCTGCAAATGTGTACTACATTGCATATGTCCAAGAAACAGGAAATTCTAATCAAGAGTGAAATGGAGGTGGCATTGGCGGGAGTAAACATGCTAATAATGGAGAAACTAGAAAGAACAAGAAGATTCAAGTATTTAAATGATTTGCTGAGAATAATTTTTTAATTGAGATATTATTAGCCGACGACGGTTGGCCGGTCACCCCTGCTTGCCCCCAGCACAAAAAAAGAGAGAGTAAAGAATGGAAAAAAAAAAAAACTAAAAAACTAAAAAAATAGAGAAAATTTATAAAATTATTAAAACATTATAGAAAATGTACACATCAGCGTCGGCTATGCCACGTAGGACGGTCGACGTCCATATCAGTTACTCCCAATCAAAATTAACCAAATTACTCAATTCGCAAAATATGATGAGGTTTACGAATTAGTAGACATAATCAAAATGTTAGTACTGAATTTTACACAAGTATAATAGGTTCGAGAGATTTTTGATAATTGTACCGTTCAAAATCATTCACACTCCTTAAAAAGTGACCAACTTGTGGAGAATTGCTATCACGTAATGCTACTCTGCTTTTTAATACGAGATGGTACAAGAATGCCCCACCCGGTAGACTTTGAGGATGGTAATTGGATCACGTGGCCACACGAATCAAAGTGAGAACATTTTGTGTCCAACTTGATGAGGACGGAATTCATGACTTCGATTTTGTCTAAGGTTTGCGCGAATGAATAATTACAGATCATACAAAGACAAACCAAACAAGGCGACAAAAAACCGCAATTATGTCGGCACACCACAACATGCAATCAAAAGGTTAGATTGAAAGAGATATGGTCGCTAATTAGTTTTTTTTGCCTTTAGACCTTCCCAAATAATGGGTCTTTTGCCAATGGACCTTTTGGCTAAAAAAGAATTGTATTATGAAACTTATATGGGAGTCAAAGTGTTCATAGCGGCAATTAATTTATAGATGATACTACTCTTTAAGAGCCTCGTAATCATTTGCTTTATTAGTAACTTTCACGAGATGTTGAGTAATATGCTTCGAAGATAATGGATTAATTAAGAAATTTATTAAAGTTTTGCCATGTTTGAAATTTTTGTCGAAAATTCTGGGAATAAGCTTGGGTAAGGTTATTGTCTGATTTGACTCGTAGTCACTGTGGATAGGGAAGAGCTAAACAATAGGTGGGATCGTGAGGTTTACATTTTACCTCCATTATTAGCATGAAATCATTCATAATTGACGATTTCTAATTCATGCTTGATGATTTTAAGAAGTGAGTTGTAATTCGTGCTTGGGATGTGTTGGTAATAAGCCAGATGTAACTAGGAAGAGCTCACGATTGAGTTGCACGTGGCAGCATTCGTCTTTGAAGTTGGAAGTTGCAAAAGAGGTGGAATAATTGGAGTCATGAGGGGTGGTTCTTGTACGTATGGGAGGGAATAATAATTCTTAGTATTTTGTTTATGAATATCAATGCTTTGGGATTGTAAAGCTCTCTCTTTCCACAATCATAGCAACTCTATAATCTCTGTTTATATTTTTACTGCACCATTTTATTTTCCTCAAATTTTACCATTTTAATGCAATTTGCATTTTTCTTGCAAGTATTATTATTATTTTTAATCTTTCTCCACACTTAGCTCCAAATTAATGTGCACTCCATGGAATCCCCATTTTGTGCACATTAGGAGCGAGGTATGTAGCCGTGCAGCAATCTCCATTGCTCTTGGTGCTATTTTTTTTTTTTTTTGGCTTTAATAAATATTGATCAAAATTTTGGATGCAAAAGTAAATTGTCCCCTTTAATTTTCTCTCAAATGTCCATTAATATTGTGAGATAAATTTACAAATCTCACTTGGATAAATATCATTAATTTTACACCTGATTTTGAACGTTTGCTAAGAGACTTTATTAGTCGAAAAAAAAATAGGAGATGTGTGTGCATACATTCACATCCCCTGTTCCATGATGGACCCAACAAGTATAGACTCAGTGCTACTTATCAAGATAATTGAGGTTATTATGATTTGATACTATCCAGATGAGTTTTCCTAGACCTCAACTATGCTTACTATATTCTTTTGTTCATGGATAAGTAGGAAGGTTATTTTCTTTCAAATTTTTAATTGTATCAGATCTTTAATTAGAATATAGAGGATGATGATGCCTTGATCTAGGAAAGGATGAAAAATATATCAAACAAAATAATCAATCTGAAAGTCGAACTATAATTTCCAACATCTGATCTATCATTTTAATTATTACATGAGGTTGAGAGGTAAATGGAGCCACAACAAGTTGGGCCGAATTTGGTTAGATAGTATAGTCATGTACAATTTCACGTGTTAAGCATTATAAGATACAAGTATTAAGTTAAGATAATACGGACATCACTCATATTTCGATTTGTATGTAGGTGATCCATAATTTGTATTCCACTGATGAAAGGCATGTTCGATAAAGTTTCCTATAATCAAAGATGTACGGATATATAGCTCTTGTCATAAAGTATGGTAAATTTCATTTTTACTCTTTTGTTATCAGAGCGAAGAAATTCGGTTAGTGCGTGTTTGCATAGGACTCTGTCTCTCCTTCCACATGTTTGAAATGTGTAGTTTTGTTGGATCCTCTCGATTAGTAAAAGGACAAAGCAGGCTTAAAGTAATGATGTCCAATTCTCCATTGTCATAATCTCTCTATATACCTGCACTTTACTTAGAATGATATTTTAATAAAGGGATAAGTACACTAGGATTGCGTTTGGTCGTCCGGACAAATTTATTGAATAGGATAAGGTCGGATAAGATAAGAATAGGATAGGATTTGAAATATCCTATGTGACCTTTGGTAATGTCCGGATATACATGGACAAAACTTGATTAAATCTATAAAAAAAAAAATCAATTCTTTGAGATTCACAAAAAAAAGTAATAATAATGATTATCGGAGTCGTGAAAACTGTATATAATTGCTGCTCAGGCCTGCCACGACCACTTCCGCCGCCTGGAACATCGACCGACGCGATCCTGGTCCTGCCTCTGCTTATGGTCATCACAAACTTGCTCAGTCCCTCGCTCGTCTCTCTTATTTGCCTCGCACTTCTCACTTTGCACTGACTTTCTTGATCGCACCTGTCATCCATCCTTTTTGCCTTGTTGTCTCTCGTTCTCTGAATCGCATCGTCCAAGTGTCCAGAAGGAAATCCAAAAGTTTCAGGCCTTCCTCAACCAAACCAAAATGCTGAGCATAGTTGAAGCATCCGATATACATATGGATCATCCGTTCTATACTTGAATATCCCACAAAATTTCCAATTGTAGCAGATAACAATGGACAGATTTTCCTTTAAGCAATGATGCTAGTGATGAGATCGCAACAAGTACAGTAACACATAGTCTGGAGCTCAGATCGAGCACAAGTCTCATATTCCAGCTCGTCAGTGCTCAATCCTTGCCCTCGGGTCCATTTTGGCTTGTGCTCGAGGTCGATCCCGGATGTGCTAGGCGCTGCATGTGACGAAGCTAGAAGAGACTATCTAATGCGATGGCAGTCAGGATTGAGGGCGGTGGTGGCGAGAAGAGAAATCAACCGAGAGGTCCAAACATGGCGGGATGACGGCAAGAGAGGGCGGCGACGGTGTGGTGGGATGGTGGCTGCGGTGAGATGACGGCTGGAGGCAAGGACAACTGAGCTTGTGAGAGAGAAGCTTCAGGAAAGCTTCGACTAGGCTCACATTTTTCTTTTACTATTTTTTATTTTTATTTTTTGAATGGTAGATGTCCTATCTAGATCTATCCAATAACCAGGTGGAATTTTTTTTTCCAAGCTATATCCGGACCATATCCGGTCATATTCAATTTTCACGACACTCCAAATGCTAGATAGGATAAAAATTATCCTATCCACAATTCTATTCAATCCATCAAACGTTGCTTAAAAGTTCTAAAACTTGTTATGAAAATATAATTAAGTCTTAATATTTTAAAAAATGTAATTAAGTCCTAAAATTTGTTACGAATGTGTAATTAAGTGCTAAAACTTATTATAAAAGTACAATTAATGAAAGGATTCGATCTACCTAACTTGACAAATTTTAGAACTTTATTACATTTTTCGAAAGTTTTACTACTCGATTATACTTTTGTGACAAATTAGAGGACTTAATTGTACTTTTTAAAAATTTTATGTATAAATTACACTTTGTTAGCAAGTTTTAGAACTCCTAATACTCTTATCTCTTTAATAAATTACGAGTGAGGTCACCCATTAAAGAAAATAGATGAATAGATATACGAACCAAAGAGAAGGGCTCCTAATTAAAGATTTTGATATACCCACCTTTCAAGAAAGAACAGATGACTTTTAGTCAATTATTTCGGGTCTAATTATAGGCAACGTTTTGAAAATGGTACCAAAGATTGAACCGGAGTATGGGCCGATATGCAATTCTTCTGGTTCAACTGGTCCAACTATTTGTACCAATTGGTTTGAATATAATGAATGAAGCAAGAAAAATAAACAATATTTGCAATAATGATTTTGAAAATGCTATGAGAGAACCCATGTAATATTTGCATGCTTCATAGTATTTTAGGACTTCTGTGATGAGTAAAAATCAATTTTTTCCTATGACATGCTAATTTTCCAAGATCATCCTAATATTTTCAAGTCGCCGATTAGGCTACCAACAAGCAAATATTAGACATGATGTCATGCAATGGAAAGAGAGGGCACCTCGTTTTCTTTTTCAATTTTTTTTTCCATTGTCCGCCCTATTGTGACTTCGACATAGTTGGATGAGCTAGTGGCTGGGGGTGATCGGTTCCGGTCCGGTTCAGTCTGATCTGATTTTCTGGCGGTCCTTTAGAACCGATCTTGTGACACTGCCACTTATACCTGAAGTCGTTGATGGTGTGGAGGGTTTCGGCGATGGAGACGTAGAAGACGAAGGGGGCAAGGGAGATTGGGGCCGGCGAGGCAACACTTGAGGCGGGACCACGGCTGGGAGAAGGCGTTGAAGAGGAGGGCGAGGCAGATGAAGAAGAGGAGGAAGAGGCAGCGGAGTTTATTTTTCTGCTAGTTGATGGCGCGTTTCTTCTCGAGGGCCTTCTCGAAGTCGAGCTGGGTTGTTGTGTTTAGGGCCGTCTCCTTCGCTTGCTGGTGGTGGCTGCTCTCGTCCATTGCTACTGTCTGCAATAGGGTGCGCGCAGAGAGAAGAGAAGAGAAGAGAAGAGAGGGGGGGGCGGGGTGGGGTAAGATTTCAAGGAGAGAGAGGGAGGGAGAGATTTCGGGGATGGGGAAGGGAAGAGGGGAGAGAGGGGTTGGGGATGGGGGAAGGAAAGAGGAGACAGGGGGAAGATTTTGAGGAGACGGGGGAGAGATTTCAGGGATGGGGAAGGAAGAGGAGGGTGGATTTCTGGGAGACAGAAGGGGAAGAGATTTCGAGGGGAGGTGGAGAGATTTCGAGGGTGGGGAAGGAGACGGATGCGCAGAGAGAAAGAGAGGAGAAAGAGGGTGAGGTGAAGTCATTGAAGGATGACTTTTTAGAGCAAAAGAATTACTATTCTTTGACAATTTTAGGCAATAGGATATACTCCTAGCTTTGCTTAAGTTAGGTTTAATTTTAAGAAATAAAAATAAATAAATAAAAAAGTAATCGGTTCACTTCCTCTCTTGAAATTAAAACTCAGACCATCTGAACCCCAATTTCACTTTTAAAAATTAGGAATTGGACCAAACCGATCGATCCAGTCCGGTCTAGGCAGTTCCCGATTCGGGCGATTCCCGTTGCACACTCCAATCAGGTGCTGTGGTAGGTTGGGAAGTCATTTGAAATTCACACATAACTGGTGTTTCTGGGGTCAATTACAAGGACATGAGCGAGAGCTTGCAATTGTCATCAGCTGGGCTGTCATCGGGGTTGAGATCCGTCAAGATAAGGCTTTCAAGTGATCTCAAGGATAATCACCAGCACTGCTCATGTGATTGCTATGAGCAGGTTTGTGATTACAGCCATTCCTCTTCATTTATGATTTTTCTTTTGCTGAGTTATAAGAGAGGTAGTGAGGCCAATCAAGACAAGACACCTTGTCTTGAGCGAAAAACACGTGAATATTTCGAAAGATGAGCTCTAAGTGCATTGTCGAAATTATCTAGCACGTTAACATCAACACTTAGGTACTTGGCCAAAAAAGATCAGTTGTATAATAGATTTAAGATGTCCATTGTGGAAATTTACATGAACTTATCTAGCACGTTATAATCAACACTTTGGTCTTTGGCCAAAACATATCGGTACTATGTTGATTCAAGATGTTCATTGTGGAACGATGCTACTCTTTAGGACCTACGTAATCATCTCCCTTATTGGCAACTTTTGCGAGATGCATGTCGAAAATGATCAAAGAGCTCGTTAGAATGGAGAGTATTAAACTATTTAAGAATGATACCTTTTCATAGCATAGATGAGAAGCTGGTAAAGTAAAATTTTCCCTGTTTCTTTCTCTGTGAAGTTTCCCCAATTCTGCTATGGACTTACTGAAGATTACTAGAATAAACGAGAAGCAAATTAACATATATAAAAAGTCCTTACCAAAAAAAAAAATTAACATATATAAAAAGCCCATGTGCCACAGAACGCATGAGAAAAGGCATTTACCCTCTAAGTGCATGGTTCCCACTAGTATTTATGTCGAAGCACTCAATGACCGATGGACTCTCCGGTATCAAGTTTTGCAGTATGTCAATAGACAATATGATGACAGCTTCAAGGAAACAGAAAAGACCCCCCAGACTCACTTACTCTGGATATTCTCAGGAAAGGATCTTAAGAAAAGGTAACACCGGATTACTTGATATAAAGCAATGAAAGATATGGCAAGGAACAATATCAAACATGACATTTGATGAGAAATTTTGGACAGCTTACACTTTTAGAAATCAGATCTTTGTTTTCCAAACTGGGAACAGTGGAATATTATTTCAATAGCAATCCTAGAAACAACAGATTCCTCAACATAGATAGTCAGTGAGTAACCAGGTTTCTCAAGCCTAATTGTACATTTTTGTTAAGAAGTGGCAGGGTCAAACTCTGACTTTTCTTTGGGACCATCTGCAGAAAATAGAAATGAAAAGATGCTTTCGACAAGATCTTAATGGATTACCCTTGTACTTCACTGAACCCAAGCGCATGGAAAATGACACGTTTGTAATGTGATCCAGGAGTAAATGACATTTCACTGTGCAATCTTGTATTGATGATGTTAAATTGTTGACATTTGACTAGTATAGAGATATGCAGTACTCTTAGTGTGAACATGTCATAGAAATGAATATGGTGCTTTATGTTTCTGAATTATTTGATATATTTTTGTCGCGACCTCTTTTTTTTCCGCACCCGATCGGGGCGGGCGCCTAAGGAGGCTAATGGCTCGGCTGGATTAATTAAGCCCGGACTCTCCCAAGTCCACCAATTCACGACTTTAATGGTCAAAGTTTTTAACCTGTAAGTTAATTTTTAAAACGGAGTCGCCACTAATCGATTTGGGGTGGGTTGATTAGAAACCCATGCGAAATATTGGGAGAAATATTCGCTCCTGCGCAACCAGAGAAATTAGGATCGGGGACTTGATTACACTAGTTAATCACTAATGCCCTTTCGGTACCTAACCTTGTTTAAACCCTGAGGTTTTTTTGGATGTTTTAGGGATTTTCCATGCATTATTTTGGAAAAAGACATTTTTTTGGACCTTTTTCCAATTTTGGACATAAAAGGGATTTTTTTTTTGGATTTTTGGTATTTTTTTGGAAAATACAAGTTTTTTGGCTTTTTGGTATTTTTTTTGGAAAAATACAAGTTTTTTGGCTTTTTCTGGATTTTTGGCATTTTTTGGAAAATATGGAATTTTTTTTGATTTTTTGATTTTTTGATTTTTTTTGGAAAAAAAAAAAAAAATTTATATTTTTTTTGGAAAATAAAGTATTTTTTAATATTTTTAATATTTTCTGGTTTTTTGGAAATTAAAATATATATATATATTTTTTTTCGAAAATAAAATATAATTTTTTTATTTTTTTTTATTTAAAAGCCGATCGCATTCGGGCTCGCGTTGCGGGCCCGGCTCGGATTTTTTCAACTTTTTTCTTTTTTTCTTTTTAAAAAAGAAACGGCGCCGTTTGGGGGAAGGGGGGGAACCGGTGAAACCCTACCCGGTTCCCCGACCCGAGTCCGACCCAACGACCCGGGTCCCTTTTTTTTTTTTTTTTTTAAACCGTGGTCGCTTTTTGGGGAACCGGGGAAACCCTACCCGTTCCCCGACCCGGGTCCGACCCAACGACCCGGGTGGCGACCCGGAAAGAATCGGGAACCCTAGGGTTCCCGATTCGCGGCGCTGAGGAGGAGGACGCGGCGACGGCAACGACAGCGACGGGGGAAGGGGGGTGAACGCGGCGGCGGCAGTGGCTACCTGTGCGAGGTGGTGGCGGTGAGCGGCGGCGACGGCGGAGGGTGTGCCTCCCTTCCTCTTCGATTTCTCCCCCTTTCTCTGTCTCTCTCTTGACCGTGAGCGCGGATCTGGGTTTCGCTCGTCACCGGTCTCCCCCGAAGTCTCTCGGAGGGAGATCGGCGAGCTCGCGACCCACCTCCTTTCTCGCGGCTCCTCCCCTCTCTCTTCCTCGGATCTAGGCTTGCAAGTGCTCGGGCCTCCCCTGAAGTCTCTCGGGGGAAGCTTGTGACGCTCGCTAGCTTTCGATCTCTCCCTCTCCGTGTGTCCTCTTGGCCTTCGTCAGGGGCCTATTTATAGGCGGAGGGTGTGCCGGTCGATGGAGGTTCGGCCGTCGTCCGGCGTGCGTCGACCGGCCCTAGGTGCGGCCGAACCGGCGTCCCTTCCACCCACTTGTGCGTCCCATCCAACGCCAGCTGCTCCACGCGCGTGTCGCCGTCCGTCCGTCCATCCGGCGCCGCACCCTCTGCGCGTGTGTTGCAGAGGGGGATGGAGGAGGAAGAAGGGTTGACTCGCGCGGGCTGGGCCGGAGGAGGATGGGCCGCAGGGGCCCATGCGGAGGGGGAGGCTGCTGCTGCTGCTTTTTGTTTTCTTTTTCTTTTGCTTTTTGTTTTGTTTTCTGTTTTTGTTGTTTATTTATTATTTATTATTTATTATCCGAAAACTTAATTAATAAAATAAAACATAAATAAAATTTAAGGCGTCAACAGCTGCCCCTCTTTGAAGGTGAGCTCGCAGAGGTTGCATTCAAAGACAAACTGATGCCTAAATTTTATCCATGCATGTGCAGCAGATTATATTTTATTTGGGACCTATTGTCCTATGCAGAAAAAGCATTACATATACTAAGACAGCTAAGAAGATACCTGTAGTTACTTACCGGAAGTGAGTGAGATAGGGTGTGAACCCCGAGTTTGGCAAGTATCAAGGCGTCATCTTACCTGGTGATATGAGGAGGTTGCTTTTCCAGGACTCAAACCATTCTTCGGTTGCCTGTTAAAACAATCAACGATTCATCTAGGACCCGAACCTTTCTTCGGTCGCCTTGACGGGAAATTGCTCCTCCAGGACTCAAACCATTCTTCGGTTGCTTGTTAAAATAATCAATGATACGTCTAGGACTCGAACCTTTCTTCGGTCGCCTTGACGGGAAATTGCTCCTCCAGGACTCGAACCATTCTTCGGTCGCCTGTTAAAACAATCAATGATACGTCTAGGACTCGAACCTTTCTTCGGTCGCCTTGACGGGAAATTGCTCCTCCAGGACCCGAACCATTCTTCGGTCGCCTGTTAGAGTAATTAGGGGTTTGTCTCGGACCCGAATCGTTCTTCGGTCGCCGTGACGAGAAATTGCTTCTCCAGGACTCGAACCATTCTTCGGTCGCCTGTTAAAACAATCAATGATACGTCTAGGACTCGAACCTTTCTTCGGTCGCCTTGACGGGAAATTGCTCCTCCATGACTCGAACCATTCTTCGGTCGCCTGTTAAAACAATCAATGATACGTCTAGGACTCGAACCTTTCTTCGGTCGCCTTGACGGGAAATTGCTCCTCCAGGACCCGAACCATTCTTCGGTCGCCTGTTAGAGTAATTAGGGGTTTGTCTCGGACCCGAATCGTTCTTCGGTCGCCGTGACGAGAAATTGCTTCTCCAGGACTCGAACCATTCTTCGGTCGCCTGTTAAAACAATCAATGATTTGTCTAGGACTCGAACCTTTCTTCGGTCGCCTTGACGGGAGATGCACCGACCTTTCTCAGGGCATCTCATTTATGGGTGTCTGATTTGTATCGAGGACACCAGTTGGTACCCGACCTTTCTCGGGAGATGCGCCGACCTTTCTCAGGGCATCGATTTTGTGGGGATGTCTGACCTCTGTCGAAGACACCAGTTGGTACCCGACCTTTCTCGGGAGATGCGCCGACCTTTCTCGGGGCATCATATTTGTTGGGGTGTCTGACTTCTGTCAAAGACACCAGTTGGTACCCGACCTTTCTCGGGAGATGCGCCGACCTTTCTCAGGGCATCATATTTGTTGGGGTGTCTGACTTCTGTCAAAGACACCGGTTGGTACCCGACCTTTCTCGGGAGATGCGCCGACCTTTCTCAGGGCATCGATTTGTTGGGGTGTCTGACTTCTGTCAAAGACACCAGTTGGTACCCGACCTTTCTCGGGAGATGCGCCGACCTTTCTCAAGGCATCGATTTTGTGGGGATGTCTGACCTCTGTCAAAGACACCTGTTGGAACCCGACCTTTCTCGGGGGATGCACCGACCTTTCTCAGGACATCAATTTGTGGAAGATACCTGGACATTCACAGAAAGAGTACCTGGATATTCACAAGTACAAACCTAGAGGATATTTGGGCCTTTGCAGGCGTCAAAGGGGTACTTGGATGATTACAAGTACAAACTTTTGGAGGATACCTAGATGTTCGCAGATATCGATGGGGTACCTGTATGCTCACAAGTACAAACTCTTGGAGGATACCTGGATGTTTGCAAATATCGAAGGGGTACCTGTATGATCACAAATACTAGATGCTGGAAAATACCTGATTGATTGCAAGTGTCAAAAGAGTACTTGGATGTTTAACAATTACAGACTTTGAAGGATGTCTGAACGTTGCAGGCATTGAAGAGGTACTTGGATAATCACAAGTATGAATTTCTAAAGAATACCCGGCAAATTGAATATCGAGGATCGGTCTCGCGTATTCGTGGAGGTCTCTCACCTATTGATAATTGGGGAATATTGAGGACGTGCCTTGCATATTCGTGAAGGTCTCTTACCTATTGATAATTGGGGAATATTGAGGACGTGCCTTGCATATTCGTGAAGGTCTCTTACCTATTGATAATTGGGGAATATCGAGGACGTGCCTTGCATATTCGTGAAGGTCTCTCACCTCCTGGTTATGGGGAATATCGAGGACGTACCTCGCATATTCGTGAAGGTCTCTTACCTTCTAGAAATTGGGAATATCAAGAATGTACCTCGCATATTTGTGAAGGTCTCCCACCTCCTGGCAGTTAGGGAATATCGAGGACATACCTGGGATATTCGTGAAGGTCTCTCACCTCCTGGTAATTGAGGTTGTACCTCCTGGTATGGGGAATATCGAGGGCGTACCTGAGATATCCGTGAAGGTATCTCACCTCCTGGTAATTGGGAATATCGAGGGCGTACCTGAGATATTCGTGAAGGTATCTCACCTCCTGGTAGTTGAGAATATCGAGGACATACCTTGGATATTCATGAAGGTCTCTCACCTCCTGGTATGGGGAATATCGAGGACGTACCCGAGATATTCGTGAAGGTCTCTCACCTCCTGGTTATGGGGAATATCGAGGACATACCTGGGATATTCGTGAAGGTCTCTCACCTCCTGGTTATTGAGAATATCGAGGGCATGCCCCGCATATTCGTGAAGGTCTCTCACCTCCTGGTAATTGGGAATATCGAGGGCATGCCCCGCATATTCGTGAAGGTCTCTCACCTCCTGGTTATGGGGAATATCGAGGACGTACCTCGCATATTCGTGAAGGTCTCTTACCTTCTAGAAATTGGGAATATCAAGGACGTACCTTGCATATTCGTGAAGGTCTCTCACCTTCTGGAAATTGGGAATATCGAGGGCGTACCTGGGATATTCATGAAGGTCTCCCACCTCCTGGCAATTAGGGAATATCGAGGACGTACCTGAGATATTCGTGAATGTCTCTCACCTCCTGGTTATGGGGAATATCGAGGACGTACCTCGCATATTCGTGAAGGTCTCCCACCTCCTGGCAATTAGGGAATATCGAGGACGTACCTGAGATATTCGTGAAGGTTTCTCACCTTCTGGTAATTGGGAATATCGAGGATGTACCTGGATATTCATGAAGGTCTCTCACCTCCTGGTAGTTTGGGAATATCGAGGACGTACCTGAGATATTCGTGAAGGTTTCTCACCTCCTGGCGATTGAGAATATCGAGGGCATGCCCTGCATATTCATGAAGGTCTCCCACCTCCTGGCAATTAGGAATTTGAATGTAGCACAAGGCTTACCTGGATGGCCGCAGGCACACAGGTGTACAAAGTAGAGAAATATTTGGATGAACACAAATATTTAATGATATAATCAGGGACCACTCAACTGGTCCAAGTGTAAGAAAGCATACCTGGGTGATTGCAGGCGCATAATGTGGTGGAATACTTGAGTAGCTGTTAGTATTCAAAGATACAATTTGGAGGACAACTCGAACAAGTCGAGTGTCACGGAAAGGGAGTATCCGAATGGTGGTCGGTACTCAAAGACAAGAGGATACTTGGATAGTCATGAGCATCCAAACTTTAAAGACAACTCGAACAGGTCGAGTGTCAACAGAGGGAGTACCTAAGTAATGGTAGGCACTCAAAAGCAGGGGGTTATCTAGACAGTTGCAAATATTAATACTCTGGGGACAACTCGCGCATGTTGAGCGTCGATAAGAGGGAGTACCAGGCAAATGGCAGGTACTCAAAGACAAGGGGATACTCAGACCGCTGCGGGCACCCAAACTCATGGGACGACTCGAGTAGGTCGAGTGACAAGAAGGGCGTACCTAGACAGTGGTAGGCACTTTAAGACAGATGGGGATAGGGATATGCTTACCTGGCAATATCTCTGATCACTGAGAGTATGTTTGCTATGCAGACATGTACACAATGATTGTATATGCTATAAATTCAAATGCGATTTATGCATGACAACTTTGTCAGTTTTCTATCATCCGAATTCCACTGGGAAGATTTTGAAAGACAACCCTCATTTAGAACGTAGATGTCTTGAGCATGCCAGATGAGGGACTTTCAGTCTGAAAGGACTTTCCACTCACTCTCATGGAAAGGCTGTTGTATCCTGACCATTGATGCAGGATTATAAGGATCACACTTCTCACTGTCATCATGTCAGCAGGGGTCCGAGTAATCTCGCAAGTGGTACGACTTTACCAATGTGAGAGGTCTTTGTTGAAATTGTGATGAAGACTTGGTTAGCAGCTCATCGAAGGAGATCATCAAGGTTGAAGTCGATGGATGAAAATGTTGCACGATTCTCTCCGGGTTTACAAGTCAGGAACCCTGCGAAAAGAGATAGAGTAATCTTGCTCGTACTTCTTCGAGCGATGTTTATGCACATATGAAATCTTACATTAATTGAAGTGCCCCTAGTCTGAAGAGACTTTTTACAATGGGAATATAACGTAGACTCGACTCACATGTAGAAGGGTGAGAGTTGGTGACTGTCTTAGCATTCGTCACTAGTCTTTCTTCCTATTATCAAATGGAGATTTTACAACCACAACTTTTTCTTGGCTGCATTTTTTGACTGGGGGCATTGGCCTTGCTTTTACCAGGCACACTGCTTTTTTATGCCCCTGCTTTTATTCCAGTTCCTCATTTATGGGCATTGACCTTGCTTTTACCAGGTACATTGCTTTTTTATGCCCCTGCTTTTTCATTTTTGTTGCTTGAGGAACTGATCTAGGCGAGTTCAATCGAAGCACCATTATTTAGACTTTGAGTCTTCATCTTCGGCCAACGCTCTAGGCTATGGCAATAACTTCTGCTTTGTCTCAATGTGAGGGTAAAATTACAGACTCACTTGGGTTGTACAATGTATACAAATGCATTGTTCTTCGTCATTCTAAGGCACTTAAATTAATGTGAGTGTTCATATGCAATAAAGACACTCGAAGATTGATGCAAGTGCAAGCAAGAGAATTTCTATCCCTCTTCTCACCTTGTGATACTGATTTGCCTTGTCTTTGACATGCTCCAATGTGGGGTGATTCTTGATGAGAGAAGCTTCACCAGTGTATGGGGGCTCAATAGGGGGTGAGCAATGAAATGCCTCTCACTATTTTGGTTATCGTACCATTCGCGAGAGAACTCTTTACCCTGCGGTCATGGAATTTTCTGCACTCATCTCACAAGTGTATAGATGGGGGACTGTGTGTAGGATATGGCTTGCCTGTCATCATTCTGACGTGCCTCATCCAGCATGCTCAACTAATCTTGCATTCTTCACTTAGCTGTCTATTCTAGTAATCCTCAATAGAATTAGTGATTTAGACAGACAAAATCATCCTGCAAAAATCCATTTGGAGAAAGGCATGCAGCATTTTTTGAAGTATGAGAGAGTTTGTATTCTCAAAACAAATGAATGAATTTTTACTCAAGAGACCCTATTGACAACTTTAGGGGTGTTTACTTGGTGAAATTGTATTTACAAATGTGTTGAATTTTGAACATCAAAAGAGTTATTCACAAAGGGGTGTCGATGGATTGTCCTTGTTAAGTAGGGAAATGACACAAGAAGGATCAGCTGGGATTAGGGATCTGATCATTGATTTGACGACCTTTCTGCTTTTGCCCCTGCAGAAGAGAAGATGTGGAAATAGATCAATTAGTAGGGTCAATATCACACATGATTTGAGGCCTGAAAGGTTTCTGTCATTTGCTTTGGCGATACTTGAGACGCCATTTGGCTTGGGAGAGCTTATTACGGTCTGACATGACTCTCATTGATTTGTTCTCTGCATCTTTGAAGATCAGGTGATCCTGCAACAGACGAGAGGGATCATATTAGTTAGAAGCTCTTTCCAGAGTCGAATAACTTGGAAGTGATACAACATTACCCTTCACTGGTTTACAAATGTTTGAATGGACCTGAAGTACGAGGAGGATATGAATTCCTGTAATTTTCACTCTGTTAGGTCATTTGCTCTATTGTAATTTGCAGGTGCAAGAGAAGCAAAATTTTATTTATTATATTTTTTTCAAGCGGCTAACTGTTGTGTCGGGGAATCGAACCCTCGACTTTGGACCATTTTGCTTCTTCCCGGGTAGCACTTGGCTAGAGGCGCCGATAATGTCTGCAGGGGGCGCTTCTTTTATCATTTGACGGAATCGGCTTCTGGATGACACGTCCTTTCATACCAAGCCAGGTAAATCGATATGGGCTACTTGGTTTGCCCAAATTAATCACTAAGCTTGCACTCTTGAATCTTAGGCTTCCTGTCAATAAGAGAAAATGTGTTAAAGATGAGTTCAGATATTGGGAGTATTGGAAACGATACCAAATTACTTTTCCCCAGAGTTCATATTTGTTGACTCCTAGGGATGTTTGAGTGTCAATGACGGCCTTTTGTCTTTGGCACAGTTCAATGTCTCTTCTGATCAGCCCTCCTCATTTGTGACCCTGTATACATGATTGCTGGTCGTTGATTCATCTTCAACGCCTTCCTTCTGTGGAATTTTTCTTCTGTCTTTGACTATAGCTGCATTGAGCAAAAAGTCACATACCTCAAGCTTCTATGGAATTTGAGATGGACAATCAAAAACCTCCAGCTTTCTGATAGCAATTATTTTTTTGAAGAATACGTGTCTAGAACACGGAGTGAAGCTTCCAGACTCTGGAGTCATTGTCTAGAGTGGGGCTATAGATCGCCTTGACTGTCTGGATTTTCTCCCTATTGACAGTAATGAATTCAAAGGAAGAGAATAAATTTATTCCTTGTACTTCTTGGCTTGTCGAAGCTGGAAATCCCTTTAAAGAAACTATGACGTCTAATTGCTTGGGCATGTCAGGGGGGAGGAGATATTTGCTCCGTTTTGAAAAGGAATTGGACAGGAGTGAGGTGGAACGCCCAGAGCTCCTGAGGACGGCCTGCAAATATGGGAAGGTCGAAAGCAGCCTGGAGGAGGTTATCCTGCCTCGAGCTACCATGGTGTGCGTGTGTCGGGTTTAACCGCACGCTTATGCCTATTATGTCCGATCTCTTGTTTCCTGTACACAGAAGAGTGGAGACATCATTTTCAAAATTATGTTCGAGGAATAAGAATTACCTTCTTTGAAACAGGATGATCCTTTTTGTTTGCCTCTGCTTCCTTGAAAGGATGTCTTTGAATTTGGCTTGTTCTCATGACGTGCCAGTTTTAAATGCTTTATGTTACACTAAGTCAAAGGGAATGATATTCTGAGACATGAAGTGAGAGAGTCAGGAAGACAAACATGGTTAAATTTATCATCTTGTTTTGACGAAAGCTTTTGGTGATGAAATATTTTTTTTTTTTTTTTCAAAACATGCCTTTGGGGGGAGAAAAGCATGAGGAAGCCCAGCCCTCAGTATTCTCCTTGGATGATATTTTCTTTTCATGGTTGGATAGCATCACTGGGCTGGTTTGGAATACCGCCTCATGCTTTCAAAACAAAATATTATAACCATACATTAAAGTACTGGAAATACAACAGTAGCACACTAGATAATAAACATAAAGACAAGCAAAACTAACGAAAACTCCTATGAAAAGGAGCGATTTGAAAGTGTTGGTCCTGAAGTCAAGCGTCTTTGAATTCCTTGCCTCCAGTAGACTCGAAGTATTCGCATGCGATGACTATTTCGTTGAAGCTACGGAAGTGTAACCCATGCAGCCAACATTGATGTTCGTGGGGCAAAGTTTCCATGAACTGCTTTATCAATTCTTCTTCAGTCAGTTGAGGGTAGGTTTGCATCATAAAAGCCCTCCACCTTCCTGCATATGCTCGGCAATCCTCCATTGGTCTTCTTCTGAAGTGGGCCAAACTCTCGCAAGGCAGCTCAGTTCCAACCTGGTTTTGGTACTGATGCAAGAATGTGGAAGACAGCTCATTCCAATCCTTTATGAGGTAAATACTTGCTGTGACGAACCATTGCAATGCAGACCCCGTAAGAGTTTCCTGGAACGCCTGAGTTGTGAATGTCATCGGGCCATGGTACTGACTCATCTCAGTATGGAGATATTGCAAATGAGCCACGGGGCAAGTCGTGCCGTTGTACTTGCGGAAATTGGGTATCCATACTTCATTGGGGGTCAAGATCATATGAGGGCAAGGCGGGCTTGACATGTCTTGGTTAGGCCACTGGTTTTCCCACTGCATATTCGTTGAAGTGGTGAATTTTTCTGTTTGAGAGAAGTTGGACTCTACCGAGATCACTCCGTTGCCTTCTTCTGGGTCAAAATTTCCGAATGAGGATGAAGTATTGAAGCTATCCTCATGGTCGGAGGACGAGTTTAGTAGCTCGTTAGGATCGTAGCGGATAAGGACGTACGTTTCTTCTCCTGACGGGACTTCATCCCCGGGTGACGGTAGGAAACAGTTATATGATGAGTGATCACTTCCATTGAAATAACGCTGGAAATCCTTGGGTTTGTATTCTAGGGACTGGAAGTCATCAGGGTCATATTCTAGAGGAAGGTAGCCTTCAGAGTTGTATTCCAGAGAATGCTCGAAGTTTTGATGCAGTGGTTCGCCAGTTATCAAATCTTGCCTATACTCAGTGGTAGATGTTGAATTGATTGGCTTAGGCTTTCTTTTCTTGGCTCCTGGTCCAGACCTTTTGAGTAAGGCCCTTCGTCTTGCCAGTTCGATTTTGTCAACGGGAACGAGAGATATTAAGGCTTCACTCTCTGTTTCACTTTCTATGTCGATAGGGGTCGGTATTCTTTGAACCCTAGCTCTTGCAGTAAGCTTTGGGAGTTGTCCTGTCGTGCCCCGGTCTTGAACAGGCTCCGTGCCTGTGATCTCGTACATAGGTTCCTTGCCTTTCCGAGTGGGAAACTTTTCAATAATATGATGTTGCTCAGTTGCCCATTTATCATGCAAGGCTTCATTGACATTTGACGTCTCCTCGTGCTCCGGGATCATCGGTTCTTCATAGGGCAAGGCAATGTCAGGGCTGATGTCAATATCATATTCTTGGTGGAAAACATGAATTAGTTCCTTCCAAGTTTTAAGGGAACTAATCTTCCTGACAATGTACCATCGCAAGGCAGGGCCGGTCAGGTTTGATTGGTATGATTGAATCATCCTTTGGACCAGGTAGGCTTGTAAGTAGGTCTCTGGGCGGAAGGTATCAGCATACCTTTCGCATTCAGGCGTTCTGAGTTCTTCAGGGATCTCAAAACTGACATAATTAGACGAGTCAATGGGATTCGGCTCTTGCAGCTGTCTCAACTTTTTCATGATCTTTTCAAGCTGTTTATCTTGTTGGTCATTATCTGGCAAATTTGCAGGTGCCAGGAGTGTGCTTAAAGTAGTTATGGAGTTGGGTTTAGCTTGAGTGGATTCCATTTGCTTTGAGAGTTGTCGAAGGACAATGGACATCTGTCCTACGCCATCTTCAATGTTGGTGAGGCGATTTTGTACCTCATTCTGATCGGGTCCTATCACATGAGGCCATTCGCAGGTGGCTGATAGTTGACGATCCATAATTACCTGTGTTGCAAAAATCATGAATGAGTACGAAAGCAAACAAAGATTGACCCATGGCAATGGTCTAATTGCTTCTTTATTCATCAAAAGAGGATTTCATAGACCACACACTTCCGATATTTAAAACTTGAAATGACAGAAGGAAATACTATATATTAAACAAAAGTCCCTAAACAATGGGACGAAATTTTCACTATATCAACACTAGGAAACACATGACTGCTAATCTATATGCGACGGGGAGCCTTGTTCTTGCGCCGATGCTTGTTTTCTTGGGCCGGCTCTGATACATGTATCCTGTTCATTCCCAAATCCCCTTGCACAGGCTCTGCTTGTTCATGCCGGTTGATCTCGCTGATTGGGTGAGGGATCGATGGCTTCCACTTTGTCGGGATACGATGGTTGAGGATGTAGGATTCAGAGGCGTGGTGGGCTTTTTCTCGTCCCTCAAGCCCTTCAGGTATCACAATTCTTTTGCGATGGCACCTGCTCCATGTTTCCTCGACAATATCAATCTCGAATGTGTATTCACGACTTTGCTGGGTGAAGAAGAGCGGAGGAGCCTTCCTCCTGAAAGGCGGTGGGATCTCCTGAAGGGCTCCATACTGTCGTGCCACCCGATATGGGAAATAAGCGATGCCGCCGGTGAAACCAAGCAACGGAATTGGATGGCGGCGTCTATAAGCAAAGTAGGCTCTCTTTTCATGGAACCAACCAGCACACCATTGGAACGCCTCGGGAGCTGGGTTTCTTAGAAAGTTTATCCAATTTAAACAGCTTTGGTTAGGAATGTATGATCCTAAAACCATAAATTTCTGAAATGGATTTTCGAAATCATTTATTTCAGGCGATCGCATGAAGTCTCGAAATTCGCTTAGGTGAGAAAAGAACCAGACTTGTAAAATTTCTGGGGAGACTCGCATGACTTTTTCCGTTTTTTCTTTAAAACGAGTGAGGGACAAGAATGTTTCAGCTAAGATCATGTTGACATAATTTTGCCCCCTTAAGATCTGATCAACTATCCATGCCATCTTTGGACTTATGACATTTCTTTGATGGGGGAAAATGATGAGCCCGAAAAAGGCCAAGAGGAAAATCTCGCTTTTCTGAGTCATGGGTTGATTTTCGAAACAGGCAGTCAAAAATGTTAGGGGGCAGGTATTATGATTGTTTTCAAGAATTTGCCTCATAACATGGACTTCAGTTCCTAAGAGTCGTGCTAAACCACGCAACGGGATAACGCCTGTTGATGGCCTAACAAGCCTTTTCTCGAGAGGCATTCCAGTGATGATGCTGTATTCTTCCAGAGTTGGGGTTAGCTCGAACCTCCCAAATATAAAAGTAGTCGTCTTCGGGCACCAGAAATGTGCCATGGCCTGCATGACTTCGGGATGAACGCGGATTCGAATCAACGATAGAAGATGACCGACTTTGGCTTTCACTCGTTCTTGGGCATACTGGTCCAATTGACCCCACCATCTGAAGAGCTCTGCTTTGGGAGTGGGAATGAACTGGATGTCATCTTCTCCCATCGCATATAAACTGTGACTCAAAAAAAACTTTCCTAAATTGCCATGGGTCAATAAAAGGACTGAGTAAAAGTAAATAAATTACTTTGCTTTTAAAGAAAATGACAAGTACAAAGACATGCACATGAGATGTGCGGCTCGATTTCTAACTGAGAAGGCTTGTTGAAATTAAAAGGGTATCCGCCCGTCGCAGTCTCGCGTTAGCAGCATACCCTCCTAACCTCGGCTAAAGAAATTCGGGGAAAAGAAAGGCAACCTCTACATCGCAGTCTCGCGTTCGAGGTCGTATCTTTCTTGACACCATCCTAAATATCCTATGGCGGCCCAGGTCCGGCGGCCGGGTTGTGTGTGCCATGTGTAGTGCTGAAACAGTAAAGCATGCACCACAATTCATAATCACAAGACAATCTATTTTAAGCAAAGTTAAAATAAATTTCTAAGCTATTGACCTGCATAAAGAAAAACCTAAGTCAGTAAAGGAATTAAACAAGATAAAAAAGGCCTAAGTCCTCAGAGTCCCCAGCGGAGTCGCCAAGCTGTCGCGACCTCTTTTTTTTCCGCACCCGATCGGGGCGGGCGCCTAAGGAGGCTAATGGCTCGGCTGGATTAATTAAGCCCGGACTCTCCCAAGTCCACCAATTCACGACTTTAATGGTCAAAGTTTTTAACCTGTAAGTTAATTTTTAAAACGGAGTCGCCACTAATCGATTTGGGGTGGGTTGATTAGAAACCCATGCGAAATATTGGGAGAAATATTCGCTCCTGCGCAACCAGAGAAATTAGGATCGGGGACTTGATTACACTAGTTAATCACTAATGCCCTTTCGGTACCTAACCTTGTTTAAACCCTGAGGTTTTTATGGATGTTTTAGGGATTTTCCATGCATTATTTTGGAAAAAGACATTTTTTTGGACCTTTTTCCAATTTTGGACATAAAAGGGATTTTTTTTTGGATTTTTGGTATTTTTTTTGGAAAATACAAGTTTTTTGGCTTTTTGGTATTTTTTTTGGAAAAATACAAGTTTTTTGGCTTTTTCTGGATTTTTGGCATTTTTTGGAAAATATGGAATTTTTTTTGATTTTTTGATTTTTTTTGGAAAATAAAAAAATAAAAAAATCAAAAAATAAAAAAAAATTCCATATTTTCCAAAAAATGCCAAAAATCCAGAAAAAGCCAAAAAACTTGTATTTTCCAAAAAAAATACCAAAAATCCAAAAAAAAATACCTTTTATGTCCAAAATTGGAAAAAGGTCCAAAAAAATGTCTTTTTCCAAAATAATGCATGGAAAATCCCTAAAACATCCAAAAAAACCTCAGGGTTTAAACAAGGGTAGGTACCGAAAGGGCATTAGTGATTAACTAGTGTAATCAAGTCCCCGATCCTAATTTCTCTGGTTGCGCAGGAGCGAATATTTCTCCCAATATTTCGCATGGGTTTCTAATCAACCCACCCCAAATCGATTAGTGGCGACTCCGTTTTAAAAATTAACTTACAGGTTAAAAACTTTGACCATTAAAGTCGTGAATTGGTGGACTTGGGAGAGTCCGGGCTTAATTAATCCAGCCGAGCCATTAGCCTCCTTAGGCGCCCGCCCCGATCGGGTGCGGAAAAAAAAGAGGTCGCGACAGCTTGGCGACTCCACTGGGGACTCAAATGATTACTAAGAACTCTTATGATTCTGGACTCAAATGATATGTTTTCACAGCTGGTAGAGAATATTACTTCCTAATCCAATTAAAAAACAATTGAATAGTCCATATTGGCGCATATGGAAAGAGCTATGACAATGAAGCGCCAAAGAAGTTATAAGTACAACTAAAACTACAACAAGAGGAAAAAAGCATAATTCAAACATTATCTGATAATAGCAATTAGCAAGTGAACCTTCTTCGTACCAGCCCTCCGATGAACATATGAAATTGCAGCGATCCTCAGATCATATGCTTTTGCAGTGGAAGCATCTAAAGTAGGTGATTGGCGAAGCAATTAGATTACCTTCAATCAACTAGCTCATTTTCCTGACATGTCACCACTATTTCTAGGGAAGATACAGGATTCTACCCATAAGCATATTGTATTTTGGACATCTCTCTTCCTGATATATCGCTCAACATCCAAGGGAGAGTATCAAGTGAAATGCGAATACTATCGCGATCTCTGAATCTTGGAAAGCTGGGGCAAGTGGTTTTTGAAAGAAATCCATAGAAAACTGGATCCTAGGCCTTTTTCTCTCTCTTCGATGGTCTGACGATATTCTAGCTCCGACTCATTGCAATTCAGAGTGACTCTCACATCAGCAGGGGTGATGCTACCATTCTAGTAAAAACACGGATATTAGGGTATCAAATTTGTACAAAATGTTTTTCTTAATTTCCACCAAGTTAGATCAGCAAGAATTAAGATTCAAAAAGAAACAGATCAGATGAATTCACTTCTCAGTGAGGTCTACACTTCTTGTCCAAGATAGTCAAACTTAGAAACAGAAGAAAAAGAATGACTAACTTTTATAGTTAGCGTCATATTTTCCACAAGAATACAATAACCAAATCCTGTGATATTGAGTTAATTGATTTTTTATCATCAAGTCACGAAGGCAGGCAAAGTAATACCTATGTATCTCTATGTCATGAACTCAAGTAAAAAAATAGAACAAGAGACAACTAAACTAACTTAAGTCATGATAATTGAGGAGGATATTACCTGCCAATCCACATTATGATAGTACTTCGGACTCTCGAGCTGTGAAGCTGATCTTGTAATAAGTGTCTGCTAAAAGAAGATTGGATGAAACTAATCATCGTGGCATGGATATCCATAAGGTTTCAAAAGCAAAGTCAACATAGACACCGTGTAAAATGAGAGAAAGATGTACAAAGCCATGATAGCTATCACTATGCTCATTCAAGAATCCAGTAGGTAAATGTTTTAACAAAGCCAAAACAATATCGGATTCTACTCTTGTCAAATAAACAGTAACTATTATCTATATTTAACAAGCAAATGAACCAACACTACATCTTGCGTATCTCAAAGCAATGTCAAAGATGTTTTTATATTCCTACAAGGAGTTGTGCACATAAGCAAGATCATGCTCAAGGAGGGAAAATCACTCAAGATAAACTATACTATCATTGTCAATGTCAATCAGAGACTAAACTACTGTTCTAATTTTTCCTTCAAACTTGTCCCTCTCTCTTGCAGTATAGGAAGCAGTGCACACATCAGCTTCCTCCCTCGGTCTGCCAAAACATGGCCTCCGGCCAAACATGCTAGTATGTCCGATTGAGACTTGAGCACGGCTCTAATGTCCTATTAGTACCGCAAGAGCGACTTGCTTGCACGTGACCTATGAGTGAGTGAGTGAAGCTGAGACGAAGCGCTAGGAGAAGAAAACATCTAGTGTGAACGGTGTAGACTCTGGTGCGCTGCTTGAAGGACATGTTTTCCTTTGGATTCTTGGACTTCTTCCCCTTTCGATCAGTGTATGGCTGCTGACGTCATCATCCAAATGGGCCAACTTCAAAGAAACTCTTGATGCTAAATGAGGCTGCTTAAACGCCAACACTCATACAAAATCTCTATACAATTCAATGAAAGATTGAGTACCCCCACATTCAATTGATAATTTGCTCAACCATTCTGCTACATTTGTAGCATTATCAAGGAAATGAGTGGACATCCCAAACAAGAAAAGGAATGAGATATTCAATGAATCACTTGCCCACTGTGAATACCAATTGTCAGCACAAGGACGCCATGTCGAGAGGCAACAACACCCTGCGCTGGAACATTATTAGTGCACAGGATGCAGAACACTTGCTTCAACATCTTACTACAAACACGGTTTCTAGCAAATAAAAGTAGCCACTTTGATCGTAGAGTAGCGAGCATGACACCTAAAAGAGACAAACATTGTCAGTAAGACAATGTCTAAATACTGACATTCCTCAAGGGTAACTGAATAAGTGGGGCAGCACACAACCCCATATAACAAAACCCCAGTCTTTGCAGCTACATTGACAGAGGTTATGCTAAGCAATTCATCAAATAGCTACAATGCATTGGTGGATAAGTGCCCAAAAGACCCGACAACTCCAATTATATTACGATCCCGTTAAAAACAGTCAAAACATTTTTAAAGAAGGAGCGACTTCATATCAGCTAATATAGAACTCGAAGAATAACGCCAGTTTCTTCCTTTTGACACCGGGTTCGGGGAGACATGATTATTGATTAGGCACCTAGATTTACCTGACTCGGTGAATTCAGCGTGGATTGTTTCATGTCGATAAGAATTGGATTGTGGTATTAAGATCCCCCTCCCAACGTCCTTCATAACCCTCGTCGGAGAGGCATACTTGACGTACTCTTGGTGTACTCAAGGCACCATTGCAGAATATATTCATCTTTGGGCACTGCTTCACAATAATACGCCGCAATGATGGGAACATGAAGGCGCAATTCATGGAGGAGAAGCTCTCAAGGCTCGGTAAACCATCAAGTCTCAACACCCATAGTTCGGGGAAAGAGATCTCCTCTACTCCATTTCCATCATCTGTTACCACGTTTTCCATCGCACCGCAATTTCTTAGGGTTAGCCAAGTAAGATTCACCAGACTTGTCACTGCTGAGGAAGTCCCCATATGAACTAAACCAGCACAATCCTTTACTTCTAATCTCATTAATCTCTGGAATGCAGTCGGTGATGGAAGTACGATTGATAAACTTGAGCACTCCGAAACGAGCAGAGTTTCAATATGTTTAAGGATTTCAGCCATCAAGGAGCCATCTTTCCAGACTCGCTGGAGTTTACACAGCTTATTCAGCTCAAGTCGCTGCAGATTTTTGAGTGCCTTGAGAGGTGTTTCCATGTCAGTTAACTCTCCGTAGGAAGTTGCTCCCCCATGTCCACACGCATCTTCTAGAAATATATCCCCGAAGGAACTACAGGATAGAGAAAGCTCTTTTAGATCAGGAAATCTGTGGAGAAGGAAGTCGGAGGGAAAAGCGACGTTCTCATCATGGTAGCATGCCAACTCTAGCTTTGTGAGACCGCGAAAGACGTGATGTTGCTGCATCATCATCATAACATCCTCGCTCGTCAATGTCAATTCCACCAAGTTTGGGATGACCTGTGTAAATCGCTTTTAATTAGGCTATCGGAAGTAAATACGGGGCGTAGCCACGGCGCAATGACTAAAATGTCCTTTTATTTTTGGGAAAAGAGGAAAAAGAACCCAAGAGCAAATGCAAGGGATGTTTGTTTTTTAGTGGTTTGCCCAATTCAATGAAAATAAATTGCGTGAATTTGGATAAAGACAATTATTTGTCGATCGTACCCCAGCTATTTTAATTGTCAACTAATTCAATCCATATGTTCAAGTGTGTGAATTTCAATAAGTTCATAGCAAAAGCTCAACACAAAACTTATTTGTTCTATCAAATCGTGTTACGTATACAGTAAGTAGATGTGTTTCAATAGTAAGGTGTTGTATTAATATGTTGCGCTCTGTTTTCGAAGCTGAAGTTCTTACATCTATTTTATTATACATTACGAGTAGCACATGGCTTCACCGTTTTTTATGACTCTGAGCATGAACAAATGATTGGTGATAAAATTTTGAATGAGCTAAGAAACAAACTAAAAGTACATAACCTCAAATAAATGGACGTTTTTAGCATTCTACTCAGTTCGAAACGGTGTGTTGGTCTATTATTGATATAACACTCAAAGTAGGTAATTTCGATAAAGCAGTAATAATTTCAAAAGCGTTCGTAAACCATTGGAATAAACATTGAGATAGATTATTAAAGTAGTTGGTGATTCTGAAATTATAAAGAAATATTAGCACTTTTCAAGATCTATAAAGTAAAAAGTTGGCGAGTGACTAAATCAATTGGTGCCTTAATTTAATGAGTGCTGGTAAACCAATCAAATTAACGTTTGTATATTAAAATAAAAGTCAGTGATTTAAAAGGCGGTAATGCCACAAGAATAAATATTGGTTGATTATTGAAGTAGTTTGTCATTTGGAAATGTTGGTACTTTTCAAAACCTAACAACATAAAAAGTTGGCAATTAGCTAAAATCAGTTTGTATCTTAATGGGAGAGATAGTACAGCATTCAAATTAAGTTCAGTAAATTCAAATAAATTTAGTAATTTCAAATATGTTGGCGAACCTCAAGAATATAAGTTGATAGATTATTAAAGTAATTGGTAGTTTTGAAAATAGAAAAGAAAAAAAAAAAGGTTTGTGTTTTTCAGAGCCTACGTGAGCAAGTTATCCGCTGATTTTGATAATTAGCAACCAGGTTCACCATGGACTTTGTTTCAGATGAACAAAATACTAAAAAAAATTCACTTTTGGCGGATGAGTAGGTCAAATAAAATTAAATAGGTACATCCCAGCCATAAGACATGAGCGGCTCGTGAGAAGCATGCCTATTTATGCAAGTTAATTCAATAAATGTTTTTTTTTTTCAGAGTCAAAGCTGAGATCACTAGATTATACCAAAGAATATGAGCTTGAAATAATTAATAGCAGTCAATCTTCGAATTTCTAACAATTCATGGGTGTGTTATGGTGAGTATTAATAAGCATAAAATATTTGACAATTTTAATTTCTTGTAGAAAATAACAAAGCACAAACAGCTATACACATAAACCATTGAAGACAACAGTAGAGAGCTAGAATTAAGGACGGTACCTCTTCAAAAGGAAAGAGTGTAGGTTGGTTCTGGCCGATAGTTGTACCTACCGAGAATAGCCTCATCTTGCCGCAGTGTCTCGCTTGCAATTTCTTCAAGAGTGGACATGTTAAAACATGGCTATTCCTGTAGAATCTCCTAAGTTCTGGTAGCTCAAGTAATCTCAGGTTGGTTAATTGCGGGAAGAAGAGATCTCCTGTACTCGTCCCTACTTCGCCTTCTACCGCTATAATTTCCTCCACCCCACAATCTTGTACTAAAAGCTCTTCGAGTTGTGTCATACTTTTTGCTATCGAAAATGGAGGTCCACTCCACACATGCTTCATTTTCTTAAGTTGTTTCAATTTTAATTTTCTCAATTGAAATGTGCTTGTGGAATGAGATCCACTCATATTTAATCCTTGCATTTGAAATACTACTTCTAAAGAATCACAATCGATCACTTCTAACTTCTGTAGGTTTTGAAAACTCGTGAGGATAGAATCCGTTGAGAAAATGGATGAAAGTTTCTCACAATACTCCACAATTAACTTCTTGAGTTTGGTAAAGGCATTTGAAGGAAGCTCATCAAGCCATATCTTCTCCACGCTATCCATATGCGAGATCTTCATCGACTCCATGCTAGGAAACTCAACCTATTATTTTTCATTTTAATTTGTTAAAACCGACTCTCTGTCAAAGAAAATACTTTAATTTCTAGGACAAGGAAAATCATAGGAGAAACATTATTAGTAGAGTAGTAAGAAAATAGAACTAATTGCACGTTATTTTCTTTCAAGCAGATACCACCCCTTAGCATCCATTCTCCTAAAGAGATATTGTCATATTATTTAGGAGTAAAAAGCATACATTTTTCCTAATATGTATCGAACATTATGTTTGAGCAGTACCATAACCCATACCCTCCAGTCTGGCCTGTCTTAGATTTCACACATTACAGCACACGTACACAATAGCCAATTTACTTTCCAATTTCTTTGAGCCATTTAAAAGTATAGCTGGTGCATTGTAAGGTATTAACGGGAAAAACAAACAATTAGCACAAACCAAACCTCCATGGATCTTGCACTTCAAAATTTTC
This sequence comes from Eucalyptus pauciflora, assembly GCA_007663325.1. Lineage (NCBI taxonomy): Eukaryota > Viridiplantae > Streptophyta > Magnoliopsida > Myrtales > Myrtaceae > Eucalyptus > Eucalyptus pauciflora. The sequence goes on along the minus strand of VMYD01000024.1, from coordinate 3,665,334 downwards.
TCCGACAAATTATAGTCTCCCGGAAAACACAACAGATACCGAACAAATAATCCAAAAATTAGATCAAAAGATGGAAAGAGTACGGTAGGATGGGATTCTTCAACCACTGGCTGGTTTATTTCTTTATATAGTTTAGTTATTCCATATCTCTCCAGTTTCTCTCTCATTTGTAATTATCTAATTTTCCTCCGGCTGTCACAAATCTAAACCTGACTTCCTACATGCTTTCGTTTGACATAAGCTGTTACCGGATCTAGATCTCTTCATCATCAATTGGTATCTGAGCTAGATCTCTTCAACATCAACTGGTATTAGAATTCTGCTCTGACTGCATCTTATCATTGTGCGATGATTCTAGACCAAAGGCCAATGCTATGTACAAATTTTAGTTGCTACACCTGCATTTCTGATCCAACATGCTCATGAATAAAATTCATGCCCATTGAAAGTTCAACCCCCATGCTTGCTGATATGGAGCCGCTCCATGTTTGGTATAATATTCTCTTTGAATATTGTTTCAATATTTATTAAATCTGGTATATTGAAATTTGAAAATAATAAGGGGTTATTAAGGTTATTACGTTGATTAGTATGACGATTATTATAATTATGATTCTCATGTTATGTTAATAGTTTTGACAAGATTATTACGACGATTGCCGCAATTATGATCATCATAAATCCTAAATAATCTTGAAGTGATTAAACTTATTTTTAAGGATCTAAGAGAAGATTTCAACAGTTTCGGTAAGAATTTCATAGATTCAATCAAAAACTATAAAGAAGACATGAAAACGGTCCAAAATTAATTCTCTAATGTGCAAAAGGCCATGGATGAGTACTATCAATATCTTGAAGAGTCAAATAAGGACTCTTGCTGATGAGAAGAATAGTGAAGCGAGTGGGATAAGATTGAACTAACTAATATGGATGAATTTATTGAAACACCTTCTGTAATTTAATAAATTTAGAAATGTAATTTTTCCTGTTGATCATCCATAGCCTCTCCAGTAGCCCTGCAAGGGTCGACCGCCCTTGCCATGACTTGGGGAGGGTTGTGGGCTCTCACGGCGGGAGGGGCTGCTACCTGTTTACCCCCTCACCCCTCGACTTGCGATGTTTCGCAGGATTATTTTAATCTAGTTTTCATATTCACTGTTTTTCTACCGTTAGATTTTCTTCTTTATTTTAGTCCTTTTTCTGTTAATTTTTGTAAATTTTTCCGATGCGGCAATAGGGAAACAACACACTTCTGTGCTGGAGGAAACTCCATGACTGCATTAATTGCCACGTATGACCGCAAATATGATAAAAATGCAGATTTTCCATCTACAAAAAAAAATAAAAAAAAAATAAAGACAGAAGACTTTACAAGTCCTAAAAAGTGCAATTATTAAGACTTGAATGCATGTAAAATTTTTTTGAGAACTTAAGTGCGGAACTGACACCGCTTTAGGACTCTTGATGTTATATCCTTGATCTTACATTGCATAAAATTTAAATTTAAACTGACCTCTTTAGCTTCGTCCAGACTCTAAATTAGTTAAAAGATATTTAATTGGAACTTAGCTTCTAAATATTATTTGTATTTCGGTTACAGTATTAATGAAACATCACATTAGTCTAAAATTTGAATATGAAAGAAAAATATATCAAGCTTTTGAAACTTATGATATACGTTTCAATATGTTTATTATAAAGAAGTAGCTTTAAGTTGTTTGTTATTAATTTAAAGTAAAAAATTTGTAAAAGGAAAATGATAAGTTAGCAGAAGTCATACCACAGAACCTTAAATTGTCTAGCTCAAAGCATTAGGGACAAGAAAGAAGATATATGCCATTAGAGAAGAATGCGCACAAACCTTTTCGACCAACAAAAGCGGTTGCTGCGTTGGAATGCTACCCTGTAGTCTTCTACAACCAGCATCTCCTAGAATTACCTCCACAGCTTTACAATCTTCAACGATAAACTCTTTCAAGGAGGGCCATTCTGAAATATGCTTCCGATGGCAGAAACTTTTGAGTTTTATCATTTTGTGAAGATACAAAGTGACAAGTTGAGGAATTACAATTATGTGAGGAGCTCCTTCAGGCTTCTCCTCTTCTCTAGCAACGATGTACTCCATCTCTCCACAACCACCTAGACCAAGATACTCCAGTTGTACCAGACTTTTTGCCATAGACATTGTAAAAAGGTTTCTCACACGTGGGCACTCTTCAACTGTCAAGGACTTCATACTTTGAAGCAACCTCTTCCACGTGAATGAAGGAATGACAGTCAATAGGTTGGGACACCGCTTCACCTCAAGGACCTTTAGTTGGCAAATGGACTCGTTGGGCATCTCATTCTCCCAAAGTACTCTTGATTGAATTGCCGTTAGACGTAGTTCTTCTAAGTTGGGAAACACAACCTGCAGAAGCATCACCTGGCTAAAGTCACAATGACCGGCATTGAACCAAAGTTTCTTATGAATGCAGAGCATCGCAAAGAAGAAAGCAAATCACATAAGCAGCAATAAAGCTGAAATAAAGGAAAGAGGAAAACCTTCTTGTTAAATAAAGAATGTGGACTTTCGTCATAATCAGAAGATCCCTCATTCATCGTCTCCACTCTAGGTGCTGGTAGCCACAGTATGAATGCCTTGAGTTCAGTGCATTTTAGAATCGATAGATTTTTAAGGGAGGGAAACTCAAATGCACAAGTTCCAGAGCTGAAGCTAATCAAGCTCTTAAGGGAATAAAGCTTCAATGTACATAAATGAGAGAACTTCACTGCCTTCAACTTTTGCTCTTCATTTTCTTCGATGGCAACTACTTCCTGCATCTTATCGCAATAGGAAACATCTAGCATCTCAAGTTTATCAAGAGTCCCGGATGTATCATATGTGAAGAGATATCTCAGACTGTGGCAGTTGTGCAAGCTAACGGTAGTCAGACTAGGAAGACTCAACGTTGCTTGGGAGCTACTTGTCACTAACGCATCCAGCCTCGGCAGGTCCCTCAACTTCACTTCGTTTAAGTTTAAGAAGACCATACTTTTTGGCCTTTTCTTAGTATTGACAGCAACATGTTCCATTAATGATTCCAAAGAGGTGCAGTTGACCACCTCAATCATTTTCAGGCTCTGGAACACCTCTATTATATTTGATGGAAAAATATGAGACAAATTTTCACAATCTCGGATTGTGATGGATGCTAGTTTGCGAAATGATTCTTTAGAAAGTTCACTGTGCCATATCTTCATCAACCCACACAACACGACGGTCAACACCTCCAAGCTAGGAAAAATAATCTGTATGAAACGACCATATGTTAGTTTCTCGACCAAGAACTCCTAAAAATCCTGATTTGGATGAAGTTGGTTACCCATGATAATATGCTCAATAATATATATTCGAGAATGAAGTTGGTTACTCCAAATTACCATCATCATAGAAAAACGATAAATGCATGTAGTAGCAAGAGGCTTTAAAGGACATGCAGACAAAGTTTTCAACTGCTTCATTGGCGATAAGACTACAATTACCAAGAATAGTTTCTACGATGAACATATAATAGAAATTTCCAGAGATATTTACGTACATTTTGATCGAAGAGTACAGGCAAGGACATGCTAGAGTTGACACCACCAAATGCTTGTTGTAAACCTGTGTTAGCTGTTATCGCCTGTTGCTTTCCTTCGAATGAAGAGAATGTCATCATTTTGGGGCATCCCGATATCCTCAATCTTGTTAAGGTTGGACAGTGAATACGATGTGTTCCATGAGAGAATGTTTTGAGATTTGGCAATTCCTCAAAAGATAAGGAGGATAATAGAGGGAACTCTAAAGTGTGCATAGGTGCAGCTTTCTTTGATTCTTCTTCTTGCACATCCATAATTTCCTCCAACAGTTTACATCTTGCTATTTTTATTTCTTTTATTTGTGGGAGTGCTTTAGCCATGGAAGAAGAAAAAATAAACCTCAAGTTCTCACAGCCTTGCACCTTCAGTACCCTTAAGTTTCTGAAACACAACGCTATTCTTGAATTCTTGTTCCATATGTGCCCCAACCTTGGTAAGTCACTCAAGGTTAATGTCATCAATTGCGATAGAATCTTGACATCCCCATTAGTTGTCAGTTCTTCAAGGTCGAATACTTCTCGTATTAACTGACATCTTTCAATGGTTATGGCTTCCAAATTCTGCAGCTTTGTCACCAAATTTGATGGGAAGATGCTCAAGAGGAACGCACAATCCTCTACCTTCAAAAATTTTAGGTTGCTCACATCTGAAGGAAATTGAGAATTCCATATCTCTTCCAATTTCGGAAGTGCAGACAATGTCAAGGACTCCAACAAGGGCAATGAAACCTTAAAAAGTTAGGAGAACAACGTTACAAAGGCATATGCATTGATTCTTCTTTAGCAGAAAGGGGTGGATAATCCCACATAATCTCACAATGCTTAAAGTTAAAAGCTGTGAAGACGCCTGTTTGTGAAAAATTAATGAGGGAAATAATCTCATATAATGGATTTGAAGATGACGGGAAAAAAAGGCCGAGCAGTGGTTTTTCAATTTTACCTTTTTCTTCTTTAAATTTTATCAACTTTTGGACTTCACTTGTCATTCACCTTATTGTCTATTGGGGCTCTATTATATATATGACAAGAGAAGGAAGATATAATCCCTGGGTTATTGAGGTTATTGAATTTGCGCTCATATTTTGTGCTTTCCAAATTTTACAAATTAATGGCGTAGGCTCAATTAATTCTTGTTAGTCATTAATTGTGGTATTATATAATATCTCAAATAACAATTTACAAAAACCATCTTAATTATTTTCTACCAAATGTTCATGGACTAACAACATATTAGGTTAAAGAAAGACATAGAACAACATTAAAGATAACAATGAACATTATTTAAAGGGCTTGTGATTGACCAACCGATAAAAAATATACTTTTAATTGATCAAAACGTGTAACTTGAGTCTGGCGTTTTTCTTCAAAGTGTTCCAAAAACAAAAAACATGCCTTATCAAAAGATTGAAAAGAAAAAGTAATTGTAAATTTATGAAGTAGTCAGAAAAAATTGTTGTCCCCGTGCATAACATGGGCTAAAATTCTAGTATATCTGTAGGGCGGAATAGATGACTTATCGAACCAAAGTCAGAAAGGGGTTCATCTATTTAAGGTCCGTGGTTGGCCATAAGATCCACGAACTGGTCGCAGCAGCACCATACGGGCTTCAAAGTAAATTTATTCTACGTATATAGGACCCTAAGATACCCTTTCTCGTCATAAAAAAAAAGATTAATTTATGTGGAGAGTTAGTCATGTAGCCAATTAATTTAATAAATGATTTTGATCGAGCATCATGCTTTTGCAGTTTGGGTCACACTATAAACATAATTTTAAGATAATTTAAAAAAAGTTTTCCATATTTCTAATCTATACAAACAGAAATGCTAGATGTATATCTAATAAATGCTTTCAATAATATTTTATTACATAAAAAAAAAAAGAAATTTAAACATGTGCAGGGCACATAAATTCTACTGTTAATATTAGAATAAGTGGTTAGAATGTAGATTTGTGCTGGATTTGGTCACCACATAAGGTCCATTCTGGGGTAATGAAAACAAGCTGCCCTATTGAGTATTATACTTGAATTTTCATTTCGTAGTCACATGATAGTCCATCAATTAGCACATAAAGGATAAAAAATTTAATATAATGGAAGTTTGTGCGGAGCCACAGTTCCATAAAAAATAAATTGAGGATAATTCTAGATTCAATACTTTCATGTGTTTACAAATCAAATTTCTAAATAATCAAATTCGAATAAACTCAATACGTTCTAACACAAAACACTAAACGACACAAATCTCACTAAATAATTGTTGTCATTTGGTTGATTAATACATATTACTTTGTTAAAATTACACAAAATTTCTATTCATTATCTCTCCAAAGTAAATATTTCAACAAGTCATTTTTTAAGAAGACCGTAAAATGCCGAGGGCTTCAACTGATACCTTTGAAAGGCATGGAGGAAATTGGAAAAGGCTATAAAAATCGGAAATTTAATTTATGTTATTTTGTCTATCTTTCCTCAGATTTTATTATCGAGAGTATCACGAATTGAGTAGTGAACTAACTCACTCTTACACCAGTATTTTTCCTACGATTAACATATTCAGTTGAAGGCAATATCCATGTTCATAACTCATTCATCAGAAGACCAGTCGGAGAAGGTTTCCTCCAATTAGGATGGTCCGGATGAATGGAAAGATGATACTTTTAGAAAGCATGAAATTTACCTGTTGCCCATCCAAGAATACGACTGAATGGTCCACGGTTTTATAGAAGCTCATCATCTCTGGCAAGTTTTGTAACGTTAGCCTACGCAGCTTGCATGACTTCACGTTGGCATCATCATCAATTTCATCTCTGTATTCATCTATCTCGTCATCTCCAACAATTTGTTGCATCAAGTGGCATCTATTTATTTCAATCTCTTCTAGCTGCAAGAATATTCTTGTCATGGATGGAGGAAACAAATGTTTAATTTCATCACAGTTTTCCACTTTCACAATCTTTAATTTGCTAAAGGATTCCGGGGTAAGACAGTCACGGCAAATCTTCTTCAAGTTGTTCAAATTCTGTAGAACCAATGATTCCAGTCTCATAAATCCAGTGGAATAACTGGAGCCAACAACATATTGAAATGAGAGGTTATTTTTTACACAAAGATGCTTCAATTCCTGAAAACCTTTGGTGCACAAGTCGTGAATGCTATCTCTGTCATCTTGCAATCCATCCAAGCAGAGATCTTGCGTTCTCCCCAAACATTCCTGCATACACGCTTCACGCAGAAGATTGCCAGAATCCAAATTGAGCTTTAAACTTCTAGATTCTTTGTATTCATCGCACCCATGCGCATTTGCCCCAATTTGGATTTTATACTCGTTTAGATTCCCGAATGGCAGGTCGCTTGAGAGATTGGTAGAATGAGTAATGGAAATGTGCAAAGTTCTCAACTTTTTCATGTTCTTCAACTCAGCCAGGCTGGCGTTGCTTCGCGGTGCTGCATCCTCAGCCTCCCATTGACAAAATCTATCAGTATACAGTTCTTCTAAATTAACCAAGCTTTCAAGCATGCCAGGTTCAATAATTTGGAGCCTGAAGCACTTTGTTAAGTCCAAGAATCTCAATTCTGTGAGTCTACCTATTTCTTTGGGCAGCCGAGCGATCATAGATCCGTGGAAACTTAGGAATTGCAATCCTTTCAGCTTTCCAAGAACAGTCACATCCTCCAGATTGCAGTAATCAAGGCACAACGAATTGAGGTTTTCAAGGAATTCAATCGACGTAGGTAGAGAGGTGAAAGATAAGCAAGTCAAGTCCAAAACTTGGAGCTTCTCCATAGATTCAAAAAATGATTCGGGAAATTTGAGAGATTTGTTGTCTTCGACTAACAGAAGCATCTTCAAGTTTGGGCAATCTAATTTCTCTGGAAGCTCATCAATGCCCACAAAACGGAAGGATATCGCAGTGCATTGGCTGAGGTCATCCTTTGACCATTCTTTAAACCCGTAATCTTTCCTCCCGATCAAGGCCTTCCACTCTGTGGAAGTAACAGAGATGGCCATGTCAACAAATATGTCATGCATTTTGAGGTCTTCTATGTCATCGCTATCTAATAACAAAGAAGAGTTCTGTAGGCAACACAAATCCATGACCAACCTATCTCTAGCGCTTTCGATGGTCATGCTGAACTGTTTATATAAACCCAAACCCATGCAGTAGGCAAGGATACATCTCATGAGAATACTGCTAGGGTCTAGAGCACAAACCAAGAACAATTTTCTGATCCTCTCGTCTCCTAAGTCATTATAATTTAGTTCAGCTATTGATTTTACGTCCAACACGTCTATATGGGTCGAAGCATTCCTCCATGCAGCCAACTCTCCATGTCTCAACCTTTTTGCCAACGAAACAATCAAAAGTGGCAAGCCTCCACAATTCTTGACCACTCCATCTACCCAGGGTTTAATATCAAGATCATTAACTCTGTCCCCCACCATCCTTTCAAAAAGTCTCCGCGCTTCTCCATGCTCCAACTCATTGAGTCGGAACTCTTGGTCAGAGCCCATGTCAGTACGTAGAACATCGCGATTTCTAGACGTTAGCAATAGCTTGCAGCCTCTTACTTTATTATCGAATCCACAAGGGATTCCAACTTCGTTCAACTCTAGTTTCTTCCACAAATTATCTAAAATTATGAGAATGTTTTCTTGAGAATCACTCTCTAACCTCCTGCGCAAAAGATCTGCTCTCCCACGAACAGTTTCTTCATTCATTATCTTTAGACCTAATGCATAAGCGATTTCTCCTTGGATTCTTCTTAGATCTGGATTGCGTGATACATCTGCTGTTACAACTGCATCAAATAGCTTCTCTTTCTTTGCTCGCCTTTCGATATATGCCAAAAGCTTGGACTTGCCTACCCCACCTGGTCCATACACCCCAACCACACATACCTTGTCATCAGTTATAGCCTTAATTACCTTCTCTGCAAACGAAGCCCTTGACTCCGAGACATCTTCATCATCGTCGGCATATGCAGCAGCGGAAGTGATAGCAGTAATGATTCCTATCGGAGGATGGTCGTAGCGGACATCCGGGAAGTTATTTCTCTTACGGAGTTCTTGAATGACTTGAGTCATCTTCTTCACCTTCCTGCCAATTGAATGGCGCACCACGGGGTTGGGAAGCCACCCACGGAAACAAGCATTTTTGGCACTTTCGCCATCTCTTAATAGGTTTTCTGATTCCTCAGCCTCCTTCTTCACATTTTCCAGCCAAACCTTAACATCAGTGAATATAGGTTTCCTGTCATACACGGCTTTGTCGACGGAGAATTGCACCCTTTCGCTTGCATTCTTCAGATCATTGACTTCTTTCTTGAGATCTTCAACATAGCTCTTGTAGGACAGGACGTACCCAAATTGACGTCCAATGGGAGCAAATAGGTACTCACCGAGTTTCGACACAAGATTTGATGCAGTGGAGATAGCAAATGCGTCACACATTTTTTCTGCTTTAATTTCCAGAAATCCCTTGTTCCCCCCACCTCCCTCTTTTGTTCCTCTTGTTGTTGCCTCCTTTTATTATTTGCTTAAAGAAATGGGTGTGAAGGAAACTGAACAAAGAAAATAACTAATCATTCGGTGTATGAAGAGACAGGAAGAGCAAAGTCATAAAACAATGAGAACCGTGAAAAAAAACCAGAGAGAAGAGAGAGAGATAGCCTTGAGTGTACGGTAGCAATAGTACTGTAAATAAACAGGGAGACCTAGGAATATCAGCAAGAGCAATTTAGAATCAGATTGAGGATGAAAAAATAATCAAAGAAAGGAAAGACATCGGCACAACGCATACTGAAAAGGAGCAGTTAATGGGAAAATTCAGTTGCTTCTTGGCTCTCGGCAGTCGGTGCACCTAGGTAACACGTTACTGGTCTATGGGGACGATTTGAAGGTGATCTTGCGAGGACAGACAACACGTTACTGGTCAGCCACGTGCAGTAGAAGGATAACTTTCTTTCATTTATTTTTTCTATTATCCTTTTTTTCATTATTTATAGTTTCTTGATAATGGGGATGACTCTTCGAGGGCTTCAACAAATTTTGCAGACTCCATCACAATTTCACGCTCTCGTAGTGTTTCCACGGGAAAGTTTAAGTGTGTTCCAATTTAGGACTTTTAATTATTGACTGATAGAATTATTTAGAACTTTTTCCCAATATTCCAAAGCTTAAAACATTTCTTTGCATTTTCATGATTTGCAAGAAATCAATAAGTACTTTTTGATAAAAATAAAAATAAAAATTGATAGCTGTTACTTGTTGTGATGTTTGTACCATCCATTACTCGGACTTGAGTGTGGAAGAAGTTACAAACAATTATTAGAGCACAGCAAATCTTTTTATTTTATTAAAAGAGATTTTTTTTTTTAAATGGTTACATCTAAATTTGAGAAATTGTGAATTAAAGAATATAGTCGCACCAAGTAAAGGTTCAGATCTTATTACCTTATTTTACATAAAAGAAATGTGGGCCAATTACCACCTCCTCTTCAATTTGATACAAACTTCCCATTATCAATTGACCAAGATAGCCTTCTACCTTCGGAAAACAAGGTCAATCACCAATTCACCCACTTTTTTTCTCTCATATGTTCTCTTCACCTTCTATGTTTATAGTTAATTGACTAAAATATCCTTCTATGTTTGAAAATCAATTGAACATTAATCAACCATACTTTCTGTAAATTATGATGGATTAATTTTTGTAAAATTGGTAATTCTGTAATTTTTGTCCATAAACTACTTTACTTGGATTTTTTTTTTTTGTCAGAACTACTTTACTTAGATTGTTAATTCTTTAATGTAGCTTTTCAATTCTTCTAAATTGTAATGGATGACTTGAGGCATTTTTATACAGAGCACTACTAAAGTACTACTTTTTGGCTTGAGCGAAGTGCCATCACTGCGGTTCTGTGACTTCTGTCCAACTTAGCCACATAAATAATTGCAAATGACCATCAAACAAAGACAAACAAAACAAGGCGACAAAAATTCAGGACTTCATGAGTGGATTTGTGATTGCGGCCATTCCTTTTCTTTTGTGTTGTTTCTTTTCGCCGTGAGATGATAGAGATGGTGAGGCCGAGCAAGACGAGGGCAGACACCCTGTCTCGAGTGATGCTGCGAACGGTGCTTTCTCCATGGTCGCCTTTGCGGACTATGTTTCGTGGAAAAACTGATTATATTGTCGGCTACTGGAGTCGAAAAGAGCACCAAGAGCGACGGGACGGCGGTTGCGGCCATGCTTATCTCGATGCCAGCGTGGCCACCACCGACGGACACAGCCCCTTCCCCTCTCACTGTTTCCAGTTTCGTTTTATTCTTTTCTTTGATAGAAAACATCCTATTTTGTGTTTAAAATTATTAATTTCACTTTTTTTTTTACTTTTTTTATAATAAAAAAAAAGACATGTCATCTTATATATAAGCATATTTGTCAACTGCACGTAATTCATTTGGACGGAAAAATAATGGTGGCCATTTGGATCCCTCCGTTAAGAGTGGGTGCTTTTTTTTTTTACATTTGAAATGCGGAGTCATTTTTGTCCATTTAATATAATATTTTACAGACCTGGAATTTTCATCCTAATTAAAAGAGCACGAAAAGGTTAATTTTTCCTTATTTAATATATCTTTTTTGGTATAAAAAAGAAGTACTTAAACTTTTGAAGTTTTTAAATCCAAAAAAGAAAAAAGAAAAATGAAGTTTGACTGATCCACATGAACCTATGTAAATCAACCGAATTGATGTACATCGAGACTTATAAGATACTTTTCAAAGCATTTTTTTAGGAAAAGATACAGGATAATTTGGGTTCATGGTCCTAAAAGTTGCACTAATCTGCTGCGTCATCTATTGGGTATGTGGAAAGAACCTTAAGCTTGATAAACCCCTTTGAAAATATATGCGGCATCATCAATGGCTTGATTGGAGATGAAAGGAGTTATGAGGCATAACCAAGTCAAAACATAATATTAAGGGTTTAAGTAGTAATTTCTTCGGTACCTTACACATGTTCTCACACTAGTCTGGATGATCCGATAAATTACTTATTAATTACGCTATGTTTGAAAATATTTAGCTGAATAGACGTTGGTAGTTAGGAACTTCCACTGTCGTTGTAAATGTTAAAGCCTATTTTATTTTACTGCATGGACTCATGCGCTTCTGTCAGTTAATTTGGCTCTTTTAACAAGAAATGCAATTTACTTAAATCATCTGAGTGCTTAGTATAATCATTTTCCTTAAATCTAAAAAAAATCCCTTGAAAATTGGCAATACAAAATCATACAATTGGGATAAAAAGGAAGTATTCAATGATTCACAAAACAAGAGATCGTGTTTCAATTGGCAATGGTCATGTGAGGGGGAGAATATCTGGTGCACACGTGAGGTGGGAAATAAACAAAATCCCACACGACATACGTGGAGCGAACTGAAAGTGGTCGGAGTAATTGGCAATACCTTATTAACTCATAAATTTACTAAAAGAGGTGCATGTTTATTGGGAGGGAAGAGAACCAAAAAGAGTGGATATGTTCAATGGTCAAAATTGGGTGGCAAGATGACATCCTAAATAATTTTCTTTCGACCCAAAAAAAAATCAAGATCTTTTTATCGGTCATGTTAAGAAAAAAAGGACACATCTTTTTGATTCATTAGATTTAACTGAAGCAAAAGGTTTTAATCAACAAAATTTTGTTGGATGGTCATATCCTCGCTCTTCTATTCTATTCCTTACGAGTATCATTACTCATTAGCGATTAGGAAGTTCACACAAGCCACAACAAAACCTAAAATGTTACCTGATGTGTTATTTTAACATGTTAGATTCCTTTTTTTTTCCAATTCAATGTCAAAAAGTTACATTTATCATATTTAAATTTTTATCATTTGTTCTTTCATCACTTATCAATTGAGGTTGTGAGGTAGATGGAGCCTCAACAAGTGGGGCCCTATTTTGTTAGATAATGTAGTCATGTGCTAAGCAAAATAAAATACAAGCATCAAGTCAAGAAGACATAAAATATGTTGCAATTTATATTTTACTCGTTTGTTATCAATCGAGTAAGTTTGATTAGCATGTATTTGCAAAGGTCTCTCTCTATCTCCACATGTTTGAAAACGTTTATTAGTGTGGGATCCTCTCGATTAGTAAACGGATAAAGAAGGTTTAAAACAATTATGTCCAATTCCCTATAAATATAATCTTGCATTTTACTACGAATAAAGCAGATGGAATTTTAGTAGGTTAAGAGCAAGGTTGTCCGTTAAAGAAATTTTATGTATAGATATATGAACCAAAGGTGAAGGCCCTTAATTAAAGGTTTTCGCATACCCACCTTTCAAGAAAAGAATGAATGACTTTTAGTCAGCCGTTTCAGTCTCTGATTATAGGTAATATTTTGAAAACAATATAAGCGGAGTAATGGTCAGTATGTGATTTCACTGTTTCAACCGGTCTAATTATTTATACCCATCAGTTTGAATATAGAAAGTGAAGATTCAATATTTTGAGAAGGGAAATTGAAACGAATAGTCTTTAAAATTTGACCCAATGTGTAATGTCATCTTGGACTTCTAATTTGTTTAATGTGATCCTTAATTCATAAATATTCCATGTTTTAAACTTGCAATTTGTTTGATCTAGTCTCTCAACTTTGCATGATAAAGTCAAATTAATTCTTCTATAGCATTCAAAAGTTTTCATTATTACAATGTTTGTCATATTTTAGAATATATTTTCATCTTATCTCTTTTGCTAAATCAACGAAAAAAAATTCTTTTTATTCATTTTTTTTGACCTTTTTTATCTTTATAAATATTATTATAGTTTCATTTAAGTAAATTTAGTGATGCATAAAACCTTAAGGACACAAATATCCATGCATCTGAAATGAGTTTGTGTTGCTATTATTTCACCCATTTTGTTTCTTCTTCCATGTTTTTTTTGCTTTTGGGTTTTGTAGGGTAAAATCGATACAACCAAATTACCAAACAGAAAGGTTGAATGTGATAGCATATGATGACACACATACCAGGAGTGGCTTCACTGTAGGGATGAAAGGGAACTGAGATTTCATGGCTTCATTGCTAATTTGTCTGCAAGATGGGTGAAGGGCAATGCAGGCAAAAACCAGTCCTGACAACACCAGAATATACGTGGACATATCAGCATGACACAAAAAGAAGTGGACACCGTGGGGGAAGAATACAGCAGGGAACTGAAAATTCAGGGAACTGAAAATTCATTGAAGAGAAAATGTAATGGAGTAAGATGTTTCAATACCTTCAGCTTCGGTTGGAATGGCTAAAGGATGAAGGGATTCTTTACTGAGTTCTTTCCGCAATTACTAAGCCCGACTTATTGGACTGGCCGTTTGCTGCTACAGAAATCAAGAAAAACAATTAGCAGTCAACAGGTCAATGTGCCGCACAAACACCCACGTTCATTGTTCATCAAAAAGACAACTTACAATTAAGAATTGTTAGTTCAGAAACGTATTTTAGAGGGAAATGATGAGGACAGAATCATCACGTGGTTCTGTCACATTTGCTCAGAGAAAGAATTGCAAATGACCATCGGACAAAGAGAAACAAAACAAGGTACCAAAATATCACAACTTTATCGAGACAACTTGCAATTAAGTAACTGATTATTAGAGAACTAGTGTATCATATTAATGGGAAATGACGACGAGGGCCGGAGATCGCCAGGTATCTCGAACCCCTAAGACATTTTTAACCAAAATCCAGATGGAATTCCGACTTGTTGATGGAGACGATCTCAACGCCTTCCTCTATTCATTATCGATGACATGAAAAGAGACGGCAATTCTTTTCTAATTTCATTTTTCTTCATTGACCATGCTATTGCAACCTCAACGTCTAATTGATTTCTTCATTCATTAACATATTAATGCTATGGTCTCAAATTGTTTTTTTTTTTTTTTTTGCTAATAGACGTTCTCAAATAATTGGTCTTTTGCTAAAAGATGTTTTAATCAACACTTATATTGGGCCACGAAAGAATAATACTCATGTTAGAGTCAGGTTGCTCATAGTGGAAATTGATCTTCAGATGATGCTACTCTTTAAAGGCCCGAAACCATCTCCTTTATCAGCAACTTTTGCAAATGTTGACTAGTATGCTTCCAATTATTTCTTCAACTCAACCGAAAGACATCATTCTCCAAATTTAAGTAAGATGGTCATATTCTCACTCTTTTATCCTGTTTTTCCGAGTATCATTACTTATTTAGTGAAGATAAAGTTCACACACACCACCGTATAACCCTAAGTTGTTACCTAATATCTTATTTTAACATACTAAATTATTTTTGCCCTAATTCATATAATAGATTAGACTGCCAAAAAGTTATATTTATTATATGTAAATATCATATATTTGTTCCATCATTAGTGATCACGTGAAGTTGTGAGTAGATGCAGCCTCAACAAGTTGGGCCTAGGGATGAGCAGAGGTCTAGGGTCGACCTTGGACTGACCCTGGACTGGCCCAATCCTGCTGATCCTGGTCCGGTTTTCAAGGGGATCGGGTCGGTCCTCGGTCCTAAGATTCCAGGACCAGTACTTTGCGGGTTGGTCATCGGTCCTAGAAGTTTAGGGTCGGTCCAACCCAGACCAACCCTGATAAAATATATTTATATATAATATATTTTAGATATTTAATATATAATATTTTTTTATGTTTTTCTTATAAATAGCAAACCCAGCTAGCGTTCTTCACTTGAACAGCTTGAATGACGGTGTGAATGACGTCGTGAAACGGTGTGAATAACGCTGTGAAATGGTTTAAAATGTCCTCAGCCTCTTGCCTTATTCTTCCGTCTTTATCCTGTTCATTTTTCACTTAAAAATGTGAAGTTGTATATTCATAGTTTATATTAAGTATTTTGAACTTCTTATGGTTTAATTGTTTAGTTGCACTTTGCTTTTGAGTTTGTGTCAAATGGAAGAAGTTTTTGAATAGTAGTATTGCTGTTGTTATGATGATGTGCTTGTCAAGTGGTGTGAAGCTTCATTATTGGTTGATTAGACTTTGCTTGATTGAATGTATGAATCGTTTTTGCATATGGTGTTACAAGTATTATTGATAGATGATTGCAGGAGAAGATGCCTAGAAAACATTTTTTGGCCTAGAATTTTCTTAAACTTCCCATCTCATCCCATTTCCCGAAGGAAAGAATGATTTAAAGAAAAATCAAAAGCAAGAAAATTATAGTATGCTTCAGCGATGGAAACACTTCATCTCTATTAGCAATCTTGATCATTAGTATAGTTTGTTGTTTTTAACTAGTGTGAAATTTTAATGATCACCTTATCTTAAATTTATGTTGAATATGCACTTATATTTATAGTTTGGTTGCTCAACATCATATTGTTGATTGATATGTAATTTGAATTAATAAGTTTTGTTTTTTAAGGAATAAAAAAATGAAATAAAAAATCTTCGTCCAAGCTGTGGCCCTTGCCGAATCCTGAATCCATAGGGTTTGGTTCAGTTCTCGTCCAGACTGGCTCCAGTCGGCCTCGGTCGTGTGACCGACACTGCCATTGGCCCTGTAAGAAGAAGCGACCGCCCATCACGATCACCAGTTGGGGCCATTTTTTGTTGAAGCATCAGTCATCTGCAATCATGTGCTAAGTAATAAAATACAAGCATCAAGTCAGGAATAACATAAATATTATATTTACTCTTTTGTTATAAAATTAGGAATCCGTATATATAGCATATGCCATGTTTGCATAATCTCTTCTTGCTTAGAAAAGGACGAAGCAGGTTTAAAGCAACAACATCCAATTCCCATAATCTACATATACACCTGCCAGCAATGTCCACTTTTTCATATAATCTACTTATCTACCTGCGCTTTACTTCAAATAAAGCAAATGAAATTTAGTAACTTCTAAGAGCGGGTCGTCCGTTGCGCGAATTTAATGATGAACCAAAGGTGAGGCCCTAATGAAAGATCGACCCAACAATCACCACACGAGCACAACATTCCATCTATATCTTATCAAATGAAGAACTCCACCGGTAACTCCCATTAAATTAGGAAACCGCTCTGAGAGTTTCAAACCCCTAACCATTCGGTCCGCAAAAATGCAGAGGGGCACAACTCAACCAACGCAACCATGCGTTGGTGGGTTAAAAACTAGAGACTTTTAGTCAATCATTCTGGTCTCTAATTATAAGCCATGTTTTGGAAATAGCATAACCAAAGTGAAAGCCGGTATGTGATTCCACCAGTTCAACCAGTACAACTATTTAGACCGACCAGTTGGAG
This sequence comes from Eucalyptus pauciflora, assembly GCA_007663325.1. Lineage (NCBI taxonomy): Eukaryota > Viridiplantae > Streptophyta > Magnoliopsida > Myrtales > Myrtaceae > Eucalyptus > Eucalyptus pauciflora. The sequence goes on along the minus strand of VMYD01000024.1, from coordinate 3,648,389 downwards.
TATAAAGAATAAAGTAATAACCAATATATGTAATGATAATTTTGAAAAGGAGCAATTGAAACTAAATCTATTTAAACTTCGGCCCAATATGCAATATCATTACTGGACTTTTAATTCGTTCATGTGGTCTTTCAACTAATCATAAATGTTCAATATAGTCTCTAAATTTTTTATTTGTTCAATCTAGTCCCTTGAATGACTTTCCACGACAAAGTCAATAAATTATTTAATACTATTAACAAATTTTCATAATTATACTATTTTCAAGATTTTCAAATATATTTTCATTTCAACCATTTTCCTAAACAAATAGATGATATCTTTTTACTATCTTTTTACCTTTTTGTTTTTTGTTTTTTTTGGGTTATCTTGCCGGTATGTCTTAGTGTCTTAGATATCTAGAAATGATACTTTTCCTATCAATTGTGATAGCCCGAATTGTCTAAATGTGCGTGAGTAGAGACGCTAATTTTCAAAGTTCAGCCTACTATTTTCAAGTCGCATATAACACTAATAAAAAAAAGACGGTTAATCATGATGTCATACAATCATCATTTTAAAGAAATATAAAATCTTAAGAGAGATATATATTGGTACCCCCGAAATGAGTTTATATTGCAGTTATCTCACCCATTCTTTTTCTTCTTCATTTTTTTCTGCTTTTATGTTTTTTTTCTAAGGTTGAATCAATGGAACTAGATTACCAAACAAAATAGGTGAAAGTGAAACAAGTGCTAATAGCCCACAAGAAGTAGACATATAATGACACGCATACAAGGAATGGCTTTACCGTCAGGATGCAAGGGGAACCGAAAATTCTTGGTTATCTGCAAGATGGATGAAGGGCGAAACGGAAAAAACCACACGCACTCACCCACCTGCGAGTCCCTGGAGAACGGTTTGGGAAATCGAGGCGAGGAGCGAGAGATTATGGAAGAGAGAGGAAGGGAGAGAGAGATTCGAGGGGATGGAATGCAATGGAAGAGATCGAGAGAGCTCCTGGTGCTAGCCGAGAAGAGGAGGAAGAAGACAGATTGAGGAGCGAGAGATTATGGAAGAGAGAGGAAAGGGGACTTCCTCCTCCTTCGAGAGGCCGACGAGCCTCGCCAGCCGTGGGCGAGGCCGCTGGCGAGGGTGGGTGAGGCTGGGCGAGGTCGCGGCCCTCGTCCAATGGCCAGCGAGCCTGGCCGGCCACAGCTAGAAAAGAAGGCAAAAAGAAAGAAGAGAGAAAAGAAAAATAAATAAAATAAAATATTATAAAAAATTATCACAACATGAATAAGACAGCGCAGGCCGACTCAATTTAGCTAGATAAATTAAATTGATAAAAAAAATAGAATTGAATTGACATAATTATAATATATTTTATTTTATTTTTTAATTTTTTCCCAAAACTTTTGAAGTGTTCTTTTATGAGGTGCTCGTATGACGTGAAAACAAATGCCACATTTGACATTTGGGATACATAGAAGTACGCAATAATTTTTAAAAGAGGAGCTCGAGTATCATTTGACAATTGATAAGCCCGGTTTGAGAGACTCACACATGAGTAGGAGAATATCTAGTTCACCTGCGATGTAGGGAATTAAGAAAATCTCACATTGAATATTTGAAGTGAAGAGGATGGGAGCACGTAGCACGTGTCCGAGCGGACCCACTGTTCGGGTTTCTCTCCCATCTGGTTTATTCAACGTCCAATTACGAAACTCCATCAATGGGCGAATAAAGATTTTCTCATGTTTCGAAGCAATTAGGAAGCCGGGTCTCAAAGGCCACCGAAGATGAAGAAGTCGGGGACCTTCGCCACCCGTCCCGGCCGAACGAACCAGCAGCCGAGCCCGGTGACGGGCTGATCTCCAGTTCTGGAGTTCTCCAGACCCAGATCTGGATGAGCGGATCGCGAGCGACGCCGACGCTTGTCCATGGCGTCGTCGGCATCCTTCGGCAAGATCTGGTCGGAGGAGGTGGTGGAGCTGCCGGAGGAGTCGTGGGAGGAGGTGGAGGCGGAGTGGGAGGTGGAGGAGGAGGCGAGGAGGGTACGGACCATGGATAGGCGGGGGGAAAGGTGGAGGGGGAGGAGCTGGCCCTTGTAGAAGAGCTCGTAGGCGACGCAGAGGGTGGACGACTGGAAGTCGTCGGAGGAGGAGGACGAGGAGTGGAAAGGCGAGGTAAGGGGAGGGTGTGGGAGTGGGTGATTCGGCAGGGTTTTGTCTCTTCTCTTCCCAGAGAAAATATTGGGTACCCCTTTATCGTGCCCAATCAATAAAAAGCGAGTCCATTAGTTGATCAACAAGCGTCCGATGGAATTCGAGTTTCAGTTTTTTCAAAAATCTCTGTTTCACTAATCTTTTAACTTCCGTAAACACCCCTCCCTATTTCTTCTCGCTTCATCTTCACTCATCAGCGCTCCTCTCTCTCAACCCTCAAGTTCAAAACAGCAGATGCACAAAGATCGTCGTCCAAGCGCCACGCCAAGATCGCTGTCCAACCCTCAAATTTAAACACTCGTCTTCTATCCTCTTTCTTCTTCCTACCTCAGCCCCGGCGATTTGGACCTGACCCAAGCCTTCTTCAAGCCGATCCAAAACACCCTGCAGTCGTCGCCCTACAAGCGACGCATCAAGATGGCCGTCGTTGGGGTCGGCGTCGTCGGCATGGCCATCGCCTAGAAAATCCTCACCTGCCTCACTGACGAGCTGGCTTTCGTAGACGCAAAGCCCGACAAGGTCCGCGGCGAGATGCTTGACCTCCACCACGCCGCGGCCTTTCTCTCCCGCACAAAGACCTCGGCCTCCTGCGACAACTTCGTCGCTGGCCGGTCGATGGAGGCCACCTCTGTTTCTGAAGAAAAGAGACGGAGAGAGAGAGACGAAGGAGAGAGACGGAGGGCGTTTATGGAAGAACAAAACTGATTGAGAAAAGAATTTTTGAAAAATCTAGAATGTGAGCTCCGTTGACAATTGTCGATCAACTAATGAATTCGTTTTTTGCTGACTGGGCGCAGCAAGGGTACCCAATATTTTGCTGACTGGTTGATGAGGACGATGAGCTCACCACTTCTCTGAGTGGACCCACTTTTCAAATATTGGGTGCTGCACGACCTTGCCACGTGTCCCGATGAGCTCATTTTTCAGATTTCTCTCCCATCTGCTCTACTTCACGTGTAATTTCGAAACCCCATTAACGGCGTGCAACGATTTTTTCATGTTTCAATGCAGTCGAGAGACCATTTGCGGGTCTCAAGAGCCACCGAAGATGAAGAAGTCCGAGACCTTCGCCACCCGTTCCCGGCCCCACCGACCGGCAGCCGAGCCCGGTGACGGGCTTTTCTCCAGATCCAGATCTGGACGAGCGGCTCGCGAGCGACGCCGATGCTCGTCCATGGCCGTCGTCGGCGTCCTTCGGCCAGATCTGGTCGGAGGAGGTGGTGGAGCTGCCGGAGGAGTCGCAGGAGGTGGTGGTGGTGGAGTGGGAGGTGGAGGAGGAGGCGAGGAGGGTACGGACCATGGAGAGGCAGAGGGGGAGAGCTGGAGGGGAAGGAGCTGGCCCTTGTAGAAGAGCTCGTCCGCGACGCAGAGGGTGGAGGGGTAGTGGGGGAAGAGAGAGAAGGTGAACTCGAAGTCGGAGGAGGAGGAGGAGGACTGTTGGAAACTAGTAAAATTGATTTTGTATTTTAATTAGCTTATTTGTCTTTTATTTGTTTTTTGGCTAAGTGTGTGAAAGCAAGAGTTAGTCGGTTTGTAAACCGCCAAAGAAACGTGAGCTGCAGCGCCGTACTTCTCCAAACCGCCGGAAAAGAATTCTCTTGAAGAGACTACATGCATCTAAAGCAATGGGCACACAATATAATATTAATATAGTTGCTGCTGGAGACTTCAAGAGCACGAAGGAAGTGAAACTTGCGGCTGATAATTTTATATTCACATTGAAGTCGGCAACAAGAAGACAGCCCACAAATTTTGACTCCTTAGCCAAGAAGAAAAGCTCTTGCACGTTGAAGGCATTGGCGGTGAAGTCAGGCGGTGAAGGTGCTTATAAATATAAGGTTACGTTAGTTTATTTTGTGTGTGAGAGAGTGAGATTTAGAGAGAGTTTTAAAGCTTAGCAAAGTTTGTTTGTGTACTCCATTAAGCCTTTTCAAGGCACATTGTGTAATATAATCTCTCTTTTGTGTGTTTACTCTCTCCCCAAATCCTTTTGGTTCCAACAATTGGTATCAGAGCTAGAAATGGCATCCACTAGTTCTGTTCAGATGCAACTTCCGAAGTTGAATGGAAAGAATTTCAACAACTGGTCCGTCCAGATGAAGGTTCTATTCAAGTCCCAAGATTTGTGGAACCTGGTGGAGAACGGCTACACCGAAGTGGCCGATGCTGAAGAATTCAATGCCTTGAGGAAGGAGGAGAAAGAAGCGTTGGTGGAATCTCGAAAGAAAGATCAGAAAGCATTATATGCGATCTTTCAAGCCGTGGAGGAGACGATATTTGAAAAAATATCGAGCGCGGAGACAGCGAAAGAAGCGTGGGATATATTGCAAAAATCCTACAAAGGCGATGATCGTGTCAGGCGGGTGCGGCTTCAAACACTTCGAGGAGATTTTGAGTCTTTACGCATGAATGACTCTGAATCTATCTCAGTTTACTTTGATCGTGTACAAACCATCGTTAACCAACTGAGGGTTAATGGTGAAGAGCTCCAAGATGTACGAGTCATAGAAAAAATCTTGAGGTCTTTGACTGAAAGGTTTGACTACGTTGTTGCGGCGATCGAAGAAGGCCAAGATATATCAACCATGACGTTGGAGCGGTTGATGGGTTCATTATGTTCGCATGAGCAAAGAATGAACCAGAAGTCCATCAGTTCGAATACTGAGCAAGCATTGCAGAGTCGGGTCACTCAATCAAATCGAGGAGGTCATCATGGTGGCCGAGGTCGTGGAGGTGCCCGAGGTAGAGGTGGAAATGTGAATTCCACTCAAAGATATAAAACACGTGACAAATCAAAGGTCAAGTGTTTTAACTGTAACAAATTCGGACATTACAAATCCGAATGTCGAGCAAACATCGGGCAAAAGCAGCCAGAATATGTGCACGCCGTTGATGCAAATGAAGACGTGGTGCTAGCATGCCAAATGGATGAATCAAGTACCATGAACAAAAAAAATTGGTACCTTGATACTGGATGCATCAATCACATGTGTGGCCAAAAGGAGCTATTTTCGAAGTTAGATGAGACGGTTCGTGGTGAAGTCAACTTTGGGAATAAATCCAAAATTCCCGTGATGGGCAAAGGTAACATTGATATCAAATCAAAAGATGGTACTAATGTTACTATTGCAGACGTTTACTTTGTGCCGGGACTTTTTTGGAATTTGCTGAGTGTTGGGCAACTATCCGAAAAAGGCCACAAAGTTAACATTGAAAATGGTGTGTGCACCATTAGAGGCGCAAACAATAAGTTGATTACGACAACACAGATGACGAAGAACCGGATGTTTCCTCTATCCCTTCAGATGAAGACTCTAATGAGTTTCCGAGCAATGACAAAAGACAGCAAGTGGCTGTGGCATCTTCGGTTCGGTCATCTAAATTTTCGTGGACTGAAATTACTAGTCCAGAAAAAGATGGTGACTGGCATGCCCTTGATCGACAGTCCAGACCGCTCGTGTGAAGGATGTCTCATTGGAAAGCAACATCGAAAATCTTTTCCAATTGGAAGAGCTAGAAGAGCCAAGCAACCTCTGGAGTTGGTACATACAGATATATGTGGCCCTGTTGAGGTGGAATCATTTGGACAAAAAAGGTACATGCTAACTTTTGTTGATGATTTTACTAGAAAAACATGGGCTTATTTTTTGGGAGAAAAATCCGAAGCTTTTGGCAAATTTAAAGAATTCAAAGCCTATGTTGAGAAACAGAGTGGCTTTAATTTAAAGACATTGAGATCGGATAGAGGTGGAGAATTTACTTCCAATGAATTTGACAATTATTGTAAAATTCATGGAGTGAAACGTCAGTTGACTGCTAGCTATACTCCTCAGCAAAACGGTATAGCAGAAAGAAAGAATAGAACAATTTTTGAAATGGCAAGAAGTATGCTAAAGGCTAAAGCATTACCGAAGAAGTTTTGGGCAGAAGCCGTTGCTTGTGCTGTATTTGTGTTGAATAGGTGTCCAACAAGGAGTGTTCTTGGAAGAACCCCAGAAGAGGCTTGGAGTGGCAACAAGCCAGATGTTTCGTTCCTACGAGTATTTGGGTGTGTAGCATATCCCCATATACCAGACGAACGGAGGAAAAAGCTGGATGATAAAAGCGAGAAGTGCATTTTCATTGGTTATAGTAATGTGACTAAGGGTTATAAGCTATATAATCCAGTCACGGAAAAGGTAATTATCAGTAGGGATGTCCAATTTTTTGAAGATGAAGCCTGGGACTGGAACCAAAAGGCTGACCAGAAAGATATTCCTATGGAAGATGAACCATTGGTGCGGGAGACCGAAGAAGCTTCAATTGAAGATCCATCACTTTCACCTGGTAGTTCATCCTCCTCACCAGAAACGACTGCAGAACCATTGATTCGTCGTTCAAGACGATCGCAAAAGACGCCAGTAAAATTCAAGGATTATGTGGTCACAAGAGTTGATCATAATGACAGTGATGAAATCACTGATGAAACAATGGTAAACTTTTGTTTATTTACAGAATGTGACCCCATATCCTATGATGATGCAGCTGTAGATGAGAAGTGGATCCAAGCAATGGATGAAGAAATCCACTCCATTGAAAAGAATGACACATGGGTGCTAACTTCTTTACCAACTGGTAAGAAGCCTATAGGTGTCAAGTGGGTGTACAAAACGAAGTACAAACCCAACGGTCAGGTGGACCGTTACAAAGCTAGACTGGTGGTGAAAGGCTACAAGCAAAAGCCAGGTATTGATTATTTTGAAGTATTTGCACCAGTGGCTTGAATGGATACCATTCGAATGATCTTGGCACTTGCAGCTCAGAACCGTTGGAAAATCCATCAAATGGATGTGAAATCTGCATTCCTTAATGGTTTTCTCGATGAGGAAGTATATGTGGAGCAACCACAAGGTTATGTGAAGAAAGGACGTGAAAATCAAGTTTATAAACTGAAGAAAGCGTTGTATGGGCTAAAACAGGCACCTCGAGCTTGGTACACGAGGATTGACACTTACCTGTTGGAGCATGGTTTTCAAAAGTGCCCTTATGAGCATACACTGTATATCAAGTCAAATATTAACGGCGATATTATAATTGTTTGCCTTTATGTTGATGATTTGATATTTACAGGAAGTTGTGAGAAGATGTTTGCTGAATTCAGGGAGGCCATGACAAGTCAGTTTGAGATGACAGACTTGGGATTAATGTCCTATTTTCTGGGCCTTGAAGTGAAGCAGACAAATGAAGGCATATTTGTTTCACAGCAGAAGTATGCTAATGATATTTTGAAGCGATTCAATATGGAAACGCTCAAATCAATTCGAACTCCTGTAGCAGAACGGTTGGAGTTGAAGAAAGAAGGAATCGGTGAACTGGTAAATTCCACTTATTTTAAAAGTATTGTTGGCAGTCTGAGATATTTGGCTACCACTAGGCCAGATATAACTTATGGCGTGGGAATTATCAGTCGGTTTATGGAGAAACCATACCAATCACATTTGCAAGCAGCAAAAAGAATTTTAAGGTATGTCAGTGGAACTCGTGATCATGGAATTTTATATTCTTACACTGACAATTTCAGTTTAGTGGGGTATACAGATAGTGATTGGGCAGGTGATACTGAAACGCGGAAGAGTACTTCCGGATATGCGTTCTTTCTTGGATCGGGAATAATTTCTTGGTCCTCAAAGAAACAACAAGTTATTGCACTCTCAACAGCTGAAGCAGAGTACATTGCAGTATCTTCGGCAGCGTGTCAAGCGATATGGCTTCGTAGGATGCTTTTTGAGCTTATGCATGAACAAAAAGATCCTACTAAATTGATGTGTGATAACAAGTCAGCAATTGCATTAGCCAAGAATCCTGTATTTCATGGCAGGAGTAAACATATTGACATCAAGTATCATTATATTCGTGAGCTGATTAAAGAAGGTGAGATTGAACTTGATTTCTGTAAATCCGAAGACCAGATTGCAGATATTCTGACAAAACCTTTGAAGGCGGATTTGTTCGAGAAATTGAAGACAATGCTTGGTGTCGTTGTTTTTCAAAATCAATTTTAAGGGAGGCTGTTGGAAACTAGTAAAATTGATTTTGTATTTTAATTAGCTTATTTGTCTTTTATTTGTTTTTTGGCTAAGTGTGTGAAAGCAAGAGTTAGTCGGTTTGTAAACCGCCAAAGAAACGTGAGCTGCAGCGCCGTACTTCTCCAAACCGCCGGAAAAGAATTCTCTTGAAGAGACTACATGCATCTAAAGCAATGGGCACACAATATAATATTAATATAGTTGCTGCTGGAGACTTCAAGAGCACGAAGGAAGTGAAACTTGCGGCTGATAATTTTATATTCACATTGAAGTCGGCAACAAGAAGACAGCCCACAAATTTTGACTCCTTAGCCAAGAAGAAAAGCTCTTGCACGTTGAAGGCATTGGCGGTGAAGTCAGGCGGTGAAGGTGCTTATAAATATAAGGTTACGTTAGTTTATTTTGTGTGTGAGAGAGTGAGATTTAGAGAGAGTTTTAAAGCTTAGCAAAGTTTGTTTGTGTACTCCATTAAGCCTTTTCAAGGCACATTGTGTAATATAATCTCTCTTTTGTGTGTTTACTCTCTCCCCAAATCCTTTTGGTTCCAACAAGGACGAGAAGGAGTGGGAAGGCGACGTGGGGGAGGGTGGGGGAGTGGGTGATTCAGCGTTTTGTTTCTGCTCTTCCCAACCCCATAGCTGATGCTTGATGAAGACGATGAGCTTGGGTTGGGTTAAGCGTTCCAGATAGAGGAGAAGTGGCTGACGCGGGGGTCCAGGACCACTTAATATTTTCATCGTGAAGGATTACAATCAATTCTTTGGGGACTGCACATGCCATGTCCCCTAGTAATTAAAAGAGAATCTTTCTAAACTGGCTATCTCTTAACAGGGGAAATTCTAAATTGAACGATAACATTGCACCGAATAAAAGTATAAATATTGTGACTTTGTATTAAACAAAAATAAAAAAATAAAGCGGGGTTATTTCTGCCGCCTCTTTAATTTGATACACATTTTTTTTGTTATCAATTGACCAAAAAATCAATTTATGATCATAAATAAGGTCAATCACCGGTTCATCCAACTTTTTCCTCTCTCATATTTTCTCTTCACCTTCTATGTTTATTATTAATTGACTAAAATATCCTTCTATGAGTGAAAATCAATTAATGGTTAGCTAATCATAAATTCGCTTCTCCCATTGTCTTTCTAAATTATGATGAATTAAATTTTTCAATACTTTAAAGTTTGTAAGTTTGATCCATGAATAGTACTTTGATTAGATTTTTAGTTTTTTAGTGTGACTATTTTATTCATCTTAATAGTAATAGGACAACGTGAGGCCCTCTCTCTCTCTCTCTCTCTCTCTCTCTCTCTCTCTCATATGCAACACGGATACTTAGGTTCATCGCTCATCAATAAACAACTTGCAATTAAGAAAATTATTAGTTGAGATATGTATAATAGTAGGCGGAAAGTGATGAGGACATAAATCACCATGTGGTTATGCCAACTTGCCCAGATAAATATTTGCAAATGATACCATCGGACAAAGATAAACAAAGCAAGGCAACAAAAAATACACAACTCGCAAATAAGAAATTAATCAGTTGAGAAATAGTGTGTAAAATTAGAGGGAAATGACAAAGAGGGACATATATCACCATGTATCTCGATCTCCCTGAAGGCATGTTTCAACCTTAGCCTAGAAGGAATCGGTCGTTTCCACGTGTTCAAAATGTTTATTTTTTTTGTAAAACCTCTCACTTAGTAAAATGACGAAGCAGGTATAAAGCAATAATGCCCAGTTCCCCGTAAGGATTATATATATGTGTGTGTGTGTGTGTAATATACATTTTCAAATAAAGAATATGGAATTTTAGTCAATTAAAGAAATCACTAAATATTATTATTATCACTACTACTAATACTAAATATTTACCTTTAAAGGAAAAACGGATGACTTTTAGTCAATCATTCCAATCTTTTTATAAAAGAGTAAAAATGTTTTAAAAAACATGTAATAAAAATATAGCACATATATTTTATTCCTTTAGGAGAAGGATTGAAAAGATAAAATATTCTAAAATCTTTACAATAGTGTAATTATGAAAACTTATAAGTACTAATAAAAAAATTGATTTGTCTATGTTGGAAAGTTGATGGACTAGATTGAATAAATTAAAAATAAAGGCACTATCTTGAATATTAAGGAGTAATTCAATGACCACATTGAATGAATTAAGACTCCAATGATAACATTGCACATTGAATCAATATTTAGGGATTATTTATGTCATTTTCCCTTTTGAAAATCTAATGTGTCAATTCACAAGTTAAAGTTGCACGCTTAAAAGGATTTTAGGTCCTCTGCAATTATTAAATATCAATTTTCCCCATCAATTATAATAGGCTGGATTATTTGAATGCCTGTGAGAAGAGACTTGCCATTTTTCCAAGTTCATCCTATTATTTACAAGTTGCAAATTACACTAGCAACAAGAAGATGGTAAACATGATGTCATACAACTACCATTTTACAGACAAATAAAGTTAAGAAAGACATCTTGGTGCATCTGCAATGAGTTTATAATGCAGTTATCTCACTTATTTTTGTTTCTTCTTCCTTTTTTGTTTTTGTTTTTTCTTTCATGTTTTTTTAGGGTTCAATCAATAGAACTAGATTACCAAACAAAGAGGGTGAAAGTAAAACAAGCGCTGATATCACACTAAAAGTAGATATACAATGACACACATACCAAGAGTGGCTTCACTGTAATGCAAGCAGATCCGAGATGTCTTAGCTTCACTCCTGACTTGTGTACAAAATGGATGAGGGCAATGTAAACCAAAAGCAATCCTGATAACATTGAAATATAAGCGGACATATTAGCATAATGTTGATAGCACAAGAAAACTAGATATACAATGACACACATACTAGGAATGCCTTCACTGTAATGCAAGAGGAATTGAGATTTCTTGGCTTCACTTCTCACTTGTGTGCATGATGGATGAAGGGCAATACAAGCCAAAACCAGTCCTGATAACACCAAAATATAGCAAACATATTAGCATAACGTTGATAGCACAAGAAAAGTAGATATACAATGACACACATACCAGCGGTGGCTCCACTATAAGGCAAGAGGAACTGAGATTTCTAGGCTTCACTTCTAACTTGTTTGCAAGATGGATGCAGGGCAAAGCAGGCCATACCCAGTCCTAATAACACCAGATTATAAATGGACGAATTAGCATAGCGTTGATAGCATAGGAAAGGTAGATATACAATGACACATATACTAGGAGTGGCTTCACTGTAACGCTAGAGGAACTGAGATTTCTAGGCTTCACTTCTAATTTGTGTGCAAGATGGATGAAGGGCAATGCAGGCCATAACCAATTCTGATAACACCAGAATATAAGCGGACGTGCCAATGTAACACAAAAATAAGTGGACACTGTGGGCGAAGAAAACAGCTGAGAATTGAAAATTCATTCAATTGAAAATGTAATGGAGGAAGATTTTACAATACTTTCAGCTTCGACTTGGAACGACCGGAGGATCAAGGGATTCTTTGCTGAGTACTCGCAATGGGCCGATGACAGCAAGAGATAGAGAGATAGAGAGAGGGGAAGTCACATAATTGTAGACAAATATATTAAGACCGGTTTGTCTAAAGGGAAAGCACGTGGTTGGCTGTTGTTCTCAAGAAACCCTACCTCGGCACCGTCCAAAACTCTCTCTCTCTCTCTCCCTCACATGCAACGCAAATACCCGTGTTAATTGTTCATCATCAAACAGCCTGCGATTAAGAAATTGATGTGTGGAGAAATGTATAATATTAGAGGGAAATGATGGGGACAGAAGTTAGCACGTGGTTCCTTCAACTTGCCCACAAAAATAATTGCGAATCACCAACGGATACAAACAAACAAAGGATGGAAACGAAAAATGCTACTTGCAACTAAGAAACAGATTAATTGAGAAATAATGCATAATAAGGCTCCGTTCATTTTATGAAAAAATATGGCGTTTCTGGAAAATGTTTTCTAGAAAGCTATTTTCCAATAAAATGTCAATATTTTTCAGTATTCAGCTGAAACTTGAAAAATATTTTTTGTTGCTCAGTACGAAAAAATTGAATTGATTTTCTTTCATGCACTCCTTTTAATAATTATTTTATTATTTTATATTTTTTAAAATCTAATATTTAATTTTTCTACCTTTTTCTTTTTCTTTTTTTATTATTTCCTTTTATTTTTCCTTTTCCTCCTTCTTCTTATAAGGTTGGCCACCATGGCTGATGACCAACCAAAAGCAAGCTGAGAGAGAGAGAGGAAAAATAATTAAAAATTGATTTTTTAAATGGAAAAAAAGAAGATGGAAAGGTTAATAAGAGTGTGAGATCAGGGAAAGTGAGTGAGGAATTTTTTTTTTCCAATTTGAAAAGTTAAAAACATTTGCCTCCATTTTAGAAGACTTTATTCCTTGATTAAATTTTTTTTCTAATCAGTTCATTTTTCATGAAACAAACGCCGAAAAATCTAGAAAGCATTTTCTTGGAAGTTGTTTTTCACGAAATAAACAAAGCCTAGGAAAATAATAAAGACAACATATGACCTAGCATCCCGATCCCTTAGAATACATATCAACCCAAGCTAAGATGTAATCGGTCATTTCAGAATTGTGGACGGCGACCTCAACGTTTTTCCGTCTTTCCTCACTTGCGATGGCATGGGCACTTATTTTTCTTTTTCTTGTTTTTTCATTAACACTACAATTGTGGCTAGGAGGGAAAAATGTCAGAAGAATCTTAAACCTATTGTATTAATATCAATTTAGTACAAATATTTTATAGATGCTAAGTTAGTCATAAATCTTTTAAAGTCTTTTAGGCTAATTTTAATCGAATAGTGCCGATGTGGACATCAGCCTACATTGTATAGTTGGTGTTAATGCGAATAAATTTTAATAATATTTTAATAAAATTTTGAATTTTTATTTTCATTTTCTTTATTTTCTTCTCTCTTTCTTTTTACTTTTGTTCTTTACCTTGCTCTAGCTAGTTGCCGAAACTCAACGATCGGCCGGAGAACCTCACTGGCCACAAGCAAGCCTCACCCTCACCCTCACCCGCCCGACGTGAGGCCACCCTCATGGTCTTTGGTGAGGGCTCGAGCATTGCCCATGTCAGTGAGGCACCACCCTCACCAGGTATCCTGATCCCCCGAACGCGTCGCGCGCCATCCGCTCGACGAGATGCCTTGGCTAGATCTAAAAGTTCGTGTTGAGAAAGTCTGTTCCCGAGCTCCGATCAATCGTCTACTCGCCGTTTGGGTGTCGCGCGGAGGGTCGAGACGGCGTTGGGGAGGCCTCGGGTCAAGCGGCTTTCGCCGGCCATGCCTGGCTGTGCCAGATCTCGGCCGAAGTAGGGTGAGGCCGAGCTGGTTCTCGGCTGGCGACGATGGTCGGCCGCGAACTGGCCCACGGCCTGGGCTGGCCGAGACGTCGCCGAACTGGGCGCGTGGCCAGCCCGAGGCGAGCGGTGCCACTCGCCGCGGTCGCCCCCGTCGGGGCGAGGTTGACAGAGTGCCGCGAGAGGCTGGGAAAGGAGAGCAAGTCGGGTCTACCTGGGTACCGAGTCGGATCCGGGTCGGAGTGGACTGGGTTAGGTCTTTAGGGTTTGGTATTCGGGCTGGGATGATTTAGGCATATTGGGCTTATTCTACTTTAATGGGCCAAGCTTAGTTCATTTTGTTTTTAAAGGGTTGGGCCTTTCTCTCTAAGCCGGACTGGGCCCGCGTTTCAGGCCCATCTGGACCGCTGGTTGGCGACTCGGGTCGGTTCCAACACGGGTTTTTTTGTATATCATAATATTATTTTAATATTAAAAATTATATTTTATTAGAAATCAAAAGAATTTTATTTTTTCTAAAAAATTAGCAAAAGGCTTAAAAAATGGCTTCTGAGTGTTTTTCTCTTGAAAATGCATGAAAAAGAAAAAAATCAAACCATGATGTTTAAAAATGGCTTTTAGTTAATTAACTGGTGTAATTAATTTTTCAACACTAATTTCTTTGATTGTGCAAAAGTTAACTATTTCTTTCAATATTTTACTAGGGCTTCTAGTCAATTAACTACAAATTGATTGATGGCGAACATAATCGGACTAAGTGCATTAGGGAGAGTTTGAAGATATCGTTACAACTAAGTAAGATTTTGTAAGATCATTGTCAATTATATAAAAAGCTTAAATATTTAATTATTTGCACATTAGCATTTGCAGACTATGTTCCCTTGGGAAACTGACCGAGGCATCAACCACTAGAATTGAAAAGAGCACCGAGATTTTGACGCGATGGTGGTTGCGATCATGCCTAACTCGACAAACCCATGATGCACCCTTTCTACTCTCTCCACTTCTAGTTTTTATTTTCTTTTTTTCCTTTTCTCTCTTAAAAATGTCAATTTATTTTGAGTATAAAATTATTATTTCTTTTTTAATAATAAAAAAGAGATGTTAGCTTACATCTAAGAGCTGTTTGTCACATGATTTGCCACGAAGTTCATTTGGATGGAAAAAAAAATAACGGTAGACATTCGAGTAAGAGTAATTACATTTTTTTGTGGACTTTTGAGAGTTTGGTCATTTTTGTCTTTTTGATATACATACATATGTGTGTACATTATTTTACAAAGTAGGAATTTTCATGTTAGGAACCTTCTTGTCCTTAATAAAAGAAAATGAAATAGTTGCTTTTTCCTTATGAAATTTTTATTTTATTTTATTAAATGAAAGCATGGAGTAGCTGAACTTTTTAAAGCCAACTAATTCACATAAACGCACGTAAATCATAAAGATGCACATCGAGGCATCAAATAGTTTTTATAAACATTTTTATAGGAAGAAGAAGAAGGAAAATTTGAGTTAAAGGTTCCTAAAGGTTGAACAAATTTACTGCATAATCTATTCAAGATTGAATGTGGAAAAAACCATGATTTCGCGAAACGCTTCGATAATAGCTGCGACACCAGCACTCATTAGATGGGAGAAAGCTTTCCTCGAGAAAGAAGTTTTGAGGCATAATCAAGCAAAAAATATCACCGTATTGTTGCAATCGGAGCTTGTGGGTTGGCAAATTGGATATCATGAGGAGACTACCAATTAATGCTATGATCAACCTTTCAGCGACAAGAAGAAATATGGTCTCATGCTAATAGACGTTCTCAAATGATTGGTTTTTGTTAAAAGACAATTTAATCAACACTTAGGTCTTTGTCTAAAAAAGAATATTGATACTTTTCTAGAGAGACCCGTAGCCATCCCTTGTATTGGCAACTTTGGCAAGATGTTGAATAGCTTGCCTTGAATTATTTTCTTTAACTCAACCAAAAGATATCATTCTCTAACACAATTTCCTCAAATCCTTCCCATGTAAGAAGGACGTGTTTTGATTAATAAGCAATAATTCGCTTGAGCTTGACATAAGATTTCCCTTTCTCACTTACAATTTGTGGAAAGAGACTAATATTTCTTTTTTTAAGCTATGATTCGTACAAAATAAAACATAATTGTAAGAGCCAAAGCAATAATTTCTTCAAATAAAGCAGATGGAATTTTAATGAATTAAGAGCGAAGTCGTCCATCAACCAAATCTTATCTATAGATATATGAACTTAAGGTAAGGCCCTTAATTAAAGATTTTCACAAAATCACCTTTAAAAAAAAAAAAACGGATGCCTTATGTTTTTTGGGGTTTGATCAGTTGTAGGTTCTTTTACCCATTTTTGTTTCCTCTTCCCTTTTTAAGGTTTATTGGGTTTAATCAATAGAACCAGATAACTGAACAAAGAGAGCGAAAGTGAAACAAGCACTGATAACACATACCAGGAGTGGCTTCAACGTAAGGATGCAAGAGGAGCTGAGATTTCTTGGCTACTAGCTTGTCTGTGAAGATGGATGAAGAGGACCGCAGGCCAAAAGCACTCCTGATAACACTAGAATGTAAGTGGAAATATCGGCACAATGCAAAAACAAGTGGACACTTTGGGGGAAGGAAACAACAGGGAACTAAAAATTCATTTATGAAAAAAATGTAATCGAGGGAGATGTTACGGTACCTTCAGCTTCGACTTGGAATGACTAGAGGAAGAAGGGATTCTATGCTCAGATCTTGCAATGGACCAATGACACACATAATTGCCAAGAATATATTTGAACCAATACGTCTAGAGGGCCAGCGCTCGGTTGGCCATTTTTATAATGAGCACTAACTCTACTTTTTGACTTGTTCACTATAAACAGCTTGCCATTAAGAAAATGATTAGTTGGGAAATGATGAGGACACAATTCATCACTATAATTCTGCCAACTTGCCCAGATAAAACAATTGCAAAAGACCATCGGACAATGACAAACGAAACAGGACAACGACCTCAACGTCAATCTTTCTTTCTTTATTCTGGGTGGGGTGGAAAAACGCGGTATTTCTTGTTCTTTTCCTTTTATTTTCCTTGAGCATGTGCTATCACGACATAAACATAGCAAGTTGCTAAAGAGCGCTCGGCCCAATGACCACGGTCGGTTGGAGTGTCATTTGAAGTTCTCATATAACTGGTGGGCCAAATCTTGTCAAAAAAGATAATATTTTTATGTTAGAGGATAAAAATGATGTCATTTTTCAGAAAAAAACATGCACTTTTTTTTTCACGGACAAAAATGGCCACTATTATTTTTCCGTCTAAACTAGTCTACGTGTCAGACGGCACTAATGTTGTAAGTATTATGGCACTTTTTTATTATTAAAAAAGTAAGAAAAAACAAAGTTAATGATTTTAAACTCAAATTAAAATTATTTTTGTTAAAGACGAAAGAGAAATTAACAGAATCGGTCATCGCCATATCACTCATGTGATCTCTAAGAGCGGGTTTGTGATTGCCGCCATTCCTTTTTCTTTCATGTTTTTCCTTTCACCAAGCTACAAGCGACATGGGGAGGCCGAGCAAGACAAGACTAGACAGCCTGTCCCAAGCGACATTGCCAACCGGACACATGCTCTTTCTGCTTCTAGTTTTTTATTTTTTCTTAAGAAAAATTAATTTAATTTGAGTTCAAAACTATTAATTGTACTTTGTTTACTTTTTTAATAGAAAAAAGACGACAAGTCAGCCTACATGTCAGCGGCATTTGTCACGTTAGTTGCCACGTAGGTTCATTTGGACGTAAAAAGATAACTGTGACCCTCTATTCTTCAATTAATAAGAGTAAGAGCTTTTTCCAGAGACATTTGAATAGTGGGACCATTTTGTCCCTTTTGATGTCATCCAAAATTTTTACGGATTTGGAATTTTCATCTAAGAAACCTGCTTGTCCTCTTGATTTTTCCTTCTCTCTCTCTCTCTCTCTCAATTCATTGTTAACATGATAATCATATCATTCTATCAATTTTTCCAATTGATGTTATGTTTATCATACAACATTTTTGACAAGCTCCGTTTATAATAATTAAACCGTGTGTAATAAACTAAAAATGAATTGGCAGGAATACCGCCCACTGTAGAATCCAAAGATACATTGTTAGTTGTCTTTGCAATTGGATCGGCTGGCCACACAAATCAAAGTGAAAATGGGCTTTCCCTGCCCCACTAAATGAAATAATCGATACTTTATGTCAAGAGTCAAGGTGTTGATAGTGGAAATTATCATCTCCTTTACCGGGCAACTTTTGCAAGGTGCTCGTAGTGGAAACCACTTTTTCTTTTGCCCCAAAGGATAAATCAATCCCTTCTCTAGATTGGCAAGAATGCCCTGCCCCGAAGACTTCAAGGATATTTGGTCTTTTGCTAAAAGACGTGTTAATCAACACTAAATTCTTTGGCCAAAAAAGAATCGACTCTCATGTTAAAGTCAAGTTGTTCGTACTGAAAATTAACTTTTGCATGTTGCTATCCTTTAAAGTCAAGATGCTGAATAGTTATGTTTTGAAAAGAATGGATTGATTGAGAATTTTTGCTAAAGCGGTGCTGTGTTTAAATTTCTGTGGCAATATCTCGGAAGAAGCTTGGATGACCTCTGCTTGAGGCGTGTGTCACGGGCTGATCTGTGACACATGCATCTTTTAATAAGTTGATGGAAAAAATCAATGTCGGATTCGGTTCTCAGTCATTATGAAAGGGAAGAGTTAAGCAATTCATAGGAGCGTGAGATTTACATTTGGCCTTGAATTCATAATAGGAAAATTACCAACAAAAATCCTAAACCTACAATATTTTCCTCAACTCAATTATAAACAGTTTAATTTGATCAGTTTGTTCGAAATCTTTTGACCACGTGCAAAATTAGTCATTTTGACCGAAAACCGCTGACATGGCAGTCTAGTTAATTATGGCCATCCTACATGGTATGGCTAGTGTTGGCGTAAATAATTTTTGCAATTTTTATTATTTTATTATTTTATTATTTTATTATTTTTTAATAGGAGGAATGAATACTGGAGTTAGGTGGGTGCTTCTTGTCTAATCTTTTATTTTTCTTCTCACTTAGCTTCACATGAATTTGCACTTTGTTGAGTCTCCACTTCGTGTACTTTGTGAGCGAGGTAAGGAACCTCCGAGCGATCCATTGCTCTTGACGCAATTTGTTTTTTTTTTTTTGGGCACATGATTAGATAATTTTAATAAATATGGATCAAAATTTAAGTTTGTCTTTTGATGGTCTTTTTAATTTTCTCGCAAATGACAACTTTACAAATCCTACTTGGATAAATATCATTAAATTTGTTCCTGATTTTGTGCATGTGATAAGAAAATTGATTTCTCACTAAAAGATTAGGAGATGCATCTATGATCATGCCCGTTCCTTATTTCATGATAGACAACATAAGTGCAGTGAGGTACTACTTATCGAGATAACTTGAGTTTATAGACGATTCGCTATGATTTGGATGATATTACATAGAGCTCAACCATGCTTACTAAAATCTCTTGTTCATGAAGAAGATAAGCATTTCATTTCTTTTTTAGTTAAACGAGTTGGCAAAGATGGTTGGCAAAGCTTAGTGATGATGATCCCATAAAAAATTTATTCAAGAGGATCTGACATTATCGTATTTAGTGTGCTTTTCTTTTTGTCGGCCATTACGTTTGTCTACAGTAATTTGCATTATTGTCCTTTTTCTATCGATCAGATAGTGCTCATGAATATGGACAATTGGCCGCGATGGTTGGCAAAGCTTGGCGATGTTGATCCCAAAAATATGACTCTAGAGGATTTGACATTATTGTAATTAGTGCGCTTTTATATTTGTCGGCCATTACTTTTGACCACAATGACTTGCATTATTGTCATTTTTATGTCAATCAGAAACTTTATGAAGCCAAAGATTCTCATGATATAGGTTAATGATGTCCGATATTAAAGGCATACTTGTCTCGCACTATCATTAGTCCTTATCATAACTCGAGAAAATGACACTATAAGTATTATAACTTTCGTACAACGTTTACTTGAGAGTCATAACTTTTTTGTTTCGATCACTTAAGTGTTATAACTTATACATGGCCATCACTTGAGTGACATAACCTTTTTTTTTTTCTGATTATTTGAGTGCTGTATAACATTTTAATTGACCATTCAAATATCATAAATTTTTAAAAACGTTCACCACAAGTATTATGTGATGTCAGATTTTCGGTACTTGAGTGACTGTTTTTAAATTTTTTTGTCACTAAAGTAATCAATTGAAATATATGACATTCAAGAGAATGTTTTTTTAATAAGTTATACACTTAAATGTTCGGAAAAAAAATTATGGTACTGAAGTAAGTATCATACGAAAGTTATAATACTTGCGATATCCTTATCTCTCATAACCTAGAGCCAGCTTTATCAATGTCAAACTAAGATTATAATTCTACATATAATAACAAATTAGTGCTACAAGGAAGGATTCACCAACATCAGGGCCAAAGTGAAAAAGAGGAACTATTGAAGGGAAAAAGATTATGAATCGAAAACCTACAACAGAGAGCACTGATTTGACGATTTTAGGAGATACAGAGAAGCTACCGCCGATGCACTTCATATTTGAATCTACAAGGTTAGAGATAAGTGAGAGATTGGTCGCTGGGGTTGTAATCAGGGTTGAGAGATTGATCAATGGCTTCCCCGCCCTTGCCTAGGCAAGGCTTGCATGCGATGACGATGGGGATCACCAACACCACTCATGTGATAGCTATAAGTGAGATTGTGATTGTGGCCATTATTTTTCTTTTAAGTTTTTCTTTTGCTTAGTGCTAAGAGAGTTGGTGAGGCCGAGCAAGATAAGACTAGAGAACCTGTCTCAAGCCACATTGCCAACGGCGCTTTCTTATCATAAAGTGTCGTTCGTAGTTGCCACGCAAGCTCATTTGGACGTAAAAAATGACGGTGGCCATTGGGCCCCTCAATTAAGAGAACGTGCTTGTTTTAGGACATTTGAAAGGTGGGAACATTTTTGTCCCTCCAGCGTATATACATGCTATTTTTATGAGGTTAATACACTATTTTAGAGCCTCTGAGGGAATCTCTCTTGTCCTAAATAAAAGAAAATGAAAATTCTGACTTTTATTTATCGAATTTCTTTTTATTGGCATAGCAGAATTTTTAAAGTCGATTAACCCACATGACATGCAATCGCTAAATTTATGTATATCAGGACTTATCAAATAATTTTTGAAAGTGTTTTTGTGTGAAGAGAAATAGGAAAGTTAATGTTCATGTTTATATCCATGGCGTAATCTACTAGGGATTCACTGTGGAGAAAATTTTCATTTCTTTCTCGAAACACCTTGAAAGTATATGCAATACTAGTACTTGTTAAGTTGGAGAAACATTTCTTCAAGAAAGAGAGTTACAAAGCATAACCAAGTCAAAGAATCATGATATCTTTGCAATTGGAACTTGTAGGAGGGCAAATTGGAGAGTAAAGCAAACTTTCAAACCAATTAATGCTATGGCCAACCTCCAGTGATCGAAGAAATATGGTGTCAAATTGGTCTTTTGCTAATGGACGTTTTCAAATACTTGGTCTTGTTGCTAAAAGACATTTTAATCAACACTTAGGTCCCCAGCCAAAAAAGAATTGATACTCATGTTAGAGTGAAGGTGTTCATACTAGAAATCAATTTTTAATCAATGCTATTCTTTAAAAGCCAAGTAATCATCTCCTTTACTGGCAACTTTTGGAAGCGGTTGAATAGTATGCTTCGAATTATTTTCTTCAACTCAACCAAATGGCATTGTTCTCTTATGACCTTGCTTTGTGGTCATTTTGGTGGGGTTTAATCCCACAAACTAAGACAAGTTTTGATTAACAAACAATAATTCACATGAACATGCCATAATATTCTCCTTTCTCGCTTACAAATGTGTGGAAAGAGATTGATTTTGGCTATTTTTTCGATTTTTTCTAAAAAAATTTGGCAAATTTTTATAACATGGCCCCCACATATTTCTAACTTACATTGAATCAATTGGATGGGTCTAATGGAAGGATTTGATGGTGCGCACCTCTTTTCCGTCAGAGAAAAGAACACATTTAGAGGTGATGTGATGACAAAGACCAATGGTCCTCAATCGGTTTGGGTGCTCTTAAATCCTTACCTAGCGCGACGTTGGGATTTTCATTTTAGTTTGATTAACCCTATGAGAATTCTATATGAGGAATCACTATTAGCTTATTAGAGTTAGCTAAAAATCAAGTGGGGTATGAGAATATACCCACTTCCTATGCAACCAAATATATAAGTTTAGGGGAATGATTACATTATTTATCTAATTAGTGCCATTTCGGTACCTAAACTCGATCATTTGTCAACCAAGGTGTCCATGCAATTTTTTTTACCAAATTATGAGTCCTAAAGTTATTGTTTGCTAAGTGTCCATGTAATGATTTTGTGTTTATGATGTTCCTAACATGAATCTAACTACTTAACTAAAAATGAATAACAGCCAAAAAAAAAAAAAAATGGTATAAGGGCAATCATAACAAACACATTAAAAATAATAATGAAGGATGGATAAAAAATATAGTGCAGTAAAATAACTCAATATGAGTCAAGTAAAAAATATTACATGGCCTTGCTATTAAACCCATGACAACAACCCCATGAGTTTAATTCAAATTGAGTTCAATTTATTTTGTAAATGATCAACCATCTAAGACTAAATCAAAGGTGTCCAATAAAACATTAAACCATGTGTACACTAACTAATTGAAATTAAACTAATTCCAAGATAATTCTGATACCAAATTTTAACAAATTTTCCTTTTTTTTATTTATTTTTTTTTTTTCAAGATTTTTAATATTATTTTATTATTATTTTCGTTTCCTTCTCTTATTCTCGGTCCCGCCTGTGAATCAGATCTTCACTGAGATACTCCATGAATTTCAGCATTACCTCAATCAAAGTAATTGGCAACAAACATGCCCAATGATTAAGAAATCATTAGCATACAAACACCGCATCACGGCTAATTAGAACAGCACTAGATGGGGCTTCAAATGAATTCAGTCTACACCGAAAAAGGAATAGTGATGACAGCCCATATCCAGCACGTTCAAGGCACAACAACATGGTTATCTGTTGAAAAATTATCACCAATTCACCATAGCAGTCTCCTAAGTCATCATCTTGTTCATATGATAAAAATGACATCACGACGAATCCAAATTGAGCTACAATTAGATAAGTCAGCAAATCCAAGCTTCATTCCAGCATCATCAAACGTGACAATGGTTCTATTTCTTTCAAAATTGACATGTATTCTTAACACTCATTCATTGCCCACTCATTTTGTGAAGCATATGCAAGTATCAGCTACATGAATAAACGTCCAGCTTGCAAAACAGAACACAAAACACACACCCAGATTATGAGTTACTATCAAATTAAAACTTCAGTTTAATCCTGGGCTTCAATTAATCGAATGAGTTTCTCTATCCATAAAAATGCTAAGGTAAGAGATCATAGTAACATGGCTTCATCACATGCCAGAGGGGTTTTGGTAGAAGGACCTAAGAAAAGCAAATGTTTAGCAAAGCCTACTAAAAACATGGTTTCACAAATCGCTAGACATCAATCCCCCTAAAGCAATCAATAATTCCCCAAAGAACTGCAGTTACTACAATTTTTATTTTTATTTTTTGCGAATTAAATATTCAGGACCTCAAGCTTACCAAATACGATCACACCATAAACAGACTCAGGATAGCAAGGGAAAACTAAAACCAGAGAGAATAGGCAAAGGAGAATTCACTTGTACTGAATTGATCTTTCCTCACCAAGTTTACATGGATATACCCGTCCTCAAACCTTTCAAGCTGAGAACAATGCGGATGCGGAAAGAGCAGGAGTTTCACCAGTTGCTGCTGTACAACCTTGACTTCGTGCTTGCAGGGCCTTGAAACAGCGCAATAACAAAGATGTGGATGGCGGACAGAAAAGAAGAAACACATGTAATGAAGACAACTAAATGCAGAGGGAAGGATAGAGAGTCCATTGTTAATGATTGTCGCCTTGTCAAGCACAGTCAGTGAGCTTCTATTTCGAGAGGCAAGCTCTCACTCGATCACTGGCCACACCTCATACACGGCGATGACATGTTAGAGTGATATGGATAAGGAAAAATGAGATATAAAGAGAAATCTGAGCATATAGCAACGATTCGAACACTGAATTCTGTTCATATAGAAGACTCAACTCAAACAAGAGAAATCAAGACACAATTTCCAACAAGATCATAACACCAATTCAATAAAAAATGAGCATCGTATTCCAACTAAATCAGTCACAATGAGGTCTCAATAAGCCAAGAATGAGTTGAGTTGATGTATTACGACTTTCGGCTCAATGATTTAATAGAAACACATCCGGATCTGGTTCGAGCATTTCATCAAACATGTGACACGCATTTCGATCAAGGAGTTTGTACCCGTATATGAACCGACGATTCACTTTTAGACCATCACAACAACATCGGAGCAAGCTTAAATCCTTAATAGAACCTCAATCGCGGCCGATTTTCACACAAGCAGTAACAATTTTACCTTGATGATGTGCGATTGCAGCCGCGATCGGCTGCTGAAGTTACAAGACAGAGTCCTGGGCGTGTCGCCGATGATGATCGGACCTAACGAAGGAGGATTAAGTGAGTGCAAGGCACTTCGAGATCTCCGAACAACAAACAGAGCAGAATAGGGAGATGCGATCAGTGAAGCTCGGAAGCGGCTTCGATCGGCCGCGACTTCGGCATCTTTCTGTCAATACTCCGTTTCATCTCTCCGACCTGGCTGAACTCAAAGCGACCAGAGGTGGAGGCGCCTCGGTCGACGGAGATTCGAATGTTTGCGGCGGGCCGAAGATTGGACTGGAATCGAAGTAGGTTCAATCGAGTATCCAGAAGAGAATTCTCATTCTTGGAATCTCGATGATTCAATGAAGGAAGGTCCGAGAGGGAGCAGAAATCACTTTTTCGCTCGACTTCTTCTCCGGCTAAAAGGACTGGTGGTGATAGACCTGGAGCGCGGCGGTCTAGCTTCGACTGAATTGCGCAAGTGATCGGTCGCTGGAATAGAACAGCCAAGAAAGATGATCTGAACTGCCGCAGATTTTTTCCAGAAGTTTGCCGGACGAATTCCCCGTGAAATTGAATTGAAACTCGAACCTCAGTGATCTTGGTCTGGTGGGTTGAGGCATGACGCTGGACCAGAGCAATCTGAGCACCTATTTTTTCTGCTTTTTCATTTGTTATTTATTCATTTGATTTCGAGAAAATTCTAAATAAGAACCGGAAATACTCTCATTTTTTATAAATAAAATTTGAAGTGAATATTATTTTAAACAATGGTCAAATCGTTTTAAATAAGATCTTGAAATAGATAAATTGTTTCAAATAAGGGCCCATGACCAACCTTCGACTATTCCGGCCATAAGAGAAAATGTATTTTGATAAAAAAAAAGTATACCATTTTTTAATTTTTTAATTTTTTATTTAAAATTTTTTCCTCTTCCCTCCCCAACCATTGCTGTCAATGGTCAACGGATGTTGCCTTCGCTGAATCTGGCGAGGGTTGTCCTCACCGGCGTCAAGGTAGCCCAAGCACCCTCACTTAATGCCAGTAAGAGTTGCCCCCACCAAATCAAGTAAAGGCAACCTCACCGACACCAACAAGGGCAACCCTCACCAGCCCAAGGACAACCCTTGCCCGATGCCAATGAGGGCAACCCTCACCCTCACCTGAGCTAGCGAGACCATGCAAGGGTGAGGGTTGCCCTCGCTAGAACAAGCGAGGAACGCCCTCACCCGATGCTGTAGGGGCTACCCTCGTGTGCGCTAGCAAGGCAATGCAAGTATGTGAGGGCGAGGGCTGCTCTCACTAGATATAGTGAGGAACACTCGACACTAGCGAAGGCCCTTGCCTGAGTTCAGTGACCTTTGCTATGATTGGCAGAGGGAAGGGGGAAAGGTAAAAAGGAAAAACAAAAAAAAAAGGCATAAATAGAAAATATTTAGTTAAAAAACAAAAATATCCTTTGATTTAAAAGGTTAGGCTCTTTTTGGAAATTGATATGGTCACTTTAAACTCTTTTATTAAACAAGTTTCACTTTAGGCCCTTATTTGATATGATTTGGCTATTTCAAACCTTTATTTGAAATAATGTCCACTTCATACCAAAATGAAGGTACTTCAAACTCTTATTTGGAATTTTCTCTTTGATTTTTATATCTCCTCATCCTTCTCTTCACAAAAAATGCAAGTTGTTGGCAAAAATCATAAGACTCGATTGTGCTTTTTGAAATTTTCATGACTCAGTTTCGTTTTCATGTCAAGTTTTAAGATTTCTAGTGCTCATATCTCAAAGAATTTCAGTTGGTATTTCGATGATGAAAATTGAATATTGCCACAGTAGCTTGAGCTTAGTCGCTAAAACATCAATTTTGTGATTATGGAAATAATTGTAAGAAAATGTTCCCATTGGGTTTGATAAACAAACAGTAGTGCTGCTGGCTTGTGTCAAAATCCAATTCGACATTCTCGCGCTAAGCATAACGATATCTCTTGGTTGAGTTTGTGGACACCAATAGTTAAATAGTGGATAGTTTTATTAAGCCCTGGGTAAAATAAAAATGATGAATTTTGAACGATTTAGATTAATTTTGGTTTTCTACGTATTCTTATTAATTATTAAGAATAATAAGAAGGGAAAGGAGGCCCGGCTCGGACAGATATATCCGGCAAATAGCCAAAAGCCACGGGCTTCTTCCAAGCCTCGACGCAGATAATGCTTTTGTAAATCCACGATTTGTCTCTCTAAATCCACGACTCTCACTCACCTCGAATCTTCATCACCCACTCCATTTTACTTCGAATTTCTTCAAATCGAAGGCAAGATTCACTTCCTTTTCACTTCGATCTTCATCAAAATCCGACCTTTCTCCTAAATCCATTCGATTCCATCCTAAACACTCAAGACCTAACCTTTTTTTTCCTGAGAATCCTCTCTTTCCTTGGAGTATTTTGATCGAATATAGAGCTAGGAAGAAGGGAATCCATCAAACCGGGATCAACAAAACAAAGAAAAGAGAAGAGGTTGAGTCGGGTCCTCCACAAGTTGGGTTCGATGAACTGCACTTTCGCAACCGAGCTTCTTTCAATGGATATCAGCAATTTGATAATAGAAGTGCGTTAATAGGCCAAAAGATAGGCTTACAGTACTGCGATGGTTTAAACAGTTGCGGTGGATTGAGTTTCTATTTTCTAAGAATTAAGGAGATTCATCCGAATGCTGTCAAGTGTTATGTGGATGGATTTCTGATTATCCTTCAATAATCGGTCTTGGTTGATATTTTCTCTGATAATCCTCAGGACAATTTGAGGATATTAACACGAGAGATGACGTATATATTAAAAGAGTGAGGCGATTAGTTCATGATATTAATGTTCGACATTTTGATGTCACTATACGTGTTCTTCTTCATACGAATGCATTATATTATTTCTTTCTCCCCATTTCTTTATTAAGTGCACATATTAAGTGAAAAAAATGCCACATTTGACATTTCTGATAAACAGAAGAATCAGTGATTCTTTGAAAAGGAGGTCATGCTTTAATTGGCAAAGAGTGGCCTCGGTTTACTTGGGATGGTATTGTTACTTCTTCAATGTTTGCGAAAAGTAGGACACGGAGAAAAAGAAAGTTTGGGCGGAAAATGTTAGAAAACTTTCAATTTTTTTGAGAAAAATAATACGCGTGTAATTTAGAAATTTTCTGTCATAATTTTCCTCATCCCCTCATCTCAAACATAGCAAGACACGGAACTACTGTACATCCAATTCTGTTTTGCGCCTCTTTGGTTCTATGAGTTATCTATACTAAATTTTAATTTGGGCTCAGAACGAAACATAACTTGTAGGCTCATTAGCTTTTGGCCGAGCTCGATAGTCACAACTTGTAAATTTTAAACTTCATATTTGATGAGCAAGAATGAAACTAAGGACAAAGAAATGCCTTCCCCGTTTATCCAGCAGCTGCAAGTTAAATGACCATGCACCGTGCTTTTTGCTTCTGTGCCAAGGTTGCTGATAATGCGGAGACAGTGTCATCAGAGTGTCATACTTTTCTTGGGTTCCATGATCTGTCCACGTCTATGGAAATAGTTGTGTTCAACGATTAATTTGTTTGCTTAATTTGCTTTTTTAACAAGAAAATAAATGAGGACTAATCAGAGTAATGAGTCAACAAATGCTTTCCAATAGATCTAGGAAGATAACTGACCACGTGTCTTGTTCTTCTGTTCCAAGGTGCGGATGATCCGTAGACTGCGTCATCCAAATGTTGTTCTTTTCATGGGTGCTGTGGCATGTCCTCCACATTTGTCTATCATTATGGAGTTTCTTCCAAAGTACAATTTTTTGTACCTTAAAAAACCTTGGTAGTATGGGAACGACATCAATTGTTTTTAGGGGATGCAGCTCATTTATCTACTGTTAAAGGGTGTTACTATTTTGATGGTGTGCAACATTCTCATTTTGCTGTCTGATTTCTACTTTTGTTTACTTCTCCAGGGGAAGCTTGTATAGTATTATACATCGTCCTCACTGTCTTATTGATGAGAAACACAGGATAAAAATGGCCCTAGATGTGGTATGAAATAATTGGTCTCCCTTCTCTTCGGAGTTGGAGATATAGAGATTTCCTTTTCTGAAATCCATTTAAGTGCTTATGCAAATTTTATAGGCAAGGGGAACGAATTGCTTGCACACAAGCATCCCAACAATAGTTCATTGAGATTTGAAATCACCAAATTTTGTTGTTGACAACAACTGAATTGTCAAAGTACGTGAAACTTATCAATGTTGCCTGACACGTTTATTTTCAAACTTTCACTTTTTTAAATAGCAAATCAAGCTATTCTCTTGCGTGCATATCATTCATCCATCTCCTAGGTGCTACTAATGTCTTGCTTGGCCTTTTTCTCTTTTTCTTGGATACTCTTTTCCCTGACGTTGTGAGCACCTCATATATGCTCGATATTGACTGGTATTAGCTTAATCTGGAATAATATGTGAACTTTAATTCTTGTAGACTCTGACTTCTCATTCTCTCTTTTCACTGGCATACATGAACTTACATTTGTATAGAACCCTGATGTGGATGATTCTCGATTTACCAAACTTGCTAATGTGATGCAATTTCCGCCAGCAATGTGCTTTGTGATTTCGATGTGAATGATGATCAAAGTTTGCAATAAAATGCCGTTTGCATCCTCACTAAAATTTATCATTGTGCAGGTTTGTGATTTTGGGTTGTCATGCTTGAAGCATCATACTTTCTTGTCATCCAAGTCAACTACTAGAACGGTAAATTTGGAAGCTTTCTTGAAAATCATTCTTGAAGAGTTTTCAAGGATGGAGAGAGAAAGATATCCAACTATATTGAAATAGGGAAAGACATTTGGATGGTTTCTACTGATAGTGTTCAGTGAAGTTAAATGGACAATTAGCAACAAAAGAGGAAACAAAGAGAAAACAATTGGAAACGTCATTTTTGGTCATTTCAGAGGTAGACTTCTTCTCTAATGCAATCTTAAACAGTCGGACAAGCAAGTACATAGTGTTTCAATTTG
The DNA here is from genome assembly GCA_007663325.1 of Eucalyptus pauciflora. Classification (NCBI taxonomy): domain Eukaryota; kingdom Viridiplantae; phylum Streptophyta; class Magnoliopsida; order Myrtales; family Myrtaceae; genus Eucalyptus; species Eucalyptus pauciflora. Next base: position 3,618,997 of record VMYD01000024.1, on the reverse strand, counting down.
TGAAATTAGAAAACAGTTTGCCATAGCATTACTAAACCATGCCCTAAGAGTCTAACTGTCTTGTTTTCCGGATTTATATTATACTTGGATTTGAAAGAAACCACTCTTGATGTTTCTAGAGATTTTGAGTTGTTCCTAATGTGAAGTTCTTGATCGTGTCAGGCTGAATGGATGACACCAGAAGGTCTCCACAGTGAACTGTCGAATGAAAAGTGAGTTGTGCATATCTGAGGTAGCTTCAATAATTTTGTCCGGATTAGGTTTCTTAAGCTTGTGTCGCTTAGATTTTGCAATAGTTGAGCCTAAATGATTTCACTTATGAGCATTGCTGTGATCATATGTTGTAATTATACTATTAGGCCTGGCGTTTTTCATTTGTTAAGCTGGAAAGCATTCTTCCCGGCCTACTTTTTTGTCGATATTGGGATTTGCATGGACTTGGATAATGTCCTTCTGATTGACCCTTTCACTGGGTAAGCTGTACCTTACACGATAATATATATATAGAAAAGAGAAAGTCATACATTAAGCAAAGTTTATTTTCGATTGAATGTGTATCTTTTGATGTCAAAAGAATGGGACATACAAAATTGAGAAGATGGAACTTCCTTTGATCAGAGATTGGGGATGATTGGGTCCAGGGTGGATAGGGTCCAGACTTGAACTTTGTACCTGACCCTATTATAACCGGTTATTCTTTTTGGACCCTATATCCAATCCTATTTGCATTAGACCCTATTCTCGAACCACCCTGTTTTTCTGATCCGGTTTTAGGGTCAACCATATTTCCATTGGAACCTGTTTTGTTACCGTCCAATATCCTATACGGCTTATAATTTTACATTAATACTCGAAAAACAACATAATCAATATGTACACGAACTTTTTGACTAAATGAAAAACTAAGGATCCGCAAGGATCATTATCATAACCAAAATCATAAGGCAAAACAAAAATCCAAACATTATATAAACATTAGCAACAAACATGAATCTAATATTAGTTTCAGTTTCACAACTACTATATGAAGCTGTTCATTTATCTAAAATGATTAGCAAATCTTTACTCCAAACATAACTCCTCCCGCAAAAGTGAAATTAGGCGTGCCAATCCATGTGATACAAAATCTTTGACAAAGACCTGAAATTCATACATAAAGAAAAATCAACAAGAAAGCATGCTCTAGAGACATATGCAAAAGTTATGGTTTAATAAAGTCTATTTACTTACCACAAAATTGGAGTTTCCACAAAATGAAGTCTATTTTCCAATGATAATGTCTTCGGTAAGACAATCCAAATCTAAAAACCAAAAAAGAGATTAAATAAAGCATTCACTTAATAGATAATTATGCGAATGAATTATAAGATAGAAAGAAATACATACGACTTACCTGTCTCAAACTTTTCTGCATTCTCGATACACTCTTCAACATTGATTGGCACACGAACAACTCTTAACCAATTTTGAGTGCAAATCAAACCTTCCACCACTCTAAGAGTCAAAGAACTTCGAAAGCTGTCAAGTACACGTCCCGACGTACTAAAAGTCGACTCTGAAACAACGGTAGTCATGGGAATAAACAAAACATCTCGAGCTATCAAAGATAAAATTTTATACTTTGACCCAGTATTCTTCCACCACATCAAAAGGTTGAGATTAAGGACATCTTCACTTTCAGCTTCAAGATACCAATCAAGCTTAAATTTGTTTTCATCCAAAACTCTTTTCTTCGCGTGGAGAAAGCTTTTATGCCAAGCATGGATTTCACACTCATTGTCATCAATATCGACATTGGAAGCACTGCTACTATTACTTACACTTGAACCACTAAAATTTTCTTTACTAGAAGAACCATAAAAAGATTGCTCATAAATGTTCCAAGGCAACCTTCATTTTATTATGCGTCTCATCAATTTTTCCTTCATCATCATAAATTTGTTCAAAACAAAACTTCACATAATTTAACTTTTTTGTAGGATCCAATGTAACCGCAATTGACACCATTATTTTTACTTTATCCAAACTCCCATAATACTTGTTAAACTTTTCTTTCATTTTTATACCCATAGCTTGAAGTTTTGGGTTCAAGGAATTCGCCGCATTATTCAAATATTTATACAATATAGCCATCCTCTCAAAATAATCATTTGAAGTAACATATGAACTCCCCGACATCCTTGTGGTTGCATCATAAAACCATTTCAGAAATTTAGAAAGAATGATGGCATTTTCCCAATCTTCATCTTAAGGAGCATCATTGTCAATCTCCCTTAAGAAAAATAAATCATCTTCTTCCATGCTTTGAAAGACTTTCCTGAACTTTAGGGCGGTGTTTAACATCATGTAAGTGGAGTTCCATCTAGTGACAACATCAAGACATACCGAACTTTTATATGAAATCCTCTCACTCTCAATACAAGACTAGAATGTCTTAGCTCTAGTAGGAGAACTCCTCACATACCTAACTACGTTTCGGATACGTGCAATAGAATCACACACCTCATTCAATTCATCTCTTACTATCAAGTTAAGTATGTGAGCAGTGCACCTCATATGTAATGCATCACCATTCAAAAGCAAAAACCCTTCTCTTGAAAATTTTTCCTTCAAATAATCAACGACCACATAATTTGAACTAGCATTATCCACGGTTATTGTGGATATCTTTTTTTCTATTCCCTAGTCAATAATACATTTCTCCACCATTTTCTCAATCTCCCTACTCTTGTGATTATGCATTACCACAAAATTGATGATTCTTTTATGCAACTTCCAATTTTCATCAATAAAATGTGCAATGAGACATAAGTAGTACAAATTTTGAATGGAACTCCACATGTTAGTTGTGAGTGCAATTCTAGATTTAAGCTTACCGAAGGAAGTTTTCAAACAAGTTTTTTCACTTAGATACAATTTCATACAATCTATAGCCACCATAAATCTTGAAAGATGTTGGAAAAGAGGCTATAATTTTGTGATAAAATCGTGAAAACCAACATGCTCAACTATGGAAAACGGTTGTTCATCAATAATAATCATCTGAGCAAGCATGTGCCTACAATGTTCTTGATCAAACTTCCACGTCGTTTAGACGCTATCATCACTAATAGTATTTTTCCCTTCCTCGCCAGTCACATATCCCTTACGTGATGTAATCAACATTTGCTTTTTATCTGCATGAGGATACTTTTTACACTTTTTCAAGTGCTTCCACATAGTAGACGTTCCATGATCAACATTATACACATATTCAACCCCACAATGAATGCACTTCACCCTAACGGTTTTCTTTGTTTTCTCATCTACAATTCTAGAAAAATTATCTCAAGTCTCTGATTGATTAGCTTGCCTTTTACCCATAGGAGGACGAGAGTTAGGTGCCCTCACCTTGTTTGTCGCACCCACGGTTGCAGATTCTATTTCATCAGCTCCATGGAATGGCAATTCCATGAGCGGACTCATTTCATTATGTCCATCCACTTCCATTGATATATTTTTGTCTTGATCCATCGATTGAAAACAGAAAGAGCAAATCAGCCCCAGATAAGGACAACTGAGACCTGCAAGGAAATCATAAGAATCTTCACATCAGCTTTGGAGAAATTGAAGCAAGGTCGATATGCAGACCTTGCGGCAGCAAAGATCTTGGAGATGATGAAGTCAAATAGTTTGGACGTAAGTTTTTGCATTTTGATTTATGCAGATATTTCATGAGCTTATCTTAAATTGCTAAAAATTATTAACCTAATTTGCCATTGATCCTTCCTGCAAAATGCCCCCGCCTAATCACTTTTAAGTGTGGTTAATGGAATTCTCGATGAAAGCATCGAAAGGCGAAACGGCAAAATACCTCATGTATGCTGAATAATTCGCGATCAAAGTGGACATGTTCATACACCTGTTTAAGAAAAGTTGTGTAGGAGATAGATCAGCACAAATCAACTCAGGCAAAATATTTATGAACTGTAAGATGGGTCTAATTATTCTTGGCACTCTATTGATTCTATTAGATGATTGCTTAATAAATGCGACATTCATTCAGCAAAATAGTCTCTTCAAGTCTCGCGAGGAGAAGGATCAATGTAGGATTAAGGTACTTGAAGCCCTGGCAACTAAACCTTGCGAGGAGACAGAGGTCATTGAAATGATCAACTTGGCAAGTTTTAATTTTTTTTCCTACTCTGTCCCAATAAGAACAGTCGGCAAACTAATGGCATTAGCAGACCGAACCTTCGACCCCGCTCTCAAAAAAGCAAAAGGAAAAAGGGTTTATCAAAAAATTTCAATTTTGGATTCACCTCGCTATGGATAGCTGCGTCGGAGTCGGCGAGATGCAAAAGAAAGGCGATGGTAGCGATTCCGGGTCTAGCGAGTCACTAATGATGAGAAGCCCCTTATGTTATAACTTTTACGTACTTACAGATAATCATCATACATTGACAGTATTTATAACAATAATCACCGCTCCAGCCTTCGCAGTAATCATCATGTTTTGGCTTTTTACAAACATAGCCACTCATAAGACGGGAATCAATCACCGGTTGAACACTGCAAAAACGTTGAATTGTGTCAAAAGGCAAATAAAAAACCTCACTTTCCTACCTATCTTCAGTTGAAGAAGATTTGTCATTGCTGAAAATAAGCCTGGCAACAACCTACGCAAAAACCCTTTTTCTAAGGCGTATCATCGAGGACAAGCAACCGTTAATCAACATTTTGCAACCTAAGCAGCTAGAGTGCAAATGCCCCAAGTACAATGTCTACACAAGATAAAAAAACCCCCAAAACCACAACAAGTTACCTTGCATCTTGATGCCAAATCCATCCTCTCCTCCTACCGTCACTTTGCGAGCTCAGTCAATTGATTGGAATCACAAACCCACCAACAAGAGGTGACAAGCGGACCAGAGGCGTCAGCGAGTTGCATTCCTATGGGGTGCCAACGAGAGGCGAACCGGCTGGCGACAATGGTGGCGACTAGCAAGGGCGTGGCGGATCTAGGGTTGCTCAGCAATTGTTACCAAGGCTTCACCAGGAGGAGGAGTCAAAATCGGACAAAAAATCGCTCCAAATGTCAGCGATCCCTCTCCTCTCTCCCTCCGATTCCCCCCATCCTCGTGGAAGTCTCTCTGCCCTGCTCCTTCCCTCTGACCAAGGTTGCCCAGCAACCGTTGCTGCAGGATCGGGATCGCACGAGCTCGAAGAGAGATTGAGAGAGAGAATTATTGCTGCGATTGAGAGAGAGGGTTGCAGCAGAGAGAGGGAGGCAGGATTGCAATCGCACAAGAAGAGAGAGATTGAGAGACGGGGGCAGAATGCTTAGGGTTTTTTTTTTTTTTTTAATAATATTTGAAAATCGGATCTAAAACCGGTCTGGTTCCTGGGTGAGTCTTCACTCAGAACCCGGAACCAAACTGATTCTAACTGGTTCCCTAAAATTGGAACCGGTTCTCGAACCGGTTTTTTGAGTGGTCCGGTATGGTTTTTGGGTAAACTCGGTCCGGTTGCTCACACCCCTAGCAGAGACTACTTGGATGTGACCGTTAGGGAAAACAGCTTTATAAGAGCCGAATAACTGATGTTATTCGCTCTACAAATGTGCTGATATCATATGTGCTGCTTAAGCCTACAAGATTATCTCAAAAGTGATTGCTAATAGACTTAAACCTTGGCTTCCTGATTTGATATCGCCTGAGCAGAGTGCTTTTGTTAGTGGTTGCCAGATTCAGGACAATATTCTTATCGTCCAGGAAGTGTTGCGCACTCGAAAAAACAACAAAACTTTTCATGCAGTTTTAAAGATGGATATGCAAAAAGCTTATGACCGGGTGGAGTGGGACTTTCTAGAAGCTTATTTATTAAAACTGGGATTTCACCCTACTTGGGTCAGTTGGGTCACGCAATGCATTACCACGGTGTCTTATAGTGTGTGCTTTAATGGTGAACAATTACCTTTCTTCCAGCCGTCCCGTGGTATCCGACAGGGCGACCCCCTTTCCCCTTACTTATTTATCCTTCTAGCTAACATGTTATCGACTATGATCAGTCAAGCTATCAACATGGGCAATCTCAAAGGCATTAAGCTCAACAGGTGGTGTCTGGTACTCTCTCATCTTTTCTTTGCTGATGACGCTATTTTCTTTATCGACGCCAAATTACAGGAATGCCTCAATCTGACAAATATACTGAATCAGTATTGTATAGCTACAGGACAGGCAATCAACCGCAATAAGTCTGGGGTTTTTCTCTCTAAGGCTTGCCCCCCAAACTTAAAGGAACATTTGGCCAATGCTTTGAGAGTCCCAATTCTATCTCAGACTGGCAAATATTTGGGAATCCCCTCGGATTGGGGACAATCAAGGAAGGAAATGTTTGCTTGGATACTAGCACGAGTGAACAAAAAACTGGAAGGATGGAAAGAATGACTCATATCTAAAGGAGGGAATGAAGTTCTTATCAAAGCGGTTATCTAGGCAATCCCATAGTATGCTATGTCTATCTTTAAACTCCCGGTTTCTATTTGCATAGCCATTGAAAAGCGCATTGCACGCTTCTGGTGGCAGAATGATTCTTCTAGATCTGGAATTCACTGGACACGGTGGGAGCAACTAAAGAGTAGTAAATCTGAAGGAGGTCTCGGATTTCGGGACCTATTACATTTCAATAAAGCCATTTTAGGCAAACAAGCTTGGCGACTGCATCAAAATCCTATGGCTCTATGGAGTCGGCTCTTCAGAGGTATTTACTTCCATTCCAGGGATTTTCTTATGGCTGTTAGAGGTGCTAGGCCGTCTTGGGGATGGCAGGGCCTTTTACTAGGTTGGGATTCCATTAGTCATGGCTTTCGTTGGTCTGTCGAAGATGGACAGCACATCAGAATCAAAGAAGACCATTGGCTACCCAAAGGTATTCTTGGTGGTCTAGCTAATCGAAATGAACCTTCTAAGGTTGCTGATTTGATCGATTCCAATACCAACGATTGGAATATTTTTGTTTTAACTGAACTCTATGACCCCCAGATGGTACAGGAGATCCTAACAATCCACGTCAGCCCCTCTCATACTGAGGATAAGCTAATTTGGACAAACTCCATTCATGGCAACTTGTTGACACCTAAATTTTGGCGATTTAGTTTATTTATTTATTGCATAGAAAATTAGGGGTTAATTTTATCCCTAAAAAAATATTAATTGCATAGCATATAGATTTAGGTGCATTTATTTTTAGTTTGCATGTCTCGCATTTATTTATTGGACTGGCTGTGGATAGGTTCAAATTGGTGATTTTGAGCTGCAAATTGAAAGGCCGGACTAAGCCCGCGAAGCGAACAAATTGGCCGAGATATGAACTTTTTTGGATAGGGCAGATATGAAACAAATATTGCGTCCAGAAAAGTGAATATTGCGTTTGAAAAAAAAGATCTTCGTGGATATTGATTTTTGAAAAATTTAAAACCCTAATCGATGGCCTATATAAAGTAAAACGCATAGGGTTTTTGGAGGAGGCCACACATTGAATACACGGCCATATTAAAGGGGCTTTTCTCGAGTTTTAGGTAAAAATCAAAAGAAGAAAAGTTTTCCCAGGGTTCTTCTCTGTTTTTTTTTTTTTAGGTCAGAAATTTGAACATAAGAAGAGGAGATTTTTTCCTTCTGGTTTTGGTTCATTCGTCGGGGGTCTTCGAAGGAGCAGCCAAAAAGTCAAAAGGGGATTGTTTGAAATTCTGAAGAAGTGCAGAGAGGGGACGTGAGTGGGAAACACGTGAGAGACAAAAACTGGAGAATCCTTCTTCTGCAAGTTGGACGTCTACACATTGAAGAAGCCTTGAAGGAGAATCCGCGAGAATCATCGACACGCACTAGAGAGAGAACGGAATATTCTCTCTCCACGACGCTGCCCGCAAAACCTTGATTCCATCTTCGTTGCATCGTCTTCACGTGACCACCGGAACAGCGTGTCCAAGACCCCTACGAATCCCGCAAGTCGGATGCCACCCTTACCGACGTAGTTCCATTGCCTCACTCGAGTCCTTCGTGACGCCACGGTTGCCCATCCTTGAGCTACCTCGAGTCTCCATCGTCGTTCACCTGAACCGATCAGATTTTTGAAAAATTCCAATTCAGGTAGAGATTTACTTTACTTTTAGGTAGTTTATTTTTTTATTTATCTCTTTCTTGAGTTTTTATTATTTTGTCTTTATAGTTTTTTTGAATTGTTCTTTAAATATATGATTGATTTTCCGACATGAAAGAGTCCCTCAAGTTAGGGATTGACAGTCCGATGTTCGCGCCCGAAATCTAACTCACAATCCCTTGCAAAAATCGACAATCCGATCTCATGCCCGAGATTCGATTCGCGATTTTGTTTAAATTTGGCCAACCCGATCTCATGCGCGAGATATGGTTCGTCAATTTTGGATATCAATCTTATCTTGTTTGATTTGCTATCGTGGTGTTTGAGTCGATTTTATTTTTGTAAAAAGAAAAAATCCAAAAGAAGTTTGAATTAGGATTAGATTTGTTTTTTTTTTTTAATTATCTTGCATGATTAGAATAGGGATTTTATTTTGAATCATAAAAAAGTAAAAGAAAAAGTGCATTCATTTAGGATGTTAGTTTTTATTTTTATTCCATTATTATGTGAATTGCATGTTTAATTTAATTTCGAATTTCATAAAAAATGAGGAATTAAGACATTATTTGCACGTCATGGCATATTAGAATAAATTGCATGTTTTATTTTAAGTTTAGATTGATTTTTGCATCTTAGGTTAGAGCTTGCTAGGTTAAGATAATATCTTAGTTTAAATTAGGATTTACTCTGACTTGATCCTTAATATAAGCTAGATAGAATCTTAATCTAGATAGTTATGTTTTGCATTTTCCTTAATTTTGAATTTCATAAAAATTTGTCTTAGGATAAATTAGTTTCAATTTCTAGAACATATTGCATTTTTAGAATAGAAAATTCATGTGCATGTCATAGAGAATTAGACCCACTGAATGCACGTCATTTAGGGCTTATTATTAGGTTCATTTAATTAGAAATTGCACGTCATTAAAATTAGGTCATTTTGATTAATTTAGATTGCATATTTAATTATTGCATGTTTATTAAAAATCATTAGTTTTTTTTTTAAATCATTCATATAGTTTAGGGCATTTTGTCATGCCATATCATTTCATATTAGATTAGAAACATTGCATTGCATATGGACCATATCCTCGTTAAAAAGTGAAAGCAAAAATTAAGTAATTGCTTGTTAATTAGAAATTATATTTATGATTGCTGATGTGAATTCCGATTTAACGTTGCAGATGCTTTCGTTGCTTTGAGGTAAGTTTTGCAATTTATTTATTGCTTTACTTGGGTGTTAAATTGATGGTTTGCGCACCCGCATGAACACCTCACATGTTAGGAAGATAAATTGAAATCAATTTAAGTTGCCTACAAAACATTTTTTCAAAATAAAAGAGAAAGGTACCGAAAGGGCACTAGGAAAGTCTAGTGTAATTAAGTCCCCGTACCCAAAGTCTTTGGTTCGTAGAAGTGAAATAATTCTCCCATTACTTTACTTAGGTGTCTAATCGACCTACCACAAACCGATTAGTGGCGACTTCTTTTTGCATGCTAGATATTTGAATTTAAATCGCGAGTTGGTATGGGCTTGGAGGAGCCCGAGTTAAGTCTAGGCTTAGCAATCCATTAGCATAATTTTAGGTGGTGCGCTCGAAAAAAATTGGTCGCGACAGCTTGGCGACTCCGCTAGGGACTTGAGTTGAAACTTTTAGTGGACTTAGGCCAATTTTCTCTTCAATTTGAAAAAAAATGTTTTTGTTTGGTAGCAATGATTCATTGGGAGGTATAAGGGGAGTAGTGATTGTTAACCCTTGTCTTGCAGGTTGGAGTTGAGGATGAATGTTTTAAATTCAAGTTATTGAAGTGCTGTTTGATTTAAACTGTTGTGTATGCCTTGCATCTTGCACTACACTTTTGCACACACAACTTGCCGCCGGACCTGGGCCGCATATGATCATTTAGGATGGTATTGAGATGGATACCACTCCGACCGCATGCTCGCGGTACGAGTCGCCCATCTCAATCCTGAAGTTTCTTTCATGGTGTCAAGAGTACCCACCTCGGTCTGCATGCCCGCGACCCGGATCGGCTCTTTGACCAAGCCGGAGTCATGAGGACCTGACATAGTCCACAAGCCCGTGGCTAGTCCGATCATCCTTGTGGCTTCACATTGCTAAGCCTGTCTAGAGTAGAAATCGAGCCTCACATCTCATGCGCATGTCTATTTGATTGCCATTGATTTTTCTTGGTAAAGTAAGTTTTCTATCCCTATATTATGCAATTTACTTTGTCAGATTTTTGGTCCGTCCATGACAATCTAGGTGAGGCATTGGATCTAATTCTTTTGTCAATTAGAAATGAAATGAGGAAATTATCATGCAATGAATCATTTGGAAAATAAAAATTGGAAATTCATTTTCAATTCATGTTAGGAGGTTTCAAATTTTGACTTTTCCTAGTCCATGTTTGGGGAAATTTCGTCTCTCCTAAGGCATCCCAAGTCCTTATTTCCCTAGTCCATTTTTAGGGAATCCTCTTCATGAGTGGACTTTTTGTGACTAAAAAATAGATTGTTGTCATGGAGTGGCTCTCTATTTACACCTCGTACTTACATATTTTTATTCATTGGAATCAGGTGATAACGGATCCTTCACGTTCGCCCATTGTTACACGATTGAGAGCTAGAATGGCCGACCAAACTGAAATGTGTGATCGTATGTCCGCTGTGGAGACTCAACTCCAACAAGTGCTTGCTTCTATACAGCTTATGACGGATCAACTCCAATTCCTCTGAGTGAATCCAACTTCTGCACCTGCTCTCCTCGAGATAGTAGTTTCAAAGCCGACAAACAGGACCCAAATGATTGATGACAACATGCTTGGGCTGGAAGATAACCCACCGTTGATCATCGTCGAAAAGGCTAAGCCTGACAACGTCCCTAAGGCGGATCAAGATGAGCGTGTTGCGAAACTCGAGGAGAAAGTGAAGCAATTGCAAGAGTCACGGAGTTCACTCCCGTTCGACTTGTCCGTGTATGAAAGGGTCAAGATGCCAAAAATGTTCAAAATGCCGGAGTTCGAGAAATACGATGGTAAACCATGCCCAAAAGCTCATTTGCAGATGTACCACGTACACATGGCCCAATATGTCAAGAATGAGCCTCTCATGATTCAATCATTCCATGCGAGTTTGACTGGGCCCGCTGACAAGGAACTGATGAAGTTGTTCGTCAAGACTCTCCCATTTGAGTTTTGCAATCGGATGGCTAGCACGTACATTGAGAACTTCAACCAGCTTATCCCGGTGGGTGAACAGATTGAAGTTGGGCTAAGAGATGGATGGTTCAATGAACCAACCCATCAAGGCAAAAGGTTCACCATGAAGAAAGACAAAGAACCACGCATGGAAGTCAATGCTGCATATGTACAGTCTGGCAAGCCTTCGATTGTTCATATCCCTGACAATCAACAAGGCGGAGGCCGACCGACCGCGCCTCGATAGTTTGTTAAGAGGCACTTCACTCCTCTTCCTAGCCCTCTGTCCCAAGTCTTAAATGTTCTTCAAAAGAAGGGATTGTTGTCTTACGAGCCAAAGCGACCCAATGCTGAAATTTTTTTTAGTTACGACCCCTCAAAGAAATGCGAGTACCATATGAGGGAAGTAGGACATTCAACTGATGAATGCATGACTTTGAAGCATAAGGTCCAAAACTTATTGGACACCAAAGCGTTTGCCTTCGGTACTGCTCAACCGAATGTCAAGAAGAATCCTCTACCTGAGCGTGAGGATAGGGTGTATGCCATTGATGAAGGACCTCTGGAAGAAATGGGTCTTGGCCCGCAAGAGTAACTTATTACTTTTGCACATTCCCCTGCACGGGACTTTTTATTGCTTTCTAGGAATTGTTTTCAATTTCTTCTTTTTCGCTTTCTTCTTAGGGCTTGAATCGCATTTTCCATTCAATAAATTGTAATTGATTGATGAATTTCAATAAAATTACAAGTTTTATTTTGAGGACATGACGAGGTACATCAAACTAGCCCGGTGATGATATCCAGCCGATAAACAAAAAGAAAAATCTTAGGAGAATTCTAAGGCCTGGGCTTCATCATGCTTTCTCGTGTCAAAATGTTTAAAAAAAATGCTTTTCCAATTGCTTTTAAAAAAAAAATTCAAAAAAATCTTCCAAAAAAAAATGATTTACCTCGTTTGCCTTTTTGATCCATCTACATTCTGTCAGGGATGGTTTTATGGCATGCAAAGGTGTGAAAATGGTCCAATCCAATTCCAGATTCTAGGGGCAAGTTTGCTCCAAATTATGATGGTCCATATATAGTGAAGAAGGTGCTTCTTGGAGGTGCCTTAATCCTGGCAGAAATGGATGGTCGTGAGTTTTTCACTCCTGTTAGTTCTAACGCTGTCAAGAAGAATTACCCATGATTGAATTTGCTGTGTCATGTTTTGAACTGCAAGCATTTTTATGATGAATAAATTGCTTCAATGAGTTGAATTGTTCATATTTGTTGCAAATCTTGCATATTTTCCTTGATGAATTGTGTGAGATAAATTGAATGTATCAAATGGGATATTTTGGAATGATGAAAGGCGAACCTTATTCCATACACTATTTCATACACTAACCATCGGTGAGCTGTGTGGAAAAATTCCATGTCTGCAAGGAAAATGGTGATCTCGCAAAGGGTACGTCAACTGAGGTGACGAGAGGCAATTTCTTTCTCTACCAAAAACACTACAGGTATACCCATTGTTTAGCCATTTAAGCCCACACACATGAAGAGATGTTTAAATTATCCCTGTCAAGGATCATCCCACATTGGGACAAATTTGAAACGAATGACAGGAGTTTTCTTACTCACACTTGCATCAATCTTCGAGTATTGCTTTCACAGTGTAACTTATGTGTTAATTTAAGTGCCTTAGGACGACGAAGAGCGGTTCTTTCTCTATCCTATACACTTTATCCATTGCATAGCCCACTTGAGCCTATGAATTCATTTCGCATTAAACCCAGTTGGTGATCATCCCCCATACTGGGACAAGGCAAGAAAAGCAAACCACTCAAGTAGCATGGTTTACAATGCTGATAAAAGTTGAAGGATGTGCGAGTCCAAAGAAAGTAAGTGCAAAAAAAATGGGGCATGGAAAAGCAATGTGCCTGGTAAAAGCAAGGCCAATGCCCAGAAAAGAAAATAAATCAAACTCTTGATATAATGAGTCGTATCCCATACAAGGCGGTACTAAAAAAACTCAAATGCTGAGATGTTGCAATCAATGGAGTTGTGATATAAAAAAATCCTCAATGGTGGAGGAGAAAATTGGTGGAGATGTCAAGATGATCACCAACTTTGACCCCCTAAACACTTTTTGAGCCTAATGATCATTTCGTTTCTCAACCCATGAACCAAGCCTACGTTACGTCCCTTACAAAGTCTCTTCAGATTAGGGCACTTGAATTAACGTAGAAGTTCGTATGTTTGAAAGCATCGCTCGAAGAAGTGCGAGTAAGATGATTTCTGCCTCATTTCGCATGTTTCTTGACTTGTAAACCCAAAGATGATTGCAGAATATCACTCATTTTTTTTAATAGCCTCGACTCAGGGAGTCTCATTTGTTAAGCCGTTGACCAAGCCCATATTACGGTCCCTATTAAAGGCCTCTCAGATCGGTAAGGTTGTACCACTTGTGAGATTGCTCAGACCCTTGTTTGACATGATGATGGTGAGATAGAGTGACTATCAAGATCCTGCATCAAAGGTCAGCATGAAATGGCCCTTTTAATGAGGACGAGTGAAAAGTCCTTTCAGATCGAAAGATCTCTCATTTGACATATCCATGACACTCATGTGTTCAGATTGGAATATGCTTTTGAAATCGTCCCTAATGGAAATTAGGTGATGCATGGAAGTTGTCACACATGAACCTCTCTTGAATTAATGCATGTTTGTGATTACAAATGCATGTTGCCTCTCCTACGACCATGTTTTGCAGGAGACATATCCCTGAGGATCAGAGATGTTATCAGGGAAGTATATCTCTATCCATACCTTGAATATTTGTCGTTGCACAGGTATTCCCTTTTTGAATATATTGACACTCAATTGAGTTGTCCCCCAAGATTTTTCTCCAGATTGCAATGCTGGGCGACCGAAGAATGGTTTGGGTCTTAGTCAAGCAAAACCTCCGTTTAGGCGACCGTAGAGTGGTACAGGTCCTAAACAACATTTATTGCTCTAACAGGCGACCGTAGAATGGTACGGGTCCTGGAAAAGCAATTTTCTATTCAGGCGACCGTAGAATGGTACGGGTCCTGAAAAATCAATTTTCTGTCAAGGCGACCGTAGAATGGTACGGGTCCTAGACAAACATTTATTTCCCTATTCGGGCGACCGTAGAATGGTACGGGTCCTAGACAAAACATTTGTTTCCCTATTCGGGCGACTGTAGAATGGTACGGGTCCTAGACAAAACATTTATTTCCTTATTCGGGCGACCGTAGAATGGTACGGGTCTTGGAAAAGGAATCCTCGTTTAGGCGACCGTAGAATGGTATGGGTCCTAGACACAATCAAACACTGTCATACTGGGCGACCGTAGAATGGTACGAGTCCTAGGAAAGTAGTTTCTTTACAAAGCCATGTTACAATTCTGGGCGACCGTAGAATGGTACGGGTCCTGGACTTGTAACACCAATCTATCTTGAGTCATTTTACCCTCCTTGAATGTAAGATATTTCGGGTAGGTTCCTTTGACATCTCAGTTTGGATCTGGATGTTTTAATTTCTTTTAGTTGAACATTTCACTCTGGATGTGGATGTTTTTCAATCTTTTTTGTTATACCTTAGTTTGGATCTAGGTATTTCAAATCCCAAAATTTTGACATCTCAATCTGGATCTGGATGTCTTAATTCTTGTCGTTGAACATTTCACTTTGGATGTGAATGTTTTTCTCGATCTCAATGTTTCAATTTATTACATGTTTGACTCTTCAAGGAACCTGAGTGAGAGTTGGGTACTTGTGAAGTAAATAGGGATTTATCATGTACCTCAAAATGCTTTACCGCACTGACTGGTAAGTAATTGCAGGTATGTTCTTTCCTTTCGCATCATGCATTAGCATTAGCATTTCCATGCATCATATAAATTATATTTTAAAATGGGATTCATTATTCAAAAAATCAAAAATCAAAAATCAAAAATCAAATCATTCAGTGCATGTGCATGGTCAAAATTTAGGTTTCAATTTGTCTTTGAAAGCAACCTCTATGAGCTCACCTTCAAAGAGGGGCAGCTGTTGACACCTAAATTTTGGTGATTTAGTTTATTTATTTATTGCATAGAAAATTATGGGTTACTTTTATCCCTAAAAAAATATTAATTGCATAGCATATAGATTTAGGTGCATTTATTTTTAGTTTGCATGTCTCGCATTTATTTATTGGACTGGCCGTGGATAGGTTCAAATTGGTAATTTTGAGCTGCAAATTGAAAGGCCGGACTAAGCCCGCGAAGCGAACAAATTGGCCCAAGCTCGATTTTTAATGATAGAAAATTATCTCATGGGAAAATTGATTTCAAAATTTTTCCGAGATATGAACTTTTTTGGATAGGGCAGATATGAAACAAATATTGCGTTCAGAAAAGTGAATATTGCGTTTGAAAAAAAAAGATCTTCGTGGATATTGATTTTTGAAAAATTAAAAACCCTAATCAATGGCCTATATAAAGTAAAACGCATAGGGTTTTTGGAGGAGGCCACACATTGAATACACGGCCATATTAAAGGGGCTTTTCTCGAGTTTTAGGTAAAAATCAAAAGAAGAAAAGTTTTCCCAGGGGTTCTTCTCTGTTTTTTTTTTAGGTCAGAAATTTGAACATAAGAAGAGGAGATTTTTTCCTTTTGGTTTTGGTTCATTCGTCGGGGGTCTTCGAAGGAGCAGCCAAAAAGTCAAAAGGGGATTGTTTGAAATTCTGAAGAAGTGCAGAGAGGGGACGTGAGTGGGAAACACGTGAGAGACAAAAACTGGAGAATCCTTCTTCTGCAAGTTGGACGTCTACACATTGAAGAAGCCTTGAAGGAGAATCCGCGAGAATCATCGACACGCACTAGAGAGAGAACGAAATATTCTCTCTCCACGACGCTGCCCGCAAAACCTTGATTCCATCTTCGTTGCATCGTCTTCACGTGACCACCGGAAAGCGCGTCCAAGACCCCTACGAATCCCGCAAGTCGGATGCCACCCTTACCGACGTAGTTCCATTGCCTCACTCGAGTCCTTCGTGACGCCACGGTTGCCCATCCTCAAGCTACCTCAAGTCTCCATCGTCGTTCACCTGAACCGATCAGATTTTTGAAAAATTCCAATTCAGGTAGAGATTTACTTTACTTTTAGGTAGTTTATTTATTTATTTATCTCTTTCTTGAGTTTTTATTATTTTGTCTTTATAGTTTTTTTTTAGAATTGTTCTTTAAATATATGATTGATTTTCCGACATGAAAGAGTTCCTCAAGTTAGGGATTGACAATTCGATTTTCGCGCCCGAAATCTAACTCGCAATCCCTTGCAAAAATCGACAATCCGATCTCATGCCTGAGATTCGATTCGCGATTTTGTTTAAATTTGGCCAACCCAATCTCATGCGCGAGATATAGTTCGTCAATTTTGGATATCAATCTTATCTTGTTTGATTTGCTATCGTGGTGTTTGAGTCGATTTTATTTTGTAAAAAGAAAAAAATCCAAAAAAAGTTTGAATTAGGATTAGATTTGTTTTTATTTATTTATTTATCTTGCATGATTAGAATAGGGATTTTATTTTGAATCATAAAAAAGTAAAAGAAAAAGTGCATTCATTTATGATGTTAATTTTTTTTTATTCCATTATTATGTGAATTGCATGTTTAATTTTAATTTCGAATTTCATAAAAAAATAGGAATTAAGACATTATTTGCACGTCATGGTATATTAGAATAAATTGCATGTTTTATTTTAAGTTTAGATTGATTTTTGCATCTTAGGTTAGAGCTTGCTAGGTTAAGATATTATCTTAGTTTAAATTAGGATTTACTCTGACTTGATCCTTAATATAAGCTAGATAGAATCTTAATCTAGATAGTTATGTTTTGCATTTTCCTTAATTTTGAATTTCATAAAAATTTGTCTTAGGATAAATTAGTTTCAATTTCTAGAACATATTGCATTTTTAGAATAGAAAATTCATGTGCATGTCATATAGAATTAGACCCACTGAATGCACGTCATTTAGGGCTTATTATTAGGTTCATTTAATTAGAAATTGCACGTCATTAAAATTAGGTCATTTTGATTAATTTAGATTGCATATTTAATTATTGCATGTTTATTAAAAATCGTTAGTTTTTTTTTAAATCATTCATATAGTTTAGGGCATTTTGTCATGCCATATCATTTCATATTAGATTAGAAACATTGCATTGCATATGGACCATATCCTCGTTAAAAAGTGAAAGCAAAAATTGAGTAATTGCTTGTTAATTAGAAATTATATTTAGGATTGCTGATGTGAATTCCGATTTAACGTTGTAGATACTTTCGTTGCTTTGAGGTAAGTTTTGCAATTTATTTATTACTTTACTTGGGTGTTAAATTGATGGTTTGCGCACCCGCATGAACACCTCACATGTTAGGAAGATAAATTGAAATCAATTTAAGTTGCCTACAAAACATTTTTTCAAAATAAAAGAGAAAGGTACCGAAATGGCAATAGGAAAGTCTAGTGTAATTAATTCCCCGTACCCAAAGTCTTTGGTTTGTAGGAGTGAAATAATTCTTCCATTACTTTACTTAGGTGTCTAATCGACCTATCACAAACCAATTAGTGGCGACTTCTTTTTGCATGCTAGATATTTGAATTTAAATCGCGAGTTGGTATGGGCTTGGGGGAGCCCGAGCTAAGTCTAGGCTTAGCAATCCATTAGCCTAATTTTAGGTGGTGCACCCGAAAAAAATTGGTCACGACACAACTATACTGTTAAAAGTGGCTACAATACTTTGCGGCAAACAGCAACCAACTCAAGTCAAACGCAAGTTTCGCCTGCTCAATCTCTCTATCACGTGATGTGGAAACATCTTTGGAAACTACAAGTAGCCCCCAAGGTCAAATATTTTATATGGGCCTTATGCCATAATGTCTTACCAACTAGAGATAACCTTTTCCATTGACATATTACAGCAGAGCCGACTTGCCCTCTTTGCCAGGGTAACCTATCTGAAACCGCAACTCATATGTTTCTTTGCTGTCCCACAACTGCCCCTGTTTGGTCAGCACTCACTCAACATATGCCTATACAAATACCAACCACACACAGCATAGAACATTGGGTAGCAGCTCAAATACTCACACCACAGAACTCACCTCACTTAGCTACACTTGCATACGTCTTGTGGAATCTGTGGAAAGGCGTGCAATCACTTCCTTTTTCAGCAACAGCGACTGGACCCTCGTCGGATTGTGGACTCTGCTGTCATACATGCTCGATCAGTCCTATTGTCTTCTCCAAGTCCTGCAGCCAGAGAACGACAGGGGATTAGTGTCGGCAACTTGTGGCGACCACCAGAACTAGACATGATCAATGTAAACTTTGATGGGGCTTTTCATCCACAGACGAAGATTGGCACAATAGCCACCATTGGCAGAGATCAAAGAGGTCGAATGCTTGATGGCCTTACTAGGATGATCACTATCTCTTCGCCTCTGCAAGCGGAATTCATGGCACTGCTGATCACCCTTCACCACCTGTAACAAACTGGGCGACATCAAGATCAACTCATCCTTGAATCGGATAGTTTGATTCTGGTGGACGCGATCAATGGCTATACTTTGCCGCCGTGGGAGGTGCGTTCTGTCTTCACAGAGGCTCAGTTCCTCCTGCGAAGCTTCCCCTACGTTAGGGTTGCCCATTGCCGAAGGGGAGCCAACCGTGTAGCGGATTGGGCCGCGAAGTTGCATAGCTCAGGGGCTCTCTCTGCTGACTAGCCCATTTCCCCTCCCCCTCTGTTGTTAGAACTTTTAACTGCTGATCTTTTAGCTGCACGATGTAATCCTCAGGTATAATGAATATAGTTTTCTTTCTGACAAAAAAAAAGAACAAAAAAAAATATGTGCTGCTTAAGATGATATAGTTAACCACATCACTTTCTTTTCATAAGCTTAAGCTGTAGGAGCGACAAAACTTTATTAAGATGTTTCGTGGGTTGTGCAAATGTGACAATTTTAGTTTTGGAGTCTTTCCACGTTGAGAGTACCTTGGACTGGGATGAACCAAATGCAGCTTATAGGTGCCGTAGTTTTCAAAATCGCTACCTCAAGATCCCTAAAGAAGTCGATCCCTTGGTTGGAAAGATCAATTGGGAACGTTAGCAGGCGTAAGAAAAATTTGCAGCTACCAGATCAGATTGATTGGTCCTGAGTTCCCACTTCAATTCACATAGCAGCTTCACTTTGCCGGGGCTCACAAAGTATTTTGGGGCTTTTAGAATTGCCGTTGCTTAAGAATTGAATCACCAAGGAGACGATCACTATGACATCTCGAAATTTGACCTCGTTTTGGATATATGAAATGGTTGTTTCATCGACACGTTTATGGTTAATTTACTTAGAACTCATCACTCTTGAGTTAACCAATCTATTAGGTGAGGCTGTTAAGGGATATAAACACAACAAACTAGATAATTTGATCGGAAACCGACCGCTCGACCATAATAATTGGCAAAGGTTAATACGACACCGTTATAATCGATTAGCGAACGGATATAAGTCGATTCGATAGAATTGCGTAGTCGAATTGCAGGTGGTTACACACGATTGTGATATTCGCGTCGAACGGCAGTAAACCAATTTTCTATCGATATTATACTCGGGACACGTAATTGAAACCTCGCAATTTTGTGACAACCGAGAGTCGTCTATGATTCAAAGATGCACAAATGTGGATCGAAAATTATCGACCACAGGTCAAACGCGCTAAAATCCTTAAAAGCTACCAGATAGGTTAGGTCATACTAAAGTCGCGTTCGATCGATTTGAACCATGAAATTGAATTCGGTTTCGAGAATCGGACGTTTAAATGTGTCACGATTCATTTATAGGACGTTGTCTCATCTTTCGGCAAATTTTCGTCGAGTCCGAAATTTTACGGAAAAATCAGTTTTTGGACAAAAAGGAAAATAAATGTGAAATTCGGATGGCTGAAATATGGCATTTTTCTACCTCCAAAATGGCTTTATTTAGGGGAATTTAAGCTAATTTGGGATTGGTTGGCCAATTGACTTTGGGCATGAAGATTTTGAGGCATTTTCATGAGTGTTTAGATATTTTACTAGGCAATTGATTGGTTGAAGTATTGACTTTCACTCCCCCCCCCCGCCTCACCCTCATCGTCCGACTACACCGCGCCACCACCAATGACCTCAACCCGTCCAGCCGCCGTCCCGACCCGCAGCTCCACCAAACCATCCTTACCTCACCCGACTAGCCCCCAACAAGCTTAGCCCAAGCCGAGCCTAGCTCTATTTGGCCGAGAGCTTGTAGGGCCGTTTCCACCGCCGTTGGGCCTTTGTGTAAGACATAGTAGTCGCAAGTTTTCGCCGCCATCGCGTTGTTGTTGCCGTGAGCCCGCCACCGTTCTAATTTGGTGAGTTAACTCCTTAATCATTGATTAGGTTGTTGATTGCGCTTAGGGGGTTAGATTAGTGTTAATTAGCTTGGTTAGATTAGTGTTAACTAGCCATGATTAGGTTAGTTAACCATGGTTAGGTTAGGGAGTGCATGACAAACCAGAATTTCTGTTCCAGAAACAATTTTTCTATTCCAGACCTGTTTCTGGAATAGAAATCCGTTTGATAAACTTATTCCGTTTTTCTATTTCTGGAATAGATTTCTATTCCAGAAATATGTTTGGAATAGAAATCAGAAGTAGAAATTTTCTACTTCTCTTTTTTTGGAACAAAATGAGAAATACAAATTTTTCTTATCGTTCGTCAACCGATCTTTCATCCGTTGCCGCCGACTACCGTCCGTTAGTCGCCGGTCGGCCGTCGGCCCCTGCCGCTGCCGCAGCCGCCAATCGCCAAATAAATTATTTTTATAAATATCATTTTAAAATAAATTTTATTCGAATAAATAAATTATTTTTATTTTTATTTTTACGAATAAATTAAAAAAAATCCTTAAAAATAAAATGAATAAATTTTTATTTTAAAAAAATAAATATCATTTTATTTTAAAAAAATAAATATCATTTTATTTTAAAAAAATAAATATCATTTTATTTTAAAAAAATAAATATCATTTTATTTTTAAAAATAAATATCATTTTATTTTTAAAAATAAATACATATCATTTTAACAATAAAAATTATTATAAAAATATCATTTATTCATTTTAATTTTTAATTTTTAATTTTTATTATAAAAATTATTTTTACTTTAATGAATAAATAAATTAAATAAATTTAATCGAAATAAATTTATTTATGAAAAATAAATTTAATTAAATATCATTTATTAAAAATAAAAATAAATTAAATTAAATATATTCATTTTATTCATTTAAAATAAAAGTAAATTTATTAAAATAAATTCATTAAAAATAAATTAAAAATTAATTTATTAAAAATAATTTATTTATGATAAATAAAAATAAATTATTTTTATTTGTCTTGAGTGTTTTGCCAAATAATTTTATTTTTATTTTTATTTTTTATTCATTTTAAACGAAATTTATTCGTAAAATAAAATAAAATAGAATAAATAAAATAAATTTTTTTAAGGATATTTTTATTTTAAAATAAAATGATATTTTTATTTTATTTTTTTATGATTTATTTTCTTTTATTTTATTCTTTATTTTTTTTGTTAATAAATCATTTTTATTTTTATTTTTTATATTAAAGGTCGCCGGTCGTCGCCACCGCCGTTCGAAAGGAAGAAATTTTGTGTCGTTATCAACTGAATTTCAATTTTTAGAGTATAAATTTTGTGTCGTTATAAAACGGTTATTTTTGCTTAAAAACTCTTCTAGAAATAAAAATAAAAAAAATATATTTCTGTTCCATAAGCTATTTCTGGAACAAAATGGTTGTCATGCGCGCCCTTAGTTAATAATGATTAGGTTAATTAATCGTGATTAAGTTAATTAAGTTGGATTGGCTTAACTGTCGATCTGTTTACTGGATTCTCGCTGTTTGTTATTTTCGTGGATTAAAATGTGCTATGATTTTGAGGTTGCTTCATTCTTAAAACATGTTCTAGACATCTTTATCTATAACATATATTTTACTCAAGATTTTATGGATTTAAAAGAACAAGATTTCAGCTTCGTTGCAAGCAAGGCAAAATCTTCACAAAAGTTTTTCATTACATCTTCAGGTTTAACATAGTCAAATTTCAGAGCAAACGAATGCATGTTGGACCTCGAACCAAGCTAGTTTTGGAAAACAAAATTTATGGACACGGACACAGTTCTGGTATCGATTTGAGTGATTTGCTGCTCTTATTATAGGAACATATGGGTCAATGTGTATTCATGAAAAGTGTTCATTTAAGTGTCATTTACAACATATTCAAATTTGAGAATTTTCTAAACTCGTTTGGTTATATTTCTAGAATTAATCTTGGAGACATGCGAGTGGACCCGATTTCTACTGGTTAGGGCTGATTGTGGTCTTGTGGTTGTTCTTGGTGTCTTGCTTGCTGGAAAATGTATATTTTGTGATTTGGTTGATTGTTGGCATGCTGAAACTTATGTGTGACATTATGTGATTGGTTGTTCTATGATAATTGTCTCTTATTATTGCAAAAGATGGTGTTGTGGGCTTTTAAATAGAAAGAAAATTTAGGTGTCGGGTTTAGACACCCAAATTTATTTACTCAACAAAACAATGAGATTTTAAACTAGGTGCGTGCAAAGTTTGACTGGTTAATTTTGAGTACGCGAGCACCTACAAATTTCTTATGGAAAGTTTTGAACAAAAAAGGGGGGGGGGGATTACCCATGTTTAGTTCCAAAATGGTGGTTGGAAAAGAAAATAGAAAATAAATAAGGTGTTGGGTTTGAACGCCAAATTTTATTTGCTTAGTAAAACAAGGAGGTTTTATAGTATAAGTGTGCAAAGTTTGATGGATTGATTTCAAATACGTGACCCCGTACGAATTTATTTCTGAAAGTTTTGAACAAAAAAAAAAAAGAGTTGCAAGGTTTATTATTTGAAAAGAGATTTTTGTGTTCTTGGCTAATAAGAAAGATAACAATGGACTTGAGTGGTGGTATGCTCGTGTGATCACTTGAATACCCTGATGTGTATGAATATGCGGGGTAATGAACTCGTCTTGATGCGTTCGGATGCCCCCACGTCAACGGAATGCCGAGTCGCAGTTGAGGCTGGACCAATGCTCCTTTATGGAATGCTGTCTTGAGGCGTATGAGTACGCGGGATGATGCCGTACCCGATGGGGCGGGACGATGCCCGGTTACATTGGATGACCGCCGACTTTTGAGTTGGTAGTGGCCGATGGGTCGTAATAATCGAAACACGCCTAAATGGTTGTGATAGTTTGTGCTTGATTGTTAGGCAAAATTGTGTGGCACGGTATAGGACGTGTCATAACGATTACCTTATAATCAAGACCCATGTGATTGTTTAAAGGATGAGAATGATGTGTTCCAGTTATTAATTGTGCTTGTGATATTTATAATGGCATATGTGATGCGCTAATATGCAGGGACGTGCCAAAGCGAGGTGAGTTTTGTATGATGCGTGTTTAGGACCGCCTTCGAGGCGAATTTGCATCCTAATTGGGGTTTAGGGTTTTGACTCACTGAGATTTATCTCACCTCGTCGAGATTAACATTTTTCAGGGCCGTAGCGTGGAGATCTGTTGAGTGCGGATGTGGTGGGTGCTAGATGCGACACCTTTTGGCTGCCCTGTCACTAGTGAAGTTTAAGTTGAACCCTAATCCTTAGAGGTTTTTGAGAGAGTTGTTAGGAAGTGGCGGTGGAAAGGCTTGTAAGTATTAAACTTCCTAGGGTTAACAGTTGATAAATAAATATGTTGTTTTCGGCAATGTTTGCCGTGTTTCACTATCCCTATGTTTGTATGTTGACCAGGTGTTTATTTAATTCAATTTTGCATGTGCTTAATTGAAAGATAAAAAAAAAAAAAAAATTGTGCCAGCGACACGTCCTGGGATGTTGCATTTTTAATCGACCGCCAAGGAGTGTGCGCATACCTGGGGTTCTGGGTGTGACATCCCCGTCGAAGTGGTATCAGAGCTTGGTCAGTGTCTAGTGTGATAAGGTGCGATGAGTCATGGGATAGTTAGATAGGAAAGATCTTTACCTTACCCTAATGCTTGTGATTGATTGATTATTTTGTGCGGGTCGCTTAGATTTTTAATTTCGTGTTAGAATTGGAAAGCAGGTTTCTGTATAGATTTTGCAAGATGAGCGATCCTGATCAGAGGACTCCTCGAAAGATGGTAGTTTCGATTGTTACTCGGGGAAGGACGTCGACTAAGATTGATGCTCGAGGTAGAGTGATAGCTCAGGCTAGTGCGAGGGAAAGAGTACCACCTCAGGCTGGTACTGGGGTAGGAGCACCAGGTGATCCTAGGATAGATGAGATCGTGCAGGCGCTAGAGACTCTAGGGAATTTGATCGGTCAGTAGGCTTAGAACCAAGCTGCTACTACTGTTGCCGCCACTGCTGCCGCCAACGCTGTTGCTGCTGTTGCTGTTGCACCTGCTGAAGTCCCACCAAGAAATGGGAATGGTGAGCGACTCGTGAACAAATTGGTGGAGTAGTTCCTAAAGTTGAAATTGTCGAGGTTCTTGGGAGTAGGCGATCTTGAGGCTGCAACCATCTGGATCCGAGAGCTAGAAAAGGTCTTTGCATTGTTGAGTTGCTCTGAGGAAGACAATGTAGTCCTGGATGTCTACTAGTTGCAAGGGAATGCAAGCATGTGGTGAGAAGCCACTAGAGGAAGAGTGTTTCCTGAAGGTACGGTTTCGCAGTGGAATGCATTTGTGGAAGTCTTCTATGGGAAGTACTTTTCATATTGTGCTAGAAAGCAGAAAATGGCTGAGTTCTAGCATCTTTGACAGAACCAAATGTCAGTGGATCAGTACAAGGCGAAGTTTGCAGAGTTATCCAAGTATGCACCGAGCTTGATTGAAAACTTGGTGGACAGAGTGAGGAGATTCAGAGACAGTCTGAGGCCAAAGATCAAGGATCCACTAGTACTGCTGAATCTCAAAGACTACAACGAGCTGTACTAGGGTCAATACAGCACCGTCAAAATCGATCAGAGACCGGAGACAGGCCAATTCAATAAAGGCATGTGAGGTGATTCCACCTGATTGCAAAATTTTTATAGAACGACACTAGATCGATTTTTCTATCGTTTCTGTACCTTGTGTCCGTATTTGAAACCTCGAGATTTTCACAACAACTGAGAGTTGCCTATGTGTCGAAGATGCACAATGTGACTCAAAAATAATCGACCACGGGTCAAATGCACTAAAAATTCCTAAAAGCTACCCAGTAGGTTAGGTTACACTAAAATCGCGCCTCGTTGAAATTAACCGCGAAATTGAACCCGATTTTAGAAATTGAAAGTTCTGTCATGTCACGATTTATTTTAGGAACGTCGACTTATCTTCCGAAGATATTTCTGTGAACCCGAATATTTGGCGAAAATTCAAAGTTTGGTGAAATTGGACCGGGAAAATTGAAGGGTCGTTTTCGTGTGAACTTTTGGCCGTCAAGTTGGGGGCCTTATGATGAGTGATTGGGATATTTTCCTTGGACTTTTGAGGCATTGGTGGTCTCCCTTCAAGTTGCAGCTCTCTTCTTCTTCCTTGCCTTTGCCTTCTTCATTGTTGCTGTTTTAAAGCTAGAAAACCAGAGAAAGCCAGCCAAGAGCCAGCAGCAGCCCGTCGACCCTCTTTGCCGCTTGTCTGAGCGCTGTCGCACCCCACCGAGCTGTCACCAATCACTATCGTTGCGCACCAACTGCACGCCCGCAAGCGACTGTCCATGCGCCCCTGTCCGCTCGAGCTGCTGCCCGAGCTCGCCTGGCCACCGTCCAGCTCCGCTTAAGCCATCTCCGCTGCCGTCCAAGCCAGCCGTCGCCACTTGCTAGCCCAGCTTCGCACATAAGCCATCCTAGCCCCTTCAGTCGAGCCTTTCCAGCCCTCAAAAGAAGCCAACTCTCAGCTAAGGGCTGAGAGCTTTATGGCCCATTTCCGGCCTCTTCCGGTCCCGTTTGGTGTCGCCATAGGCTTGTGTTTCGCTTGCCTCCACGTCGTCGTCGCCATGAACTCACCGTCTCGTTGATCCAGTGAGTTTACTTGCTAAACCTTGCTTAGGAGGTTAATAATTCTTAGGGGGGTAATTAGATTAGCTTAAGTATGGTTTAGGTGGTTAGTTTAGATTAATTAGCGATTTAGTATCTTAATTAGGCCAATTAGGTGGTTAGATTAGATTAGTTAAGGGTTAATTTGCTTGTAGTATTTAATTAGTATGGTACATTATTTTTCTAGGTGCAATTAGATTGTTAAATTAGTGTTTTAGGCCTAAGTATGTATTTATCGATTTAATTTGCATTTATTTAATTAATTTTGTAATTTATTTAGTTATTTAATATTTTCCAGAAATTATACCAAAATAGCCCGTAGCCGGAATTTCGTGCTGATTGCAGCGGTGTGCTTAGTTTATGTAATCGATTGTTAAATTGTGCAATTGAGTGGTGATTGTAAATTTTGAGTATTTATTTCAAAATTGTGAAATTTTGGTATTTAATTAGAAAATACCGGATGTCGATTTTTAAGACTGAATTTTTTTTAAAAATACTATATCAAATAGTGGGATTTTAAAAGGAATTATAATAATATTTCTGGTTCGAGCTAACCATGTACCCACACACGATTATTTTACCGTGTGTTTTTAATATGAAGAAAATGGGCCAAATACATTATTTTAATTGAGACATTTGATTACAAAGCACGATGTCTTGGCCGGGATTGGATTTGTGCATGAATGATATGAGAATCCGTCACGAGCCTTTGGGGGTTGAACGATGTTCCTTTGGGAATGCCCCAAGTCAATGGATGCCGGTCATAGTGGAGGCTAGACCGATGCTCTCTTGTGGAATGCCGTCTAGATGTAGACGTTGCTGTGCTCCATGACGCTCGGCTACGCCGGAAGACCGCTAACTTTGAGTCAACTGTGGCCGTTGGGTCGCAACCAATTGGGATGCATGGATGATTGAAATTGACGCGCCTGATTATGGGACAAAATTGTGTGACACGGAATGGAACGTGTCATAACGATTTGGCCTTATAATTGGGACCCTTGTAATTGTTTGTGATATAAGTTGAGGCGTCCTGATTGATGAGTGATTTTCATGCAATTATATGTGATATGAACTATACTAACATGTGGGAAGGAACTAAGGCGAGATGAGTCTTGTGTGATGTGTGATTAGACTACCTCTAGATGTATTTCCTTCCTAATCGGGATTTAGGGAGTAGACTTGTTGAGACGTTGTCTCAGCCCGTCGTGGGCTTAACTTTTCAGGTCCGTAAATGGCGGTTCCTTCAGTATGTTTTGGACAGCCAAGGGGTTATACAAAGCAAGGTACAAACATCCCCGTCCCCGGGAGTCCCTAGCTCCATGAGCTCATCATTACCACAATCTTGGTCGATGAGGGTCGACCTCAGTTGGTATCTCATTGGTTTAGGGCGTGGTTTCGTCATGGGCTTAATGGGGTCTCGTAAGGTCCCTTGGAGGGTTTTGATATTCCCGTTGTTGCGATCAATGCTGCTAGCATGAGGGGGTAGTTGACCCACCTGACGATGCTATGGTAGACCCGGAGTCCCCGGAGGCCTCGATTGAGGAGTCTTGTGCTTAGATGGCTTAGTGACTCTTCTTTTTGGAGTTAGGCCTTTATTTATGGACTAGTATTGTATATAAACTAGCTTGTTTATGAAAGTATGTTTTATGAAAATTGTTGTCTAGTTTTTCTATCACATGTTTGTGTTGTCTGGGGATTGTTTATTATACACTTCCGCATGTGCATAATCGATTAGGTCGGTGATGCGTCCTGGGAACGTCGCAATTTTATCGACCACTGAGGGTTGTGCACGTGCTCGAGGTTCGGGGCGTGACATCCCCGCCCGAAGTGGCATCAAAGCTAGTCAGTGTATGGAGTGATAAGGTGCGATGGGTTATGGGATAGTTAGTAGGAATGACCTTTTTATATGCCGATGCATGTGATTGATAGCTAATTGGTAACTTGTTTTGTGTGGTTACTCAATTTCTAATTCTGTGTGGAATTGGAAAGTAGGTTTCTGTAAAGAATCTGCATGATGAGTGACCAGGAGTAGAGGACTCTTAGAAAGAGGGCAGTAGCCCCTGTGACTCGAGGTAGGACGCCGACAAGGGTTAGTACCCAAGGTGGTAGAGGTAGAGCGCAAGCTCAAGCCAGTGTTAATGGGATAACGCCGCCACCAGTCGGTGCAAGTGTAGCAGCACCTGGTGATCCGAGAATCGACAGGATCATGTAGGCGCTAGAAACCCTGGGAAATCTAATGGGGCAGCAGGCCCATAATCAAGCCGCCGCCACTACGCCATCTCTACTGCTGCCGTCAATGCTGTCGTTGCTGCCGCGGCCACACTTGCTAAAGTCCAACCAGGAGTTGTGATCAAGGAGAGGCCGATGGACAAGCTCGTTGAGTAGTTCTTGAAGCTGAACCCGCCGAGGTTCACAAGTGCAGGAGATCCCGAGGCTGTAGCCCTCTGGATCCAGGACTTGAAGAAGGCCTTTGCACTACTAAGGTGCACTGAGGAGGAGAAGGTCGTCCTTGCAGTCTATCAGCTGTAGGGTAACGCAAGCACTTGGTGGAGGGCCACCAGAGGAACAGTGTTCCTAGAAGGTGTGGTTCTGGAGTGGAACATCTTCGTTGGAGTGTTCAACAGCAAGTACTTCTTCAATAGTGTAAGAGAACAGAAGATGGAGGAATTTCAGCGCCTTCGTCAAGGTTCTATGACTGTGAACCAATATGAGGCCAAGTTTGCGGAGCTATCGCAGTACGCCCCGAGGCTGATAGAGGATCCAACTGACAAAGTTAGGAGGTTTAGGAATGGCCTCCAACCGTAGCTGAAGAATCCACTGATGCCATTCAACCTGAAAGATTACAACGAGCTATATGGTCGGGCCCAGTCGATAGAGAGGAACCTAATCGAACAAGCAGCCGCATCCAGGTTGAGGTTCAGTTCGAATAGGGATGGAAACCGGTTTGGGAAAAAGCCAATGACCAGAGGAAGGTACCCTATTTTTCCCAATAGGAAGGGTGGGGTAGGAAAGTTAACGCTGAGTCAGAGTAACGTGTGTCGCTTTTGTGGAATGTGATATGGATCAGCCCCGTGCCATTCTAGGACGGGTGCTTGTTATGGGTGTGGTCAGCAGGGCCACCAGGTCAGAGATTGTCCCCGTAGACCAATGGAACTGCAACAGTTGCCACTACCGCCTCCAATGGGTCAAAACCGAGGATTCGTGCCATTGAATGCATCGCAGAGTGGTTTAAACCGACCTCTAACGCAAGGAAGAGTGTACGTTGTCACGAGGAGACAGGCAGAGGACTCGCCCGATGTGGTCATAGGTACGGTTTTGCTAAATGACCACGCTCTTATGCTTTATTTGACCCTGGTGCTACTAATTCGTTTATAGCTTAACAATATGTTAAGTTGGTAGGATTGAGTCCTGAGTTGTTGGAGTCAGTGGTTAGTATATCTATAGCGTTAAAGGATAAGGTGTTAGCTGCAGTAGATTGTCTTGGTTGCAAGTTAGTGATTGGTGAGCAAGAAAGAAGATTTGATAGTCCTAGCCATGTATAATTTCGATGTGATAATTGGCATACTGGCTCACCAAGCAACGAGCTAAGATGCACTATTGTCGTAAAGCGATTCAGTTTAACCCGTTAGCGGGTGAAAGTTTCGAGTTTATTGGGAGTCGAGGAGGACCCTCGATTTCCTTAATCTCATCGCTAGAGGCAACCCATTTGTTAGATGGGGGTTGTCAAGATTACTTGGCAACTCTCGTGGATACGACAGTTGAGAAACTAAAGATTGAAGACATTGCAGTAGTTCAAGAGTTTCTAGACGTGTTCCCGAAAGAATTACCAGGTTTGCCACCAAAAAGGGAGATCGAGTTCGTGATTGAGTTAGCCCCTAGGACAGAGCCAATCTCTAAGGCTCCTTATCGGATGGCGTTGTTGGAGTTGAAGGAACTGAAGGTGCAGATGCAGGAGTTGTTGGATAAGGGATTCATAAGTGCTAGTGCATCACCTTGGGGAGCACCAATTCTGTTCGTGAAGAAGAAAGATGGTTTGTTGCGTCTGTGCATCGACTATCGTCAACTCAATCAAGTGACGATCAAGAACAAGTACTCGCTACCGAGGATCGATGACTTGTTTGACCAGTTGCAAGGAGCGTCGATATTTTCTAAGATCGACTTGAGAACAAGATATCATTAGCTGAGGATTAGAAATGAAGACAATACCGAAGACGACATTTCATAATCGATATGGTCATTATGAGTTCACTGTAATGCTGTTTAGTTTGACGAACGCCCCAGCTGCTTTCATGGATCTGATGAACCGAGTATTCAATGAGTATTTGGATCAGTTTGTTATCATTTTCATCGACGATATCCTGGTATACTTGAGAAGTCCTGAAGAGCACGAAAGACACTGGAGGATAGTGCTCCAGACTCTACGGAATCATGAACTGTATGCTAAGTTCAGCAAGTGCGAGTTTTGGTTAACTCGTGTCGCTTTCCTAGGTCACATGATCTCAGGTGAAGGAATCTCCGTGGGCCCGACTAAAATTGAAGCAGTTATCAATTGACCATGACCAACGACAGTGATAGAGATCAGAAGCTTTTTGGGATTGGCAGGTTACTACATAAGGTTCGTGGAAGGGTTTTCAGCTTTAGCCTCGCCGTTGACTCGACTACTGAAGAAGGAAGAGAAATTCGTGTGGACAGATAAGTGTGAGTGTAGCTTCCACTAACTTAAGCAGAAGCTGACTACCGCACTAGTGATAACAATCCTGTCTGGTCTTAGAGGGTACGAGATCTACAGTGATGCGTTGTTTAGAGGACTGGGTTGCATGTTAATGCAACATGGTAGAGTCGTTGCATACGCATCGAGACCTCATGAACTGAATTATCCGACGCATGACTTGGAACTCACAACGATTATCTTCGCTCTAAAGATTTTGAGACATTATTTGTGTTGAGAAAGATTCCAGATCTTCACAGACTATTAAAGTCTCAAGTACCTATTCTCTCAGAAGGAGTTGAATATGAGATAGCGTCGCTGAGATGGAACTCCTGAAGGACTATGATTGTGATATTTTGTATCACCCTGGAAAGGCTAATAAGGTCGCAGATGCGCTAAGTCGGAAATCTTCAGTTGCGCAGATGGTGATCAAGGAGTGGATCTTACTCGAAAGAGCTCGAGATTCGGTTTTCAAATTTGAGGTAGGCCACCTTTCAAATCTTATGGCCACCCTTAGAATTGAATCGGAAGTGCAGATACGGATCAAGATGCTTCAATTGACAGACCCAAAGATCTTGAAGATCCTGCAAGAAGATGCAGATAAGAGAAAGCCTGATTTTCAGATTTCTGATGACGGAACAGTAAAGTTCCGAGGACGATTGTTTGTACCTGACGATGCTGAGCTTAAGGAAGAGATCTTGTCAGAAGCTCATCGTAGTAGTTACAACATTCATCCAGGCAGTACGAAGATGTATCAGAATCTGCGTCAACACTTTTAGTGGACCGGTATGAAGGTGGATATCGCTAAGCATGTTGCTAAGTGCTTGACGTGTCAGCAAGTGAAAGCATAACACTGTAAGCCTGAAGGACTTCTGCAACCTCTTGAGATTCCCGAGTGGAAGTGAGAACACATCACGATGGACTTTGTGATGGGCTTACCAAGGAGTCAAAGGGGTAATGATTCCATTTGGGTTGTGGTCGATAGACTAACGAAATCGGCTCACTTCATTGTCGTACGAAAAGACTATGCCTTGGATAGGTATGCAAAATTGTACGTGCGTAAGATCATTTGACTGCATGGAGTGCCAGTTAGAAAAGCTTGCAGACTGCCTTGGGAACAAAGCTGCAGTTCAGTACAGCTTACTATCCGCAAACAGATGGCCAGTCTGAGAGGACAATTCAAACTCTCGAGGACATGTTGAGAGCTTGTGTACTAGACTTCAAGGGAAGCTGGGAAGAACAGCTTCATCTTATCGAGTTTGCCTATAGCAACAGCTACCAGCAGAGTATTCAGATGGCGCATTTTGAAACATTGTATCGCAGAACGTGTAGAACTCCAGTGTGTTGGGATGAAGTCGGAGAGCGAAAGATCAGAGGCCCAAAGTTAGTCCAACAATCAGTGGATGCAATTGTAGTTATTAGAGACAAATTAAAGACCGCTCAGAGTCGCCAACAGAGCTATGCTAATAAGTGTCGAAGACCTTTGGAATTCCAAATTGGTAAGCACGTCTTTCTGAAAGTGTCATCGATGAGGGGTACTTCGCACTTCGGCAAAAAGGGAAAGCTGAGTCCGAGGTACATCAGTTCCTTCGAGATCTTGGAAAGAATAGGGACTCTGGCGTATTGTCTTGCGTTGCTGCTGAGGTTGGCGCAAGTGCATGACGTCTTCCACGTGTCGATGTTAAGGAAGTATGAGCCTGACCCAACCCACGTGCTGAATTTTGAAGAATTAGACATGGACGACAGAGTGTCGTATGTGGAAAGACTGGTTTAGATTGTGGATCGCAAGGAGTGGATTCTGCGCACCAAGACGATCCCGTTAGTTAAAGTGGTCTGGCAACACTATGGGACAGAAGGAGCAACCTGGGAAAGTGAAGACTCAATGAGACGACAGTACCCCCACTTTTTTATTTAAAGATTTGTAATGATTTAAATTTCGAGGACGAAATTTTTATAAGAGGGGAAGAGTTGTAACAGCCTGATTTTCGAGTCTGTTTTCGATTAAATGAGTTGGGCTTTTTATCAACGCACCTATAGTCTTTTTCTCTAAGCTGATCACTCACAAGATAACTAAGCTATCGGGTGAAGCCGTTAAGGGATTTTAACGCAACGGCCTTGAGAATTCAACCAGAAATCGACTGCTTGACTGTGCTAATCTACAAGGGTCAATACGGCACCGTCAAAATCGATCAAAGACCGGAGATAGGCCGATTCGACAGAGGCGTGTGATTAGAGTGTGGGTGATTCCACCTGATTGCAAAATTTCTGTCAAACAGCACCAGACCGATTTTTCTATCATTTCTGTACCCTGTGTCTGTATTTGAAATCTCGAGATTTTCATGACAACCAAGAGTCGCCTATGTGTTGAAGATGCATTATGTGACTCGAAAATAATCGACCATGGGTCAAATGCGCTAAAAATTCCTAAAAGCTACCCGGTAGGTTAAGTCACGCTAAAATCGCGCCCGGTTGAAATTAATTGCGAAATTGAACCTAATTTCAGAAATTGAAAGTTTTGTCATGTCACGATTTATTTTAGGAACGTTGACTCATCTTCCAAAGATTTTTTTGCGAACCTGAATTTTTGGCAAAAATTCAAATTTTGGTGAAATGGACCGAGAAAATTGAAGGGTTGTTTTCATGTGAACTTTTGGCTGTCAAGTTGGTTCAATTGGCGATGAAAATGTGGAATTGAGTGTGGGCACTTACTTTGGCATTTTGGCACTTGAATTTGATTAATTTAGAGGAGAATTGAAGTGAAATTGGAAGGGGAATGTACAAAATTCGTAGGCCAAGGGGGTGTGCACCATTTCAGCACCTTGGGAGGCTTATTGGAGAAGTTTTGGTGTGGAAATTGGCTGAGGATGAGGCAGCAACAAGTGGGGGCCTTGTGATGAGTGATTGGGATATTTTCCTTGGACTTTTAAGGCATTGGTGGTCCCCCTTTTCAAGCTACAGCTCTCTTCTTCTTCTTCATTGCCTTTGCTTTCTCCATTGTTGTTGTTTTGAAGCTAGAATACTAGAGAAAGCTAGCCAAGAGCCAACAGCAGCCCGTTGACCCTCCTTACTGCCCGTCCAAGCACCGCCGCACCCCCCCAAGCAGTCGCCAGTCACTGCCATCACGCACCAGCCGCACACTCGCGAGTGACCGTCCACGCACCCCTATCTGCTCGAGCTGCTGCCCGAGCTTGCCTGGCCGTCGTCTAGCTTTGCCTGAGCCATCTCCGCCGTCGTCCAAGCCAGCCGTCGCCACCTGCCAACCCAGCTCCGCGCACAAGCCATCTTAGCCCCTTCGGCCAAGCCTTTCTAGCCCTCAACAAAAGCCGACTCTCAACTAAGGGCTGAGAGCTTTGTGGCCCATTTCCGGCCTCTTCCAGTCCCCGTTTGGTGTCGCCACTGGCTTGTGTTCCGCTTGCCTCCACGTCGCCGTTGCCGTAAACTCACCGGCAATGAGTTTACTTGCTAAACCTTGCTTACGAGGTTAATGATGCTTATGGGGTGTCGCGACCAAATTTTCGGTGAACCACCTAGGATTTGGCTAATGGATTGCTAAGCCTAGACTTAGCTCGAGCTCTCCCAAGCCCATACCAACTCGCAACTTAAATTCAAATATCTAGCATGCAAAAGGGAGTCGCCACTAATCAATTTGTGGTTGGTCGATTAGACACCTAAGTAAAATAATGGGAGAATCATTTTACTCCTACGAACCAAAAACTTTGGGTACGGGGACTTGGTTACACTAGTCTATCCTAGTGCCCTTTCGGTACATTTCTCTTTTTTATTTTGAAAAAATGTTTTGCATGCAGCTTGAATTAATTTTAATTCACCTTCCTAACATGTAAGGTGATCATGCGAGTGCGCAAACCACCAATTTAACACTCAAGAAAACGAATAAAATAATGCAGAACTTACCTCAAAGCAACGAAAGCATCTGCAATGTTAGATCAGAATTCACATTAGCAATCCTAGATATGATTTCTAATTAACAAGCAATCACTCAATTTTTGCTTTTACTTTTTAACGAGAACATAGTCTATATGCAATGCAATGCTTCTAATCTAATATGAAATGATATGGTATGGCAAAATGTCCTAAATTATATGAATGAGTAAAAAAACTAATGATTTTTTAATGAACATCCAATAATTAAATTTGCAATCTAAATTAACCAAAATAACCTAATTCTAATAACGTGCAATTTCTAATTAAATGAACCTAACAATAATCACTAAATGACATGCATTTCATGAACCTAATTCTATATGACGTGCACATGATGATTTTTTATTTTTTTGTTTAACGAAAATTTGTAATAAAATCACTAAAAATGAAAATCAAACTAAAGTGAAATGCTATATATTCTAAATGCTTTCTAAACATGCATTTTTAAAAAAAAAAACCTATCATGCAATTCATCTAAAGATCTATCTAGACCTAAAATTAAACACGCAATTCTATCTAATATGCAATGACGTGCAAAGAATGCCCTAATTCTAATTTTTTTTTCATTTTTTATGAAATTCGAAATTAACATTAAACATGCAATTCAGATAATAATAAAAAAAAAACTAACATCCTAAATGAATGCACTTTTTTTCTTTTTCTTTTTCATGATTCAAAATAAAATCTCTATCTTAAACATGCAAGATAATTAAAAAAAACAAACCTAATCCTAATTCAAATTTTTTTTGGATTTTTTCCTTTTACGAAAATAAAACTGACTCAAACACCACGACATCAAATCAAACAAGATAAGATTGATATCCGAAAATTGGCAAACCATATCTCGCGCATGAGATCGGGCTGTCCAATTTTAAAATTAAACTGCGAATCGAATCTCGGGCATGAGATCGGATTGTTGATTTTTGCAAGAGATTGTGAGTCGGATTTTGGGCGCGAAAATCGAACTGCCAATCCCAAATTTCAGGGGCACTTTCATGTTGGAATCTCAACCATTCATTCAGGAATAATTCTAAAAAGAACAAAGTAAATAAATGAAAATAACATAAAATAATAAATAATAAATAAAACAAAGTAAATAAATAAATAAATAGAAAACTACCTAATTTGAATTTTTGGCTTTCTAATTTGGCTTAGCCGATGAACCACGATCGACGGATGGTGAATTGGTGGTGCTCACGGTGAGGTGGCTCGATGGTGCTCAACTGGTTGAAGAATATGCAGCCACGAATTGAAGATGATCAACAATTAAACTAAACTCGCAGCAATGGGATTGCGGTTAGTTGGTCAAATAAATCTACAAGGTGACAAAATTGGACACCACAAACCGTTGACTTCATTGACTTGATTGAACAGTGCGGCCGTGACTAATATTGTGGCTGTGGAGGAGCTCTGGTGCGTTTTCAAATCCAAGTGAGGGCATTCGACTCGTCAAAGGCTCTGCTGGAGATCACCCAGAATTGCTGCAAGGAGTGTGTTGCGGACAATAATCGAGCATTATGAGCTAAGGAAAACGTAATGATAGTGGGCAGCGGATTGGAAAGCAGATCAGCTGGCTCGGTGAAGCTTGGCGACAACAAGGATGTTGGGGTCAGCTTGTTGCGTTGCAGGCATCACGATGACAGTCGAAACGATGCAGGCAGATGGCGTCGTCTACGATTGAATAGCAAGCTTGAAGGAGGAAGAGGTCGGCATGAGCAGCTGCGGGTGGAGGGCGTCAATTTGTGGGCGTCAAGCTGATCGCGGTCAAAGACACCTCTCTTTTCTGACCAAGAGACCAAGAGGAAGAACCGCACCTTTTCCTTTCTTACGTTCTTTTGATGGATATCATCAAACAAGGCAGCACCGACGCAATGGTAAGTGTCACGATTGACGGACGGCAAGGGGATCAATGGATTGTGGGGAGGCTCTGCCAACCTTCTCTCTCATGTGTCTATCCCTGGGTGTGTTTTTATCAATGGCCGTGTATCCTATTGAGTGCCCCCAAAAACCCTATGCGTTTTACTTTTTATAGGCCATCGATTAGGGTTTTTAATTTTTCAAAATCAATATCCACGAAGATCTTTTTTTTTCAAACGCAATATTCACTTTTCCGAACGCAATATTTGTTTCATATCTGCCCTATCCAAAAAAGTTCATATCTCGGAAAAATTTTAAAATTTTATTTTCCTGCGAGATAATTTTCAATTATTAAAAAACATGGGCTTGGGCCAACCTGCTCGCTTCGTGGGCCTAGTCCATCTAATTTGAACCCATCCGCCACCGGTCCAACAAAATGCAGACAATGCAAATAAAAAATAAATGCACCTAAATCTATATGCTATGCAAAAAATTTTTAGAAAAAAAATTAAACCCTAATAAATGACTAAACAAGTTGCCAAAATTTAGTTGTCAACATGGGGTAATTAGATTAGCTTAAGTATGGTTTAGGTGGTTAGTTTAGATTAATCAGTGATTTAGTTGCTTAATTAGGCCAATTAGGTGGTTAGATTAGATTAGTTAATGGTTAATTAGCTTGTAGTATTTAATTAGTATGGTACATTATTTTTCTAGGTGCAATTAGGTGGTTAAATTAGTGTTTTAGGCCTAAGTATGTATTTATTGATTTAATTTGCATTTATTTAATTAATTTTGTAATTAATTTAATTATTTAATATTTTCCGAAAATAATATCGAGATAGCCTGTAACCGGAATTTTGTGTTGATTGCAGTGATGTGCTTAGTTTATGCAATTGATCGTTAAATTGTGCAATTGAGTGGTGATTGTAAATTTTGAGTATTTATTTCAAAATTGTGAAATTTTGGTATTTAATTAGAAAATACTAGGTGTCGGTTTTTAAGACTGAAAATATTTTTAAATACTATATCAAATAGTGGGATTTCAAAGGGAATGATATCAAATTTTTTGGTTCGAGCTAACTGTGTACCCACACACGATGATTTTACCGTGTGTTTTTAATATAAAGAAAATGGGCCAAGTATATTATTTTAATTGGGATATTTGATTGCAAAGCACGATGTCTTGGCTGGGATTTGATGTGTGCATGAATGATAGCCTTTGGGGCCGGACGATGCTCCTTCGGGAATGCCCCAAGTCAACGGATGCCAATTGTAGTAGAGGCTAGACCGATGCTCCATTGTGGAATGTCGTCTAGATGTAGATGTTGCTGTGCTCAATGGTGCAAGACGACGCCTGGCTACATCGGAAGACCACTAACTGTTGAGTCGGCTGTGGCTGTTGGGTCGTAATCAATTGGGACGCATGGATGATTGAAATTAACTCGCCTGATTATGAAACAAAATTGTGTGGCA
The DNA here is from genome assembly GCA_007663325.1 of Eucalyptus pauciflora. NCBI lineage: Eukaryota > Viridiplantae > Streptophyta > Magnoliopsida > Myrtales > Myrtaceae > Eucalyptus > Eucalyptus pauciflora. The sequence goes on along the minus strand of VMYD01000024.1, from coordinate 3,580,520 downwards.
CAGAATGAGACGTGTTATAACGATTTGGCTTTATAATCGGGACCCCTATAATTGTTTTTGATATAAGTTGAGGCGTCCCAATTGATGAGTGCTTTTAATGCAATTGTACTAACGTGTTGGAAGGAACTGAGGCAAGGTGAGTCTTGTGTGATGTGTGGTTAGACTACCTCTAGGTGTATTTCCTTCTTAATCAGGGTTTAGGGAGTAGATTTGTTGAGACGTTGTCTCACCCTGTTGTGGGTTTAACTTTCAAGTCCATAGATGGCGGTTCCTTCAGTACATTTTGGACAGCCGGGGGGTCATACAAAGCAAAGTATAGACGTCCTGGTCCCCAGGAGTCCCTGGCTCCATGAGCTCATTGTTACCACAATCTTGGTCAATGAGGGCTGACCTTAGTTGGTACTCATTGGTTCAGGGCGTGGTTTCTTCATGGGCCTAATGGGGTCCGGAAAGGTCCCCTAGAGGGTTTTGATATTCCCGCCGTTGCGGTCAACACAGTTGCGGGCGAGGGGGTAGCTGACCCACCTGACGGTGCCGTGGTAGACCCGTAGTCCCCGGAGGCCTCGGTTGAGAAGTCTTGTGCCTAGATGGCTTAGTGACTCTTCTTTTTGGAATTAGGCCTTTGTTTATGGACTAGTACTGTATATAAACTAGCTTGTTTATGAAAGTATGTTTTGTGAAATTTGTTGTCCTGCTTTTCTATTTCATGTTTGTGTTGTCTGGGGATTGTTTATTATATGCTTCCGCATGTACATAATCGATTGGGTCGGCGACACGTCCTGGGAATGTCGCAATTTTATCAACCACCGAGGAATGTACGCGTGCTCGAGGTTCGGGGGGTGACATTATGCCCACACTTATTGAAACACGGAAAACAATTGGCACCAACTGATACAAAGATAATGACTCGATTATGAGATTACAACAAAGAAAGTGGAGAAAATAGACTGAGAATTATACGAGCATAGGCAATGACATGCATCGCAACGGCTATTTCCATGGTTCAACAACCAAACCCAATGAAGAAACAGCAGCGAGCAACTAGTTAGGATCGACATGCTGGGGTTCAGAGATGCGCACATACCCTGCCAATTAGTTTCTTGATTAGAGAAGAAAACTTTGGGCTACAATCGAGTTGAGTGCGACCAGAAGTAAACTGAGGAATTTAGGTTCTCACGTAGACGACTCTGGGTACAACGGAGGACGGAGGAAGAGCCGCTCGTTCTGGCCTGAGTCTCCTCCGCTTCTGATGCGCAAGATTGAGAGAAAGGATATGGAAACGGGAATGTAAGTGATTGTGCACCTCCGCCGATTCTCTCACTCCCTTCCACCTTTGTTCCTCATCCCACGTCCTTTCCACGTTCTTCTCGTCCTTTTTGCACGTTCTGCTGAGCCGCCAAATCCATTTCCTTTCCTGTCTCTTGGCACTTTCTCTTTCGCTCCTTCTTTACGATGCTAGATCAGCGTCCTCCTCCTCGTAGAACTACCAAAACTGCTGCTTGCGTCGCAGCACCATTGGAGTTCCCGTGAAGAACTAACGGGTGGACAAAGACCTCCAGACGAGGCATTTTGGTGTAAAAAACCAAGTGAGGACATCCTCATTTGTGAGGGCGTTGCTCCTTTTGCTTTCTGCCCGAGATCTCCAGCTCTCCCCTTCTAATTTCAGTCCAACTCTCATTCATTCTTTCCCCTTTTAATTGCACGATATATAATCATTTCCTTGTCAATTTCAGCACGCCCATCATCTCAAATGCCTTGACTACTGCTTTGCTTGAAATGGTCAAAGGTGGCAAGAAAATGAGTCACATTTATTTGGCATGATTGATTGACATTTTGGTCAAAGAGGAAATGGGCCTAGGCTTGGCGTGAATGTAGGCCTCTATCGGGTCGATTCAAAAGGAGTCCACAATCGGCCTCATGCTTCACTTGATGCAAATGCATTAGTCTAAACCTAAGTGTTCTAAATTTCTAAATACAATAAAGAATATGAAATGCATTATTATACGATGTCAATGTTTCTTTTTTAGAGATCAAATTATATCGTTATTAATGAATTCAATCCCTAATTTTCTTAAGAGATGTATGATTAATAGACGAGTAAAAGTCTAGGTGTCGAGACAAACATGTCCTGGACTACGGCCAAGGCAAAGTGCTTGTTCAAGAATCCAGATAGTAGATGTTTTGACAAAGCCAAAAAAAAATCGGATTCTGCTCCCGTCAAACAAACAGTCAAAATCAGACTTGAGCACGGCATTGAAGTCCTTAGCATTAGTACCCACAACAGCGACCTGCTTGCACGTGACCCTGTGATTGAGTGAAGCTGAGACAAAGCGCTTGATCGGCTCCATGTAGGCTATCGTGCGCTGCTTGAAGTACACGTACTTATCTGGATTCTTGGACTTCTTCCCCTTTTGGTCAGTGTATGGCCACTGTTGTCACCATCCAATTAGTCCAAATCCAAAGAAACTATTTATGCTAAATGAGGCTGCCCAAAAGCCAACACTCATACAAAATCTCCATACAATTTGATAAAGGATAAAGCGCACCTCCACATTCAATTGATCATTTGCTAAACGAGTATGTTGTGCTAGTACCATTATCAAGGAAATGAAGCACCTGCCTATTGTGAATACAACGTGTCGGCACAAAGAAGCCATGTATCAACACCACTAACTACAAAATTATAAGTGCACAGGTTGCGAAACGCTTGCTTCAACATCTTACGACAGAAGACACTTCCTAGCAAGTAAAAGCAGCCACTTTGATTGTAGTGAGCATGACACCTGAAAACAGAGACAAACATTGTCGGTAAGACATGTCTAAACAATGACCCTCCTCAAGATTAACCAAAAAAGTGGGCAAGCACGCAGCCCCATATAACAAAACCCCAGTCTTTGAAGCTAGGTTATGCTAAGCAATTCATCAAACGTCTAGAATGCATTGGTGGATAAGTACCCCAAAGCCCCTACAATTCGAATTATGTTACGATCCTGTTAAAAACAATCAAACACTTTCGAAGAAATACCGACTTCATATGAGCCAATATACAACTCGAAGAAGAACGCAAGTTTCTTCCTTTTGACACTAGGTTTGGGGCAAACATGACCATAGATTACCTTGACTTACTGAATTCAATGTGGATTATTTGATGTTGATAAGGATTGGATTGTTGTATTAAGGTCCCCCTCCCAATGTTCTTTAAAATCCTTGTCGAAGAGTACTTTATATAATTTTGGTGTACTCAAGGCACCGTTGCAGAATATATTCATCTTGGGGCACTGCTTCACAATAATCCACTCCAATGATGGGAACCTAAAGGCACAATTCACAGGGGAGAAGCTCTCAAGGCTTGGTAAACCATCAAGTTTTAGATATCCCAGCTTGGGGAAAGAGATCTCCTCTACTCCATTTCCATCATCTGTTACCACGTCTTCCATTTTACCACAATCACTTAAGGTTAGCCAAGTAAGGTGGACCAGACTTGTCACTGCTGAGCAAGACCCCATATGAACTAAACCAGCGCAACCCTTCACTTCTAATTGCGTCAATCTCTGGAACGCAGTTAGGGATGGGAATACGATTGATAAACTTGAGCACTCCGAAACAAGCAGAGTGTCAATCTGTTTAAGGATTTCAGCCATCAAAGAGCCATCTTTCCACACTCGCTTTAGTTTACACAGCTTATTCAGCTCAAGTCGCTTTAGATTTCCGAGTGCCTTGAGAGGTGTTTCCATGTCAGTTAATTCTCTGTTGCGAGTTGTTCCCCCATGTCCAAACGCATCTTCAGGAAATATCTCCTCGAAGGAACTACAAGACACAACAAGATTCTCTAGAATGGGGAATCTGTGGAGAAGGAAGTCGGAGGGGAAAACGATATTCTCATCATGGTAGCATCCCAAATCCAGCTCTCTGAGATTCTCAAAGATGTAATGTTGCTGCATCATCATCATAACATCCTCCCTCGTCAATGTGAATCCCTTCAAGTTTGGTATGACCTGTGGGAATCCCTTTTAATTAGGCTATCATAAGTAAAAATGGGGCACGGCCATGGCGCCATGACTAAAATGTCCTTTTATTTTAGGGAAAAGAGGGGAAGGAACCCAAGAACCAATACAAGGGAATGCTTGTTTGTTAGTGGTTCGCCCAATGCAATCAAAATATGTTCGTGAATTTGGGTAGAGAGAGTTATTTGTCAATCATACTCGAGCCATTTCAATTGTCAACTAATTTAATCCAAAAGTTAAAAATATGTGAATTTCAACGAGTTCATAGCAAAAACTTAAAACAAAACTTATTTGTTTTACGAATGCATGTTACTTATATAGTAGTAGATGTGTTTCAATAGTAAGATTTGTTGCACTTTGTTTTCTAAACTGCAGCCTATGCCTCTGGTAAGATCGCATTCAAACTGAACTAATCATTGGCAAAAGCGAAAAAAAAAATTGAATGATGGGAAATGGACGAAAAAGCGACAAAGCAAGACAGAGATTATATACCCAAAATTTGACGGAAAAAGAGTGAATAATTAACACAAGTTTATCGTTCTTACAATAGCAAAATGAAATGTCAAATTAGCTAAGATACAAACCAAAAGTACATAACCCCAAAAAACAGACTTTTTAAGCGTTGTTAACAACAAAACCAAATTCCATGTTAGTATATCACTAATTCACCACTCAATTTCAGGTTGTAATTTCGAATAAAAGTTTTTATCTTCAAAAAAGTTGGTAAGTTATCGAAATAAACATTGGCAGATTATTGAAGTAGTTGGTGATCTTGAAAGTTTAAAGATATATTAGAACATTTGGAGATCTACAAAATAAAAGTTGGTTAATAACTAAAATCAGTTCGTATCTTCCTTTGATGAATTTTGGTACATCAATCAAATTAAAGTTTGTAAAATCAAATTAAAATATGTTAAAGGCGTTGTTTATTCATAGGAATAAACATTAGTTAATTATTAAGGTAGTTCGTGATTTTATAATATATAAAGAAATACTTTTAAAAACTCAACAAAAAAAATGACAAAGTAGGTCATTTTGAATAAAAGTTCAGTAAATTCAAATACGTTGATGATCCACGAAAAGAAATGTTGGTAGATTATTAACAAAGTAGGTCATTTTGAAGGTAGAAAAAAGTGTTTGTGCTTTTCAAATCCTAACAAGATAAAACGTTTGTAAGTAACGAAAGTTAGTGAGTATATCAATGTGACGAAATTGGTAAATCAGTCACATTAAGGATTGTAATTTTAATTAAAATTTTGTGCATTAAAAGAGTTGGCAATCACAAAGACAAATGTAGACAGATTATAAAAAGGTGGTAAGTAAGTAAATTTAGTTGATACCTTGATGTAATGAATGTTGGTAAATCAATTAAATTAGGGCTGGTAATTCCAAATAATAACTAATAACTTTGAAGGCGTTGGTATGCTACAAAAACTAATGTTTGTAGAACATCGAAAGAGTTTGGAAATTCTTAAAGTATAAATAAATGTTAGTACTTGTCACAATCTGTAGATAAGTTACTAGCACGTGAAAGCAAGTTACTAGCAGTAGTTGATAGTTACCAACCATGTCCACCATGTACAAGCATGGAATGGAACTCTATTTCGTGCTTAGTGCTACAGAAAGCTAGCAATATGCCAAATAAACATAAAACTAACTATTTTTTTAAAAAAAAATTGATGGATGCGGAAGGTCAACTTAAATTAAATAGGTAAATCCCAGCCATTAGACATGCAACGACCAATGACAAGATAAAGGTAAAGACCTAGAATTACGAATTGCACCTTTGCGGAAGAAAAAAGTCCTCGGTGGTCGCTGGTAGTAGTGACAAGGCAGCTTTGGATTTCACAAGCGAACGAAAATGACATCATTTTGGTGCAATGTTTCACTCGCAATTCCTTCAAGAGTGGCCATGTTAAACTATCATCATTCCTGTAGAAGCTCCTCAGATGCGACAATCCAAGTAACCTCAAGTCAGTCAACAGCGGAAAGGGATGACTTGCACTCATGTCCACCCCGTCTTCCTCCGCTATGATATCCTCCACCCCACAAGAACTTACCAAAAGTTGTTTCAGCTGTGTCATGCTCTTTGCCACCGAGCTTGGAAATAAACTTTGAAGATTCTCACACTCGATAGCCTCGAAGCATTGCAAGCATTCAAATTTAAGAGTGCCACCAGGATGTCCACTCCATATGTGCTTCATTTTTGGGAGTCGTTCCAAAATTAATTTTCTCAAATGAAAATTGCTTGTGGTGTGAGCTCTTTTCATATTTATCTCTTCAACTTGAAATACCACTTCTAAGGAGCCACAGCCGGTCACAGTTAATTCCTTTAGGTTACGGAATCTTGCGACGATGATATCCGATGAAAATATGGAAGCAAGTTTCCCACAACGGTCCACCGTTAGCCTCTCGAGTTTGCTGAAGGCATCTAAAGCAAGCTCATCAACCCATATCTTCTCCACATTAGAAATCTGCGAGATCGTCATTGACTCAATAGCAGGAAACCCAACCTGTCATTTTTTCATTACGATTCATTAGAGCCGATTGTATATCCCACTCAAAAGAGAGAGAACTCTAATGTCAAGAACAAGGAAAATCACAAGATAAACATTTTGAAAGATTAAAAAGAGAAAGAAGACTATATGCTCGTTATTTTATCCTAAGCACATTCTGAAGCAATAGGCCATTCCTATGGTGCTTTTTTTAGTTGGTACACTAGCATTTTTGATCTGATATGATCCTGAAGATACTTGGCGGTCATGCCTATCCAAATTTCAGCCGCCATGCTTGGTGATCTGGAGCCACTCTATGTTTGATATTTTCTCTTTGACTATCATCTCTATATTTATCAAATTAGGAACATGGAAATATAAGAAGAGTAGGTTATCAAGATTATTAGGTTGATTGGTACTATGAATAGGATTGGTATGATTATCGGGTTATGCTAAGGGTTTTGGCAGTCAAGATTATTATTACCCTTGCCTTAATAATGAATATCTCAAACCCTCAATATCCTGGGAGAGGTTATCCTTATTTGTTGAGATCCGAGAAAAGATTCCAAAAAACTTGGTAGGAATTTGATAGATGCAGTCACAAACTGTACGGAACACAAGAAAACGGTTCAAAATCAATTTTCTAACGTGCAAATGGAAATATACATCCAATATCTCTTGAACCAATGAAGATAAAGGTAGAGAGGTAGGATTAAGGATTGTACCTTCTCTACGGAAAAGAGTGCAGATAAGGGCGGCCATGTTGAAGTATGGCTATTCTTGTAGAAGTGCCTCAGTTCGGGCATATTTGCTAATGTCAGTTCGTTCAATTGCGGAAAGAAGAGACCTTCACTCGTCCCTGCTCCTCCGTCTTCCTCCAATATGATATCCTCCACCCCACAAGAGCTTATCAAAAGTTGTTTCAGCTGTGTCATGCTCTTTGCCACCGAACTTGGAAATAAACTTTGAAGATTCTCACACTCGATAGCCTCGAAGCATTGCAAGCATTCAAATTTAAGAGTGCCACCAGGATGTCCACTCCATATGTGCTTCATTTTTGGGAGTCGTTCCAAAATTAATTTTCTCAAATGAAAATTGCTTGTGGTGTGAGCTCTGCTTATATTTATCTTTTCAACTTGAAATACCACTTCTAAGGAGCCACAGCCGGTCACAGTTAGTTCCTTTAGGTTACGGAAGCTTGCGATGGTTATATCCGATGAAAATATGGAAGCAAGTTTCCCACAACGGTCCACCGTTAGCGTCTCGAGTTTGCTCAAGGCATTTGAAGCAAGTTCATCAATTCCAAGAAACCAAACCTGTTATTTTTCATTATGATTCATTAGAGCCGATTCTCTGTCCCCCTCAATAAAGATAACTTTAATTTCAAGAGCAGGAAAAATCACAAGATAAACATTTTTGAAAGAAAGGAAAAAAATAAGAGTAGATGCTCATTAGTTTCTTCTAAGCACATTCTAAAGCAAAAGGCCAATCATATGGTACTTATTTTAGTTGGCACACTAGCATTTCTAATCTGATATGATCCTGAAGATACTTGGCAGTCATGCTTATTGAAACTTCTGCCCACATGCTAGCTGATTTGGAACCACTCTACGTTTCGTATTTTCTGTTTGACTATCGTTTCAATATTTATTAGAACGGGAATATCAAAATATAAGAATAGTAGGTTATCAAGATTATTAGGTTGATTGTTATGACGATTAGAACTATTATGACTATCGCGTTATGCTAGGAGTTTTGGCAGTTGGGATTGTTATTACACCTGCCGTGATTACTAATATCTTAATCCCTTGATATTCCTGAAGAGATTACCATTATTTTTTGGAATTTGAGAAAAAATTTCAGCAAATTTGGTAATAATACGTTAAATTCAGTAAAAAACTATAAGAAAAACAGGAAAGTCGTCCAAAATCAATTTTGTAATATGCAAATGGAGAAAAACTCCCAATATCTTGACCTACAGAAGATAAAGGTAGAGAGTTGGGATTAAGGATTCTACCTTTTCTAATGAAAAGAGTGCAGGTAAGAGTGACCTCGTTGAAATATGACTATTCTTGTAAAAGCTCCTCAGTTTAGACAACTCTACTAATGTCAGCTTGATCAATTGTGGAAAGAAGAGACCACCTTCTTCAATCGTCCCTACTCCTCCATCTTCTTCCGCAATGATTTCCTCCACCCCACAAGAACTTACCAAAAGTTGTTCAAGCTGTGTCATACTCTTTGCCACTGAACTTGGAAATAAACTTTGAAGACTCTTACAATCGATGGCCTTAAAGCATTGCAAGTTATCAAATTTATGAGCCCCACCAGGATGTCCACTCCACACATGCTTCATTTTTGGGAGTCGTTGCAAATTTAGTTCCATTAAATGAAAAGTGCTTGTGGTGTGATCTCTACTCATATTTATCTCTTCGACGTGAAATATCACTTCTAAGGAAATACAGTCGGTCACAATCAATTTCTTCAGGTTTTGGAATCTTGCGAGGATAGTATTCGAAGAAAATATGGATGCAAGTTTCTTACACTGCTCCACCCTTAGCGTCCCAAGTTTGCTAAACGAATTTGAAGCATGCTCATCAACCCATATCTTCTCTACATTATGCATCCGCGAGATCTCCATTGAATCAATACCAGGAAACCCAACCTGTTAATTTTCATTATGATTCATTAGGAGCTGATTCTCTATCGCACAAGACAAGGAAAATCACAAGATAAACATTTGTGAAAGAATAGAAAGAAAAGAGGACTGGATGCGGGTTATTTTTTACTGAGCACATACTAAACCAAATGCCAATCCTATGGTGCCTCATTTTATATGGTAGCTCTTCAAGAACAAGGATAAACCTATGTAGCTCTTCTAACTTTGGAAAATGCAAGCTGCAGATGTACAGAGATAACTGAAAAACACGTAAAGTTGCTTATGGCCAAAGCATTAAAAAAAAAGTTAAATAACAGATCCAATAAATTTGGATATTATACCTTCTCATCAAATAGAGGATGTAACCCATCACCACTACAACTCTCTGAACTGAAACAAATCAAATTCTCAAGGTCACCAAGCTTGAGTGTCCTTAAATTACGGAACTTGAATTTCTCTACAGTTTTCCCTTTTCCTTCTTCCATCGCAATTATGCCCCATAGTTTATTGCAATAGGAAACATCAAGCTTCTCAAGTTTATCAAGAGTTTTAGCCGTGGCATTGGAGAAGAGATATGGCAAACTATGACAACACTTCACGTTCACTTCCATCAGACTTGGAAATGCCAAGGACACTTTGCAGTCACTCTTTAATATGTCTCTTAGGCTTGGTAGATTCAACAACTTCATTTTTTCTAATGCAGAGAGGATGAACGACTTTTGCCTTTTCTCAGAGTTGAGACTTAATGGTTCAAATAATGCTTCCAATGAGGGACACCCGATTGCCTCAAGTTTATTTAGACTCTGCAACCTATCCATTAAATTTGATGGAAAAACATGTGACAAATTTTCACAAAATTCAACAGTGAGGGATGCAAGTTTGCAGAAGGACTGTCCGAGGAGTTGATTTTGCCATATCCTCTTTATTTGACACATGGAAGAAAGCTTCAATTCCTCCAAGCTTGGAAAAAGAACCTGCGTAAAAACATTGTTTATGTAGAATGGCAGAAATTTTGGGTACAGAATTTTATTATGCCGAAAGTCAAGGGCAACTTTGGGATTGACCAGCAGCGAGTTAGTTTTTCCACCTCGAAGTGCCAATATTTTGTTACAAAATAATGATCTAGTTTCTACTAAATTGCTTCATGTACTAGAACTAGAAGAATGATCAACAGAAAAATACTATAGATGCTTACCTTTTCATTGAAGAAGCTAGGCAAAGACAAGCCAGAGTTGGTATGACCAAATTCTTGTTGTAAACCTGCATCAGTTATTATCGACTGTTGCCTTCCCTCAAATGAAGAAAATGTCAACATTTTGGGGCACTCGGATATTGCTAGTCTTGTTAAGGATGGACAATGAATACCGTTCTTTCTATGAGAGAATGTCCTAAGATTTGGTAATTTCTCAAGAGACACGGAGGTTAACAGAGGCAACTCTAAAGTGTCAGTGATTGCAGCTTCCTCCGATTCTTCTTTTTGCACATCAATAATTTCCTCCAGTAGTTTACAACTCGCTATATTTATTTCTTTTATTTGCCCAAGTGCTTTAACCATGGAAGAAGAAAAGAGAAACCTCATATTCTCACAGTTTTGCACCTTAAATCTTCTTAGGTTTCGGAGACACAATGTTCTTCGTGGATTTTTGTCCCATATGTGTCCCAAATTTGGTAAGTCACTCAAGGTTACTTCTCTCAATTGCGATAGAGTCTCCACTTCCCCATTGTCCGGTAGTCCTTCCAGGTCAAATACTTCTTGTATTAATTGACAGCTTTCAATGGTTATGGCTTCCAAACTTTGTAGCTTTATTAGCTGCGAAGGATGAATAACCCCACACTATCTCATAATCGGACTTGTAACATAATAAAGGAAATAATCTTATGCAATAGATTAAAAAATAATGGAAGAAAAAAAAGGAGTACTGATTTTTGGATTTTACCTTATTCTTCTTTAAAATTTATCAATGTTACACTTATCATTTTGCTACTATTGTACTTGGACTCAATTGAATGATAATGATAATGATAATGATAATGATAATGATAATGATAATGATAATGATAATGATAATGATAATGATAATGATAATGATAATGATAAACCATTCATAGTCCCCGAAATATTGAGGTTATTAAATTTAGCCTCACATTTTGTGCTTTCTACCTAAATTTGCCAAATTCATGGCATAGGCTCAAATGAATTTTTAGTCGTTGATTATGATTTTATATAATACCTCAAACGTAAAAAATACACTTTTAATTGATTTGCAGGCGTAATCTGAGCTTGGCATTTTATCCAAAGTATTTAAAAAAAATATATCTCTTATTAAGATATTGAAAGTAAAAAGTTAATGTAAATTATGAGACATACTAAAGTAGTCAGAAGATTTTGTTGTCCCCATGCATAGCACTATAGGATCCATTATTTCCTAACATAGATGTAATGCGGAATATATGCCACATTGGCCGAAAGTAAATAAATAAATGATTCATCTCTGTAAGATCTATGGTTGGCCGTAAGAACCATGAACCGACCCCAACAGCACCTTATGGGTATCAGAGTCGATTTGATTAAAGGAATTAGTTTACAAGATGCGCTTCCTTATCAAAGAGCTAATTTTTATCGCAAATTTTATTTATGTAGCGAAGAAAATGAATTGATTTATTCAGCTAATGACTTTATTGGAAAATTATGCTTTTGCAGTTTGGCTCGCATGATACAAATAATTTTGAAAAATAATTTGAAGAAGGGTTTCACTGTTTTGTTTTGTTTTGTGTTTTTTTTTTTTTTTTGCTGACAGAATAGTTAAAGCAATTGTTAATCAAAGCAATAGCGCACAAATGAATGTTATGTGTGTTTCCAAAAAAATACTTTAAAGCAATAATTTCTGACAAAAAAAGAAATTTAAACATGTGCAGGGCACATAAATTCTACGAGTAATCTTAGAAAAATGGTTAGACTAAAAATTTGTCGTAGATTTGAACACCACAAAAGGTCCATAGCTTACATGGATTAGAACAAAAAAGTTAAGTATCCCACTACCATCTCATTAATGTACTTTAGCCTATCGGATATTATCTTTGATTTTTCATGTGTAGTCACATAACAGTTCACTCATTTAACAATATTAAAAAGATTTTATATAATGGAACTTTGAGTAGAACCACGATGTCACAAAGGTCCATCCACATAACGCAACTCTTTACAGTCATTGGGAAAAAAAAAAGCAAGTTAATTGTCTCAACTACTCTAACGCTAATGTACTTACAATTAGAATTGCAAATTATAATTGATTGATTTGGATGTTATTTGGCACATAGTCACTGTAGTAAAATTCACCTATTGATTTTTTTTTTACTTCTTTCATTCACTGTAATTAAGCGGATATAATAGAATTCTACATATTTCTACTCATTATTAGATAAAGGTCATAAAAATTCTATAAGTCGTGTATACTTCAACTTATTAATATATCCATAATTGTTTGTGTATACATGGTCGATTTTACCATTAAGCAATGATAAACTTCTAGATTATTTAAAAAATCTATACGTCATATGATGCTTCTTTAACTATGTTGATAACATAACTCAGATAAAGTGAGATGTAATTAACTAATGTAATCGCATAGTAATTCCATTTTGAAAACTTAAATCATTGTCTGTCTTAACTATTCTGGGGAACAAAATCTCAAAAACATATTATTTATCCAATTTTTCTACATCCTATGATACTCTCACATATAAAATTCATGCACAAAATCTCAAAAACAAATGATACCTGTTGCCCATCAAAGAAATCGATTGAATGGTCCACGGTTTTGCAAAAACTCGTCATCACTGGCAAGTTTCGTAATGACAGCCTACGCAGATTGCATGATTTCATTTTGGGGTCATCATCTATTCCATCTTTGTCTTCATTTTCCTTGGCATATGCAACAATTTGCTTCATCAAATGACACTTGCTTATTTCAATCTCTTCGAGTTGCGGCAATATTCTCGTCATGGACAAAGAAAACAAATGTTTGATTTTACCACACATCTCCACTTTCAAAATCTTTAACTTGCTAAAGGATTCTTGGGCAAGACAACCATGACAAATTTTCTCCAAGTTGCTTAGATTCTTGAGAAACAAAGATTCCAATCTCGTAAATGCAGTACACTGGACATTCTCTGTGGAGTGAACATACTGAAATGAGAGGCTATTTTGTACGTGAAGATGCTTCAATTCTTGAAATCCTTCGTCGCACAAATCATGAATGATATCATTGCCATCTTGCAATCCATCCAAGTGGAGATCTTGCGTTCTTTGCAAACATTTCTGCACCCACTCTTCAAGAAGAAGATTGCTCGAATTGAGCTTGAGTTTTAAAGTTCTGGATTCTTTGTATATATCCAGCCACTTCCAAACTTCCCCAATTTGGATTTTATGCTTGTTCAATTTCCCAAATGGCAGGTACCTTGAGAGGTAGGCTGAATGGGGAATGGCAATGGACAGAGTACTCAAATTTTTCATGTTCTTCAACTCAGATAGGATGGCGTTGCTCTGCGGTGCTTTACCCTCGAGCTCCCACTGATCAAAACTATCTTCCATATGCAGTTCTTCTAAATTAACCAAGCTTCCAAGCACACCAGGTTCGACAACTTTAAGCTTAACACACATTGTCAAGTCCAAAAATCTCAATTCTTTTAGTCCACCTATCTCTGTGGGCAGCCGAGCAATTGTAGATGCATAAAAACTTAGGAACTGCAATCCTTTCAGCTTTCCAAGAACACTCACGTCATCTAGATGGCAGAAATCAAGAGATAGCGACTTGAGGTTTTCAAGGAACTCCATCGACGAAGGTAGAGAGGTGAAAGACAGGCAAGTAAAGTCCAAGACTTGGAGCTTCCCCGTAGATTGAAAAAAGGACTCGGAAATTTTAAGGTTGTGTTCGTGTAATAAAAGGATCCTCAAGTCTGGGCAGTCCAATATTTCAGGAAGTTCTTCAATGTCAGCATGTTGGCTAGACATCGCGGTGCATTTTCTGAGCTCGTCCTTTGACCATTCTTTAAACCCACAATCCTTTGTCCCGACCAAGGCATTCCATTCCGTGGAAGCAATAGAGATAGCTACGTCAACAAATTTGTCATGCATTTTGAATTCTTCCATTTCATCACTATCTAGTAACAAAGAAGAGTCTTGCAGCTTACGTAGATCCAAAGTCAACCTCTCTCCAGCGTTCTGTATGGTCTTGTTGAACTTTCTATATAAACCCAAACCCATACAGTAGGCAAGGGAACACCTCATGCAAATACTCCAAGAGTCTAGAGCACAAACCAAGAACAATTTTTTGATCCTCTCATCTTTTAAGTCATGGTAATTTAGTTCCACTAGTGATTTTGCCTCCGACCATTCTCTATTGGTCAAAGCATCTGTCCATTCAGCCAAACCTCCACGCCTCAACGTTTTTGCAACCGAGAGAATGAAAAGTGGCAAGCCTCCACAATTCTCGACCACTTTATCCACCATGCAATTTAACTCAGGATCGTTAACTCTGTCCCCCACGGTTCTTTCAAAAAGTCTTCGTGCTTCTTCGTGCTTTAACTCATTGAGTTGGAATTCTCGGTCAGAGACCATGTCATTGCGCAAAACATATAGGTACCTAGACGTTAGCAATAGCTTGCAGTTTCTTACTTTATTGTCATATCCACAAGGGATTCCAACTTCCTTCAACTCTAGCTTCGTCCACAGATTATCTAAAATTATGAGAATTTTCTTAGAATCACTCTCCAACCTCTTACATAAACGATCTGCTCTTCCACGGACAGATTCATCATTCGTTAGCTTGAGACCCAGTGCATAAGCAATTTCTTCTTGAATTCTTTTTGGATCTGGATTGCGTGATACATTTGCCGTGGCAACCACATCGAACAAGTTTTCTTCTTTAACTTTCCTTTCGATGTCTTCCAAAAGCTTGGACTTACCAACCCCACCTAGTCCGTACACCCCAATCACAAAAACCTTGTCATCAGCTATAACTTTTATTATATCCTCTGTGATTGAAGCCCTCGACTCCAGGACATCCTCTTTCTTGACAACAGATCTAGCAGTGGAAGTGGGATCCGTGACAATTCCTATCGGAGTATCCTCATAGGAGACCTTCTGGAAGTTACTATTTGCGCTTTCGTCTTGGAGTTCCTTAATGACTTGAGTCATCTTCTTCATCTTCCTGCCAATTGGATGGCGCACCACAGGGTTGGGAAGCCACCCATGGAAGCAAGCACTTTTTGCACTTTCTCCTTGTTTTAAC
Organism: Eucalyptus pauciflora; assembly: GCA_007663325.1. Lineage (NCBI taxonomy): Eukaryota > Viridiplantae > Streptophyta > Magnoliopsida > Myrtales > Myrtaceae > Eucalyptus > Eucalyptus pauciflora. The sequence continues at coordinate 3,565,075 of VMYD01000024.1, read as the reverse complement.
AAATTTTGTGCTTCGGTAGCCTTGTTCTCCACACTATCCAACCATTTCTTAATATCAGTGTGTATAGGTTTTCCGCCATACACGGCTTCGTTGACGGAGTGCTGCACCCTTTCTCTCGAAATCTTCAGCTTCTCGACCCCATTTTCGAGATCTTGGACGTAGCTCTTGTAGCACAGCACATATCCAAATTGACGTCCAATGGGAGCAAATAGGTACTCACCTAGTTTCGACACAAGATTCGATGCAACGGCCTCGGCCATAATTTCTTCTTTAATGTCTAGAAGTTCCTTCCCTGCCACCCCCACCCTCTCTTTTGTTTCTTTTGTTGTTGCCTCCAATGATTAATTTGCTTAAACAAATCTGTGCAAAGGAAACTGAATAGAACAGAACTAATCACTTGCGATGTATGAAAAGAAAGGAAGAGCAAAGTGATAAAAAAAAAGGTGTGAACAACGAAACAAAACCAATGACGAGAGAGAGAGAGGGAGAGAGCGAGCGAGCGAGCACAGCAATGCATGCAAAAAAAAGTACAGTTACTGCACTCGGTGCATCCAAGCAACACGTTACTGGTCTACGTGGACAATTTGCAGATGATCGTACGTGTACAAGCAGCGTGTTACCTTGGTTTACCACGCGCGATGGAAGGCTTGTTCTTTCCTTTTCATTTTATTTTCTGTTGTCCCTGTTCCCTCTCTCTTTTTTCTTTCTTTCTTTTTTTTCGTTTTGTTTCTTGACAACGGGGACGACTCTTCGAGGGCTCCAACGAATTTTGCATTATCCATCATAATTCCACGCAGAGAAAGTCCTAGTGTGTTGCAATTTAAATCCTAAGCATCAGAAGAAACACGACATGCATATTATTGTCGATCCTCTCGAGTATGTCAGTCAGAATTATTTAGTACTTTTTCTCAATATTTTAAAGCTTAAAACGTTTCTTTCATTTTCAGGATTTTGCAGGAAAGCAAGTAGCCCTTTTTAAAAATTTAGTGAACAAACAACATTTGATAGCTGGTGCATGTTTGGATGTTTGTACCATGCACCATCTCGATTTGAATAGATTCAAAAATCGTGTGCTCTCCTGACCCTCTGAGTGGCCCCACTTTTTAAATATTGGGTTCTCCAGGAGCTCGCGACGCGTCCCAGTGAGCTCATTTTTCAGATTTCTCTCCCAGCTGCTCTATTTCAAACGTCTAATTTCGAAGCACCATTAACGGCGTGCAACGATTTTTTCATGTTTCAATGCAGTTGGGAGACCATTTGCGAGTCACAAGAGCCACCGAAGATGAAGAAGCCGGAGACCTTCGCCACCCGTTCCCGGCCCCACCAACCGGCAGCCGAGCCCGGCAACGGGCTGTTCTCCAGATCCAGATCTGGACGAGCGGCTCGCGAGCGACACCGAGCTCGTCCGTGCCCGTCGTCGGCGTCCTTCGGCCAGATCTGGTCGGAAGAGGTGGTGGAGCTGCCGGAGGAGTCGCGGGAGGAGGTGGTGGCGGAGTCTGAGGTGGGGGAGGAGGCGAGGAAGGTACGGACCATGGAGAGGCGGGCGGGGGGGGAGAGAGAGCTGCCCCTTTTAGAAGAGCTCGTGGGCGACGCAGAGGATGGAGGGGGAGCGGGGAGAGAGAGAGACGGTGAACTCGAAGTCGGAAGAGGAGGACGAGAAGGGGTGGGAAAGCGAGACCGAGATGGTGATCAGGTGCAGACATCTTTGATTCTTGATGAAGGCGAATGAGCTTGGGTTGGTGAGCGTTTCAAAGAGGGGAAACGTGGCTGACGTAGAGGTTCAGGACCATTTAATATTTTCTATATGAGGAATTATAATCAATTCTTAGCGCACCGCAAAGGCCACGTCCCCGATAAATTAAAAGAGAATTTTTTAAAACTGGCTACCTCTGAAGTTCTAAATTAAACGTCAAAATTGTATAGAATAAAAGTTTAGATATTATTGCTTTGTACTAAACAAAAAAAGAAAAGGTTGGGATATTTCCACCACTTCTTTAGCTTGATACAGACCTTATATTATTGATTAACCAAAATATCAATTTATGATCAGAAACAAGGTTAATCACCAATTCATCCTCTTTTATTTCTTTCTCATCTTTTCTCTTCACCTTTTATGTTTGTTATTAATTGACTAAAATATTCTTCTATGAGTATAAAACAATCAATAGTTATTTAGCCATACTTTTTGTTTCTCGCTATCAGCATTGCTTCTCCCATCTTTTTTTTTTTTTAAATATGATGGACTGTAATTTGTAATAATTTTAAGTTTGTAAGTTTGGTCCATAAATACTAATTTGCTGAGATTCTTAATTGTTTAAGTAACTATTCTATTCATCTTAATAATAATATGATGGCTTGAGGCAATTTTTACAATGTTCAAAAACTCTCTCTCAACCCAGATACTCATGTTCAGTTTTCATCAACCAATAACTTGCAATTAAGAAAATGATTAGTTGACAATTGTATAATCCTAGGGGAAAATGATGATGATAAAATTCATCACGTAATTCTATCCAACTTGCTCAAGTAAATAATTGCAAATGACCATTGGACGGAGACAAAACAAAACAAAGGCAACAAAAAATCACAACTTAAGTACTTGTGTCTAGCTATAAAGAAATTGATTGGTTGAGAAATATTATAAGAAAATGACAAATAGAGACATATATTGCAAGGTATCTCAATCCCCCCGAAGATATTTTTCAATCGTAGCCTAGATGGAGTCTGTCGTTTCTGACTAGTCAACCATAACGTCTCTCATCCGACGTTCTCGACAGCGCGGAAAGAGACGACACTTCTTTTTATTTTTCATTTATTCATTGATCATGCTATTGCGATTTTGAAAAAGCAAGTTATTAACAAAGAGGGTTGGGTTTCAATGGCCTTGGTGGGTTGGAATGTTATTTAAAGTTCTCACGTAACTGGTGGGTCAACTTCAGGAGGAAAAAAAAAGGCATGTATTTACATTTAAAGAAAAGCAAGTATTCTTTCTTGGCGAATGAACATGGCGACTATCATTTTTTCCAACTAACCTACATGGCAAATGGCGCTCACTTGGTAAGCTGACTTGACGTTTTTTTATTATCGTCGAAGGCAAAAAGAAGATGATTTTGAACATAAAAAAAAAAAAAAATGTTTTTTTATCAAAGAGAAACGAAAAAAAAAAAAAGGTAACAGAATCTTGGAGCAAAAGCAAATGTCACATTTTTCTTCTCTTTCTTCTTTTCAATTTGCAGAGAAATACAAACGCAGAAACAAAATATATCGAACAAGAGGAATGATTGAAGGGAAAAAAGTTAAAAATCAGACATTATACCTACGACAGAGAGCATTGATCAAACAATTTCAAAAGATGTGGAGAATTTCCCTTCAATGCGCTATGGACTTAAATATACAAGGATAGGGCTAGGGTCGGCGATTCGAGAAGTGCAAGCGGAAGCTTACTTTAGCTGTCTTTGGAGTCATAATCGAGGTTGGAGATTGATTGAGGCAAGACTTGCAAGTAGTTTCGACGTTTGACACTGACGTGAATTATTTTTGCAATTTTATTTAAATTTTTTATGTTTCCTCTTTTCTTTTCTTTTCTCGACCAGTTGCTTGGTGGAAATCCGATAAAGCAAAAATAAAATATAAAAAATTGTAAAAAATTGTAAAAATCATTTGCCTAGTGATTTCCGGTGAAAATTGATTAAATGGACCACATTGAGAAATCGTTAAGAAGTTTAAGATTAAAAAAAAAAGAATTAGTAACCGTATAACTATTTTCAAAAAAAATTCGGATAATTTTTCTTTTTCTCAATTTTTAACAATAAAAACGATGGATCCAGCTCACATGTTAGCGGTGTTATTAACATTAGTTGCCACGTAGGTTTATTTGGATAGAAAAGTTAACAGTGCCCATCTCTATCTCTCGTTTAGGAATACGTGATTTTCAGAATACATTTGAAAAGGGGATCATTTTTGTCCCTTTTGATGTTATACAAAATTTTATGTATTCGGAATTTTCATCTAGGAAACCTTCTCGTCCTAAATAAAGAAAATGTAATTTTGATTTGTCCTTATCTAATATTTTTTCATAAAAATCATGGAGTACCTAATTTTTTTAAAGTCGACTAATCCACATTAATAAATGTAAAATACCACATCGATGTGCATTGGGACTTATCAAATACCTCTTGAAAGCGTTTTAGGATGAAATATATGAAAACTCGTGTTCACGGTTCCTAAAAGATGAACAAATATGAAATGTAATACATGAGGTTGAATGTGGAAATCAACTTAATTGTTCAAAACACTTTGAAAGTATGCTGCAATTAGGTTGGAGAAACGTTGCATAATGAAAGAAGTTATGAAGCGTGCCCAATTGAAAAGTCACAATTTCTTTGCAATTGGAACTTGTAATCATGGGGAAACTTTCGAACCGAGTAACTATGATCGACCTTTGGCAATCGAAAGAAGTATGCTTTTAAATTGGTCTTTTGCTAATAGACGTTGTCAATAATTGGTCTTTTGCTAAATGACGCTATACTTAACCTAAGAGGAATCGATACTTATATTAGAGTCAAGGAATGCATACAGAAAATTATGGAGTGGTGTAGTCCCGTAAGCTAAGACGTTATCCACAAACCCCTCCCATTCAATAAGGGAACTTTTTGATTAATGAGCAATAATTTGAATTTGCTCTCCACAGATTCCCCTTTCTCACTTACAAATGTGTGGGAAAAGACTAATGTTTCATTATTAATTAGTTCATCACCATATATATTTTCTTGTACTAAAATAAATTTATTTATTAATTAGTGTATGTTTGAAAAAATATAGCTCATCAAACAGCTCATAGTCACGAATCTCTCTCTCGCCCCCCACTTCCAAATAGTTATTCTGTTTGTGGATCCTCTCACATAGTATAAAGGAAAAAACATGTTTAGAGCAACGATGCCCAAATCCTCCTGGACATAACTTTCATATACACTTGCACTTTACTTTGGCATCATCAGGTGAAGCTTTAATAAATTAAGAGCGAGCTCATCCCGTAGAAAAAAAATTGTGTATAGATACGAGAACCAAAGTTGAGGTCCCTTAAGTAAAGATACTCCCCTATCCGCCTTTTAAAGTCAATCATTCCGGTGGTCAAAGGTAATGTTTCGAGAACTGCTCTAGAGTGAGGATTGGTATGCAATTCCACCATGTCCAAACAAACCAACAGTTCATACCGATGGGTTTTGAATAGAATGAATGTATTAAGAAAAAGAAGCAATATGTTTGACGATTATTTTTAAAAAGTAATGTGAATTCATATGCTTTAAAGGATGTAAAGTATCCTGCAATGAGTAAAACTCAAATGTTTTTCATCTAATCATTTATAATAAATTAGAGAATGAAGGTGGGGCTTTTCTCGAGGAGCAATATAGAGATAAAATTTACTATAATGGGATTTGTGTTTTAGTATAAATTACCTTGAAATAGATAAAGTCGTGTCCGAGTCTCGAAAAGCAATATGATCGGAGGATTAACTTCACACTTCAACCTGTAGTCATCAAAGTAAATATCTCAGAACAAGAAGGAGCATCTTGGTGATTTCTTAGGATTTGCATGGCGTTTCTTATCGATGCGGTTTCTCCTCTTCAAGAACAAGCCAAACAAAGCTTTACTTCTTCTCTTGCCCCAAAGGATGAGAAAGTAATATGTGAATTTGTATTCTGCAACATGTAAAACTCAAATATTTTTCATACCATCAATGATAATGAACTAGAGGAATGAAGGTGGGGCTTTTCTTGAGGAGCAATATAGAGATGAAATTTACTATAATGAGTTTTGTGTTTCAGAATAAGTTACCTTGAAACAAATCAAGTCATGTCCAAATCTTAAAATGCAATACGGTGGGAGGATTTGCTTCACACCTTAACCTGTAGTCATCAAAGCAGATATCTCAAAACAAGGAGTGTATAAGTGATTTCTCAAGATCAGCATGGTGTTTCTTACCAATGCGGTTTCTCCTCTTCAAGCACAAGCCAAACAAAGCTTTGCTTCTTCTCTTGCCCCCAAAAGATGAAAAAGTAATTTGTGAATTTGTATGCTTTAGAGGATGTAGAGTGTCACGCAACAAGTAAAACTCAAATGTTTTCCATCATGTCAAATTTTAATAAACAAGAAAATGAAGGTGGGACTTTTCTAGAGGAGTAATGTAGAGATGAAATTTACTATATTGATATTTGTGTTTCAGAATAAATTTTCTTGAAACAAATCAAGTTGTGTCCAAGTCTAAAAAAGAAATACAATTGGAGGATTACCTTCACGCCTTAACCTATAGTCATCGAACTAAATATCTCAAAACAAAAAGGAGCATCTCGGTGATTTTCTTACCGGCGTGATTTCTTCACTTTAAGCATAAGCCCTCGCCTCCTAAAGTAAGCTTGACTTATTCTCTTGCCCCAAAGGATGAGCCAGACGTGCTTGGTATATACGAAATCTTGTGATGGTTGCTTTTTCTATAACGAGGCAAATTTACTTCTTTAACCCTTACCTTTTTTACCTAAATCACCAAAACAATCCCTTCCTCTTAATTAGCCTCCAGATTTTAAGGATGTTTCCTTGGGTCTCTTTGTGATTGGCCCACGTGGCCAAGATATCGAAGTGAAAAGAACATTTAGGATGATAAATTATGAGGACCCCGCTCATCACGTGGTCCTCCACAGTTTCTCTTCCTCCATGCTTGTCCTTTTCTTCTACGATCAACAGCTTTGCTGTGTTCAGAAAATTAAAAAAGAAAAAAGAAAAGAAAGAGAGAACAATGACGAGTGTATTTCTCATGGTTTTGTTCCTTCATCTCCGCGTCGATCGCGAACGCATCAAATGCCAAAAATGAGTTTTAATTGCTAACTGGGCAATGCTGACATTGTAATTTTTAAATAATATTTTTTGAACTTTTTATTTTTATTTTTTCCTTTTTCTTTTTATTTTTTCTTTTTATTTTTTCTCTTCTTCCTCCTTTGGATTATTTTCCCCGCCGTGGCCTGCGAGGCTCACCGGCAACTGGATGAGGGCCGCAAAGCCCTCACCCTCACCGGCGGTTGCCTGGCCTCACCTAACCTCGCCAGCGGTCTCGCCCACGGATTGCGAAGAAAGCGAGAGCAGAACGAGGAAATTCGACCCCAAGACGAGAATCGAACCTTGAAGCAGGGACGCGAGCAGAATTCGGATCACAGGCGGAACCAGAACATTTCCAAGAATGCGACTCGATTTCGGCGAAACGGAAAAAAACCACACTCGCACCCACCCACCTGCGAGTCCCTGAAGAACGGTTTGGGAAATCGAGGCGAGAAGCGAGACATTATGGAAGAGAGAGGAAGGGAGAGAGAGATTTGAGGGGATGGAATGCAATGGAGTAGATCGAGAGAGCTCCTGGTGCTAGCCGAGAGGAGGAGAAAGAAGACAGATTGAGGAGCGAGAGATTATGGAAGAGAGAGGAAAGGGGACTTCCTCCTCCTTCGAGAGGCCGGCGAGCCTCGCCAGCCGTGGACGAGGCCACTGGCGAGGGTGGGTGAGGCTGGGCGAGGTCGCGGCCCTCATCCAATGGCCGGCGAGCCTCGCCAGAGCCTTGCTGGTCAAAGGCTCGCCGGCCACATCGAGAAAAGAAGGCAAAGCGGAAGAAGAAGAGAGAAAAGAAAAGGAAAAATAAAACAGAAAAAGAAAAAAATTTGAAAAAATAAAATATTATAAAAAATTACTACATCAGCGTGAATAGGACGGCGCGGGCTGACTCAATTTAGTTAAATAAACTAAATTGATAAAAAAAATTAAAATTAAATCGATATAATTATAATAAATTTTATTTTGTTTTTTAATTTTTTCACAAAACTTTTGAAGTGTTCTTCTATGAAGTGCTCGTATGATGTGAAAACAAATGCCACATTTGACATTTGGGATACAAAGAAGTATGCAATAATTTTTAAAAGAGGAGCTCGAGTATCATTTGACAATTGCTAAGCCCGGTTTGAGAGACTCACACCTGAGTAATATCTAGTGCACATGCGATGTAGGGAATTAATAAAATCTCACATTGAATATTTGAAGTGAAGAGGATGGGAGCACGTAGCACGTGTCTGAGCGGACCCACTGTTCGGGTTTCTCTCCCATCGTGTTTATTCAACGTCCAATTTCGAAACTCCATCAATGGGCGAATAAAGATTTTCTCATGTTTCGAAGCAATTAGGAAGCCGGGTCTCAAAGGCCGCCGAAGATGAAGAAGTCGGAGACCTTCGCCACCCGTCCCGGCCGCACCAACCAGCAGCCGAGCCCGGTGACGGGCTGATCTCGAGATCTGGAGTTCTCCAGACCCAGATCTGGATGAGCGGATCGCAAGCGACGCCGACGCTTGTCCATGGCCGTCGTCGGCATCCTTAGGCGAGATCTGGTCGGAGGAGGTGGTGGCGGAGTGGGAGGTGGAGGAGGAGGCGAGGAGGGTACGGACCATGGAGAGGCGGGGGGGAAAGGTGGAGGGGGAGGAGCTGGCCCTTGTAGAAGAGCTCGTAGGCGACGCAGAGGGTGGAGGGGGAGCGGGGGGAGAGAAATATGGTGAACTCGGAGTCGGAGGAGGAGGAGGACGAGAAGGAGTGGGAAGGCGACGAGGGGAAGGTGTGGTAGTGGGTGATTCAGGGTTTTGTCTCTTCTCCTCCCCATAGTTGATGCTTGATGAAGACGATGAGCTTGGGTCCGTGAAAGCTTTTCAGAGACACGAGATGTGGCTGACGTGGAAGTCCAGGACCACTTAACGTTTTTTACGTGAGGAGGGATTACGATTACGATCAATTCTTAGCGCCCAGCAGATGCCATGTCCCCTATAAATTAAAAGAGAATCTTTTCAACTTGGATTTCGCTCTGCAGTTTAAAGAGGAAATACCCAGCTCTGAAGTTTAAATTTGGATTTCGCTCGCCCAACCCGGCTAGTGTCTGGGCCATTTTTGAGTTTGAGTGGACATTCGCAAGTCTCAACGGTCGAAAAACTAGGCATTGGAAGTGTTAGTAACAGCTTGCAGACAGCCACCACGATGGAAATTGGTCGGGAGTTTGTTTTCGTTTAAATAAGGTAGCCTATTGTCTTGGACTTGTGTACATGAAAATACTTGCAAAATCTCCATCGTGTTCACTTTGCAAGTAAACTTCTAGTGAGAGAAATTGTTTGTAGATGAATTCACTTTGCTTGCAGTGAGTCTTGGCTCCATCGGAATACAACCTCCGTACCAGAAATCAGACAATAGTGGAACAAGCACAACTTCCGAATGGTCCCGAGAAGTGGGGTAGGCATTGATTTGGGTAGAACCACCACAAATCTTCCTTAACCTATTTATATTTATGTATGCTAAATGTTTTATATATTGTTCGTATGGAAATCTTTTTGGTGGGCTAAGTTGGCCGAGCACTTCAATGTTTTAAGAGAATTATTATAATCTTGCCCATTTGAAAATCATGTGTACGAACAAATGGTCTATATATTGATTTACTTTACGGCTCTTTTTAAAATAAAATGCTTTCATGAAACCTGTAAAAGAATTGGACAATCAAGATGAATATTTTCAAGTAAGTGAACTAACATCGGTGTCAATGGCTCAAGTTGATGCTTGAGGACACGACTCACAAGAGCAATATATCTTTGATGTTATGGAAAATTATTATTTAAGTTTCGAAAAATAAATAGGCCGTGCTAACTATCTAGTGTTCGAAAAAACACCATCATTAACAGGGTTTGTTATTGAAAAATCCTCGAAAAATTAGTTAAAGGAAAAGTAAAATTGCGGTTAATTACAACACATTGAAAGGCTTTTAAAAAGAAAGAGAAAAAGAAATCATAAAAGAAGGGTGGTCCCCCGATCTAGCTAAGTTGAACATGCAATTTGACCAAGCTAGGCCAAATTGTGATAAGTTTCCAATATGATAAAAGCCCAAAAAAATTCTAGGACCACCTTGCCCTAGTTCACAGGATCAAGTTAAAATTTGCTAGCAAATGAATAAGTTCTGCATTTAAAAAGAGGAGATCCAAAGGGTTCTAAATCCCCAAAACAAAATTCTTTCTCTTAGTAATTGGTAAGCAAGATACACTTAGTTCACTTAGTCTTTTTGAATAAGTGACAGAAACAAAATTCACACGGAATAACTATGTTCATTCGAACAAATGCGCCAACAAAAAACATATAATACCGTCTAAATGGACGTTACATCGTTCAAGAGTATCTAATACGAACTGAACACATGCCAGCACAAACAAAAGTGGATAGAAACTTTAAGAACAAATTGTTGGAATCCAACTTTTACTATCGTGTCAATTTAAGATATGTTTGATGTAATGTTGGCACTCACTTTGATAATTTGTTGTCGTGTAGCCTTAAAAGAATGAAATGAATCGACTTAGTCGATCTTATTGAGAACTCGGCCAAGAAGTATAAAGAACTCGTGGCTTTAGAGATGCAATTGTTTATCTTGGCCGTGCATCCAGGTAGGGACTTTTTTCTTTTATCTTTTTTTTGGTCGTGCAAGTGGAGACTTTACTAAATGAAATTTGTTTATTATTGGCAATATCATTTCCTCTACAAAGTCCCAGTGTAACAATTAGGGAAGGGAAAAAGTTGAAGTTTTTAACTTACCCACTTTCAAGAGATAAGTGGGTTACTGTAAAGTCAACCATTTTGGTCTATGATCAAAGCAATGCTTTGAAAACCGTCCTAGAATGGGGGCCGATATGCGAATCCACCATATTCAACTGATCCAATCATTTCTATCAATGGGTTCGAATAGAAAGAATGTATTAAGAAAACAAAGGCTATCCATGGGACAATAATTTTGAAAAAGTGATGTATGAATTTCACACGTAAGATTTGTATGCTTCAAAGGATTTGAGGTGTTTTGCAATGAGTAGAAATCAAATATTTCTCATCCTAGCAATTATATAAAAACTAGAGAATGAAGATCGGGCTTTCTTGGTGGAGCAAGGCAAAGATGAAGAAAGTTACAATGATGAATTTTTTGTTGGAGAATAAGTTACCTTGGAGCAAGATCAAGTTCTGTCCGAGTCCGAAATGCAGTGCAATCCAAGGATTATCTTCTCGTCTCAATCTGGAGTCATCAAACCAAACATATCAGGACAAGAACAAGAAACTGGCGTCTTGATGATTTTTTGGGATTAGTGTAATGTTCGTACCGATGTGTTTCTTCTCTCCAAGCACAAGCCCTTGCACTTGAACAAAGCTTTACTTTTGCTCGTCCCAAAGGATGAACCGGATGTGGTTGGTATATATGAAATCTTGTGGTGGTTGTGTCTCTTTGACGAGGCAATGGACATCTTCAACCTCAACTTCTGACCAAGACCAGCAAAACAAGCCCTACCTCTAGACATGTAAGATATTTTCTTTGATCTCTTTGTAATTGGACCACGCAAAACAAGGAGGAGGATGTTTAGAAATTTTGAGGACGGAACTCATCACCGTGGTCCTGTCCAACTTGTCTAGATCAATAATTGCAAATGACCAAAACTTTTTCCTCGCTTACAAAATGTGTGGAAGGAGACTAATTGTTTCTTCTTCTAAGCTACAATTCCCACACAATAAATTAACATAATTTATTTATTTATTTTAACTCTTTGGTCGAAAATTTCTAGCTATATTGTAATAGATTACAAGCCTATGTCATTGGACCATGTGGACTTCGTGTGGAGCTTTTGTTAGTTAATTTGACGATTTTCACAAAAAAATAATTTCACTTGAATCATTTGAGGGTTTAGAGTGAACATTTTCCCTAAATCCAAACACAAAAGGCTTGAAAGTTGGCAATACAAACAAATCTACAGCCAACTGAAGGTTTTGCTTTTTTACTTTGGCAATTAGTAAATACATATTAAAGTGTTCCTATTTCGACTATGCGTATGAGGTGAAAATAAATGCCACATCTTAGATTTTGGATAAAAAGGAGTATTCCATGATTATCGAAAGACGGGGTCTTGTATAAATTGGCAACGGTTGGCCTTGGCTTAATAGACTCATAGAGGGAGAATATATAGTGCACAGTAAAGTGGAAAATAAGAAGAATCTCACACTAAAAACTTGGAGCGTGAAGGATTGAAGCAATCGATAAAGCCTCATCGACTATTTCCTTTTTTTTTTTTTAAAGAGGTGCAAGTGTAGTAGGAGGAAAGGCAGTCAACCAAAAAGAGTGGATCATGTGCGCCAACTAAAATTAGATGGTATGATGGCATCCTAAATAGTTGAGCATCGTCAACCTTCACCCTCATAACTATCTTGTAAATTTCAATTATTGTTTCATATTAATAATTCTTACTATAAGCCATCATAAGAAAAATGGACATCTACATTTTCTATTCAAAAGATTTAACGAAATCAAAAGCCTTAGAGAGCGCACATAGCTAGCTTCTCCTAGAAACCTCTCCATTGACCATTCCATTGAGTTTTCATCTTCCTAACACAAAAAGGCAAAAGGCAAACAAAAACCAAAGTAATTTGATAACATTAGTCGATATCTGCCCAATAAGCACGATCACAAGCATGATTTCAAGTCCTGATAATTTAATTGCCATTTAACATTCAAATTCCCACTGAAACATTAGATCCTCCAATGCATTCATTTTGTTTTTTTGGATTACATGGACAAAGCGCTCCCGTGGATGACAAGACAGCTGAAGCCAATCTACCATTACTAGCTAAAGAAACAAAGATAGTAAAATGGAACATGACTTCAAATTCTTAATGATGTCGAATTTAAAGGGGAAAAGGAACCGAAGATACAAAGAAGAAACAATGTCAGTGAAACCCCAAAAACGGATGTCAGAAGACATGAAATGACTATTACCGGGTAGTCTAGTAGGGACAAGAGAATCAAGGTGCTTTTCTTGGTACGGGGTCACTTTCACTTTTGCTTTTGGTACCATTTCAAACAAGTCTAAGGGAGAATGGTGGTGGTCGACTGACTTGTCACAGCTTGTATGTTTTCTCCGCCTGCGAATAAATGGCTACCACGCAAAACAAGGAGGAGGATGTACATAAATTATGAGGACGGAGCTCATCACTGTGATCCTATCCAACTTGTCCACATCAATAATTGCAAATGACCAAGACTTTTTCCTCTCTTACAAAATGTGTGGAAGGAGACTAATTGTTTCTTCTTCTAAGCTACAATTCCCACACAATAAATTAACATCATTTATTTATTTTTACTCTTTGGTCGAAAATTTCTAGCTATATTGTAATAGATTACAAGCCCATGTCATTGGACCATGTGGACTTCATGTGGAGCTTTTGTTAATTAATTTGACTATTTTCACAAAAAAAATAATAATTTCACTTGAATCATTTGAGGGCTAAGAGTGATTATTTTCCCTGAATCCAAACACAAAAGGCTTGAAAGTTGGCAATACAAACAAATCTACAGCCTACTGAAGGTTTTGCTTTTTTACTTTGGCAGTTAGTAAATACATATTAAAGTGTTCCTATTTTGAGTGCGCGTATGAAGTGAAAATAAAATGCCACATCTTAGATTTTGGATAAAAAGGAGTATTCCATGATTATCGAAAGAGAAGGTCATGTATAAATTGGCAACGGTTGGCCTTGGCTTAATAGACTCATAGAGGGAGAATATATAGTGCAAAGTAAAGTGGAAAATAAGAAGAATCTCAAACTAAAAACTTGGAGCGTGAAGGATTGAAGCAATCGATAAAGCCTCATCGACTATTTTTTTTTTTCTTTTTTTAAAGAGGCGCATGTGTAGTAGGAGGAAAGGCAATCAACCAAAAAGAGTGGATCATGTGCCCCGACTAAAATTAGATGGTATGATGGCATCCTAAATAGTTGAGCATTGTCAACCTTCACCCTCATAACTATCTTGTAAATTTCAATTATTGTTTCATATTAATAATTCTTACTATCAGCCATCTTAAGAAAAATGGACATGTACCTTTTCTATTCAAAAGATTTAACGGAATCAAAAGCCTTAGAGAGTGCACATAGCTAGCTTCTCCTAGAAACCTCTCCATTGACTATTCCATTGAGTTTTCATCTTCCTAACACAAAAAGGCAAAAGGCAAATAGAAACCAGAGTAATTTGATAACATTAGTCGATATCTACCCAATAAGCACGATCACAAGAGTGATTTCAAGTCCTGCTTACTTAATTGCCATTTAACATTCGAATTCCCACAGAATCATTAGATCCTCCAATGCATTCATTTTGTTTTGTTTTGTTTTTTCCAAGATTTCATGGACAAAGCGCTCCCGTGGATGACAAGATAGCTAAAGCCAATCTACCATTACCGGCTAAAGAAACAAAGATAGTAAAAAGCAACAGGACTTCAAATTCTTAATGATGTCGAATTTAATGGGGAAAAGAACCAGAGATACAAAGAAGAAACAATGTCAGTGAAAACCCAAAAACGAATGTCAGAAGACATGAAATGACTATTACTGGGTAGTCTAGCAGGGACAAGAGAATCAAGGTGCTTTTCTTGGTACGGGGTCACTTTCACTTTTGCCTTTGGTACCATTTTGGACAAGTCTAAGGGAGAATGGTGGTGGTTGACTGACTTGTCACAGCTTGCATGTTTTCTTCGCCTGCGAATAAAAGGCTACCACGCAAAACAAGGTGGAGCATGTTCAAAAATTTTGAGGATGAAGCTCATCACTATGGTCATGTCCAACTTGTCCAGATCAATAATTGCAAACGACCAAGACTGTTTCCTCTGCAAAAGAACATTTCAAGGGACACTTAAGTGTCATAACTTATGAAAGGTACACATTAGTGCCACATTCAAAGAAAAATGGATCACTTAAGTGTCACTCCGGCCAAAGTCCGGTCAAATCACCGACGTGGCATTTTTCCGACAAAGCGAGTGCAAAACGATGCCGTTTTGCACACTGACGTGGCCAAATAATGCAAAAATGGCATCGTTTTGGGCTGATGTGGTAAAAAAATTATATAAAAATTAATTAAATTAAATTTAGTTAAAATATTAAAAAATAATGATTTTAAAATTAAAAGGGGGGGAGGGGGGCCGGTGATGCCGCCTCCCTGCCGTCGCCGGAAAGGTCTGGCGACGGAGGGGGGAGTGTCGACCGGGGTCGTCGGGCCCTAGCCAGGGGCCGGTGACCTCGGCCGACCGACGACGAGGGCTCGCGAGCCCTTGCCCCAGATCGGGGCAAGGGTTGCAGCCCTCACCTAGATCTGGCGAGGGACGGCGGCCCTTGGCTCAGCTGGGCAAGAGCCGCCGACCCTCGTCAAATCTGGGTGAGGGCCGCGACCCTCGCCCAAATCTATGGCGAGTGGCAAGGGGTCGCGGCCCTCGCCCAGATCCGACGAGGGTCGCCGAGCCCTCGCCGACCCTCCCCCCTTCCCGGTGACAGTGGGGAGGCAACGACCCCACCTTTTTTTTTTAATTAATTTAATTTTTTAATTTTAAAATTATTTTTTTAAAATATTTTAACTAAATTTAATTTAATTTTTTTAATATTTTAACTAAATTTAATTTAATTTTTTTAATATTTTAACTAAATTTAATTTTATATTATTTTTTTACCACGTCAGCGCAAAACGATGTCGATTTTGCATTATCTTGCCACGTTAGTGTGCAAAACGGATTCGTTTTGCACTCGCTTCGCCCGGAAAAATGACACGTATGCAATTTGGCCAGATTTTGGCCGAATTGGCACTCAAGTGATCCATTTTGCTTCGACTTTGGCACTTAAGTGTACATTTCGTAAGTTATGGCACTTAAATGTCCCTTTCTGCTAAGTTATGGCACTCCAGGGGTCTTTCTGTCCGTTTTCCTCTCTTACAAAATGCGTGGAAGGAGACTAATTGTTTCTTCTTTTAAGCTATAATTCCCACACAATAAATTAACATCATTTATTTATTTATTTTTACTCTTTGGTCGAAAATTTCTAGCTATATTGTTATAGATTACAAGCCTACGTCATTGGACCATGTGGACTTCATTTGGAGCTTTTGTTAGTTAATTTGACTATTTTCACAAAATAATAATTTCACTTGAATCATTTGAGGGCTTAGAGTGGTCATTTTCCCTAAATCCCAACACAAAAGGCTTGAAAGTTGGCAATACAAACAAATCTACAGCTTACTAAAGGTTTTGCTTTTTTTACTTTGGCAGTTAGTAAATACATATTAAAGTGTTCCTATTTTGAGTGCGCATATGAACTGAAAATAAAATGCCACATCTTAGATTTTGGATAAAAAGGAGTATTCCATGATTATCGAAAGAGAAGGTCATGTATAAATTGGCAACGGTTGGCCTTGGCTTAATAGACTCATAGAGGGACAATATATAGTGCAAAGTAAAGTGGAAAATAAGAAGAATCTCACACTAAAAACTTGGAGCGTGAAGGATTGAAGCAATCGATAAAGCCTCATCGACTATTTCTTTTTTTTTTTTCTTTTTTTAAAGAGGCGCATGTGTAGTAGGAGGAAAGGCAATCAACCAAAAAGAGTGGATCATGTGCCCCGACTAAAATTAGATGGTATGATGGCATCCTAAATAGTTGAGCATCGTCAACCTTCACCCTCATAACTATCTTGTAAATTTCAATTATTGTTTCATATTAATAATTCTTACTATCAGCCATCTTAAGAGAAATGGACATGTACCTTTTCTATTCAAAAGATTTAACGGAATCAAAAGCCTAGAGAGCGCACATAGCTAGCTTCTCCTAGAAACCTCTCCATTGATTTTTCCATTGAGTTTTCATCTTACTAACACAGAAAGGCAAAAGGCAAACAGAAACCAGAGTAATTTGATAACATTAGTCGATATCTGCCCAATAAGCACGATCACAAGAGTGATTTCAAGTCCTGCTTACTTAATTACCATTTAATATTCGAATTCCCACAGAATCATTAGATCCTCCAATGTATTCATTGTGTTTTTTGTTTCTTCTAGGATTACATGGACGAAGCACTCCCGTGGATGACAAGATAGCTGAAGCCAATCTACCATTACCGGCTAAAGAAACAAAGATAGTAAAAAGCAACACGACGTCAAATTCTTAATGATGTCGAATTTAATGGGGAAAAGGAACCAGAGATACAAAGAAGAAACAATGTAAGTGAAAACCCAAAAACGAATGTCAGAAGACATGAAATGACTATTACTAGGTAGTCTAGCAGGGACAAGAGAATCAAGGTGCTTTTCTTGGTACGGGGTCACTTTCACTTTTGCCTTTGGTACCATTTTGGACAAGTCTAAGGGAGAATGGTGGTGGTCGACTGACTTGTCACAGCTTGCATGTTTTCTCCGCCTGTGAATAAAAGGCTACCACGCAAAACAAGGTGGAGCATGTTCAGAAATTTTGAGGACGGAGCTCATCACTATGGTCCTGTCCAACTTGTCCAGATCAATAATTGCAAACGACCAAGACTTTTTCCTCTCTTACAAAATGTGTGGAAGGAGACTAATTGTTTCTTCTTCTAAGCTATAATTCCCACACAATAAATTAACATCATTTATTTATTTATTTATTTATTTATACTCTTTGGTCGAAAATTTCTAGCTATATTGTAATAGATTACAAGCCTATGTCATTGGACCATGTGGACTTCATGTGGAGCTTTTGTTAGTTAATTTGACTATTTTCACAAAAAAATAATTGCACTTCAATCGTTTGAGGGCTTAGAGTGATCATTTTCCTTGAATCCAAACGCAAAAGGCTTGAAAGTTGGCAACACAAACAAATCTACAGCCTACTGAAGGTTTTGCTTTTTTACTTTGGCAGTTAGTAAATACATATTAAAGTGTTCTTATTTTGAGTGCGCCTATGAGGTGAAAATAAAATGCCACATCTTAGATTTTGGATAAAAAGGAGTATTCCATGATTATCGAAAGAGGAGGTCATGTATAAATTGGCAACGGTTGGCCTTGGCTTAATAGACTCATAGAGGGAGAATATATAGTGCAAAGTAAAGTGGAAAATAAGAAGAATCTCACACCAAAAACTTGGAGCGTGAAGGATTGAAGCAATCGGTAAAGTCTCATCGACTATTTCTTTTTTTTTTTCTTTTTTAAGGAGGTGCATGTGTAGTAGGAGGAAAGGCAGTCAACCAAAAAGAGTGGATCATATGCGCCGACTAAAATTAGATGGTATGATGGCATCCTAAATAGTTGAGCATCGTCAACCTTCACCCTCATAACTATCTTGTAACTTCCAATTATTGTTTCATATTAATAATTCTTACTATCAGCCATCTTAAGAAAAATGGACATGTACCTTTTCTATTCAAAAGATTTAACGAAATCAAAAGCCTTAGAGAGCGCACACCGCTAGCTTCTCCTAGAAACCTCTCCATTGACTATTCCATTGAGTTTTCATCTTCCTAACACAAAAAGGCAAAAGGCAAAGCAAGATCACAAGTGTGATTTGAAGTCCTACTTACTTAATTGCCATTTAACATTTGAATTCCCATGGAATCATTAGATCCTCCAATGCATTCATTTTGTTTTTTTTTTTCCAGGATTACCTGGACAAAGTGCTCCCGTGGATGACAAGATAACTTAAGCCAATCTACCATTACTAGCTAGAGAAACAAAGATAGTAAAAAGCAACACGACTTCAAATTCTTAATGATGTCGAATTTAAAGGGGAAAAGGAACCAAAGATACAAAGAAGAAACAATGTGAGTGAAAACCCAAAAACGAATGTCAGAAGACATGAAATGACTATTACTAGGTAGTCTAGCAGGGACGAGAGAATCAAGGTGCTTTTCTTGGTACGGGGTCACTTTCACTTTTGCCTGTGGTACCATTTTGGACAAGTCTAAGGGAGAATGGTGGTGGTCGATTGACTTGTCACATCTTGCATGTTTACTCCGCCTGCAAATAAAAGGCTACCACGCAAAACAAGGTGGAGGATGTTCAGAAATTTTGAGGACGGAGCTCATCACTGTGGTCCTGTCCAACTTGTCCGATCAATAATTGCAAACGACCAAGACTTTTTCCTCTCTTACAAAATGTGTGGAAGGAGACTAATTGTTTCTTCTTCTAAGCTATAATTCCCACACAATAAATTAACATCATTTATTTATTTATTTATTTATTTATACTCTTTGGTCGAAAATTTCTAGCTATATTGTAATAGATTACAAGCCTATGTCATTGGACCATGTGGACTTCATGTGGAGCTTTCGTTAGTTAATTTGACTATTTTCACAAAAAAAATAATTGCACTTGAATCGTTTGAGGGCTTAGAGTGATCATTTTCCCTGAATCCAAACACAAAAGGCTTGAAAGTTGGCAATACAAACAAATCTACAGCCTACTGAAGGTTTTGCTATTTTACTTTGGCAGTTAGTAAATACATATTAAAGTGTTCCTATTTTGAGTGCGCATATGAACTGAAAATAAAATGCCACATCTTAGATTTTGGATAAAAAGGAGTATTCCATGATTATCGAAAGAGAAGGTCATGTATAAATTGGCAACGGTTGGCCTTGGCTTAATAGACTCATAGAGGGAGAATATATAGTGCAAAGTAAAGTGGAAAATAAGAAGAATCTCACACTAAAAACTTGGAGCGTGAAGGATTGAAGCAATCGATAAAGCCTCATCGACTATTTCTTTTTTCTTTTTTTCTTTTTTAAGGAGGTGCATGTGTAGTAGGAGGAAAGGCAGTCAACCAAAAAGAGTGGATCATATGCGCCGACTAAAATTAGATGGTATGATGGCATCCTAAATAGTTGAGCATCGTCAACCTTCACCCTCATAACTATCTTGTAACTTCCAATTATTTTTTCATATTAATAATTCTTACCATCAGCCATCTTAAGAAAAATGGACATGTACCTTTTCTATTCAAAAAATTTAACGAAATCAAAAGCCTTAGAGAGCGCACACCGCTAGCTTCTCCTAGAAACCTCTCCATTGACTATTTCATTGAGTTTTCATCTTCCTAACACAAAAAGGCAAAAGGCAAAGCAAGATCACAAGTGTGATTTGAAGTCCTACTTACTTAATTGCCATTTAACATTTGAATTCCCATGGAATCATTAGATCCTCCGATGCATTCATTTTGTTTTTTTTTTTCCAGGATTACATGGACAAAGTGCTCCCGTGGATGACAAGATAACTTAAGCCAATCTACCATTACCGGCTAGAGAAACAAAGATAGTAAAAAGTAACACGACTTCAAATTCTTAATGATGTCGAATTTAAAGGGGAAAAGGAACCAAAGATACAAAGAAGAAACAATGTCAGTGAAAACCCAAAAACGAATGTTAGAAGACATGAAATGACTATTACTGGGTAGTCTAGCAGGGACAAGAGAATCAAGGTGCTTTTCTTGGTACGGGGTCACTTTCACTTTTGCCTGTGGTACCATTTTGGACAAGTCTAAGGGAGAATGGTGGTGGTCGACTGACTTGTCACATCTTGCATGTTTACTCCGCCTGTGAATAAAAGGCTACCACGCAAAACAAGGTGGAGGATGTTCAGAAATTTTGAGGACGGAGCTCATCACTGTGGTCCTGTCCAACTTGTCCAGATCAATAATTGCAAACGACCAAGACTTTTTCCTCTCTTACAAAATGTGTGGAAGGAGACTAATTGTTTCTTCTTCTAAGCTATAATTCCCACACAATAAATTAACATCATTTATTTATTTATTTATTTATACTCTTTGGTCGAAAATTTCTATCTATATTGTAATAGATTACAAGCCTACGTCATTGGACCATGTGGACTTCGGGTGCGTTTGGGAAGACTTTTAGGGAAAGTCTTTAGGAAAATGCAAAGACCTTTGAGTTAAATGTGTTTTCCAAAATGCAAACTGTGTTTTGTAAATTGTAGTTTGAAAGCCCTTTGTGAAATACCTTTGAGCAAAATGGTATTTGGGGGACAAAGGACTTTTGTGATAAAAAAAATTATCAAAAGAAAAATAAAAAAATTTGACCGGCAAGGGCAGGCGACCTCCGGCGACCCCGGATCTGGGGCGGCGAGGTCGCGCGACACCGCCTCGACCTCTGGCGACCTAGATCCAGGGGCGGCGAGGTCGCGCGACCCAGATCAGGGGCGGCAAGGTCCTCCCGTGACCCTGTCGCCCCAGATTTGGGTCGCGGCAACCTAGACCTCGCTGCGACCCAAATGGCACGGCAGTCGCGCCACCCCCCGGTGTCAGTCACGCCACCCCCCGACGACGGTCGTTTGGGCGACGGTCGCCGGCGACTGCCTGCCCTTCGCTGGCGATCGCTCGCGGAAGAAGAAGAAGAAGACAATGAATAGCGAGGGCAAAACCGAAAAATGAAAAATCAATGAGGATAATTTGGCAAGAAAAAAAAAATTTAGCCTCTCAGCTCAGCATTTTCGGTGAGCTGAAAGCCCAAGGCAGCCCCCAACCTGCCTTGGGCTTTCAGCCTTGTGAAGGCTGGCATTTGGGGAATGCAAACTCAAAAATAAACGCCAAACACACTTGGATTTGCCCAAGGGTCTTTAGAGGCCTAAAGGGCTTTGTAAAGTAGTTCCTAAACGCAGCCTTCATGTGGAGCTTTTGTTAGTTAATTTGACTATTTTCACAAAAAAAAAAAAATCACTTGAATCATTTGAGGACTTAGAGTGATCATTTTCCCTAAATCCAAACACAAAAGGCTTGAAAGTTGGCAATACAAACTAATCTACAGTGTACTGGAGGTTTTGCTTTTTTACTTTGGCAGTTAGTAAATACATATTAAAGTGTTCCTATGAGGTGAAAATAAATGCCACATCTTAGATTTTGGATAAAAAGGAGTATTCCATGATTATCGAAAGAGGAGGTCATGTATAAATTGGCAACGGTTGGCCTTGGCTTAATAGACTCATAGAGGGAGAATATAGTGCACAGTAAAGTGGAAAATAAGAAGAATCTCACACTAAAAACTTGGAGTGTGAAGGATTAAAGCAATCGATAAACCCTCATCAACTATTTCTTTTTTTCTTTTTTATCTTTTTTAAAGAGGTGCATGTGTAGTAGGAGGAAAGGCAGTCAACCAAAAAGAGTGGATCATGTGCGCCAACTAAAATTAGATGGTATGATGGCATCCTAAATAGTTGAGCATCGTCAACCTTCACCCTCGTAACTATCTTGTAAATGTCAATTATTGTTTCATATTTAAAGAAGTTGCACTGACAGTAAATAATAGAGCTCTTTACATAATTTCAAACCTTTAGTGGCAGCCGTACATATATCAAGCATAAACATAATCCTTCCTTTGTTTATCTTTAGTGATGTTCAAGAAACTCCAACACAAATGGCACTTTTTGAAGAATCAAAGAGGGGCATGGATGCCCTTTTGGTACCATTCATAGAAAGGTTTTCGTGGGATCACTTCAATTTTGTTCCCCTTAATCCTATGATACGGAAAGATGATTAGTCATAGCACTTGAGCAAGTAAAAACTAAACAAGGAAGCAATAATAAATATGAACCAAAATAAATAAATAAAGGTGGAAAGAAATAAAGAACCCGAGCCTCAGGTAAAAATTTATAAAGCCTCATTATTAATATCCGGATAGGACTTCGTGATTCGTGTGCTATAAATGGAAACTCAATATAAACTCTTCAAAATAAACCACCACTAAAAAAAAAAAAAAATGCATATATGACGAACAATATGAATACTAAATGAATTATTTCCCTAAATGGACTATGATATATGGAAATAAGAATCTAACTCGTGCTATCTAAATTTAATGCACTGTAATCTGCTTCAATTCCCTTAAATGCAATCTTAGATGTATTTTTCGATGGAGATGCAATCTATTCTTATTTATTTTGTTTTTTTGTTTTTTTTTTACCTTTTCATTTTATTTTTATATACATTTTAAACACGAAATTGAACTAAGAAAACTAACCAAGTGCTGAAATAAATATGACCTAAAAGCTTACATCCATGAATCAGCCAATATTTCAGCTCCATCGCCATCAATTTGATGGTCTACCATCTCCGATCAGTAACAGCCGCCGTCACATCTCCCCTGCTGGCCGCTGTAGCCTCGGCCGTAACAGAGCAGAGCATCTGATGCTCACCATCACCACCAATCAAAACTCTCTCTCATGCTCTCTCTCTCTCGTCTAAGGCATTGGAGATTCCTTTTAAGCTAATGATTTCACGCTCTGCTGGAGAATTCATTCACAACAACAACCACAGCACGCTCTTTGAAGCTTGGTACGTGCGCGAGGGCTGGAGAACCGAGCGAAGCAAGAACACAACGCAGAGACTGAGATGACAATTCCTCTCTAGCAAATTTTAACTGGGTTTCTCACGTTATATTCCTAGCCAATTGATAGGAATTCCTATTTGTGTAACACCTCACCCTTCATGCTCATCACCCGTTCGACGTTTTGCCTCGGAGATGACAATGTTGAATCAATTGATCAATTTGAGATTGCATAGGAGTGATTTGTATGTCGTCGTTTAGTGTGCTGATCATATATTGCTAATTGATGATTCATCCTTTGATGGCCTAGAGTTCTCCTTCCCTTGGTGCTTCTGTTTACTTGTTCTCAGTGAATTAAATACGGGCAGCATGGTTGAATTTTCCTCTAAACCAAGAGCCTCTGGATTATTTTTGAGCTTGAATTGTTCAAAGTGCATGTCTCATAATTGTCCAGTAGTTAATATAGTGAAATCCTCTATAACCGCAAATTGTTCATATGTTGGAGTTGTAGCTTTTCTTTCACATACTAACTGCTGCTGCCCTGTTTTGCGCTTGGTTGAGACTCCACATCACATGCATTGGATGCGTTGGAGTATTATTTATGTCATGCTTGCAATGTACGTGTAGGTACATGGTGGTTTATCTTGGTTGTCACCATTAACTTGCACTATATCCATTTCAGGATCTACTATTTGTTGAATCTGTACACTCGCCACATCGTAGGCTTGCTAAATATGTCTATTCTTATGGTACATGGCTCAAATTTACTAGTCATTGTTATTCTTGCTATACATGTTCAAAAATATGTTGATCTTTTGGCTATGAGTGTTGAACAAATATATGCCGATTTCTTGGCTATGAATACTGTGTATGTTTATAACATGCTTTAGTCATGGTTATAACTTTTTCTGTGACTTAAATTTTCTGGATTCATTTTCATGTGTCCATATCCATTCGTTGCTCAGACAACGATCGCCAAGACTTGGGTATGTGTTATCCTAGTCATATGAGTTGACGTGAGGAATCCATGTTAATTTTCGAGGGAGATAATTATGTTGTCGTGCTTTAATTGCTGAAATTAAACATGTATCCACTATACAAGCATCGTTGATCTTCATTTGAATTCAATTTGTACGCATCTTGATCGTGTGAGCGCACATTCACTTGCAAGAAGATATGTTTCAAGTCCATTACTTACTAAAAAGACCATGAATCTCAACCTTTACTGTTCTGATTTTGTTTTGGATTTTGCTGACTTCACTTTGTTAATTACGAGTTGTGCTATTTTAAGACTCATGTGAGTGTGGTTTTGATAACCCATGATAATGTGACAATGTATGCTTGATTTGCTAGTTATTGGTACATATTTGGGTATTATTGGAGTGGGTAAGTTGTAAATCTTGCGAGCTTAATGAGCTAGACCTTGCAGTGAATCCTCTTGGGCATGAATTTGAATGATATTGTTGCCATTTGTTGATTGCTTTGATGGTCCTTGGGTGCATGTAAGTATGTGGTTCATCTCCAGTCACCTTGATACATTAGAATGATGGATTGACTCAGACCTTAATACATTAGGATGTCGCGTGCAGCTCAATCAAAGTTAGTGACACCGGAAAGTGATGAAATTGAAGTTAGTGACACTGGAATGTGATGAAACTAAATATAAAATGATGCTGGAAATTGAAGTGAAAATAACGAGAGTAAACATGCAAGATAACATGACTATAGGGGATAATTGTCTCAAAAAATCCAAACCAAAGTAAATTTTTCAATTTTGCCAAATAGTTTTAAAGACAATTTGCCAAAATTAAAAAGTTTATGATTGAATTAACTGTAAGACAATAGTTTTAGGACTTTTTAGGCAGCTTTTTCCATGACTATGCATGTCGGTAGAGGCCTGGGAGGTATTATGTAGGAGAAAAATATATGAATTCCTACTATCCATGGATCGGACAGTGGTGTTCAGCATGTTCAGGGCATTAGGTTTGAACCAATGCGATGAAAAACCAACGGCAATGCGTGCAACTATTTCAATTGTAAATGCGAATTATGGGAACAGAAACCAATTTTGGGGCAAAAAATGAATAACTACTCCTTCTCCGGCCATGGATTGGCCTGAATAGGGGTACTAAACTGTGCAAAAATATGGACTACATGATGCAGATTTTTCCTATATTGTTATGCCCACATTTATTGAAACATGGAGAACAATCGGCACGAACTGATACCTAGAAAAAGACTCAATTATGAGATTACAACGAACCCAGCATAAAGAAAATAAACCGAAAATTGAGCAAACGCAAGGACATGCATCGCATAGCTAAGGAATATAGGTTCTCACATGGCTGACTCCGGGGACAACGGAGGAAGTTGGAAGCGCTGCTTCTTCTGGCCCGAGTCTCCTCGGCTTCTGATGCGCGAGACTGAGAGAATGGATATGAAATCGTGAATGTGAGTGATTGTGCACCTCCCCCGAGTCTCCCACTCCCTTCCATCTTTGTTCTTATTTTCCTCATCCCACGACCTTCCCACATTCTTCTTGTCCTTTTTTTTTTTCACGTTCTGCTGAGCCACCAAATCCGTTTCCTTTCCTATCTTTTTCCATTTCCTCCATCGCTCCTTCTTTACAATGCTAGATTGGCGTCCTCCTTGTAAAAATTGCCAAAACTGCTGCTTGTGTTACGGCACCATTTGAGTTCCCAGGAAGAACGAACGGGTGGACGAAAGATCTGCAGACGAGGAATTTTGGTGTAAAATACTAAGGAGGAGATACTCATTTGTCTAGTGATGATGCAGGATTAACAAAAAAAAAAGTGAGGGCCTCGTTCCTTTTGCTTTCTGCCCGAGATCTCCAGCTTTCCCCTTCTAATTTCAGTCCAGCTCTTATTCATTCCCCCCTTTTAAGTGCACGAAATTTAATCCTTTCCTTGTCAATTTCAGCATCCCCATCATCTCAGATGCCTAGGTTACTGCTTTGCTTAAAATGGTCTAAGGTGGCAAGAAATGGAGTCATACTTATTTGGCATGATCAAATGACATTTCGGTCAAAGAAATAGAGGGAGCAGAAAGTGCTTGACTTTGGGGGGAGAGAGAGAAGAAACCGAACTCGCGGGCTCCACTTTAAACGAGGGAATGAGCCTAAACTTGGTGTGAATGTAGGGCCGTCTATCAGGTCGATTCAAAAGGAGTTCACAATCAGCCTCATGCTTCACTTGATGCAAATGCATTAGTCTAAACCTAAAAAATGTTTCAAATGTCTAAATACAATAAACAAATTTAAAATAGATGATTACCCCAGAAAAAAAAAACCGCTCGTTGGCCTCCTCTCACATCTGAAAAAGCAACCCCTCACTCTCTCTCTAGCTATAAGGGGAGATAAGAGTCCGATAATTTTTAAATATTTTTGGATTTTCTGAATTTTTTAATGATTTAAGTGACTTTTATTTTTTATTTTGATTTTTTTTATTGTTATTATATTCGGGGTATGGGTTCGGACCGGGTTTACCCGATCCAAATCACTGACCCAACCCTTCTACTCGGATCCAATCTGCGTTGGATTAAAATCGATTTTTTAAAAGTATTTTCTCCCTTTTTAAAAAAAAATATTTTTCCCTCTTTTTATATTTTATTTTTTTCTTCATCTCCTTTTGCAGGTCTTCCTCAAGCGACGTCTTCATCCTGTGCAGGTCTTCTTCCCGAAGAATGAAGACATATGTATCTCAGCATGTAATCTCAACGCACACTCGACGCTTGCTCTTCACCGTTTCTTATCGCCGGACCTCCACCGTTAATTGCCGGAATAACACCACCGGCGACCGCCGTAGGAATGCATAAAGATGCAAAAAAAAAAAAAACAAAAACAAAAGGGAACGTTCGGATGTGGTCGTAGTAAGAATGAAACACGACTGATATCGAATCCAGATGCGGCTAGCAAATCAATCGATAATAATCAACCTACATCGATATATTCTCAGATTTGAACAAGATCACAGATCATTTTCCGCTTGTGCCCCTGAGGCATTTAATCAAACAGGTCATGTGCATTTCAACCGCGATGCCTATATGCAGTTCTAGAACAAACGGCTCATTCTCGGCCATCACAAAAGATGAAAACCTATTTCGGATCAATACACGTTCGAATTGCAAACATCAACTAGAGTTTGTTCTCGGTTTGAGCAAGTAGAGGACATTACCTGCGTTCACGAAGAAGTTGCAGCAACCAAAAATCGATGAAGTGGCGTTCGGCTGCAATGGACGTCGACTGATGAGAAGGCTCAACTTCTCCAGAAAATTTTCATCGAGAGAACCTTTCTCATCCTCTCTTTTCTCGTTCTTCTCTGGCTTCTCCTTTCTTTCCAGCGAAGCTTCCCTGAAACCTCCAATGGCCGACGTCCCTTCCTCTCTCTCCTCTTCTGTTTTCCTCTCGAGCTAAACCCTCAGCCAGCCTATCCTCCCCACTCTGTTGTGCGTCGTCTCCATCTCCTCTCCCATTAGAAAGACTCTAGGATCTCCAGACATTTCCTCGTCAAGCACCGAATCCATAGCCTCTCTCACAGTCATAATCTCTTTCGCCGCAGTAGCGTAGCCCTGAAACCGGGGTCGTCGCCGTGGCGCGCAACTCTTCCGCAGCCTCTCTTTTTTAACAGCACAGCATCCGAGCCTCCGGCGGCAGCTTTTCGTCTCAGAATCGACAACATCTCGCGTTCTCGACACTCGAACTCTCGAGCTCACTCTCGCCGCCAAATAACTACTATCAGCAACGTCGCCATGCGCCGATCAAGAGAAGGGAGACTCTACGCGGCTAGGAGAACTCGGAACTTTGAGAGCGCCGTCGTGGCCGAGTAGGCGGCGACGAGAGAGCGTTCGAGAAGAAGAAGGAAGGGAAGAAGCTCTTGAAGTCGAGGCGGAGATGGTGATCAGGTGGAGGCCTCGACGTGGAGGGTGATGGGAGCAGACACCTGCACCTCTCTCTACCTCTCTCTCTGTTATCCCTCGCCAGCTTACGGTTCTAGAAGGTTTCTCTCGGATCCGCTTCCGTCACATGCTCGTTGCTCATCCCTCGCTCGCCGGGCCTTCTTCGGTGACCGTCAGTGCTCTTTTTTTTTTTTTTTTTTCAACGCTCACAGGCGTATCGTGCGCAAGAGATGGGAGACAGGGGCTGGGCTCCTTTCACGTCTTCTTGGGCTCAAGTTGTTGGCTTAAAGAACATAGTAAATTGGGCCGAAAGAGAGGGGTTGGGAATTAAAAGGTTGAAAATTGCCAAGTGGGATTTTATTTTTATATCCTTTTTTATTTTTTTATATTTTTTAATCAAAATTTTGCTATCTCATTTTTAGTTTTTATTTTTTCATATTCTTATATATTTGCAAAAAAATGACACTTGGATTGTCGATAAAAATTCGGTTGTCTACAGTGGTCTTGATGTTCAAATGGTGGTGTCTTTTGATGTGGTGATGTCGAGTTAAGTGGTGGTCAATCTTGTGGTAACGACGGTTGAGT
The DNA here is from genome assembly GCA_007663325.1 of Eucalyptus pauciflora. Taxonomy (NCBI): domain Eukaryota; kingdom Viridiplantae; phylum Streptophyta; class Magnoliopsida; order Myrtales; family Myrtaceae; genus Eucalyptus; species Eucalyptus pauciflora. Next base: position 3,536,392 of record VMYD01000024.1, on the reverse strand, counting down.
TTGGCACGATTATGGAGTGGGGGAACCAAAGTTGCTTAGTGTTGATATGCGATTTTCTATTATAAAAGGGATAAGAGTTGTAATGTGAGATCTATCTACATGATTGCCACATGGATGGCAATTGTAAAATTAATTGTAAAGCTGATTGTATAAGTCAATGTCCATATTTGCTAACATCATTAGTATTAGACTTTTTAACGATAGGATAAATGTTCGCTTATATTTAAATTTTAAGGATTGCATTTCATAAAATAAAATAAAAAAATTCTAACTTAAGTTGTTGTTACGCTTACACTAGCCAAGGGAAATGTGCAAGATGGAGAAAAGATATGTGTTTTGAGCCACGCCCGGATGATTGGAACTGCAAATTGTTCCCTCCTTAAAATTACATCTTTAGCGTTCTGACCTATGACGGAGTCTTCATAATTGTATTTTTCATTATCACATAATAAAAAATAATAAATATCTTCAAAAAAAAAAATTGACAAATGTTCAAAATGTTTGTTAAACATACCTAATTCATTGAAAATTTGAATTTTTTCTTTTCTAATTTAGGTTATTATGAGGGCACTTGTGAAGGAAAGCCCCATTAAGAATATGATCAATTTAATGAGTAAGTACTATTTAATTACAAACTTACTTTACTTTTACAAATTGATATATAATTCATCTCATCCTTTGTATTCATTTGCTTCCAATTTTTTATTTTTTTTTATGGAATATTTGTTAATAACATTACATTGCAAATCTCGCCATAACATTACACATGCTAAGCATAAGAAATATAAGTCTTAAGTCATGATAACATGGAAGTCACCCATATTTCTATTTGCACTTAAATGATCCATAATTTGTAATTCTGACTAAAGGCATGGTTAGATAAAGTTTCCTCCAATCAAGATGTACGAAAATACAACCCTTTTTAAATATAATATGTTAAATTTAATTTTTACTCTTTTGTTATCAAATCGAGGAAGTTCAGTTAGTGTGTGTTTGTATAAGACTCTCTATCTCTCCATCCACATGTTTGAAATGTATATTTTTTGTGGATCCTCTCACTTAGGAGAAAGACGAAGCGGGCTTAAAATAACGATGTCAAATTCCCATTGTTGTATATACATATATACTTGTACATCGAATGGTATTTTATATATTAAGAGCGAGGTCATCCATTAAAGAAATTCGATGAATAGATATATGAACCAAAAGTGAGGGCTCTTAATTAAAGATTTTCATATACCCACTGTTCAAGAAGAATAGATGATTTTAGTCAACTATTCTGGGTTTGATTGTAGGCAATATTTTGAAAATGTTACCAAAGGTTGAATCGGAGTATGGACTGACATTCAATTCTTCTGGTTCGATCGACCCAACTGTTTATACTAATCAGTCAGAATATAAAGAATGAAGAAAGAAAAATAAGCAATATTTGAAATGATGATTTTGAAAATGTTATGACAGAACTCACATGTAATATTTGCCTGCTTTAAAGTATCTTAAGAGTTCTGCAATGAGTAAAAACAATTTTTTTCCTGTCACTTGTAGGAGGCTGAATTGTCTAGATGGTGCGAGTAAAGACATGCTAATTTTCCAAGATCACCCTATTATTTTCAAGTCGCAGATTAGGCTACCGACAAGAAGATAGTTAAGCATAATGCCATGCAATGGAAAGAGACGGCACTTCATTTTTTTTTTCCATTGACTGTGCTGTTGCGACTTGGACATAGCCGGTTGCTAACAACGAGGGCTGGGGCCGGTGGTCATGGTGGGTTGGGGCGTCATCTGAAACTTACACATAACTAGTGTTGCAAGGGTCGATTACAGGGGCAACAACGTGAGATCCGTCGAGACATGGCTTGCAAGCAATCTTGACGGTGATTACCAGCACTGTTTTATGTGATTGCTATGAGCAGGTTTGCAATTATGGCCATTTCTTTTGCCAGGTGATAAGAGACCCTAGACATCCTGTCCTGATAAAAAAAAAACATGTGAATATTGCGAAAGATGTGCTCTAAGTGCATTGTCAATATTAACTTATCTAGCACCAACACTTAGGTCTTTGGCCAAAAGAAAATCCATATTATGTTAGATTCAATAAGTTCATTGTGGAAATGGACTTTTAAAGAATGCGATTTATTTAGGACCTACATAATCATCTCCTTTACTGGCAATTTTCACAAGATGAAAGCTAAATATTATCAAAGGCAATCGCTAGAATGAAGAGTATTAAACTATTTAAGAATAACACACCTCTTCATAGCCTTAATGAGAAGCTGGTAAAGTAAAATTTTCACCATTTCTTTCTCCGGCAACAAGCTTTACAGCATATCAAATCACTAGTGCCTCTAGGAACATATTAGACAATATGATGACAGCTTCAATAGGAAGAGAACCCCCAGACTCAACTATTCTGGATATTCTCAGGAAAGGATCCTAAGAAATGGTAACACCGGAGTACAAGATATAAAGCAATGAAAAGATTTGGCAAGGAACAACATGAAACAGGACATTTGATGAGAGATTTTGGACGGCTTACACTTTTAGAAAACAGATATTTGTTTTCCAAACAGGGAACAAATGTCAAGAGCAGTCCTGGAAGTAACAGATTCCTCAGCATGGATAATCAGTAACTGGGTTTCTCAAGCCTACTTGTACATTTTTGTTAAGAAGCGATAGGGTCAAACTCCGACTTTTCATGATCGAGTAAAATACGGATATTATCGTGATCCATGAATCTCAAAAGGCTGGGGTCAGTGGTTTATGAAAGAATTCTACAGAACAGTCGGTCCAAGGCCTTTTTCTCTCTCTTTGATGATCCGATGATATTCTAGCTTGAACTCATTGCAATTTAGAGAGTCTCGCATCAGCATGGGTTATACTACTGTTGTGGTAAAAACATAGGGATATTAGAATGGCATCAAAAAGCAAATCGGCAAGAATTAACATTCAAAAAGCAGCAGATCACACAGATTCACTTTTAATGAGTCCTTCTCTTCTTGTCCAAGATAGTCAAACTTAGAAGCAGAAGAAAAAGCTTGCCTAAACAACACTTTATATTTAGTGTATATTTTCCACAAGAATATAATGACCAAATCTTGTGGTATCGAGTTAATTGATTTTTTTATCAAGTCACGAAGGCAAGCAAAGTAATATCTCTGTATCTCTATATTATGAACTCAAGTAAAACAACTTAACAGTAAACAACTAAACAAACTTAACCTATGCTAATTTGAGCAGGATATTACTTGCCAATCCACATGATGATAGGCACTTCGGACTGTCAAGAGCTGAGGACATAACTTTGTAAATAAGTGTCCGCTAAAAGAAGATTGGATGAAACTAATCATCCGTGGCATGGACATCCATAATGTTTCAAAAGCAAGAGTCAATGTCGACACCATGTAAAATGAGAGAAAGATATACCAAGCTATGATAGCCATCACAATGGTCATTCGAGAATCCAGAAGGTAAATGTTTCGACGAAACCGAAAGAAATTCGGATTCTGCTTTTGTCAAACAAACAGTCACTTATATCTATTTTTAATCAGCAAATGAACCAACACTAGTATTCTCAAAACAATGTCAAAGATGTCAGTATATTCTTACGAGGAGTTGTGCTCATAAACAAGATCATGCTCAAGGAGGGAAAATCAGTCAAGATAAACTTAAATGTCGATGCCACTGTCAATCAGAGACTGAACTACAGCTCTGATTTTTCCTTCAAACTTGTCCCTCTCTTGGAGTATAGGAAGCAGTGCACACATCATCTTCCCTCACCCGGTGTGCCAAAATCCGCCTATGGCCAAACATGCTGGTAAGTCCGATCGAGACTTGAGCATGGCTCTGATGTCCTTGGAATTGGTATCTACTCCAGCGACCTTGCACGTGACCCTGTAAGGGAGTGAAGCCGAGATGAAGCGCCTGGAGATGAAAACATCTAGCATGAACGGCTCCATGTAGGATCTATTGTGCTGCTTAAAGGACATGTGCTTATTTGGATTCTCAGACTTCTTCCCCTTATGGTCAATGTATGGCCGCTGTTGTCATAATCCAAACAGTCCAACTCCAAAGAAACTTCTTGGTGCTAAATGAGGCTGCCCGAAGCCAACCCTCACACAAAATAACCATAAAATTAGATAAAGAATAGAGCACCCCTACATTCGATTGATCATTTGCTCAACCATTATGCTATACCAGTACCATTATCAGGAAAATGACATAGAGATGACATCCCAAACTAGAAAAATGAGATATCAATGAAACACCTGCCCACTATGAATACCACATGTTGGCACAAAGGCTTCATGTCAAGAGGCATCAACACCGTGCACAGGAACACTATTAGAGCACAGATTGCAAAAGGATTGCTTCAACATCTTATTACAGGGGACACTTTCTAGCAAATAAAAGCAGCTACTTTGATCGTAGGGAGCAGGACACCTGAAAGAAACAAACATTGTCAGTAACACCTCCTCAAAATTAACCGGAGAAGTGGGCGAGCACACGGCCCCATATAACAAAACCTTGCAATCTTCGAAGCTTTATTGACAGAAATTGTACTAAGCAATTCATCAGACAGTTGGAATGCATTGGGAGTAAGTGCAGAAAAGGCCCCAATATTTGAAATATGTAGCGATTCTATCAGAACATAGCCAAGCACATTTTTTTTAAAGAAAGACTGGCTTCATATGGGCCAATATAGAACTCAAAGAAGAACACAAGTTTCTTCCTTTTGTCACCGAGTTCAGGCAAACATGATTAAGCAAACAAATTCACTTGCCTTACTGAATTCATTGTGGATCATTCCAAGTCGATAAGGTTCGGATGGTGGTGTTAAGGTCGACCTCCCAAAGTCCTTCATCATCCTCTTCGGAGAGGAGTACTTTATCTACATTTGGTGTCCTCAAGGCACCCTTGCAGAATATATTCATCTCGGGGCATTGCATGATAACAATACGCTGTAGTGATGGGAACCTGAAGGCGCAATTGGTTGGGGAGAAGCTCTCAAGGCTTGGTAAACGATCAAGTATTAACTCTTCCAGCTTGGGGAAAGGGATCTCCTCTGCTCCATCTCCATCATCTGTTACCACATCTTTCATTGCACCACAATTTCTTAGGGTTAGCCAAGTAAGGTGCACCAGACTTGTCATTGTCGAGCAAGTCCCCATATGAACTAAACCAGCGCACTCCTTTACTTCTAATTGTGTCAATCTTTGGAATGAGGCAGGAGATGGAAATACGATCGATAAACTCGGGCACCACCAAAGTTGTAGATATTCAATCTGTTTGAGGATTTCAGCCATCAAGGAGCCATCTTTCCAGACTACTTTCAGGTTACGCAGCAACACCAGCCAAAGTTTCTTCAGATTTCCTAGTGACTTGAGAGGTTTTTCCGCGTCTATTAATCCTCCACAGGGAGTCGCTCCCCCATGTCCAAGAGCATCTTCTGGAAATATCTCCTCGAAGGAACTACACCGCACAACAAGCAATTTTAGATTGGGGAATCCCTGGAGAACGAAGTTGGAAGGGAAAGCGACATTTTCATCGTGGTAGCATCCCAAAGCCAGCTCTATCAAATTGCCAAAGATGTAATGCTGCGGCAGCATCGCAACATCCTCCCTCGTCAATTCCAATATCTCCAGGTGAGGAATGACCTGTGGGAATCCGTTTAATTAGGCCACCATCCCCCAAAAGTAAAACAGGGCACGTGCATGGTTCAATGACTAAATTGTCCTTCCATTTATTAGAAAAAGAGGAAAAAGAACCTGTAGGCTTTTGGCCGATTTTATCCTTTAAAAAAAAAAAAAATCTAGAGCCAGACGAGTAAGAATTGATGACCATTATACAAGGGTTGTATAAGTGGGATGTTTTTTTTTTTTAGTGATATACCCAATTCAATCAAACCATGTTTCGTGAATTTGGATGAAATAAAGTTATTAGTTGATGATATTCAGCTATTTCGATTGTCAATTAATTAAATCCAAATGGCAAAGTAAACACACGTGAATGTCAAAAAGTTCGTAGAAAAAGCTCAAAACAAATCTATGTTATTTATATATTAAATAGATGTATTTCAATAGTAAGATGACGCATTAATATGTAGCGCTCTTTTCTAAACAATTGTTCTCATATCTATTTTACCATATGTCATAAGTAGTGCATGGGTTCACTGTTCTATGATGTTGAAAAGAATGCGTTCAAACTGAACCAATAAATGGATGTTTTTAGCATTATGTACGTTAAAAAAAAGAACCTAATTCCATGTTGGTATATCATTGATATATCACTCAAATTAAGTGTGGTAATTTCGATTAAACGTTAGTAACTTCAAAAGCGTTGATGACCCATCGGAATAAACGTTGGTAGATTATTAAAATAGTTGTTCATCTTGAAAGGTACTAATATTACTTTTCAAGATCCACAAGATAAAAAAGTTAGCAAGTGACTAAAATCAATTGGAATCTTAATTTGATGAATGTTGGTAACACAAATTAAATTAACTTTTGTAATTTTAAATTAAAGATAGTGATTTGAAAGGCATTGTTGACCCAAAAAAAAGGCATTAAAATGTCACAAGAATAAATATTGGTTGATTATTAAAGTAGTTCATAATTTTGGAAATATTGGTACTTTTTAAAACCTAACAAGATAAAAACGTTGGCAATGAACTAAAATCAGTTTGTATCTTAACGTGACAAATGTTAATACACCAATCACATTAAGTTCAGTATATTCAAATAAAGTTAGTAATTTCAAATACGTTGGTAAGCCCCAATAATAAATATTGGTAGATTATTAAAGTAGTTAGTAGTTTTGAAAAAAGAATAAAGAAGGTTTCTGCTTTTCAAAGCCCATATTAGCAAATTATCTGTTGTATTGGACAGTTATCAACCAGGTTCACAGTGTTCGAGTATGGAACTTTGTTCCAAATGAACATAATACTAAACTTTTTTCACTTTTGGCAAACGGGTAAGTCAAATTAAAGTAAATAGGTAAATCCTAACCATAAGGCAAGAGCAGCTCATTAGAAGCATCACTGTCTATGCAAGTTAATTCAATAATATTTTTTTTTCAAAGTAAAAGTTGGGATCACTAGATTATATACCAAAAGTATGAGCTAGAAATAGTTAACAGCAGCCAATCTTCAAATTTCTAAGCAATTCACAAGTGTGTTATGGTGAGCATTAATAAATAAGAAGTGTGACAATTTTAATTTCTTGTAGAAAAATAACAAAGCACATATAAACCAATGAAGATAATGGCAGAGAGCTAGACTCTTGGATGGTACCTTTTCAAAAGAAAAGAGTGTAGGCTGGTTTTTGCTGGTGGTTGTACTTTGGTAGCTTTGGAATTCACAAGCAAATGAGAATGACCTCATCTTGTCGCAATGTCTTACTTGCAATTGCTTAAAGAGTGGCCATTCTGAAGTATGACTATTTTGGTAGAAGCTCCTCAGTTTCGGCAAGTAAAATAATTCTAGTTTGGTTAATTGTGGAAAGAAGAGATTACTTGCGCTCATACTTACTCCGTCTTCCTCCGCGATAATTTCCTCCACCCCACAACCCCATACACTAAGTTTTTGGAGCTGTGTCATACTTTTTGCCACCAAGCTTGGAAATAAACTTTTGAGACACTCACAATCGACAACCTCCATGTTTTGTAAGTGTCCAAAGGTAAGACCTCCCTGAGGAAGTCCACTCCACAAGCGTTTCATTTTTGAGAGCCGCATCAAAACTAATTCTCTCAATTGAAAAGTATTTGTAGAACAAGCTTCGTTAAATTCAAACTCTTGGGCTTGAAATACCACTTCTAAGGATGCACAATCGGTCACAGTTATCTTCTCTAGGTTTTGAAATCTAGTGAGCATATTATAAGATGAAAATATGGATAAAAGTTTCTCACAATACGCCACTACTAGCGTCCTGAGTTTGCCAAAGGCATTTGAATCAAGATCATCAAGCCATATCTTCTCCATATTATCCATTTGCAAGATCTTCATCGACTCCATACTAGGAAACTCAACCTATCATTTTTCAATTTAATTAATTAGAGCCAATTCTCTATTCCCTCAAAAAAGAGACTACTTTAATTTCAAGAACAAAGAAAATCACAAGATGGACATTATCAAAGAATAGATAGAAAAGAAGACTAGATGTACGTTATTTCTTTTTAGAAAATGCCACCTACTAAAATTGATTCTCCTATCATATAGTTTAAAGTAGAAAGCATAAATTTTTCTAATATTTATCAAGAATTTTTTTTAAGCAGTAGCCTAACCATAGCCTTCATAGTTGGACAACCATATTCATTTCATGCATAATTTGTCTCCCATGAACCTCAAATTTAGCCTATCTTAGATTTAGCTCATTACAACACTGAAAAACACAATAACCTATATACTGTCCCATTTCTTTGAAGTGCAAACGACAAAACAGAAACCAATTCGCACAACAATGCCTCATTGATCTTGCACTTCAAAAGTTCTCCAACAAAGTATAGACTCAAAGAAAACACATCAAATACTGAAAAAAGAATCCACCAATTAGATCAAAAGATGGTGAGTGCAAGTATGTACAATTTAATTGATGTTGTACATGATTCTTCGATCACTAGCTGATTTGTTTGTTTATAAGTTTGTTATTCAAAATTATCGAGACTAAGGATATTACTCTTGATTTAGTTCGTTTAATAGTTGATCACTATTATTAAAGTTGCCTATAAATATAAACCAATTAAATATTTTTCTTTAGTTCTAATGATGAATTGATTTGAATCATTTGATAGCTAAGTTTGCCTATTAGATGTATCTTTTTCCCCACCTGAATTCTCCTTTCCATCTCTTTCATCTCTCTTTAGTTTCTCCGTCTTTTTCTTATTATCTGATTTTCCTCCACTTTTAGCGAATCTAAACCTAACTTTCTTCATGTTTTTGTTCCACATTAGTTGGTTTTGGATATAGATATGTTCTTCATCAATTGGTCATTGAGCTAGGTCTCTTCAATATTAATTGGTATCAGAAATTCGCTTTATTATTGTTGTGCAACTAGTCTAGACCAAGGGCCAACGCTATGGTATTTATTTTAGTTACTACACTTGCATTTCTGATCTGATATGCTCGTGAAGATATATGACATCATGCCTATTGAAACTTTAGCCACCATGCTTGCTTATTAGTAGCCACTCTATGTTTGGTATATTTTCTTATTTAATAATGTTGCAATATTTATTAGCTCTGGTATATCGAAATTTGAAAAGAGTAGGGCTTATCAAGATTATTACATTGACTGGTATGGCAATTATTATTATGATTATGATTATCATGTCTACCTATTATTGTTGACTGCCAGGAGCAATCTGACTATTGTTGTGATTGTGGTTATTATAAATCCTTAACAATCTTGAAGAGGTTAAACAAATTTTGGTGGTCAGAGAGAATATTTCAACAATTTTAGTGAGAATTGAATAGATTCAATCAAAATTGTAAGGAAGACAACAAAATAGTCCAAAATCAGTTGTCTATTGAGCAAATTAGCATGGACAAGTGCTCTCAATGTCTTGAAGATTTAAATGAGGACTCTGCTTGTGGGAATAGTATAGTGAGTGGAGTAAAATTCTACTAACTAATCTAGATGAATTTAAAGAAGCATCTTCTAAAATTTAGTAAAATCTTAAACGCAATTTCTCCTATTGATCATTCACAAGCAATTCGTGATGCTAAAATTTGTACTAAAATACTTAGTATAGCCTTATACTTCCAAGGTGCATATCCAAATCTCCCTTTTGTGGAGATTGATAGATGATATAATTCTTCAATGACCTTGCTATTTATTTGTCTTATATATGCTTGCTTAGTTGGAACTCTTTTTTTTTTTTTTTTTTGGGGTGAGGTACTCTTATTTTAATTATCTATGGTATTGACCAAGACTAGTTTTCTTCAATCTTCAGGATGAATTTATTGACTAATGAGTATGCCTATTTGGTGTTTCTTCTTGACCAAGACTAGTTTTCTTCAAACTTCAGGATAAATTTATTGACTAATGAGTATGCCTATCTCTCTCTCTCTCTCTCTCTCTCTCTCTTCAAACTTCAGGATAAATTTATTGACTAATGAGTATGCCTCTCTCTCTCTCTCTCTCTCTCTCTCTCTCTCTCTCTCTCTCTCTCTCTCTCTCTCTCTCTCTCTCTCTCTCTAGTTTTTCCCTAGTTTGTTGCTATCTGATTTTCCTTTGGATTTTATGATTCTGAACCAACCTTGCTATGCAATTTCATTCTATAAAATCAGTTGCTAACATATGTATCATACACCTAGTAAAAAGCTCCCCAAATTTTTAGTGATAGTGAATGACTGCGTATTGAATTATAGATTCCATGTCAATGCAATTGAGTTATTTACATGTAATGCATGTAGCAACCACTCTCCTGCTATGCAAAGAAAATATTGGCTTGTGTGGAGCCACGAATATAGATTTGCAAAGTCATGATTCCAATTTTACACCAAAGCTCCTTTGTTTAGCATTTGATGAAGCTGACTAAGTTTGACCCCAAAGCGAAAAATATTATGTTAACTAGTTGCAGTTTTAGTCATAATCAAGAAATAAAGGTGCATTGGTAGTCATAAATCTTAAATTTGAAATATAGTTACGTCCTAAACCTTCAAATTGGTTTACTCAAGTATTAAATGTTTCTGAAAAAGCATAATCAAAGGTTTTTCAATACACAGAACTTAGATTCCCTATGTAGCAACCCCAAATTACATTTGTTTGTATTAATTATGACTTAATTACATCAACCGAAAGGTTTAGGTTTCAATTGCACTTTTGATAAATGTTTAAGAGTTCATTTCTCCAATTAAAAAATTTATGACTCGATTGCATTTCATAAATACGTTTTAGGACTTGTGGAACGATTTTCCCATTACAATATTTACAACTGACTTTAGGAATTAGTGACAAAATGTCTCCTAAAACTTATTCCAGTTTGGCATGTTTAAACACTAAAACCTTTTTTTTTTTCCTTTATTATTAAAACTTGTTCTGGTTCAGCGTTGGAGTCTCTCCATAGCCCAAATTAGTTTCAGGAGAATGGAAAGTATATTTGGCATTTTTCATTGAATTTTCCCTTTTTTAATTGTAAAAAATGTGATCCTAATGTGATGATGCCACATTAAAAAAGGTGACAAAAAATATAAAAAGTACATATAAGAAAGCAAGACGGGAGAATGGGGGTCCTAGGCTTTGCATTGGCTAGGGCCGCCACCATCCCGCAGGTCACGACTAGGGCGCTTGACACCCTCACCAGGCTACTAACAGTTGCCAAACTTGGCTCCTCGCCACAACATGAGTGACCACACTTGCTTTCACCAAATTGGCAAGGGTAGTAACAGGCCATTGCTTGCTCATGGTGAGGGTTGTTAGGCATTGTCAGTAGGAAGGGAAGCAGTAGTAGCGCTCCCTATGTAGCCTTCCTCCCTGGACTAATGATTTCTCGTAGGATTTTTTTTTTTTTTTTATTTCTAGTTTCATATTAGTGCAGATTTTTTTATCTAATTTTTAGTATGTTCTTAATTTTTTTTTTTCGATTTTTCAATGTGGCAATAGTGAAACAACTCCCTTTGTGCTTGAGGAAGCTCAATCACCGCGTCAAAGGCCATGTAGGACTGAAAATGTGATAAAGATGCAGAATTTCTCTACAAAGAAGGGACGGACTTAACAAGTCTTGAAATGCGTCAATTGTGCAAATTTTAGAACTTAAGTGCTGAACCAACACAAGTTTTAGAACTCGTAGTGTCATTAACCATTGATCTTACGTTGAACAATTTAGCATTTTCTAGACTCTAGATTAATTAAAAGTTGTTAATTGAAGCTTAGCCTCTCATTAATAGTTGTAATTCAGCTAAAATCTAGTCTAATACTTGAAAAAGAAAGAAAAAAAAAATATTGAGTTTTTGAAACTTATGAAAAAGTTTTGATATACATTTCAGTATGTTTATAATAGTGAAGTAGCTTTGAGATGTTTCTTATTTGAGATCAAAGATTTGTAAAAGAAAATGATAAGTTATCATAAGTCACCCCACAGATTGTTACATTGTGTTAGCTCAAACCATCGGGATAACAAACTAGATATGCCATTAAAGAAGAATGAGTGCAAACCTTTTCGATAAGTAAAAGCGGTTGTTGTGTTGGAACGTTGCCCTCTAGTTTTCTACGACTTGCATCTCCTAAAATCACCTTCACAGCTTTACAATCATCAACAGTAAGCTCTTTCAAGGAGGGCCACTCTGAAATATGCTTCCCTTGACAGAAACTTCTGAGTTTTGGCATGTCGTGAAGATATAGAGTGACAAGTTGAGGAATTACAATTTTATCGATTGCTTCTTTAGGTTTCTCCTCTTCTTTGGCAACAATGTACTCCATCTCTCCACAACCACTGAGACCAAGATATTGGAGTTGTCCTAGACTTTTTGCCATAGACATTGTAAAAAGGTTTCTTAGACATGGGCACTTCTCAATAGTCAAAGACTCCACACAATGAAGTGGCCTGCTCCTCCACATGAATGAAGGAATCACATTCATTAGGTTGTGACACTGCTTCACCTTGAGGACCTTTAGACGGCGAAAGGATTCCACAAGGATTTTATCATTCCATATATCTTTCTGTTGAACTCCCTCAACGTGTAGCTCTTCTAACTTTGGAAATGCAAACTACAAATGTACAAAGATAAATGAAAACTATGCAAAATTGCTTAGGGTCAAAGCACTAAAAACAAAGAAAAATAACACATAAGATAAATCATAATATGATACCTTCTCATCAAATAGGGGATATGACCCATCACTAGCACAACTCTCTGAACTAAAGCAAATCAAACTCTTAAGGTCATCAAGCTTGAGTTTGGTTAAATGACGGAATTTGAATGTCTCTACGGTTTTCCCTTTTCCTTCTTCCATCGCAATTATGCCCCGCAGATTATTGCAACAGGAAACATCAAGCACTACAAGTTCATGAAGAGTTTTGGCCATGGCACTTGAGAAGAGATATGACAAACTATGACAACGCCTCACGTTCACTTCCATCAGACTAGGAAATGTCAAGGTTAGTTTGCAGTCACTCTTCAAAATGTTCGTTAGCCTTGGTAGATTCAACAACTTCATTTTTTTTAATGGAGAGTGGACCAATGGATTTTGCCTTCTCTCAGAGCCGAGACTTACCGGTTCAAATAATGATTCCAAGGAGGGACACCCAACCAGCTCAATTTTACTCAGGCTCTGCAACATATCCATTGAATTTGATGGAAAAACATGTGACAAATTTTCACAAAGTTCAACAGTGAAGGATGCAAGTTTGCAGAAGGACTCTCCAGGGATTTGATTGTGCCATATCCTCTTTAATTGGCACATGGATGAAAACTTCAATTCCTCCAGGCTTGGAAAAAGAACCTGTGTAAAATCATGTTATATGTAGAATTACTGAAATTTTTGGTACAAAATAATGATCCAATTTCTACTAAATTGCCTCATTGACTAGAACTAGAAGAATGATCAACAAAAATATACTATAGATGCTTACCTTTTCATTGAAGAAGCCAGGCAAGGATGAGACTGTGTGGATACAACCAAATGCTTGTTGTAAACTAGTATCAGTTGCCATTGGCTGTTGCCTTCCTTCGAATGAAGAGAATGTCATCATTTTGGCGCACCGAGATATTGTCAATCTTGCTAGGGATGGACAACGAATACACCACATTCCATAAGAGAATGTCATGAGATTTGGCAATTCTTCTAGAGACAAGGAGATTAACAGAGGAAACTCTAAAGTGTCAGTGGTTGTAGCTTCCTCCAATTCTTCTTCTTGCACATCAATAATTTCCTCCATCAATTTACAATTCACTATTTCTATTTCTTTTATTTGCCCGAGTGCTTTAGCCATGGAAGAAGAAAAAAGAAACCTCAAGTTATCACAGTTTTGCACTTTCAATGCCCTTAAATTTTGAAAACACAACATTTTTCGTGGATTTTTGTTCCATATCCATCCCAAACTTGGTAAGTCACTTAAGATTAGTTCTCTCAATTGTGACAAAATCTCAACTTCCCCATTGGTTGTCAGTCCTTCAAGGTCAAATACTTCTTGTATTAATTGACATCTTTCGATGGTTATGGCTTCCAAACTCTGTAGCTTTGTTATCTGCAAGGGGTGAGTACCATATTAACTCATAACAATGCTTTTATCTAGAAATACAATTTGCTATGAAATAATAATAAAGTAAATGAACTCATACAATGGATTTTTGAATTTGCCTTATTCTTCTTCAGAATTTATCAACTTTACACTTACGTATCATTTAGCTTTTATTTATTTGGACTTTATTGAATATACAATAATAAGAGTGAATTTATAGTCCCTGAATGATCGGGGTTATTAAATTTATCCACAGATTATGTGCTTTCTACCTAAATTTTCCAAATTCATGGCATAGGCTCAATTGATTAAAAAATCATAGACTATGATTTTATATAATACCTCAAACGAATTATTTTATACTGAATAGTCGTGAACTAAAGTAACAAATAGAGAAAAACTATACTTTAATTGATATACAGGTGTAATTTGAGCCTGGCATTTTTCCAAAGTATTTAAAAAAAAAAAAACATCTCTTATCGAAAGATTGAAAAGTAAAAAGTTACTGTAAATTACGAGAGAAATACTATATTAAACTGAATATGTTGTCGCCCCCAGGCATAGCACTATAGGATCCATTATTTTCTAACATAGTATGCGAAATACATGACACGGTGGTCGAAAGTTTAAAAAAAGAAAAAAGAAAAGAAAAAGGTGTTCATCACTGTAAGATCCATGCTCGGCCATGAGACCATGAACTGACCACAACTGCACCATATGGGCATAAAAGTCAATTTCATTATAGGATTTAATTTATCTATACCTAAGATGCGCTTCCTCAATAAAGAGCAAAATCATTTGGCAAAATTTATTTATGTAGCCAAGAAAATGAATTACTTAATTCAACAAATGATTTTAGTCGAGCATCATGCTTTTGAGGTGTGGCTCACATGAAAATTATCATTTTAAAAATAAATTAAAAAAGGGTTTCCTTTTTTTTATACTGATAGAACACTTGACGGAATTGTTAAATTGAAGCAATAGTACTCATGCATGCTAGACATGTTTCTAATTAATACTTTCAAAAACTATATTATTAGGAAAACAATCAATTTAAACGTGTGCAGGACACAAAAATTCTACTAGTAATATTAGAAAAGTGGTAAGAATAAAGAATTGTGGTAGATTTGATCACCACCAAAAGTCCATAGATTACATGAATTAGAAAAAAAAAAGTTAATTAGTTAATGTTAATCAAATGGAATATTGAATGCCAGAAGCAAAAGCAAAAACTCAAAATGAAAATAAAAATGACTCAACATAGATCATTGAAGGACGTATAGGAATTTGGGGGCGACGAGGGCCTAGACTGGGCCGAACCCTTAGGTTGGGCCTAATTTATTGTGCAGGCCCACCCGTAACAAAAAATACATGCATAAAAATCAAGACCCGGCACGAGCATTATCACAAGATAGGATAATGCCACAAATATCCATAAAATTTGGCCAATCATGCAATGTGGTTTCTGAAATTTAGCCCAATATATAATGTGATCACTCAAATTTGTTCATTTGATAATGGAACTTTGGGTCGAACCACAATTCCATGAAGGTCCATTCACCTACCACAACTCTTCACAATCATTTGGGGAAAAAAATTAACCCTCTCAAGTTCTCAATTACTCTAACGCTAATGCACTTACGTTTAAAATTACAAAATTTTAACTAATTGATTTGGATGTTATTTGACGCAGTCACTGTAGTTACTTTTTTTTGGTCATAAATAGTTAAATTCACCTATTGAAATTTCTTTAGTTCTTTCTCACGTTAATCAAGCAGATATAATAAGATTCTACATAAGTCCATTCATTATTAAATAAAGGTCATGTATACTTCCTTCAACTTATGAATATATCTATAAATATCTGTGTATACATATTCAATATTACCATTGAGCAATGATGAACTTCTACATAATTGAAAAAACCTAATCATCGTACGGTGTTCTTTATTTCGTTGATAATATAACACAAATTAAGCGAGGTGTAATTTCAACTAACCGTATGAATGTTTTATGTATTTACATATCACATAGCAATTCCATTTTAAACAATTAAATTATTGTTTGTCTTGATTATTCTGGAGAACGAACTCTCAAAAACAAATTATATACCTGTTGCCCGTCGAAGAAATCAACCGAATGGTCTGCAGTTTTACAGAAATGCGTCATCTCTGGCAAGTTTTGTAATGTCAGCCTACGCAAATTGCAGGACTTCACTTGGGGAACATCATCTATTTCATCTCCCTCTTCGTCGGCATTTGCGACAATTTGCTGCATCAAGTGGCATCTGCTTATTTTAATCTCTTCGAGCTGCAATAATATTCTCGTCATGGACAAAGGAAACAAATGTTTGATTACACCACAGTTGTCCACTTTCACAATCTTTAATTTGCTGAAGGATTCTGGGGCAAGACAGCCGCGACATATCTTTTCCAAGTTGTTCAGATTCTCGAGAAACAGAGATTCCAATCTCGTAAATGCAGTGCACTGCACATTCTCTGTAAAGTGAACAACATACTGAAATGAGGGGCTATTTTGTACGTGAAGATGCTTTAATGCCTCAAATCCTTCGACGCACAAATCGTGAATGCTAATGATGCCATCTTGCAATCCATCCAAGTGGAGATCTTGCGTTTTCTGTAAACACTTTGACACCCACTCTTCAAGAAGAAGATTGCCTGAATGCAGCTTGAGCTTTAAAATTTTAGATTCTGTGTTTTTACCCGACCGATCCCAAATGCCCCCGATTTGGATTTTATGCTTGTTTAGTTTCTGAAATGGCAGATCTCTTGGGAGATAGGCAGAATGAGGGATGGCAATGTCTAAAGTGCTCAACTTTTTCATGTTCTTCAACTCAGCCAGGCTGGCATTGCTTTGCGTTACTTCATCCTCAGCCTTCCACTGATCAAAACTGTATTCCATATACAGCTCTTCTAAATTAACCAATCTTCCAAGCACTCCAGGTTCGATAATTTTGAGCTTAGTGCACCCTGTCAAGTTCAAAAATCTCAATTCTATTAGTTCACCTATTTCTTTGGGCAGCCGAGTAATTGCAGATCTATAGAAACTTAGGAACTGCAATCCTTTCAGCTTTCCAAGAATAGTCACATCCTCCAGTTGATGGCAGTAATCTAGACATAGCGACTTGAGGTCTTCAAGGTACTCAATAGATGAAGGTAGAGAGGTGAAAGATAAGCTAGTAAAGTCCAAGACTTGGAGCTTCTTCGTAGATTCAAAAAATGACGCAGGAATTTTGAGAGACGGGTTGTTTTCGTATAACAGAAGCATCCTCAAGTTTGGGCAGTCCAATTTTTCAGGAAGCTCAGCAATGCCTACAAAAGGGAAGGACATGGCGGTGCATTTTCTGAGCTCATCATCCTTTGACCATTCTTTAAACCCATAATCCTCCCTCCCAACTAAGGCGTTCCATTGAGTGGAAGCAATAGAGATAGCCACGTCAACAAATATGTCATGCATTTTGAACTCTTCCGTGTCATTACTATCTAGTAACAAAGAAGAGTCTTGTAGGCTATGTAGATCCATAATCAACCTATCTCTAGTGTCTTCGATGGTCTTGAATTTTTTATACAAACCCAAACCCATGCAGTACGCAAGGGTACACCTCATGAGAATTTTTCCCGAGTCTAGAGCAGAAACCAAGAACAATGATTTGATCCTTTCATCTTTTAAGTCATTGTAATTTAGTTCCACTATTAATTTTGCATCCGACAATTCTATATTGGTCCAAGCATTCCTCCATTCAGCCAAATCTCCATGCTTCAACCTTTTTGCCACCGATAGAATCAAAAGAGGCAAGCCACCACAATTCTTGATCACTCCATCCACCAACGGTTTAAAATCAAGATCGTTGACCTGGTCCTCCACTATCCTTTCAAAAAGTCTTCGTGCTTCTCCATGATTTAACTTATCGAGTTGGAATTCTCGGTCAATGCCCATGTCAATGCGCAAAACATTTCGGTGTCTAGAAGATAGTAATAACTTGCAGCCTCTTACTTTATTATCATTGCCGCAAGGGATTCCAACATCCTTTAACTCTAACTTCTTCCACAAATTATCTAAAATGATGATAATTCTTTTCTCCCGATCACACTCTAACCTTTCACGCAAACGATTTGCTCTCCCTCGAGCAGTTTCCACATCCATTAGCTTCAGGCCAAGTGCGTCAGCAATTTCTCCTTGAATTACTTTTAGGTCTGGATTGCGTGATACATTCGCCATGACAACCACATCAAACAGTTTTTCTTTCTTGACTCGCTTTTCAACGTCCTCCAAAAGCTTGGACTTGCCAACCCCACCTAGCCCATACACCCCAATCACACAGAGCTTGTCATCAGCTATAGCCTTTATTACTTCCTCCATGATTTTAGCCCTCGACTCCAAGACATCTTCTTCTTTGTCAACAGATCTTGGAGGGGAAGTGGGAGTAGTGACAATTCCTGTCGGAGTACTCTCATAGTAGACCTTCTGGAAGTTATTATCTGCAGTTTCATTATGAAGTCCCATAATGACTTGAATCATCTTCTTCACCTTCTTGCCAATGGGATGGCGCACCATGGGGTTGGGAAGCCACCCATGGAAGCAAGCATTTTTTGCACTTTCACCTTGTTTTAACAAATTTTGTGCTTCACCAGTCTTATTCTCCACTCTATCTAACCACTTCTTAATATCATCGTATATAGGTTTTCCGTCATACATGGCTTCATTGACGGAGCTCTGCACCCTTTTCCTCGCATTCTCCAGCTTCTCGACTCCATTTTCGAGATCTTGGACCAAGCTCTTGTAGCACAACACATATTCAAATTGGCGTCCAATGGGAGCAAACAAATACTCACCTAGTTTCGACATAAGATTCGATGCAACAGAGGTAGCAAATTCCGCCATAATTTGTTCTTTATTGTCTAGAAATTCCTTTTCTTTGCTTAAACAAATCTGTGCAAAGGAAACTGAACAGAAAAGAACTAATCACTTGCGATGCATGAAAAGAAAGGAAGAGCAAAGTGATAAAAAAAAATTTGAACAGCGAAACAGAACCAAAGGACGTGAGAGAGAGATAGAAAGAGAGAGAGAGAGCATGCCAAAAAACAGGTACAGTAACTGCATTTGGTGCACCCAAGCGAGCAACACGGTACTGGTCTACGTGGACAATTTGCAGATGATCGTACGTGGGCAAGCCGCCCGTTACTTGGGGTGCGCATGGCAAAATTTCTGTTTCTCGATTTCTCTATTTCTCTGTTCCACGGAACAGGTTTGGAACAGAAATCCGTTTGGTAACGCAATTTGATTTCTCTATTTCTGAAACAGATT
Source organism: Eucalyptus pauciflora (assembly GCA_007663325.1). NCBI lineage: Eukaryota > Viridiplantae > Streptophyta > Magnoliopsida > Myrtales > Myrtaceae > Eucalyptus > Eucalyptus pauciflora. The sequence goes on along the minus strand of VMYD01000024.1, from coordinate 3,516,892 downwards.
TCTATTCCAGAAATAGAGAAATTGAAGAAATCAGAAGCTGAAATTTTTAACTTCTCAGTTTCTGAAATAAAAATCAGAAGCTGAAATCAAACCATATAAAAGAACATTGCACTTTCTTGCTAACTTAATTCACTTATAACCACAACTTCACAAATTATTGTTAATTTTCTTTTTCTTATTTTGCTCGTGTTTTTTTTTTCATTTTTTAAAAAAAAATTGATAACTTCCTCTTTAGGATGAAAGGCAATCGAATGGGTCCCCAATTTTCAAAAATGACCAAAATTTTCAAATGCTTACTTAAAAGCAATGGGACTCTTTCCTCCTAGAAAAGGCACACGCATGACCAATTGAAAAAAAAAGTTCTTACGTAATAGATGAATAAAAAACATGTCTAGAAATTTAACCTTGTTTCTTTACGGATTCAAAATTATTGTTAAATCAAAATAATTAAATTGTTACACAATTTTGAATTTTAATTCGAAGGCAAGAGATTCAAGAGAATCTCTCTCTTTGCTATGCAATGGCCATTAAAGGTTCATTGAGCAAAAATAAAAAAATTAGGGATGAGCAACTAGACTGATTTAATTCGAGAATCAAAATAAACCGACCTTCTCCCGATTGGTTCCTAACCATAAACATTACTTCAAGGTAGAATTCTCATATATTCATTTACACCATCAATTTTATTTTGTTGATAAACTTGTATAATATTAGTCTTTGATAAAATGATAAGGTTGTATAGGCACCATTGATGGCATCCATATTCATGCTTTTCGTAGTACTTGTCCGAACCTATGTAAGATAAGCTTGCAAATGATACATTGACCAAAGAGGGAAATCAAATAAATACGCTTAGAAAAATCATTGCCAATAAAATGGCAAGGGATAATAATATACCGGAAATTCCATGAAATTGTATTTTTAACTTTTGTAATGTATTAGTATTATTTCGACTATTATTTTGTATTTGAGGATTTTCTATGTTGTTTTAGTATTATTTCGACTATTATTTTGTATTTGAGGATTTCCTATATTGTTTTCTAATCAATTTCTATTCCTAGAAATAGAAATTTTATTCCGTTATCAAACGGATTTTTGTTTCAGAAATAGAAATTTTGAGTTGTTATCAAACGGGTTTCTTTGCTCAGAAACTTGTCCGGGGAATAGAAATTGAGAAATTGATTTCTGGCCAGAAATCAATTTCTATTTCAGAAATTTTGTCATGCGCAGCCTTGGTTAACCACGTGCAATGGAAGGCTAATTCTTTCTTTTCCATTTTATTTTCTTTCCGTCGTCCCTCTTTTCTTTGTTAATACGTATACTATAAATCTAAAAATTTATCGTAAAAATAAAATTGAAGATAAAAATACAATTGAATCTTCAAATTTTTAAAAAGTGCAATCAAGTCTTAAAATTTACTAAATTAATGTAATCGAGTCTTTCTATTAACATCATAAATTTGTCTAATGAAAAATATTAATGTGGCATTTTAAAATTAATTTATTGTCTTACTTGGCATTTTTTTATTACTCTTTGCTTTAAATATTATTTAAATAATAGCAGAAAACTTAAAAAAAGAAGAAGCTGAAATGATGTTAAAAAATAAAATAAAAAAGAAAAAAGAAAAAATGGACAAGAATTTGGCTAGGCGCTGCAACCACCGCCCATCGTAGAAGGGTGGCCAGCCATTGTCGAACTTGGGCGAGGGCTGGTGTCGCCCATTCGGGCCTCACCAGCCCTAGGAAAGGGCCGGCAACCTCGCAAGGCCGGACTAAGGCACACCTCAATTTGGGTTACGCCATCCCTTGCTCGGGCCTAGCAATGTTGCCGTCCCTTGCTTGGGGCCAACACTTGCCCTGATTTGGCAAGCCATGTTGGCCCCAATCGAGGTGTCGCCCAAATTCGGGAGAGCCTCGCTCAGGCTGGTGAGGGCCGGCCCCCCTCCATTGCTTAGGGCCTACGTTGCCTATGGCCAGTAAAGGTTGTCGGCCACCATTTAGCGATGGGCAACGGCGGCAACGCCCAACCAATAGTCACGATCCCTACATTTTTCTTTTCTTTTTTCCATATTTTAAAAATTATTTAGCTTTTTTAGTTTTTTCTATTATCTAAATAAGATTTAAAAAAATAAAAAATGCCATGTAGGAAAATAAATTAATTTAAAAATGCAACGTCATCATTTCTTGTTAGACAAATTGACGATATTAATAGAAAGACTCGACTGCACAAATTTGATAAGTTTTAGAACTTGGTCGCATTTTTCAAAAGTTTCAAGACTTAATTACGCTTTTAAGACAAATTTTAAGATTTATAATTCACATATCCCTTCTTTATTTTATGTTTCTTGACAACGGGGACGACTCTTCAAGGGCCCAACGAATTTTGCAGTCTCCATCACAATTCCACGCAGAGAAATTCGAAGTGTGTTCCAATTTAAATCTAAAGCATGAGAAGAAACATGGCATGCATATTATTATCGATTCTTTTGAGTATTGACAGTTTGAATTATTTTGAACTTTTTCTCAATATTTTAAAGCTTAAAACATTTCTTTCATTTTCAGGATTTTGCAGGAAAACAAGTAGTCCTGTTTAAAAATTTAGTGAACAAGTAACATTTGATAGCTGGAACACGTTTGGATGTTTCTACCATCCACCATCTGGATTTGAATAGAAAAATCGTGGGTGCTCCTGACCCTCGCCACTTCCCTGAGTGGGCCCACTTTTCAAACATTGGGTGCTCCAAGGCCTCGCCACGTGTCCGCATGAGCTCATTTTTCAGATTTCTCTCGCATCTGCTTATTCACACGTCTAATTTCGAAACACCATTAACGGCGTGCAACGATTTTTTCATGTTTCAATGCAGTTGGGTGACCATTTGCGGGTCTCAAGAGCCACCGAAGATGAAGAAGTCCGAGACCTTCGCCACCCGTTCCCGGCCCCACCAACCGGCAGCCGAGCCCGGTGACGGGCTTTTGTCCAGATCCAGATCTGGACGAGCGGCTCGCGAGCGACGCCGATGCTCGTCCATGGCCGTCGTCGGCGTCCTTCGGCCAGATCTGGTCGGAGGAGGTGGTGGAGCTGCCGGAGGAGTCGCGGGAGAAGGTGGTGGCGGAGTCTGAGGTGGAGGACAAGGCGAGAAGGGTACGGACCATGGAGAGCCCCGGGGGGGGGCGCGGCGGCGGAAGAGCTAAGGGGAAGGAGCTGGCCCTTGTAGAAGAGCTCGTTGGCGACGCAGAGGGTGGAGGGAAGCGGGGGAAGAGAGAGAGATGGTGAACTCGAAGTCGGAGGAGGAGGAGGATGAGGAGGAGTGGGAAGGCGACGAGGGGGAGGGTGTGGGAGTGGGTGATTCAGCGTTTTGTCTCTTCTCTTCCCAACCCCATAGCTGATGCTTAATGAAGACGATGAGCTTGGGTTGGGTTAAGCGTTCCAAAGAGAGGAGAAGTGGCTGACGCGGAGGTCCAGGACCACTTAATATTTTCATCGTGAAGTATTACAATCAATTCTTTGGGGACTGCACATGCCATGTCCCCTAGTAATTAAAAGAGAATCTTTCTAAACTGGCTATCTCTTAACGGGGGAAATTCTAAATTGAATGATAACATTGCACCGAATAAAAGTATAAATATTGTGACTTTGTATTAAACAAAAATAAAAAAATAAAGTGGGGTTATTTCTGCCGCCTCCTCTTTAATTTTATACACTTTTTTATTATTATCAATTGACAAAAAATCAATTTATGATCAGAAATAAGGTCAATCACCAGTTCATCCAACTTTTTCCTCTCTCATCTTTTCTCTTCACCTTCTATGTTTATTATTAATTGACCAAAATATCCTTCTATTTGTGAAAATCAATTAATGGTTAGCTAATCATAAATTCGCTTCTCCCATTGTCTTTCTAAATTATGATGAATTAAATTTTTCAATACTTTAAAGTTTCTAAGTTTGATCCATGAATAGTACTTTGATTAGATTTTTAGTTTTTTAGTGTGACTATTTTATTCATCTTAATAGTAATAGGACAACGTGAGGCCCTCTCTCTCTCTCTCTCTCTCTCTCTCTCTCTCTCTCATATGCAACACGGATACTTAGGTTCATCGCTCATCAATAAACAACTTGCAATTAAGAAAATTATTAGTTGAGATATGTATAATAGTAGGCGGAAAGTGATGAGGACATAAATCACCACGTGGTTATGCCAACTTGCCCAGATAAATATTTGCAAATGATACCATCGGACAAAGATAAACAAAGCAAGGCAACAAAAAAATACACAACTCGCAAATAAGAAATTAATCAGTTGAGAAATAGTGTGTAAAATTAGAGGGAAATGACAAAGAGGGACATATATCACCATGTATCTCGATCTCCCCGAAGGCATGTTTCAACCTTAGCCTAGAAGGAATCGGTCGTTTCCATGTGTTCAAAATGTTTATTTTTTTTGTAAAACCTCTCGCTTAGTAAAATGACGAAGCAGGTATAAAGCAATAATGCCTAGTTCCCCGTGTGTGTGTGTGTGTGTGTAATATACATTTTCAAATAAAGAATATGGAATTTTAGTCAATTAGAGAAATCACTAAATATTATTATTATCACTACTATTATTATTATCACTACTATTAATACTAAATATTTACCTTTAAAGGAAAAACGGATGACTTTTAGTCGATCATTCCAATCTTTTTATAAAAGAGTAAAAATGTTTTAAAAAACAGGTAATAAAAATATAGCACATATATTTTATTCCTTTAGGAGAAGGATTGAAAAGATAAAATATTCTAAAATCTTTACAATAGTGTAATTATGAAAACTTATAAGTACTAATAAAAAAATTGATTTGTCTATGTTGGAAAGTTGATGGACTAGATTGAATAAATTAAAAATAAAGGCACTATCTTGAATATTAAGGAGTAATTCAATGACCACATTGAATGAATTAAGACTCCAATGATAACATTGCACATTGAATCAATATTTAGGGATTATTTATGTCATTTTCCCTTTTGAAAATCTAATGTGTCAATTCACAAGTTAAAGTTGCACGCTTAAAAGGATTTTAGGTCCTCTGCAATTATTAAATATCAATTTTCCCCATCAATTGTAATAGGCTGGATTATTTGAATGCCTGTGAGAAGAGACTTGCTATTTTTCCAAGTTCATCCTATTATTTACAAGTCGCAAATTACACTAGCAACAAGAAGATGGTAAACATGATGTCATACAACTACCATTTTACAGACAAATAAAGTTAAGAAAGACATCTTGGTGCATCTGCAATGAGTTTATAATGCAGTTATCTCACTTATTTTTGTTTCTTCTTCCTTTTGTTTTGTTTTTTCTTTCATGTTTTTTTAGGGTTCAATCAATAGAACTAGATTACCAAACAAAGAGGGTGAAAGTAAAACAAGCGCTGATATCACACTAAAAGTAGATATACAATGACACACATACCAAGAGTGGCTTCACTGTAATGCAAGCAGATCCGAGATGTCTTAGCTTCACTCCTGACTTGTGTACAAGATGGATGAGGGCAATGTAAACCGAAAGCAATCCTGATAACATTGAAATATAAGCGGACATATTAGCATAATGCTGATAGCACAAGAAAACTAGATATACAATGACACACATACTAGGAATGCCTTCACTGTAATGCAAGAGGAATTGAGATTTCTTGGCTTCACTTCTCACTTGTGTGCATGATGGATGAAGGGCAATACAGGCCAAAACCAGTCCTGATAACACCGAAATATAAGCAGACATATTAGCATAACGTTGATAGCACAAGAAAAGTAGATATACAATGACACACATACCAGTGGTGGCTTCACTATAACGCAAGAGGAACTGAGATTTCTAGGCTTCACTTCTAACTTGTCTGCAAGATGGATGAAGGGCAAAGCAGGCCATATCCAGTCCTAATAACACCAGATTATAAATGGACAAATTAGCATAGCGTTGATAGCATAGGAAAGGTAAATATACAATGACACACTTATACTAGGAGTGGCTTCATTGTAACGCTAGAGGAATTGAGATTTCTAGGCTTCACTTCTAATTTGTGTGCAAGATGGATGAAGGGCAATGCAGGCCATAACCAATTCTGATAACACCAGAACATAAGCGGACGTGCCAATGTAACACAAAAATAAGTGGACACTGTGGGCAAAGAAAACAGCTGAGAATTGAAAATTCATTCAATTGAAAATGTAATGGAGGAAGATTTTACAATACTTTCAGCTTCGACTTGGAACGACCGGAGGATCAAGGGATTCTTTGCTGAGTACTCGCAATGGGCCGATGACAGCGAGAGATAGAGAGATAGAGAGAGGGGAAGTCACATAATTGTAGACAAATATATTAAGACCGGTTTGTCTAAAGGGAAAGCACGTGGTTGGCTGTTGTTCTCAAGAAACCCTACCTCGGCACCGTCCAAAACTCTCTCTCTCTCTCTCCCTCACATGCAACGCAAATACCCGTGTTAATTGTTCATCATCAAACAGCCTGCGATTAAGAAATTGATGTGTGGAGAAATGTATAATATTAGAGGGAAATGATGGGGACAGAAGTTAGCACGTGGTTCCTTCAACTTGCCCACAAAAATAATTGCAAATCACCAACGGATACAGACAAACAAAGCATGGAAACGAAAAATGCTACTTGCAATTAAGAAACAGATTAATTGAGAAATAATGCATAATAAGGCTCCGTTCATTTTATGAAAAAATATGGCATTTCTGGAAAATGTTTTCTAGAAAGCTATTTTCCAATAAAATGTCAATATTTTTCAGTATTCAGCTGAAACTTGAAAAATATTTTTTGTTGCTCAGTACGAAAAAATTGAATTGATTTTCTTTCATGCACTCCTTTTACTAATTATTTTATTATTTTATATTTTTTAAAATCTAATATTTAATTTTTCTACCTTTTTCTTTTTTTATTATTTCCTTTCATTTTTCCTTTTCCTCCTTCTTCTTATAAGGTTGGCCACCATGGCCGATGACCGACCAAAAGCAAGCTGGAGAGAGAGAGAGAGGAAAAATAATTAAAAATTGATTTTTTAAATGGAAAAAAAGAAGATGGAAAGGCGAATAAGAGTGTGAGATCAGGGAGAGTGAGTGAGGAATTTTTTTTTTTCCAATTTGAAAAGTTAAAAACATTTGCCGCCATTTTAGAAGACTTTATTCCTTGATTAAATTTTTTTTCTAATCAGTTCATTTTTCATGAAACAAACGCCGAAAAATCTAGAAAGCATTTTCCTGGAAGTTGTTTTTCACGAAATAAACAAAGCCTAGGAAAATAATAAAGACAACATATGACCTAGCATCCCGATCCCTTAGAATACATATCAACCCAAGCTAAGATGTAATCGGTCATTTCAGAATTGTGGACGGCGACCTCAATGTTTTTCCGTCTTTCCTCACTTGCGATGGCATGGGCACTTATTTTTCTTTTTCTTGTTTTTTCATTAACACTACAATTGTGGCTAGGAGGGAAAAATGTCAGAAGAATCTTAAACCTATTGTATTAATATCAATTTAGTATAAATATTTTATTGATGCTAAGTTAGTCATAAATCTTTTAAAGTATTTTAGGCTAATTTTAATCGAATAGTGCCGATGTGGACATCAGCCTACATTGTATAGTTGGTGTTAATGCGAATAAATTTTAATAATATTTTAATAAAGTTTTGAATTTTTATTTTCATTTTCTTTATTTTCTTCTCTCTTTCTTTTTACTTTTGTTCTTTACCTTGCTCTAGCTAGTTGCCGAAACTTAACGATCGGCTGGAGAACCTCACTGGCCACAAGCAAGCCTCACCCTCACCCTCACCCTCACCCGCCCGACGTGAGGCCACCCTCATGGTCTTTGGTGAGGGCTCGAGCATTGCCCATGTCAGTGAGGCACCACCCTCACCAGGTATCCTGATCCCCCGAACGCGTCGCGCGCCATCCGCTCGACGAGATGCCTTGGCTAGATCTAGAAGTTCGTGTTGAGAAAGTCTGTTCCCGAGCTCCGATCAATCGTCTACTCGCCGTTTGGGTGTCGCGCGGAGGGTCGAGACGGGGGAGACGGCGTTGGGGAGGCCTCGGGTCAAGCGGCTTTCGCCGGCCATGCCTGGCTGTGCCAGATCTCGGCCGAAGTAGGGTGAGGCCGAGCTGGTTCTCGGCTGGCGACGGTGGTCGGCCGCGAACTGGCCCTCGGCCTGGGCTGGCCGAGACGTCGCCGGACTGGGCGCGTGGCCAGCCCGAGGCGAGCGGTGCCACTCGCCGCGGTCGCCCCCGTCGAGGCGAGGTTGACAGAGCGCCGCGAGAGGCTGGGAAAGGAGAGCAAGTCGGGTCTACCTGGGTACCGAGTCGGATCCGGGTCGGAGTGGACTGGGTTAGGTCTTTAGGGTTTGGTATTCGGGCTGGGATGATTTAGGCATATTGGGCTTATTCTACTTTAATGGGCCAAGCTTAGTTCATTTTGTTTTTAAAGGGTTGGGCCTTTCTCTCTAAGCCGGACTGGGCCCGCGTTTCAGGCCCATCTGGACCGCTGGTTGGCGACTCGGGTCGGTTCCAACACGGGTTTTTTTGTATATCATAATATTAAAAATTATATTTTATTATTAAAAATTAGCAAAAGACTTAAAAAATGGCTTCTGAGTGTTTTTCTCTTGAAAATACATGAAAAAGAAAAATAAAAAATCAAACCATGATGTTTAAAAATGGCTTTTAGTTAATTAACTGGTGTAATTAATTTTTCAACACTAATTTCTTTGATTGTGCAAAAGTGAACTATTTCTTTCAATATTTTACTAGGGCTTCTAGTCAATTAACTACAAATTGATTGATGGCGAACATAATCGGACTAAGTGCATTAGGGAGAGTTTGAAGATATCGTGACAACTAAGTAAGATTTTGTAAGATCATTGTCAATTATATAAAAAGCTTAAATATTTAATTATTTGCACACTAGCATTTGCAGACTATGTTCCCTTGGGAAACTGACCAAGGCATCAACCACTAGAATCGAAAAGAGCACCAAGATTTTGACGCGATGGTGACTGCGGTCATGCCTAACTCGACAAACCCCCTGATGCACCCTTTCTTTTCTCCACTTCTAGTTTTTATTTTATTTTTTTTCCTTTTCTCTCTTAAAAATGTCAATTTATTTTGAGTACAAAATTATTATTTCTTTTTTAATAATAAAAAAGACATGTTAGCTTACATCTAAGAGCCGTTTGTCACATGATTTGCCACGGAGTTCATTTGGATGGAAAAAAAATAACAGTAGACATTCGAGTAAGAGTAATTACATTTTTTTCTGGACTTTTGAGAGTTTGGTCATTTTTGTCTTTTTGATATACATACATATGTGTGTACATGATTTTACAAACTAGGAATTTTCATGTTAGGAACCTTCTTGTCCTTAATAAAAGAAAATGAAATAGTTGCTTTTTCCTTATGAAATTTTTATTTTATTTTATTAAATGAAAGCATGGAGTAGCTGAACTTTTTAAAGCCAACTAATTCACATAAACGCACGTAAATAATAAAGATGCACATCGAGGCATCAAATAGTTTTTATAAACATTTTTATAGGAAGAAGAAGAAGGAAAATTTGAGTTAAAGGTTCCTAAAGGTTGAACAAATTTACTGCATAATCTATTCAAGATCGAATGTGGAAAAAACCATGATTTCGCGAAACGCTTCGATAATAGCTGCGACACCAGCACTCATTAGATGGGAGAAAGCTTTCCTCGAGAAAGAAGTTTTGAGGCATAATCAAGCAAAAAATATCACCGTATTGTTGCAATCGGAGCTTGTGGGTTGGCAAATTGGATATCATGAGGAGACTACCAATTAATGCTATGATCAACCTTTCAGCGACAAGAAGAAATATGGTCTCATGCTAATAGACGTTCTCAAATTATTGGTTTTTGTTAAAAGACAATTTAATCAACACTTAGGTCTTTGTCTGAAAAAAAAAAACGATACTTTTCTATAGAGACCCGTAGCCATCGCTTGTATTGGCAACTTTGGCAAGATGTTGAATAGCTTGCCTTGAATTATTTTCTTTAACTCAACCAAAAGATATCATTCTCTAACACAATTTCCTCAAACCCTTCCCATGTAAGAAGGACGTTTTTTTATTAATAAGCATTAATTCATATGAGCTTGACATAAGATTCCCCTTTCTCACTTACAATTTGTGGAAAGAGACTAATATTTCTCTTTTTTTTAAGCTATGATTTGTATAAGATAAAACATAATTGTAAGAGCCGAAGCAATAATTTCTTCAAATAAAGCAGATGGAATTTTAATGAATTAAGAGCGAAGTTGTCCATCAACCAAATATTATCTATAGATATATGAACTTAAGGTAGGCCCTTAATTAAAGATTTTCACAAGACCGCCTTTAAAAATAAAAATAAACGGATACCTTATGTTTATTAGGGTTTGATCAGTTGCAGGTAAATTTACCCATTTTTGTTTCCTCTTCCCTTTTTAAGGTTTATTGGGTTTAATCAATAGAACCAGATAATTGAACAAAGAGGGCGAAAGTGAAACAAGCACTGATAACACATACCAGGAGTGGCTTCAACGTAAGGATGCAAGAGGAGCTGAGATTTCTTGGCTACTAGCTTGTCTGTGAAGATGGATGAAGAGGACCGCAGGCCAAAAGCACTCCTGATAACACTAGAATGTAAGTGGAAATATCGGCACAATGCAAAAACAAGTGGACACGTTGGGGGAAGGAAACAGCAGGGAACTAAAAATTCATTTATGAAAAAAATGTAATCGAGGGAGATGTTACGGTACCTTCAGCTTCGACTTGGAATGACTAGAGGAAGAAGGGATTCTATGCTCAGATCTTGCAATGGACCAATGACACACATAATTGCCAAGAATATATTTGAACCAATACGTCTAGAGGGCCAGCGCTTGGTTGGCCATTTTTATAATGAGCACTAACTCTAATTTTTGACTTGTTCAGTACAAACAGCTTGCCATTAAGAAAATGATTAGTTGGGAAATGATGAGGACACAATTCATCACTATAATTCTGCCAACTTGCCCAGATAAAACAATTGCAAAAGACCATCGGACAATGAAAAACGAAACAGGACTACGACCTTAACGTCAATCTTTCTTTCTTTATTCTGGGTGGGGTGGAAAAACGCGGTATTTCTTGTTCTTTTCCTTTTATTTTCCTTGAGCATGTGCTATCACGACATAAACATAGCAAGTTGCTAAAGAGCGTTGGGCCCAATGACCACGGTCGGTTGGAGTGTCATTTGAAGTTCTCATATAACTGGTGGGCCAAATCTTGTAAAAAAAAGATAATATTTTTATGTTAGAGGATAAAAATGATGTCATTTTCAAGAAAAGCACGCGCTCTTTTTTTACGGACAAAAATGGCCACTATTATTTTTCCGTCTAAACTAGTCTACGTGTCAGACGGCACTAATGTTGTAAGTTGATATGACACTTTTTATTATTAAAAAAGTAAGAAAAAACAAAGTTAATGATTTTAAACTCAAATTAAAATTATTTTTGTCAAAGACGAAAGAGAAATTAACAGAATCGGTCATCGCCATATCACTCATGTGATCTCTATGAGCGGGTTTGTGATTACCGCCATTCCTTTTCTTTCATGTTTTTCCTTTCACCGAGCTACAAGAGACATGGGGAGGCCGAGCAAGACAAGACTAGACAGGCTGTCCCAAGCGACATTGCCAACAGTACCTTCTCCATGGTTAACTTTGCGGACTATGTTCTCCAGAGAAACTGATTACGGCATTGGCCACCGTAGTCAAAAGAGCACAGAGGGCAACGTCGTGGCGGTTGTGGCTCCACTCACCTCGCAAGTGCCGGGGCCGCCACAACCGGACACATGCCCTTTTTGCTTCTAGTCTTTTTTTTTTTCTTAACAAAAATTAATTTATTTTGAGTTCAAAACTATTAATTGTACTTTGTTTACTTTTTTAATTGAAAAAAAGACGACAAGTCAGCCTACATGTAGGCGGCATTTGTCACGTTAGTTGCCACGTAGGTTCATTTAGATGTAAAAAGATAACTGTGACCCTCTATTCTTTAATTAATGGTGTTTTTGTGTCACGAAAAACGTAACGTTTTTTGAAAATGTTTTTCGGGAAATCATTTTCCAAAAAAATGGTTACTTTTCCTTTATTTGGTGATACATGACTAAAAATATTTTTTGGTGTTTGGATTGAATTTGAAAAATGATTGAAGGTGTAGAAGACGCTGACAAAGAGGAAGAGGAGGGAGCGAAGCCAACGGGAGCCGGAGGAATGTTAATCACCGTATTGATGTACACTGGGACTTATCAAATACCTTATGAAAGCGTTTTTGTAGGAAGAGAAATAAGAAAATTGGTGTCCATGGTTCCTAAAAGTTGAACAGCTTCGCAGTGTAATCAATGGGAGGTCAAATGTGGAAAACACTTTAATTTCTTGAGACACTTTGAAAGTATATGCAATACGAGTCTTTATTAGGTTGGAGAAACGTTTCATCAAGAAAGCGATTATTAAGCAAAACCAAATCAAAGAGTCGCAATGTCTTCGCAATTGGAACTCATTGGAGGGCAAATTAGATAGCGCAAGGAAACTTTTGACCAATTAATGTAATGCTCAATTTTCGGTGATTTAAACAAATAGGGTCTCAAATTAGTCTTTTGCTAATGACGTTTTAAGTGACACCTAGGCCTTTGCTGAAAAAGAATGCGATACTTATCTAAGATTCGTGGCGTTCAGAGTGGAATTATTTATATAAATGATGCTATTCTTTTAGTGCCATGTAATCATCTTCTTTTCTGGTAACGTATGCTTTGGATCATTTTCTTCGACTCAACCGAAAGGCATCGTTCACTAATGGCCATGCTTTGTGAAAATTATGGTGTATTGTGGTGCTGTAAAGTATAACGCTCTCCTCAAACCCTTCCCATCTAAAAACGGCAACATTTGATTCATGAGCAATAATTTTCATTGACTCGCCATAGGATTTCCCTTTCTCACTTTTCGAAAAGAGCCTAACATTTCATAAATAATTATTTTCACCGCCATATGCATTTTGTCGCACTTATTTATTATTTATTCTATATATGAAATTATACTGCTAGTGAGAGCTCATAGTTATGAACAAGTCTCTCTCTATGCACTTCCAAATCGTTTATCCGTTTGTGGATCCTCTCGGTTAGTATAAAGGACAAAACATGTTTAGAGCATAGATGTCCAAATCCCCATTCATAACTTACATATAACTTGCACTTTACTTTGGGATCATCGATGCAGCTTTAAAAAATTAAAAGCGAGCTCCTTTAATAAAGAATTTTTTATGTATAGACACAAGAACCAAGGTTGAGTCTCTTAGGGTGCGCATGACAACACTTCTCGGCTAGGGAAGAGTTTTTTTTTTCAGAAATAGTTCTTTTCTATTTCTATTCCGGGGAACAATTTCTGAGTAAAAGAACCCGTTTGGTAACTACACAAAATTTCTACTCTTGGAATAGAAAAAGAATAGAAATGCGTTTGGTAACGCAATAATTTCTCTTTTGTATTTATTTATTTTTTATTCTTGTCGCTGGATCGCCACCGCCGTCCGCCGGTCGCCGCCGCCATTGTCCGCCGCAGTCCGCCGGCCGCCACCGCCATCGGATGCCGACGACCGGCGACCGGCGACCGGCGGTGGCCGGCGGCGGGCAGTGGTCGGCGGCGGCAGCAAGAGATGAATAAAATAAAATAAAATTTCACTTATTTCTGAAACTTATTTCCGGGAACAAGAAACTACTTTTTTTTACTTCTCATTTATATTCCAAAACCATTTCTGGGCTAAGTTTTTGTTCCCGGAAACAAAAAGTTATCAAATAGGTTTCTATTCTTTTTTTGTTCCGGGGAACAAAAGAATAGAAATTCTTGGGCTGGGGAAGGTTACAATGCAGCACCTTAATTAAAGATTTTCGCCTACCCACCTTCCAATAAAAAAAAAAAGGGTGTCTATAAAGTCAATAATTCCAGTGTCTCTAGTCAAAAGTAATGTTTTGAGATCCGTAATGGAGTTAGGGCCCGTACGCGATTCCATTGAATCTAATCGGACTAACCGTTTATACGAACATGGATGTATTGAGAAAAAGAAGTAATAAATGTGATGATAATTTTGAAAAAACTTGTGTTGATTTTCACATGTAATATTTGTATTTTTTTTTTTTTGTCGAAACATTTGTATGTTTTAAAGAATGTAAGGTGTCCTGCAACAAGTAAAACTCAAATGTTTTTCATCCTATCAAATTATAATAAGCCAAGGAATGAAGGCCGAGCTTTTCTAGAGAAGCAACGAAGAGATGAGATTACTATAATGAGTTTTGTGTTTCAGAATAAGTTACCTCGGAGTGGATCAAGTAGTGTCCGAGTCTCGAAAGGCAATACAATTGGACGATTATCTTCACCCCTCAATCTGTAGTCATCGAAGCAAATATCTCAAAACACGAGCAAGCGTCTAAGTGATTTCTCGTGATCGGTGTGGTTTTCTTACCGATGCGATTTCTCCTCTTCAAGCACAAACCCTCGCCGTTTAAACAAAGCTTTACTTTTTCTCTTGCCCAGAAGGATGAACGAGATGCGCCTGGTACATACGAAATGTTGTGAGGGCTACGTTTCTTTAAGGAGACAAATTTACTTCGTTTAACCCTCACCTTTAAGATCAAGACCCCTAAAACGATCCCTTCCTGTGAATTGGCAAGAATACCCCCACTATATAACTTTAAGGACATTTTCTCACTTCTCGTCTGTAATTGGAGCACGTGGCCACACAGAGCGGAGTGGAAAGGACATTTCGAAATGACGAGGACTCCACCTTGTCCAGATCAACTATTGCAAGCGACCACCGAACAAGGACAAACGAAACAGGGCAGCAACCATGGTGTGGTGTGGGTCCCATCAACCGCGACGTTTTCCTCAACCTTCTGAGAAAATCCCCGAAAATGACTCAAGGGATTTGACATGATCGTACTACGTGTGCTTTTATTGTTGTCGGCCATTACATTTGGCTACAGTCATTTGCATTATTGTCCTTTTTCTATCAATCAAAAATTGCTGATGGATATGGACAATTGACGGCGGTCGGCAAAGCTTAGTGACGAAAATGATTTAAGAGGATTTGACATTATCGTAATTAGTGTGCTTTTATTTTTGTCGGCCATTACATTTGGTTACGGTGATTTGCATTATTGTCCTCTTTTTTTTACCAAAAAATTTCTGAAGTCTAAGTCTCATAATATATATATTAATGATGTCTGAAGAATGGGCATTCTTGTCGGTCCTTACCATAACCCTTTTAAGGTATCAGTGCCAACTTTATCAATGTGGAACTAAGATTATAATTTTAAACATTAACCTCATAGTTGAAGCGAAAAAGAGGAACGATTGAAGGTAAAAAAATTTATGAATTGGAAACCTACAGCATAGAGCATCGATTTGATGATTTCAGAAGATACAGCGGAGATATATTTCATATTTGAATCGACAACGCTAGGGTTAGGGTGGCCGCTCAGAAAGGCGAGAGGATGGTGAGCGACTGGTCATTGGGGTTGTAGTTAGGGTCAAGAGATCGGTCGATGGCTACTCCGCCGTTTCTCTAGATAGGTGTCAAAGATATTTTCTTAGTTCTCTTTGGTAATTGGACAACGGGGCCACGCAAATCAAAGTGGAGGAAATTCAGAAATGATGAGGACGGAACTCTTCGTTGTGGTTCTGTCCAACTTGTGTGGATCAATAATTGCAGATGACTAAGACTTTTCCCTCTTTTACAAAATATTAGGGGCTCCAACACAAACAAATAAAAAAGAAAAGCAAAGAAAATCCAATTAAAGATTTATTCTGATTTATCTTTAAATTAGATTCATATCCAACAAAGAATGATATTATAATTAGCACCCATTATATTTCTATTACAATCCTCAATTATAAAGGAAATAAATTATATCTAATATATTTATGAGTTCAAATTCAAATTACCAATAAAATATGAATTCAAATTATAAAAACTATCTAGCCACCTGAGAAATTTTCTCCCGTGTGGCTCTCAAATATTGCCTGCTCATTGAAGAGCGGAGCCCTTGTGCCTTCTTGTTAATGGGGAGTATAAATCACACTCCGACATGAAAGAGACTAATGTTTCTTTTTGTAAGTCGCAATTCATGTATAATAAAATAAAATCATTCATTAAGTACTTTATGATCCAAAATTTTTACTTATATCATAATAGATAACAACCTATTTTATTGGACCTTAAGGAGTCATGGGAAGCTTCTGGTAGTTAATCTGGCCTGTTTCACAAGATTTAAATCATTTGTGCCCTTAGTTTGATCACCTTCCTTAAAAAAGAAAAAAAAGGCTTGAAAGTACGCGATACAAACCAATCTTGGGACCACTGTCTAATCACTTCCCTTAAATAAATAAATAAAAACAATTCTTTATGGATTTCGTTGCAATGTGAATTGGTCGGTGTGGTTTGTACGAACTGAGGATTTTTCAATTCATTGAGCGATCTGAGCTATGTAGATCCCACAAATCACCAGCTAAAATGATCTCATCAGTGAATTGAGTTCAGACTAGATGGTGTTGGATTTTTTAGTAAAGTATGATAGCCAAGATTATAGGAAAATGCTTTTGAGGCTAGTTGTTCGATGGTCTCCTGACTGTTTGCGACTGGATCTTCTTAGAGAATTTCTATCAATACAAAATTGGTGGCACTCGTTAAAAAAAATTACTAACTCGTTGGAAAATTACCATCACATTGTACTACCCGATGCTCATTAACATTGGATTGTACGAGAATATCCCCACCTTGTAGACAAAAACCACAGTCATGAATAGTTGCCCAACTTGCCTAGATAAATAATTGCGTATCGCACAAACACAAACCAAACCAAGCAACAAAGATCGTGAAATTTGATTGAAGGACATACAGTCTCAAATTGGTCTTTTGCTAATAGACGTTTTCATGTAATTGGTTTTTTCTGAAAAATAAAATAAAAGAAGTTTTAAAGTTATTACATGTATACTAATTCGTTTACAAATCTTTTAATTAGACCAAACTAATTTTATATCTTTTTATATCGATACTAATTGAGTTCATCTAATTAATTTAAGTCGGAAGCTGATAACGTAGAAGACGGCTATCCTATGTGATACAATCCTTGAATAAAAGACGAAACAAGTTTAGAGCAAAGATGTCCAAATCCTCATTATATGCTTACACTACACCTTGAATAAGGTTAACGATTTTTTTTATAAATTAAGATCGAGCTCGTGTGGTAAAGAGATTTTTCTGCATGGATACATGAATCAAAGTTGAGGGCCCCTTATAAAGATTTTCACATGCCCTCCTTTCAAGAAAAGAATGGGTGAATTAGAAATCAACCACTCCGGTCCCTGCTCGAAGATGATGTTTTGAGAACCGTACGGGGCTGGTATGCAATTCCACCAGGTGCAATCGTTTGTACCGATCTGGTCTGAATAAAAACAGTGTATCAAGAAAAAGAAGCAACGTGATGATGATTTTGAAAAAGCCACGTGTGAAGAATTCGTAAGCTTGATGGATGTGAGGTGCCATGCAATGAGTAATATTGAAATGTGTTCCTTTCTATCTTGTAGAGGAGCAACGCAGAGATGAAATTACCGTAATGGATTTGTGTTTGGGACGAAGAATACGTTGTGCTTGAGTCCCGAAAAGTGGCGCAATAGGACAGAACTCATCGCGTGATCTTGTCCACCTTGTCCCTGATGAAATAATTGCAAGTGACCCTGGGCCAAAGACAAAACAAAACAGAGGCGTAAGGCTGGTTACGGTTTTTGCCTTTGAGAATGAGTAATCTTGGAGCGGATCAAAGTTGTGTCCAAATTTGAATGGGTGATGCGCTCGGATGATCCATACGTGCTTGTTATATATGAAATCTTAAATGAGGCATATTTACTTCTTTAACTCTCCCCTTTCATAATCCCTTCCTGTTAATCGGCAAGAAACTACTGGGGTTTACCCCAGTGACCACCCTTCCAATATAGAAGAGAGAGGTGAGGGGGTTCGAATCCCTACCTTTTCAAGGGGGTTGGAATGGGGACGAATTAGTTTCATAAGTGGGTTTCGATTTCCATGCTCTGTAAGGAGGCAGGACAAAAGTCTGAGAATGAGAATTAAAATATGAGTAGAGTAGGACCGATTTTAAAAAAAAAATCGGCAAGAATACCACCGGGCCCACCGTAGATTTTTTTTTTTTTTTGGTCGGTCATACGCTAATCCTACTCTAACACTCACTCTCAGACTTTTAGTCTGTCTCCTTGCAGGGCGTGGGAGTCGAAACCCACTCCTGAAATGAAATCATCCCCACCCCAATCCCCCTGAGAAGGTGGGGATTTGAACCTCCAACCTCTCCATTCCAAGATGGAATGGTGGCCACTGGGGCGAACCCCTGGTGGTTCACCGTAGACTTTAAGGATAAATTTTCTTAGTTCGGGTTGTAAATGGGCCACGTGGCCACACAGATCGAAGTGAAAAGTATATTTCGAAAAGGCGAGGACGGAACTCATCACATGGTTCAGCTCACCTTGTCCAAATAAATAATTGCAATTGTAGAACAAAAACAGACAAAACACGGTAGCAATAATGGTGCGGGTGTGGGTCCCATAAACCGTTACGTTTTCCTCAACAAAGGAGCTCCCCACAAGACTCCCTTTTCTCTCTAACCAATGCGTGGAAAGAGACTTAACGTTTTTTTTTTTTCTAAAGCCACGATTCATACAAGGGAAAACATTATCTAAAAAGCCTGAGCAACAATTTCTTCATTGCCATGTGCACCTTCACATACTCATGTGCACAAAAGAATATATATATATATATTTCTTAATTACTTTATGTTTAAAAATATCTAAACTAATGAACCTCCACAGTGCTTTGATTGATAACAAGCCAATTCTATTTGACCGTATGGGCCCATGTGAAGTTTTCATTAGTCAATTTGGACTTTCTCACTCGAAATGAATTTCTCTTAAATTGTTTGATTCTTAAAGATCGGGTCATGTGCCCTAACCAGAATTGGATGGCATCGTGACATCCTAAACAATCAGGAGTTATCAACCTCCACTCCTCATGATTATGTTTTTAATTTCAACAAGTGTTATCATATTAATTGGCTAATTCAAAATCTCAGTAGCGGCCTTGTCAAGAAAATTGGACATGTACATTTTTAATTCATAAGATTTAACGGAAGTTAAAAGTTTTAGACTGCACACAGCTAGCTTCTCCTTGAAATTCTTGGTCCAAGTCATAAAGTGAATAGAAACCCAAGTCATCTGAATGGACTTGTAAAAATTTTCCAAATAAGCATGACCGCGAGGGTAACTGCAAGTCATTTTTGCTTAATTGCCATTTCACGTTCGAACTCCTACGCAAATGTATGGTCGTCCAATGCGTTCACTCTGTTTTTTCCAGAATCCCATGGACATAGCAATAGGTAGACTACAAGACAGCTGAAGCCAATCCATCCCAAGTGTCGTCCTACTGCACTTGAACATCAAAGGAAAGAAAAAGAGGAGCATCTTAAGTTGAAAGTGTAGGTTTGAAGTGTAGGTTCGGTCATTTATTTGTCATAGCTAAATTCTCCAAACAGTCGAAAGTGTTATGACATGCTTTAATTTTAGTGATAGCTATTTTCTTAGATTATGCAGTTTAATCCCAAGAGTTATCATATTTGTTTACGAAATTATGTGCAATCATGTCTTCTTGTTTTTTTCTAATTTAATTTTTCTTAATGGTGGGTAACTATATCTATTCATTTGCTAATAATTATTTTCATCGTTTTCTAATATTCAGTTATTGCAAAATACATGCAATTAATCTTTTGTGATGAAATTTTATAGTTGGAAAGGATATATATATTATTGATCCTCCAATGTCATTTATCAAACGCGGGCCATCATGTCATATTTGATTTTTAATATCGTGATAATCTATTTAACAAAAGTATCAAAGTCCTCGATTAGGGTTAAAAGGGATATTTTGTCAAAATAGGTATGTCTGTATTGTTAAACTCATCGTAATCCTCAATTTAAAATAAATCAACAAAATATTTGCTAAAATAACAATAAAAATTAGATCATTAGATAAAGCTCGCACGAGGGTGAGAGCGCATATGGTGACCTGCGGCAAGTAATATCCACATGCATGTGTACATAGATAGATTGTGAATGATCCAACCTTAACCCCATGGTAACGCCGAATGAATCCGTGTATATGATTTCCTCTTCCCCCGAAGGAGGAACCAGTACTGTACCTGCTGGGTGCGGGTGCGTCTCTTTAACGAGGCAATTGACTCGTTCAACGCTTACCTTTTGACCTAGACCGGCAAAGTAGGCCCTTCCTGTTCCTGTAGACACCAGAGATATTTTCTTAGTTCTCTTTGGTAATCGGACAACGTGGCCAGGCAAATCGAAGGGGAGAAAATTCAGAAATGATGAGGACGGAACTCGTTCACTGTGATTCTGTCCCACTTGTCCGGATCAATAATTGCAAACGACCAAGATTTTCTCTCTTGTGAAAGAGACTGTTGTTTCTCTTTGTAATCTGCAATTCGTACACAGTAAAATGAAATCATTCATTAAGTACTTTATGGTAAAAAATTTCATCCCATATTGTAATAGATAACAAACCTATTTTATGGGACCGTATAGAGTCATGGGAAGCTTCTTATAGCTAATTCGACTCGTTTAACGAGAAATTAAATTCACTCAAATCATTTGTGTACTTAGCGTGATCACTTTCTTTAAATCAAAGAAAAAAAAACTTTCATCACTTTCTTTAAATCAGAGAAAAAAAAAAAAAGCTTGAAAGTCCGCAATACAAACCAATTTTCTGTCCATATCGTGATTACTTCCCTTAAATTCAAAAAAACAAAAGCCTTCATGGTTTTGGCTGCAATGCCCATCAGTCGGTGTGAAATCATACGAACTACCTATCTTGCTCCCTTTTAATGAGTAAAAATGAGGATTTTCTATGAAATTATTATTTAAATTCAATTAAAAAAAAAAAGAAATGAGCAATCCAAACTGTGCCGGTCACACTAATCGCCAGCTAAAATGATCTCTTTCATAGTGAACTGAGTTCAGACTAGACTAAGTTGGAATTTGCTGGTAAAGTATGATGGTCGTGAGTAAAAGCAAATGCTTTTAAGGCTACATGTTCGTTGGTCTCCAGACCCTTTGCCACTCGATTTTCTTGTTTAAAATTTTTGTCAGCTAAAAAATTACCATCACATTGTACTGCCCTGCGCTCATTAACAAGAGATTGTACAACAATACCCCACCTTGTAGACTGCGAGGATATTAACTGAGTCAGGTGTTGAGGCAGCAGGGGATCGAGTAGAGAGGATAGTTAGGACCCGTGATGACCCGTGACGCTCCTTGCCGTAGAGAGGGAACGGCTGAGAACACATCGGGTGCATCTCTTATGCCACCTCATGTTTTTTTGTAATAATCCGTGGGGGCGGCTTACGTCGACTTGTTTTTGGCTGATTTCTTTCTTGAATTTTGCAGAGGAGACACGAAGAGCTATCACAAGAGCATGAGGTTTTTACATTCTTGCCTACATTCACGTTAGCATGAAAGCATTAGTAATTAAAATTTCTTAATTCATGATTTAAAGACTTCATTTTGCATGTGCAAATTAACATAACTCAAAACAATTTATTACGTATCTTATGAGATTTACACTTGTGACTTCCAATTCCCAAATTAGAAATTCTTTGATATCCCGGCTGTTTGCGCCACTTATAAAAACCATAAATTTCATATTCTCGTTAGTAACATCTCAAATATATTGACAAATTGCAAATTTGACTCTCATGCACTGTCGAGAGTGGGGCTAGCGATGTGTTGGTTCCTAAGGTTTAAATTTTGCCTCGATTCATATGAAAATCACCCCTCAAATTCTACTAACTTGTTTGTTCGAATTGTGGATTTTTGACACTTTTTGATAGATTATTTCCTTTAAAATATTATCTCCCTTTCCATCTGGGGATATAGATCTTGGGAGTCTTTCGACCGTGTTCGTGATTTCAATAGAATTTTCTTTGACCCCACAAAAAAAGATCTTTGCTTCTCTCTTGCCCCACAAAGGATGATACACATGAGTCAATTCTTTCTTTATTTTCTTGCCGTCCAACTTGTCTAGATCAATAATTGCGAGCGACAATCGGACACAGAAGACAAAACAAAAGAAAGGCAATGACTATGGGTGTGTGGGTCCTGGAAACTGAGATGTTATCTTCAGTCCCTTCCCATCTAAAAAGGAGAGGTTTTGATTGATAAGCAACTCTTCACATGAGCTCGCCATAAGATTCCTCTTTCTCTCTTACATAATGCATGGAAAAGTGACTAGCATTTCTTTTTCTAGGCTACGGTTCCTACGAAGACAAAGCATAATCGAAAGGGCTTATGTAATAATTTCCTTGCCACCATGTCCGGTTAACAGAACAAAATTTATCTATTAATTATTCAATATTTGAAAATAACTATGATAATAGATGGCTCGTGGTTAGGAATTTCCACCGTCATTGCAATGGCCGGCTTGCATTTGAAAATATCTATGCTAATAGGTGGAGGTTTGGTAATTCATTTGTAATAGCTAAATTCTTCAACGGTTGAAAGTGTTAGGGCATGGCTTGATTTCAGTGATAACAATTATGTATTTAATCCCAAGAGCTATCATATTTGTATACGAAATTATGTGCAATCATGTCATCTAATGCTTATATTTTCTAATTTAAATTTTTCTTTATGGTGGGTTACTCTATCTACTCTTTTGCTAATAGTTATTCTCATCATTTTCTTATATTCACTTATTTGCAATATACATGAAATTAATTTTTTGTGATGAAATTTCTTATTGATTCACTAATATCATCTACCAAATATGGGCTATCATGTCATAATTTGGATCTCAATATTGTGAAAAATATTTTAACAAAAACCTCATAGTCCTCGATTTAAGGTCAAATGTATATCATAGCATAATACGTATCCCTATATTGTTAAAAAAATTTGAAAACTCACAACAATCGTCAATTTAAATAAACTAAGAAAAATATGCTAAATTTACCATAAAAATTAGATCATATGAAGAAGCGCATGTGCTGCCATGTGGGTCACTTTCACATGAGTAATATCCACTTCTATGTGTATAAATATATATTGCCAATGATCCAATTTTTAAGTCTAGAGTAGCACTGAATAAATCTATGTACTCATCCAACTGATGAAGAGTGCAAGATCAATATTTACTTGTCTTCACCTACCCCTCGATACAGAGGGAAATAAGTTTAGGATTATTGCCTAAAAGACGCGTCTATTGCCCATGATTAGGCGCAAGCTCTTTTAAGTCCACCATACCTTTTGCGACGTTGGAGTGTTCATAAAAATTTTCAAATGAGGAGTCGCCACTAGCTTATTAGGGTCGGCTAGAAATTAAATGAGACATTGGGGTATACCTCACTTTCTACGTAATCAAAAAGTCTAGAGTCGGAGACTTAATTACACTAATTAAATAATTAGTGCCATTTTGATACTTAGTCTTATTCATTTCAAAAATATTTTCTACGAGACAATTTGTGTTGATTTTAGATCTATCCACTAAGTCATAAGGTGACAATGCAAATGCCCAAACATTAACATGACAATCAACAACCAAAGTGGCATCGAATAAATTGAATCGGAAGAGCAAGAATCTAGCAGTATCAAATAAGGAGCCCGCCATCTTAAACTAAGCTAAAGGGAAATCATAATCAACATATGGAAAATGCATAATTAAGGGTATTTGTTTTTAGGACAATCGGAACCCTATGATAAATCCATAAGGGCTTGTTTAATTTTTTAGCACAATTTTCTTATCAATGATTTTTCCATTACTTTAAGAGAAGGCTACCCTGAAAGACTATTTTAAAGCATTTTCTAACTTTAGGAAAAAAAAATTTACGGAATTTTAAATTAATTTTTAAAAATATATTTTTTATTCAAATAATTAGCAGTCTGAAAATAGGGACCTGGCCAGAACATGGATGAACTTGGACTCACAGTTCAGACTAGAGGGCACGATTGATCTTATCCTCAAGCTCACTCCATTTCTACCCTTTCTAAGCCTAATTGGGAAAAACTCCCAAGTGAGCCAAATCTTCCACCAAAGCTACACCAAGCCCATTCCTTTGTAACTGAGTGCATTAAGCCCATATTACTAAAAAGAACTCAGCCCAATCACTTCCAAAAATGAAGCCAACCCGAATTCATTAAAACCACTCAAGCCCAAAATTACTCAATCATTGAATAAGCCCAAATTCAACAAAACACGCAACTTAAGCCGCTATTGTTGTCTCCTTCTCTATTTTGTCTTTCTTTTTCTTTTTTTAATTCTTTGAAGAAAAAGCTCTACACACCAAACCATCAAGACAGTAACCATACGTACTCAATAATCAAGCTACGGGGCCACCACCAACGGTTTCCTCTAGTCATCTATAGGGGTGTGCAACGGAAACCGCCCGAATCGGCAACCGGCCGGACCGGACCGGACCGGTCGGTTTCGGGTGGTTCTAGAGGGTCTCAGTCCGGTCTCAAGTTCCTATTTTTGGAACCAGTGACTGGTTGGTCCGGTTCTCGGTTTCGGGGTCGGAACCGGACTGACGGAACCGGACCAACCATTTATATATATATATATATATATATATATATATATTATAGTTTCTAAACTAATTTATAATACCCATTACCAGATTCATTTTTCCTCAAAGCTAATCCCTTTTTTGCGTTTCTCTGCAGTCTACAGTAAGCATCACATCAGCTTTTCTTTTCTAAATTTTGTAATTATTATTTTCCTTTTCCCTCTTGAAACCGAAACGGCTAAACCCCTCTTTATTTTTTTTTAGTTTCTGCTCTAACCTACAGTAACCATCGCATCAACTTCCATTTTCCCAAATTTTACAACCCAATTCAGCGGCAATTCTCACTGTCTTTCCCTCTCAAAATCGAAATCCCTCCCCCTTGCTCGCTCGACGCCTTCCCCGACGGCCCCAAGTGATGGTTCATTGGAACCGGACCAGACCGGACCGGACCGGTTGGTCCGGTCCAGTTCTTGGTTCCAAGACAGCCGGTCCGGTCCACAGTCCAGAAAAATGGGAACCGGTCCTCCCGGTCCGGTTCCCGGTTCTTGGGTGGAACCGGACCGAATCGGGAACCAATCACCCCTAGTCATCTAGCTGCTCTTGCTCGGTAAAAACTAAGAGGAGAGCCCCCACACATCCACAACCAAGACTCTCCCCAAACCATTACGTGAAAAAATTCTTCTCATCGTCAACGACGTGACCATATCCCCGCATCTTCACAGCAAGCGACTTTCAGCCACCGAGCAACCACTTGTCTCCATCGCTAATCACTGGAGGCTCCCGTTCGCAGCCACACCCCAAACACCAAGGACAACCGCAGGGATATACCAAGGCACGAAGCAAAGCAACCCAAAAAAATTCGGTTGAAATGAAACATGACCGAAAACGTACTTGCCAATCACAGGAGAGGCTACACCGCACCACACCTGTTCACGGGCTCCTTTCAACAATTCAAAAGTCCAGATTGAACCGAACGGATTTGGTTCAGGTATTTCATCGAACGTTTCAAGCGCGCTGGCTAAATGGGGTTAAAACGGACCAACTTGCGCTGGGACTCGCAATAATCAACAAGTAGTGACCCAAAGTAGCGGCGCACGGACGAACGGGGCCGGTGCTCGCGAGAACCGGACAACGAAGAGGCCCAGTCCGGCGAGCCCAAAAGGGGCAAAGCAAGGCACAAACAGGGGGGTCGGCCGAGGGTCCCTACCCGGCTCGGTGATGGCGAATGGAGGGCGAGCTCGATAGACGGGCCACGTTCGGTTGCCTCGCACGCCTCCGAGCCGGGATCCTCGGAAAAACGGCTCAGCCTGCGAAAAATCAAAGAAAAGAAACGTGACCGACCGGATATTTGGCGCGGGGAATGGGAGCCGCGAGTTCGAGAGCGCGGTCAGGAGTTGTCGGACGGGGGTCGGGCGTGGCCGGAATGTCGGAGGACTCCTCGATCTCAAACTATCTCCCTCGGCTGCTCTCACGATCTCTCGACCTCCGAATCTCTCTCTCTCACTCTCTCTCCGTCTTTTAAGCTCGCGGCAGGCGCGAATGGCCCTGCAACCGCCAGCTCGCCGTGCCGGCCTGCCCCCGACCAAACATCCCGCTCGACGGCCCCTCCGCTGCTCTGTCCCCTCTGTTGCTCCGTACGTCTTCCTCCCTTTTTGTAGACCGTGTGCAAGGGGTGAGGGAGAATGAGGAAGGAAGAGATCCTCGGGCCGGGCCAAGGACAAGCGGAAATGGGCTGGCCTGCGTGGGAAAAGAAGAAAAGGCCGGGCCGGCATGCCCCGGCCCAGTTTCGCTTTTTTTTTAAATGATAATTTAAAAAAAATTATAAGTAATAATAATATTTTTTAAAATTTTTAAAATTTTAATACTAGTAATGCAAATGCTCATAATACTTAAATGTGATGCAATTTAATGAAAATCATTTTTTGTTAGGGGTTAAAATTAATCTCTAATTTTCTATGTAATTAATGAATAATTATATGGATTGTCAAAATCTAGGTGTTAACATTACTTTTTCAAATTTTCCTTCATCACATGCAGGTACTTCAGTGACAACTACAAAACTAAACTATACTTATATTCATGAAGAGGTGAATCATATTCACCTACTGGCAGTATGATTAGCAATTTATAAGAACAACACTTGCATAATGAGACCACTTCTACCCTTCCCTTATTTTTTTTAGCTTTTAAAGAAGTTGCATTGACAGTAGATAATAGAGCTCTTTACATAATTTCAAACCTTTAGTGGCAGCCGTACAGATATCAAGCATAAACATAATCCTTCCTTTGTTTATCTTTAGCGATGTTCAAGAAACTCCGACACAAATGGCACTTTTTGAATAACCGCTCAAAGAGGGGCACGAAAACCCTTTTGGTACCATTCATAGAAAGATTTTCATGGGATCACTTCAATTTTGTTCCCCTAAATCCTATGACACAAAAAGATGATTAGTCATAGCACTTGAACAAGTAAAAATTAAACGAGCAAGCAATAATAAATATGAACCAAAATAAATAAATAAAGGTGGAAAGAAATAAAGAACTTGAGCCTTGGGTAAAAATTTATAAAGCCTTGTTATTAATATCCGGATAGGACTTTCGTGATTCATGAGCTATAAATGGAAACTCAATATAAACTCTTCAAAATAAACCACCACTAAAAAAAAAACAAATATGCAAATATGATGAACTATATGAATACTAAATGAATTATTTTTCTAAATGGACTATGATATATGGAAATAAGAATCTAACTGATGCTATCTAAATGTAATGCACTGTGATCTGCTTCAGTCCCTTAAATGCAATCCTAGATGTATTTTTTGATGGAGATGCAATCTATTCTTATTTGTTTATTTATTTATTTTATCTTCTCATTTTATTTTTATACATTTTAAACATGAAATTGAACTAAGAAAACTAAGCAAGTGCTGAAATAAATGACCTAAAAGCTTACATCCATGAATCAGCCCATATTTCAGCTCCATGCCATCAATTTGATGGTCTATCATCTCCGATCAGTAACAGCCGCCGTCACATCTAGCGGTGTCAAAAAAACCCGACCCGACCCGACCCGAACACGAAATAAGTTGAACACATGTTTCGGGTCTTAAAATTGTTCGGGTAAGCATTATGAAACAAGAAAACAAATTTGTTTCGGGTCGGTTAGGGTCGAAACATTGTTTGTTCGGCCCGAAACACGTTATTGCCTTCATGTTTCAAAACACGTTCTTCTCTCATCCAAACCCAAACACTCTTCGGTCTTCACCCAAACCCGAACATGAAACAAGCTGCGACCATTGCGCCTTCTCCGGTCATCGCCACCGCCACCGCCACCGCCACCGCCGCCACTGTCGACGACTGTGTCCTCTCATCGATTCTGCCGCCGCCCTCTTCTTTGCTCCTCGCATTCTAGGGTTTCGTCCCTTGCTCTGTGGCAGCAACAGCAGCAGCAGAGGCTCCCTCCCTTGGTTGATTCGGAGAACAACTCCCTTACTCAATCCGAAGCTGCAACACCTTTGTCGAGTGCGTATTCGATCTCTCTCGCATTCTAGGTTCTGTTCAATGTTCATCAAAATGTGCGGGTGCGCGCGTGGGACTCTGCTGCTCCTCCTTTGATTCGCTCGTGGTGTGGGGCTTCGTCTTCTTTATGCGTTGGTCTGCGTTTGAATTTGTGCGGTGATGTAGTTGGGTAGAACCTGCGTGCGCTTGTGATTTTCTCTTGTTTCTAGATGCTTGTGTTCCCTGTGTTCATTTTGGGATTCATCCCTTTTCGCCAAAGCTGAGCGCAGTTGTTTTTCCAGAGCAAGATCCACTTTGTGTGATGTGCAAATTAGGGAGTTTAGTTTGAAGCTGGGTTTGGTGTTTGTTTGGGATCCATGGAAATTGGTTATATGCTTAGATTTTCTTGTGTGGAGTCGTCAGATTGATGTTGATGCAGCAATGATTGTTTAGCAGAAGCACCTTTCTAAGGAAACTTTGTGAATGCGAGCTACACAAAAGGCATTATTACTGAGTGTAAGACATTGTTGATGCAGCAATGATAATTCTTCTGGAAGAGAAGTCCATAGTCGATTCTGATTTATTGGGCATTTTCTTGGTCCGCTACATTTTCATGTTGGACTTGAGATCTTGACTATTTCTTACTGAGTGTAAGACATGAGAATCAGTTTATTCATGCGCTGATGTTGTTCTATGCTTCAGGTTGTTTACTGTTTAGGTAGAAGATGGGGACCTAGCTTTCTTGTAGGGTTGATGCTTCAGAGGTTGGACTTTCTTACTTGAGTTATCATTTTGGTCATGGGATATTCCACCTCTTGTTTGATATTGACTTATGTTTTCTACCTAAACCAAAGCGTTGGCAATTCTAAATTTTACATAAGAAAAATGTATTTTTCATTCAGGTATCCTATCTTCCCATTTGGGGGAAAAGAGACTTGTTAAAGAGAAAGATCCTTTTAAAGGCTGGCAGTGATAGTGGGTCAGGACAAGCCTGTTTTGAAAGCCAAGACTACTTTCTGATAGCAAGGCTACATTTGTGTTGTTATTATAGATGTTTGCTTGTCTCTAAATATCTGCAAACTCAGTGCAATTCTTGCCTGTATAGTTGCATTAAACCTGCTGCTTGTTCCATTAGTTATATTATGCAGTCCCCATTTCATTTTCAAATATTGTTTATATCTCTTCTGGTAAATATTCTTGGATTCTCTTGTTCATATTTTAGATGTTTGGCTTACCTTCTGCTGTCATAATCATGCTGCTTGTTTCACTTGATGACCTACTTTCCTTTTATTTAAATTCAGAGAACTGGTTTTTTTCTTATTAAACCTTTCTTTTTATTTATATGGCATTCAGATGGCAGAGCTGTTACAACAACATGTTTAAGAGGCATGATGATGCTGAAAGTATGGATGATATGACATGTTTTGCACTTTTGGGTTGATCGCTTGATGGCTCTACTGTTGATTGAGTTTGTGTGGCATTTTAATGAGTTCTCAGTGTGTCAAGAAGAGTGTTTTCGATCTTGCTTTTTGTTTGTAATCGTTCTAGCGGGGCGCTTGATATTTGTTCATGAGGTTTTGTGGGTGAGCACATAGCGAACTAACATTTCTCAAGATGGATTACGATTTGTAGGTGGAGAGGAGGTTGTCCAGTTAGGTACTAGTAAAGTTTCACATACTGCTGAATGTGGTTCTGGTCTTACAACTGAAGCTTTCTGTCACTTTGAAGGCTAATATGGTGACAGACCATAATGGTATTTAAACCCCGAAAAAAAAAAAAAAAAAAAAAAAAAAAAAGGTGGGAAACACAGTAACCCGACCCGACCCGAACCGAAACACATTAGATGGTCTAATGTGTTTCGGGTCGGTTCGGGTCGGGTCATAGTGTTAGACCCTTTGTGTTTCGGGTCGGGTCGGGTAACAACAAAACCCGACCCGACCCGACCCGACCCGACCCATTGACACCCCTAGTCACATCTCCCTTGCTTGCCGCTGCACCCTCGGCCGTAACAGAGCAGAGCATCTGATGCTCATCACCATCACCACCAATCAAAACTCTCTCTCATGCTCTTTCTCTCTCTCTCGTCTAAGGCATTGGAGATTCCTTTTAAGCTGATGATTTCACGCTCTGCTGGAGAATCCATTCACATCAACAACCACAGCACGCTCTTTGAAGCTTGGTACGTGCGCGAGGGCTGGAGAACCGAGCGAATCAAGAACACAACACAGAGACTGAGATGACAATTCCTCTCTAGCAAATTTTAACTGGGTTTCTCACGTTATATTCCTAGCCAATTGATAGGAATTCCTATTTGTGTAACACTTCACCCTTCATGCTCACCGCCCGTTTGACTTTTTGCCTCGGAGACGACAATGTTGAATCAATTGATCAATTTGAGATTGCATAGGAGTGATTTATATGTTGTTGTTTAGTGTGCTGATCATTTATTGCTAATTGATGCTTCATCCTTTGATGGCCTAGAGTTCTCCTTCCCTTGGTGCTTCCGTTTACTTGTTCTCGGTGAATTAAATACCGGGAGCATGGCTGAATTTTCCTCTAAACCGAGGGCCTCTGGATTTATTTTTGAGCTTGAATTGTTCAAAGTGCACGTATCATAATTGTCCAGTTGTTAATGTAGAGAAATCCTCTATAACCGCAAATTGTTCATATGTTGGAGTTGTAGCTTCTTTCACATACTAACTGCTGCCCTGTTTTGCGCTCAGTTGAGACTCCACATCGCATGCATTGGATGTGTTATAGTATTATTTATGTCATGCTTGCAATGTACATGTAGGTACTGGATTCATTGTTGTTCTTGTTGTACATGTTCAAAAATATGTTGATCTTTTGGCTATGAGTGTTGAACAAAAATATGTTGATTTCTTGGCTATGAATACTGTGTATGTTCATAACATGCTTTAGTCATGGTTATAATTGTTTTCTGTGACTTAAATTTGCTGGATTCATTTTCATGTGTCCATATCTATTTGTTGTTTAGACAACAATCGCCAAGACTTGTGTATGTGTTATCCTAATTATACGAGTTGACGTAAGGAATCCATGTTAATTTTCGAGGGAGATAATTATGCTGTCATGCTTTAATTGCTGAAATTAAACATGTATCCACTGTACATTGTTGATCTTCATTTGAATTCAATTTGTACTCGTCTTGACTTGCAAGAAGGTTTGTTTCAAGTCCATTACTTACTAAAAAATCATGAATCTCGACCTTTACTGTTCTGATTTTGTTATGGATTTTGCTGACTTCACTGTGTTAATTACGATTTGTGCTATGTCAAGACTCATTTGAGTGTAGTTTTGATAACCCATGATAATGTGACAATGTATACTTGATTTGCTAGTTATCGGTACATGTTTTGGTATTATTGGAGTGGATAAGTTGTAAATCTTGCGAGCTTAATGAGCTGGACCTTGCAGCGAATCCTCTTGGGCATAAATTTGAATGATATTGTTGCCATTAGTTTGATGGTCCTTGGGTGCATGTAAGTATGTGGTTCATCTCCAGTCACCTTGATACATTAGAATGATGGATTGACTCAAACCTTAATACATTAGAATGTCGCGTTCAGCTCAATCGAAGTTCGTGACACCGAAAAGTGATGAAAATAAATATAAAATGATGCTGGAAATTGAAGCGAGAATAACCATAGTAAACATGCAAGATAACATTACTATAGGGGATAATTGTCTCAAAAAATCCAAACCGAAGTAAATTTTTCAATTTTGCCAAATAGTTTTAAATGTTAAACTTTATGACAATTTGCCAAAATTAAAAAGTTTAAGATTGAATTAACCGCAGGATCATAATTCTAGGACTTTTTAGGCAGCTTTTTCCATGACTATGCATGTCGGTAGAGGCCTGGGAGGTATTATGCAGGTGAAAAATATATGAATTCTTACTATCCATGGATCAGACAGTCGTGTTCAGCACGTTCTCACAGACTAGGGCATTAGGTTAGAACCAATGCAATGAAAAACCAATGGCGATTCATGCAACTATTTCAATTGTAAAGGCGAATTATGGGAACATAAACTAATTTTGGAGCAAAAAATGAATAACTTCTCCTTCTCCGGCCATGGATTGGCCTGAATAGGGGTACTAAACTGTGCAAAAATATGGACTACACGATGCAGATTTTTCCTATATTGTTATGCCCACATTTATTGAAACATGGAGAACAATCGGCACGAACTGATACCTAGAAAAGACTCAATTATGAGATTACAACGAACTCAGCATAAAGAAAATAAACCGAAAATTGAGCAAACGCAAGGACATGCATCGCATAGCGAAGGAATATAGGTTCTCACATGACTGACTCCGGGGACAATAGAGGAAGTTGGAAGCGTCGCTTCTTCTGGCCCGAGTCTCTTCAGCTTTTGATGCGCGAGACTGAGAGAATGGATATGAAATCGTGAATGTGAGTGATTGTGCACCTCCACTGTGTCTCCCACTCCCTTCCATCTTTGTTCTTATTTTCCTCATCCCACGACCTTCCCACATTCTTCTTGTCCTTTTTTCCACGTTCTGCTGAGCCACCAAATCCGTTTCCTTTCCCATCTTTTTCCATTTCCTCCATCAAATCCGTTTCCTTTCCTATCTTTTTCCATTTCCTCCATCGCTCCTTCTTTACAATGCTAGATTGGCGTCCTCCTTGTAAAAATGCCAAAACTGTTGCTTGTGTTACGGCACCATTTGAGTTCCCAGGAAGAACGAACGGGTGGACGAAAGATCTGCAGACGAGGAATTTTGGTGTAAAATACTAAGTGAGGAGATACTCATTTGTCTAGTGATGATGCAGGATTAAAAAAACAAAAAAACCGTGAGGGCCTCGTTCCTTTTGCTTTCTACCCGAGATCTCCAGCTTTCCCCTTCTAATTTCAGTCTAGCTCTTATTCATTCTTTTCCCCTTTTAAGTGAACGAAATTTAATCCTTTCCTTGTCAATTTCAGCATCCCCATCATCTCAGATGCCTTGGTTACTGCTTTGCTTAAAATGGTCTAAGGTGGCAAGAAATGGAGTCATACTTATTTGGCACGATCAAATGACATTTCGGTCAAAGAAATAGAGGGAGCAGAAGGTGCTTGACTTTGGGGGGAGAGAGAGAAGAAACCGAACTCGCGGGCTCCACTTTAAACGAGGGAATAAGCCTAAACTTGGTGTGAACGTAGGGCCGTCTATCGGGTCAATTAGAAAGGAGTTCACAATCAGCCTCATGCTTCACTTGATGCAAATGCATTAGTCTAAACCTAAAAAATGTTTCAAATGTCTAAATGCACTAAAGAATATAAAATGGATGATTACCCCTGAAAAAAAAACCGCTTGACCTCCTCTCACATCCGAAAAGCAACCCCTCACTCACCCACTCACTCACTCACTCACTCACTCACTCTCTCTCTCTCTCTCTCTCTCTCCGCCTTTAGCGAGTGGGGTTGGTTTGTCACGCCTCGATCGAAATTACGACGGTCTTATCCCGTATCGAATGATCCACGCGCACAGCAATGGGACATAAATTTGGTTTCCTTTTGGAGGGCTCCGAATGGTGTCGAAACTGAATCAAGCTCGAAGCTTTGCGTGTGTTCTGGGAATCATGGTGAAGCTCATAGCTATAAAAGGAGATAAGAGTCCGATAATTTTTAAATATTTTCGGATTTTCTGAAATTTTTAATGATTTAAGTGACTTTTATTTTTTATTTTGATTTTTTTTATTGTTATTATATTCAGGATACGGGTTCGGACCGGGTTTACCCGATCCAAATCACTGACCCAACCCTTCTACTCAGATCCAATCTGCGTTGGATTAAAACCGATTTTTTAAAAGTATTTTCGCCCTTTTTAAAAAAAATATATATTTTTCCCTCTTTTTATATTATATTTTTTTCTTCATCTCCTTTTGCAGGTCTTCCTCAAGCGACGTCTTCATCCTGTGCAGGTCTTCTTCCCGAAGAATGAAGACATATGTATCTCAGCATGTAATCTCAACGCACACTCGACGCTTGCTCTTCACCGTTTCTTATCGCCGGACCTCCACCGTTAATTGCCGGAATAACACCACCGGCGACCGCCGTAGGAATGCATAAAGATGCAAAAAAAAAGAAAAGGGAACGTTCGGATGTGGTCGTAGTAAGAATGAAACATGACTGATATCGAATCCAGATGCGGCTAGCAAATCAATCGATGATAATCAACCTACATCGATATATTCTCAGATTTGAACAAGATCACAGATCATTTTCCGCTTGTGCCACTGAGGCATTTAATCAAACAGGTCATGTGCATTTCAACCGCGATGCCTATATGCAGTTTTAGAACAAACGGCTCATTCTCGGCCATCACAAAAGATGAAAACCTATTTCGGATCAATACACGTTCGAATTGCAAACATCAACTAGAGTTTGTTCTCGGTTTGAGCAAGTAGAGGACATTACCTGCGTTCACGAAGAAGTTGCAGCAACCAAAAATCGATGAAGATGGCGTTCGGCTGCAATGGACGTCGACTGATGAGAAGGCTCAACTTCTCCAGAAAATTTTCACCGAGAGAACCTTTCTCAGCCTCTCTTTTCTCGTTCTTCTCTGGCTTCTCCTTTCTTTCCAGCGAAGCTCTCCTGAAACCTCCAACGGCCGACGTCCCTTCTTCTCTCTCTCTCTCTCTCTCTCCTCTTTCCTTCTGTTTTCCTCTCGAGCTAAACCCTCAGCCAGCCGATCCTCCCCTCTCTGTTGTGCGTCGTCTCCATCTCCTCTCCCATTAGAAAGACTCTAGGATCAGCAGACATTTCCTCGTCAAGCACCGAATTCATAGCCTCTCTCACAGTCATCATCTCTTTCGCCGCAGTAGCGTAGCCCTGAAACCGGGTCGCTGCCGTGGCGCGCAACTCTTCCGCAGCCTCTCTTTTTTAACAGCACAGCATCCGAGCCTCCGGCTCGCGCTTTTCTTCTCAGAATCGACAACGTCTCGCGCTCTCGATACTCGAACTCTCGAGCTCGCTCTCGCCGCCAGATAACTACTATCATTAACGTCGCCACGCGCCAATCAAGAGAAATGAGACTCTACGCGGCTAGGAGAACTCGGAACTTTGAGAGCGCCGTCGTAGCCGAGTAGGCGGCGACGAGAGAGCGTTCGAGAAGAAGAAGGAAGGCCTCGACGTGGAGGGTGATGGGAGCAGACACCTGCACATCTCTCTATCTCTCTCTGTTAACCCTCGACAGCTCACGGTTCTAGAAGGTTTCTCTCGGAACCGCTTCCGTCACATGCTCGTTACTCATCCCTCGCTCGCCGGGCCTTCTTCGGTGACCGTCACTGTTCTCTTTTTTGTTTTTTTTTTAAAGCGCTCACATGCGTGTTGCGGACGAGAGATGGGAGACGGGCGAAGGGGCTGGGCTCCTTTCATGTCTTCTTGGGCTCAAGTTTTCGGCTTGAAGAACAGAGACAAATGTGCCGAAAGAGAGGGGTTAAGAATTAAAAGGTCGAAAATTGCCAAGTGGGATTTTATTTTAATATGCTTTTTTATGTTTTTAATTTTTTAATCAAACTTTTGCTATCTCATATTTTGTTTTTATTTTTCTGTATTTTTATATTTTTGCAAAAATTGGACACTTGAATCGTCGATAAAAATTCGAGTGTCAACAATGGTCTTGGTGTTCAAATGGTGGTGTCCTTTGATGCGGTGATGTCGAGTTAAGTGGTGGTCAATCTTGTGGCAATGACGGTTGAGTTTGATGAGCTGGACACACTGTAGTGGATTCTCTTAGGCATGAATTTGAATGCTTTTGTTGCCATTTGTTGATTGGTTTGATGGTTCTTTAGTGATTGTAAGTATATGGTTCATCTCTAGTATATCCCAAAGTCCGCTGAAAATGCTAATGAAGTTTCTCACCTTTGACATGACGTTTGGATCGCGTGATTTTGAAGCCGATAAGGATAACTGCAGTAAAGAGAATACAACAAATCATACAAACTGTGGGCACTATATTTCAAGATTGATACTCATGTAGAACACCATATGCAATGCAAGAAGTTTGTTGTTGGAAAGTTCATATGCTTAATTTGTACTAGCTCCCTCCCTGCTACGCTTAATCAGCAACACCAAATTAAAATTTCTTGAGGTGACACACAATTCAGATAATTATCCGAACCAGCGAAACAAACCCATGTTGGAACGATCGCGCGGGCAGCGAACGGATGTAAAAGCGGTTTCATTTTTGAAGGCCAAGAACCGTATCGGAACTGAATTGAGCCCGAAGCTTTGCGCGTGCCCTGGAATTCTTGGTGAAGTTTGTTGCCATATATAGATATAGGAATGCGATTCAACACGTATTAGGTGTTGATTTGTACGTTTGACGTTTCCATCTTTGTTTATCTGTTTACGATGACCATAACCAGTATCGAGTATATCAACTTGGGCGGGGAAGTCAGGCAGAGAGAGGAGAGGAGAGGAGAGGAGAGGAAGGTAGACGAGGGAATAAGAGAAAAAATGAAGGATTGACCAAGAAAAGTATTCAAGTCGTGCTCCGTTTGAAACGTCTCAGAAAGTCTCCTGGGAAAATGCTCGGATGACTTCCGAGGCTTGACGCATTGTGCGTCTCTTAATAATAAGTTGATGGATAAGATCAAAAGTCGGATCTTGACTCTCAAAATCGCCGTTTTTTTTTTTTTTTTTTATCGGTAATATTCTACTCCTATTATAACTCTCACTCTCAAACTTTTGTCTTGCCTCCTTACAGGGCGTGGGAGTCGAAACCCATTCTTGAAACTAATTTGTCCCCACCCTATCCCCCGTGAGAAGATGGGGATTCGAACCTCCCACCTCCCCCTTCCATGTTGGAAGGGTGGTCACTGGGGTAAACCCTAGTAGTTCAAAATTGCTGTTGAGAGAGAGAGAGGTAGCAAACTCGTTCCGACATCCTCCTCTCTTGGTCTTTCTTTTGAATGTTTAACAATTGAACATGTGCGAGAACGTGCGAGAACGTGGGATTAGTCGACGATTGAGCATGAAATTTCGTGTGTGTGTTGAGCTCACGCCCCCGGTTGAAGCTCTCTCCCTTTTTTTATCCGTCTTTG
This sequence comes from Eucalyptus pauciflora, assembly GCA_007663325.1. Classification (NCBI taxonomy): domain Eukaryota; kingdom Viridiplantae; phylum Streptophyta; class Magnoliopsida; order Myrtales; family Myrtaceae; genus Eucalyptus; species Eucalyptus pauciflora. The sequence continues at coordinate 3,479,610 of VMYD01000024.1, read as the reverse complement.
ATAAATGGATGGAGTGCTATTAGCATGATAGTTAATACAATTTGCGAGTTTGCTTTTGAATTCCTCGATGAGATTTTGAAGTGCATTTTCTTTTGATCTTTAATTTATCGCACCTTGGATAGCCTCATGGTATAAATGCCAATGCTTATTTGAATAGCCGGAATTACCATTTGATCTCACGGAAGAAAAAGAGGGCACGAGCTTATGCATGTGCCAAAAAAGAAAAAGAAAAAAGAGACAATGCCACGATTAAAAATTCAAAATGATTAAAAAAGTGAGAAAGTATATATTTTAATGACTAAAAGATTTATTAAGTTATTAGATTTGTAACTACGAATATCTTACTCAAAATTTTAATTATCACATTCAAATTATTACAATGTTATATCTACATTAAACATAGGAATAAGTGAAATAGATAGATTATTACCTTTAAAAGGAGGATCTCCCTTTTCATATAATAATACGGATATAGATTGACGCTTAATATTTATTGGATAAATTGATATATTCATGAAAATATTGGTCCCTCGGTTTCCTTCCCCTATCCATCACGTGCAATTAGACTTAATCCATCCGGGAGAGCATTATTAGACCATGAAAGATTAATGACATGTTGGTCTCTCAAATGCTGGTTTTTTAAACAAATTCTTAACAATAAAGGTAAAATTGGCAAAATTATTTAAGCCGGAATGTAAATGCATAAATTGGTGTCCACGAGAGCATTCACTTCAATATTTTCACACCATGTTTCCCTGAAGACAAAAAGTAGACAATATATACTTGAGAAATTGGGTCTCTCGATAATGTGTGACTAGAAAAGTCTTTGATTATTTTCTTTGCTGGGGTTGTGCCTTAGTGAATTGTTTACTCATAGGCACAATAATTCCAAGTATACTTTTGATGAGTGCACAAAGATGCTTGGATCACTTAATCCTATCTTAAACTTGATGCTCTCCAATAAAATATATAATAATTTCACGGCTTCGTAATCCACAACATTCTTGATAATTTGCTTGCTCTCTAGCGCTAATGGACCTAAGCATATTCCTTTTCCTTAGACCTTTTGCAAGGTTGTAGTCATAGTGATATTGCTAAGGGAAATCGCCGGAGTCATGGTTTGCATATATATTTTTTATTTTTTTATTGTCGGTCTATCTTACTCTAACTTTTGACTTAATCTTAGAATTTCGTGTTGCCTCTTTATAGAGCGTGGGCACATTACCTTATACTTGAAACTAAATGTTCTCACCTCCAACCCTTCTTGAGAAGGTGAGAAATCGAACTCTACATCTCCTCCTTTACATGTGAGAGGCAACCCTCGGTGGTTATGGTTTATTTGGGATGTGGCCAGTGCGTTGTCTTCAAATCCATATTCAAACCATTCCTAATAGATGGCCTCGGTTAGCCATCTATAAAGGCGCACTTGTGATTCACGACTTGGCAAAAGGCAAACTACTTTCGTTCCCCCCAAATACAATAATGCCAAAAGCAAATACCTTTTCACCAATGGATTGTCTCTTTGCAATTTTTAACTTTATTATACATCCTCTTTAATTTAAAGGTTTAATTACAGGAATTTATTAGTAAATATTTCAAGATACCTACTACGAAGAAACTAAATGAAGAACTAAATTTTCATAACATTAAATTTGCTAATCGAATATATAATCGGCCGTTTCTGAAATTAATTATATTTAAACTAACCCCTATTTTTTTTATATGACACTTTTCGCAAAAAGGAAGAAGACGACAATGGGCTGCATTTTTCAAGTCCTAAAAGATTTTTTTTTTTTTTAAATTTTCTCCCAATTCATAATTACTCAATTGGGGTCCAAATTCCCAAATTCCCCTGATCAATATATTATAATAATGATCCCTATCCACTCCTTCCAGCATCTGTCCTTCTCCACAATAAATTTCCAAGAACTCGCCCCCACGGCTCATTTCGTCTCCTCAAGATTCTATCCAAAACACCAACGTATGTCTAAGTCAACGCAAGAGTCAAGCTACCCCCCGGTAATAAACGAATTCCCATTATGTCGAGTCCCCAAGATCATAAGAGGATTAGTCACTAAATTTATATGTATGGAGTTTCTCTAGCACTGGCATTTTTCATAGCGATAAAAGTATTTTAACTCGAAAGATCCAGCAAAGATTTGCAAATTGACAATAATAAAATGGTCATGATTCATTATTTCATGGTCGGATTTGAATTTGAATTAGTGTGGTCCTATTTTGTAATAGTCGACAGTTGGATTGATGTGTGAATTTTTGTTAAGATGATTTCGTGAATGATTTTGTCCCTCAACTCTTTACAAGAGCACAAGCTAAATGAAAATAATATGTACTGGTAATTTGTTGGAAACAATAATGACCACGCAATCTAGGACATTCTTCTTTCACAATCACCAAAATTCTCCTCATAGTGAGAAGAGTGTTTAACCTAAAAGATCCAACAAACATTTGCAAATCGATCAGAATAGAGTGATCATGATACATTATTTCATGGTTGGATTCATATTTGATTTAGTCCAGTCCTATTTTGTAATAGTCGATGGTTTGATTTATGTGTGAATTCTTTTTGAAACATTTTGAGTTGACTCATGATTCCATGAATGATTTTGTCCCTCAACTCTTTACAAGAGCACAAGTTAATAGAAACTAATCTATGTGCTAGGCAACACTAGGGGTGAGCATATTGGATCGATCGATCCTAGAATCTCTTGAATCGGACTGAACTGGCCAGTTTGGTCTGGTTCCTGAGGATGTCGATTCGGTCTCGGTTTCATAAAAACGGAACCAATAATTTTTGGTCTTGTTCTCGGTTTCGAGGGAGAATTGGATTGGACCAACTCTTTTTAAAAAAGAAAAACATTTTTAATTTTTTTTGGCTAAAACTTTATAATTAATTTTTTATTAAAAAATTAAAATAACAAGATAATATAAACCTGACCTAATCGCGCATCCGGATGGCCAGAGAAGAGCCCCCTTTTTGTCCCTTTTCATTTATTCTTCTTAGCTTTCTGTCTCTTGTCTTGTCCTATCTTGTGCGTGTGGTCATACAGAGCCGCGCTTTTGTACTCTAGTGACCAAGAGACAAAATGAAGACTTTTTTTATTTAATAAAATTGTCGTCCCTCCTCCCTCCTCTGTCTCTTTTCATTTTCATTTTATTCCTTTCTTTCACGCTTCCCTCTCCTTCGCGACCATCTTCTTTCCGACCGGACCAATAACGCGAGCAAATTCAAGTGGTAAGAGGAACTCAAAACTCAACCAAAGCTCCGGTACCGCTGCCGGTCGTGTTCAATCATTGCACGGCCATCACTGTGACCGGGGCCGCCACCACCCTTCGTTCTCGCTGGTCAAGAGTCGCTTGCTTGCGGAAACATGACGCGCAAAAGGAACGTCCAAACAAGAACGTAAGAAGCAAAGGAACAGCTGCGTGGATCTATCAAAATGCATTTCACCAACCACGAACGCCCAAAATGGACGAAGGACTGAGAACAAGCGCGCGCAATTCAGTTAGGCGTTTCGTCGAACAGGTAAGTCGCATTGACTAAAGAGGGGGAAAACGAACCAACAGAGCGCCGACTCACGCCGAAGCTAACGACAATCGGCAAGCAACAACCCAAGAGCCGCAGCATACACACAAAGGGGGCCGGAAATCATGCGCGCTGGACAAACGGCAAAATTCGTGATGCGGCAAAACAGGGCACGAAACAGGGGAGGTTCGGCCGAGGTCCCTACCCGGCTCACGGCATAGGACGGCGGACGAGCCCGAAGATCGGGGTACGTCCGTTCGCCTCGCGCGCCCCCGAGCCGAGATCCTTGGGAAGCCGACCCCAAGTCGGCACAACCAAAAGAATCGGAACTCAACCTACCGTGGGTTTGTTTCGGGAAGTGGGGTAACGTCAATGGATCGTCGGCCAGGTTTCAAGTGTATTTGTCACCGGAGAACACTCGCTCTCAGCCTCGCTCTCGGTTCTCTCTCTCAGATCTCACTCTCCGCCCTTGGTTCTCTCCTATTATCTCGGCCTCGCTCTCTAGAACACCCTCGATTTCTCTCTCCTCCACCTCACATCTCATCTCTAATTTATATTTTTTTAATCGAGTTAGTCCTTTTGTTAAAATTGCAAGCAGGCTGACATATCATCCATTAATGTCACATTTAAGATAAATTTATTAGGAAATTAAAGAAAAATCATAAGCACTAAGTGAGAGAAGCTACACCTGTGACGAAAATTTAACAATTTTAAAATATAAATTATCATCAGAAGTATAGTTTTGAGAAGGGAAGAAAATACAGAGAAAGTGGAAACAACAAATAAGGCAAATGTACAAGTAAGCTTGGGGAAGTAACTAGGAAGAGCTCATGTTGCATGCTGTGGCATTCGTCTCTCAAGTTGGAAGTTGCAAAAGAGGTGGAATAATTGGACTTATGTGGGTGGTTCTTGTACGTATAGGAGGGAATGGTTATTCTTAATATTTGGTTTATAAATACCAATGTTTTTGGGATTGTAAAGCTCTCTCTTTCCACAATCAAGCCAATTCTATAATCTATGTTTATATTTACTTTTTAGTGCACCATTTTATTTTCCTTGAAATTTACCCTTTCAATGCAATTTACATTTTCCTTGCAATTCTTTTTTATCTTTACTTGCACTTAGCTCCACATTAATTTGCACTCAGTTGAATCCCCACTTCGTGCACTTTGGGAGCGAGGTATGTAACTGTGAAGCGATCTCGGTTGTTCTTGGCGCTATTCTTTTATTGCTTTAATAAATATTGATCAAAATTTTGGATGTCTTCGGTTAAAATCAATTGTCTCCTTTAATTTTCTCTCAAATGTCATCAATATCGAGAAATAACTCTACAAATCTCACTTGGATAGATATCATTAACTTTGTACCTTATTTTTAATGTGTGCTAAGAGAATTAATTACTCAAAAAAGAAAAAGAAAAAGAAAAAAGAGACGTGCTTGCAACCATGTGCATCCTTGTTTTGTGATGAGCACGACAAGTATAGAGTTGGTGCTACTTAACAAGATAACTGAGGTTATCTACAACTTGCTACGATCCGGATGAGTTTCCCTAAAACTCAATGATGGTTACCATCTTTTCTTGTTCATGGAGAAGTAACAAGTTTACTTCCAAGTTTTTAACTGTAACTAGATACCTTGTGATCTTTATTCAAAACATAGAGGATGATGCCTTGATCTAGAAAAGGATGACAAAATGTATTAGACAATATAATCAAGCCAGAAGTTGAACTATAATTTTCACCATATGATCTATCAAAAGTTGTTACACGAGGTTAAGATGTAAATGGAGCCACAACAAGTTGGCCTAATCTGGTTAGAAAATGTAGTCATGTGCAATTTTATGTGCTAAGTGTAACAAATTACAAGTATTAAGTTAGGATAACATGAACTTCACTCATATTTTTATTTGCTTGAGGTGATGCATAATTTATAATTCATGGACTCAACACATGGTTTGATAGAGTTTCCTACAATCAGGATGTATGAAAATATAGCCCTTTATGTGAAGTATGGTAAATTTCATTTTTACCTTTTTGTCATCAAATCAAGGATGTTCGGTTAAGGCGTGTTTGCATAGGACTCTTATCTCTCCTTTCGCATGTTTGAAATGATGATAGTGAATTTGTTATACGATAACTCACATGTAATATTTGCATGCTTTAAAGTATTTTAGGAGTTTTGCGATGGGTAAGAATCAATTCTCTCCTGTCACTCGTGTGAGCAGAGATATGTTAATTTTCCTAGATCATCCTATTATATTGAAGTCGCAAACTAGGCTACCAACAAGAAAATATTAGACATGATTTCATGCAATGATGGATGGAAAGAGATAGTCCTTCGTTTTCTTTTCCACTTTTTTTACATTGACGGTGCTATTGCGACTTATTCATAGCTAGTAACGAGCGTGGGGGCCATTGGCCATGGTAGGTGGGGATGTCATTTGAAATTTACACATAGCTGGTGCTGTTGGGGTCAATCGCAGCAGCACGAGCGTGAGCTTGCTATTTCATCGGTAGGGTCGTAATTGGGGTTGAGAGATCTGTCAAGACGCGGCAAGCAAACGGTCTCGATGGTGATCACCAGCACCGCTTACGTAACTGCTATGAGCAAGTTTGCGATTATGGCCATTTCTTTTCATATTCATTTTTTCTTTTACCAAGTGATAACAGAGACCGTGAGCTAGAGCAAGACAAGAATAGGCACCCTGTCCCGATCAAAAAACATGTGAATATCGCGATAGATGTGCTCTAAGGGCATTGTCAATATTAATTTATCTAGCATGTTGTTATCAACAATTAGGTTTTTGGCCAAACAAGAATCCAAACTTATGATAGATTCAACATGTTCATTGTGGAAACTAACTTTTAAATGATGCTATTACTTAGAACCTACATAATCATCTCCTTTACTGGCAACTTTTGCAAGATGAAAGTTAAATATGATCAAACGAGTTGTCAGAATGAAAAGTATTAAACTATTTGACAGACACCTTTTCATGGCCTTGATAAGAAGCTGGTAAGGTAAAATTTTCACTATTGCTTTCTTTGTGAAGTTTCACCATGTCTGCTATGGACTTCCGAAGTTTACTGTAATAAACGAGAAGCAAATTAACATACAAAAAGCCCAAGTACTACAAATTGCATGAGGAAAGGCATTTGCCCTACAAGTGCATGGTTCCCACTAGTATTGAAGTCGAAGCACTCAATGATCTAATTGATTCTCCAGCAACAATTTTTACAGTATGTCAAATCACTAGGGCCTCCAGGAACAAATTAGACAATATGACACACAGCTTCAAGGACATAGGAAGAGAACCCCCAGAATAAACTCCTCTGGATATTCTCAGGAAAGGATCCCAAAGAAAAGGTAACACCGGAACACAAGATGCAAAGCAATGGAAAATACGGCGAGGAACAATATCTAACAGGACATTTGATAAGAGATTTTGGACGGCTTGCACTTTTAGAAAACAGAACTTTGTTTTTCCAAATTGGGAACAACGAAATATTATTTCAGCAGTCCTGGAAGCAACAGATTCCTCAGCATGGATTATCAGTAAGTAACAAGGTTTCTCAAGCCTACTTGTACATTTTTATTAAGAAGCGACAGGGTCAAACTCCGACTTTGCTTTGTGACTATCTGCAGAAAATAGAAAGGAGAAGATGCTTCGGACAAGATCTAGATGGCTTCCACTTGTACTTCACTGAAACCAAGTGCATGGAAAATGACGTGTTCATAATGTAATTTAGGAGTAAATACCTTTGATGGCGCACAGCTAGCTTCTCCTAGGAACTCATGAATAACGTTTTACTGCACAATCTTATTATGTACAGATCATGTTAAAAATGTGGAGATTCGACTAGTATAGAGATTTGCAGTACGTTGAGTGCAAACATGTCATGGTAATGAATATGGTGCTTTAAGTTTGTGAGCTATTCGATGTATTTTATGAACTCATTCGAAACAATTGAAGAGTCAGATTACTAAGAACTCTCAAGAGCGTGGACCCCAAATGACATTTTTTCCTAGCTAGGCGAGGATATTACTTCCAAATCTAATTAAAAAACAATTGAATAGTCCATATTGGCGTTTTTGGAAAGAGCTATGAGGATGAAGCACCAAGAAGCTTTGAATACGACTAAACTCCAACAAAAGCAGAAGAACAGAGTTCGAACATTATTTGATAATAGCAACTAACAAGTGAGCCTTTCTTCTCCATACTAACCTTCCGAAGAACATATGAAATTACAGTATGCTCAGTAGCTGAGTGATCCTTAGATAATCTGCTTTTGCAAGGGATGCATCTAAAATAGGTGATTCGCAAAGCAATTATATCACTTTCAATCAACCAACTCACTCTCGCTGTTTCTTTGGGAAAGATTGGACGCTACCTGTGAGCATAGGATTTTGGACATATCTCTATTTTACCTGATATATCGCCCAACCTCCAGGGAAGAGGATCAGAGTAAAATCCGGATCCGATTAGCAAATCTCAAAAAGCTGGGATGGGTGGTTCTTAAAGGAATTCTACAGAAAACTGGATCCAAGGCCTTTTTTCTCTCTTTGATGGTCTGAAAGAAGTTCTAGCTTGAACTCATTGCAATTTAGAGAGACTCTCATATCAACATGGTTGATACTACTGTTATGGTAAATCCACGGGGATATTAGAATGGCATCGAATTTTTAAAGAACGTTTTTCTCAGTTCCCACCAATGTAAAATTGGCAAGAATTTACATTTAAAAAGCAGCAGATCAGATAAGTTCAGAAACAGAACAAAAAGAATGACTAAACAACACGTTGTATTCAGTGTCAAAATTTTCTACAAGAATAAAATAACTAAATCATGTTATATCGAGTCAATTGATTATTTATCATCATGACACAAAGGCAGACAAAAAAATATCAATGTATCTCTATTTTAAGAACTCTAGTAAAACAACTGAACAGTAGAAAGCTAAACTAACTTAAGTTATGATAATTCATGTGGGATATTACTTGCCAATCCATGTTATGATGGTACTTCAGATAATCAACAACCGTGGACCTAACCTTGTAACAATTGTTTGCTAAAAGAAGGTGAACCAAACAAACCATCCTAGCATGGACATCCAAAACGTTTCAAGAGCAGAAAAAGAACCAACATTACATCTTGCATATTCTCAAAACAATGTCAAAGATGTCAGTATCTTCCTATTAGGAGTAGTGCACATCAACAAGATCGTGCTGAAGGAGATAAAAACAGTTAAATTGTAATATCAATGCCACTGTCAATCAGAGGTTAAACTACTGCCCTGGTTCTCCCTTCAAACCTATCCCTCTCTCCTGGAGTATAGGAAGCTTGCACACATCAGCTTCCCTCGCCCAGTCTGCCAAAACCCAGCCTACAGCCAAACATGCTGGTATGTCCAACTGAGGTTGAGCACGGCTCTGATGTCCTTAGAATTGGTACCTGCAATGGTGATTTGCTTGCACGTGACCTTATGAGTGAGTGAAGCCGAGATGAGACACTTGGAGATGAAAACATTTAACGTGAATGGCTCCATGTAGGCTATGTTCTACTGCTTGAAGGACACCCGCTTATTTGGATTCTTGGACTTCTTACCCTTTTGGTCAGTGTATGGCTGTTGTTGTCATCATCCAAATGGTCTAACTCCAAAAAACAGCTTGGTGCTAAACGATGCAGCCCACAAGCCAACACTCATAAAAAATCTCTATACAATTCAATAAAGGATAGAGCACCCCCACATTCCAACCATTATGCTACACCAGTACCATTATCAAGGAAATGACAGAGAGGACATTCCAAACTAGAAAAAGAATGAAATATTCAATGAAGCACCTACCCATTGTGAATACCACATGTCGGCACAAAGACGCCATCTCAAGAGGCATCAACACCATGATCAGAACACTATTAGTGAACACATTGCAAAAAGCTCCATTCAACATCTTCTTGCAGGAGACACTTTCTAGCAAATGAAAGCAACCACTTAGATCGTAGTGAGCATGACACCTGAAAGAAACAAATATTATCTATAAGACATGTCTAACTACTAACAATCCTCAAGATTAACTAGAGAGGTGGGTAAGAACACATCGCTATACAACAAAACCTCATAATCTTCGAAGTTGCACTGACAGAGGTCATGCTATGCATTTCATCAAACAGCTAGAATGTATGGGTGAGTAAGTGCTCAACAGGCCCTAATTGTCGAATGCATGACAATTCCTTTAAAACCCAATCAAAAATTCTTTTAAGAAAGACTGACTTCAAATGAGCCAATATAGAATTCAAAGAACACAAATTTCTTCCTTTTGACACCAAATTTAGGCAGACACGATTAAGCAAACAAATTCACCTACCTTACTGAATTCGTTGTGGATCGTTTAAAGCAAATAAGGTTTGGATGGTGGTATTAAGGTCGCCCTCCCAATGTCTATCATCATCGTCTTTGGAGAGGAGTACTTCATCTAGCTTCGGTGTCCTCAGGGCACCCTTGCAGAATATATTCATCTTGGGGCACTTTGTGACGACAATACGCACCAACGATGGGAATCTCAAGGCACGATTTGTGTTTGAGAAGCTCTCAAGGCTTGGTAAACCGTATAGTATCAGCCATTCCAGCTTGGGGAAAGAGATATCCCCTGCTCCATTTCCATCATCTGTTACCACGTCTTCCATCACGCCACAATTACTTAGGGATAGAAAAGTAAGGTGCACCAGACTTGTCGCCACTGAGCAAGTCCCCATATGAACTAAACCATTGCAATCCGCCACTCCTAAATGTGTTAATCTTTGGAATGAAATCGGGGATGGAAGTACGATTGGTAATCTCACGCACTCCACAACCCACAGAACTTCAATCTGTTTGAGAATTTCAGTCATCAAGGAACCATCTTTCCAAACTCGCTTCAGGTTACGCAGCTCATGCAGGTCAAGTCGATTCAGATTTCGCAGTGCCTGGAGAGGTTTTTCCATGTCGGTTAGTTCTCCATAAGGAGTCGCTCCCCCATGCCCAGATGAATCTTCTGGAAATATCTCCTCAAAGGAACTATATCTCACACCAAGCTTTTTTAGATTGGGGAATCTGCGAAGAAGGAAGTTGGAAGGAAAAGCGACATTTTCATCATAGTAGCATGCTAAAGACAGCTCTTTGAGATTGTGGAAGACATAATGTTGCGGTATCATCGCAACATCCTCCCTTGCTAATGTCAATCCCTCCAAGTGTGGAATGACCTGCAAGAGGGAATCCATTTAATTAGGCTAACGAAAGTCCAATGACAAAAATGTCCTTCTGTTTAGGGAAAAAAGGAGAAACACAACTTTCCGAAGGCAGACGAGCAAGCACCGATGGCCACTATATGGGGGATGATTGTTGTTAGTAGTGTGCCCAATTTTTTTTTTATTTTTTAATTTATTGATGTGGTGTGCCCAATTCAATCACAATATATTTCTTGAATTTGGATAAATAAAGTTATTAATCAATGATGCCTCAGCTATTTCAATTGTAACTAATTAAATTCAAATGGAAAAATTACATTTGCTTGTTTTAATAAATCAGGTTATTTTTATAGTTAGTGTATGTGTCTCAATAGTAAGATGTTGTATTAATGTTGCACATTGTTTTCAAAGTGGTAGTTCTCATATCTATTTTACTATAGATCATAAGTATCATATGGCTTCATTTTCGTGTTACTCTGAGAAGAATGCATTCAAACTCAACAAATGATTAGCGAAAAAAAAAAAAAAAAAAAGAGAGAGAAGAAAAGAAAAATTGAATTGACGGGACATTGGTGAAAAAGCAATAAAACAAGATAGAGATGATAGTTCAAAATTTCGATGGAAAAAAAGAGTAAATAATGAAGACAAGTTGTTCATTCTTACAAAAGCAAAGTGAGACATCATATGAGCAATGAAACAAATAAAAAGTACATAGCCCCAAATAAATGGATCTTTTTGGCATTCTATGCGGTTATAAAGGAACTTAATTTCGTGTCGGTATATCACTGATATACCACTCAAATTAAGTTTGGTAATTTTGATTGAATGTTTGTAACTTGAAAAGTGTTAGTCAACCATAGGAATAAACGTTGGTAGGTTTTTAATGTAGTTGGTGATCTTGAAAATATAAATATATATTAGTACCTTTCAAGATCTAATAAAAAGTTGGTCAATGATTAAAATTAGTTGGTATCTTAATTTGATGATTGTTGGTACATCAATTAGATTTTCGTTTGTAATTTCAAAATAAAGTTAGTAATTTGAGAGGCGTTGGCTTGTCACGAGAGTAAATATTGGTTGATTATTAAAGTAGTTTGTAATTTTGAAAATGTTGGTACTATCCAACCTAACAATATAATATAAGGTGTCAAGTAACTAAAATTAGTTTGTATTTTATAGAAAATGAATGTTTTGGAAAACATTTTCCTAAAAATAATTGCTTATATAGCTTGATAATAATTAATTAATGAAAATTATTTTCATTGATTAATTATAATTTATATCTAAATATTTTTTTAGATTATAAAAATATTTTTTGTTCATTTATTTTTATAAACAATACAAGCCATCATTTTTTCAAAAAATATTTTGCATAAATTCCATTTTTCGTGAAACAAATGAAGTCTTAATGTGACTAATATTGGTACACCAATCAAATTTGATTTGGTAACTTCAAATAAGGTTAGTAATTTCAAATCTATTGGTAAGCTAGAATAAAAGTTGGTAAATTATTAAAGTAGTTGATGATTTGAAAGTAGAAAAAAAGTTTGTCCTTTTTGAAGCCTATTGATGAGTTACTAACATGTGATCAAATAAGAAAATTATCCACGGTGCTTAACAATTACCAACCGTGTTCAAGATGTTCGAGGATGGATTTGTTTTGTAGCTAAGCTAGCAATATTCCAAGTGAACATAATACCATTTTTTTTTTAAAAAAATTTGGTGGACAAGGTTGGTCAAATTAAATTAAATAGGTAAATCTCAATCATAAGATACGAGTGGCTCATTAGAAGCATGGCTATCTATGCAAGTCAATTTAATAAAAAGTGTTGTTCTTCGAAGTAAAAGCTGGGATCAATAGATTTATATACCAAAGAATATGAGCTGGAAATAATTAACTGCAAATAATTTTTAAATTTCTAAGCAATTCACAGGTGTGGTTGGGCGAGCATCAACAAGCATGAAATGTTTGACAATTTCAATTTCCTAGAGAAAATAACAATGCACCAAGAGCTATGCACATAAACCAATGAAGACAATAGCGAAGAGTTAGAATCTTTGATAAGGGCAGTACCTTTTCAAAAGAAAAGAGTGCAGATTGGTTCTTGCTGGTAGTTGTACCTTGGTAGCCTTGAAATTCACAAGCAAATAAGAATGACCTCATCTTGCCGCATTGTCTTACTCGCAATTGCTTCAAGAGTGGCCATGTTGAAGTATGACTATTCCAGTAGAAGCTCCCTAGTTTCGGCAACTCAAGTAATCTTAGGTCGGTTAATTGCGGAAAGAAGAGATCACTTGCACTCATCCCTACTCCGTCTTTCTCCACAATAATTTCCTCCACCCCACAATCCCTTACTAAAAGTTTTTTGAATTGTGTCATATTTTTTGCCATCGAGCTTGGAAATAAACTTTTGAGACTCTCACACTTGATAACCTCCATGCATTGTAAGCGTCCAAAGGTAAGACCTCCTCGAGGAAGTCCATTCCACACGTGTTTCATTTTTGGGAGCCTCGTCAAAACTATTTCTCCCAATTGAAAAGAATTTGTAGAACAAGCTTCGCTAAATTCAAACTCTTGGACTTGAAATGCTACTTCTAAGGATCCACAATCGGTCACAGTTATCTTCTCTAGGTTTTGAAATCTCGTGAGCATATTATAAGATGAAAATATGGATAAAAGTTTCTCACAATGCTCCACTACTAGTGTTTTGAGTTTGCCAAAGGCATTTGAATCAAGATCATCAAGCCATATCTTCTCCATGTTGTCCATGTGCAAGATCTTCATCGACTCCATAGCAGGAAACTCAACCTGTTATTTTTAATTTAATTAATTAGAGCCAATTCTCTATTCCTTCAAAAAAGAGAATACTTTGATTTCAAGAACAAAGAAAATCACATAATGGATATTATCAAAAAATAGAAAGAAAAGAAAACTAGACATACGTTATTTCTTTTTAGAGGATGCCATCCCCTAAAATTCATTCACCTGTCTATAATTTTAAAGTAGAAAGCATAAATTTTTCTAATATATATTAGAATCTTGGATTCTTGTTCCATATGCGTTCCAACTTGGGTAAGCCACTCAAGGTTAATCTAGTCAATTGCCATAGAATCTTGACATCCCCACTAGTCGTCAGTTCTTCAAGGTCAAATACTTCCTGTATTAACTGACATCTTTCAACCATTATAGCTTCCAAGTTTTGCAGCCTTATTAGGTGCAAGGGGTGAATAACACCACATGATCTCATAACAATGCTATTAACTAGAAAGTACACATACGAGTTGCATGTGGAATAATAACAGAAGAAATAATCTCGCATAGTAGATCTAAAATAATGGAAGATAAAGCGGAGTAGTGGTTTTGAATTTTCCCTTATCCTTCTATAAAATGATCTACTTTACACTTACTTATCATTTATCTATTATGTATTTGGACTTTATTATACATATATTATCAAGGATCAATTATTGAGGTTACTGAATTTACCCTCACATTTTGTGCAATCTGCCTAAATTTTAGAAATTCATGGCATAGGCTCAATTGATTTTTCGATGTGGTCTAATATAATATCTCAAATGACAGTAGTGTAAAAAAAAATCTTAATGATTCTCTCCTAAATAGTTATGAACTAAATTGATAAACTGAAAAATAAAAGTATACTTTTAGGTGATTTGTAGGTGTAAATTGAGCCTGGCATTTTTTCCGAACTGTTCCAAAAAAAAAAAAAAATAGTATCTCTTATCGAGAGAGGAAAAGTAAAAAGTAGTTATAAATTTAATAGAAAAATACTAAAGTAGTCTAAAGATTTTAATGTCCCCATGCATAGCACTCTAGGTGGAATAGATGCCGCATCGACGAGATGTTAGAAAAATGGTTCATCTCCATATGACCCATTGGTGGCCATAACATCCATGAATTGGTCATTATAGCGCCGTATGGTCATCAAGGTCAATTTCAGCAAAGGATTAGTTTTAAAATATGAGGACCCAAGATACGCTTCATCGTGATAAACAAAGTTAGTTTCTGTAGAAAGTAAAAAGTTTTAGTCATGTAGCCAAGAAAAAGAATTGCTTCATTTGCTAATGATTTTAGTCCAGCGTCAGGCTTTTGTGGTTTGGGTCACTTGATAAACATAATTTTAAAAAATAGGTAGTAATGGGGTTCCAATTTTTTATTTTATACTAACGGAATAGTAATAAAATTTGTTAATTCCAAAAAATAGTGCACAAATTAATGCTAGATGTGTTTCTACTTGATACTTTCAAGCAACATTTATTACAGAAACCAAGAAATTTAAACATGTGCCGCACATAAATTCTACCAGGAATATTAGAAAAGTTGTTAGAATGAAGATTTGTGGTAGATTTGATCCCTACAAAAGGTCCATAGTTCACATAAATCAGAACAACAAATTTAATTATTCCACTAACATCTCATTTGACAAGGGTACAAAATGCATATTTGCCTATCGAACATTATATTTGAATTTTCATTTCGTTGTCACATAATAGTTCCATCAACTCACATATAAGACTAGAGAAAATTTTATATGATGGAACTTTGTGTGTAGAACCACATTTCCACTGAGGTCCATTCACCTTCCCCAAATTTTTACAATTATTGGAAAGAAAACACAGCAACTTAATCGTCTCAATTACCCTAGCATTAATGTACTTAAGATGAAAATTGCAAAATAATTTTCTGTATCAATTGATCTGGATATTATTTCACACAGTCACTAAGTTACATGCACCAAAAAAAATTTAAGTTCTGTTTTT
Source organism: Eucalyptus pauciflora (assembly GCA_007663325.1). Lineage (NCBI taxonomy): Eukaryota > Viridiplantae > Streptophyta > Magnoliopsida > Myrtales > Myrtaceae > Eucalyptus > Eucalyptus pauciflora. The sequence continues at coordinate 3,464,064 of VMYD01000024.1, read as the reverse complement.
TCGCTTTAATCACGCTGATATAATAGAATCCTACAATTTTCCATAATTACTAAATGAAGGTCATAGAAATTATATAGGTCAAAAATACTTTCTTAAAGTTACGATCATATCCATAACTGTATGTGTATATACTTTACCATAAAGCAATGATAAACTTTTAGACTATTTGAAAAATCGATACATCGTATGTTGCTTCTTTAATTATGATGATAAGATAACACATATAGATGAAATTATCTAATACAGATGTTTTTATGCACTCACATCTCACGTAGCAATTACATTTTGAAAAATTTAAATCATTATTTTGTCTTAATTAAAAATATTTATATGTGCTATTAGACTCCTCGATAATACCCATGCATAAAATTTCATTTCCTATACAATGCAAAACGTATCACATTAGTACTCACCCACATATCAAAAGCAAATTGAGATAACTCTAAAGTCAATATTTCAATGTGTTTATAAATCAAATTATTAATTATTCACATTTGATTAAAATCAACACTTTTTAACTCAAAATACTAAGGGATCCAAATGTTGCTAAAAAGTTTTTTTTTTCTCGCATAGTTGATAAATGCATGTTACTTTGTCAAATTACACAAAACGCCTTACATAGTACTCTTATTTTTCTTTTGGTAAAGAACTCTTGTTTTAATTACCTATGATATCGGCTAAGATAATAATTTTCTTCAGTCTTGAGGAGGAATTCATTGACTAATGAGTTTGCCTATTTGGTGTTTCTTCTTCCTCGCCTAATTTTACATCTCTCTCTCTCTCTCTCTCTCTCTCTCTGATTTTCCTTCGGATTTTATGATTCTAAACCAACCTTGCTATGCAATTTCGTTCTAGATTATCAGTTGCTAACATATATATCATACACCTAGTAAAAAGCTCCTCAAATTTTAGATTCAATGTCAGTGCAATTGAGTTATTTACATATAATGCGTGTAGTGAAAAAATATTGACTTATGTGGAGCGACAGTGCTGAGTCCCTTTGATTAGCATTTGATTAAGCTGACTAGGTTTGACTCAAAAGTTAAAAATATTATGTCAACTACTTGCAGTTTTAGTCATAATCAAGATATAAAGGTGCATTGGAAGTATTAATCTTATATTTGAAATGTAGTCAAGAGTTTTAAATATTTTTGAAAAAGCGTAATCAAGTTCTTTTATTACACGATGACTTAGATTGCCTATGCGGCAACCTCAAATTGCATTTGTTTGTATTAATTTATTACTTAATCACACCAACCGAAAGGTTTGGGACTTAGATTGCACTTTTTGATAAAGGTTTAAGAGTTCATTACACCAACTGAAAAATTTATGATTTGATTGCATTTCATAAATACGTTTTAGGACCTGTGAAACGATTCTTCTATCACAATTTTTTACAATTGACTGTAGGAATAGTGACAAAATGACTCTTAAAACTTATTCCAATTTGGCATGTTTAAGAACTAAATTTTTTTCCTTTATTGGTAAAACTTGTTTTTCATTGAATTTTCCTTTTTTTAATTGTAAAATGTGGTGCGAATGTGGTGATACCACTTTAAAAAAGGCAACCAAAAATTTAAAAAGTACATAGAAGAAAACAAGGCAGGTGAGAGGGAGGGTTTGTCTTAGGGCTTTTGCACTGGCGAGGGCTGCAACCGTACCTAGGGTCATGGCTAGGGTGCTCAATACCCTCGCCAAGTCACCAACAGTTGCCAAACTTGGTTCCTCGCCACCATAAGAGTGAGCCCACTTGCCTTCACCCAAATTGCCAAGGGTGGTAACAAGCCATTGCTTGCTTATGGTGAGGGCCAGCCCTCATCGACAATAAGGAAAGCAGTAGCGGCAATCCCTATGCAGCCCTTCCCCCCTTTGACTGGTGATCTCCTATAGGACTTTCTTTTATTTCCATTTTCATATTGCTGCTGATTTTTTTCCCTAATTTTTACTCTTTTTTATGTTTTATTTTTCAATTTTTTGATGTGGCAATGGTGAAATAGCTTCCTTTGTGCTTGAGGAAGCTCCATCACCGCGTCAAAGTGCATGCAAGACTGAAAATATGATAAAAATGCAGTATTTATCCACAAAAAAGGGATGGACTTAACAAGTCTTGAGATGCATCAATTGTGCAAATTTTAGAACTTAAGTGCCAAACCAACACAAATTTTAGAACTCATAGTGTCATTAATCCTTGATCATACATTGAACAATATTTCAAATTAAGCAGACATCTTTGGCGTTGTCTAGACTCTAGATTAATTAAAAGTTGTTAATTGAAGATTAACCTCTCATTAATATTTGTGCTTCAGTTACAATTTAATCTAAGACTTGAAAAGGAAAGAAAAAATGTATTACGTTTTTTAAAATTTATGAAAATGTTTTGATATACATTTCAATATTTTTATATTAAAGAAGTAGCTTTGAGATGTTTCTTATTTGAGGTCAAAGATTTGTAAATGAAAATGATAAGTTATGATATGTGATTGCTCAAACCCTTAGCTCAAACCATCATGACAACAAACTAGATATGCTACCGTTAGAGAAGAATGAGTGCAAACCTTTTCGACGAGTAAAAGCGGTTGATGTGTTAGACCGCTACCCTCTAATTTTGTACAACTGGCATCTCCTAGAATCGCCTTCACAGCTTTACAATCTTCAATAGTAAACTCTTTCAAGGAGGGCCACTTTGAAATATGCTTCCCTTGGCAGAAACTTATGAGTTTTGGCATGTTGTAAAGATACATAGTGACAAGATGAGGAATTACAATTTTGTCGATTGCTTCTTCAGGTTTCTCCTCTTCTTTAGCAACAACGTACTCCATCTCTCCACAACCACCGAGACCCAAATATTGGAGTTGTCCTAGACTTTTTGCCATAGACATTGTAAAAAGGTTTCTCAGACATGGGCAATCCTCAACTGTCAAGGACTCCATATAGTGAAGTGGCCTCTTTGACATGAATGAAGGAATCACATTCACCAGGTTGTGACACTGCTTCACCTTGAGGCCCTTTAGACAGCAAAAGGACTCCACAAGGATTTTATTGTCCCATAGTTCTTTTTGTTGAACTCCCTCGATGTGTAGCTCTTCTAACTTTGGAAATGCAAGCTACAAATGTATAGAGATAAACCAAAAATACCCAAAATAACTTAGGGCCAAAAGCACAAAAAAACAAGGAAATATAACATGTTAGATAAATCAGGATATGATACCTTCTCATCAAATAGAGGATATAACCCATCACCAGCACAATTCTCTGAACTAAAACAAATCAAACTCTTGAGGTCACCAAGCTTAAGTTTGGTTAAATGACGGAACTCGAATATCTCTGAAGTTTTCCCTTTTCCTTCTTTCATCATGATTATGCCCCGCAGATTATTGCAACAAGAAACATCAAGCGCTACAAGTTCATGAAGAGTTTTGGCCGTGGTACTTGAGAAGAGATATGACAAACTATGACAATGTCTCACGTTCACTTCCATCAGACTAGGAAATGTCAAGGTTACTTCGTAGTCACTCTTCAAAATGTCTGTCAACCTTGGTAGATTCAACAACTTCATTTTTTCCAATGTAGAGAGTTCCAATGGCTTTTGCCTTTTCTCTGAGCTGAGGCTTACCGGTTCAAATAATGCTTCCAAGGAGGGACACCCAACCACCTCAATTTTACTCAGGCTCTGCAACATATCCATTGAATTTGATGGAAAAACATGCGACAAATTTTCACAAAGTTCAATAGTGAGGGATGCAAGTTTGCAGAAGGACTGTCCGTGGAGTTGATTGTGCCATATCCTCTTTAGTTGGCACATAGATGAAAGCCTCAATCCCTCCAAGCTTGGAAAAAGAACCTGCGTACAAACCCCGTATATGTTGAATAATTGAAATATCTGGTACGGAATTTATTATGCCTATTATTTAGGGGCATCTTTGGAAATGGACAACATCATGAGTTAGTTCTTGCACCGTATTGCTAAATTTTTGGTATAGAATGATGATCCAGTTTAAAAGAAATTGCTTCGCCGACCATAACTAGAAGAATCCTAAATTAAAGAAAAAAAAAACTATAGATGCTTACTTACCTTTTCAATGTCAATGTCAGCAATGGGTTTAATTCTAGGGTTCGTACCCTGAAAAATCCCAAACTGGTATACACGTGACAAATTTACCCCAAACTATTTTTTTGACCATAAAAAACCCCAAATTGGTATATCTTTAACAAATTTACCCAAGCTGGTACACTTGTGACAAATTTACCCTCTATTAGTTTTTGTCAAATTTTAATGTCAAATTATTAAGTTAAATGACACATGACAGTTGACTGATATGCCAATTTGGGATTTTACGCTTCATTTGTCACAGTTTACAATTTTTGTGATTTTTTTTGTGGTATTAATCCAATTTAGCATATGGTATATTTGTTACAAAATACCAGTTTGGAATTTTTTGCGGTCAAATAAATTAGTTTGGGGTAAATTTGTCATAAATATACCAATTTAGGGTTTTTTTATGGTTAGTCAAGATAAATTTGTCACAAGTGTACCGGTTTGGAGTTTTTCATGGTCAAAAAAATAGTTTGGAGTAAATTTGTCACAAGTGTACCAATTTAGGGTTTTTCAGGGTATTAACCCTTAATTCTACCTATATAAGAACCTAAGATACCCCCTTTCTCGTCATGAAAAGATTAATTTATGCGGAAAGCTAGTCTTGTAGCCAAGAAAAAGGAGTTATTTCATTTAATAAATGATTTTAGCCGAGCATTATGCTTTTGCAGTTTGGGTCACATTATAAACATATAAGATAATTTAAAAAAAAATCCCATATTTTTATTCTATACTAGCAAAATAGTTACAGAAACTGTTATATCCAAGCAATAGTGAACAAATGAATGCTTGATGTATTCTAACAAATACTTTCACGAATATTTTATTACAAAAAAAAAAAAAGAACAAAGAAATTTGAACATGTGCAGCGCGCATAAATTTTACTAGTAATATTAGAAAAGTGGTTAGAATATAGATTTGCGGTGGATTTGATCACCACGGAAGGTCAATATTACAACCGGGGGTGAGGAAAACAAATTAGCCTATTGAATATTATATTGGATTTTTTATCTCGTAGTCACATAATAGTCCATCAATTCACATATAAGAGTATAAAAGATTTATATAATGGAAGTTTATTTAGAGCCACATTTCCACAGAAAATAAATTGAGGATAATTCTAAAATCAATACTTTAATGTGTTTATAAATTAAATATCTAAATAATCAAATTCGAATAAACACAATACCTTTCAACACATAACACTAAACAAAACACATGTTAGTAGACAATTTTGTCATTTGGTTGATAAATGCATATAAATTTGTTAAAATTATGCAAAATCTCTTGATTGAACGCCTATTAGAAGTAGCTCTTCTAATTTGGAAAATACAACCTATAGAAGCATCACCTGGCTAAAGTCAACATGACTGGCATTGAAGCAAAGTTGATCATGTATCCAGAGCATCACAAAGAAGAAAGCAAATCACATGAGCAAAGATAAAGCTGAGATAAAGGAAAGAGGAAAACCTTCTCATCAAATAAAGAATGTGGACTTTCAACAGAATCGACAGATCCCTCATTCATCGTCTCCACTCTTGGCGTTGGCTGCCTCAGTATGAATGCCTTGAGTTTAGTGCACTCCAGAATTGAGAGATTTCTTAGGGAGGGAAACTCAAATGCACAACTTCCTGAGCTGAAACTAATCAAGCTCTTAAGGGAACAAATCTTCAATGTATGTAAATGAGAGAACTTCACTGTCTTCAACTTTCGCACTTCACTTTCTTCCATGGCAATTGCTTCCTGCATCTCATTGCAATCAGAAACATCTAGCATCTCAAGTTTATCAAGAGTCTTGGACGTGTCATATGTGAAGAGATATCTCAAACTTTGGCAATTGCGCAAGCTAACGGTAGTCAGACTAGGAAGACTCAACGTTGCTTGGGAGCTACTTGTCACTAACGCATCCAGCTTTGGCAGGTCCCACAACTTCACTTTGTTTAAGTCTAAGAAGACTAGACTTTTTGGCCTTTTCTTTGTGTTGACAGCATGTTGTTCCATTAATGATTCCAAAGAGGTACAGTTGACCACCTCAATCATTTTCAGGCTTTGGAACACCTCTATTATATTTGATGGAAAAATATGAGACAAATTTCCACAATCTTGGATTGTGATGGATGCTAGTTTGCGAAATGATTCTTTAGAAAATTCATTGTGCCATATCTTCATCAACCCACACGACACGATGGTCAACTCCTCCAAGCTCGGAAAAAGAATCTGTGTGAAACAACCATATGTTAGTTTCTCGACCAAGAACTCCTAAAAATCCTGATTTGGACGAAGTTGGCTACCCATGATAATATGCTCAATAATATATTCTCAAGAATGAAGTTGGTTAGTCGAGGTTACCATCGTCATAGGAAAACAACGAATGCATGTAGTAGCAAGAGGCTTTAAAGAACATGCAGACAGAGTTTTCAATTGCTTCATCGACAATAAGACTACAGTTACCAAGAATAATTTCTACGATAAACATATAATAGAAAATTCAAGAGATATTTACGCACATTTTGATTGAAGAGTATAGGCAAGGACAAGCTAGAGTTGACACCACCAAGTGCTTGTTGAAAACTTGTATTAGTTGTCATCGTCCGTTGCTTTCCTTCGAATGAAGAGAATGTCATCATTCTAGGGCATCCAGATATCCTCAATCTTGTTAAGGTTGGACAGTGAATACAATGTGTCCCATGAGAGAATGTTATGAGATTTGGCAATTCCTTAAGGGATAAGGAGGATAATAGAGGGAACTCTAAAGTGTGCATAGATGCAGCTTTCTTTGATTCTTCTTCTTGCACATCCATAATTTCCTCCAACAGTTTACATCTCGCTATTTTTATTTCTTTTATTTGTTGGAGTGCTTTAGCCATGGAAGAAGAAAAAATAAACCTCAAGTTCTCACAGCCTTGCACCTTCAGTACTGTTAAGTTTCGCAAACACAACGCTGCTCTTGGATTCTTGTTCCATATGTGTTCCAACCTTGGTAAGTCACTCAAGGTTAATGTGGTCAGTCGTGATAGAATCTCGACATCCCCACTAGCTGTCAATCCTTCAAGGTCAAATAGTTTCCTTATAACCTGACATCTTTCAATGATAATGGCTTCCAAATTCTGTAGCTTCATTAACAAATTGGATGGGAAGATGCCCATGAGGAACGCACAATCCTCTACCGTAAAAAATTTTAGATTGCTGACGTCCGAAGGAAATTGAGAGTTCCATATCTCTTTCAATTCGGGAAGTTCAGACAGTGTCAAGGACTCCAACCAGGGCAATGAAACCTTAAAAACGAGAATCACGTTATGAAGGCATATGCATCGATTTTCTTTATCTCACAATGCTTATAACTAAAAGCCATGAACACACGCTGTTTGTGAAATATTAATAAAGGAAATAATCTCACATGATAGATTTGAAGATGACGGAAAAAAAAAAGGCCGGGTAGTGATTTTAGAATTTTACCTTTTACTTATTTAAATTTTATCAACTTTTACACTGGACTTATCATTTACGCTCGTATTTTGTGCTTTGTAAATTTTACAAATTAATGGCATACACTCAATCAATTCTTGTTAGTCATTAATTGTGGTCTTACATAATATTTCAAACGGCTATGTAAAAAAAATCTCAATTATTTACACCAAATGGTCATGAACTAACAACATATTAAGTTAAAGAAAGACATAGACCAACATTAAACATAACAGTGACCATTATTTAAAGGGCTTGTAATTGACAAACCGATAAAACTATACTTATAATTGATTAAAAGGTGTAATTTGAGTCTGGCATTTTTCTTCAAAGTATTCCCAAAAAAAAAAAAAAAGCCTTATCAAAAGATTGAAAGTAAAAAGTAACTATAAATTTATGAAGTAGTCAGAAAAATTTGTTGTCCCCTTGCATAACATGAGCTAAAATTCTAGTATGTCTGTAATGCAGAATGGATGACTTATCGAGCCAAAGTTAAAAAGGGGTACATCAATTTAAGATCCATGGTTGGCCATAAGATCCATGAACGCAGCAACACAATATGGGCATTAAAGTCAATTACAGCAATGGGTTTAATTCTAACTTTATAAGAAGCTAAGATACGCCCTTTCTCGTCATGAAAAGATTAATTTATGTGGAGAGTTAGTCATGTAGCCAAGAAAAAGAGTTAGTTAATCTAATAAATGATTTTAGTCGAGCATCATGCTTTTGCGATTTGGGTCACACGATAAAAATAATCTGAAAAAGGGTTTCCATTTTTATCATTTAAATTGACAGAACAGTTAAAGCAATTGCTAAATCAAATCGATAGTGCACAAATGAATGTTAGATGTGTTTCTAATTAATATTCTCAAGCAATATTTTATTACAAAAGAGAAATTTTTAAAGATGGGGCAGCGCACATAAATTCTACCAATAATATTAGAAAAGTTGTTCGAACAAAGATTAGTGGTAGATTTGATCACAATAAAAAGTTCAATAGCTTACACGAATTAGAAAAAAAAATAATTATTCCCCTAACATCTCATTTATGTACAGAAGTTACAGAAACAATTTGAACTATCGAATATTATTTTTGATTTTTCATTTGTAATCACATAATAGTTCCATCATTTAACAAATAAGAGTATGATGGAACTTTTTGTGGAACCACAATTCCACATAGGTCCATTCACCTACCACAACTCTTTACAATCATTGAGGGAAGAAAAAAGCAATTTAATCGTCTCAACTACTTTAACGCTGATGTACCTGCGATTGAAATTGTAAATTTATAATTAATTAAATTAGATGTCATATGACGCATAGCCAATGTAGTTAAATTCACCCATTGAAATTTTATGTAGTTCTTAATTTCACTTTAATCAACCGGATGCAATAGAATTGTACAATGTCAATTCATTATTAAATAAAGCCCATAAAAATTCTATAGGTCGTTTATACTTCTTTCAACTTATGAATATATCTATAAATGTTTGTGTATGCATATTCGATTTTATTATTAAGCAATGATAAAGTTCTAGATCATTTAAAAGTTCTATACATCGTATGGTGCTCCTTTAACTAGTTGATAACATAACACAAATAAAGTGAGATTTGATTAAATACTGTATAATTGTTTTTATGTATTTATGTATCGCATAGCAATTCCATTTTGCAAAATTAAGTCATTGTTTGTCTAAATTATTCTGGAAAACAAAATCTCAACAACAAATTATTTATCCAATTTTTTTACGTCCTATTTTACTCTCACATATCCATGCACAAAATCTCGAAAAAAAAGAAAAAGAAATTATATACCTGTTGCCCGTCAAAGAAATTGTTTGGATGGTCCTTGGTTTTGCAGAAACTCGTCATCTTCGGCAAATTTCGTAATGTCAGCCTACGCAAATTGCATGACTTCACTTCAGTATCATCATCTATTTCATCTCCGTCTTCATCTGTCTCGGCATCTGCAACAATTTGCTGCATCAAGTGGCATTTGCTTATTTCAATCTCTTCGAGCTTCGAAATTGTTCTCTCCATGGACAAAGGAAACAAATGTTTAATTCCACCACAGTCTTCCACTTTCACAATATTTAATTTGCTAAAGGATCCTGGGGCAAGACGACCGCAAAAAATCGTCTCCAAGTTGTTCAGATTCTTGAGAAACAAGCATTCCAATCTCATAAATGCAGTGCACTGGACATTCTCTATTGAATGAACAACATAATGAAATGAGGGGCTATTTTGTACGTGAAGATGCTTCAATTTTTGAAATCCTTCAACACACACATTGTGAATGCTGTTGACGCCATCTTGTAATCCATCCAAGTGGAGATCTTGCGTTTTTTGCAGACATTTCTGCACCCACTCTTCAAGAAGAAGATTGTTTGAATCCAGCTTCAGCTTTAAAGTTCGGGTTCTTTGTATTCGCCGTACCAGTTCCAAACGTCCCCAATTTGAATATTATGATTGTTTAGTTTCCCAAATGGCAGGTCTCTTGGGAGATTGGCAGAATGAGGAATGGCAAAGGACAGAGTGCTCATGTTCTTCATGCTCTCCAACTCAGCTAGGTTGGCATTGCTTCGTGGTATTTTATCCTCGGCCTCCCACTGATCAAAACTGTTTTCCATTTTCAGTTCTTGTAAATTAACCAAGCTTCCGAGCACGCCGGGTTCGATAACTTCGAGCTTGGTACACCCCGTCAAGTCTAAAAATCTCAATTCACTTAATCCACCTATTTCTTTGGGCAGCCGAGTGATTGAAGAGTAAAAGAAACTTAGGAACTGCAACCCTTTCAGCTTTCCAAGAACAGTCACATCCTTCAGATGGCATTGATCAAGATTTAGTGACTTGAGGTTTTCAAGGAACTCAATCGATGAAGGCAAAGAGGTGAAAGAAAAGCCAGTCAAGTCCAAGACTCGGAGCTTCTCCATAGATTCGAAAAATGACTCGTGAATTTTGAGAGATGAGTTGTATTTGTATAACAGAAACATCCTCAAGTTTGGGCAGTGCAATTTTTCAGGGAGCTCATCAATGCCAACCCAAGCGGATATTGCGGTGCATTTTCTAAGCTCATCTTTTGACCAATCTTTAAAGCCGTAATCCTTCCTCCCAACCAAGGCACTCCAATCCCTGGAGGCAATAGAGATGGCCACGTCAACGAATATGTCATGCATTTTGAACTGTACCATGTCATGCGTTTCAAACCATTCCATGTCATCACTATCTAGTAGCAACGAAGAGTCTTGCAGGCTACGTATATCCATAATCAACCTAACTTTATTTTCTTCGAGTGACTTGCTGAAATTTTCAAATAAACCCAAACCCATGCAGCAGGTAAGGGAATGCCCCACATAAATCGTCCCAGAGTTTAGAGCACAAAACAAGAACAATGATCTGATCCTCTCATCTTTTAAGTCCTTGTAACTAAGTTCCACTAGTGACTTTACATCCGATAGGTACTTATCGGTCAAAGCATTGCTCCATGCAACCAAATCACCGTGCTTCAACCTTTTTGCCAACAAAACAATCAAAAGTGGCAAGCCCCCGCAATTCTTGACCACTTCATCTACCGGGGGTTCAAACTCAAGATGGTTATCTCTGTCCCCCAATGTCCTTTCAAAAAGTATTCGGGCTTCTTCATGCCGTAACATATTGAGTTGGAATACTCGATCAGAGCCCATGTCAGTGCACAAAACATCTCGATCTCTAGACGATAATAATAACTTGCATCCTCTTACTTTATCATCGTCATCGCAAGGAATTCCAACATCTTTCAACTCTAGCTTCTTCCACAAATCATCTAAAATTATGAGAACTCTTTTTTTGCAATCTTGCTCTAACCTCTCACACAAACAATCGGCTCTCCCACGAGTAGTTTCCACATGCATTAGCTTTAGGCCTAGTGTGTCAGCGATTTCTCCCTGGATTCTTTTTAAATCTGTATTGTGTGATACAGTTGCCATGGCAACTACATCAAACAGCTTCTCTTTCTTAACTCGCCTTTTAATGTCCTCCAAAAGCTTGGACTTGCCAACCCCACCTGGTCCATACACCCCAACCACACAGATCTTATCATCAGTTATAGCCTTCAATACATCCTCTGTGATTGAAACCCTTGACTCCAGGACATCTTTCCTATCAACAGATCTTGCAGTAGAAGTGGTAGTAGTGACAATTCCTTTCGGAGGATTCTCATAATAGACCTTCTGGAAGTTATTATTTGTGATTTCATCATGGAGTTTCTGAATGACTTGAGTCATCTTCTTCACCTTCCTGCCAATTGGATGGCGCACCATGGGGTTGGGTAGCCACCCATAGAAGCAAGCATTTTTTGCACTTTCACCTTGTTTTAACAAATTTTGTGCTTCCTTAGCCTTATTCTCCACGCTATCCAACCATTTCTTAATATCAGTGTGTATAGGTTTTCCGCCATACACGGCTTCATTGACAGAGTATTGCACCCTTTCCCTAGCATTCTCCAGCTTCTCGACTCCATTTTCGAGATCTTGGACATAGCTCTTGTAGCATAACACATATCCAAATTGGCGTCCAATGGGAGCAAATAGGTACTCACCTAGTTTTGACGCCAGATTCGATGCACTGGAGGTAGCAAATGCCTCTGCCATAATTTCTTCTCTAATGTCTAGAAATTACTTCCCCCCCTTTTGTTTCTTTTGGTGTTGCCTTCTATGATTAATTTGCTTAAACAAGTCTCTGCAAAGGAAGCTGAACCGAGAACAGAACTAATCACTTGCGACGTATGAAAAGAATGGAAGGGCAAAGTGATAAAAACAACGTGAACAACGAAACAAAACCAAAGACGAGAGAAAAAGAGAAGCGAAGCGCATGCAAAAAAAATTTTGCAGTCTTGCGATGTTATTGCACTCGGTGCACCCAAGCAACACGTAACTGGTCTACGTGGACAATTTGCAGATGATCGTACGTGGACAAGCAGCACGTTACTTTGGTTTTCTTTATTTTATGTTACTTGACAACGGGGACGACTCTTCAAGGGCCCAACAAATTTTGCAGTCTCCATCACAATTCCACACAGAGAAAGTCCAAGTGTGCTCCAATTTAAATCCAAAACATGAGAAGAAACATGACAAGCATATTATTATCGATTCTTTTGAGTATTGACAATTTAAATTATTTTGAACTTTTTCTCAATATTTTAAAGCTTAAAACATTTCTTTCATTTTCAGGATTTTGCAGGAAAACAAGTAGTCCTTTTTAAAAATTTAGTGAACAAATAACATTTGATAGCTGGAACATGTTTGGATGTTTCTACCATCCACCATCTGGATTTGAATAGAAAAACCGCGGGTGCTCCTGACCCTCACCACTTCCCTGAGTGGGCCCACTTTTCAAATATTGGGTTCTCCAGGGCCTCGCCACGTGTTCGCATGAGCTCATTTTTCAGATTTCTCTCCCATCTGCTTATTTCACGTCTAATTTCGAAACACCATTAACGGTGTGCAACGATTTTTTCATGTTTCAAAGCAGTTGGGTGACCATTTGCAGGGCTCAAGAGCCACCGAAGATGAAGTTGGAGACCTTCGAACCCGTTCCCTACCCCATCAACCGGCTGCCGAGCCCGGCGACGGGTTGTTCTCTAGATCCAGATCTGGACGAGCGGCTGCGACGCCGATGCTCGTCCATAGCCGTCGTCGGCGTCCTTCGGCCAGATCTGGTCGGAGGAGGTGGCGGAGCTGCCGGAGGAGTCGCGGGAGGAGGTGGCGGAGGAGTGGGAGGTGGAGGAGGAGGCGAGGAGGGTATGGACCATGGAAAGGCCCCGGGGGGCCGGCGCGTTCAACTGGAAGTCGTCGTCGGAGGAGGACGAGAAGGAATGGGAAGGCGAGGTAAGGGGAGGGTGTGGGAGTGGGTGATTCGGCAGGGTTTTTTTCTCCTCTTCCCCGAGAAAATATTGGGTATCTCTCTCGTTGTGCCCAACAAAAAGCGAGTCCATTAGTTGATCGACAAGTGACCGATGAAACCCGCGTTTCAGTTTTTTGAAAAATCTCTTTTTCACTAATCTTTTAACTTCCATAAACACCCCTCCCTGTTTCTTCTCCTCCTCCTTCACTCATCCGCGCTCCTCTCTCTCAACCCTCAAGTTCAAAACAGCAGATGCATAAAGATCGTTGTCCAAGCGCCACACCAAGATCGCTGTCCAACCCTCCAATTTAAACACTCATCTGCGATCCTCTTTCTTCTTCCTACCTCCGCCCCTTCGATTTGGACCTGCCCCAAGCTTTCTTCAAGCCGATCCAAAACACCCTGCAGTCGTCGCCCCACAAGCGACGCATCAAGATGGCCGTCGTTGGGGTCGGCGACGTCGGCATGGCCGTCGCCCAGAACATCCTCACCTACCTCGCTGACGAGCTGGCCCTCGTAGACGAAAAGCCCGACAAGGTCCGCGGCGAGATGCTTGACCTCGACCACGCCGCCGCCTTTCTCTCCCGCACAAAGACCTCGGCCTCCTGCGACAACTTCGTCGCTGGACGGTCGATGGAGGCCACCTCTATTTCTGAAGAAAAGAGACGGAGAGAGAGAGACGAAGGAGAGAGACGGAGGGCGTTTATGGAAGAAAAAAACTGATTGAGAAAAGAATTTTTGAAAAATCTAAAATGTGAGCTCCATTGACACTTGCCGATCGACTAATGGATTCGTTTTTTGCTGACTGGGCGCAGCAAGGGTACCCAATATTTTGCTGACTGGTTGATGAAGACAATGAGCTTTGGTCGGTGAAAACTTACCAGAGAGAGATGAAAAGTGGCTGACGTGGAGGTTCGGGACCGCTTAATATTTTCAATGTGAAGGATTATAATCAAATCTAAATACCCGGCGTACGCCATGTCCCCTATATATTGAAATAGAATCTTTTTGAGCTGGCTATCTTTTAATGTGAAAAATTCTAAATTAAACGAGAACATTGCATCAAATAAAAGTTTAGATGTTTTTCCTTTATATAAAGCAAAAAAAAGAAAAGGTGGGGCTATTTCCACCTCTTCTTTAACTTGATATGCAAATTTTATTATCAATTGACCAAAATATCAATTTATGATTAAAAAAAAAACAAGGTCAATCATCAATTCGTCTGCTTTTTTCTCTCTCGTTCTGTTCACCTTTCATGTCTATTATTAACTGACTAAAATATTCTCCTATGAGTGAAAATCAATTAATGGTTAATGAGCCGTACTTTTTGTTTCTCCCTATCAACATCGCTTCTCCCATCTTCTTTTTTAAACTATGATGGATTAAATCATGTAATAATTTTAATTTTGTAAGTTTGGTCCATAAATAAGAATTTGCAAAGATTGTTATTTTTTTTTTTTTATGTAGCTATTCTATCCATCTTAATAGCAATAGGACGGCCCGAGGTAATTTTTACAATGTTCAAACTCTCTCTCTCTCAACCACTGGGGGTTCGCCCCAGTGGCCACCCTTCCATCTTGGAAGGGGGAGGTTGGGGGTTCAAATCCTCACATTCTCAGGGGGGATTGGGGTGGGGAAGATTTCATTTCAGAAGTGGGTTTCGACTCCCACGCCCTGCAAGGAGGCAGGGCAAAAGTCTGAGAGTGAGTATTAGAGTAGGATTAGCGTAGGACTGACCAAAAAAAAAAAACTCTCTCTCTCTCTCTCTCTCTCTCTCTCATATGCAACTCCGTGCTCGTCAATGTGCTCATCAACCATTGGTCTATCCTGTCAACTTGGAAGGGGGAAGGGGGAGGTGGGAGGTTCGAATCCCCATCTTCTCAGGAGGGTTGGGGTGGGGACGCATTAGTTTTAAGAGTGAGTTTCGACTTTCATGCCCTACAAGGAAGGCAGGGCAAAAGCAACATCACAACTTATCGAAACACGTCTTGCTATAAAGGAAAATGATTATGCAACAGAGTTAGCATCGGCCGTTTTATATGGTACAGTTGTTGCTAACTTTGATGATTTTTACAATTTTATTTGATTTTTTCTGTGTTTTCTTCTCTCTCTTTTTTTTCTTCTTTCTCCATTAATCATTGGCCGGAAATCCAATGAAGGAAAAAAAGTAAAAGAAAAGAAAAGAAGAAGAGAAAAATACAAAAATCATTCACGTTAGTGATTTCCAGCAAAAATTGATCAGATAGACTACATTAGAAAATCGTCAAAATATTAGCAATAAGCTAAAAAAATTAAAAAATTTAGAACAAATTTAGCAACATACAATAAATTTAAAAATTTTTAGACAATTTTATTTTTTTTCCACTATTTTAGGAATAAAAAACTTATATGTAAGCGGTGTTTATCACATTAGTTGCCACGTCGGTTCATTTGGATAAAAAAGATAATAGTGGCCATCTCTATCCCTCGATTGAGTAAGATAAAAACACCATTGTCAACTGGGTTCGTCGTTGAAAAATGGCCAAAAAAATTGGTAATCACAAATAGTTACAACCAATTGAAAAAAAAAAAAGGAAAAAAAAAGAGATTTAAAAAAAAAATGGTGTTCCCTCGTTCGTTTTTTTTTTTTTTGTCGATCCTACTCTATTCCTATTCTAACTTTTACTCTCAGACTTTTGTCCTGCCTCCTTGCAGAGCGTGGGAGTCGAAACCCACTCCTGAAACTAATTTATCCCCACCTCAACCCATCCTAAGAAGGTGGGGATTCAAACCATTCACGTCTTTCTTCTATGTTGGAAGGGTGGCTACTCGGGTAAACCCCAGTGGTTCGTTCTAGCTAAGTTGAATATGCAATTCGACTAAGCTAGGCCGAATTGCAAAAAGTCCGGAGAACTTAGCCACGATAATAGAAGTAACTGAGAGGAGCCCAAGATGAGTTGCATTCGCCTTTGAAGCTAGAAGTTGCAAAAGAGGAGGAATGAAGAATGGAGTTGTGTGGGCCATTGTTGTCCGTATAGGGAATGCTTATTACTAATATTAGGTTTATAAATACCAATTTTTTAGGATTGTAGAGCTCTCTCTTTCGATAATCAGACAAATCTATAATCTATGTTTATCTCTATTCTTAACTACATCAATTTAATTATCTCGTAATTTATTTTTTCCATACAATTATATTTTTGTTGTAATCGTTTATTTTCCTCAATATTCAGCTTCACATAAATTTGGACCCTGTCGGATCCTCACTTCATGCACTCTATGTGCGAGGAATAGAACCGTGGAGTGAGGGCCGGTATGCTATTCTACCAGGTTCAACCGATCCAACAATTTATACCAACCAATTTGAATACAAAGAATGTGGTAAGAAGAATAAGTAATATATGTAATGAAAATTGCGAAAAAGTCACATGCGAATTTCACACCAAACATTTGTATGCTTTAAATGATATTAGATGATCTGCAATGAGTGATAATCAAATGTTTTGTGTTCAAGAATAAATTACCTTGGAACAGATCAATTTGTGCCCGAGTCCCGAAAGGTGGTGCAATCGGAGGATTATCTTCACGCCTCTGCTTCGAGCTATCAAAGCAAATCTCACATAACATAAAAAGGAGCCTCTTGGTGATTTCTGGTGACTGGCGATGGTGTTCTTACCGATGTGTTTCTCCTCTTAAAGCACAAGCCCTTGGCTCTTCGACAAGTTTTTGCCTTTTCTCTTGCCTCAAAGGATGATCCACGTGTGCTTGGAATCCACGCAATCTTTAAAGAGGCAATTCACTTCTTTAGCCCTCCACTTTGTCCAAAACCACCAAAACAATCCTTTCCTCTAAATTGGCAAGAATACCACCCCTATGGTAGATTCCAGAGATATTTTGGTAGTTGTCTTTGGAATAGGATCGGGTGGTCACGCAAATCAAAGTGAAGATGGGCGACCCGTCAGTTTCCCTCCCCATCAGTGGAAAGAATCAATACTCGCATTAGTGTCAAGGTGTTGATAGTGGAAATCAACTTTTGACTTGCTGCTCTTTGAGAGTTATGTAACGTTAGAAAATATTATATAGATGGAAAGGGGAATAGATTTTGAGACTTGTAGATCACTTTCTTAAAAAATGTTATTACCCTCGCGGGCCCGGTGGGAGAAGATTAGAGAGGAAAGCATCCAAAAAAATCTATTAATAAAGCTTATGTGTAATGTTTAGAGAAAATGAACTCTCTAGTATCTGTACCATTTTAATGTGTTTCATATCGTCCATGTACTTTTATTTTTCAATGTGGTTCCTAAATATATTACAAATCGAGATGCTGAAATGTTTGCTTTCAGTGACGTCTCAATGTTGATTGGATAATTTAAAGATAAGATGGAAATTTTTCTATTGACTGAGATAAAATTATTAGAGAGAAAAAAAATCACAAGCACTTAGTGTGTATGAGAGAGAAGAATGGCTGAAGCTACACCGGTGATGAAAATTAACAACATCGAAGTCTTAGTTTTCATCACCAAACGAAGCAAAGGTACATTAAATTGTAATACAATATTGATGAATTTAATCTTTCTTGGGGAAGAAATATTAAAATTCTCCGTTATTTCTCGTTTCTCTTCATCAAGCCCAAATCCCTCCCGCGCTTAAACCGGATCTTGTGATGGATTGCGTTTCTTTGATGAGTCAATTTGCTTCTTTAAACCCTCCAACACCAGCAAAGCAATCCTTTCCTCTGAATCGAGGCCACGCAAAATCAAAGTCAAGGACATCTGGAAATGACGAGGACATAATTCATCACTCTAGTTTTGTCCAACTTGCGCACATCCATGATTGCAAGTGACCACCTGGCAAAGATAAACGAAACACCGACAAAACAAAATTTCTTTAAAATCTCTCCTCATAAAATTTGTGCCAGAAATTTAGAGCTAACGAAAGCATTAGTGATGTATTTTTTCGATGTGATCAGTATTGTGTATATGCTTCTTTTTTACCAATGTGTTTCCTAAGACGCTTTCTTACTCAAATAAGTTTTTCCGTTAAAATTGCAAATAGAAATGTAATTGCGGCTGGCGTCGGTGCTGCGTCATCGTTAAATGTGGCTAGGTATATTAGATGCTAATCTAATACGTAGGCATCTCATTTTTCTGGGTGAAGCAATAATTAAAGACGCATATTTTTGTTTTACAGCCTTTTTAAATTCCAAGGCTAACTTTATTGTTGACTTTTTATTGATTGTTATCATTCTTTTAGTATTCATTAATTGGTAGAACACGTGCTAATTAAAAACGTACCTTGCTTCGTGGCCGTGATTCAATTTTATTCTAGGTTGCGATTGCCCGCTTATTCTGGTGTTTTTATTGGTGCTGGAGGGGGCTCATCCATTGTGGGTAAACGGGAAATTGGACCCGCTTAGCAAAGTCTTACTTGTCGAATATTTATTGTAAGGATTTCTAAGATATAACACCAAAACCCAATCAAAAACTCATTCAGAAGCTTGATCATCATCACAAAATGTGGCCAGTTGCTAATCTCATATTTATCAGAAGAGAACGAAAAAGCCGAGAAAGTGGAAAGAACAGATAAGCACGTGTGCAGGGAAGTTTGGGGAAGTTAGAAGGAGGAGCTCATGAGGAGTTTCCCCTGCTAGCATTCGTCTTTTATTTTTCTCCGCAGTTAGCTTCGCATGAGTTCGCACTCTGTTGAACCTCCACTTCGTGCACTTTGTGAGGCGAGGTATGGAACCTTGGAGCGATTGGTAGCAATTTGAGTTTTTGGTACATAGGGTTTGAAGGATTTAATAGATTCTGATCAAATTTTTATCTGCCTTTTGTCAAAATAGATTATCCCTTTTGATTTTCTCTCAAATGTCCATCAACTTTGGAGGATAAATTTACAAATCCTACTTGGATAAATATCATTTTTTTTTTGTCCCTGATTTTGTGCTTGTGATAAGGAAATTGATTTCTTAGTAAAAAGTTAGGAGATGCATTTGCGACCATGGGCATCCCTTGTTTTGTGGTTGACACCATAAATGTAGTACAGGTGCTACTTATTGAGAAAACTTGATACTATGGATGATTTGCTATGATCCAAATGACACTTCCTTGAGCTCAATGGTGCTTACTAAAATCTCTTGTTCAAGAAGAAGATATGCATTTTTATTTTTATTTTTATTTTTATTTTGTTCAACAAGTTTGTAATGGTCATTGAGAATTTTTAAATAACATGTATATCATCCACACTTATCTTTGTATGTGGGTAATGTCTATAATTTGTAATCCACCAACCAAAATTATGGTTTGAGAAAGTTGCTTTTAATTAAGGATGGAGAAAAATATAGTCCTTTACATAAAATATGATCAATTTTATTTGATAAAATATGTTATCGAATCAAGGAAGTTTGGTGAGCATGTGTTGGCATGGGACTCTCTCTCTCTCTCTCTCTCTCTCTCTCTCTCTCTCTCTCTCTCTCTCTCTCTCTCTCTCTCTCTCTCTCCATGTTTAAAAGAAGAAGGAATTCTAGGAAAAGGACGATGCAGGTTTAAAGCAACCATATCCATTTTCACATGGATATATTCTCCATATTGACTTGCACTGTCTTCGAATAAAGTAGATGGAATTTTATTAAAGTAAGAATAAGGTCGTCCATTAAAGAAATTCTATAGATAGATGTATAAACCAAAGTTGGCGGCCCTTAATTAAAGATTTCCACATGCCCATCTTTCAATAAAAAAAACTGATGATTTTAGTCCACCATTTAGAGGTAATGCTTTGAAAACAATATTAGAGGTTCGATAGGAGCGAGGGTCAGAAAACAATTCCACCAATTCAACTGGTCCAACCATTGAAAATCACAGTTTGAATAAAGAACGAAGAAAGAAAAATAAGCCTTGTATGTGATGATAATTTTGAAAATTTTATGTGTGAATTCACATGTAGATGTTGTCCAATGAGTAGAAATCTTTTTTTTTACCTATCAATTGTCATAGGCTGAATTGTCTTAATAAAGTGCGTAGAGACTTGCTAATTTTCCAAGTTTACCAAATATTTTTAAGTCGCATATTAGGGTACCAACAAGAAGATAGTTAAACATGATGTCATACAATTACCATTTAACAGACATAAAAGCTTAGAGAGACCAATATTGGTGCCACTGAAATGAGTTTATGTTGCAGTTATTTTACCCATTTTTTGTTTATTCTTCCTATTTTTCTTTTTCGTGTATATATTTTAATAAAGAGGGTGGCTGCACGTGATTCAAATGCAAATAGCACATAAGATGTAGATAGATATCATTCGAAGTTCAAGCTAAATCAATACAAAATCATGTATTTATATGAAAGGAATAAAAATAATTTCACTTTAACCAATAAAATGAACTCTTCATCGATTACGCGGCAAACAACGCTTATATGATAAGCTGATGTGGCCTCGTTTTATCGTTGAAAAAGTAGAACAGAAAAAACTTAATGACTTTAAACGCAAAATAAAATGTTTTTTTTTTTTTGTTTTTTATCAAAGAGAGAAGAAAAAAAAAAGACAAAGTAACAGAATCTTGAAGCAAAAGTAATTGTCGCATTTTCCTCCTCTTTATTCCTTTCAATTTACTGAGAAAGCATTGTGCAGATGCTGATGTGATTGCATCATCAAGCATTATAAGTCTGAGATGCCCTCCACCTTTTCTTTGTAAAGCTAATTCTGTGGTTGGCTAAGCTTGGTGATGCTGATCCCTCAAAAACGATTCCAGAAAATATGATAGTGTTGTTCAAAGGGTGCTTTTATTTTTGTCGGCCATTACTTTTGGCCACAGTGAATTGCATTATTTTCCTTTCATTATGGACTAGACACAGACTCATACTTATATGCACAATAGAATTTACTCTATTTTCCCATAATATTTAACTAATGGATTGTTCGTATTTAGGAACTTCCTCCATAACGTAATTGATAACAACCCTATCTTATTTAATCATGTGGACTCATGTGAATTTTTCATTAGTTAATTTGGCCCTTAAATCGCAGTGCTTAGTGTGAGCACTTCCCTAACAAGTGCTCAAAAGTCAACAATACAAACTGATCTTTGGCCCGTTGAAAACTTTGCTCTTTTTTTGGCATTACTAAATACATATTGAAGTGTTCCTTTGTTGAGTGCATATATGAGGTAAATAAAAGGAGATATGCACATATTGTGACCTCTTCAAACACTCCTACGGGCTCAAAGGTTAATTGGTGGCTAAGTCCAAGCTTAGTCCAGACTCTCTTAAGCCCGCTAATTTACAATTTATAGTTCGAGTTTTTAACTTGCAAGTCATTTCATTTATGAGTCACCGCTAATCAATTTATGATAGGTCAATTAGAAATCCAAATAAAATATTGGAAAAAAACATTTTACTCATATACAACCAGTGAAATTAGGATTAAGGACTTGATTACACCAATTAATTAATTAATACCCTTTCGGTACCTAATTTTATTTAAACCTTTAGATTTGATTTTGTTTTTTAAAAATTTTCATACATTTTTTTGGAGAAAATTACTCAACAGTTATTTTTTAATGCCTTTCCTCACCTCAGAATCTTTTGAATTTTCTTTTAATTTTTTAAAATATATTTTGATATATAGATAATAAAATATTACATTAAGGGAGGTCGAAGGCAGCCCGGGCCCGCGACCTGGGTAGCGAGACCCCCAGCCGGACTGGGCCTGATTTGCGGGCCCAGTCCAGCTGAAAAGAAATGGATACCCCCAGCCCCTAAAAAGCAAATAAACTAAATCTAGCCCAAGAAAACAAAATAAGCCCAACATCCGTAATTCATCTCAGCCCAAAGACCAAACCCTAAAGATCCGATCGGATCCTGTTCCTGACCCGGATCCGACCGACACCCCCTGTCGTTCTCCGCGCTCCTCGCGGCACCCTCTGCTCTCCGCGGTTTGGCCGGCTGAGACAGCGGCGCCGCTCGCCTTGGCCGTGCTGCACGCCCACTCGGTCGTCGCCTTGGGTGGCCCAAGCCGCGGGCTTGGTCTTTGCCCGAGTTGCCCCTCCTCAACCGGCGCTCTCGCCGCTGGTATCCTCGGCCGTACACACAATAACAGCGACGGAGGCAACGGAACAAATGAACGGCCAACACTCAGGGAATCCGGTATCGCAGGAACGCCACCGGGGAGCATGACACGCACGGACGACTCAGCTCCGCCCAAAACAGGGAAATAAAATCCAGATCTCATTGTGGCATTTTGTCGAACGGCTTAGGTGCGCTACCGAAGCGAGAGATCCCTAGCCCTAACGGGGTCGGAACCTGCGACGGCGCTCTCGTCGACGAACCAGAATACGCATGATGGCTTAAAGAGGGACGGCCAGTGGCCGGGGCTCGCGTGAGCCGGGTGGCCGCGATCTCCGTTTCCCGTCTAATAAGGAATGGTTTTGATTAGTGAGCAATATTTACGTGAGCGCGCCATAAGATTTCCCTCTTCTCGCTTACAAATGTGTGGAAAGAGACTTATATTTTCCTTTCGTAAGCTTCGACTCGTGCAAGACAAAACACAATTGTGAGGGCCTAAGAAATAGTTTCTTCATCACCATTGACATTTGCTCACACTAGCCTGCACAAGAGAATAAGTTCATGACCATATAGACTCATGCGAAGCTTGTTAGCTATTTTGGTTCCACGACAAATGAATTTCACTAAATCATTAGGTGCCTGGTTAGATCCCTCCCCTTAAATCCAAAATAAAAGAAGAAACATTTGAAAGTCAGCTATACAAATCAATGTAAGGCACAAGAAAATCACAATCAAAAACCTACAAAATAAATATAATCCTATTAGCAAATCTCCTCCTTGAAATTTTAGTAGTGTCCAGAAATTTGATTATACAATTCCTCAAGAGGTGGCAGAAGAGTGCATCGGTTTGATCGGCACTAGGCTCGCTTCCTCTCATCTCCTTTTGAGGTTTGTTTCTAGTCGCACCTTCATTTGATTTGTATTTCTACTGCACCATTTGGACTGTCCTAAATAATAATGATGACATAAGTATTGTGGATTAAAAAAAATTTACTTTTGCTTTAGAGATGCGAGGACATGCAGATCAGGTGATTACCTTCATTTTGCGGAATGGATTAAGATATTTGCGTTGACTTTTGATCTTGTATTTTTAAGCCAACAAGGAAGATGATGTACGCTCCACAATCACTATCCCTTCATTAGCTATGTTTATTGCCAGAATAAATTTCATCAATAAATTTAAGTGTTATAGCCAATGCACGGTCGTAGCATCAAGAGAAGGACCATTTGAAGTTATATTATGGCAATATGTGGTAGCAATCCTCGGCATTCTCTGGTGATACATCATCTCATCCTTTTGTGTTCATTTGCTCCCAATTTTTTTTTTTTTTTTTTGCAATATGTATTAGTAACATCTTATTGCAAATCTTGTCATACATTGATTGTGTTAAATTTTGGAGTTCTTTCTCCCATAACGCGTAGACATTTAAACTAGTACAAAAACATATAGTATTTTAAGTGCAAACTATTGCAACCTTTCCAAGGGCGGTTCCTTTTAGTAGGTGGGTCCATGGCTAACATGGATCCTCCCAAGTCTTACCAACTACAACTTAGTTTTGCAATTAATTATTCATTAAACTTAGACTAATGAGTTGCCCCTAATATTTTATGGGCTAGTTAGAAACCCGGGAAAGATGTGAGAGCCTACGAACCAAAAATTCACGAGTCTAGAATTTGTTATGCTACATTAATCTTATCTTCATATGATGTGATATATAGCTTGCTCCCTATTTCTTTGATTTAACATGTGAGGACCGACTCATGTTGATATTCAAGATTAAGAATGGGTTTGAGGTATCTCTGAGGGACTTAATACTTGATACTATGGTTAAATGCAGTGTTTCGAAAGGAAAGGACTTATTGGATGGGATGGCTCTTACTCATACCTTCAAGTCTTTTGATGGCGATCTCGATGGGAAAACTCCTAAGGCTTTACCTGATGGTCAATACATTGGAGAGTCCACACTAAAAAGTGTGGACATCTAGAGGTGACTAGGAGTTTGGATGAGAGAAAATGGATGGGATAGTCAACCCTAATTCAAAGGGTATTGACACCATTGACGCGTTCTAAGAGCCGTTGAAGTCAATAAAGATGAGGATGAGGATGGGATTAGCCATCGGTTGAGGCACTTTCTAACTGAGCTAAGTTCACTTTGGGGAAGAAATCCATATGTGCAGGTTAGAAAGGATTATAAAGGATTGGATCCTATTTGAAACCCTGCCGAGTAATTGTATGATAATAGGTTAAGATTGGCTTAATACCCAGCTCCGCAATACAAATTTTAATTTTGCTAGCCCAATTCCCCTAAAGCAATGAATAATTCCCCAAAGAACTCCAGCTACTACAATTTTTTTTTTTTTGTGGAATTAAAATATTCAAGACCTCAAGCTTTCCAAATACGATCGCACCATAATCAGGATAGTAGGGGAAGTGAAAAATTATAGGCAAGCGAGGATTCACTTGTACTGAATTGATATTTCCTTACCAAATTTACATGAATATACCCGTACTCGAACCTTTCAAGCTGAGAGCAATGCGGATGCGGAAAGAGCAGGAGTTTCACTAGTTGCTGCCGTACACCCTTGACTCCGTGCTCGTAGGGCCCCAAAACAGAGCAATAACCAAACCAAAGATGTGAATGACGGACAGCAAAGAAGAAGCATATGCAATGAAGACAACAAAATGCAGAGAGAAGGATAAAGAGTCCATAGTTATGATTGTGGCCTTGTCAAGCACAGTCGCCAAGCTTCTCCGAGCTTCTATTTCGAGAGACTCTCGCTCGATCACTGGTCCAAAGATTGAGGTCGCCATCGTTTGCCGGCCACACCACATCCACAGCGATGACACGTCAGAGTAATACCGAAAATGGATTATACAAAATGAGATATAATAGAAAAATCTGATCATATAAACAACGATTCTAGCACTGTACTCCATTCGTATGGAAGACTCAACTCAAACCAGAGATATCGAGATGCAATTTCCAACATGAGAATCATAACACCAATTCAATAGCAAGTAAGCATCGGAGTGCAACTAAATCGGTCACAGTGAGGTTCTAATAAGTCAACAGTGGGTTGAGTTGATGCATTGCGACTTTCGGCTTAATGATTTGATAGAAAGAAATCTGGTTCGAGCATTTCATCAAACACGTGATACGCATTTCGATCAAGGAGTTTGTAGACGAACATGAATCGACGATTCACTTTTAGGGTCCGTTCGTTTCGCGAAAAATGACTTCCGGGAAAATGTTTTCCGGATTTTCCGGTGTTCGTTTCACGGAAAATGAACTAATCAAAGAAAATGTTTTCCATCATTGAAAAAAACAACCTTTAAAGTGTGGAAAACGTTTTCCACTTTTCAAAAGTGGAAAACATTTTCCATGACTTCTTCTCTCTTGCTTTTTTTAATTAATACATTTTTATTTTATTTTTATGCTTTCTTTTTTTTTTTAAATTGAGTTTTTAATTTCTTTTCTTTTCTTTTTTCTTTTATTTCTTTCCTATTCATCTTCTTCTTCTTTGGCTCGACCGGCCACGGCGGCGTCCGGCGACCAGCCGCGACCGGTGACCGGCCGCAAGCCAGCGGCCGACGACCTCGCCGGCCTCGCCCCAGGCCGGCGAGGCTTCGCCTAGCCCGATCTGGCGAAGCCGAGATCGGGCCTCGCCAGATCGGGCGAGGCGGAGCTCTCGCCGGCCTGGGCGGAGCTCGCGGCTCGCCAGATCCGGCGAGCTGGGCGGGGCTCGGGCCTCGCCCGAGCTTGCCGCGAGCTTCGCCGGGCTCTGGCGAGCCGCGAGCTCGGGCGAGATCGGCCGAGCCTCGAGCTCGCCGGATCTGGCCACCAGGTGCCGGCCATCGTCAGGCGGGAAGGAGGCGGCGGCGGCGGAAGGAGGAGGAAGGAGGCGGCGGCGGAGGAAGGAGGAGGAGGAAGGAGAAGAAAAAAAAAATAAAAAGAAAAAGAAAGAAAAATAAAAAAAATAAAAATTTCGATTTTAAAAAAATATAAATAATTAAAAATTCATTTTTAAAAAAAATATTAAAAAAAAGATATTTTTTTGGTCAATTAAAAATTTTAAAATTCAAATTTTGATAATTTTTTTTAAACAATTAAATGAGCTAACGAACGGTGGAAAATATTTTCCACTCAAATTTTAGGTTTTGGCCGAACACCGAAAAATAAAATCATTTTCCTGGAAAATGACTTCCAGAAAAATGTTTTCCAGAAATGTGATATTTTCCGTGAAACGAACGGACCCTTAGATCATCACAACAACATCGGAGCAAGCTTAAGTCCTCAATAGAACCTCAATCGTGGCCGATTTTCACACAAACAGTAACAGTTTTGCCTTGATGATGTGCGATTGCAGTCGCGATCACCTGCTCAACTTACAAGACGGAGTCCTGGGTGTATCGCCGGAGATGATCGGACCTGACAAAGGAGGATTAAGTGAGTGCAAGGCACTTCGAGATCTCCGAACAACAAACAGAGCAGAACAGGGAGATGCGATCAGTGAAGCTCAGAAGCGGCTCCGATCGGCCGCGACTTCGGCGTCTTTCTGTCAATACTTCGTTTCATCTCTGCAACCTGGCTGAGCTCAAAGCGACCAGAGGTGGAGGCGCCTCGGTCGACGAAGATTCGAATGTTTGCCGCGGCCGAAGATTGGACTGGAGCGGACGTCGTAGGTTCAATCGAGAGTTATTCTTGGAGAAGAGTATTCTGGTTCTTGGAGTCTCGATGCTTCAGTGAAGAAGGGTCCGAGAGGGAGCAGAAATCTCTTTTTCGCTCGACTTCCTCTCCGGCGAAAAGGACTGGTAGACTGGTAGTGGTGGTGACAGACCTGGAGCGCGGGGGGTCTAGCTTCCACTGGATTTCGCGAGCGATGGGTCGCTGGAATAGAACAGCCAAGAAAGATGATCTGAAGTGCAGCGAATTTTTTTTAGAAGCTCGCCGGACGAATTCCTCGTGAAATTGAATTGAAATTCGAACTCGAATGATCTTGGTCTGGCGGGTTGAGGTATAATGATGGATCAGAGCAATTTAAGCGCCTTCCCTTTTTATTTTTCATTTGTTATTTTATTCATTTGATATTTATATGCCCTCCTCCTTTTTCTCACAGAAAAAGCAATTTGCCGGCAAAAATCAAGTCTCCACACTTGATTGTACCTTTTTAATAAATTTTAGAAGTCGATGGTGTTTTTTGAAAATTTCAGAATTTACTTATACTTTCATGACAAGTTTTTAGGGTCCTATTGGTGTGCATCCAATAGGAATTATGATTTTTAATGCACAAATTTCAACAAATTTCAGTTGTTATTTAGACGACGGAGGCCAAATTTATTGCCGCAGGTAGTTATCGCGCTCAAATTTTGTGGGTAAAACATCAATTGTGTGATTATGGAATAACTATTAAAAAACAAAATTGTTCCCACTAAGTTAGACATCAGCAATGCTACCAGCTTGTGTAAAAATCCAATTCAACATTCTCGCAGTTGAGTTTGCAAACACCAGTAATTAAATAGCGGGTAATTTTATTAAGCCCTGGTGTAAAAAAAAAAATGATGAATTTTAAATGATTTTAAGGTTAACTTCTGTTTGCTGCATATTCTTCATTAGTTATTTGCAAAACCATGATTTCTCTCTCTAAATCCGTGAATCTCACTCACCTCCAACCTTCATTCACTCTAATCTTCATCGCCCACTCCATTCTACTTTGAATTTCTTCGAATCGAATCTTACCAGGAATTTTGCTGCTTCGTCAGCCCTGCAAGCGGAATTTCAGGCGTTCACAATCACTCTGCGCTATCTGCTGGAGAAGAACAAGGGGAATGACCTGCTTGTGCTCGAATCTGATTCAAAAATCTTGATCGACATAGTGCAAGGTTTACGCTCTACGCCATGGGAGGTCAGATCGCTTTGTGTTGAAGCAGTGGCTCTTCTATGCGACTTCTCCAATTTGCACTTTAGGTTTTGTCGAAGAGGGGCTAATTTTGTGGCCGATTGGGCTGCGAGGGCCCATAAAAATGGAACTCTTCCCCTTAGATGGCCCATTACGCCTCCTATTGCGTTATTAGATATCCTGTATGCGGAACCTTTGGCTGCTAGTTGTAGTATCAACTCTTAATGAATGATATTAATCTTTCCGACCAAAAAAAAAAAAAAATCGAATCTCAAATTCACTTCCTTTTCACTTCGATCTTCCTCAAAATCCAACCTTTGTTCTAATTCTATTCGATTCCATCCTAAACACTCAACACCTAACCTTGTTTCCCGAGAATCCTCTCTTTCCTCAGAGTATTCCGATCAAATACAGAGCTAGAAAGAGGGGAATTTCTCAAACCAAGATCAATGACACAAAGAAAAGAGAAGAGGTCGAGTCAGGTCCTCCATGAGTTGGGTTCGATGAACTGCACTTCCCGAACCGAGCTTCTTTTGATAGATATAAGCAATTTCATACTAGAAGTGTGTTAAAAGATAGAAAGATAGACCTATAGTTCCCGGATGGTTTAAGCAATTGGGTTGGACTAAGTTTTTATTTTCTAAAAGTTGAGGAGATTTATCCGAATGATGTTGAGTGTTATGTGGATGGAACTTTAATTATTCTTCAAGAATTGGTTTTGGATGATATTTTCTCTAATAATCCTCCGGACAATATGAGGATATTAACACGAGAGATGATGTACATACTAAATGAGTGAGGTGATTAGTTCATGATCTTAATGTTTGACATTTGGATGTCATTATACGTGTTCTTCTTTATACGGTTGTGATTTATTATTTTTTTCTCCCCATTTCTTTATCGAGTGCACATATTAAGTGAAAAAAAAATGCCATTTGACATTTCTAATAAACAGAAGAATCAATGATTCTTAAAAGAGGTTATGCTTTAATTGGCAAAGATTGGCCTCGATTTATTTGGGATGGTATTGTTACTTCTTCAATATTTGGGAGAAGAAGGAATCGGAGAAAAAGAAAGTTTGGGTGGAAAATGTTAAAAAACTTTAAAATTTTTTGAGAAAATAATACGCGTGGAATTTTGAAATTTTCTCCCATAATTTTCCATACCCTCTCATCTCAAACATAGCAAGACATGGAACTACTGTACATCCAATTCTGTTTTGGGCCTCTTTGGTTCTATGAATTATCTGTACTAAAATCTTAATTTAGGCTCATAATGAAACATAACTTGCAGGCCTATTAACTTTTGGGCTGAGCCGGATAGTCACAACTTGGTAAATTTTAAACTTCATATTCGATGACAGACAAATAAGGATTACGTGCAGTTGTCACTTCTATTCATCCAATTTATCTACGACTTTCAACCTAGTTTCCTTGAAAATGAAAAAGAAAATGTTAATGCTCAATTCATTAACCTTTTTTCTCTTATCTGCATCTTCTATTTTTAATATAACTACTAAAGTAGTAGGTGTAGTTGGTTAGGACTATTTCCATATTGGAACTTAAGGTCGCCTATTCGAATATAACTAAAAACATGTAAACCGTTTTGCATCCATGGCCACCCATGCATAAGCAAAAGGCATGGATAGTTGATAAGTCCATATTTAGAATAGTCCATAGCTCTATTAGAATGATATTAAATTTTTGGCGCGATCTAAATCAAAAGGGGAAAAAGCGTGGATTAAAATAAACTTGAAACATAAGTAATGTGTACTAGATAACTTGTTCAAAGGCTGTAATCGTTAAAAAAAGGCACAAGAAAATCACAATGAAAACCTACAAAATCTTTTCCTTATATATATGCTGGAAATTTTATCGGTGTTCAGAAATTTGGTTATACAATTCCTCAAGAGGTGGTAGAAGAGTGCATCGGTTTGATCAACAATATGCTTGCTTCCTCTCATCTCCTTTTGAGGTTTGTTTCCTGTCGCACCTTCATTTAAATTTTATTTCTACTACACCATTGGGACTGTCCTAAATAATAATGATTATGTAAGTATTGCAGACTTTAAAATTTTGCTTAAATTGTTGCTTTGGAGACGCGAAGGCATGCGGGTCAGGTAATTATCTTCATTTTGCGGAATGGATTTAAGGTTTTTGCATGATATTTTGATCTCGTATTTTGGAGACTTTAAAAGTTTGCTTAAAGTGTCGACAGAAGCTTTTGGTGCTAGAATAGATCTCATCAACAAATTTTAGTGTTATAGCCAATGCATGGTCGTAGCATCAAGAGAGAACCGTTAGGCGCTATTTAATGGCAAGATGCGGCAGCAATTCTCGGAGTTCCCAGGTGACATATAATCAACTCATCTTTGTGTTCTTTTTTTTTTTTTTTTTTTGGTCAGTCCTACGCTAATCCTACTCTAACACTCACTCTCAGACATTCACATTAGAGTCCAACTTGCGTCACAATCAAATAGATTACCTTCGTCTTTGTGTTCATTTGCTTCACTTTTTTTTTTAATTTTTTTTTTATATATTTATTAATAACATTATATTGCAAATCTTGCCATACATTGAATGTATTAAATTTTGGAGTTCTTTCTCGCGTAATGCGTGCACATTTGACTAGTACAAGAATATGCATTGCTTTAAGTACAAATTGTCTCGACCTTCCTAAAGGTGATACTAGATATGTCCAAGAAAATTCAATGGATTGCTAAATGGAGAATGGTTCGCCTCAGTATATGGGGCCTATACCTAGTTTATGCCCTTTCAAGTCCCACCAACCTTAACTTAGTTTTTTCAATTAATCATTCGTTAAAGATTAGGTTATAGAGTCACTACCAACCCTATCATGAGCAAGTTAGAAAGTTGGGTAAGATGTAAGAGCCTACGAACCAAAGACTCACGTGTCCTAAAACTTGAGTATGCTAAATTAATTTGACGCCATTTGAGTACCTTTAAAAAAAAATTTGCATGCAATCTCTTCAATTTTTGTTTTCCTAAATCCTCTAACAAGGGAAAGATGATAATGCATAGTGCTCGAGTAGTAAAAAATAAACGAGCAAGCAATAATAAATATTAACCATATTAATAAATAAATGGTGTAGAAAAATAAAGAACCCAAACTGTTTGGGTAAAATTTTATAAAGCCTTGTTATTAATGCTTAGGATAAGACTCTTGTGAACTATAAATCGAAACTCAATCTAAATTTTCCAAAATAAATCACCACTTAAAAAAACAAATATGAAAACTTGAGGTAGTATATGAATACTAAATGAATTATTTCCGTAAAATGAACTATGATAAATGGAAATAAGAATCTAATTGATGCTATTTAAATGTAATGCAAATCTGCTTCAATTCCCTTAAATGCAATCCTAGGTGACATTTTCGATGGAGATGCAATCCTAGATGGATCGATGAAATTCTCATTAAGAAGTAGTATGAGAATACATAAAATTTGCTTCAGAACACAGCAAATTCGTAAGGCCAAGGGCTCGGCGCGCGGCTGGACGCGATGAGGTCCCGACTTTTTCTTCTCCCTCGTCCTCCTCTGTTCTCTCACTTCTGCCCGTACGCAGACAGGGAGAGAGAGAAGAGAAAATGAGAAGAAAAAAAGAGAATGTGCGGTGTAATTGTCGACCGGCAGCGTTTGGATTGGCCATGGTGTTTTGAGAGAATCGGCGATTTTTTGGACAGAGATGCCCCGACAGAGTACCGGCAGAGCCGGTGGACGGTTATGTGGTCGGAGGAGATCGGCGCGTCGAAGTTATACACCCAAAAAAAATGATAGGATTACTCGGTCGTGGGTTTGTCGCTGAAAGCTATATAAAAAAGAAAGTGCCAAGCGGGGTACGCCAAGGACTGGGACAACCACCATCATCATCATCGAGGAGGATCAATGCTGTTATTATGCTGTGTTCAAAGCATCCCGCAAATCTTTTTGTGGATCCCTATCCTTTCTTAATGGTAGGCTTTCCAAAAGCCCGAGGTAACAGCACAGAAAACAAAATCAATGAGATGCCGAGACAAAAAAAATAACTTCATTCCTGGTCAGCCTCCTGTCCCATCGATGCTAACAAATCAACTTTCTCTCAACGAAGTAGCAAGAAAGAAAGAATATGGTTTTAAGGGAGGTCTTTTTTTAAGAAGCAATTGGGAACCTAATGCTTATGATGTGTCATCATTTATTGGCAGCTCTGCAACTGATGTCAATCTGGATAGTTTTAAGTTATGTAATTATTTTAATCATTCAGCTCAAGAGAGCAGTGGCATCAAGTTGTCAAACAAATTAAATTAGTTCATCAAAGAGAGTAGTCACTGGAATCATGTCAGTGAGAATAGTCCGATGTTGGGATGTAGCACAGGCCAGTACAATACGATGTCTTGTGAAGAGCGCTTGAATGCCCAAGTCAGGGAAGACCCTCTTAGGACTCTGGAGAATTTGCAACATGGTGCAGCAGACTTTCCGAGTAGATGTGGTGGTTGTGAAATTTCTTTTCCTGATCGGAAAAAGTTCACCAATGGTAGATTCATGGACACAAACTTCATGTTGAAGAATTCAGAAAGCCCCAGTTCATCAATTGATAGTAATACAAATAAAGTTGATGATGTTGATGTTGGTGATACGATTCAATCGGACATTTGGTCACTGGTGAAATGATTGGGCTAGGTGTTGCTTTGATTAAGTCACTGTTTGGATGGAGTCTATTCATGTCCTTATGCAGGTCCACATATTAGCAGAGAGAGCAAGACTTATGAATACAAATATGTTGATCTTGTTCCTGCATTTTTGGTGACATTTGTCTAGTACTATCAGATATGCTTTATGATTATTTTACCGCCTATTATGCTCGTGGCTAGCTAGCCATGTAACAAGAAGCTCATGTCTTATGATAGAAAGTTCTCTATGGCAATCCGAATGTAAGCATAATTGCAGAAGTTATTATAGAATGTACTGCAACGTTTCCTCATTGGATTGCATTTACTGTTTATTCTGTCAGAAATTTTACCCCATTTGATCGTCTTCCAAACAGGCTCTTATGGAGAGGTCTATCATGCTTATTGAAATGGTAAGGTCAGTTTCAAATATTTCTATATTCTTGCAAATCAAGAACTGGCATTGCATTAGTTACTTGAAGAGTTCCTTTATTTTTTGTTGTGACTTCTATTTGTTTGAATTTATGGAATGTGATTATATCCGTCGACTCCTTTTATATGACTGCTTTTAAGCAAGAGATCCTCCTTGATGACAAGTAGTCTTTTAGTCAAAAGAAATGACGGTTAGTACTACTTCAGTGTCCTGCTTTTGTGCTAATGTTTTAGATTTTTAGACTAAGCAGCTAGTGGATAATAGTGACATCAGATATAGTATCAAAATCTGGCATTTCAACTTGGGTTGGTGAAAAAAAGCTCCAGAATTGGTACCTTGACATACGCACATGACTTGTTGGACTGGTGCCAACCATAATAACTAAATCCTCGTTGCTCATTCATGGCCTCGTCTTGCTACTCTCTCTTTTGTACTTTGGATAAGCAAAAGGAAGTTTTACTTTTGGCTCCCTTGCTACTCTGTTATTAGGTGCTGGCAAGATTCTGCTTCTATGTTTGGCTCTTCGGTAAAGAGTTGCAAGTTCTCTGGATGTAATTGAATCCTTATTGTGAAGACTGAAGATTTTTGTACAAATAGTCACAATGAATAGGCTGTTGCAAAGTCTTTTTGTATATTGTTAGTCCGCGACTCAAGTAAACCCCATCCATTTGGTAAAAGCACTTTAAACACTGGGTTGTTAAGGTTTGTCGTTCTTATGGTTTTATACACTCTTAAATATAAAGAAATGGAAAGAGAAGCAGCAGACAACTTTTTCAGTTGTTAACATTCTCCGAAGAATTTTATGCACTTATTATCGGTACTTTGTAATTTAGACATTACCTTTTGCAAACCTAAGATGAATTGCAATGCATGTTTGAGCTTGACTTGCTCGTTTAGCAGGAGGAGGCTATGAAGAAATTTTTGGATCAGGATCTCTCAAGTGCTGCTTTGGATAAGTTCAGACGAGAAGTAAGCTATCAATAGGTCTTTCATTTGTGCTTTTTATCTTCCAGTTCTTTTTTTTTTTTTTTTGGGAACAAAATCTTCCGGATTTATTGAGAACTCAAAACCTGTAAAGAATAAAACTTGGATGAACACTGTAAAGGAAAGAATAGTGCAGGCGCTTAATAGACATGAGTTTCACAATAAGAATACCTTATCACGCCATGCATTCTGCATTGTCAGAAATATTACAGGAGAAAAAGGGGCAATATGCTTTGC
This sequence comes from Eucalyptus pauciflora, assembly GCA_007663325.1. Taxonomy (NCBI): domain Eukaryota; kingdom Viridiplantae; phylum Streptophyta; class Magnoliopsida; order Myrtales; family Myrtaceae; genus Eucalyptus; species Eucalyptus pauciflora. Next base: position 3,429,365 of record VMYD01000024.1, on the reverse strand, counting down.
TGTTGCTTTGTTGATGTTAGCATAGAATTGGTGATTTGGTCCGCTTATTTTGGTGATTTATATAACGCTGAGACATTAAGTTAATATTCTTTACATAAGATCCGAATGACACATAAAGTCTGATAGTTGAAAACAAAAGAGAGAGTTTTACGGATCACAAGTTCAGTTTAGTTTATGTGTATCTGTATGTATTTTGGAAGCTGATGAATTAGTGTGTTCAGTAATTGATTTGCATTTTGAGCAAGAATAAAACTGAGGATAAAGAAATGCTTTCCCCGTTTATGCAGCAACTATAAGATAAATGACTATGCACCGTGCTTTTTGCTTCTGTGCCAAGGTTGCTGATGATACGTAGACAGTGTCATCAGAATGTCGTACTTTTCATGGGTTCCATGATCTGTCCACGTCTATGGAAATAGTTGTGTTCAACGATTAATATGTTTGCTTAATTTGCTTATTTAGCAAGGAAAGAAATGAGGACTAATCAGAGCAATGAGTCAACATATGCTTTCCAATATATCTAGGAAGATAACTGACCATATGTCTTGTTCTTCTGTTCCAAGGTGCAGATGATCCGCAGACAGCGTCATCCACATCTCTCTATCATGATGGAGTTTCTTCCAAGGTACAGCTTTTTGTACCTTAAAAATCTTGGTAGTATGGGAACGACATCAATTGTTAGGGGGATGCAGTTCATTTATCCACTGTTAAAGGTGTTAGTATTTTGATGGTGTGCGACAATCTCATTTTGCTGTCCGATTTTTAACTTTGTTTACTTCTCCAGGGGAAGCTTGTATAGTATTATACATCGTCCTCACTATCATATTGATGAGAAACGCAGGATAAAAATGGCCCTTGACGTGGTATGAAATAATTGGTCTCCCTTCTCTTTGGTGCTGGAGATATAGAGATTTCCTTTTCTGAAATCGATTTAAGTGCTTATGGAAATTTTACAGGCAAGGGGAATGAATTGCTTGCACACAGGCCTCCAGACAATATTTCATTGAGATTTGAAATCACCAAATCCTTTTGTTGACAAAAACTGGATTGTCAAAGTGCATAAAACTTATTAATGTTGCTTGACACTTTCGTTTTCTTTCTTTCACTTCTTTAAATAGCAAATCAAGCTATTCTCTTGCGTACATATCATTCATCCATCTCCTAGGTGCTACTAACATCTTGCTTGGCCTTTTTCTCTTTTTCTTGGATACTCTTTTCCCTGACAATGTGAGCACCTCAGATAAGCTCGATATTGATTGGTTTTAGCTTATTATGGGATAACATGTTAACTTTATTTCTTGTAGACTCTGACTTCTAATTCTCTCTTTTCACTGCCATACATGAACTCACATTTGTACAGAACCTTGATGTGGATGATTCTTGATTTACCAAACTTGCTGATGCAATGCAATTTCCATCAGAAATGTGCTCTGTGATTTCAATGTGAATGACAATCAAAGTTTGCAGTAAAATGTCTTTTGCGTCCTCACTAAAATTTATCGTTGTGCAGGTTTGTGACTTTGGGTTGTCACGCTTGAAGCATAATACTTTCTTGTCATCCAAGTCAACTGCTAGAACAGTAAATTTGGAAGCTTTCTTGAAAATCATTCTTGAAGAGTTTTCAAGGATGGAGAGAGAACGATATCCAACTATATTGAAATAGCTAAAGACATTTGGATGGTTTCTACTAATAGCTTCCAGTGAAGTTAAATGGACAATTAGCAACAAAAGAGGAAACAAGGAGAAAACAACTAGAAACATTATTTTTGGTCATTTCAGAATTAGACTTCTTCTCTAATGAAATCTTAAACAGTCGGACAAGCATGTACATAGTGATTCAATTTGTGAAATTATAAAACAGTTTGCCATAGCATTACTAAACAATGCCCTAAGAGTCTGAGAGTCTTGTTTTCCATTTTTATTTTATACTTGGATTTGAAAGAAACCGTTCTTGATGTTTCTTGAGATTTTGAGCTGTTCCTAATGTGAAGTTTTTGGTTGTGTGAGGCCGAGTGGATGGCACCAGAAGTTCTCCGTAATGAACTGTTGAATGAGAAGTGAATTGTGCATATCTGAGGTAGCTTCAATTTTTTTGTCCAAACTAAGTTTCTTAAGCTTGTCTTGCTTAGATTTTGCGATAGTCAAGCCTAAATGATTTCACTTATCAGCGTTGCTGTGATCATATGTTGTAATTATACTATTAGGCCTTGTGTTTTTCATTGCTTAAGCTGGAAAGCATTCTTCCTAGCCTACTTTTTTGTCGATAGTGGGATTTGGATGGACTTGGATAATGTCCTTCTGATTGACCCTATCACTGATACCTTACACGATATTATATATAGAAAAGAGAAAAAAGTTGCACCTTAAGCAAAGTTTCTTTTCGATTGAATGTGTATCTTTTGATGTCTGGAGAATAGGACATACAAAATTGAGAAGATGGAACTTTATTTGATCAGACTCTGCTTGGATGTGACTGTAAGGGAAAAAGAGCTTTATAAGAGCTGTACAACTGATGTTATTCGCTCTATATACGTGCTGCTTGAGATGATATGGTTAACCACAGCAGTTCCTTTTCATAAGCTTAAGCTGTAGGAGCTACAAAACTTTATTCGACGTTTCGTGGATTGTGCAGATGTGACATTTTTAGTTTGGAGTCATTCTCTGGGAGCTTGCCACGTTGAGAGTACCTTGGACTGGGATGAACCCAATGCAAGTTGAAGGTGACGTAGGTTTTCAAAATCGCCGACTCAAGATCCCCAAAGAAAGTCGATCCCTTGGTTGGAAAGATCATCTGGGAATGTTGGCAGAAGTAAGAAAAATTTGCAGCTACCAGATCAGATTGATCAGTCTCGAGTTCCCACTTCAGTTCACCTAGCTTCACTTCGCCAGGGCTTACGAAGTGTTTCGGGCAGGAATTGCCGTTGCTTCAACTTTGAATCGCCAAGGAGACGGTCACCGAGTGGGCACAACCGTCGGGTCAGCGTTGCGTGGCAGTCGCGGCAAACAAAAGCTATGGCGCCTTCCCCTGTTTCTGGGACAAACGACCCATCGACTTTGATGTTTGAGCACGCCAGGAGATGGCACTGTCCAAACCAGGGGTAAATCGCTTCTTTTTTGGAGTCCTCAACGAAGTTACCGTCACCCACCTGGTAATTGTTTCGATTCATCGCCAAGGGGTGAGTCCATGATGAACAGGGGGGTTTGGATTTTGAGCTCTGAATACAAAGTTGTTGCGGGCTTTCCAGACCTGCCGGAGTAACGAGGAGAGGAGTTCGAACGAGACCGAGGCGTGTTTAAGATTCGCTAGCCATGCCTAAAACCTGGTTGGTCAGTCCGCGAATGTCGATTCTGATATTGATTGATGGGTTTTCCCAAATTTTGCTTTGTGCAGGGACACACAAGGAAGAGATGTTCAGTGATTTCTGGATGTTGCTCGCTTATAGCGCGGGTAGTTTCAGGTAGAATCTCTCTTCTGCACAAATTTTCCTTGGTCGCCGAGAATGTTTTGACATAGCTGCCTGAGAAAGATGGGTGGTGGTGATAATCGTCTTCCATCTCCGATCAATAACAGCCGCCATCAGAACTCTGTCGCTAGCTGCCGCAGCCTTGGCCGTGATGGAGTAGAGCATTTGACGCTCATCATCACCACCAATTGAACTTCTCTCTCATGCTCTTTCTCTCCCGTCTAATGCATTGGAGATTCTTTTTAAGCTGACGATTTCAGTCTGTAGGAGAATTCACAACAACAACAGCAACAACAACAGCCACAACGCACTCTCTGAAGCTTGGTGTGCACGTGAGGGCTGAGGAACTGAGCGAAACAAGAACAAAACGCACATACCGAGATGACGGTTCCTCTCTAGCAATTTTTAGCTGGATTTCTCATGTTACATTCCTCGCCAATTGATAGGAATTCCTGTTTATATAACACCACACCCTTCATGCTCACCACCCGTTCGACAATTTGCCTTGGAGATGACCATGATATATCAATTGATCAATTTGAGATTGTATAGGAGTGATTTGTATGTTGTTCAAGGTACTAACTGTATATGGTGAATGGATGCTTCATCCTTTGATGGCCTAGAGTTCTCCTTCCCTTGGTGCTTCTGTTTACTCATCCTCAATGAATTAAATACTACTTTGGGAGCGTGGCTGAATCATCCTCTAAACTGAGAGCCTTTGGATTTATTTTTGCATTTGAGGTGTTCAAAGCATAATCGTCTAGGTTTTAATGTAAAGAAATCATCTGTAACTGCAAATTGTTCATATGTTGGAGTTGTAGCTTTTCTTTCGCATTAACTGCTGCTTTGTTTTGGGCTTGGTTGAGACTCCACTTCACATGTGATGGATGCGTTGGAGTATTGTTTGTGTCATGCTTGCGATGTACGTGCCAGTACATGGTGGCTTATCTCAGTTCTCATCATTAGCTTGCACAACATTCAATTCAAGATGTGCTATTTGTTGAAATTGTACACCCACTGCATTGTGGGCTTGCTGAATATGTCTATTCTTACTGTAAATGGCTCAAATTTACTGGATTCATTGTTGTTCTTGCTGTACATGTTAAAAAATATGTTGATTTCTGGCTATGAATGTTGTGTATGTTCATAACATGTTGTAGTCATGGTTATAAATGTTGTCCGTGACTTAAATTTGTTGGATTCATGTTGATGCCTGTTGTCCATATCCATTCGTTGTTCAAACAACAATCGCCAAGATTTGTCTATGTGGTGTCTTAGTTGTGCGAGTTGAGATGAGGAATCCGTGTTAATTTTCAAGAAAGATAATCATGTTGTCATGCTTTAATTTGCTGAAATTGAACATGTGCCCGCTATACAAGCATTGATGATCTTCATTTGACTTCAATTTTCACTTGAGCTGATATACACTCGTAGAAGGATGTGTTTCAAGTCCATTAGTTAGATAGAATCATGAATTTCGGCCTTTAATGTTCTGATTTTGTTCTGGATTTTGCTGACATCACCATTTTATTCATGATGTATACTAGTTTAAGACTCATTTGAGTGTGGTTTAGATGATAAGGTGACAATGTGTACTCTTTTTTTTTTTTTGGCCGGAAGACAAATGTGTACTTGATTTGCTAGTTATTAGGACATGTTTGGGTATTGTCGGAGTGGGTTATTTGTAAACCTTGCGAGCTTAATGAGCTGGATGTTGCAGTGAATTCTCTTAGGCATTAATTTGAATGATTTTGTTGTCATTTATCTATTGGTTTGATGGTTCTTCAGTGATTGTAAGCATGTGGTTCATCTCCGGTATATACCCAAGTCTGCTGAAAATGCTAAGTTTCTCACCTTTGACATGACGTCTGGATCACTTAATTTTGAAGCAAGGATAACTGCAGCAAAGACAATACAGCACATCATACAAACTGTGGGCATTATATTTCAAGATTGATACTCATGTAGAACCATATGCAATGCAAGAAGTTTGTTGCTGAAAAGTTAATATGCTTAATTTGTACTAGCTCCCTCCCTGCTACGCTTAATCAACAACGCCAAATTTGCCAAATTTAAATTTCATAAGGCGACACAATAAGATAGTTAAGAGCTGTTTCTGCAGAATGAACAATGTTATTGTGTATAAGTCCAAGGCTTAATTAGACTTTTGTCTTAATTTAGCAGCCCCTTTTGAATAAACTGACGAAAAATCCCAATTAAACTTGTTGCGGCATGCAATGCATTAGTTCCAAAAGGCCACGGCTCAAGAGGCAGACCAAAATTTTGGTTCAAAGAAAACAAATCAGATTTACTGAAGTCAAGTCTAATGAGGAATACAAGAAGAAAACTCCAATTAGACGACCGTGTTTTCTTTAGATCACGCGCAAAATTTAACTCCATGTCGTTCAGATAGATAGCGAGGTTTGAGTAGAATCCACATTGTGAAGAATGCTTCTCAGTTTTTCTGCGAACCATCCTCCGAAAGACAGGTTTTTTCTGGCCACATCATCGGTTCGCGCGAAACGACAAAGAGTAAAATACCGACAAGTGAAAACATTGACTCGGGCCTCAAGAAAACGAAGCGCATCACCATGCAAAAAAGAAAAAAAGATTCTGCAGCGAAAAAAGGGCGCATGATCACATGGGCAGGCGAGAGGCACAAACCTCAATTTGAGAGAACAGGGCGGGTTGACCGCGAGCTCGGAAGAAGTGGTCATCCGCCGACTCCTCCTACTCCCGTGGGGCCCTGTCGGGTCCCCCCGACCGCTTGTTGACCTCCTTTCACATCCGAAAAGCAACTTCCCATGCTCTCTCCCTCCCTCCCTCTCGAGCAAGTCCGATTTCACCTCCTTCGTGGATTCGATTCACACCCACAATTTCTGTCTCTTCCTATCTCTCTGAAAACCCCTGTTTTTCACAATTGTTGCTTCTGGTGAAAATTGTGGCACCCTCCCACTCTTTCTATCCCTTTGTTTTAGTTGACAGAAACGACAAAAACGCGCGGGTCGGTTGCGACGTCTCGATCGACAAAGCGCGTGGGGTCGTTGCGACGTTCCTTATACAAGGAGCAAAACAAACCCTCGTCGGAACGATCGCGCGCACAGCGAAGGGACGTAAAAAGCTGTTTCCTTTTGGAAGGCCGAGAACCGTTTCAGAACCGAATCAAGACCGAAGCTTTGCGCGTGTCCTGGGATTCTTGGTGAAGTTTGTTGCCATATATAGATATAGGAGTGCGATCCGACGCGGTGTTGATTCGGCCGTTGGACTTGCCATCTTTTGTTATTCATTTACGATGGCCATGATCAGCATCGGGTATGTCAAACATTTGGTGGGGAAGTTGAGCAGAAAGACTAGAGGAGAAGCAAGGAAGGTAGACGAGGGAATTATAGAGAAAATGATGGACTGACCAAGAAAGGTATTCAAGTCGTGCTGTGTTTGAAACGTCGGAGGAAGAAGCCTCTGGGAAAAAGCTTTGGACGACTACCGAGCCTTGAAGCATGGGTCTTTTGATAAGTTAATGGATAAGGTCAAATTTGGGATCTTGACTCTCCGGATCGCTCTGGATAGAGAGAAAGGAGGTAGCAAAATCGTCCGACATCACCGTTTCTTGGTCTTTCTTTTGAATGTTTAATAATTGAACATGAACGTGCGAGAACGTGCGATTACTCGACGATTGAGCATGGAATTTCGTGTGTTTTTGAGCTCACGCTGCCGTTTGAAGCTCTCTCCCTTTTTGTATCCGTCCTTTGATAAATGGATGGAGTGCTATTAGCATGATAGTTAATACAATTTGTGAGTTTGCTTTTGAATTCCTTGATGAGATCTTAAAGTGTATTTTCTTTTGATCTTTAATTTATCGCACTCTGGATAGCCTCATGGTATAGCCGGTTAGTAAATGCCAATGCTTATGGAGTCGAAACCCACTCTTGAAACTTAGGCGTCCCCACCCCATCCCCCTGAGAAGGTGGGGATTTGAACCTCTCACTTCCCCCTTCCATGTTGGAAGGGTGGCCACTAGGGCGAATCCCAGTGGTTTGCCAATACTTATTTGAATGGCTGGAATTATCATTTGATGTCACGGAAGAAAAAAGAGGGGACAAGGTTATACATGTGCCAAAAAAAAAAGAAAAAGAGACAATGCCCATGATTAAAAATTCAAAGTGATTAAAAAAGTGAGAAAGTATATATTTTAATGACTAAAAGATTTATTAAGTTATTAGATTTGTAACTACGAATATCTTACTCAAAATTTTAATTATCACATTCAAATTATTACAATGTTATATCTACAAACATAGGAATACGTGAAATAGACAGATTATTACCTTTAAAAGGAGGATCTCCCTTTTCATATAATGATACGGATAAAGATTGACGCTTAATATTTAATGGATAAATTGATATATTCATGAAAATATTGGCCCCTCGGTTCCCTTCCCCTATCCATCACGTGCAATTAGACTTAATCCATCCGGGAGAGCATTATTAGACCATGGAAGATTAATGACATGTTGGTCTCTCAAATGCTGGTTTTTTAAACAAATTCTCAACAATAAAGGTAAAATTGGCAAAATTATTTGAGCCAGGATGTAAATGCATAAATTGGTGTCCGGGAGAGCATTCACTTCAATATTTTCTCACCATGTTTCTCTAAAGACAAAAAGTAGACAATATATACTTGAGAAATTGAGTCTCTCGATAATGTGTGATTAGAAAAGTCTTTGATTATTTTCTTTGCTGGGGTTGTGCGTTAGTGAATTGTTTACTCATAGGCACGATGGTTCCAATTATACTTTTGACGAGTGCACAAAGATGCTTGGATCACTTAATCCTATCTTAAACTTGATGCTCTCCAATGATATATAATAATTTCACGGCTTCGTAATCCACAACATTCTTGATAATTTGCTTGCTCTCTAGCGCTAATGGACCTAAGCATATTCCTTTTCCTTAGACCTTTTGCAAGGTCGTAGTCATAGTGATATTGCTAAGGGAAATCGCCGGAGTCATGGTTTGCATATATATTTTTTATTTTTTTTATTGTTGGTCTATCTTACTCTAACTTTTGACTTAATCTTAGAATTTCATGTTGCCTCTTTATAGAGCGTGGGCACTGTACCTTATACTTGAAACTAAATGTCCTCACCTCCAACCCCTCTTGAGAAGGTGAGAAATCGAACTCTACATCTCCTCCTTTACATGTGAGAGGCAACCCTCGATGGTTATGGTTTGCATATTTGGGATGTGGCCAGTGCGTTGTCTTCAAATCCATATTCAAACTATTCCTGATAGATGGCCTTGGTTAGCCATCTATAAAGGCGCACTTGTGATTCACAACTTGGCAAAAGGCAAGCTACTTTCGTTCCCCCCAAATACAATCATGCCAAAAGCAAATACCTTTTCGCCAATAGATTGTCTCTTTTCAATTTTTAACTTTATTATACATCCTCTTTAATTTAAAGGTTTCATTTTTGGAATTTATTAATAAATATTTCAAGATACCTACTACGAAGAAACCAAATGGAGAACTAAATTTTCAAAATATTAAATTTGCTAATCGAATATATAATCGGCCGTTTTTGAAATTAATTATATTTAAACTAAGCCCTCTTTTTTTTATATGACACTTTTCGCAAAAAGGAAAAAGACGACAATGGGCTGCATTTTTCAAGTCCTAAAAGATTTTTTTTTTAAAATTTTTTCCCAATTCATAATTACTCAATTGGGGTCCAAATTCCCAAATTCCCTAGATCAAGATATTATAATAATCATCCCTATCCACTCCTTCCAGCATCTGTCCTTCTCCACAATAAATTTCCAAGAACTTGCCCCCACGGCTCATTTCGTCTCCTCAAGATTCGATCCAAAACACCAACGTATGTCTAAATCAACGCAAGAGTCAAGCTAAGCACATGAACTGCTCTTAACACCTCGTCCTCTCTCTCTCTCTCCACCCCCCCATCCCCCATCCGTAATAAACGAATTCCCATTATGTCGAGTCCCCAAGATCATAAGAGGATTAGTCACTAATAGCGATAAAAATATCTTAACTCAAAAGATCCAACAAAGATTTGCAAATTGACAATAATAAAATGGTTATGATTCATTATTTCATGGTCGGATTTGGATTTGATTTAGTCCGGTCCTATTTTGTAATAGTCGGCAATTGGATTGATGTGTGAATTCTTGTTAAGACATTTTGAGTTGACAGATGATTTCGTGAATGATTTTGTCCCTCAACTCTTTACAAGAGCACAAGCTAAATGAAAATAATCTATACTGGTAATTTGTTGGAAACGATAATGACCACGCAATCTAGGACATTCTTCTTTCGCAATCACCAAAATTCTCCTCATAGCGAGAAGAGTGTTTAACCTAAAAGATCCAACAAACATTTGCAAATCGATCAAAATAAAGTGATCATGATACATTATTTCATGGTTGGATTCAGATTTGATTTAGTCCAGTCATATTTTGTAATAGTCGATGGTTTGATTTATGTGTGAATTCTTTTTGAAACATTTTGAGTTGACTCATGATTCCATGAATGATTTTGTCCCTCAACTCTTTACAAGAGCAGAAGTTAATAGAAAACTAATCTATGTACTAGGCAACACTAGGGGTGAGCATATTGGATTGATCGATCCTAGAATCGCTCGAACCGGACTGAACTAGCCAATTTGGTCTGGTTCTTAAGGGCGTCGGTTCAGTTCTCGGTTTCATAAAAACAAAACCAATAATTTTTGGTCTTGTTCTCGATTTCGAGGGAGAATTGGACTGGACCAACTTTAAAAAAAAAAAAAAAGATTTTTAATTTTTTTGGCTAAAACTTTATAATTAATTTTTTATTAAAAAATTAAAATAACAAGATAATATAAACCTGTCCTGAATCGCGCATCCGGATGGCCAGAGAAGAGCCCTCTTTTTGTCCCTTTTCATTTATTCTTCTTAGCTTTCTGTCTCTTGTCTTGTGCTATCTTGTGCGTGTGGTCATACAGAGCCGCGCTTTTGCACTCTAGTGATCAAGAGACAAAAGGGAGACTTTTTTATTTAATAAAGTTATCGCCCCTCCTCCCCCCTCCGTTTCTTTTCATTTTCATTTTATTCCTTTCTTTCACGCTTCCCTCTCCTCCGCGACCATCTTCTTTGCGACCGGACCAATAACGCGAGCAAATTCAAGTGGTAAGATAAGAGGAACTCAAAACTCAACCAAAGCTCCGGTACCGCTGCCGGTCGTGTTCAATCTATCAAAACGCATTTCACCAACCACGAACGCCCAAAGTGGACGAAGGACTGAGAACAGGCGCGCGCACTTCAGTTAGGCATTTCGTCGAACAGGTAAGTAGCATTAGCTAAAGAGGGGGAAAACGAACCAACAGAGCCGTGACTTGCGCTGAAGCTAACAACAATCCATAAGCAACAACCCAAGAGCCACAGCGTACACACGAATGGGGCCAGAAATCATGTGCGATGGACAAACGGCGAAACTCCCGACGGGGCAAAACATGGCACGAGACAGGGGAGGTTCGGCCGATGGTCCCTACCCGGCTCACGGCGTCGGATGGTGGACGAGCCCGAAGATCGGGCTACGTCCGTCGGCCTCGCGCGCCCCCGAGCCGAGATCCATGGGAAGCCGACCCCGAGTCGGCACAAGCAAAAGAATCGGAACACAACCTGCCGTGGGTTTGGTTTGGGAAGTGGGGCAACGTCGATGGATCGTCGGCCGGGTTCTCTCTCTCAGATCTCACTCTCCGGCCTTGGATCTCTCCTATTCTCTCGGCATCGCTGTCTAGGAAACCCCCCGATTTCTCTCTCCTCCACGTCCACCTCACAGCTCTCAGATCTCACTTACTCTCTGAAGAGCTCTCCTGATTTCTCTCTCCCTCACCCCCTCAACGCGAGGAAGGAAGGAAGGAAGTAGGAAGGAGGAAGAAGAAGAGGGCCGGGCCGCGAAGCCACCGAGCAGGGGGGCGATCTGGGCCCTGGGCCCACGCGGAAAAGAGAAAAGGGGCTGGGATTAGGCCCAGACCCCCCAAAGCCAATTTTTTTTTATTAATTAGTAATAATAATTTTAAAAAATTCTGTTAATCCAAAATGCAGTAAAATAAGGGAAATAAAACAAAATTAAAACTTAGTTGATGCAAATAATATTAATGCCTATGTGATGTGAAAATCCTTTTTGTTAGAGCCAAATTAATCCCTATTTTTCTATGCAATTTTAATTTTAGATATTTAGTCAAAATTTAGGTGTCAATAATAAGATCATGCTGAAAGAGAATGCTAGTCTCATAGTGATGGAAAAGTTTAAGTGCAACTTCTTCTGCATGGGACCAGCCAATTTCTAATTTAATCAATTTCCAGCAACTGCAAAACATCATCAAAATATAGTACTTCGAAAGAATTAGAGGTGACGCACAAAGCAAAAGCACTTGGTTAACGACATGAAGGGGCACATGGTTGCTATTTGACAGCTTTTGAAGACTGAATGTTGACCTCCATGATTTTTAATAAATATTCCATCTATTATTTAGTAAGACATGCACGTCAGAAAAATGATGAGAAGGTTGCTGTTGGAGTATCTTTTTTGGAGATCGATCATTGATTAAAGAGTTGCGACCAAATCTTGAGCTGTGTAAAAGGATGCTACATTGCAGATGTCCACTAAACAGCAAAGTTACTGAATTTCTTAATCTAGAGGGAAATGGAGCTGGCATTTGGAGGACAAAATATGTTTAGTAATGTAGAAACTAGAAAGAACAAGAAGATTCAAGTATTTGAAGGACTTGCTGAGGATAATTCTTGAATTGCGGCACTATTAGCTAGTGAGGTCGACTGCTGATCCTTGCTACCCCTTAAAAAAAAAAATTAAAGAAAACAAAACAAAAAAGATTTTTTTTTTAAAATATTAAAATACTTTAAAAATGTTTACGTTAGTGCTGGTTGTGTTATATCGGATAACCGGCGTCCACGTCATCGATTTCCAGTCAAAATTGACTGGATAGACTGCATTGGAAAAATGTGAAAATGTTTATAATTAAATTAGTAAAGTTAAAAAATTTATGAAAGAATTGACATGAATATAATAGGTTTAAGACTTCTTTGATAATTGTTGTATACAAAATCAATCGCACTCATTAAAAGTTACCAATTTGTTGGAGAATTTCTTTCATAAAATTACCTCGTGCTCATTAACGCAGGAGTATATGAGAATGCCCCGCCTTGCAGACTTTAAGGATATTCATTGGATCGCGTTGTCACAGAAATCAAATATTTTCTATTCAAGAAGTTTGATTTGAACACATGGTCGCGAATTGGTTTTTTGCCTGTAAACTTTCTCAAATAATTGGTCTTTTGCTAAAATACCTTTTGGTCAACTTCTGGGTCTTTGGCCAAAAAAATAAATGTATCACAATACATATGTTATATTCCCGTAACCATATGCTTTACTGGCAAATTTCGCCGTGTTGAGTAGTATGCTTCGAAGATGGTGGATTAATTGAGAAATATAATAAAGTTGTGCCGTGCTTGAATTTTTTGTGGAAAACTCCAGGAAAAAGCTTCGGTAAAGTCAATGTCGAATTTGACTCAAAATCACTGTGGAGAGGGAAGTGCTAAGCAATAGGGAGGACCGTGAGATTTACATTTTACCTGGATCATTAGCGTGAAATCATTCATTATTGAAGATTTTTTAATTCGTGCTTGATGATTTTAATAAGTGGTTTAATTATTTGGGATGTGTTGGTAAATTTTTTTATTTTATTTTGTGATGGATGACTTTAAAGTCATGATTAATCATTTTTCTATCGATAATTTAGGGAATACGAACATGCAGACCCAGTCATCTGGAGGTCCATGAAACAACCTCCAAGTGTCACGAACTTATTGAGTTCAGGCATTTCGCCTATGCAAGTGGTTTTAACTAGGTGGTTTTAACTTAAAGTGGTTTGTATGTAGACGTGGAGCAATACACTAGCGTATAACATAGCTTCTAGAAAAATCTTTTCATAAAACTTATGTGAAAAGTTTAGGAATAATGGATTTGTTAGTGCCTTTACCTCTTCAATTTGTTCGATATCGTCCATCTATTCTCTTTTTTCCCAATATGGTCTCTATTTTATATATTTTTCTAATTGGGTTAGTCCTTTTGTTAAAATTGCAAAGATGCTGACGTATCATCCATTAATGCCACATTTAGGTTGATTGGACGAACTAAAAATGAGATGGAACTCTTTTGTTGGCTAAGATAAGTTTATTGGGAAATTAAAGAAAAATCATAAGCACTAAGTGAGAGAGAAGCTACCCCTGTGATGAAAATTTAACAATTTCCTAATAGTAGTTATCATCACAAGTATAGTTATGAGAAGGGAAGAAAATACAAAGAAAGTGGAAACAACAAATAAGGCAGATGTACAGGTAAGCTTGGGGAAGTAACTAGGAAGAGCTCGCGTTGTACGCGGTAGCATTTGTCTTTGAAGTTGGAAGTCGCAAAAGAGGTGGAATAATTGGAGTTATGTGGGTGGTTCTTGTACGTATAGGAGGGAATGGTTATTCTTAATATTTGGTTTATAAATACAAATGCTTTTGGGATTGTAAAGCTCTCTCTTTCCACAATCAAGCAAATTCTATAATCTATGTTTATTTTCCAGCAATCAAGCAAAGAGCTCATATTACTTTTTACTGCACCGTTCTATTTTCCTTGAAATTTACCCTTTCAATGCAATTTACATTTTCCTTACAATTCATTTTTAGCTTTCTCCCCACATAGCTCCACATTAATTCGCACTCAGTTGAATCCCCTCTTCATGCACCTTGGGAGCGAGGTATGTAACTGTGGAGCGATCTCGGTTGTTCTTGGCGCTATTCTTTTATTGCTTTAATAAATATTGATCAAAATTTTGGACGTCTTATGTTAAAATCAATTGTCTCCTTTAATTTTCTCTCAGATGTCATCAATATTGGGAAATAACTCTACAAATCTCACTTGGATAAATATCATTAACTTTGTACCTTATTTTGAAAGTGTGCTAAGAAAATTAATTACTCAAAAAAAAAAAATGAGATGTGCTTTCAACCATGTGCATCCCTTGTTTTGTGATGAGCACGGCAAGTATAGAGTTGGTGCTACTTAATGAGATAACTAAGGTTATCGACAACTTGCTACGATCCAAATGAATTTCCCTAAAACTCAATGATGGTTACTATCTTCTCTTGTTCATGGAGAAGTAACAAGTTTATTTTCTTCCAAGTTTGTAATTAGATACCTAGTGATCTTTATTCAAAACATAGAGGATGATGCCTTGATCTAGAAAAGGATGCCAAAATGTATTAAACAAAATAATCGAGCCGGAAATTGAACTATAATTTTCAACATTTGATCTATCATAAGTTATTACACGAGGTTAAGAGGTAAATGAAGCCACAGAAAGTTGGGCCTAATATGGTTAGAAAATGTAGTCATGTGCAATTTTATGTACTAAGCATTAGAAATTACAAGTCAGGATAACATGAACTTCACTCATATTTTTATTTGCTTGAGGTGATCCATAATTTATAATTCATTGACTCAACACATGGTTTGATAAAGTTTCCTACAATGAGGGATGTATGAAAATATAGCCCTTTACATAAAGTATGATAAATTTCATTTGGGATATGTGCATTATAAGTCTTAAAATTTGTCACAAAAGTGCAATTAAATCATAAAATTTTCAAAAAGTGCAATTAAGCCCTAAAATTTGTTAAATTGGTACAATCAAATCCTTTCATTAATATTTTCAACTTATATAACGAAAAATGCTAACATGGCATTTTTAAAATTAATTTATTTTTCATAAGTGGCATTTTTTTTAAAAAAAAAATCTTATTTAAATAACAGTAAAAAACTAAAAAAAAAAAGCCCAAATAATTAAAAAAATGGAAAGAAAAATTGTAGATCATGTCTGCCCCCAGCCACTATCACCCATCGCTGGAGGGTGGCGGACCATCGTCAGCCTCGAGCGAGGGCCGGCATCGCCCAGCCGAGCCTCGCTGGCTTTAGGCAAGGGTTGGTGACCCTTGTTAGGCTCGGACGAGGCTTGCCTAGATTTGGGCGATGCCAGCCATCGCTCAAGCCTAGCGAGGGTTGCTAGCCATAGGCAAGGGTTGGCGTCACTTTGGGTGAGCCACGCTAGCCCTAACAGAAGTGTCACCCAGATCTAGGCGACTCTCGTTGGCCCTTGCCCGAGTCGGTGATGGCCTCACTCCAGCTAGCTAAACGCCCGCCCCCGGTTGCTTAGGGTTGGTGACCTTTGTTGATCCCTCCGGCGATGGGTGGCGACGGCAGCCCCAACCACGATCTACAACTTCCTTTTTTTTTTTTCAAATTAGTTTTTAAATTTTTTTAGTTTTTTTTACTATTATTATTATAATAAAAAATGTCACGTAGAAAAGATAAATTAAGTAAAAAATGTCATGTCAGCATTTTCCAGTTAGACAAGTTGACGGTGTTAATGGAAGGATTCAATTGCACCAATCTGACAAGTTTTAGAACTTGATTGCACTTTTTGAAAGTTTGAGGACTTAATTGCACTTTCGTGACAAGTTTTTGGACTTATAGTGCATATATTCCATTTAATTTTTACTTTTTTGTCATTAAATCAAGGATATTCGGTTAGCGTGTCTTTGCATAGGACTCTCTATCTCTCCTTCCGCATGCTTAAAATGTTGATAGTGAATTTGTTATGTGAGAATCACATGTATATTTGCATCCTTTAAAGTATTTTAGGAGTTCTGCGTTGAGTAAAAGTCAATTTTCTCCTATCACTTGCGTGAGCAGAGATATGTTAATTTTCCAAGATCACCCTATTATATTGAAGTCGCAAACTAGGCTACCAACAAGAAGATTTTAGACATGATGTCATGCAATGATGGAAAGAGATGGTCCTTCGTTCTTTTTTCCACTTTTTTCCCATTGACGGTGCTACTGCTACTTATACATAGCTAGTAACGAGCGTGGGGGCCATTGGCCATGGTAGGTGGGGATGTCATTTGAAATTTACACATAGTTGGTGCTGTTGGGGTCAATTGCAGCAGCACGAGCGTGAGCTTGCTATTTTCATCGGTAGGGTCGTAATTGGGATTGAGAGATCTGTCAAGACGCGGCAGGCTAGCGGTCTCGATGGTGATCACCAGCACTGCTTACGCAACTGCTATGAGCAGGTTTGCGATTATGGCCATTTCTTTTCATATACATTTTTTTCTTTTTCCAAGTGATAATGGAGACCATGAGCCAGAGCAAGACAAGACTAGGCACCCTGTCCCGATCAAAAAACATGTGAATATCGCGATAGATGTGCTCTAAGGGCATTGTTGATATTAACTTATCTAGCATGTTGTTATCAACAATTAGGTCTTTGGCCAAAAAAGAATCCAAACTTATGATAGATTCAATATATTCATTGTGGAAACTGACTTTTAAATGATGCTATTATTTAGGACCTACATAATCATCTCCTTTACTGGCAACTTTTGCAAGAAGAAAGTTAAATATGATCAAACGACTTGTCAAATGAAAAGTACTAAACTATTTGAAGACACCTTTTCATGGCCTTGATGAGAAGCTGGTAAGGTAAAATTTTCACTATTGCTTTCTCTGTGAAGTTTCACCATGTCTGCTATGGACTTCCGAAGTCTACTGTAATAAACGAGAAGCAAATTAACATACAAAAGGCCCAAGTACTACAAATTGCATGAGAGAAGGCATTTATCCTACAAGTGCATGGTTCCACTAGTATTGAAGTCGAAGCACTCAATGATCTAAGTGATTCTCCAGCAACAAGTTTTACAGTATGTCAAATCACTAGTGCCTCCAGGAACAAATTAGACAATATGATGACAGCTTCAAGGAAATAGGAAGAGAACCCCCAGAACAAACTCCTCTGGATATTCTCAGGAAAGAATACTAAGACAATGTAACACAGGGATACGAGATACAAAGCAATGAAAGATATGGCTAGGAACAATATCAAACAGGACATTTGACGAGAGATTTTGGACAGCCTGCAATTTTAGAAAACAAATCTTCATTTTTCCAAATCGGGAACAACGAAATATTACTTCAGCAGTCCTGGAAGCAACATATTCCTCAGCATGGATTGTCAGTGAGTAACCAGGTTTCTCAAGCCTACTTATACATTTTTATTAAGAAGCGACAGGGTCAAACTCCGACTTTGCTTTCTGACTATTTGCAGAAAATAGAAAGGAGAATGTGCTTCGGACAAGATATAGATGGCTAGCACTTGTACTTCACTGAAACCAAGTGCATGGAAAATGACATGTTCATAATGAAATTCAGGAGTGCATTACCTCTGATGACACACAGCTAGCTTCTCCTAGGAACTCATGAATAACGTTTGACTGCACAATCTTTTTATACACAGATTATGTTAAAATTGTGGATATTTGACTAGTATAGAGATATGCTGTACTTCTAAGTGCAAACATGTCATGATAATGAATACGGTGCTTTAAGTTTGTGAGTTATTTGATGTATTTTATGAACTCATTCGAAAGAATCGAAGATTCATATTACTAAGAACGCTTTGGACCCCAAATGATATTTTTTCCTAGCTAGGAGAGGATATTACTTCCTAATTTAATTAAAAAACAATTGAATAGTCCATATTGGCGCTTATGGAAAGAGCTATGAGGATGAAGCACCAGGAAGCTTTGAATACAACTAAACTCCAACAATAGCAGAAGAGCAGAGTTTGAACATTATCTGATAATAGCAACTAGCAAGCGAGCCTTTCTTCTTATACTAACCTTCCGAAGACATATGAAATTATGGTATGCTCAGTAGCTGAGTGATCCTTAGATCATCTGCTTTTGCAGGGGATGCATCTAAAATAGGTGATTCGTGAAGCAATTATATCACCTTCAATCAACTAGCTCACTGTCGCTATTTCTTTGGAAAAGATTGGATGCTACTTGTGAGCATAGGATTTTGGACATATCTCTATTTTACCTGATAAATTGCCCAACCCTAGGGGAGAGGATCGGAGTAAAATGCAGATGCTAAAATGCAGATGCAATTGCGATTCGTGAATCTCGAAAAGCTGGGATGGTGGTTCATAAAGGAATTCTATAGAAAATTGGATCCAAGGCCTTTTTCTCTCTCTTTGATGGTGTGAAGAAGTTCTAGCTTGAACTCATTGCAATTTAGAAAGACTCATATCGACATGGTCGATACTACTGTTATGGTAATCCCACGGGGATATTAGAATAGCATCAAACTTTAAAAAAAAAATGTTTCTCAGTTCCCACCAAAGTAAATTGGCAAGAATTTACATTTAAAAAGCAGCAGATTTAAGTTCAGAAACAGAACAAAAAGAATGACTAAACAACGCCTTATATTCAGTGTCAAAATTTTCTACAAGAATAAAATAACTAAATCATGTTATATCGAGTCGATCGATTATTTATCATCATGAGATGAGGGCAGGCAAAGTAATATCTATATATCTCTATTTTATGAACTCTAGTAAAACAACTGAACAGTAGACAACTAGACTAACTTAAGTTACGATAATTTGTGTGGGATATTACTTGCCAATCCATGTTATGATAGTACTTCAGATAATCAACAACTGTGGACCTAACCTTGTAACAATTGTCTACTAAAAGAAGATGAACCAAACTCACCATCCAGGCATGTACATCCATAACGTTTCAAGAGCAGGAGTCAATGCCGACACCATGTAAGATTGGAGGAATATATATGAAGCTATGATATCCACCACAATACTCATCCAAGAATCAAGGTAAATTTTTGGACAAAGCCAAAGCAAAATCTGAATCCCCCTATTGCCAAACAAACATTAACTATTATCTACATGTAACCAGCAAAAGAACCAACATTACATCTTGCATATTCTCAAAACAATGTCAAAGATGTCAAGATCTTCCTATTAGGAGTAGTGCACATCAACGAGATCGTGCTGAAGGAGGGAAAATCAGTTAAGTAAATTGTAATATCAATGCCACTGTCAGTCAGAGATTGAACTACTATCCTGGTTTTACCTTCAAACTTGTCCCTCTCTCTTGGAGTATAGGAAGCTTGCACACATCAGCTTCCCTCGCCTGGTCTGCCAAAACCCAGCCCACGGCCAAACATGCTGGTATGTCTGATCGAGACTTGAGCATGGCTCTGATGTCCTTAGAATTGGCACTACAACATCGACCTGCTTGCACGTGAGCTTGTGACTTGTGAGTGAGTGAAGCTGAGCTAAGGCACTTGGAGATGGAAACATTTAGAGTGAATGGCTCCATGTAGGCTATGGCCCGCCGTTTGAAGGACACGTGCTTATTTGGATTCTTGGACCTCTTCCCCTTTTGATCAGTGTATGGCTGCTGTTGTCGTCATCCAAATAGTCCAACTCCAAAGAACAACTTTGTGCTAAACGATGCTACCTAAAAGCCAACACTCATACAAAATCTCTATACAATTTGAAAAAGGATAAAACACCCCAACATTCCAACCTTTATGCTACACCAGTACCATTATCAAGGAAATGACATAGAGAGGACATTCAAAACTAGAAAAAGAAAGAAATATTCAATGAAGCACCTGCCCATTGTGAATACCACATGTCAGACACAAAGACGCCATCTCAAGAGGCATCAACACCTTGATCAGAACACCATTAGTGAACATGTTGCAGAAAGCTCCATTCAACATCTTCTTACAGGAGACACTTTCTAGCAAACGAAAGCAGCCGCTTAGATCATGGCGAGCAAGACACCTGAAAGAAAAAAAACATTGTTTGTAAGACATGTTTAACTACTAACAATCCTCAAGATTAACTAGAGAGGTGGGTAAGAATACATCCCCATATAATAAAACCTCACAATCTTCGACGCTGCATTGACAGAGGTCATGCTAAGCATTTCATCGAACAGCTAGAATGTATGGGTGAGTAAGTGCTCAATAGGCCCTAGTTGTCTAATCGTGTGACAATTCCTTTAAAACCTAGTCAAACATTTATTTCAGAAAGACCGACTTCATATGAGCCGATATAGAATTCGATGAATGCAAATTTCTTCCTTTTGGCACCAAATTTAGGCAGACACGATTAAGCAAACAGATTCACCCGCCTTACTGAATTCGTTGTAGATCATTTCAAGCCGATAAGGTTTGGATGGTAGTATTAAGGTCGCCCTCCCAACGTCCTTCATCATCCTCTTCAGAGAGGAGCACTTCATCTAGGTCTGGTGTCCTCAAGGCACCATTGCAAAATATATTCATCTTTGGGCACTGCTTCACAATAATACGCCACAATAATGGGAACATGAAGGTGCAATTTACGGAGGAGAAGCTCTCAAGGCTCGGTAAACCATCAAGTATCAACCGCCGCAGCTTGGGGAAAGAGATCTCCTCTATTCCATTTCTATCATCTGTTACCACGTCTTCCATCGCACCGCAATTCCTTAGGGTTAGCCAAGTAAGATTCACCAGACTTGTTATTGCTGAGGAAGTCCCCATATGAACTAAACCAACGCAATCCTTTACTTCTAATTCCATCAATCTCTGGAATGCAGTCGGGGATGGAAGTACGATTGATAAACTCGAGCACTCCAAAACGAGCAGAGTTTCAATCTGTTTAAGGATTTCAGCCATCAAGGAGCCATCTTTCCAGACTCGCTGGAGTTTACACAGCTTATTCAGCTCAAGTCGCCACAGATTTTTGAGTGCCTTGAGAGGTGTTTCCATGTCAGTTAACTCTCCGTAGGAAGTTGCTCCCCCATGTCCACACGCATCTTCTAGAAATATATCCTCGAGGGAACTACAAGATAGAGAAAGCTCTTCTAGATCAGGAAATCTGTGGAGAAGGAAGTCGGAGGGAAAAGCGATGTTCTCATCATGGTAGCATGCCAACTCTAGCTTTGTGAGACCCCGAAAGACGTGATGTTGCTGGATCATCATCATAACATCCTCGCTCGTCAATGTCAATTCCACCAAGTTTGGGATGACCTGTGTAAATCGCTTTTAATTAGGCTACCGGAAGTAAATACGGGGCGTAGCCACAGCGCAATGACTAAAATGTCCTTTTATTTTTGGGAAAAGAGGAAAAAGAACCCAAGAGCAAATGCAAGGGATGTTTGTTTTTTAGTGGTTTGCCCAATTCAATGAAAATAAATTGCGCGAATTTGGATAAAGACAATTATTTGTCGATCGTACCCCAGCTATTTTAATTGTCAACTAATTCAATCCATATGTTCAAGTGTGTGAATTTCAATAAGTTCATAGCAAAAGCTCAACACAAAACTTATTTGTTCTATCAAATCGTGTTACGTATACAGTAAGTAGATGTGTTTCAATAGTAAGGTGTTGTATTAATATGTTGCGCTCTGTTTTCTAAGCTGAAGTTCTTACATCTATTTTATTATACATTACGAGTAGCACATGGCTTCACCGTTTTTTATGACTCTGAGCATGAACAAATGATTGGTGATAAAATTTTGAATGAGCTAAGAAACAAACTAAAAGTACATAACCCCAAATAAATGGACGTTTTTAGCATTCTACTCAGTTCGAAACGGTGTGTTGGTCTATCATTGATATAACACTCAAAGTAGGTAATTTCGATAAAGCAGTAATAATTCAAAAGCGTTCGTAAACCATTGGAATAAACATTGAGATAGATTATTAAAGTAGTTGGTGATTCTGAAATTATAAAGAAATATTAGCACTTTTCAAGATCTATAAAGTAAAAAGTTGGCGAGTGACTAAATCAATTGGTGCCTTAATTTAATGAGTGCTGGTAAACCAATCAAATTAACGTTTGTATATTAAAATAAAAGTCAGTGATTTAAAAGGCGGTAATGCCACAAGAATAAATATTGGTTGATTATTGAAGTAGTTTGTCATTTGGAAATGTTGGTACTTTTCAAAACCTAACAACATAAAAAGTTGGCAATTAGCTAAAATCAGTTTGTATCTTAATGGGAGAGATAGTACAGCATTCAAATTAAGTTCAGTAAATTCAAATAAATTTAGTAATTTCAAATATGTTGGCGAACCTCAAGAATATAAGTTGATAGATTATTAAAGTAATTGGTAGTTTTGAAAATAGAAAAGAAAAAAAAAAAGGTTTGTGTTTTTTAGAGCCTACGTGAGCAAGTTATCCGCTGATTTGATAATTAGCAACCAGGTTCACCATGGACTTTGTTTCAGATGAACAAAATACTAAAAAAAATTCACTTTTGGCGGATGAGTAGGTCAAATAAAATTAAATAGGTACATCCCAGCCATAAGACATGAGCGGCTCGTGAGAAGCATGCCTATTTATGCAAGTTAATTCAATAAATGTTTTTTTTTTCAGAGTCAAAGCTGAGATCACTAGATTATACCAAAGAATATGAGCTTGAAATAATTAATAGCAGTCAATCTTCGAATTTCTAACAATTCATGGGTGTGTTATGGTGAGTATTAATAAGCATAAAATATTTGACAATTTTAATTTCTTGTAGAAAATAACAAAGCACAAACAGCTATACACATAAACCATTGAAGACAACAGTAGAGAGCTAGAATTAAGGACGGTACCTCTTCAAAAGGAAAGAGTGTAGGTTGGTTCTGGCCGATAGGTGTACCTACCGAGAATAGCCTCATCTTGCCGCAGTGTCTCGCTTGCAATTTCTTCAAGAGTGGACATGTTAAAACATTGCTATTCCTGTAGAATCTCCTAAGTTCTGGTAGCTCAAGTAATCTCAGGTTGGTTAATTGCGGGAAGAAGAGATCTCTTGTACTCGTCCCTACTTCGCCTTCTACCTCTATAATTTCCTCCACCCCACAATCTTGTACTAAAAGTTCTTCGAGTTGTGTCATACTTTTTGCTATCGAAAATGGAGGTCCACTCCACACATGCTTCATTTTCTGAAGTTGTTTCAATTCTAATTTTCTCAATTGAAATGTGCTTGTGGAATGAGATCCACTCATATTTAATCCTTGCATTTGAAATACTACTTCTAAAGAATCACAATCGGTCACTTCTAACTTCTCTAGGTTTTGAAAACTCGTGAGGATAGAATCCGTTGAGAAAATGGATGAAAGTTTCTCACAATACTCCACA
Organism: Eucalyptus pauciflora; assembly: GCA_007663325.1. Taxonomy (NCBI): domain Eukaryota; kingdom Viridiplantae; phylum Streptophyta; class Magnoliopsida; order Myrtales; family Myrtaceae; genus Eucalyptus; species Eucalyptus pauciflora. Next base: position 3,405,790 of record VMYD01000024.1, on the reverse strand, counting down.
ATTAACTTCTTGAGTTTGGTAAAGGCATTTGAAGGAAGCTCATCAAGCCATATCTTCTCCACGTTATCCATATGCGAGATCTTCATCGACTCCATGCTAGGAAACTCAACCTATTATTTTTCATTTTAATTTGTTAAAACCGACTCTCTGTCAAAGAAAATACTTTAATTTCTAGGACAAGGAAAATCATAGGAGAAGCATTATTAGTAGAATAGTAAGAAAATAAAACTAGATGCACGTTATTTCTTTCAAGCAGATACCACCCCTTAGCATCCATTCTCCTAAAGAGATCTTGTCATATTATTTAGGAGTAGAAAGCATACATTTTTCCTAATATGTATCGAACATTATGTTTGAGCAGTACCATAACCCATACCCTCCAGTCTGGCCTGTCTTAGATTTCACACATTATAGCACCCGTACACAATAGCCAATTTACTTTCCAATTTCTTTGAGCCATTTAAAAGTATAGCTGGTGCATTGTAAGGTATTAACGGGAAAAACAAACAATTATCACAAACCAAACCTCCATGGATCTTGCACTTCAAAATTTTCTCTGACAAATTATAGTCTCCCGGAAAACAGACAGATACCGAAGAAATAATCCAAAAATTAGATCAAAAGATGGAAAGAGTATGGTAGGATGGGATTCTTCAACCACTAGCTGGTTTGTTTCTTAATATAGTTTAGTTATTCGATATCTCCCCAATTCCTCCCTCATTTGTAATTATCTGATTTTCCTCCGGCTGTCACAAATCTAAACCTGACTTTCTACATGCTTCTGTTTGACATAAATTGTTACCGGATCTAGATCTCTTCATCATCAATTGGTATCTAAGCTAGATCTCTTCATCATCAACTGGTATTAGAATTCTGCTTTGACTGCATCTTATCATTGTGCGATGATTCCAAACCAAAGGCCAATGCTATGGTACCAATTTTAGTTGCTACACCTGCATTTCTGATCCAACATGCTCATGAATAGCATTCATGCCCATTGAAAGTTCAGCCCCCATGCTTGCTGATATGGAGCCGCTCCATGTTTGGTATAATATTCTCTTTGAATATTGTTTCAATATTTATTAAATCTGGTATATTGAAATTTGAAAATAATAAGGGGTTATTAAGGTTATTACGTTAATTGGTATGACGATTATTATTATTATTATTATTATGATTCTCATGTAATTTTAATAGTTTTGACAAGATTATTACGACGATTACCGCAATTATGATTATCATAAATCCTAAATAATCTTGAAGCAATTAAACTTATTTTTAAGGATCTAAGAGAAGATTTCAACAGTTTCGGTAAGAATTTCATAGATTCAATCAAAAACTATAAGGAAGACATGAAAACGGTCCAAAATTAATTCTCTAATGTGCAAAAGGCCATGGATGAGTACTATCAATATCTTGAAGAGTCGAATAAGGACTCTTGCTGATGAGAAGAATAGTGAAGCGAGTGGGATAAGATTGAACTAACTAATATGGATGAATTTATTGAAACACCTTCTGTAATTTAATAAATTTAGAAATGTAATTTTTCCTGTTGATCATCCATAGCCCTCTCCAGTAGCCCTGCAAGGGTCGACCGCCCTCGCCATGACCTGGGGAGGGTTGTGGGCTCTCACGGCGGGAGGGGCTGCTACCTGTTTACCCCTCACCCCTCGACTTGCGATGTTTCGCAAGATTATTTTAATCTAGTTTTCATATTCACTGTTTTTCTACCGTTAGATTTTCTTCTTTATTTTAGTCCTTTTTCTGTTAATTTTTGTAAATTTTTCCGATGCGGCAATAGGGAAACAACACACTTCTGTGCTGGAGGAAACTCCATGACTGCATTAATTGCCACGTATGACAGCAAATATGACAAAAATGCAGATTTTCCATCTACAAAAAAAAAAAAAACAGAAGACTTTACAAGTCCTAAAAAGTGCAATTATTAAGACTTGAATGCATATAAATTTTTTTTGAGAACTTAAGTGCGGAACTGACACCGCTTTAGGACTCTTGATGTTATATCCTTGATCTTACATTGCAAAAAATTTAAATTTGAGCTGACCTCTTTAGCTTCGTCCAGACTCTAAATTAGTTAAAAGATATTTAATTGGAGCTTAGCTTCTAAATATTATTTGTATTTCAGTTACAGTATTAATGAAACATCACATTAGTCTAAAATTTGAATACAAAAGAAAAATATATCAAGCTTTTGAAACTTATGATATACATGTCAATATGTATTATAAAGAAGTAGCTTTAAGTTGTTTGTTATTAATTTAAAGTAAAAAATTTGTAAAAGGAAAATGATAAGTTAGCAGAAGTCACACCACATAACCTTACATTGTCTAGCTCAAAGCATCAGGGACAAGAAAGAAGATATGCAGTTAGAGAAGAATGCGCACAAACCTTTTCGACCAACAAAAGCGGTTGCTGCGTTGGAATGTTACCCTGTAGTCTTCTACAACCAGCATCTCCTAGAATTACCTCCACATCTTTACAATCTTCAACGGTAAACTCTTTCAAGGAGGGCCACTCTGAAATATGCTTCCCATGACAGAAACTTTTGAGTTTTATCATTTTGTGAAGATACAGAGTCACAAGTTGAGGAATTACAATTATGTCAGGAGCTCCTTCAAGCTTCTCCTCTTCTCTGGCAACGATGTACTCCATCTCTCCACAACCACCTAGACCAAGATACTCCAGTTGTACCAGACTTTTTGCCATAGACATTGTTAAAAGGTTTCTCACACGTGGGCATTCTTCAACTGTCAAGGACTTCATACTTTGAAGCAACCTCTTCCACGTGAATGAAGGAATGACAGTCAATAGGTTGGGACACCACTTCACCTCAAGGACCTTTAGTTGGCAAATGGACTCGTTGGGCATCTCATTCTCCCAAAGTACTCTTGATTGAATTGCCGTTAGACGTAGCTCTTCTAATATGGGAAACACAACCTGCAGAAGCATCACCTGGCTAAAGTCACAATGACCAGCATTGAACCAAAGTTTCTTATGAATGCAGAGCATCGCAAAGAAGAAAGCAAATCACATAAGCAGCGATAAAGCTGAAATAAAGGAAAGAGGAAAACCTTCTTGTTAAATAAAGAATGTGGACTTTCATAAGAATCGGAAGATCCCTCATTCATCGTCTCCACTCTTGGTGCTGGCAGCCACAGTATGAATGCCTTGAGTTCAGTGCATTTCAGAATCGATAGATTTTTAAGGGAAGGAAACTCATATGCACAAGTTCCAGAGCTGAAGCTAATCAAGCTCTTAAGGGAATAAAGCTTCAATGTACATAAATGAGAGAACTTCACTGCCTTCAACTTTTGCTCTTCATTTTCTTCGATGGCAACTACTTCCTGCATCTTATCGCAATAAGAAACATCTAGCATCTCAAGTTTATCAAGAGTCCTGGATGTATCATATGTGAAGAGATATCTTAGACTGTGGCAGTTGTGCAAGCTAATAGTAGTCAGACTAGGAAGACTCAACGTTGCTTGGGAGCTACTTGTCACTAACGCATCCAGCCTCGGCAGGTCCCTCAACTTCACTTCGTTTAAGTTTAAGAAGACCAGACTTTTTGGCCTTTTCTTAGTATTGACAGCAACATGTTCCATTAATGATTCCAAAGAGGTGCAGTTGACCACCTCAATCATTTTCAGGCTTTGGAACACCTCTATTATATTTGATGGAAAAATATGAGACAAATTTTCACAATCTCGGATTGTGATGGATGCTAGTTTGCGAAATGATTCTTTAGAAAGTTCATTGTGCCATATCTTCATCAACCCACACAACATGATGGTCAACACCTCCAAGCTGGGAAAAATAATCTGTATGAAACGACCATATGTTAGTTTCTCGACCAAGAACTCCTAAAAATCCTGATTTGGATGAAGTTGGTTACCCATGATAATATGCTCGATAATATATATTTGAGAATGAAGTTGGTTACTCGAGATTACCATCATCATAGAAAAATGATAAATGCATGCAGTAGCAAGAGGCTTAAAGGACATGCAGACAGAGTTTTCAACTGCTTCATTGGCGATAAGACTACAATTACCAAGAATAGTTTCTACGATGAACATATAATAGAAATTTCCAGAGATATTTACGTACATTTTGATCGAAGAGTATAGGCAAGGACATGCTAGAGTCAACACCACCAAGTGCTTGTTGTAAACCTGTATTAGTTGCTATCATACGTTGCTTTCCTTCGAATGAAGAGAATGTCATCATCTTGGGGCATCTAGATATCATCAATCTTGTTAAGGTTGGACAGTGAATACGGTGTGTCCCGTGAGAGAATGTTCTAAGATTTGGCAATTCCTCAAGAGATAAGGAGGATAATCGAGGAAACTCTAAAGTGTGCATAGATGCAGCTTTCTTTGATCCTTCTTCTTGCACAATTATAATTTCCTCCAACAGTTTACATCTCACTATTTTTATTTCTCTTATTTGTTGGAGTGCTTTAGCCATGGAAGAAGAAAAAATAAACCTCAAGTTCTCACAGCCTTGCACCTTTAGTACCCTTAAGTTTTGGAAACACAATTCTATTCTTGAATTCTTGTTCCATATATGCCCCAACCTCGGTAAGTCACTCAAGGATAATGTCATCAATCGTGAAAGAATCTTGACATCGCCACTAGTTGTCAGTTCTTCAACGTCAAATACTTCTCGTATTAACCGACATCTTTCAATGTTTATGGCTTCCAAATTATGTAGCTTTGTCACCAAGTTTGATGGGAAGATGCTCAAGAGGAATGCACAATCCTCTACCTTCAAAACTATTAGGTTGCTCACATCTGAAGGAAATTGAGAATTCCATATCTCTTTCAATTTGGGAAGTTCAGACAGTGTCAAGGACTCCAACAAGGGCAATAAAACCTTAAAAAGTTAGGAGAATAACGTTACGAAGGCATATGAATTGATTCTTCTTTAGCAGCAAGGGGTGGATGATCCCACATAATCTCACAATGCTTATAACTAAAAGCTGTGAACACGCGCTGTTTGTGAAAAAATAATTAGGTAAATAATCTCACATAATGGATTTGAAGTTGACGGGAAAAAAAGGCCGAGTTGTGATTTTTCAATTTTGCCTTTTTCTTCTTTAAATTTTATCAACTTTTACACTTGACTTATCATTCACCTTATTGTCTATTGGGGCTCTATTATATATATGACAAGAGAAGGAAGATATAATCCCTGGGTTATTGAGGTTATTGAATTTGCGCTTACATTTTGTTCTTTCCAAATTTTACAAATTAATGACGTAGACTCAATTAATTCCTGTTAGTCATTAATTGTGGTATTATATAATATCTCAAATAACAATTTACAAAAACCATCTTAATTATTTTCTACCAAATGTTCATGGACTAACAACATATTAGGTTAAAGAAAGACATAGAACAACATTAAACATAACAATGAACATTATTTAAAGGGCTTGTGATTGACCAACCGATAAAAAAAATATACTTTTAATTGATCAAAACGTGTAATTTGAGTCTGGCTTTTTTCTTCAAAGTATTCCAAAAACAAAAACATGCCTTGTAAAAAGATTGAAACTAAAAAGTAATTATAAAAATATGAAGTAGTCAGAAAAATTTGTTGTCCCCGTGCATAACATGGGCTAAAATTCTAGTGTATCTGTAGGGCGGAATAGATTACTTATCGAACCAAAGTCAGAAAGGGGTTCATCAATTTAAGATCCGTAGTTGGCATAAGATCCATGAACTGGTCGCAGCAGCACCATATGGGCATCAAAGTCAATTTCAGCAATGGGTTTAATTCTACGTATATAAGAACCTAAGATACCCTTTCTTGTCATATAAAAGATTAATTTATGTGGAGTTAGTCATGTAGCCAATTAATTTAATAAATGATTTTGATCTAGGCATCATGCTTTTGTAGTTTGGGTCTTACTATAAACGTAATTTTAAGATAATTTAAAAAGGGGTTTCCATATTTTTAATCTATACAAACAGAATAGTTACAGAAACTGTTAAATCCAAGCAATAGTGAACAAATGAATGCTAGATTTATATCTAATAAATGCTTCAATAATATTTTATTACCAAAAAAAAAGAAAAGAAATTTAAACATGTGCAGGGCACATAAATTCTACTATTAATATTAGAATAAGTAGTTAGAATGTAGATTTGTGCTGGATTTGATCACCACATAAGGTCCATTCTACAACCAGGGGTAATGAAAGCAAACTGCCCTATTGAATATTATATTTGAATTTTCATTTCGTAGTCACGTAATAGTCCATCAATTAGCACATAAAAGTATAAAATATTTATATAATGGAAGTTTGTGGAGAGCCACAGTTCCATAAAAACTAATTTGAGGATAATTCTAGATTCAATACTTTCATGTGTTTACAAATCAAATATCCAACTAATCAAATTCAAATAAACTCAATACGTTTTAACACAAAACACTAAACGACACAAATCTCACTAAATAATTGTTGTCGTTTGTTTGATTAATACATATTACGTTGTTAAAATTACACAAAATTTCTATTCATTATCTTGCCAAAGTAAATATTTCAACAAGTCATTTTTTAAGAAGACCGTAAAATGCGGGGGGCTTCAACTGATACCTTTGAAAGACATGGAGGAAATTGGAAAAGGCTATAAAAATCGGAAACATAATTTATGTTATTTTGTCTATCTTTCCTCAGATTTTATTATCGAGAGTATCACGAATTGAGTAGTGAACTAACTCACTCTTACACCAGTATTTTTCCTACGATTAACATATTCAGTTGAAGGCAATATCCATGTTCATAACTCATTCATCAGAAGACCAGTCGGAGAAGGTTTCCTCCAATTAGGATGGTCCGGATGAATGGAAAGATGATACTTTTAGAAAGCATGAAATTTACCTGTTGCCCATCCAAGAATACGACTGAATGGTCCACGGTTTTATAGAAGCTCATCATCTCTGGCAAGTTTTGTAACGTTAGCCTACGCAGCTTGCATGACTTCACGTTGGCATCATCATCAATTTCATCTCTGTATTCATCTATCTCGTCATCTCCAACAATTTGGTGCATCAAGTGGCATCTATTTATTTCAATCTCTTCTAGCTGCAAGAATATTCTTCTCATGGATGAAGGAAACAAATGTTTAATTTCATCACAGTTTTCCACTTTCACAATCTTTAATTTGCTAAAGGATTCCGGGGTAAGACAATAGCGACAAATCTTCTTCAAGTTGTTCAAATTCTGTAGAACCAATGATTCCAGTCTCATAAATCCAGTGGATTGTGTGGAGCCAACAACATACTGAAATGAGAGGTTATTTTTTACACAAAGATGCTTCAATTCCTGAAAACCTTTGGTGCACAAGTCATGAATGCTATCTCTGTCATCTTGCAATCCATCCAAGCAGAGATCTTGCGTTCTCCCCAAACATTCCTGCATACACGCTTCACGAAGAAGATTGCCAGAATCCAAGTTGAGCTTTAAACTTCTGGAATCTTTGTATTCATCGCACCAATGCGTAATTTCCCCAATTTGGATTTTATACTCGTTTAGATTCCCGAATGGTAGGTCGCTTGAGAGATTGGTAGAATGAGTAATGGAAATGTGCAAAGTTCTCAACTTTTTCATGTTCTTCAACTCAGCCAGGCTGGCGTTGCTTCGCGGTGCCTCATCCTCGGCCTCCCATTGACAAAATCTGTCAATATACAGTTCTTCTAAATTAACCAAGCTTTCAAGCACACCGGGTTCAATAATTTGGAGCCTGAAGCACTCTGCTAAGTCCAAAAATCTCAATTCTGTTAGTCCACCTATTTCTTTGGGCAGCCGAGTGATCATAGATCCGTGGAAACTTAGGAATTGCAATCCTTTCAACTTTCCAAGAACAGTCACATCCTCCAGATGGCAGTATTCAAGACACAACGAATTGAGGTTTTCAAGGAATTTAATCGACGTAGGTAGAGAGGTGAAAGATAAGCAACTCAAGTCCAAGACTTGGAGATTCTCTGTAGATTCAAAAAATGACTCAGAAAATTTGAGAGACTCGTTGTCTTCAGCTAACAGAAACATCTTCAAGTTTGGGCAATCTAATTTCTCTGGAAGCTTATCAATGCCCACAAAAGGGAAGGATATCGCGGTGCATTTGTTGAGCTCATCCTTTGACCATTCTTTAAACCCATAATCTTTCCTCCCGATCAAGGCCTTCCACTCTGTGGAAGTAATAGAGATGGCCATATCAACAAATATGTCATGCATTTTGAGGTCTTCTATGTCATCACTATCTAATAACAAAGAAAAGTTCTGCAGGCAACGTAAATCCAAGACCAACCTATCTCTAGCGCTTTCGATGGTCATGTTGAATTGTTTATATAAACCCAAACCCATGCAGTAGGCAAGGATACACCTCATGGCAATACTGCTAGAGTAGAGTGCACAAACCAAGAACAATTTTCTGATCCTCTCATCTCCTAATTCATTGTAATTTAGTTCAGCTATTGATTTTACATCCGACACGTCTATATGGGTCGAAGCATTCCTCCATGCAGCCAACTCTCCGTGTTTCAACCTTTTTGCCGACAAAACAATCAAAAGTGGCAAGCCTCCACAATTCTTGACCACTCCATCTACCCAGGGTTTAATGTCAAGATCATTAACTCTGTCCCCCACCGTCCTTTCAAAAAGTCCTCGTGCTTCTCCATCATTTAACTCATTGAGTCGGAATTCTTGGTCAGAGCACATGTCAATGCTCAAAATTTCTCGATTTCTAGATGTTATCAATAGGTTGCAGCCTTTTACTTTATTATCATATCCGCAAGGGATTCCAACTTCATTTAACTCTAACTTTGTCCACAAATTATCTAAAATTATGAGAATTCTTTTCTCAAAATAACTCTCTAATCTCCTGCACAAAAGATCTGCTCTCCCATGAGTAGTTTCCTCATTCATTATATTTAGACCCAATGCATAAGCAATTTCTCCTTGGATTCTTCTTAGATCTGGCTTGCTTGATACTTCTGCTAAGGCAACCACATCAAATAGCTTCTCTTTCTTTGCTCGCCTTTTGATGTCCGCCAAAACCTTAGACTTGCCTACCCCACCTGGTCCATACACCCCAACGACACATACCTTGTCATCAGCTATAGCCTTAATTACCTTCTCTATGAATGAAGCCCTTGACTCTAGGACATCGTCATTATTGTCGGCAGATCTAGTAGCGGAAGTGGTAGCAGTGACGATTCCTGTCGGAGGATAGTCATAGTGGACCTCCGGGAAGTTACTTTTCTTATAGAGTTCTTGAATGACTTGAGTCATCTTCTTCACCTTCCTGCCAATTGGATGACGCACCACAGGGTTGGGAAGCCACCCATGAAAGCAAGCATCTTTGGCACTTTGGCCATCTCTTAATAGGTTTTCTGCTTCCTCAGCCTCCTTCTTCACACTTTTCAGCCAATCCTTAACATCAGTGAACATAGGTTTCCCGTCATACAAGGCTTTGTCGACGGAGGATTGCACCCTTTCCCTTGCATTCTTCAGATCATTGACTTCTCTCTTGAGATCTTCAACATAGCTCTTGTAGGACAGGACGTACCCAAATTGACGTCCAATGGGAGCAAATAGGTACTCGCCGAGTTTTGATACAAGATTTGATGCAACGGAGGTAGCAAATGCGTCACACATTTTTTCCGCTTTAATTTTCAGCAATCCCTGGTTCCCCCGCCTCCCTCTTTTGTTCCTCTTGTTGTTGCCTCCTTTTGTTATTTGCTTAAAGAAATGGGTGTGAAGGAAACTGAACAAAGAAAAGAACTAATCACTCGGTGTATGAAAAGAAAGGAAGAGCAAAGTCATAAAACAATGAGAACCGTGAATCAAAACCAAAGAAGAGAGAGAGAGAGCCTTGAGTGTACGGAAGCAATAGTAATGTAAATAAACAGAGAGACCGAGGAATATCAGCAAGAGCAATTTAGAACAGATTGAGGATAAAAAAAGAATCAAAGAAAAGAAAGACATCGGCACAACGCATACTAAAAAGAAGGAGCAGTTAATGGGAAAATTCGGTTGCTCCTTGGCTCCCCGCACTCGGTGCACCGAACTAACATGTTACTGGTCTATGTGGACGATTTGCAGATGATCTTTGCGAGGACAGACAATACGTTACTGGTCAACCACGTGCAGTAGAAGGATAAATTTCTTTCATTTATTTTTTCTTTATTTTCAGTTTCTTGATAATGGGGATGACTCTCCGAGGACATCAACAGACTCCATCACAATTTCACGCTCTCAAAGGGTTTCCGCGAGAAAGTTTAAGTGTGTTCCAATTTAGGACTTTTAATTATTGACTGATCGAATTATTTAGAACTTTTTCCCAATATTTTAAAGCTTAAAACATTTCTTTGCATTTTCATGATTTGCAAGAAATCAATAAGTACTTTTTGAAAAAAAAAAATTGATAGCTGTTACTTGTTGTGATGTTTGTACCATCCATTACTCGGACTTGAGTATGGAAGAAGTTAGAAACAATTATTAGAGCACAGCAAATCCTTTTATTTTATTAAAAGATTTTTTTTAAATGGCTACATCTAAATTTGAGAAATTGTGAATTAAAGAATATAGTCGCACCAAGTAAAGGTTCAGATCTTATTACCTTATTTTTACATAAAAGAAATGTGGGGCAATTACCACCTCCTCTTTAATTTGATACAAACTTCCCATTATCAATTGACCAAGATAGCCTTCAAAACAAGGTCAATCACCAATTCACCCACTTTTTTTCTCTCTCATATGTTCTCTTCACCTTCTATGTTTATAGTTAATTGACTAAAATATCCTTCTCTGTTTGAAAATCAATTGAACATTAATCAACCATACTTTCTGTAAATTATGATGGATTAATTTTTGTAAAATTGCCCATAAACTACTTTACTTGGATTTTTATTTTTTTTGGTCAGAACTACTTTACTTATATTGTTAATTCTTTAATGTAGCTTTTCAATTCTTCTAAATTGTAATGGGATGACTTGAGGCATTTTTATACAGAGCACTACTAAGTCCTACTTTTTGGCTTGAGCGAAGTTTCATCACTGCGGTTCTGTGACTTCTGTCCAACTTGCCCACATAAATAATTGCAAATGACCATCAAACAAAGACAAACAAAACAAGGCGACGAAAATTCACGACTTTATGAGCGGATTTGTGATTGCGGCCATTCTTTTTCTTTTATATTGTTTCTTTTTGACGTGAGATAATAGAGATGGTGAGGCCGAGCAAGACGAGGGTAGACCCCCTGTCGCAAGTGATGCTGCGAACGGCGCTTTCTCCATGGCCGCCTTTGCAAATTATGTTTCGTGGAAAAACTGATTATGTCGTCGGCTACTGGAGTCGAAAAGAGCACCAAGAGCGACGCGGCGGCGGTTGCGGCCATGCTTATCTCGATGCCAGCGTGGCCACCACTGCCGGACACAGCCCCTTCCCCTCTCACTGTTTCCAGTTTCGTTTTATTCTTTTCTTTGATAGAAAACATCCTATTTTGTGTTTACAATTATTAATTTCACTTTTTTTTTCTTTTTTTATAATACAAAAAGACATGTCATCTTATATGTAAGCATATTTGTCAACTGCACGTAATTCATTTGGACGGAAAAACAATGGTGGCCATTTGGATCCCTCCGTTAAGAGTGGGTGCTTTTTTTTTTTTTACATTTGAAATGCGGAGTCATTTTTGTCCACTTAATATAATATTTTACAGACCTGGAATTTTCATCCAAAGAACCTTCTCATCCTAATTAAAAGAGCACGAAAAAGTTAATTTTTCCTTATTTAATATATCTTTTTTGGTATAAACAAGAAGTGCTTAAACTTTTGAAGTTTTTAAATCCAAAAATGAAAAATGAAAAATGAAGTTTGACTGATCCACATGAACGTATGTAAATCAACCGAATTGATGTACATCGAGACTTATAAGATACTTTTCAAAGCATTTTTTTAGGAAGAGATACAGGATAATTTGGGTTCATGCTCCTAAAAGTTGAACTAATCTGCTGCGTCATCTATTGGGTATGTGGAAAGAACCTTAAGCTTGATAAACCCCTTTGAAAATATATGCGGCATCATCAATGGCTTGATTGGAGACGAAAGGAGTTATGAGGCATAACCAAGTCAAAACATAATATTAAGGTTTAAGTAATAATTTCTTTGGTACCCTACACATTTTCTCGCACTAGTCTGGATGATCCGATAAATTACTTATTAATTACGCTATGTTTGAAAATATTTAGTTGAATAAACGTTGGTAGTTAGGAACTTCCACTGTCGTTGTAAATGTTAAAGCCTATTTTATTTTACTGCATGGACTCATGCGCTTCCGTCAGTTAATATGGCTCTTTTAACAAGAAATGCAATTTACTTAAATCATCTGAGTGCTTAGTATAATCATTTTCCTTAAATCTAAAAAAAAAATCGCTTGAAAATTGGCAATACGAAATCGGACATTTGGGATAAAAAGGAAGTATTCAATGATTCACAAAACAAGAGATCGTGTTTCAATTGGCAATGGTCATGTGAGGGGGAGAATATCTGGTGCACACGTGAGGTGGGAAATAAACAAAATCCCACACGACATACTTGGAGTGAATTGAAAGTGGTCGGAGTAATTGGCAATACCTTATTAACTCATAAATTTACTAAAAGAGGTGCATGTTTATTGGGAGGGAAGAGAACCAAAAAGAGTGGATTATGTTCAATGGTCAAAATTGGGTGGCAAGATGACATCCTAAATAATTTTCTTTCGACCCAAAAAAAAATCAAGATCTTTTTATCGGTCATGTTAAGAAAAAAAGGACACATCTTTTTGATTCATTAGATTTAACTGAAGCAAAAGGTTTTAATCAACAAAATTTTGTTGGATGGTCATATCCTCGCTCTTCTATTCTATTCCTTACGAGTATCATTACTCATTAGCGATTAGGAAGTTCACACAAGCCACAACAAAACCTAAAATGTTACCTGATGTGTTATTTTAACATGTTAGATTCCTTTTTTTTTCCAATTCAATGTCAAAAAGTTACATTTATCATATTTAAATTTTTATCATTTGTTCTTTCATCACTTATCAATTGAGGTTGTGAGGTAGATGGAGCCTCAACAAGTGGGGCCCTATTTTGTTAGATAATGTAGTCATGTGCTAAGCAAAATAAAATACAAGCATCAAGTCAAGAAGACATAAAATATGTTGCAATTTATATTTTACTCGTTTGTTATCAATCGAGTAAGTTTGATTAGCATGTATTTGCAAAGGTCTCTCTCTATCTCCACATGTTTGAAAACGTTTATTAGTGTGGGATCCTCTCGATTAGTAAACGGATAAAGAAGGTTTAAAACAATTATGTCCAATTCCCTATAAATATAATCTTGCATTTTACTACGAATAAAGCAGATGGAATTTTAGTAGGTTAAGAGCAAGGTTGTCCGTTAAAGAAATTTTATGTATAGATATATGAACCAAAGGTGAAGGCCCTTAATTAAAGGTTTTCGCATACCCACCTTTCAAGAAAAAAACGAATGAGTTTTAGTCAGCCCTTTCGGTCTCTGATTATAGGCAATATTTTGAAAACAATATAAGCGGAGTAATAGTCGGTATGTGATTCCACGGTTTCAACCGGTCTAACTATTTATACCGATCAGTTTGAATATAAAAAGTGCAGTAATAAACAATGGATGCAATATTTTGAAAAGGGGAATTGAAACGAATAGTCTTTAAAATTTGACCCAATGTGTAATGTTATCTTGGACTTCTAATTTGGTTAATGTGGTCCTTAAAATATTCGTAATGTTCCATGTTTAAAACCTGCAATTTGTTTGATCTAATCTCTCAACTTTGCATGATAAAGTCAAATTAATTCTTCAGTAGCATTCACAATTTTTCATTATTACACTATTTGTCATATTTTAGAATATATTTTTATTTTATTTATTTTGCTAAATCAACAAAAGAAAATAGTCTTTCTATTCGTTTCTTTGACCTTTTTGATCTTTATAAATATTATTATAGTTTCATTTAAGTAAATTTAGTGACGCATAAAACCTTAGAGACACAAACATAGATGCATCTGAAATGAGTTTTTGTTGCAATTATGTCACCCATTTTGTTTCTTCTTCCATGTTTTTTTTGCTTTTGGGTTTTGTAGGGTAAGATCTATACAACCAAATTACCAAACAAAAAGGTTGAATGTGAAACAAGAGCCAATAGCATACGAAAAGTAGATATATGATGACACACATACCAAGAGTGGCTTCACTGTAAGGATGCAAGAAATCCGAGATTTCTTGGCTTCAGTGCTAATTTGTCTGCAAGATGGGTGATGGGCAATGCAGGCCAAAACCAGTCCTGATAACACCAGAATATACGTGGACATATCAGCATGACGCAAAAACAAGTGGACACTGGGGGAAGAATACAGCAGGGAACTGAAAATTCACTGAAGAGAAAATGTAATGGAGGAAGATGTTTCAATGCCTTCAGCTTCGACTGGAATGGCTAAAGGATGAAGGGATGCTTTACTGAGTTCTTGCCGCAGTTACTAAGCCCGACTTACTGGAGTGGCCGTTCGCTGCTACAGAAATCAAGAAAAACAATTAGCAGTCAACAGGTCAATGTGCCGCACAAACACCCACGTTCATTGTTCATCAAAAAGACAATTTACAATTAAGAAATTGTTAGTTCAGAAACGTATTTTAGAGGGAAATGATGAGGACAGAATCATCACGTGGTCCTGTCACATTTGCTCGGAGAAATAATTGCAAAGGACCATTGGACAAAGAGAAACAAAACAAGGTACCAAAATATCACAACTTTATCGAGACAACTTGCAATTAAGTAACTGATTATTAGAGAACTAGTGTATCATATTAATGGGAAATGACGACGAGGGCCGGAGATCGCCAGGTATCTCGATCCCCTGAGACATTTTTAACCAAAATCCAGATGGAATTCCGACTTGTTGATGGCGATCTCAACGCCTTCCTTTCTTCATTATCGATGACATGAAAAGAGACGGTAATTCTTTTCTAATTTCATTTTTCTTCATTGACCATGCTATTGCAACCTCAACGTCTAATTGATTTCTTCATTCATTAACATATAAATGCTATGGTCTCAAATTGGTTTTTTTTTTTTTTTTGCTAATAGACGTTCTCAAATAATTGGTCTTTTGCTAAAAGATGTTTTAATCAACACTTATATTGGGCCACGAAAGAATAATACTCATGTTAGAGTCAGGTTGCTCATAGTGGAAATTGATTTTCAGATGATGCTAATCTTTAAAGGCCCGTAACCATCTCCTTTATCGGCAACTTTTGCAAATGTTGACTAGTATGCTTCCAATTATTTTCTTCAACTCAACCGAAAGACATCATTCTCCAAATTTATATAAGATGGTCATATTCTCACTATTTTATCCTGTTTTTCCGAGTATCATTACTAATTTAATGAAGATAAAGTTCACACACACCACCGTATAACCCTAAGTTGTTACCTGATATCTTATTTTTAACATACTAAATTCTTTTTGCCCTAATTCATATAATAGATTAGACTGCCAAAAAGTTATATTTGTTATATGTAAATATCATATATTTGTTCCATCATTAGTGATCACGTGAAGTTGTGAGTAGATGCAGCCTCAACAAGTTGGGCCATTTTTTGTTAGCTAATGTAATCACCTGCAATTCCATGTGCTAAGGGTAATAAAATACGAGCATCAAGTCAAGACTAACATAAAATATGGTACATTTTTTTTATACTTTACTCTTTTGTTATAAAATCTAGGAACTTTGGTTAGCATGTGCCATATGTTTGCATAAGAAGATGGTGAATAGAAAAGAAAAAAGAAAAGGAAGAAAAAGGAAAAACAATCCCTAGACGTAAATGCCCATAGCAAAGCTCGGAACTATTTTGAAACTAATTTTGTTATTTCATGGACAAAAAGTCCAATTCGAATTCTTATTTAAAATAATCTCACTTCAATTCATTATTTAAAATAAAATTCTCCATTTTAACACACTAAGTTGCTGAATAATTCATTGAGTGCTTGGTGTGATCACTTTCCTTAATTCAAGACAACAAAGCGTGGGAAAATTACTAAAATAGTCTTAAACTTAACATAATTCAATTATAAATTTTTTTATGTTAATTCAGTCTTAATTTTTTTTATAATTGTATAAATTCAATTTATCCAATCGGCCAACTACGTGGACGCCGCCTGCCTGGCCAATAATTTTTTAATGATATTTTTTGATTTTTTTTTTGAATTTTTTGAATTTTATTTTTTTCCTTTTTCTTTTTTCTTTCTTTTTTCTCGTCTTCCTCTTTTGACCCTGTTCCCCGCAGTGGCCGGCGACGGCGAGGGCCCTGAAGTCCTCGCCGACCGCTTGCAAGGGTTGGGGCCCTCGCCCGGCCTCACCTAACCTCGCTGACGGTTTCACCCACGGATTGCGAAGAAAGCGAGAGCAGAACGAGGAAATTCGACCCCCGAGAATCGAACCTTGAAGCAAGGACGCGGGTAGAATTTGGATCACAGGCGGAACCGGAATATTTCCAAGAATGTGACGCAATTTCCGCGAAACGGAAAAAACCACACTCGCACCCATCAACCTGCGAGTCCCTGGAGAACGGTTTGGGAAATTGAGGCGAGGAGCGAGAGATTATGGAAGAGAGACGAAGGGAGAGAGAGATTCGAGGGGATGGAATGCAATGGAGGAGATCGAGAGAGCTCCTGGTGCTAGCCGAGAAGAGGAGGAAGAAGACAGAGTGAGGAGTGAGAGATTATGTTTGAGAGAGGAAAGGGGACTTCCTCCTCCTTCGAGAGGCCGGCGAGCCTTGCCAGCCGTGGGCGAGGCCGCTGGCGAGGGTGGGTGAGGCTGAGCGAGGTCGCGGCCCTCGTCCAATGGCCGGCGAGCATCGCCAGAGCCTTGCCGGTCAGAGGCTCGCCGGCCACAGCGAGAAAAGAAGGCAAAAAGGAAGAAGAGAGAAAAGAAAAAGAAAAATAAAAAAGAAAAAAAATTTTGAAAAAATAAAATATTATAAAAAAATTACTACATTAGCATGAATAGGACGGCGGAGCTAACTTAATTTAGTTAAATGAACTAGATTGATAAAAAAAATTAGAATTGAATCGATATAATTATAATAAATTTTATTTTATTTTTTAATTTTTTCACAAAACTTTTGAAGTATTCTTTTATGAGATGCTCGTGTGACGTGAAAACAAATGCCACATTTGACATTTGGGATACAAAGAAGTACGCAATAATTTTTAAAAGAGGAGCTCGAGTATCATTTGACAATTGCTAAGCCCGGTTTGAGAGACTCACACCTGAGTAGGAGAATATCTAGTGCACATGCGATGTAGGGAATTAAGAAAATCTCACATTGAATATTTGAAGTAAAGAGGATGGGAGCACGTAGCACGTGTCCGAGCGGACCCACTGTTCGGGTCTCTCTCCCATCTGGTTTATTCAACGTCCAATTTCGAAACCCCATCAATGGGCGAATAAAGATTTTCTCGTGTTTCGAAGCAATTAGGAAGCCGGGTCTCAAAGACCGCCGAAGATGAAGAAGTCGGAGACCTTCGCCACCCGTCCCGGCCGCACGAACCAGCAGCCGAGCCCGGTGACGGGCTGGTCTCGAGATCTGGAGTTCTCCAGACCCAGATCTGGATGAGCGGATCGCGAGCGACGCCGACGCTTGTCCATGGCCGTCGTCGGCATCCTTAGGCGAGATCTGGTCGGAGGAGGTGGTGGAGCTGCAAGAGGAGTCTGGTGGCGGAGTGGGAGGTGGAGGAGGAGACGAGGAGGGTACGGACCATGGAAAGGGGTGGGGGGGAGAAGGTGGAGGGGAGGAGCTGGCCCTTGTAGAAGAGCTCGTAGGCGACGCAGAGGGTGGACGACTGGAAGTCGTCGGAGGAGGACGAGAAGGAGTGGGAAGGCGAGGTAAGAGAAGGGGAGAAAATGTTGGGTACCCGTTATTGTGCCCAATCAGCAAAAAGCGAGTCCATTAGTTGATCGACAAGTGTCCGATGAAACCGCGTTTCAGTTTTTTGAAAAATCTCTTTTTCACTAATCTTTTATAACTTCCATAAACACCCCTCCCTATTCAGAAATCAATTTTTGTTTTATAAATCAATTTCTGTTTCAGAAATTTTGTCGCACGCAACCTTAATTTCCATAAACACCCCTCCCTATTTCTTCTCCTTCTTCTTCACTCATCCGCGCTCCTCTCTCTCAACCCTCGGGTTCGAAACAGCAGATACACAAAGATCGTCGTCCAAGCGCCACGTCAAGATCGCTGTCCAACCCTCAAATTTAAACACTCATCTGCGATCCTCTTTCTTCTTCCTGCCTCAGCCCCGGCGATTTGGACCTGACCCAAGCCTTCTTCAAGCCGATCCAGAACACCCCACAGCCATCGCCCTCCAAGCGACGCATGAAGATGGCCGTCGTTGGGGGCGGCGACGTCGGCATGGCCGTTGCCCAGAACATCCTCACCTACCTCGCTGACGAGCTGGCCCTCGTAGACGCAAAGCCCGACAAGGTCCGTGGCGAGATGCTTGACCTCCACCACGCCGCGGCCTTTCTCTCCCGCACAAAGACCTCGGCCTCCTGCGACAACTTCGTCGCTGGCCGGTCGATGGAGGCCACCTCTGTTTCTGAAGAAAAGAGACGGAGAGAGAGACGAAGGAGAAGACGGAGGGCGTTTGTGGAAGAAAAAAACTGATCGAGAAAAGAATTTTTGAAAAAATCTAAAATGTAAGCTTCATTGACACTGTCGATCAACTAATGGATTCGTTTTTTGCTGATTGGGCGCAGCAAGGGTACCTAATATTTTGCTGACTGGTTGATGAAGACGATGCTGATTGGGCGCAGCAAGGGTACCTAATATTTTGCTGACTGGTTGATGAAGACGATGAGCTTCGGTCGGGGAAAACTTCTCAGAGAGAAGAAAAGTGGCTGACGTGGAGGTTCGGGATCACTTAATATTTTCTATGTGAAGGATTATAATCAATTCTAAGCACATGGCGTATGCCATGTCCTCTATAAATTGAAAGAGAATCTTTTTGAACTGGCTACCTTTTAATGGGAAAAATTCTAAATTAAACAAGAACAATCATCGAATAAAAGTCTATATATTTTTACTTTATATTTAAAAAAATAAAAGGCAGGGCTATTTCCACCTCTTCTTTAGCTTGATACACACATTTTATTATCAATTTATTCTTAAGGAAAAAAACAAGGTCAATCGTCAATTCATCCGCTTTTTTCTCTCATTTTTCTATTCACCTTTCATGTTTATTATTAATTGACTATAATATTCTTCTATGAGTAAAAATAAATTAATGGTTAATTAACCATACTTTTTGTTTCTCACTGTCAACGTTGCTTCTCCCATCTTCTTTTTAAACTATGATGGATTAAATTTTGTGATACTTTTAAGTTTGTAAGTTTGGTCCATAAATACTAATTTGCTTAGATTGTTCATTTTTTAATGTAACTAAACTATTCATCTTAATAGTAATAGGATGGCTTCTCTCTCTCTCTCTCTCTCTCTCTCTCTCTCAAACAATGGCAACAAAAAATCACAACTTATCAACATGTGTCTTGCTATAAAAAAATCGATTGGTTGAGAAATATCATAAGAAAATGACAGAGAGAGAATATATCACCATATCTCAATCTCCCTGAAAATATGTTTCAACCGCAGTCTAGATGGAGTCGATCGTTTCCAACTACTCAATAGTGACCATCTTAATGTTTTTTCTTTCTTTCTTCATTCTTGATGGAACAGAAAGAGACAACACTTCTTTTTATTTTTTCATGTTTTCAATTGACCATGTTATTGCGACTTGGAAAGAGCAAGTTGTTAACATAGAGGGCTGGGTTTCAATGGCCTCAGCGGGTTGCGATGCCATTTAAAGTTCTCACATATCTGGTGGGCCAACTCCAGAAAAAAGCATGTATTTACATAAAAGAAAGCAAGTATTTTTTTCCTGGTGAATGAACATCGCCACTATCATCTTTTCCAACTAACCTACGTGGCAAACGGCGCTCACGTGGTAAGCTGACTTGACGTTTTTTTATTATTGTAGAAGGCAAAAAGAAGATGATTTTGAACTTAAAACGAAAAATCATTATCGAAGAGAAACGAAAAGAAATAGAATAACAGAATCTTGAAGCAAAACCAAATGTCACAGTTTTCTTTTCTTTCTTCTTTTCGATTTGTAGAAAGATGCAAACACAAAAGCAAAATATAGCGAACAAGAGTAATGATTGAAGGGAAAAAAACGTTATAAATTGGACGTTATACCTACGAGAGAGAGCATTAGTCAAACAGTTTCAGAAGATGTGGAAGATTTTCCCTCAATGCGCTGCCGATTTAAATATACAAGGAGAGGATTAGGGTGGGCGATTCAAGAGGAGCGAGCGCGAGCTTGCCTTTGTTGTCGTAGGAGTCATTACCGAGGCTGAGAGATTGATTGAGGCAAGACTTGCAATCAGTCTCGATGGTGATAACTAGCGTCACTTGTGTGATTTCTATAATCGAAAATCACTAACATGATAGTCCAATCAACGTTAACCATTTTACATAACAAGATTAATATTGACATGAATAATTTTTATAATTTTATTTAAAATTTTCAATTTTCCATTTTTCTTTCCTTTTCCTTTCTTTCTTTTTTTCTTTCTCCACTAGGTGCTGGGGGGAAATTTGATAAAGGAAATAAATATAAATAAATAAATAAAATTTATAAAATTTATTAAAATTGTTCATGTTTGTGATTTTCAGTGACAATTGACTAGATGGACTATATTGAAAAATCGTTAAAAGGTTTATAACTAAATTGATAAAATTAAAATATTTAAAACTTAATTAGGAATCGTATAATATTTTCAAAAACATTTTGAACAATGTTTCTTTTTCTCATTTTTAAGCGATAAAAAACGACCGATCCTTCTTACATGCAAGCGGTGTTTATCACATTGGTTGCCACGTAGGTTTATTTGGATAGAAAAGATAACAGGGGCCATCTCCATCTCTATATTAAGAGTAAGTGCTTTTTTTTAGAAGACATATGAAAAGGGGATCATCTTTGTCCCCTTTAATATTATACAAAATTTTATCCATTCGAAATTTTCATCTAGGAAACCTCGTCCTAGATAAAGAAAATGATAATTTTGATTTGTCCTTATCTAATATTTTTGTTATAAAAATCACGGGGTACCTAAATTTTTAAAGTCAACTAATTCACATGAATAAATGTAAAATACCGCATTGATGTACACTGGGACTTATCAAATACTTCTTGAAAGCGTTTTGTTGGAAGAGATAAGGAAAACTCGTGTTCATTGTCCCTAAAAGATGAACAGATATGTAGCGTAATACATGGGGGGTTGAATGTGGAAATCAACTTAATTTTTTTATACACTTTAAGAGTATTCCGCAATACCAGTTTTCATTAGATTGGAGAAACGTTCCACCATGAAAGGAGTTATGAAGCGTGTGCCCAAGGAAAAAAGTCACAATTTCTTTGCAATTGGAACTCGTAGGAGTGAGGAAACTTTCGAACCGAGTAATGCTATGGTCAACCTTCGGCAATCGAAAGAAGTATGCTTTCAAATTGGTCTTTCGCTAATAGACGTTGTCTAATATTTGGTCTTTCACTAAATGAGGCTGTACTCGGCACTTAGGTCTTTGGCAAAAAAGAAATCGATACATACATTTTATTTTATTTTTGATCGGATCGATACGTACATTAGAGACAATGTATTCATACAGGAAATTATGGGGGTGATGTGGTCCTATGAGCTAAGACGTTATCCGCAAACCCATCCCATTTAATAAGGACACTTTTTTATTAATGAGCAATAATTTACATTAGCTCTCCATAGGATGCCCCTTTCTCACTTAAATATGTGTGGGAAAAGACTAATATTTTATTATTAATTACTTCATCGCCATATATATTTTCTCAAACTAAAATGAATTTATTTATTAATTAGTCTATGAATGAAAATATATAGCTAGTCTGACGGCTCATAGTTACGAATCCCTCTCTCTCTGCGCACTTCCAAATCAGTAATCCGTTTGTGGATCCTCTCACATAGTATAAAGGACAAAGCAGGGTTAGAGCAACAATGTCCAAATTCCTGTGGATATAACTTTCATATACCCTTGCACTTTACTTTGGCATCATCGGATGAAGCTTTAATAAATTAAGAGCGAGCTCATATAGTAAATAAATTTTTGTGCAAAGATACGAGAACCAAAGTTGAGGTCCCTTAAGTAAAGATTCTCCCCTATCCACCTTTTAAAGTCGGTTATTCCAGAGGTCAAAGGTAAATGTTTCGAGAACTACTCTAGAGTGAGGATTGGTATGCGATTCCACAATGTCCAAACAAACTAACAGTTCATACCATTGGTTCTGAATAGAATGAATATATTAAGAAAAAGAAGCAATATGTGTGACGATTATTTTTAAAAAGTAGAGTGAATTCATATGCTTTAAAGGATGTAAAGTGTCCTGCAATGAGTAAAACTCAAATGTTTTTCATCTAATCAATTATATAAACTAGAGAATGAAGGTGGGGCTTTTCTAGAGGAGTAATGTAGAGATAAAATTTACTATAATGGGATTTGTGTTTTAGAATAAATTACCTTGAAATAGATCAAGTCACGTCCGAGTCTCGATCGGAGGATTAACTTCACGCCTCAACATGTAGTCATCAAAGTAAATATCTCAGAACAAGAAGGAGCATCTAGATGATTTCTTAAGATTTGCATGGCGTTTCTTACCAAGGCGGTTTCTCCTCTTCAAGCACAAGCCAAACAAAGCTTTACTTCTTCTCTTGCCCCTAAAGGATGAAAAAGTAATATGTGAATTTGTATTCCGTAACGAGTAAAACTCAAATATTTTTCATACTATCAATTATGATAAACTAGAGAATGAAGGTGGGGCTTTTCTGGAGGAGCAATGTAGTGATGAAATTTACTATAATGAGTTTTGTGTTTCCGAATAAGTTACCTTAAAACAGATCAAGTCATGTCCAAGTCTTGAAATGCAATACGGTCAGAGGTTTAGCTTCACACATTAACCTGTAGTCATCAAAGCAAATATCTCAGAACGAGAAGGAGTGTATCAATGATTTCTCAAGATCAGCATAGTGTTTCTTACCTATGCGGTTTCTCCTCTTCAAGCACAAGCCAAACAAAGCTTTACTTCTTCTCTTGCCCCCAAAAGATCAAAAAGCAATTTGTGAATTTGTATGCTTTAGAGGATGTAGAGTGTCGCCCAACAAGTAAAACTCAAATGTTTCCCATCCTGTCAAATTTTAATAAACAAGAAAATGAAGGTGGGGCTTTTCTAGAGGAGTAATGTAGAGATGAAATTTACTATATTGAGTTTTGTGTTTTAGAATAAATTTTCTTGAAATAGATCAAGTCGTGTCCGAATCTCAAAAAGAAATACAATTAGAGGATTATCTTCGCGCCTCAACCTATAGTCATCAAAATAAATATCTCAAAACAAAAAGGAGCATCTCGGTGATTTTCTTACCGGCGTGATTTCTCCACTTCAAGCACAAGCCCTCGCCTCCTAAAGTTTGCTCGAATTCTTATCATGCCCCGAAGGTTGAACCAGAAACGCTTTGTATATACGAAATCTTGTGATGGTTGCTTTTTCTATAACGAGGCAAATTTACTTCTTTAACCTTTATCTTTTTGACCAAGACTTCCAAAACAATCCCTTCCTCTTAATTAGCCTCTGATGTTTTCTTGGATCACTTTTGTGATTGGCCCACGTGGCCACAGATATCGAAGTGAAAAGAACATTTAAGAATGATGAATGATGAGGACCGAACACATCACGCGGTCCTCCACAGTTTCTCTTCCTCCATGATTGTTCTTTTCTTGTACGATCAACAGCGACATGTGCGTCTGCTGTGTTCAGAAAATTTAAAAAAAGAAAAAGAAAAAAAAAAGAGAACAATGACGAGTGTATTTCTCATGGTTTTGTTCCTTCATCTACGCGTCGATCGCGAACGCTTCAAATGCCAAAAATGAGTTTTGATTGAAAACTGAAACACGCATATCGAAGCACATCCATACCCAGTTCAATGGTTTTCTCCGATCTCCTCCACCTCCTCTGCTTCTGTCTCCACCGCCATTCACGTCCTCAAGAACCTGCTCACATTTCATGACCTTCACAAGACGCCACTCCTTAGCGCTCATTGATACATTCCTGTCACAAACGCTCAGTCCAACGCCAAGCTGTCATTGTCGATGAAGAAGAAGATGGTGAATAGAAAAGAAAAAGGAAAGGAAGAAAAAGAAAAAAAAAATTGTTGGACGTAAATGCCCAGAGCAAAGCTTGGGACTATTTTGAAACATCTTTTGTTATTCCATGCTCTTCTTTAAGACAAAAAGTCCACTTTGAATTCTCAATTAGAAGAATAGTCTCGCTTCAAATCATTATTTAAAAATTTTCTCTACATTTTATCATACTAGTCTGCCCAACAATTCACTGAATGCTTGGTGTGATCACTTTCCTTAATTCAAGACTATAAAGTGTTGTGAGAAATATCAAAAAAGTCTCAAACTTGACATAATTCAATCATAATTTCTTTTTATATGTCAATTCAATTTTAAATATTTTATAATTATATTAATTCAATCCATTCGACCAAATTTGATCAGCCGAAACTAACATTGGCTGACATTACAATTTTTTAATAATATTTTTTGAATTTTTTATTTTTACTTTTTCATTTTCCCTTTTCTTTTTCTTTTTCTCTTCTTCGAGATTCTTTTTCCCATATAAGCTTGATTGCAAGGGTAGTAACAAGTCATGATCCCCTCAATTGCCATTTGACATTTGCATTGCAGCGCAAACATAAGGTCGTCCAATGCATTCATTTTGTTTTTCCTGAACTCTAGGGATAGAGAAATTTGGAGATTACAAGACAGCTACTACACATGAACATCAAAGGTAAGAAAGACGAGCGTTTATCTTTATATAGTCCTACTTCAGGACAAAACCAAAAATTCAGTCAATCCATAACCAGGAAGATGTGACATAGAATTGTAGTCAGAGACATTGTAAATCTATAACCAGGAAATGCCGTGCATGGACATGGCTTCGCACATAATGCTTGGAGGGGAAAAAAGAAGCAAAGATTGGGGAAAAAAAAACAATGATTGCGAAAATACATAAAGGAATATCAAAAGACGTGCTAAATTAATATTTATGTATCTCATTTTTGTTGGTGAAGCAATATGAAGACACGTGTTTTTGTTTCATAACTTTTTCGAAATCATAGGCAACTTTTTTTTGTTGACTTTCTATTGATTTCCATTATTTTAATAACATTTTTTATAATTTGTAAAATACGTGCTTATCAGATTGTTTATTGTGAGAATATTGAAGATATAATAATGAAACCCTTTTAAAAACTCATGCAAAAGCTTACTGTATATTTGACTTCGAAATTTATTCTCACCAGTTATAAAGTAATAGAAAATTTGTAAAGTCGTAAAAACTTTCACTTATTTACATATCGTATTGAGTATTTTGCAAAGATTCATTCATTGCTAATAAAATAATCATATCATCCTATCAATTTTTCCAATTACTGTTATGTTTATCATATATAAATTTAACAAGCTCCATATATAATAATTAAACCATATGTGATAAACTAAAAATGAATTGGCAAGAATAGCCCCCACTGTAGAATTCAAAGACACTTTGGTAGTTGTCTTCGTAATTGGATCCGGTGGCCGCGCAAATCAAAGTGAAAATGTACTCTGCCTGCCCCACCAAATGAAATAATCGATACTTTACGTCAGAGTCAAGGTGGGGACGGTGGAAATTTTCTTCTCCTTTACTTGGCAACTTCAGCGAAGTGTTCGTGGTGGTTAGAGACACGTTAATAAACAATGAGGTCTTTGGTCAAAAAAGAGTCGATACACATATTAAAGTCAAGTTGTTCGTACTGGAAATTAACTTTTGTATGATGCTATCCTTTAGAGTCAAGATGTTGAATAGTTATGCTTTGAAAATAATGGATTGATGGAGAATTTTTGCTAAAGCAATGCCGTGTTTGAAACTCTGTGGAAATATCTCGGAAGAAGCTTGGATGACCTCTAACGCTTGACGCGTCTGTCATGGCCTGATCCATGACACATGCGACTTTTAATAAGTTAACGGAAAAGATCAATGCCGTATTCGACTCTCAGTCACTATGAGAGGGGAGAGCTAGGCAATTCGTAGGGATGCGAGGTTTGCATCTTGCCTTGATTGAAGTCATTCATAATAGGAAACTTACTAACAAAAAATCTAAACTTATAATTCTTGTATCAATTCAATTATAAACATTTTAATTTGATCTGTGTCCTAAACCTTTATATCATTTGTAAATTTAGTCATTTCGGCAAATTTTAATTAGAAATTGCTGACAGGGCGGTCTAGTTACTACTGGCCATTTTATGTGGTAGAGTCAACGCTTGCATAAACAATTTTTACAATTTTTATTTTTTTGAATGTTTTATTACTATTATTATTATTTTAATATGTGGAATGAATAATGGAGTTGCGTGGGTGCTTCTTGTCCAATCTTTTTATTTTTCTTAGCACTTTGCTTCACATAAATTGGAACTTTGTTGAATCTCCACTTCGTGTACTCTTCCCAAGAGGAGGATCCACACAAAAAGTTAAGGGCTCAAACATATGGAGAGTCTTTTCCCATCGTCTTCTTCAACTTTCAACCATGGGGAGGGTTTGAGCTAGTCTCACCCTCCCCTCTCTCTTTTGTTGATTTTGTTTGTATTTTATTGTTATTTTCTTACTTTTTCTTCTCTCCCAATTTAGATTTGAAAGATCTCTTCCCATGATCTAGTTCTCAATTTGAGAGCTTGAACTATCCTGATTTAATTTTAGATTTTGGATGTTATCTTTTCTCTTAATCTAGATTTGGAAGTTTGAAAATTATGCTTTTAGGAATTCGATGCCCTTTTACTCCGTTTGTACAAGCTTTTATTGGTGTTGGCCATTACATTTGGCTACAGTAATTTGCATTATTGTCCTTTTTCTAGCAATAAAAAATTGCTGGTAATTGACGGCGATGGTTGGCAAAGCTTGTTGATGAAAATGATTTAAGAGGATTCGACATTATCGTAATTAGTGTGCTTTTATTTTTGTCGGCCATTACATTTGGCAAGGGTGATTTGCATTATTGTCCTTTTTTAGTTGACCAAAAAATTTCCGAAGTCTAAGTCTCATAATACACATTAATGATGTCTGAAGACTATAGGCATTCTTGTCGGTCCTTACCATAACCCTTTTAAGGTATCGGTGCTAACTTTATCAATGTCGAACTAAGATTATAATTTTACATCTGATAGTACATCAGTGCTACAGGAAAGGAAACATTAACCTCATGGCTGAAGTGAAAAAGAGGAACTATTGAAGTTAAAAAAAATTTATGAATCGGAAACCTACAACATAGAGCATCGATTTGATGGTTTCAGAAGTTACATCGGAGATGCACTTCATATTTGAATCCACAAGGCTAGGGTTAAGGGTGGCCGCTCAGAGAGGCGAGAGGATGGTGAGCGACTGGTCGTTGGGGTTGTAGTTAGGGTCAAGGGACCTGTCGATGCTTCTCTGCCATTCCTTTATATAGGCATCAAAGATATTTTCTTAATTCTCTTTGGTAACTGGACAACGTGGCCACGCAAATCAAAGTGGAGGAAATTCAGAAGTGACGAGGACGGGACTCTTCGCTGTGGTTCTGTCCAACTTGTGTGGATCAATAATTGCAGATGACCAAGACTCTTCCCTCTTGTACAAAATATTAGGCTCCAACACAAACAAATAAAAAAGAAAAACAAAAAAAAAATCCAATGAAAGATTTATTCTGATTTATCTTTAAATTAAATCCATATCCAACAGAAAATTACATTATAATTAACACCTATTATATTTTTATTACAATCCTCAATTATAAGAGAAATAAATTATATCTAATAATTATTTATGAGTTCGAGTTCAAATTACCAATAAAATATGAGTTCAAATTATAAAAACTATCTAACAACCTGAGAAATTACCCCCGTGTTGCTCTTGAATTTTGCCCGCTCATTGAAGAGCGGAGCCCTTGTGCATTCTTGTCAATGGGAAGTATAAATCACACACCGACACGAAAGAGACTAATGTTTCTTTTTGTAAGTCACAATTTATGTATAATAACATTAATTACTTTATGATCCAAAATTTCTACTTATATTTAATAGATAACAACCTATTTTATTGGACCTTATGGAGTCATGGGAAGCTTCTGGTAGTTAATCTAGCCTTTTTCACAAGATTTAAATCATTTGTGCGCTTAGTTTGATCACCTTCCTTAAATTCAAAAAAAGAAGAAGAAAAAGGCTTGAAAGTACGCGCTACAAACCAATCTTCAGGCCATTGTCTAATCACTTTCCTTAGATAAATAAATAAAAATAATTCTTTATGGTTTTGGTTGCAATGCGAATTAGTCGGTGTGGTTTGTAGGAGCTGAGGATTTTCAATTCAAAATGGATTTGAGCAATCTGAGCTGTGTAGGTCCCATAAATCGCCTGCTAAAATGATCCCATCGGTGAACTGAGTTCAGACTAGACTGTGTTGGGTTTTACCAGTAAAGTATGACAGCCAAGACTATAGGAAAATGCTTTTGAGGCTAGACGTTCGATGGTCTCTTGACTGTTTGTGACAGGATCTTCTTAGAGAATTTCTATCAATACAAAATTGGTGGCACTCGTTAAAAAAAATTACTAACTCGTTGGAAAATTACCATCACATTGTACTACCCTATGCTCATTAACATTGGATTGTACGAGAATATCCCCACCTTGTAGACAAAAACCACAGTCATGAATAGTTGCCCAACTTGCCTAGATAAATAATTGCGTATCGTACAAACACAAACCAGACCACGCAACAAAGATCGGGAAATTTGATTGAAGGACGTACGGTCTCAAATTGGTCTTTTGCTAATAGACGTTCTCATGTAATTGGTTTTTTCTGTAAAAAATAAAATAAAATGTTTTAAATTATTACATTAATACTAATTCGTTTACAAATCTTTTAATTAGACCAAACTAATTTTATATCTTTTTATATCGATACTAATTAAGTCCATCTAAGCTAATTTAAGTTGAAAATTACTAACGTAGAAGACGGCTGTCCTATGTGATACAATTCTTGAATAAAGGACAAAACAAGTTTAGAGCAAAGATGTCCAAATCCTCATTATATGCTTACACTACACCTTGAGTAAGTTTAACGAATTTTTTTATAAATTAAGATCGAGCTCGTGCGGTAAAGAGATATTTTGCATGGATACATGAATCAAAGTTGAAGGCCCCTTATAAAGATTTTCACATGCCCTCCTTTCAAGAAAAGAACGGATGAATTAGAAATCAACCACTCTGGTCCCTGGTCGAAGATAATGCTTTGAGACCCGTACGGGGCTGGTATGTGATTCCACTAGGTGCAACCGTTTGTACCGATTTGGTTTGAATAAAAAGAATATATCAAGAAAAATAAGCAACGTGAATTTTGAAAAAGCCACGTGTGAAGAATCCGTAAGTTTTGAAGGATGTGAGGTGCCATGCAATGAGTAAAATTGAAATGTGTTCCTTTCTATCTTGTAGGGAGCAACGCAGAGATGAAATCGTCGTAATGGATTTGTGTTTGGGAGGAAGAATACGTTGCGCTCGAGTCCCGAAAAGCGGTGCAATAGGATAGAACTCATCGCGTGATCTTGTCCACCTTGTCCCCGATGAAATAATTGCAACTGACCCTCGGCCAAAGACAAAACAAAACGGAGGCGGAAGGTTGGTTACGGTTTTTGCCTTTGAGAATGAGAAATCTTGGAGCGGATCAAAGTTGTGTCCAAATTTGGAAGGGCGGTGCGCTCGGATGAACCATATGTGCTTGTTATATACGAAATCTTAAATGAGGCATATTTACTTCTTTAACCCTCCCCTTTCATAATCCCTTCCTGTTAATCGGCAAGAATACCACCGGGCCCACCGTACTTTAAGGATAAATTATCTTAGTTCGGTTTGTAAATGGGCCACGTGGCCACACAGATCGAAGTGAAAAGGATATTTCGAAAAGGCGAGGACGGAACTCATCACATGGTTCAACTCACCTTGTCCAAATAAATAATTGCAACCGCTAAAACAAAAATAGACAAAACACGGCAGCGATAATGGTACGGGTGTGGTTCCCATAAACCGTGACGTTTTCCTCAACAAAGGAGCTCCCCCGTAGGGGGCTGTTTGGTAACGTGCCAAATAGTATTCGATTATGATTTTTTGTTCTCGGGAGTAGTTTTAGAACATAATCGCGTTTGATAAATTTTTTGTTCCCATGAACAAATTGGGAGTAGAATCAAGAATGAATTAAAAAGTTGATTCTTGTTCCGGGAACAAATTTGAGAATCAAAACCAACTCTTCTTCTTCTTCCCTTCCATCATCCCGCAATCGCCGTCCACCACTACCTGCCGCCGCCGCCCGCCACCACTCGCCGTCGTCCGCCGTCCGCCAGTCTGGCGAGCTTGCCAGGTCAAGGCGAGGTCCAACAAGCTCGCTAGAGGCAAGCCCAGCCACCAGCGAGGCTCGCCCAACTCCACCGATGGCCAGGTGGGCCTCGCCTAGCCCCGCCGGTGGCCAGGCAGGCCTCGCCCAACCCTGGCAAGGTCGGCCTGGCCACCAGTGAGGCTCGGCCTCGCTAGAGGGCCAACCTCACCGAGGGCCGACAACGCTCCAGTGAGGTCACCGGCCACAAGAAGAAGAAGAAGAATAGGAAAAAAAAAAGAAAAGGAAAAAGGAAAAAAGAAGAGAAAAAAAAAAGGAAAAAAAGTAAAAAAGTAAAAAAATTATTTAAAAATTTAAAGAAATTGATTTGGAATAGAATCAACGAGCATGGTACCAAACGCAATTCTATTCCAGAATCAGAAATTTTTGATAGTTACTAAATGCGTTCTTTTATTCATAATCAATTCCCAAGAACAAAATAAAAAATAATCATTTCTGATCAGAAGTTGTTCCCAGGAACAAAATCGTTATTAAACGCGCCCTAAAACTCTATTTTTCTCTCTAACCAATGCATGAAAAGAGACTTAACGTTTTTTTTTTAAGCCACGATTCATATAAGGGAAAACATTATCTAAAAAGCCTGAGCAACAATTTCTTCATCGCCATGCGCACCTTCTCAATTACTTTATGTTTGAAAATATCTAAACTAATGGACCTCCACCAATGCTCTGATTGATAACAAGCCAATTTTATTTGACGGTATGGGCTCATGTGAAGCTTTCCTTAGTCAATTTGGACTTTTTCATGCGGAATGAATTTCTCTTAAATTGTTTGATTATTAAAGATCGGGTCATGTGCCCTAGCCAGAATTGGATGGCATCATGACATCCTAAACAATTTGGGGTTATCAACCTCCACTCCTCATGATTATGTTTTTAATTTCAACAAGTGTTATCATATTAATTAGCTCAAGGACATTTTCTCACTTCTCTTATGTAATTGGAGCACGTGACCACACGGAGCGGAGTGGAAAGGACATTTCGAAATGACGAGGACTCCACCTTATCCAGATCAATAATTGCAAGCGACCATCGAACAAAGACAAACGAAACAGGGCAGCTGTGGTGTGGTGTGGGTCCCATCAACCGCGACGTTTTCTCAACCTCATGGAAGAGACTTACGTTCCTTTTTCTAAGCCACGATTCGCAAGGAAAGCACCGTCTTTTTTTTTTTTTTTTTGGTCGGTTGGCATCCCATACTTGTGTGCATAATAAATATATATTTCTTGATTACTCGATGTTTGAAAATATCTATACTTAAGAACGGCTAGTACTTAGGAACTTCCACCTTCATTCTAATTAATAGAAAGCCCATTCTATTTGGCTCAAATGAAACTTTCGTAACTTAATTTGGGCCATTTCACGTGAAATGAATTTCACTTAAATTATTTGATTTTTAAAGATTGGGCCATGCGCAGTACAAATCAATCTTTGGCCTTGTGATCACTTCCCTTTAATTTAAAAAGAAAAAAAGAAAAAGCCTTTATGGTTTCGGTTGCAATGCGCATCACTTGGTGTGGTATTGTAGTCAATGATCAATTTTTTCATTCTTCCCTTATCT
This sequence comes from Eucalyptus pauciflora, assembly GCA_007663325.1. NCBI lineage: Eukaryota > Viridiplantae > Streptophyta > Magnoliopsida > Myrtales > Myrtaceae > Eucalyptus > Eucalyptus pauciflora. The sequence continues at coordinate 3,373,531 of VMYD01000024.1, read as the reverse complement.
TGCCAGCTTTTAATGAGTTGAAATGAGGATTTTTCAAGAAATTATTGTTTAAACTCAGTTCAAAATGGATTTGAGCTATCTGAATTGTGCAGGTCACACAAATCACTAGCTTAAATTATCCCCATCCATGGTGAACTGAGCTTAGACTAGACTGCGTTAGATTCCGCGAGTCAAGTATGACGGTCACGACTATAGGCAAATGCCTTTGAGGCTAGATCTTCGATGGTCTCTTGACTGTTTGATACGGGATCTTCTTCAAAAATTTCTATAGATACAAAATTAGTAGCACCCGTCAAAAATTACCATCGCATGCCACATGGTACCATCCTGCGCTCATTGACATGAGATTGTACAAGAATACCCTACCTTAGAGGCAAAAACCACGGTCATGAATAATTGCCCAACTTTCCCAGATAAATAATTGCATCGTACAAGGACAGACCAAACAGGGCGGCAAAAATCAAGAAATTCGATTGGAAGACACAGTCTCAAATTGGTTTTTTGCTAATAGGCGTTGTCACGTAATTGATTTTTCTGGAAAAAATTTAAATATTTTACATTCATATAAATTCAATCATAATTTTTTTTAATTAGATCAATTTAATTTTATATCTTTTCACATTGATATCAATTGAATCAATCTAGCCAGTTTAAGTCGAAAATTACTGATATGGACACTAACCGTCTTATGTTATACAACTCTTGAATAAAAGATGAAACAAATTTAGAGCAAGGATATCTAAATTCCCATCATGTGCTTACACTACACCTTGAATAAAGTTAACGAAATTTTAATAAATTAAGAGCACACTTGACAATAAAGAGATTTTTCTGCATGAATACATATAGGGGTGTTAATGGTTCTATTCGGTTCGAGTTTCCAGGAAATCCGAATTGAACCAATAAGGTAAGCAACTAAATCGAATGGAATGGCAACTCGAACCGATTATGAACCAAACTGAAAACCTGTTTTGGTTCGGTTCGGTTTTTGCCTTGCTTATTGGAATTGAATAAAATAAGAGGTGAGAAAGATGAGAGATTTTAAGTCTAGTATTTTGTTTTTGTTAAAAATTTCGGTTTGGTTTGGTGAATCGAACCGAACTGAAATCCAAACCAAACTGAAATAACTTGAACCGAAAAAAATAACGACTATCTTTTCATTATCCGAATTGATACCAAACCGAATCGAAAATGCACGAGATTTCAATTCAATTCGATTCAGTTTTGATTTTTCGGATCAATTCTAACATCCTTAGATACATGAATCAAAGTTGAGGGCCCCTTATAAAGATTTTTGCGTGCCCTACTTTCAAGAAAAAAAAAACGGATGAATTAGAAATCAACCACATCGATCTCTAGTCAAAGGTAATGCTTTGAGAACCATATCGACCCGATATGTGATTCCGTCATGTCCAACCATTTGTATCATTCTGGTTTGAGTAAAAATAATATCTTAAAAAAAAAGAAACAAGGTGATGATGATTTTAAAAAAAGTCACGTGTGAATTATTTGATTGCTTTAAAGGACGTTAGCCATTAGGTGTTGCACAATGAGTAAAATTGAAATGTGCTATTTTCTCTTTATAAAAAGCATCATAGAGATTAAATTGTCATAATGGAATTGTGTTTGGGAAGAAAATTAAATTGTGTCCAAGTCCCAAAAAGCGGAACAATGGGACAGAACTCATCACATGGTCCTGTCCACCTTGTCCTAGATGAAACAAAACAAAACGAAGATGGAAGGCAGGTAACGGGTTTCGCGTTTGAGAATGAGTTATCTTGGAGCTGTGTCCGAATTCCGGGGGCGGTACCTTCGGATGAACCATATGCGCTTGTTATATCCGAAATCTTAAATGAGGCAAATTTACTTCTTTAACCCTCACCTTTTACAATCCCTTCCCGTTAATCGGCAAGAATACCCCCAGGCCCACCGTATACTTTAAGGATATATTTTTTTCAGTTCAGTTTGTAAATGGGCCACGTGGCCACACAGATTGAAGTGAAAAGGATGTTTCGAAATGGCGAGGATGGAAGTCATCGCATGGTTCAGTTCACCTCGTCCAGATAAATAATTGCAACTGCTGGAACAAAAACAGACAAAACACAGCAACAATTGTGGTGCGGGTGTGGGTCCCATCAAGCGTGACGTTTTCCTCAACGGATGAGCTCCCCATAATACTCCCCTTTTCTCTCTAACAAATTTGTGGAAAGAGACTAGGTATTTTCTAAAAAGACCACACATAGCTAGCTTGTCCTAGAAACCTCTCCATTGAATATTCCATTGATTTTTCTTCTTCCTCACACGAAAAGACAAGGCAAAAAGAAACCAAAGTAATCGGATAAGATTAGTCGATATCTTCCCAATGAGCATCATCGCAAGTGTAATTTCAAGTCCAGATTACTTAATTGCCATTTAACATTCAAATTCCTATGCAATCATAAGATCCTCCAATGCATTCATTTTTCTTTTTCCTAGAATTATGGACATAACACTCCGTAGACTTCAAGATAGCTATAGTCAATCTACATTAACAGCTAAAGAAACAAAGATATAACATAGGAACACGACTTCAAATTCTTAATAATGTCGAATTTAGAGGGGAAAATAAACCAAACATACATAGAAGAAATTGTGTTAGCGAAATCACAAAAACGAATGTCGACTGACATGAAATGATTATTATTCAAGATGCTTTTCTTGGTGAGAGGTCACTTTCACTTTTGCGTGTGGTACCATTTTGGACCAATCTAAGGGAGAATGGTGGTGGTCAATTGACTTGTCACAGCTCGAGTGTTCTCACTGCCTACTGCGAATAAAATTCAAGTCCGGCGGCTTCTAGATTTCCTGAATTATTCGAAGTTTTAACTAGTCAATTCCATCGTCTCTCATCTACTTTGGTCTTTTTAGGAAGATTTTTTGTAATCCTACACACTATTTATAAGATTTTTTAAAACAATTAAAATTCTCAATGAGAAAGTATTTCTCATAGCGCTGGCGCAAAATTACTAATTATTGAGCACCTTTTGCTCCATAGTTAAATGTGCTTATTCTAACGACGAATACTTTTATTGATGGCTTTGTCATGTCATGCCAGTACAATCACAAAATTTATGTTAAATATGCTTAATTAGCCCCTTTAGAATACTAGATAGCACGGCCGTCCTTGTGATATTATTACTAGCAATAATATTTCCCTAGCAATACTTGAAAATGGTGTCCAAAAGAAGCAAGTCCGTATCCTTATCATGGAAGCATGTCAATTGCCCAAACTCTAAGGCCATTGTAGATATAAATTATCTAATGAATTCCTCAGTTGCCTCTACTTGTCTCGACGAAGAGAATGCGCATTTGGCCATTTATGAACAAATTTGTGAATTACATAATGCATTTTAAAATAGTAATGTCATCTCAATTTTATCATTAAGAAAAATAGAGCAGTTTCAATAAGGAATGATGATATCATCCTGACACAAAATATATCTGCTTGTGATTTTATTGCTTGCTAAAGTCCAGGTAAACCGCTGACCAAAGTAGATGGTTAAATCACAACCTCTCGTATATCTTCAACCATTTGCAAAATGCAGGAACAAAGGTTGTTTTTTGAAGGGCACAATTGGATTCTTAAAGGAGAGACCAACTTCCACACTTTTCCCTTAATACGTAGTATAGTCTAGACGTAGTATATCTTCAAGTTCTGATTACTTAATGGCCATCTTACATTCAAATTCCTACGTAAGCATAAGATCCTCCAATGCATTCATATTTCTTTTTCCCAAAATTATGGACATAGCATTTCGTAGACTTCAAGACAGCTATAGTCAATCTACATTAACAGCTAAAGAACCAAAGATGGTAAAGAGTAACACGACTTCGAATTCTTAATGATGTGGAATTTAGAGAGGAAAAGGAACCAAAAACACATAGAAGAAACGATGTCAGCAAAATCCCAAAAACGAATGTCGAAAGACATGAACTGATTATTACTAGGTAGTCTAGCGAGGATGAGATTCAAGATACTTTTCTTGGTGGGAGGTCACTTTCGCTTTTGCGTGTGGTACCATTTTGGACAAGTCTAAGGGAGAATGGTGGTGGTCGACTGGCTTGTCATAGCTCGAGTGTTTTAACTAGTCAATTCCATCGCCTCTCATCTAATTTGGTCTTTTTAGGACGCTTTTTTTCCTCCTACGCTCTATTTATAAGATTTTTTTAAAACACTTACATTTCTCAATGAGAAAGTATTTCTCTTAGCGCTGGCGCAAAATTACTAGTTATTGAGCACCTTTTGCTGCATAGTTAAATGCACTTACTCTAACGCGAATACTTTTGTTGATGGCTTTGTCATCTCATGCTAGTACAATCACAAAAATTTCTGTTAAATATGCTTAATAACCCCCTTTAGAATACTAGATAACACGGTCATCCTTGTGATATTATTACTGGCAATAATATTTCCCTAGCGATACTTGAAAGTGGTGTCCAAAATAAGGAGGTCCGTATCCTTATCATGGAAGCATGTCAATTGCCCAAAACTCTAATGCCATTTTAGATATAAATTATCTAATGAATTCCTCAGTTATCTCTACTCCTCCCGATGAAGAGAATGCGCATTTGGACCATTTATGTGCAGATTTGTGAATTACGTAATGCATTTCAAAATAGTAATGTCATCTCAATTTTATCATTGAGAAAAAAACATAGTTTCAATAAGGAATGATGATATCATCTTGACAAAAAATATATTTGCTTGTGATTTTATTGCTCGCTAAAGTTCTAGTAAACCGCCGACCAAAGCAGATGATTAAATCACAACCTCTCGTATATCTTCAACCATTTGCAAAATGCAGGAACAATGGTTGTTTTTTGAAGGGCACAATTGGATTCTTAAAGAGAGCCAACTTCCACACTTTTCCCTTAATAAGCAGTATAGACGTAGTATATCAAGTCCTGATTATGCCATTTAACCTTCAAATTCCTACGCAACCATAAGATTCTCCAATGCGTTCATTTTTATTTTTCCAGAATTATGGACATAACACTCCGTAGACTTCAAGACAGCTATAGTCAATCAACATTAACAGCTAAAGAAACAAAGATGGTAAAGAGGAACACGACTTCAAATTCCTAATGATGTCGAATTTAGAGGGGAAAATGAATCAAATATACATAGAAGAAACGATGTCAATGAAATCCCAAAAACGAATGTGGAAAGAGATCAAATGATTATTACTAGTCTAGCAAGGACAAGATTCAAGATGCTTTTCTCGGTGCGAGGTCACTTTCGCTTTTGCATGTGGTACCATTTTGGACAAGTCTAAGGGAGAATGGTGGTGGTCGACTGACTTGTCACAGCTTGAGTGTTCTCTCTGCCTACTACGAATAAAATTCAAGTCCGGCGGCTTCTAGATTTTCTGAATTATTCGAAGTTTTAAATAGTCAATTCTATTGTCTCTCATCTAATTACGCTCTATTTATAATATTTTTTAAAACACTGAAATTTCTCACTGATAAAATATTTCTCATAGTGCTAGCGCAAAATTACTAGTTATTGAGCGCCTTTTGCTCCATAGTTAAATGCACTTATTCTAACGACAAATATTTTTGTTGATGGCTTTGTCATCTCATGCCAGTACAATCGCAAAAATTTCTGTGACATATGCTTAATAACCCCCTTTAGAATGCTAGGTAGCACTGCAGAGTGTTATGCATTCTAAAATAGTAACGTCATCCCAATTTTATCATCAAGAAAAAAACATAGCAGTTTAAAAAAGGAATGATGATATCGTCCCGATACAAAATCTATTTGCTTGTGATTATATTGCTCGCTAAAGTCCCAGTAAACGGCCAACCAAAGCAGATGGTTAAATCACAACCCCTCGTATATCTTCAACCATTTGCAAAGTGCAGGAACAATGGTTGTTTTTTAAAGGGCACAATTGGATTGTTAAAAGAGAGACCAACTTCCACACTTTTCCCTTAATAAGCAGTATAGTATAGACGTAGATATTACCTCTTGCGAGGAAAATAAATAAATAAACCTCAAAGTTTGTTTTAGCATTCATTTTGGACTGGATCAATGGGCGAGATTGATCTAATATCAGGCCCAAATATTCAAGCCCGAGCATTACAAGAAAAGAACATTAAGGGTGCGTTTGTTTGTGTTTCTGTTCTTTTTGTGTTCCAGGGAACAGAAATAGAAAAAATTATTTCTGTTCCGGGGAACAGTTTTTGAACAAAAATGCGCGTTTGGTAAACTTATTCCTGAAATAAAAAAAGAACAAAAACATGTTTGGTTAATTTATGTTCTTTTTTTATTTCTTTTAATTTTTTAATGTTTATTTTTTATTTTTCATTTTTTCTTGCTTTGGCCGGTCGCCGGCCTCGGCCATACCGGTCTCGCCACGACGAGGGCTCCTGGGTCGGGCGAAGCATTCGGTCGGCTCGGCGCCACCGCCAGGCCGCCGGGTCGGTCCGCGGGTTTGTCACGGCCATAGCCGGGGCGACCCCAAAGCAAGAAGAAGAAGAAAAAAAAAAGAAGAAAAAAAAAGAAAAGAGAAGAGAAGAAAGAGAAAAAATGTTTCTCGTTTTTGTTCCAGAAACAAGAAACAACTTTTTTTTGTTTCTTGTTTCTGTTCTTTTTGTGTTTCCGGGAACAAAAAAACAGATTTGGAACAAAAACGCTTCCAAACGCGTTTCTGTTCTTTTTTTGTTCCCGGGAACAAAAAAACAGAAAAACTGTTTTTGAACAAAGAAAAGGAACACAAACAAACAGGCCCTAAGCCATCGTTTATTTTGCGAAAAGTAAATGATTTGGCAAAATTTTTTCTAATAATGATCGGTTGCATCACTTCAAATAATTAGCTGGCAAAATATATTTTCATTATTGAGAATAATTTATGTTTCCATATTTTTATGGATGATGAGAAAATTTTTGTTCATTCATTTTTGTAGTCTTTTTTTTTTAGCCTGAATTCTTTTGTAGTAGATTTAAGCAATCTCTTTTAGGAAAATATTTTCTAAGTCATAAATTTTTTGGGAAAAAAATGGAACCTAAATTAAATAGAAAATGATAGATAAGGCCTAGCTATGCGGACTGGGCTAAGGGAAGATTTAAATTTCGGTTTTTCTTTCCATGAAATGGCTCTATGCTTAGCTTGGTTACTTCAAAAAAAGAATTCTTATCTATTGGCTTAGCCATCTTGATCTTTTAATCGAGCCTGAATTGGACCTCAAACTAGTAAATTAAGAGCTTAATCTCGTGATTAAACTCAACTCATTGGGGGTACTCAATACTAATTTGAATTACCTGATCGATATATCTTCTTGGGACAATCCGGTCGAATTAAACTTAAATTTGAGATCATTTAGAATTCAAAGGTTGACCAAAAGAACCAAAGATACAATGAATGATTAAATTTTTTTTAGTGAAAATTAAAAAAGGAATATAAAAAAAAATGAAATAATTAAAATAACTGACCCACTTTCACTAGTCAATTGTGATATTTTGTACTGTCACAAGCCTCTCGATGGGCAGGAAAATATGATTTTGAAGATAATGTCGAGTGGAGGACCAACGATTGTCAATCGATGTGGGTTCCTTCAAATTCTTATCTTGTGGGACATTGGAAAATTCATTTTCATTAGATTAACCTATAAAAATTCTATATGAAGGAGTCGCTACTAGTCGATTAGAATTAAAAACAAAGTGAGACATTAGAGAATACCTCACTGTTTACACAATTAGAGATCTAAGGTTAGGAACTTAATTACACTAGTTATTTAACTAGTGCCCTTTTGACACTACAACTTGGTTATTTGTCAACTAAAGCGTTCATAGAGTCTTTTTACCAAATTATGAAGCTTAAAATTTTTTGTTTGCTAAATGGCCATGCAATATTGTTGTGTTTATTGGGATCCTCAAAATGTAACGTAATCATTCATCTAAAACAAGCAAATTACAACACAGAAAAAGCAATATAAAGGAATCACAATCAATTCATCAAAATTATTAATGAAAGAACGTGTAAAAAGTAAAATGTAGTAAAGTAATTCAATAAAAAATGGGCAAAGAATATAACATCACTTTGTTATTAAGCCCCTGCACAGTAAGCCCTATGAGCTTAGCTCAAAATCAAATTAAAATTTTCTAGGAAACCAATTTTCGTAAATCTAAACTAAAACTTATAAAAGACCATGGAATTTCCTAAACCACATGTGCACTAATTAAATGAAAATGAACTAACGCTAATATTGAAATTTAATAACCTAATCAAGACCTATTTCTTATTTTTTTCATTTTTTTTATTTTTATATTCCCAAAATAGGAAGTCAGGGCCTGGCCCGAATGTGGGCCAACACTAAAATTCGCGGGTCCGGTCCACAGACACTGATATCAAACTTAGCCCACAACTATTTAAACTAAGTCAAGCCCAAACCTATCAAGACTATGTCAAGCCCAGACCTTCTGAGACCCAACTGAAGCCCACAATACTACAAGTACTCTTAAACCATTTTCCATCAAAGCCAATATCGAGCCCATTTTCTATTGTCATCTCGTCTTTCTTTGTTTTTTTGTCTTTATCCATCATTTTCCATCGTCTTCCCCATATGCCCAATCCAACGTTCTTAGAATTCTGATTATGTCGCCCTAACATCACCGAAAGAAAAACTTCACTTTTGATCACAACCACCATCATTCATTAAGCATCCGCCACACATGAGCACAAGTTTAACTAGTATATAGAGGCATAACATTACAACGACATGAGTAATCACTAGACATCAGTACATACGTCATCTCCTCTTGGGCATCTCTCGGCCGTAATCGCCATCAATCGCTATAGGAAAATAGAACATAGGACAGAGGAGCATAATAATTCAGAAATGTATTCAACCATTGTGAAAACATTAGAGCTCGTGCTTAAATGACTTGAAAATCAATTAATATCACTTAATCTAAGCCAACGTATTTTCAGATTTAGAAAATGACGAAACTAATCTACATTGAAATGTCATAGACCTTTCGCCGACATATTGCAGCCAATCGATTAAGTAGCAAATCTTTGCGATTTCAAATTCGTATTCATGACCATACTAAAATGAAATTAACATGTGAAGTTCATTATCAAATATATGGACTCTAATATGGCCAAGCCTAGTCGAAGTTAAACGAGATTTACAGTCACTTCACCGTCTCCCAAAACATAGCATGATAGAGAATTGGAGATATTCTCGTCAATGAAGTCAAGCTAAGTCACAGTAGGCAGTCCAATCAACTATGGGAGCTCTCGTGATCGTCGTCAACTAAAACGAAGACTAGTAGAAGGGCTTCAAGCTGACTTTTGGCCATTTCAATCTTCACAGCCGCAAAACAGAGTTGAACTGGGGCTTCCTAGAAGCGGCGGTCTAGCTATGGCTACGTTGCCTTGGGCGTGGCGACAAGTCGAAAACAAGAAAAAAGGCTCTAGAAATCGATTTATTGAGGGAAATTTTTGGTGCAATCTCTCTCAAAAATGCTCTTAGGAATGTTTCGAACTCAATTTGTGTGGAGCGCATCTCCCTCTACCGTGTGAGCAACGATCGGCAACAAGATTATGGCGGTTGAAGGCAATGACTAGCGGCGATGGAGAAAGAAGCAATTTGTGGAAAGGTTAGAGAAGATAATAAAGGTGAAAATGGAACTTAATGCATGTGGATCATTTTTATAAAGGCATTATTGTCTTTGTTATAGCATGAGAACAACGGAAAGTGATACACTCCCAACATATGAGCTCTCTTAATAAAACTTGTGCGAAAAGCTTAGGGATAACAGAATCTCAATATAAGTATCTTTTAAATTGTTCAATGCCATTCCTATGCTTTCTCTCTTTCTTTGTTTTTTAGCTTCACAAGGAGCATCTCAGTGATTTATCGGGATAGTCGCGGTGTTGTCAACTCCGATGAGGCTCTTCTCGAGCACTTAAAACAAGCTTTCCCCTCTAGCGCCAGAGGATGAACAGGATGTGCTTAGAGATATACGAAATCTTTTAACGAGGCAGTTTTCCCTCATTAACTCCCTCACCTTTTGTCCAACACCAGCAAGGACAATCCCTTCAATACCCCAGGACTTCAAAGACATTTTCTTAGTTCTCTTTATGATCGGACCACGCAGCCGCCTCCCATCAAATTAGAGGATATTCAGAAATTGGAAGGACCAAATTCATCACCGTTGTTCTGTCCAAGTTGTTCAGGTAAACAGCTGCGATCGACCATCGGACATAGCCAGAACAAAAGGAAGGCAACAATCATGGTGAGTCGTGTGGGTGAGATGTTTCCCTCAAAACCCTCCCCATCTGATAGGAATAAATTTTGACCAATCAGCAATGATTCCCATGAGCTCGCCGTAAAGATTAAAAGATGTGAAAGGTGGGTTTTGCGTTTGTACGTGGTTAGTGGGATTTGAACTAGATTTTCAATTCTTAAACTAGAGAGTCTACGACTACTCACAATTACTAGAGAAGAACCCAAAGCAATATACCCATGGTGTATAACAAAGCCTCTAGAAAGATCATTTCATAAAACTCGTATGAAAAGTTTAGGAATAATGGAATTGCGAGTGCCTTTACTTTTAAAAAAAATAAAAAATTGTTCAATATTATTCATATACTCTTTTTTTTTTTTTGCCTATATGGTATCTAATTTTTATACATATTTTTTTTATCAAGTTAATCTTTCACTAAAATTGCAAAGATGCCGACAGATTGCCATGTTTAGGCTGATCGAATTAACTAAAGATGAGTTACAACTCTTTCGTTGACTAAAATAAAATTATTAAAAAATTAAATAAAAATCACAAGCGCTAGGTGAGAGAATCTAACAATTTCGAAATAGGTACATTAGATGCTAATCCAATATTTATGAGAAGGGAAGAAAATGGCAGGGAAAGTGGAAACAACAAATAAGGCAGATGTACAGGTAGGTTGGGGGAAGTAATAAGAAAGAGCTCATGATTGAGTTTGCACGTGGTAGCATTCGTCTTTGAAGTTGGAAGTTGCTGAAGAGGTGGAATAATTGGAGTTATGCGGATTGTTCTTGTACATATAGGAGGGAATGGTTATTATTAGTATTTGGTTTAGAAATACGAATGTTTTGAGATTGTAAAGCTCTCTCTTTCCACAATCAAGCAAATCTATAATCTATGTTTATATTTACTTTTTACAGCACCATTTTATTTTCCTCGAAATTTATCCTATCAATGCAATTTACATTTTTCTTGTAGTTTTTTTTTCTCTGCACTTAGCTCCAAATTAATTTGCACCCCGTTGAATCCCCTCTTTGTGCACTTTGGGAGCAAGGTATGTAACCGTGAAGCAATCTAAGTTATTCTTTGTTGATACCTATATTTTAGCAACCCCTCTAATGAATCATTAATTGCATAGAATATTAAAGATTAATTTTTAATCCCTAGCAAAAATAATTTTCATTAAATTGCACATCATATAAACATTAGGAGCATTTGCGTTAGTATTAACAGAAACCTTTTTTTAAAAAAGAGAGAGAGAGGAAAGAATTAATTAAAAAGAATATTATTATTATTTAAAAAAAAAGAAAAAAAGAAAAGGCCGGGCCGGGCTGGCCATCTTTTCTTCCTTTTCTTTCCGCCTAGATCCGCCCAGCCTCTTCACTGTTCCTTCTTCCCCGGCTCAGTCTCCTTCCCTCTTCCTTCTTTCCTCTCTTCCCCCACGCTGGCCGAACAAGAGGACGCAATGACAGAGAAGGACAACAGAGAGGGAACAGGACAGAGGCAGAGCGTCGACCGGGAGTTGGTGGTCGGGGCCATGCCGGCAGTGGCAGCCGGCGTCGCAGGAGGCCATGCGCGCCGAACGGCTTAAAAGGGAGAGAGGAGAGTGAGCGAAGGGGAGGCTGGCTCGTTTGAGAGGGGACGGAGGGGAGAGCTCGAGAGATCCGAGAGATCCGAGAGAGAGTGAAATCGGAGAGCGGCGCTCAGCCTCGCCCCCATCGATCCAACTACGCGTCCCCGAAGACCTCCGAACGGCGTCCCTAAGACCACCGCTCCCCGGTGTACGTGTTTCCGGCGAGTCCCTTTTCCTGGTTCCGAGACCCCACACCCGAGGATCTAGGCTCGGAGGCGTCGAGGCGGTCGGCCATGGCCATATTTATGTCGAGCGCACCCTTTAAACGATGTCTCCAAGTCGGGTAGGGAGCCCCTCGCGATTGTACGCCCATCCCGTGAACCTTTTGCTGCCTTGCCCGGTTTTGGCCAACCCGTGAAACGGAGGCTTGACATTTTCTAGTTTATCTGCGGGTTTGCTTTCAACCAGCCTTTATTCTTCGTTTTCGAACTTTGTTTGTCGGTTCTCTCAAGTTCGGACGTGAGTTCGAGTTCTAAAAGATGGTCAGTGTCTTCTTCTCGATCCGTGGTCATCACATGTTTGATAATAGGTCCAAGTCAGCCCGTGCACCTGCGTTGTCGATCCCATTCGTTCTCAAGTGCGTATAGGCAGATTTCACATCGTCACAAACTCCTTGTCGCACGTTAAGCATTTTTTCCATTGTTGAACTAGGTGGGGAGCATAAGAGTTTCTTTGCGTTTTTATTACTCTATGTTTTGCACGTGAGGAATCGGTTGAAGTGTAGGGCCGAAACCTCAATCTTTTGGGTCATTCACGTTGGCTTGCTTTCCCGATCTCTGCTCTATTCAGTCTTTTGTCTTGCGATTGCGAATGTGGAATGTTTATCGGAAGATACTGGGGATTGGTATTGACCCGAAGAGGGTAATGTGGTTGATGATGTCTCATTGGCGGATATTCATCCAGTGGCTGGCGATGGCGTTAGCATGGTGGTGGCGGCGACGTCGTCGGGTCTGCTGGCATATGTAGGCTATCAAGTGTGATATTTAAGTCATTCTCGATTTGAAGTCTGAGAGCGTTGATGGTTGAGCCGCGCTTGTTCTGGAGTTGATGTTTAGCTTTTTTTTTTTTGGTCAGTGTTGATCTTTAGCTTTGGGAATGAACTTTGCAGCAGGAGATAAAAACGTCAGTAATATGTTGGGGATTCGGTGGGAAGACTAGGCTAGAAAGAAATGGGCTTGGTGATTTTCTATTTGAATGGGCTGATTAAAGTCCATGGCCCAGAAAGGAGAGCCTACGTCAACCCATATTCGGACCAGGCCCCGGGGGCCTGCCCAAGTTCTTATTTCATATATTATAAAATTAACTAAAATTAAAAAATTAAAAAAATTATTTTTTAAGAAAAAGCTTAAAAATAAGTTTTATTAGTAGTTTTCTCTCAAAATGTGTAAAAGTCCTTGATAAAAAATTGTGCTCAAAATTGAACAAGTTCTTATAGCTTCACCATAGGATTTAAGTGTTTTTAGAGACTAATGATAAGTTGTCATTTGCGCATTTTCATTTCAACTATTATGTGACTGCGCACTTTTGATATGTTAATTTTGGTTTCCCTAGTTAGAAATGGTATTATTTTTTATTTCTTAGCATTAGATTTTTGCTTTGCCTTACAATTTATTTAATGTTTTCGTGGTTGCTGATTGTTATTTTTATGATTACACCATCGCATGATTATCTTACATGTTAGTGGATAAGTTTAAAATCAATACAGACTATCTGACAAACATCCTATTGAAATGAACAAGAGTAAGTATCAAAATGGCACTAGTTAATTAATGAGTGTAATCAAGTCCCTAACCCTAGATTCTCTAGTTGTGTAGGAAGCGAGGTATACTCTTATGTTTCACTTGGTTTTTAGCCGGTTCCAATAGGCTAGTGGCAACTCATCATTAAAAAATTATTATAGCTTCAATTTGAAACTAGAATTAAATATCCCAACATCGCACAAGGTATGAGTTTGGGAAAGTTCACGCCTAAACAAGAGCTGTAGGCCCGCTCTTTAGGCAATACTCCTAAACTTATGTGTTTTTCCCTCTAGATATAAAAGGAAGGTTGTGACACTCTTGGTGCTATTTCTTTTTTCTTTTCTTTAATAAATATTGATCAAAATTTTGGATGTCTTTTGTTAAAGTAAATTGTCCCCATTAATTTTCTCTCAAATGTCCATTAATATTGGGAGATAACTTTACAAATCTCACTTGGATAAATATCATTAATTTTGTACCTGATTTTGAATGTGTGCTAAGAAAATTTATCAATAAAAAAGGGGAGATGTGTATGCGACTGTTCACATTCCTTGTTCTGTGATGGACAAAACAAGTATAGACTTGGTGCTACTTATTGAAATAACTGAGGTTATCGACGATTTGCTATGATCTGGATGAGTTTCCCTAGAGCTCAACAATTCTTTCTATATTCTCTTGTTCATGAAGAAGTAAGAAGTTTATTTTCTGTCAAGTTTTAAATAGTAACCAAATACCTAGTGTTCTTTATTCATAATATAGAGGATGATGCTCTGATCTAGAAAAGGATGACATAATGTATTAAACAAAAATAATCAAGCCAAAACTTGAGCTATAATTTTCAACATTTGATCAATCATCAGGTATTACAAGAGGCTGAGAGGTAAATGAAGCCACAATAAGTTAGGCCAAAATTGGTTAGATCATGTGGTCATGTGCATCATGTGCTAAGCATAATAAAATACATTATTTGCACGTAGGTGATCCATTATTTATAATCTATTGACCAAAGGCATGGTTCGATAAAGTTTCGTACGATTAGGGATGTACCAAAGTTTAGCCCTTTACAAAATTTATGGTAAATTTTATTTTTACTCTTTTGTTATCAAATTGAGGAAGTTCAGTTAGTGCTTGTTTGCAAGGACTCTCCTATGTCTCTCTCCTTCCACATGTTTAAAATGCATATTTTTTATGGATCCTCTCGCTCAGTGAAAGGATGAAGTAGGTTAAAAGTAACGATGCCAATTCTCCATTGTTATAATCTTCATATATACTTACACTTCACTTCGAATAATATTTTAATAAATTAAGGACGAGGTCATCCATTAAAGAATTTTGATGAATAGATATATGAACCAAAGGTGATGGCTTTAAATTAAAGATTTTCATATACCCACCTTTCAAGAAACAAGATGACTTTTAGTCAACTATTCCGGGTTTGATCGTAGGCAATGTTTCAAAAATGGTACCAGAGGTTGAACCGGAGTATGGACGGTATGTATTCTACTTGTTCAGTTGACTTAACTATATATACCAATCGTTTTGAATATAAAGAATGAAGTGAGAAATATAAGCAATTTTTGAAATGACGTTTTTGAAAATGTTATGAGAGAACTCATGTAATATTTTGCATGCTTCATAGTATTTTAGGAGTTTTGCAATGGGTAAAAATCAATTTTTTCAAATCACATGCTAATGTTCCAAGATCACCCTATTATTTTCAAGTCGCAAACTAGGCTACCAACAAGAATATATTAGACATGATGTCATGCAATTGAAAGAGATTGCACCTCGTTTTCTTTTTCAATTTATTTTTCCATTGACCGTGCTATTGCGACTTAGACATAGCCAGGATACCAACAACGAGCGTTGAGGTCAGTGGCCATGGCGGGTTGGGGAGTCATTTGAAATTAATACATGACTAGTGTTGTGGGGGTCGATTACAGAGGCACGAGTTGAGCTTGCCATCGTCTACAGTAGCTTTGTAATCGAGGTCGAGAGTTCCGTCGCGATAAGGCTTGCAAGGGATCTTGATGATGATCACCACCACTGCTTATTTATTGCGAGCGAGTCCATGATTATGGCCATTCCTCTTCATTTATGATTTTTCTTTTACCGAGTGACGAGAGATGGTGAGGCCGAGCAAGACAACACCAGACACCCTATCCCGAGCAAAAAACATGCGAATATTGAGAAAGATGAGCTCTAAGTGCGTCGTTGAAATTAATTTATCTGGCATGTTATTATCAACACTTAGGTCTTTGGCCAAAAAAGATCGGTAGTATGTTAGCTTGAAGATGTTCATTGTGGAAATTTACATGAACTTATCTAGCATGTTATAATCAACTCTTAGGTCTTTGGCCAAAATATATTGGTAGTATGTTAGATTCAAGATGTTCATTGTGGAAATTTATATGATGCTACTTTTTAGGATCTATATAATCATCTCCTTTACTGACGACTTTTGCAAGATGCATGTCCAAAATGATCAAAGGGCCCGTTAGAATTAAATGTATTGAAATATTTAAGAATGACAGACACCTTTTCATAGCCTTGACGAGAAGCTGGTAAAGTAAAATTTTCCCTGTTTCTTTCTCTGTGAAGTTTCCCCAAGTCTGCTATGGACTTACTGAATTTTACTGTAATAAACGACAAGCAAATTAACACACAAAAGCCCATGTTCTACAAAATGCATGAGAAAAGGCATTTACCCTCCATGTGCATGATTCCCGCTTGTATTGAAGTCGAAGCACTCAATGACTAATGGATTCTCTGGCAACGAGTTTTACAGTATGTCAATTCACTAGTGCCTCCTGGAACATATTAGCCAATATGATGACGACTTCAAGGAAATACAAAGAGAACCCCCAGATTCAACTACTCTGGATTGACACTGAGTACTTGATATAAAGCAATCAAAAGATATGGCAAGAAACAATATCAAACAGGACATTTGATGAGAGATTTTGGACAGTTCACACTTTTAGAAAACAGATCTTGTTTTCCAAACTAGGAACAGTGAAATATTATTTCAATAGCATTCCTGGAAGCAACAGATTCCTCATCATCAGTGAGTAACCAAGTTTCTCAACCATACTTGTGCATTCTTATTAAGAAGCGGCAAGGTCAAACTCTGACTTTTCTTTGTGACTATCTGCAGAAAATGGAAAGGAGAAGATGCTATGGACAAGATCTTGATGGATTAACCTTTTATTTCACTGAACCCAAATGCATGGAAATGACACGTTCATAGTGTGATCCAGGAGTAAATAACATTTTACTGCGCAATTTTGTATTGATTATGTTAAATTCTGGACATTTGACTAGTTAAGAGATATGCAGTACTATAAATGCAAACGTGTCATGGAAATGAATATGGTGCTTTTAGGTTTGAATTTGGCGCTGTTAGGTTTGTGAACTATTTGATGTATTTCATAAACTCATTTGAAACAATTGAATAGTCAAATTCCTAAGAACTCATATGATCATGCACTTGAATGATATTTTTTCACAGCTAATCAAGAATACTACTTCCTAATCCATTAAAAAAACAATTGAATAGTTCATATTGGCGCATATGGAAAGAGCTATGAGGATGAAGCACCAAAAAAGCAATGAATACAACTAAAACTACAACAAGAGGAAAAGAGCAGAATTCAAACATTATTTGATAATAGCAACTAGCAAGTGAGCCTTTCTTCTTCATACTAGCCTTCCGATTAACACATGAAATTGCCGTAGGCTCCACACCTGAGTTATCCTTAGATCATCTGGTTTTGCAGTAAATGCATCTAAAATAGGTGAATCATGAAGCAATAGATCACTTTCAATCAACTATATTACTTTTCTGACATGTCAATATTGGACTCTACCTGTGACTATATTGGATTTTGGACATCTCTCTTTTTCCTCATATATTGCTCATCATCCAAGGGAGAGGATCGAGCAAAATGAGGATGCCACCATGATTCGAGAATCTCGGAAAGCTCAGGCGAGTGTTTTATAAAAGTATTCTACAGAAAAGTGGATCCAAGGCATTTTTCTCTCTCTTTGATGGTTTGATGATATTCTAACTTGAACTCATTGCAAATTATAGAGATTCTCACATCAGCTAGGTAATAACTACTGTTGTGGTAAAGACACAGGGATATTAGATTGACATCAAATCTGCAAAAAAAAATTTCTTAGTTTCCTCCAAAGTAAATCGGCAAGAATTAACATTCAAAAAGCAGCAGATCACACAAATTCACTTTTCCATGAGGCCTACTCTTCGTGTCCAAGATAGTCAAACTTAGAAGCAGAAGAAAAAGAATGACTAAACACCACTTTTATAGTTAGTTTTACATCTTCCACAAGAATACAGTGACCAAAGTTAATTGATTTTTTATCATCAAGTCACTGAGGCAGGCAAAGTAATATCTATGTATCTCTATGTTATGAAATGAAGCAAAAAAACTGAAAAGTAGACAACTTAACCAACTTAAGTTATGATAATTTGAGTAGGATAGTACTTGCCAATTCAGGTGATGATAGTACTTCGCACTATTAAGAGTTGTGGACCTAATTTTGTAAATAAGTGTCCGCTAAAAGAAGATTGGATGAAACTAATCATTGTGGCATGGACATCCATAATGTTTAAAAAGGAGTCAATATCAAAACCATGTAAAATTAGAGAAAGATATACAAAGCTATGATAGCCATCACAATGCTCAGCCAAGAATCCGGAAGGTAAATGTTTCAACAAAGCCAAAACAAAAACGTATTCTGCCCCTATCAAACGAACAATCACTATTATCTATATTAAACCAGCAAACGAACCAACACTACATCCTGCGTATTCTCAAAACAATATCAAAGATGTCAGTATATTCCTACTAGGAGTTGTGCACACAATCAAGATCATGCTCAAGGAGGGAAAATCAGTGAAGATAAACTTAAATATCAATACCACTGTCAATTAGAGATTGAACTACTATGATTTTTCCTTCAAACTTGTCCCTCTCTCTTGGAGTGTAGGAAGCAGAGTACACATCAGCTTTCCCCACCTGGTCTGCCAAAATATGGCCTAAGGCCAAACATGCCAGTATGTCACAACTGAGACTTCAGTAGGTTCTGATGTCCTCAGAATTGGTACCCACAATAACAACCAGCTTGCGTGCGACCCCGTGAGTGAGCGAAGCTGAGACAAATTGCTTGGAGATGAAAACATCTAGTGTGAACGGCTCCACGTAGGCTATGGTCTGTTGCTTGAAGGACATGTGCTTATTTGGATTTTTGGACTTCATTCCCCTTTGGTCAGTGTATAGTTGCTATTGTCATCATCCAAACTTCAAAGAAACTTCTAAATGAGGCTGCCTAAAAGCCAACACTTATTCAAAATTCCTATACAATTTGATATAGAATAGAGCACCCCCTCATTCGATTGATTATTTGCTCAAACATTACGCTACATTAGTACCATTATCAAGGAAATGACATAGAGAGGACATCCTAAACTAGAAAAAGAATGAGATATTCAATGAGGCACCTACCCATTGTGAATACCACATGTCGGCACAAAGGTTCCATATCGAGAGGCATCAACACCATGCACTAGAACACTATTAGAGCACAGGTTCCAAAAAGATTGCTTCAATATCTTATTACAGGAGACACTTTCTAGCAAATAAAAGTAGCCACTTTGATCCTATGGTGCAAGACACCTGAAAGAAACAAACATATCAGTAAGATACTCCTCAAAATTAATCAGAGAAGTGGGCGAGCGCACAGCCCCATATAACAAAACCTCACAATCTTCGAAGCTACATTGACAGAAATTATGCTAAACAATTCATCAAACAGCTAGAATGCGTTGGTGAGTAATTTCACAAAAGCCCCCAATATACAAAATATGTAATGATTTTGTTAGAAAACAGCCAAACTTTTTTATTTTATTTTATGAAAGACTGACTTCATATGAGCCAATATAGAACTCGAAGAAGAACGCAAGTTTCTTCCTTTTGTCACCAAGTTCAGGCAAACACAATTAAGCAAATAGATTCTCCTGCCTTACTAAATTCATTGTGGATCGTTCCAAGCTGATAAGGTCCTGATGGTGGTATTAAGGTCGCCCTCCCAGAGTCCTTCATCATCCTCTTCGGAGAGGAGTACTTTATCTAGGTTCGGTGTCCTCAAGGCACCCTTGCAGAATATATGCATCTCGGGGCACTGCGTGATGACAATACGGTTAAGTGATGGGAACCTGAAGGCGTGATTCGTTGGGGAGAAGCTCTCAAGGCTTGGTAAACGATCAAGTATTAGCCATTTCAGCTTGGGGAAATGGATCTCCTCTGCTCCATCTCCATCATCTGTTACCACATCTTCCATTGCACCACAATTTCTTAGGGTTAGCCAAGTAAGGTGCACCAGACTTGTCATTCCCGAGCGAGTCCCCATATGAACTAAACCAGCGCACTCATTTACTTCTAATTGTGTTAATCTCTGGAATGAGGCCCGAGATGGAAATACGATTGATAAACTAGGGCAGTGCTCAACCCAAAGATATTCAATCTGTTTGAGGATTTCAGCCATCAATGAGCCATCTTTCCAGATTCCCCTCAAGTTACACAGCATCCATAGCCCAAGTCGCTTCAAATTTCCAAGTGACTTGAGAAGTTTTTCTGCATATGTTAATCCTCCACAGGGAGTCGCTCCCCCATGTCTAAGAGCATCTTTTGGAAATATCTCCTCGAAAGAACTACACCACACAGCAAGCATTTCTAGATTGGAGGCTTAGAATTAGAGATACTCATAGGCCTTTTGGGCCGAGCCTGATCGTCACTACTTGTAAATTTTAAATTTCATATTTGAGGATGGACAAAGGAGGATTACTTGCGGTTGTCACTTCTATTCAAATTTTAGCATCGATTTTCACCCTAGTCTTAATTGTGAAATAGAGCCTTGAAAATGAAAAAAAGAAGAAGAAGAAGATGTTAATGCTCAATTCATTAACCTTGTTTGTCTTATCTGCATCTTCTATTTCTAATAGAACTGTTAAAGTTGGCACTGTTAGTCATGACATAAGAGCATTTTCAAATTAGAATATGAAGGTCACCAATTCGAATACAACTAAAAGCGTGCAAACCAATCTGAGTCCATGGCCATCCATGCATAAGCAAAAGGCATGGATAGTTGATAAGTCCATATTTAGAATAGTCAATAGCTCTATTAGAATGACATTAAATTTTTGGCAAGATCTAAATCAAGAGGGGAAAAAAGTGTGGATTAAAATAGACTTGAAACATCAGTATTGTGTACTAGATAACATTTTTAATGGGCTGTACTCGTAAAAAAAAGCACAAGAAAATCACAATCTTAAATCCTACCAAAATCTTTTTGTTATATAGATGAGCCTATTTTTTTTTTTTGTCAGTCATATACTAATCCTACTCGAACACTTACTCTCAGACTTTTGTCCTGCTTCCTTGCAGGGCGTAGGAGTCGAAACCCACTCTTGAAATGAAATCGTCCCCACCCCAATCCCCCCTGAGAAGGTGGGGATTTGAACCCCCAACCTCCCCCTTCCAAGATGGAAGGGTGGCCACTGGGGCGAACCCCCAGTGGTTATAGATGAGCCTATTAGCAAATCTCCTTTTTGAAATTTTATCAATGTTAAAAAATATGGTTACACAATTCCTCAAGAGGTGGTAGAAGTCTAGAAGAGTGCATCGGTTTGATTTGTTTCCTGTCGCGCCTTCATTTGAATTGTAAGTATCTCTACTACACCATTGGGACCGTCCTAAATAATGATGATGACCTAATGTGTTGTGGACTTTAAAAATTTGCCTAAATTGTTGCTTTAGAGACGCGAGGGCGTGCAGGTCAGGTGATTGTCTTCATTTTGCGGAATGGATTTAAGGTTCTTGTATTATATTTTGATCTCGCATTTTCAAAGAAGTGTTGACAGAAGCTTTTCGTGCCAGAATAGATCTCATCAATAAATTTTAGTGTTGTAGCCAATGCACAGTCGTAGCAACAAGAGAGGACCATGAGGCGCTATTTAATGGCAGTAATTGGCAGCAATCCTCGACGTTCTCAGGTGATATATATCATCTCATCGTTTCTGTTCATTTGCTTCCAACTTATTTATTTATGAAATTTTTATTAATAACATTATACTGCACATCTCGCTTTACATTGATTGTATTGAATTTTGGAGTTCTTTCTCGCGTAACACGTGGACATTTGACTAGTACAGAATTAAGTTGTACTTTAAGTACAAATTATTGTGACCTTCCCCAAAGTGATATTAGATATGTTTGAGAAAATTTGATGGATTACTAAACGAAGAGTGGCTCCTCTGAGTAGATGGGGCCTATGACTAGGACGTGCCCTTACAAGTCGTACTAATCGTAACTGAATTTTTCTGATTAATCATTCATTCAAGATCAGGCTGAAGAATCACTACTAACCTATTGGGAGCTAGTTAGAAACTTGGGTAAGATGCGAGAGCTTAGGAACCAAAAATTCACGTGTCTTGGGACTTGAGTACGCTACATTGATTTAATACCCTTTCAATACCTTTCATAAAAAAATTTGCAGGTAGTATTTTCATTTTTTGTTTTCCCAAATCCTCTAATATGGGAAGATGATAATGCATAGTGCTCGAGCAGTAAAATATAAACAAGCAATCAATAATAAATATTAACCATAATAATAAATAAAAGGTGCAGGAAAAATAAAGAACCCAAGCCGTATGGGTAAAATTTTATGAAACCTTGTTATTAATGCTCATGACAGGACTCTTGTGAGTTATAAATGGAAACTCAATATAAAATATTCAAAATTAACCACCACTTAATATAAAAAAAAAAGAACAAATATGCAAACGTGAGGTACTATATGAATACTAAATGAATTATTTTCGTAAAATGAACTATGATATATGAAAATAAGAATCTAATTGATGCTATTCAAATGTAACGCAATCTGCTTCAATTCCCTTAAATGCAATCCTAGGTGAAATTTTCGATGGAGATGCAATCCTAGATGAAATTAATGAAATTCTCATTAAGAAGTAGTCTGAGAATACATAAAATTTGCTTTAGAACACAGCAAATTCGAAAGGCTAAGGGCCCGGCGCGCGGCTTGACGCCGATGAGGTCCCGACTTCTTCTCCCTCGTCCTCCTCTGTTCTCTCACTTCTGTCCGTGCACAGAGAGGCAGAAAGAGGGAGATATGAGAAAATGAGAGTTTCTCGTTGTTTTCTTTCGCGAGAAAATGAGAAGAAAAAAAAGAGAATGTGCGGTGTAACTGTCGACCGGCAGCGTTTGGATTGGCCATGGTGTTTTGAGAGAATCGGCGATTTTTTGGACAGAGACGCCCCCGAGAGTAGGGGTGATCGGGTCCAGGGTGGGTAGGGTCTAGACCTGGACCTTGTACCCGACCCTGTTATAACCGGTTCCCATTTTCTGGACCCTATACCCAACCCTGTTTGTATTGGATCTTGTACCCAACCCACCCTGTTTTCCCGATCCGGTTCCAGGGTCAACCCTGTTTATATTGGAACCTGTTTTGTAATCTCTTGATATCCTATACAACTTCGAATTTTATATTAATAAGCGGGAAAATAACGTAATCCTCCTAATTTATATTGAAACTTTAAGCACTGATAATAAATTAATACATGAACTTTTTTACTAAACGGAAAATTAATGATCTATATGGCTAATTATAATAAATAAAATCATAAGGCAAAGAATTAACAACAAACATAGGTTTAATATTAGTCTTATTCCCACAACTACTATATTAAGCTATTCGTTTATGCAAACATAACTCCTTATACAAAAGAGAAATTAGGCAAGCCAATCCATATGATACACAAGAATTTGGCGGTGCGTTCGTCCATCAGATGGTGTGAGAGGGAGCCGGTGAGGAAGGGAAGCAAGTGAGGAAGAGGAATGACAAAGGAGGAGTGCCGTGCGTGTTTGAGTGAGCCAAGAGGAAAAACACCGTGTGATTACGAGAGTAAGAATAGATATTGAAAGGAAAAAAAAAAGTTTTGTACCTCTATTTACAAAATCGGTCCAGGAACCGGGTTCCGGGTGGGTAATCACTTGGACCCTGTTCTCGGACCGGTTTAAACCGGTTCCGAATTTTGGGAACCTGTTCCCGGACCAGTTTCAATGGGAACCAGTTCCCGACCCTGTTTTCAGGGTAGGCCGGTCCGGGAACCGGGTATACCCGGTCCGGTTGCACACCCCTACCCGAGAGGGTACCGGAACAGCCGGTGGACGGTTCTCTGGTCCGAGGAAATCGGCGCGTCGAAGCGATCGAACCGTCCGGCCCCCGTCCCTGCCACCCAGAAAAATGATTGGATCACTCGGTCGTCGGTTTGTCACAGAAAGCTAAATAAAAAGGAAGTGCGAAGCCGGGTATGCCGAGGACCGGGACAGCCACCATCATCATCATCGAGGAGGATCAATGCTGTTATTATGCTGTGTTCAAAGCACCCCGCAAATCATTTTGTAAATCCCTATCCTTTCTTAGTGGCAGGCTTTCCTAAAGCCCTAGGAAACAGCACAGAAAACAAAATCAATGAGATGCCGGGATAGAAAGATAACTCCATTCCTGGTCAGCCTCCTGTCCCATCGATGCTAACAAATCGACTTTCTCTCAACGAAGTAGCAAGAAAGAAAAAACATGGTTTTAAAGTTAGGTCTATTTCCAAGAAACAATTGGGAACCTATTGCTTATGATGTGTCATCATCCATTGGCAGCTCTCTGAACAGCTTTAACTTATGTAATTATTTTAATCATTCAGCTCAAGAGAGCAGTGGCGTCAAGTCATCAAACAAATCAAATCAGTTGATCAAAGAGAGTAGTCATTGGAATCCTTTCAGTGAGAATAGTCCGATGTTGGGATGTAGCACAGCCCAGTATAATACGATGCCTTGTGAAGAGCGCTTGAATGCCCACTCCAAGGAAGACTCTCTCAGGAATCTGGAGAATTTGCAACATGGCATAGCAGACTTTCCAAGCAGATGTGGTGGTCATGAAATTTCTTTTCCTCATCCGAAAAAGTGCACTAATGACAGATTCACGGACACAAACTTCATGTTGAAGAATTCATAAGGGCCCAATGCATCAATTGATAGTAATACCAATAAAGTTGATGATGTTGATGTTCGTGATGAGATTTGTTGACACCTAAATTTTGGGCAACTCATTTAGTCATTTATTGCATAAAAAATTACGGATTAATTTTTAACCCCTAATATATATATATATATATATATATAAGAGTGACCATTAGATTCCCTAGAAGATCTTTCGATTCTAGATCTAGTCCTTCTTTTCATAATTCTTATACAAGGTCCATAGATCTTAATCCTAATCTTCCTCCTATAATCACTATTCCTCCCAGTACTCATAGAAACACTCCTTCTCCTAGTGTGCATAGAGACACTCCCACACGTAATACAACACATTTACCTCCTTCCACCAGTAGAGGTAATAATGAGTCACCTCTTGAACCAGATTTTAGTGGTTTAGATAATAGATCAGGAATTTCCAGGCCAGTTTACCAACAAAACCAGCCTGAACCTGTCATAGAAAATACAGATTCTCCTCATCATTCTCCCACTTATTCCCAAATGATAGATGCTGAACTTAATGTCCTAGAAAAGCAATTTGAACCAAACAGATCTTTTCTTAACAAAGATTTTAATTCTGAAAACAACAAACAAATCAGAAAATGGTTCTTCAAAACCTTTGCTGATAAAGCAAAAGATATCAAGCAAAAATATTACGACTACATATACGAATATGAAGCCCATATATTTTTCTTTGATTGGTTAGAAGAACAATTCCTTGAACCAAAAAGAAATTGTTGTTTTAGACCATCATTATAAGTGGAAACTGGATAATGGTGAAACCATAGAATCCAACCATCCACCCCTCAGGAGAATAAAAATACAACATGGAGAAAGCGAGGTTACTGCTACTCCTTTTAGAGTTCCAGACAAAGGAGATTCATTATATACTCATAAAGTCATTGAACAAAACAATTTTACTAATCAACATCTAGTAACCATAGGAAAACAATTAAACAGGATAGAATCCACCATACAAAATCCTACCCATGTAACCACTCCTTCTGTTGACACACTAAAAAAACCCATTTTCAAAGCTTTTGAATTCCCAAAAAACCTTAGTCCGGAGTTTGCCAAAGCCATAGAACAAAAGAAAAAACTCCTAGGGAAAGCAAAGCTAGAACCTGCTCCTATACTAGACACTCCTAAATTTCAAGGACTAATTATTAATGACACCCCTGACCAACCTACTATTAGTACCTTGACCAAACCCTCCAATGACTCTGACATTGAATCTGTCCCTGAGGTAAATAGACTCAATTGGAGACATCCTCAAAAACTTTATTACAGTAGAGCAACCCCACCCGACATAGCCCAAGAAGAATCATCGTAAAAAATACAGAATAAATACTCTCCAGACGCCATTTATGAATGGAATATAGATGGTGTTGCCGAAACCAATATCATGAATATTCTTAACAACATGGTAATGCTTGCTAACGCCTATAAAACACAACAAGATGTTTCTGATCATGCTGTTGCTAATCTTTTAGTAGCCGGTTTTACTGGACAACTAAAAGGTTGGTGGGATAATTATTTGACTAAAGAACAAAAATACAAATTTTAACTGCTTATAAAATAGACGATTTTGGACAACGCATGGATGATGATCAAGGACGTCTCATCCAAGATGCGGTAAACACCCTTATTTACTCCATTTCACAACACTTCATAGGAGACCCTTCACACATTAGAGATAGGAACCAAGATCTCTTATCTAATATGCGTTGTAAATCCCTAGGAAGATTCAGAGAATACAAAGAACTTTTTCTTCAAAGGGTTTTTGTTAGACCAGACTGCAATCAACCTTTTTGGAAAGAAAAATTCTTAGCCGGTTTACCTCAGATCATAGGTGACCAAGTTAGAGATAGAATTAGAGAAGAATACAGTGGCCAAATTCCTTATGATCTCCTTTCCTATGGAGAAATAATCTCTTATGTTTACAGACAAGGAACCCAAATGTGTAATACTATCAAATTACAAAGACAGCTCAAAGAAGAACAATCTCTCACCAATCGTAGTCTAGGAGATTTTTGTGCTCAAACGACCCTTCTTATAATGAAAAAACAAAATCTAAATGTAAAGGAACTTGTCCTCTCGAAAAAGAAACAAGGAAACATCACAACAAACCTCCACCTCGTAGGAATAAACAAAGACACCAGAATAACCAAAATAAACTCCATACTGATAGAAAGAATTTTAAAGATATTAAATGCTATTCTTGTGGTAGAAAAGGTCATATTTCAAAATATTGTAGGATTAATAAAAAAAACTAAATGAACTCTCTCTCGATGACAACACTCTTAACCAGTTAAACAACATCTTCATAGAAAATGGTGATACTTCTTCTGATGAACTTCTTGAGGAGGAAGGTCTTCAGATTAATGAAATAGATTCCTCTTCCGATTCTGATTATGAAGACACTTCTCCAGAAAAACCCATTCCTGAAATAAATATGTTAACAAAAGAAGAAGAATTTCTCCTTAGCACTGCTGATAAGATAATTGACCCTGAAGCCAAGAAAGAATACCTTGATAAACTTCATTCATCCATGAACATTGTCACTAATTCCAATACTTCCTACAATCTCAAAGACATTCTTAATAGAAACAAAAAACCCCTATCTAGGCCCATAAACATTAATGATCTTCAAAATGAAATAAAACAACAAAAATTAGAAATACAAGCCCTCAAATCAACACAGGTAGAAATGAAACAGGAAATTTCTGTTATAAAATCTCTCGTTATAAAAGGAAAGACTTTAGAAGATCAAAATGAAATCACTAATACTTCCGAGTCCACTGATCCAGCCTTTCTTATGTTATTAACAGAAATAACATCTAGGAAATGGATCATTAATATTTTGATAAAAATCAACAATGAATTTACTATTGAAACAACAGCACTCTTTGATACAGGAGCGGACCTCAACTGTATTAAAGAAGGCCTTGTTCCTACTAGATACTTTGATAAGACATCGGAATCTTTAAAATCAGCCTCAGGAGACAAACTAAATATACAATACAAGCTACCTGAAGCTTCAATAATAAAAGATCAAATGTCTTACAAAACATCTTTTCTTTTAGTCAAAAATATGAGACAACAAGTAATTCTTGGAACACCTTTCATACAATTAATCCAACCTTTTTCAGTTACTAATGAAGGTATTGAAACTCATGCTTTAAACAGAAAAATCACCTTCAATTTCATAACAAAACCACAAAAGAGAAGCTTAAACATTTTACAAGAACATTCCATTTCTGAAATCAATTGCCTCATAAAAGACAAAGAAAACCAACTTGAATTCTTAAAAGAAGACTTAGAATTCAAAAGAATAGAAGAACATCTTATAAAACCAAATACTATAGCAAAAATAAATTCTCTACAAAAACACATAGAAAAAACCATATGCTCTACCTTACCTAATGCTTTTTGGGAAAGAAAAAAGCATATTGTTGATTTACCTTATGAACATGATTTTTCAGAAAACAAAATACCTACAAAAGCTCGTCCTACACAAATGAACCAAGAAGTTCTAAAATTTTGCCAAGCAGAAATACATGATCTTTTAAATAAGAAACTCATAAGAAAAAGCCAATCACCATGGAGCTGTTCTACTTTCTATGTCAACAAAAATGCTGAACTAGAAAGAGGAGTTCCCAGATTAGTTATTAATTATAAACCCTTAAATACATCCCTTAGATGGAAAAGATATCCTATACCCAACAAAAAGGATTTGTTAAACAGATTATGTAGGTCAAAAATATTTTCTAAATTTGACATGAAATCAGGATTTTGGCAAATACAAATCAGTGAAAAGGATAAATACAAGACAGCCTTTACAGTCCCTTTTGGCCAATACGAATGGAATGTTATGCCTTTCGGTCTCAAAAATGCCCCTTCAGAATTCCAAAGAATTATGAATGACATCTTCAATCCTTATTCTGAATACATCATAGTTTATATAGATGATGTCCTAGTCTTTTCCTCTAATATAGAACAACACTTTAAACATTTGTCTACTTTCATAAAAGTAATCATACAAAATGGTCTTGTTGTCTCTCCTACTAAAATAGCACTCTTTAAAACCAAGATTAGATTCTTAGGTCACTACATTCATTTAAACACCATAACTCCAATAGAAAGATCGATTTCTTTTACTGATAAATTCCCAGATGAGATTAAAGACAAAACACAACTACAAAGGTTTTTAGGAAGCCTCAATTATGTTTTGGATTTCTTCCCTAATATAAATATCATTTGTAAACCCTTACACGAAAGGTTGCAAAAAGATCCTCCACCATGGACTTCTGTTCATACTAACATTGTCAAACAAATTAAGACTCATGTTAAAGAAATACCATGCTTACATCTGGCTGACCCATCTGCCTTCAAAATAGTTGAAACAGATGCTTCAGAAATAGGGTATGGTGGTATTCTTAAACAAGTCAAAAACAACAAAGAACAAGTTGTTCAGTTTATTTCAAAACATTGGAATTCTACTCAACAAAATTATTCAACAATTAAAAAAGAAATACTTGCTATAGTTTTGTCCATATCAAAATTCCAAGGAGATTTACTAAATCAAAAATTCCTCTTGAGAATTGATTGCAAATCAGCAAAAGATGTTTTACAAAAAGACGTATTAAATATTGCATCAAAACATATTTTTGCCAGATGGCAAGCCATACTTTCAGTATTCGATTTTGACATTGAATTTATAAATGGTTCTTCAAATTCATTACCCGATTTTCTCACAAGAGAATTTTTACAGGGGATACCACCATGCCAAGATCCAAAAAAGACAAATGAAAAGGCAAAGCCATTGCCGAACCCTCCAATACACCACCAAAGCCAACAGGCCTAACACCCATCAAAACATGGCTTCAGATGGCAGAAAACAATCAAGAATTCCTACAGCAAAACAAACCAATTATACCCCCGAAAGACGAAGGTCTGGCTATTTATCAAAAACTAGCCAGCATACTACCCCAAGAATCATTAAATATTCTTGCTCAATCTTTACAAAACCCAGTAAAGAAAGAGCCATCCAGCGCCATCAACAACAACCCTTCAGAATTATCAAACACACTAAATATTCTTGCTCAATCTTTACAAAAAACAGCAAAGAAAGAACCATCCAGTGCCATCGAGGTAAGCAACAATCCTTCCCCGCTGACTGCACAAAGTTTAGCGGAATACAAAAGAATTTCAAATGAGGTGGTCATTAGGCCACAGGCAACCCCTCATTCTCAAAAATCAAAATTTTTTGCCAAAACATCTTTTCAAAAATTATTGATTGTGGAAGATGGGTTCTACGATGAAGATCCTATCAAATTTGCAAAAAACATCTTTCCAAAAGATTGGCTTTTTAAACCTCATAATACAAACAAAACTCTTACTTATTATGAGCAAATTTTAGTGGAGACAGAGTCGGCAAGGTTTACCCACTTTACCGATAAAACCAATACAGAAAATATCCTTTACTCCACCATATCCATCAGTAAAGTCATACACCCCTTACATTGGAGAGACTCACCTCATACACCCAGAAAATTCCAAACCAGACTTACCCAAAGTCTACCTTATTCCTCCTCATACACCTACTGGGATTACCAACAAGCCTGGTGGAATGTCTTTTACAGACAAAATACAAAATTCCAGCATACTTGGCTAGTATTCTTTAAAGACAACTTCCCAAGACAAACCATACCAAATTGGTTCTACTCCTGGTGGGATCTCTTTGGTCCCTTAGAAATCATACTACACCCCATTGTTGAACAGGGTTACCAAACATTTCGCAAACACTATAAACCAAACCCTCATGAATCAAGGTTTCATTGCCTTATGCATTTTTTCATAATCTTCAAAATCTCATGGGTAACAGCCTGGGAATTTGAATACAATACAACCCCCAATCTAATACCACTACTTGTCCGAAAATACAAGACAAAATGGTGGGATGGATTCAAAAGACTTGAACAAGGTTCTGAAGATGCGGTCAAATCCTGGCTAAAAAGCCAAAAGACCCAATTGTCTACAGTTCCATCAAATACATCATTTCTACAAGAAAATCTATGGCTATTGCCGCCCTTGCTACAGTTCAGAGCAGGGAAGAATACTGCAATACCCTTAGAACAATGCTATCAGAAGCGGAAGGATCACAATGTGGATCTTCCAAATCTCAAGACAATACAGACGGATCATCCCAATCACATCACAGTGGAAATACCAATGAAGACGACTGCTACAGGATCAATCTAGACAGAGATTGAATCAAGACATCACATGCCAACACTATTGAAGCGGCGCAAAGGCTATACGCTAGAGATACACTGTTCACTATTCATACACTGTTCACTATTCACTCAGTACTGTTCACTTTACACTGTTTAACACTGTAGCACTTTCACTGTAGCACCCCTATAAATACACTCTTCCGGCACAAGAAGGAGGGGACTCGAAATTTTCCAGATTTCTCTCTTCTTCTTCCTTCTCCCTCTTGTAAACCCTCATCCTTTCCATCCTCATCCTCATCTCTTCCATCTCCAAGCTCTCTTACCTTGTATCCCTTGTTACAAAGTAAGTTTGTTTTTCAAATACATCTAGCATAGTTTATACATGGTTACCAACTTACATGATAGTTGGTTAACCATCTCTTGTAATACAAACATCGATAATCCCTGGAGTGCGGATTACCGCCCTAGTGGATGACTTGATGCTTTAAATTTCTGCATCTTTAAATACATGTTCTTTCAATACATGTAATCTTTCATTTTATTCAATACAAATTCATACCACCTTAATGGTTGGTTTTTGTTTATGCATACTCTTGCTTTATATTTTATACATTGCTTTTGGTCTTTATATTATTTTTAATTCTCGCGACTTTATTTAGTTCATATACTTCCTCCTTCTCTCATATAGTACTCCGAATTAGGGAAGAAATCCAAAACATAATTGAGGCTTCCTAAAAACCTTTGTAGTTGTGTTTTGTCTTTAATCTCATCTGGGAATTTATCAGTAAAAGAAATCGATCTTTCTATTGGAGTTATGGTGTTTAAATGAATGTAGTGACCTAAGAATCTAATCTTGGTTTTAAAGAGTGCTATTTTAGTAGGAGAGACAACAAGACCATTTTGTATGATTACTTTTATGAAAGTAGACAAATGTTTAAAGTGTTGTTCTATATTAGAGGAAAAGACTAGGACATCATCTATATAAACTATGATGTATTCAGAATAAGGATTGAAGATGTCATTCATAATTCTTTGGAATTCTGAAGGGGCATTTTTGAGACCGAAAGGCATAACACCCTTTTGGCAAAATTTTAGAACTTCTTGGTTCATTTGTGTAGGACGAGCTTTTGTAGGTATTTTGTTTTCTGAAAAATCATGTTCATAAGGTAAATCAACAATATGCTTTTTTCTTTCCCAAAAAGCATTGGGTAAGGTAGAGCATATGGTTTTTTCTATGTGTTTTTGTAGAGAATTTATTTTTGCTATAGTATTTGGTTTTATAAGATGTTCTTCTATTCTTTTGAATTCTAAGTCTTCTTTTATATATATATATATATTATAATTCAATTGCATAGCATATAATTTTAAGTGCATTTATTTTTAATTTACATGTTTTGCATTTTTATTTTTAGGACCGGTGGTGAATAGGTTCGAATTAATATTTCTGAGCTCTAGTTCGGCAGGCCGGGCTAGGCCCACGAAAGGAGCAAATTAGCCCAAGCCCGTTGTTGTTTTTAATTAATTATCCTGTGAAAAATTGAGATTTGATATGATATTATGATGATTTTTTGAAAATTGAGGAAATCGCATTGCAATCTTATCTTTAGCAATAGGCGATAAAATCAGTGGAGAACATTTAAGAGATGAGGAAAATAAAATGACTTTCGTGATCGGGAGGTTATAGGCAACTTTCGTGAGATGAAATATTCGCAAAAAATATTACATTTTGTTTGGCCTATAAAAGAGTATGTACAAACGTCAATAGGCGGATTTTTTCGGTTCTTTGAAGAAAAAAGAAAAGTAGAAAAGCAAAAAAAAAAGAAAGCAAAAAGAAGAAAAAGAAGGAAGAGGAGAAAGTACAAGGGGGCAGAGGGGACGACTGTTCATCGTCTCCCTCGCCGCTCGCCCCCCCACAGCTTCCATCTGCGAACACCGCCGCATCGCCTACAGCCCGTCACCGCGCCATCACCACCTAGCGCCGCACCGCCATATCTTCGCCTCATCGCACGCCCAACGCCACCCCTGCTCAGCCCGCGCTAACCCACGATTCCTCCGCCTCATCGCGCACCCGAGCCACCCCCGAACGAGCCCACTCCAGTCGCAGCGCCTGTCTCCCTCACGGCGACCTAGGTGTTGATCGTTGCGACACCGCCTGCTGTTTCAGATCCGGTGGTCTGTTCGTCGCCAACAACGCCCGCGATCGCCAGTGCCTGTCGCTCGGTAGCCAAAGTCCCCTTGTGCCGACACCTTCGCCTGTTGCCTCCGCACCGCCCTAGCCGTGACTGCCTCGCTC
Organism: Eucalyptus pauciflora; assembly: GCA_007663325.1. Taxonomy (NCBI): domain Eukaryota; kingdom Viridiplantae; phylum Streptophyta; class Magnoliopsida; order Myrtales; family Myrtaceae; genus Eucalyptus; species Eucalyptus pauciflora. Next base: position 3,340,219 of record VMYD01000024.1, on the reverse strand, counting down.
AAAACTCCGCCGGTGTCTGCCCGCGCTCGCCTCCCCGCGCTGCGCCAGATCCCGACGGCCCCGACTTCTCTACATCTGACGACCCTGGCTCCGCCGTGCCCGAGTATCACTCAACCTCCGCTCGCGACCCGCGTCGCCGGCCACCTGCCTCGTCGGAGCTTCGACGCTGGCCACCCTTTGCCCGGCGTCACCCACCGCCGCTACTGCCCCTTTCCAAGCCTCCATTTAGGTGGTTTTTGTTATTTTAATTTTTCTTTTATTTTATGCTATTCTAGTTCATTTTTTTTTTTTAAAGTTTCATTATTATTGTTCAAATTGGAATATTGGAATATGACTTCCATATTATGGATACTGTAGGCATTAACCGCAGGTTTTGTCCAAAATTATTGTAATTATTAATTTGATCTGTAAGATATCGGATCATTTTTTTAGTTATATTAATTTTTGGATATTTGGGTAGAGTTTCAATTGTTAAATCACAATAATTATTTAATTTGGTTCGTAAGACTTCAGATAAAATTTTTAATTATTTTGATCTCTTTGTTGTGATAATTAGGGTTAGGGTAATCATTAATTTGACCTGTGAGATAACATGTTATTTTTTCGATTATTGTAATCCTTTATTTGATTGAATGTATTGATTAGTTTAAATACAATGTTTATTTGATAATTACTTGTTTTTGAAAATCACTAAAAAATCCAAAAAAAAAAAAATATTTGAATTAGGATTTAGTTTGTTTTTGAATATTTCTTGTTATCTTGCATATCTAGAATAGGGATTTTATTTTGAATTTAGAAAAATATAAAAACAAAAAGTGCATTCATTTAGGTTTTTATTTTGAATTGCATGTTTAATTATGTGTTAGTTTCAATTTCGAATTTCATAAAGAAAAACATAAAAAAAATCATTTTGCATATTAGATAAAATTGCATGTTTAATTTTAGGTCTAGATAGATCTTTAGATGAATTGCATGATAGGTTATTTTTTAAAAAATGCATGTTTAGAAAGCATTTAGAATAGATAGTATTTCACTTTAGTTTGATTTTCATTTTTAGTGATTTTAATTATGAATTTTCGTTAAATAAAAAATAAAAAAATCATGTGCACGTCATATAGAATTAGATTCATGAAAAGTATGTCATATAGAATTAGGTTCATGAAATGCACGTCATTTAGGGATTATTACTAGAGTTATTTAATTAGAAATTGCCCGTCATTAGAATTAGGTCATTTTAGTTAATTTAGATTGCATATTTAATTATTGCGTGTTCATTAAGAAATCACATTTTTCCATGTCATATCATTTAGCATGCATTGCATGATTCTCATCAAATAAAGTGAAAACCAAAATTGAGTGATTGCGTGTTAATTAGAAATCATATCTAGGATTGTCGATGTGAATTCTGATCTAACAACGCAGATGCTTTCGTTGCTTTGAGGTAAGTCCTACAATTTATTCATTGCTTTATTTGAGTGTTAAATTGGTGGTTTGCGCACTCGCATAAGCACCTCACATGGTAGGGAGGTAAATTAAAATCAATTCAAGTTGCTTGCCAAACATTTTTCCAAAATAAAAGAGAAAGGTACCGAAAGGGCGTTAGAGAAATTTAGCGTAATCAAGTCCTCGTATCCAAAATCTCTGGTTCGTAGAAGTGAAATAATTCTCCCGTTATTTTTTAGGTGTCTAATCGACCTACCGTAAACTGATTAGTGGCGACTCCTAAATTGAAAATCAATTACATGTTAAGAATTTGAATCTAAATCGCGAATTGGTATGGGCTTGGGAGAACCCGAGTTAAATCTAGGCTTAACAATCCATTAGCCAAACCCTAGGTGGATCATCGGAAAAATTGATCGCGACAAGATTCATGGGAACATTTGGTCATTGGTGAAAGGATTGGACTAGGTATTGCTTTGATTAAGTCCTTGGTTGGATAGATTCTATTCACGTCCTTATGCAGGTCCACATATTAGCTTAGAGAGCAAGACTCATGAATTCATATATGTTGATCCTATTGCTACATTTTTGGTGAAATTTGTCTAGTACTATGAGATATGCTTTATCAACATTTTACCACCTAATATGCTCATGGCTAGCTAGCCATGTAACAAGAAGTGCATGCCTTCTGATAGAAAGTTCTTTACGGCAATCCGAATGTAAGCATAATTGCAGTAGTTATTATAGGATGTACTGCAACGTTTTCTCATTGAATTGCATTCACTGTTTATTATGTGAGAAATTTTATCCCATTTCATCGTCTTCCAAATAGGGGTCTATCATGCTTATTGGAATGGCAAGGTTAGTTTCAAATATTTCTAAATTCCTACAAATCAAGAATTGGCATTGCATCAGTTAATTGAAGAGTTCCTTTATTTTTGGCCGTGACTTATATTTGTTTGAATTTATGGAATGTGATTATATCCGTTGACTCCTTCTATATGATTACTTTTAAGCAAAAGATCCTCCTTGAATTTGACATGTAGTCTTTTTAGTCAAAAGAAATAACGGTTATTACTTCGGTGTCCTGCTTTTGTGCTAACGTTTTAGATTTTTAGACTAAGGTAGCACATGAGAACGTTTCTGTTTCTCAAGATTTCTGTTCTTTTGTTCCCCAGAACAAAAAAAGAACAGAAACCCGTTTGGTAACGCTAAGTTGTTTTTCTATTCCCATGAATAGAAAGTTAGCCCGGGAATAGATTTGGAGCAGACACGAGAAGCAAAAAAAAGTTGCTTCTTGTTCCTGGGAACAATTTCTAGAAATAAACTAATTTTCTTTTTTATTTTTCTTTTATTTCTCTTTCTTGCCGTGGCCACCGTCAACCGCCTGGAGCCACTGCCGCCACTTCCGGGTCGCCGACCGCCACCGTCGATCGCCGGTCGCCAGCCGTTGCCGCCCTCCGCTGCCCGCTGTGTGACATCCCAAATTTCATTGACCTTCATTAGTGTAATTGAATCATTAGGAGTTCGGATTATTTTAAATTGGGCCAAGAAGTGAACCCGATGGACCGTGAGGATCGAATGGGCTTGAGAAATAAGTGGGCCACACGAATTGGACTTGTGAATTCGAGTGAGAGATAGTGGGCTTGGACTTAGTTTAAGTGGGCCAAGGTTTGGGATTCTTAGGTTCATAAGTTTAGTTTAGTGGGCCGGGTTGTTATAGATTAGGCCCATTGGGCCAGAGATAAATAAATTAGGCCCAAGTGATTTTATTTTTGGTTAAGATTTATAGATCACAATTAAGATAATTTAAATTAGAGATTGTGATACTAATATAGATTTCTGACTTTAGTATTTTGTAATGGATTCTTTTTAGACTAACATTAACTAGTTGATATGTGGTATATGTTGCAATTTCGTGTAATTGAAACCAAGTGGAAACGAAAGGAATTAATTGAAGAACATTATCAACTAATGTTATAACTAATGACATGAATTAAGACCTAACAAAAATTAAATGGCAAATGACAAGGAAACTCCTCAATTGAAGCCGCGACACACCCTTTCCCTCCCCTCCCTCCGTTTTCTCTTCAAACCCACAGTTTTCTTCACAAATCCATAGAACCGAAAATGGCAACTCCAAGGAAATATAATCATTAACCAAATCCAATCATTTCACTAACCTAGGACTAGCTCATAGCTTATTTTCCCCTCATAAATTCGAAATCCTCTCTCTCTCTCTCTCCTCAAAACCGAACAAACTCTTCTTCATCTTCTTCTCTTCTCTCTCAGACGGGCAGTGAAGAACCAGCAACAAAACCAGCCATTTTTCCTCTTGCATGTGAAGTTTTGGTGTTGCTCTTGAAGTGTTTTTGTGTGGTATAGATAGCTGAACAAACGTAAGGAAAAATAGAACTCTAGATTGAAGTGTATCCACCATTTCATCAAGAAAGCTTGTGGATCTAACCAAGCTATGAGGAATATGAAATGTAGTTGTTGTTTTATGGTTAATTTGAGTTGAGTAAGTGATGGATTAGAGATAGAAGTCATTGCATGTTATATTCGAACCATGCATGTTGCGAAATCCAAACGTAAGTGTGCTGTCTTGTGAAGAAAAGTGATGAGAAGTGATGGTTTTGTGTTGTTTTGAGCTTGATGGACCTAAGAGTGAAGCTAGAAGTCTTTGCATGTTGTTTTTGAGCTTTGCATGTCTCGAAAATTTGATGTAAGTTGGCTGTTTGATGAAGTGAAGTGATGAGGTGGATTCCGAGTGAATAGAGTTGGTGAAAATTGAGATAAATGATCTCGTGGATGCGGCAACACATCGAGCCAAGTTTTGAATCAATTGATTGTGAAGATAGACATGCCGAAGTGATTTTAAGTTGCTGTGATTAGGTGTTAGAGTATTGTCGAAAGAGTTTATGAAAAGTTAAATAGGTTGGTCGGGTAAAAATAAACGAGATTGTGCACATGTTCGGTTCTAATTAAAAACGGTTATGAAATCTTTTCAATTGTTGTTATTTTCTTACGTATGATTATTGGAAATAGGAAAGTAATTATTCTGTACGATGGAACATATATAGGATTAAGTTATACACGTAGTTATAACCATATAAATATATAAAAACGTAGAAATGGAAGTGAACTTAGTAAAGTCAATAAACTGTTTTTGTGATAAACGGTATGACCTTTACTGATTATGCGAATTTTCTGTATTTACCTAGTTAGAATTGGACCTTTATGTCTAAATGAAAATTTTATAACACATCTTAAGGAATAACGTGTCAAAATTGGAGATTAAATGAACAAGAATTGATTAGAAAACAATTTTCTTAGTGAATATGAAACCTGGACGTCGGTACAGGGTAATAGTAAAGATTACAGCAATTGTTTTTCTTAATACAGCAAGATTCGAATTTAAGTTTCTTCACAGAAGTTGTCGATATATGTCTCTAGTATAACGTACTAAAATTTGGTAATATTTTGACAAGAATTGATATATTTTCTATTACCAAAACAGAAACTGTGCATTTAACCAATAAGTTGTCCTAATCTGAGAACATCTAATATATATACTGTGTTATATATTCGACTCATGAGATATATATAAAAAGTCTAATAAGCTCACGGTAGACATTAGTCATAGGCCACATACATCATTAGAGATATGAGTGCATATAGTACCATGCGAGTGCAATGTGTGCGGTGCATAGTGCTTGATTATGGGATGAATATTTGTTCGGCATGGTATGGGACATGTCGTAATGGATTTTATCTTATAATTTGGACACGCATGTGTGCTAGGATCATGAGAATTAGATACATAGTTAGATACTTTGGAGTCTTTTCTTTTGCATACGATAAATGCATTAATCAAAGGTGTGGTGGTGTGAAATGTGTGCTTAAGAGAGTGAATGAACCCATCGGTACTGAGATACCGGTGATGCCCCCGGAAGTTTGGGATGCCCTTGCTGAGTGGTCTTGGATGCCTCAGAGTGAGATGCCCTTGTGTGTGATCAAGGATGCCTCGGTAGTGTGTGATACTGAGATGCCTCGGAGTGAGATGCCCCTTGCTGAGTGGTCTTGGGAGGACCTCGGTTGTGTGATACCGGGATGCCTCGGAGTGAGATGCCCATAATAGAAATATTGTGGAAGTCCGGATAACGTACTTTCCGGAAGTGACTCGATCAGGCCGGCAGAGTTCTGGTTATGACTGATTCGAGGGTGGATCATATGCACACTAAATATAATTCTATTTGGCGAGTGAGTTCATGCATTATTGTTGCATTGTATCATGATATGAAATTGATTTTCGAAAAGGTAAGTATGGAGGTGGATGCATACAAGGTGATTATTTAGGTGATGTATTAATATCTAATTAACTATGCTTGTGACAATTATATTATTATATTCTGAATTGCTTTGATGATGATTCCCTGGGAATATTGATGGTTGTGGATTATTTAAGTTAGAGTTTTATTATTCTTTACTAGGCATAGTTTTGCTCATACCTTACATTTTTCAGATTGATAGTATGGACGTGCCGCCAGTAGCTCGTTACGGTGTGATAACGAACATTGAGGTTACTTTTACCGATGTGTATGATGATGACGTTGAGCTGACCTTCTCCAAATACGAGGCCACGTTATGGATGGATGATGGTAGAGTTGAGATGATTCCCCTGAAGTTTGTTGCCTGGTTTATCAAGCATGATGGGGCAATGTTTGGCCCTATACCTTTTGGAAACGATGGAGCAGGAGCTGGGACGGATGGCGCCTAGACGCCTTTGATCACGAAGAAGCTGTTTAACTTTTCTTTTCTTTTTGCACGTGGGCTTGTGTGGGAACTTATGAAGTAGATACCCTCACCCTCTTATCCCTGGTTTATGTTGCGCCTTACTTTTGCTATAAATATGTTGTACATAAAGGCGAGGAACATGAAAGAGGTCCAGGTCGATAAAATTTTGTAGGCCCTATGATGGTAAAGAAATGAAGCTTCTTGTGATCTTATCTATGTGGATTATATTAATTATTGATAAAGTAATTGTAGGATAACCCCATAGTACAAACTATATATTTTAAATAATCCATGTTATACATGCTAACCTTCAATGGTAATTACTATAGATACCGTTATAAGGAGGTTTTTAAGTCTAAGAAAGATAATAATAATTATAATTAAATTTTCCGCCCGCGCTTAGTACGTGACGCCCTGGGACGTCACACGCTACCCGCCGCTGTCGCTGCCGCTGCAAGACCGCCGGCCACTGGCCTTCACCGCCGACTGCCGTCGCAAGCCCATCGGCCGCCGACAACCACTGGCCGTCGATGGGCTTGTGGCAGCGGCAGCGGTGGGCGGTAGGTGGTGGCGGGTGGCGAGCGGCGGCGGCGATCCGTGAGCAAGAATAAAAAATGAATAAATACAAAAAAGAAAATGTTGCGTTACCAAATGTATTTTTATTCTTTTTCTATTCCAAGAATAGAAATTTTGTGTATTACCAAATGGGTTTTTTTACTCAGAAATTATTCCTCGAAATAGAAATAGAAAATAACTATTTCTGAAAAAAAAAAAAAAAAAAAACTCTTCCCCAGCCAAGAAGCGTTATCATTTGCACCCTAAGCAGCTAGTGTGTAATAGTGACATCAGATATGGTATCAAAATCTGGATTTTCAACCTGGGTTGGTAAAAAAAGCTTCAGAATTGGTAACTTGACATACGCACATGACTTGTTGGACTGGTGCTGACCATAATAACTAATTCCTCATTGCTCATTCATGGCCTCGTCTTGCTACTCTCTCTTTTGTACTATGGACAAGCAAAAGGGAGTTTTACTTTTGGCCCCCTTGCTACTTTGTTAGTAGGTGCTGTCGAGATTCTGGTTCCATGTTTAGCTCTTCGGTAAAGAGTTGCAGGTTCTCTGGATGTAATTGAATCCTTATTGTGAAGACTGAAGATTTTTGTACAAAAAAGTCACAATGAATAGGCTGTTGCAAAGTCTTTTTGTGTATTGTTAGTCCGCGACTCAATTGAACCCCATCCATTTGGTAGAAGCACTTTAAACACTGGGTTGTTTAGGTTTGTCGTTCTCGTGGTTTTATATACTCTTATATATCAAGAAATGGAAAGAGAAGCAGCAGATTGTTCTCTCTCTTTTTAACATTTTCCAAAGAATTTTTTGCACTTATTATCAGTACTTTGCAATTTAGACATTACCTTTTGCAAAATACTTGGTGATGTGCTTTTAATATTTAAAAATCTATAATGCATCATGAGACCTAAGGTAAATTGCAATGCATCTTTGAGTCTACATCTGGCTTGACTCGCTCGTTCACCAGGAGGTGGCTGTGAAGAAATTTTGGGATCAGGATCTCTGAGGTGCTGCTTTGGATAAGTTCAGACGAGAAGTAAGCTATCACCAGGTCTTTCAATTTTGCTTTTTAGCTTCAAGTTCTTTTTTTTTTTTTTGGAAAAACTCTTCCAGATTTATTGAGAACTCAAAACTTGTAAAGAATAAAACTTGGATGAACATTGTAAAGGAAAGAATAGTGCAGCCGCTTAATGGACACATGAGCTTCACAGTAAGACTACCTTATCACACCATGCATTCTGCATTGCCAGAAATATTACAGGAGAAAAGGGGCAATATGCTTTCCCGTTGCTTTGTTGATGTTGGCATAGAGTTGTTGATTTGGTCTGCCTTTTTCGGTGATCTGATCACGCCAAGACATTAATTAATGTTCTTTACATAAGATCTGAATGACACATACAGTCCGATTGTTGAAAACAAAAGAGAAAGATTTACAGATCACAAGTTCGGTTTAGTTTATGCATATCTTTATGTATTTTGGAAGCTGATGAATTAGTGTGTTCAATAATTGATTTGCGTTTTGAGCAACAATGAAACTGAGGACAAAGAAATGCTTCCCCTTTTATCTAGCAAGTGTAAGATAAATGACTATGCACTGTGCTTTTTGCTTCTGTGCCAAGGTTGCTGATAATGCATAGACAGTGTCATCAGAGTGTCATACTTTTCATGGATTCCATGATCTGTCCATGTCTACGGAAATAGTTGTGTTCAACGATTAATTTGTTTGCTTAATTTGCTTATTTAGCAAGGAAAGAAATGATGACCAATCAGAGCAATGAGTCAACAAATGCTTTCCAATATATCTACGAAGATAAATGACCGTGTGTCTTCTTCTTCTGTTCCAAAGTGCAGATGATCCTTAGACTGCGTCATCCAAATGTTGTTCTTTTCATGGGTGTTGTGGCCCGTCCTCAACATCTTTTTATCATTATGGAGTATCTTCCAAGGTACAATTTTTTGTACCTTAAAAAACCCTTGGTAGTATGGGAACGACATCACTTGTTTTTAGGGGGATGCGGCTCATCTATCTACTTTTGTTTACTTCTCCGGAGGAAGCTTGTATAGTATTATAAATCTTCCTCACTGTCATTTTAATGAGAAACGCAGGATAAAAATGGCCCTTGATTTGGTATGAAATAATTGGTCTCCCTTCTCTCTGTTGTTGGAGATATAGAGATTTTCTTTTCTGATATCGATTTAAGTGCTTATGCAAATTTTACGGGGAAGGGGAATGAATTGCTTGGACACAAGCGTCCCAACAATAGTTCATCGAGATTTGAAATCACCAAATCTTCTTGTTGACAAAAACTAGATCGTCAAAGTACGTAAAATTTATTAATGTAGCCTAACACTTTTATTCATTCGTCCAATTCTTTAAATAGCAAATCAAGCTATTCTCTTGCGTGCATATTATTCATCCATCTCCTAGGTGCTACTAACGTCTTGCTTGGCCTTTTTCTCTTTTTCTCGGATACTCTTTTCAACATTGTAAGCACCTTAGATGTGCTTAATATTGACTGGTATTAGCTTATTCTAGGATAACATGTGAACTTTATTTCTTGTAGATTCTGACTTCTCATTTTCTCTTTTCACTGCCATACATGAACTTACATTTGTATAGAAACTTGATGTGGATGATTCTAGATTTACCAAACTTGTTGATGTGATGCAATTTCCATTAGTAATGTGCTTTGTGATTTCGATGTGAATGATGATCAAAGTTTGCAGTAAAATATCATTTGCATCCTCACTAAAATTTATCGTTGTGCAGGTCTGTGATTTTGGGCTGTCATGCTTGAAGCATTATACTTTCTTGTCATCTGGCTCAACTGCTGAAACGGTAAAATTGGAAGCTTTCTTGAAAATCATTCTTGAAGAGTTTTTAAGGATGAATAGAGAAAGATATCCAACTATATTGAAATAGGGAAATACATTTGGATGGTTTCTACTAATAGCTTTCAGTGAAGTTAAATGGACAATTAGCAACAAAAGAGGAAACAAAGAGAAAACAACTGGAAACATCATTTTTGGTAATTTCGGAAGTAGACTTCTTCTCTAATGCAATCTAAATAGTCGGACAAACAAGTACATGGTGTTTCAATTTGTGAAATTAGAAAACAGTTTGCCATAGAATTACTAAACAATGCCCTAAGAGTCTGAGAGTCTTGTTTTCCAGATTTATTTTATATTTGGATTTGAAAGAAACCAATCTTGATGTTTCTCGAGATTTTGAGCTGTTCCTAATGTGAAGTTCTTGGTCGTGTCAGGCTGAGTGGATGGCACCAAAAGTTCTCCGCAATGAACCCTTGAATGAAAAGTGAGTTGTGCATATTTGAGGTAGCTTCAATTATTTTGTCCGGACTAAATTTCTTAAGCCTGTGTCGCTTAGATTTTACAACAGTCAAGCCTAAGCATTGCTGTGATCATATATTATAAGGAATATTGCAAATAAAGACATGAAGTGTAACTGTTTTCTAAGAAAAAAGATCTAAAATGGACTTTGTCTCAAATAAGGGTTTGAAATGACAAACTTAGTTTCAAATAAGAGTTTCAACTTGAAAGCTAAGCAAATCTTATTTGCAGCTAAGGGTATTTTCATCTAAGGATTTTTGTTTGTTTGTTTTTTTTTTCTTTTCTTTCTTTCATCGTCTTGCTTGCGCCTCATCCTTCACTTGCATCCCCTCTTTCTTGACAACTGCGTCAGACTCCTCATGTGTCAAACAATTTGAACAATTTAGGAAAAGAAGAAAATGGAAAGATATTTGAGAAGTCCCGTAGTTTTGCAAAACTCAAATTGCGTGCTTCAGTTTTGCAACCTCCCCATCAGCAAACTTCAACGTTCGTTCTTTGCATTATGCAATTTCGCATCCTCACCCAACACTCATCGATTTCGGCAGAAGCCGGAATGAAGTTATTCGCCACTAGTCACCTTCTCTGATGATGAAAAACTTGAGAATGGAGAAATATCCATAAATGGGTTTTGTTTTTATTCTTTTTGCTTTGTAAGAACTTATCCCAGTAATTAGAGCAACAATTTCATGTTCTCCTAGCTATTGAAATTGGCTATGCCGTAATAACTTTCACTCACAGTTTCTTGGGAATGTTATATTAGGTCTGGGTTGGATTATTCATAACATTGATAGACGCAGCTTGCATTGAGGTGGAATATGTGGCTTCTCAGGGGGGTCCAATTGTGTAGCGCATGCTGGTTATCTACAAAGGTTGCTGAATCATTTTGATTCGTGATTAAAGATATTCGCCGCAAGTAGCGATTCAAATTAGAGAGCACTCAATCTCAAGAACATATGACTCTAGGGGTGCACATGACAAAATTTCTAGAACATAAATTGATTTCTAGCCAGAAACTGATTTTTCAATTTCTATTTCAAAAACTGAGAAGTTAAAAATTTTAGTTTCTGATTCTTCTTCAAATCTATATATGGAATAGAAATATGTTCTAGAAATAGAAAAATCAAATCACGTTACCAAACGGATTTTTGTTCCAAACCTGTTCCGGGGAACAGAGAAACAGAGAAATAGAGAAGTGAAAATTTTATCATACGCGCCCTACTTCCACACATGTAGAAACAAATTTGCATCTCTAACTCTAAAATATTATCTTCATAGATTTGAGAGAGAGTAATAAGATGATACAAATGGAAAATTGCTTAGAAATCCCCATAAATCACGCATTTCACTGAACGAATTGGTGCACATGAATATCATAGGGATTTCTCAAAACACCTCTAATAAATTTGGCTTAGGGACTTCAATCCGGATTCTCCTTGTTGAGATTGATCATAGCTTGCGTGAGTACGAATTTGAGTTCCAGCATCAGCGACGACGAGGACAGCGAGCTAATGGATTACACTTCGCCATGCTTGACCACGACCACAAGATGTGGGGGTCAAACCGAGTAGTGTCACATCTTGGCCCACTCATGCTTGATCTAGGGCTTGGATAGACCTCCATCTTTTCACAAAGGTATTGGAATTGCTGTTGAGGGCAGTAACGGGGGAGGTTGAGGGCGTCGATGGCGAGGTTGGCAAGGAAGATAGAGATGGACTCTAGAGAATGCGATCTAGAGAGCGAAGAAGGTGGAGGCACGAGGATGATGAAGAAAAGAAAGAGGAAAGAAATAAAAGAAGAAAGGAAAAAAAAAAAAAAAGGTCTTTAGATGGAAATACCCTTAGCTACAATTAAGATTTGGCTGGCTTTAAAGTTGAAGTCTTTATTTGAGACTAAGGCACTGCATGGCAATGTTCTTGTTTCTTTGTTTTTTTGTTTTTTTTTCCCGTTCCTCGAAATAGAAAAATAATAGAAATTTATTTGGTAACGTCAGTTAATTTTTCTATTATCCGAAATAGAAAAGTAGCTATGGAATAGATTTGGAACAGAAATAATAAATAGAAACAAATTTCTTATTTCCAAGAACAATTTTTATAAATAAGCCATTTTCTTTCTTTTTTTTTCTTTTTCCTTTTCTTCTTCTTCCTCGCTGTTTGCTGCCCCCATCGCCCCCCGCCATCCTCGATTGTTGCCCATTGCTTGCCGCCATCCTCTATTGCCACCCGCTGCCGGTCACTGGTCGCTAGTGGCCGTTCGCTGGTCGCAAGCTAGAGGAGGAGAAAGAAGAAGAAGAGAGGGAAACAAAAATCTAAAAAATTTAAAAAGAAACTTTATGGCATAAAAAATGCCTTCTTATTCTTTTTCAATTGCAGGACAGATTTTTTATATAGTTACCAAATATGTTCTTTCACTTAGAAATTGTTCTTAAGAATAGAAATATAAGATGACTATTTCTAAAAAAAAAAACAAACGCGTCCTTAGTTAATCACTTCAGGCTCTTATTTGAGACAATATTCATTTTAGATTATTTTAAGAAAAATCGGTTCTACTTCAGGTCTTGTTTTGAATATCATCATCATCATCATCATCATCATCATCATCATCATTTTGCATTAGTGTATAAAACCCCAAATTTTGCTTTAGCTTTGAGCCTCGCACATGTTGGCTGGAGTCAGAGTCCCGTTCTTTCTGCCGACACCCGGCCATGTCTGTTCGAGACGCTTCCTCAACTCCTCCTCCGACTGCCTCTCTCCGAGTCCGACATCGTTCGTTTCGTACCTCAAAGACTGCAAATCCCTCCGCGAACTCAAGCAAATCCACGCCGGGGTCATCCAACAAAGAAGATATTAGACATGATGTCATGCAATGGAAGGAGACGGCACCTCGTTTTCTTTTTTAATTTTTTTTCCCATTGACCGCGCTACTGCGACTTGTACATAGCCGGATGCTAACATTGAGTGCTGGAGTAAGTGGCCATAGTGGGTTATGGTGTCATTTAAAATTCACACATAGCTAGTGTTGCAGGGGTCGATTACGGGGGCATGAGCGTGAGCTTGCAATCGTCATCGGTAGGGTCATAATCGCGGTTGAGAGATCCATCAAGATAAGATTTACAAGTGATCTCAATGGCAATAACCAGCATTGCTCATCTGATTGCTATGATCGGGTTTGTGATTATGGCAATTCCTTTCCATTGATCTTTTTTCTTTTGCCGAGTGATAAGAAAGATAGTGAGGCTGAGCAAGACAAGAATAGACACCCCGTCCGAGCAAAAAAAACATGTAAATATGGAGCAAGAAGTGTTGTTAGTGCATTGTGGAAATTAGCTTTTAATCAATAATTAGGTCTTTGGCCAAAAATGAATGGATACAACGTCATATTCAAGATGTTCCTCATGGAAATTAACTTTTACATGATGGTACTTTTTAGGACTTGCGTAATCATCTTCTTTATTGGCAACTTTTGCAAGATTCATGTTGAATATTAGGGGTGAGCATCGGTCTAGGGTCAACCGTGGACCGACCCTGGACCGGCCCAACAGCTCTTTAGTGAGGAGTTCAAGTAATTTTATATTGTTATTTAATAACTTAGATTTTTAATATATTTTATGGCGTCAATAGTCATAATTTACAAAAGAGGAAAATGTTTTTGTGAGGAGTTCTCATGGCGTTCAAAAAGGTATAAACAGCTTCTTATGGCATCCTTCTCTAGTATTCGTTATCTTCTGTCTTATTTGTCATCTTAGTATTCAATTTGCCAAAATCGAAAGAAACGACTTCTCTGCTCGCTATTCGACACTCGCCTCGCTTGCTTTGGGTCACTCGTGCCGCTCGCCACTTGATGCTCGCTTGGCTTGTTGTTTCCCACTCGACATTCGATACTCATTATGTTTGACGCTCACCCCATTTGACCCCCACCGCTTGCCTTTCTTAGCTGACCTCGCTCATTATCAAATCCATTGGGTGGGGTACAGTTCTCAGTTGCTATTTCAAGGAGTACAAAAAATGAAATAAAAAAATTATTGGTCGGTTTTGGGTTAACCTTGAAACCGGACCGAACCCATTGGGTCAGTCCGGTCCTCAATCGCTTTTTTAAGGAGTACAAAAAATGAAATAAAAAATTATCAATTGGTCCTGGGTTGACCCTGGAACCGGACTGAACCCATTGGGTCGGTCTGGTCCTCGGTCCCAAACTCAATAGGGTCGGTCCTCGGTCTCAAAAATTGAGGACCGGTATTGTGCGGGTTGGTCCTAGGGTTAGGGGGTGGATTGGCCCAACCCGGATCATGCTCACCCCTGAATATGATCGAAGGGCTCCTTAGAATGAAGAGTAGCGAACTATTTAGGAATGACAGCCACCTTTTCATGCCCTCGAAGAGAAGCTAGTAAAGTAAAATTCGCACCATTTTGTGAAGTTTCTCCAAGACTGCCATGGACCTGAGGTATACTGTAATAAGTGAGAAGCAAATTAACAAACAGATAGCCCAAGTAGTACAAACTGCATAAGAAAAGGCATTTGCACTTGCAACAAGTTTTAAAGTATGTCAACTAGTGCCTCCAGTAACATATTAGACGAATGATGACACCTTCAACGAACTGGGACAAGAAACCCCAGACTCAACTACTCTGGACATTCTCAGGAACAGATCCTAATAAACCGGAGTACGAGAGATAAAGCAATGAAAAGATATGGCAAGGAACAATATGAAACAGGACATTTGAAGAGACTTTGGACAGCTTAAACTTCCAGAAAACGGATCTTTGTTTTCTAAACTGGGAACAGAGAAATATTATTCCAATAGTGGTCCTAGAATCAGCAGATTCCTCAGCATGGATAATCAGATAGCCAGGTTTCTCGATCCTACTTATAAATTTTTATGAAGAGGCAACAGGGTAAAAAACTCTGAATTTTGCTTTGTGACTATCTGAAGGATATATAAAGAAGAAGATGCTTCGGACAAGATATAGATGGCTTGCATTTGTACTTCACTGAAACCAAGTGCATGGAAAATGACACGTTCATAATATGATTCAGGAGTAAATACCCCCGACCAAACACAGCTACCTTATCCTGGGACTTAGAAATAACGTTTTGCTGCGCAATATCTTATTATATATTGATTATGTTAAATTGTGGACATTTGACTAGTACAAAGATATGCAGCACTTTAAGTGCAAACATGTCATGGAAAGGACTATAGTGCTTTAAGTTTGTGAGCTATTTGATGTATTTTATGAACTCGTTTGAAACAATGGAAGAGTCAGATCACTAGGAACTCTTAAGATGCCCAGATGACATTTTTCCATAGCTAGGAGAGTATTACTTTCTAATCCAATTAAAAAACAATTGATGGTCCATATTGGCACTTATGGAAAGAGCTATGAGGATGAAGCACCAAAAAAGCAATGAATACAACTAAAACTGCAACAAGAGGACAAGAGAAGAATTCACACTTTATCTGACAATAACAACTAGCAAGTGAGCTTTTCTTTTTCATACTAGCCATCCAATGAACATATGAAATTGCAATAGGCTCCACACCTGAGTGATCCTTAGATCATCTGCTTTTGCAGTGGATTTATCTAAAATAGGTGAATTGCGAAGCAATTAGATCACCTTCAATCAACTAGCTTACTTTCCTTACATGTCAATATTGTACTCCATCTGTGAGCATATTGGATTTCGGATATCTCTCTTTTTCCTAATATGTGGCTCAACCACCAGGGGAGAGGAGTGAGTAAAATGCAGGTACCATCGTGATCTGTGAATCTCAGAAAGCTGGGGCGAGGGGTTTATGAAGGAATTCTATAGTAAACTGGATCCAATGCCTTTTTCTCTCTTTCATGGTTTGACGATATTATAGCTTGAACTCATTGCAATTTAGAGAGACTCTTATGTCGACATGGGCGATACTACTATTGTGGTAAAAGCACAGGAATATTAGAATGGCATCAAATATGTACAATTTTTTTTTCTTAGTATCCACAAAAGTAAATCGGCAAGAAATAACATTAGAAAAGCAGCACATCGTATAAACTCACCTTTCAATGAGGCCTACTCTTTTTGTCCAAGAGAGTCAAAGTTAGAAGCAGAAAACAAAGAATGACTAAACAACACTTTATATTTAGTCTCATATTTTCCACAAGAATACAATGACCATATCACGTGATATCAAGTTAATTGATTATGTATCATCAAGTCACAGATGCAGGTGAAGTAATATCTATGTATCTCAATGTTATGAACTCAAGTAAAACAACTAAACAATAGACAACTAAAGTAATTATGATAATTTGAGTAGGATATTACTTGCCAATCCATGTAATGATAGTACTTTGGACTCTCAAGAGCTGTGGTTCTAACTTTGTAAATAATTGGCTGCTAAGAAGATTGGATGAAACTAATCATCGTGGCATGGACATCCCTAATGTTTCAAAAGCAGGAGTAAATATCAACACCCTGTAAAATGAGAGAAAGATATACGAAGCTATGATAGCCATCACAATGCTCATTCAAGAATCGAGTAGATCAATGTTTCAACAAGCCAAAACAAATTTGGATTCTGCACCTGTCAAACAAACAGTCACCATTATTTATATTTAACCAGCAAATGAACCAACACTACGTCCTGCGCATTCTCAAAACAATGTCAAAAATGTCAGTATACTCCTACAAGGTATAAACAAGATCATGCTCAAGGAGGGAAAATCAGTCAATATAAACTTTAATGTTGATGCCATTGTCAATCAGAGACTGAACTATTGCTTTGATTTAGTATAGGAAGCGGTGCACACATTAGCTTCCCTTGCTCAGTCAGCCAAATCCGGCCTATGGCCAAACAGGCAATTATATCCAATCGAGACTTGAGTACAACTTTGATGTCCTTAGAGTTGGTACTTGCAACAGCAACCTACTTGCATGTGGCCCTGTGAGTCAGTGAAGTTGAGACATAGTGCTTGGAGATAAAAACATCTAGCATGAACGGCTCCATGTAGGCTATGGTGTGCTGTGTGACGGACATGTGCCTATTCAAATTCTTGGACTTTTTCCCCTTTTGGTAATTGTATGGCCGGCTATTATTATCATCCAAGTAATCTTCTACTCCAAAGAAACTTCTTGGTGCTAAATGAGGCTGTTCAGACAAATAGTGTTGAGCTTCCCAGCCAGCACTATCTTAGGACATGAAGGACCTAGGAGAGTACTATAAAAATCAAAAACAAAAAACTAAAGTCTTAACCACTAAACATGGTCACCTAAAAGCCAACATGCATACAATATCCGTAAACAGTTCGATTAAGGATAGAGCAACCCCACATTCAATTGCTTATCTGCTCAACCATTATGCTGCACCAATAATATTATCAAGGAAATCACAGAGAGAGGACATCGCAAACTAGTAAAAGAATCAGATATTCAATGAATTCGCCTGCCCACTGTGGATACCACATGTCGGCACAAAGACACAATGTCAAGAGGCATCAACACCACGCACTAGAACACTATCAGTGCACAGGTTGTGAAAAGCTTGCTTCAACCTCTCGCTACAGGAGACACCTTTCTAGCATCTAAAAGCAGCCACTTTGATCATAGCTACATAAATAATTGTCTGCTAAAAGAAGATGGATGAAACTAACCCTCCTCTCATGGACATCCATAATGTTCCAAAAGCTGGAGTCAATGCAGACACCATGTAAAATTGGAGAAATATATGTGAAGCTATGATAGCCATCAGAATGCTCATATTCAAGAATCTAAAAGGTAAATGTTTCTACAAAGCCAAAACAAAATCTGATTCTGCTACTGAAACAAATAGTCACAGTTATCTATATGTAACTGGCAAATGAACCAACGCTACATCCTGCATATTCTCAATACAATGTCAAAGATGTCAATATATTTCCATTAGGAGTAGTGCATACACACAAGATCATGCTCAAGGAAGGAAAATCAGTCAAGATAAACTTTAGTATCGATGCCACTGTCTATCAGAGACTGAACTATTGCTCTGATTTTTCCTTCAACTTGTCCCTCTCTCTTAGAGTATAGGAAGCAGTGCACACATCAGCTTCCCTCGCCTGGTTTACCAAAATCTGCCTTCAGCCAAACATGCCTGTATGTCCAATTGAGACATCAGCACAGCTCTAATGTCTTTAGAATTGGTACCCACAACAGTGCCCTGCTTGTTTGTGATCCTGTGAGTGAGTGAAGTAGAGACGAAGTGCTTGGAGATGATAACATCTAGCGTGAACAGCTCCATGTAGGCTATGTTGTGCTGCTTGAAGGACATGCGCTTAATTGGATTCTTGGACTTCATGCCCTTTTGGTTAGTTTCATCATCCAAATAGTCCAACTCCAAAGAAACTTTTTCCTAAAAGCCAACTGTCGCGACCTAAATTTTGGGTGCACCACCTAGGTTTAGGCTAATGGACTACTAAGTCTATAAACTTAGCTCGGGCTCTCCCAAGCCCATACCAATTCGCGACTTAAGGTTCAATTATTATAAGGAAAAGGAAGAAAGTCCTTCTATCTTCCAGACTCTTTTTATGATCGAACCATGTGTTCCAGAGTCCATTTCCGAGCTAGATCCAAAGAAGCTTGTTCGACATTTTAATAGTAATGGACATCCTGTCCATTACTATAAGGACAGATTTGGTCACTATTTTTGGGATCCTTTTTGCCAGTGCTCTTATTGCACAAACTCTCCCGACGAAGTAAACCCTGATAATATACTCCGACGGAAGCGCAAAAAGCCAAAAGATCCGATATACCAAATGTATTTAAACGGAGACCCCTCCATTGATACCCTTGGAGAATGTGATAAGTACCAGTTTATGGTTTATTATGCACCAGCACCCCAACCAGAGTTCGTTACGCCACTACCACCATCACCTCCTCCGTCTCCTCCTCCAAAACCTCCTCAGAAAAAACCGGCTCTTTCCCCATTTTATAAGCCAATCCTAAAATGGGCCAAGAAACACTCCTACTCACTTGAAATTCCAGTAGAAACACCACCCACTTCTTCCATCGCCATGTTCTAGGAAGCAGACTTTCCTCCTCTTGTTTGAGAAAGTTCTAAACTCTCATTTCCTGCTCCGGAGGAATTCATAGATCCACAAGGCAGATATCAGCATACACGTAAAATACCTGCCCCCACTGATGTGGATGAACATGGAAGATAGAAAAGGACTCCTCTTGCTGAAGCCATCCTAAATTGGCAATCGGAGACTTTTCTAGCACAAAACAATGCTTTCAAAGCAATTGATTCCAAGATCGGACATGTGCAACAAGATCTTCAAAAGTATGATGACACTACCAAGAAGATGCTTTCCGAGTTCCAAAAGAGGCTTCATGCCTTGGAATCAGGACAACATCTAGGGTATCATTATCTCGAAAGCCCTAAGCCAGAAATAGAAAAACTCAAACGGCATATTCAAATTCTTGAAGAAGGGAGGTTCAATCAGTTCAATCCATTTCCAATCCCAACGCGGACAGAGTACCCACCTCCACCACCTTAGACGTCCATCTTTGCCAACATAGCACAAGATCCTTACAGAAAGGAAACAAGTGTGGCAAAAATGCGAAGTCGTCTTAAGGAATTGGATCGAGTAAAGAAAGAAAGAGGAAAAGAGAAAACACTGCCAAAATCCAGTGTTATTATATGGGAAAAGCCAGACCAGATGATGCTGTCTAATCCATTGGAATCCTTTTTGAAGGATTTGAGTGATCAGGAACAACCTCCTGATCTTGTTATCCAGCAGACTAATCACGTCATCCCAGATAACCAGATTATGTTCCCAGCAGAACAAACTTTCCCAAATATCTTTGATACTGAATTAGATTCCATATCTCTCTCATCCTCTTCATCTTTCTCAATCCCTGTCATTGATTCCTCTCCTATTGCACCCATAACATCATCCGTATTTATAGCTGATCCCCCAGATCAGGATATGGAATCAAACTATTCAGAACCTGAACTTGTTTAAACAAGAAACCTAGAACACAGTGTGTCTGGGACATCAAAACAGTTTTTCACCATTGATGATATTCCTTATCACAAATGGCCAGAAAGACTTGAAGAATTTTATACTTGGTTGAACACCCAGGCCATCACCAACCATGATATGAATGATGTCCTTTTCCAGTTTGTCACAAGATTCACAGGTAGTCTTAAACTTTGGTGGAAATCAGTGGCGAACAAGACCAAATCCATTTTCTTTGTTCTCCTGATTTTAGTCATGCCATCACCCTTTTATACCACTTCTTTGTTGGAAAACCTCATGACCTCGTTGAGATGAAAAGGAGAAAATATTTTGAAAGAAAGTGCTGCTCTCTCCACAAAAAATACCTTGATAAGCATTATCGAGAAATGCTTAAACTTTTTTATCATATTGGAGCTGATACAAATCTAAAACATGTCTACTTGGCTTCCATTCCCAAAGAATGATCTCAAATGGTTGAGAGATATTTTCTTGGAAAATAAAGAAGAATACCGGAGATTCCGTTGGGAGAAATCCAACAAGAGATCCATCTGTGTCTTGAAGAATTGTGTTTAAAGCGCCAGATGGTCCAAACTTACATCACAGATGATAGAGAACTTGAAATAGCTTGTTCTCGCCAGAACCTAAAAATCAAATGCTCTAAGCGTGATTGTGATGGTACTTGTGGAAAAGCTTCCCAGAAAAAGAAGCACTTCAAGAAGTTTTGGATGAAGAAATCCAAGCATCATGGCCCCAAGAACTTCCGAAGAAAGAAGAAATGGTGATACCTGCGCAAAAGGAAAGATCGCACAGGCTACAAGAAATCAAATCAATGTTTCATCTGCAACCACAAAGGACACTTTGCCAAAAATTGTCCCCAAGCAAAGAAAGGTCAGAATCATCTAATACATCATATAGAGAATGAAACAGGTATTTCTCTTGACAATGATGATATCGAATATTTATTCTCTGCTAATGAAGAACCAACCGAACACACTCTTTGTGTCATCCTTTATTACCAAACTCCCGATGAAACTGATTTAGAATCAGATTCCGAAGACATTTTCCAGATATCTCCAGAATTAAACTCTGACGTATTTTCAAGTCAAACTCATTGTCCCCATTTTCCTGTTAAAATATTCACTTCAGAGTTTGCAAAGCCAATCACTGTCATTGCTCTTATAGATACTGGAGCAAGTTGTTCAATTTTGGACACTAAAGTTCTCCCTGAGGAATATTGGACTCCTTATGTCTGATATTTCAACTCTGCCTCAGGAGATACTTTCTCCACAAATGTGAGAACCACTCCCGTGACTGTCCAGTTTTTCCCTCAATGTTCCATAACCACAAAAATCTTTGGATCTAGTCTCCCCAATAAAGATTTGATTATTGGTTGGGACATTATGACTCAGATTTCACAGTTTCGTATTATTCCTGGAAAATGCCTTAAATATAAAGACCAATTCTCTGAATTTGTCAATATCCAAAGACTTTTTTTTCATTCAAATGAGTCTCTTAGATCCAATCATGCAAAAGTTGTTAGAATCTTGTTCAAAATCCCACTCTGAATTTGCCCAGAAATGTTCCCATCCTTTATGGGAAAATCCAGAATTCTTTATTTGCCTTCCTTTCAAAAAGAACGAAGATATCAATCCAACAAAGGCAAGCCACATGGGAATGAAGCCAGAACACTTAGTTTTGGCTCAAAGGGAATGCTCAGAACTATTGCAACAAGGCCTTATTGAAATCTCCAATTCTCAATGGGCTTGTGAAGCCTTTTATGTCAATAAGCGTGCTGAACAGAACAGAGGAAAAATGAGACTGGTAATCAATTACCAGCCCCTTAACCATTTCCTACAAGATGACAAATTCCCTTTACCATCTAGAGTTTCCCTCTTTACTGGGTTAACAAAGGCTCACATCTATTCCAAATTCGACCTCAAAGCTGGATTTTGGCAATTAGGCATCCATCCTGATGACAGATCCAAGACAGGTTTTTGTATTCCAAACCAACACTTCCAGTGGAAAGTACTTCCTTTTGGCCTAAAGGTATCACAATCTCTTTTCCAAAAGGCCATGTGTCGAATTTTCTAACCAATCCTATCTAGTGCAGCAGTATATATCGATGACATCCTACTCTACAGTCCTAATGAGCAATCACACTACCATCTCCTTGAGCGGTTCGCAGAAATTGTCAAAAAGCATGGCATTATGCTTTCTTAGCGAAAGATGAACATTGCCCAAACAGAGATTGAATTTCTTGGTATGCACCTCAACAATGATACATACTATCCAGGGCCACATATTGCCCAAGAACTATTAAAATTTCCTGAAGAAAATTTCACAAAGAAAGAAATTCAGCAATTTCTTAGGATAATTAATTATCTTAGGGATTTTGTCCCAAACATTGCAAAACTACTGATTCCGCTCCAGACCATACTGAAGAAGAATCCCCCACCTTGGGGAAAATCTCAAACTAAAGTAGTTGCTGAACTTAAAGAGATTATGCAGAATCTCCCACCATTGAAGATGCCATCAACAGGTAAAAGAATTCTCCAAACAGATGCCAGTGATGAATATTGGGCAGTCATTCTGCTTGAAGAAATTGATGGTAAGAGACACCTCTGTGCCTATAAAAGTGGAAAGTTTTCTCAAGCTGAAATGCATTATCACTCCACCTTCAAAGAAATCTTGGCGGTCAAAAATGGAATAAAAAAGTTTGAATTCCATCTCATCGGCCATCATTTCTTGGTAGAACTAGACATGGCATCTTTCCCTCAGATGACCAAGTTCAAATAGAAGCAGATTCCAAACTCTCAACTACTTCGATGGGCTGAATGGTTTTCAAAATACTCCTTTGAAACCAAACACATTCCTGGTAAGAAGAACGTGCTTGCTGACTTTTTGTCAAGGCCTAAAGCACCAGCAGAAATCAACATGTACATTAAAAGACCTGCTTTCCATATGCTCAACCATGGAGAAAAATACAAGATCGAGAAGATCAAAGATTTGCCAAGTTGGAAATATCCCCAGGAGATTATGGAACAAATTCAGAATGATAGCCTCACTGAAAATCTAGAAAACCTTATGTGGCGATGTCACACAGACTTGTTCAGATTTAATGGAGGTTCGATTCTTTATCCTTTTGGACTGAATGCAGATTATCCGTTCATACATCCTCTAATATGGAAGGAAGATTATTTCCTTGATCAACTTAAATGGTTATTATGGTACTTGACCAATAAGTACTTAATAGCTATTGAAATTCCAACCAGAAGGTTCATTGCCAATCTCACTAGAATATTCTTACTTGGTAGAGGAAATGTTGAAAAAGAAAGTGATAAGAATCTCTTAGACTTTCTCAATTGTTTTCATCCTCCTACTCATTGGGAATATCTTTTGGAAAAAGAATTGAGAACCATGCAACTAAACCCTGAAGTTCACACCATTATGTTCTTTTGACGTCCATGGTACTTTACCAGAAACAATGGTAGTGTAATTGATGCCCCACAGATTATAGGAACTACATCATATAAACCCCACTTGGACAGCAGAGAAGCTCGGATTCACAAATCTTATCCAGGACCTGTTGGATGTTGTGAACACTAGTACCGAGAACTCCAGAGAATTTAGTGCTAGGAGAATAAGACTATTCCTGAAGATGTATGGAATTATAATGTACCCACTACATGGGATCATTATAGTCTAGCACCAGAAGCCAAGGAAGCCCTTGAAGATTTCAGACAAGCTACATCATCACAGGAGCACGAAATGACAGATACGAAGGACCCGGTATAGTCCACTCAAGACCCCTATGCACAATAAGGAGGTCCTCTTTCCTAGGACCCCTACGATCAAGGACCTTTGTTCTTTTCCTCAGGCATGAACACATCCCACTATGCTCAGCCATCCAATTGGCCTCAACCAAGCATTCCTACAGATGAAGACAGTACAGATTGGGCACAAGAGGAAGCATCCGCATCCACATCACATCAACTGAACCAAATCCTCTCACTAGAAGACCTTGAAGCTCTTGAACAAAAGTATGAGGAACATCTTCTAGCAACAACACACAACTCAGATGACTCGGACTATGACTACAATGCTCGTGATGGACGAGATCGCTGAACAAGACCATTGTCCGTACAATGTCACTGTAGCAAGTTACTGTTCACTTTTTACTATAGCAGTAGGCTAGGGAAATCATTGTTCACTGTCACTGTTCATAGCCGTGCGAATAATTCCCTACCGGAAGTTTCCAGTCCCTCTGTTTGTTCCCAGACCCATGAGCTTGGTCCTTGTTGGTTTGTGACCTCTTATTGTCTATATAAGGCAATGAGGGTGTAATGTGTTGGGTAGAGTCCCTTGAAGTAAAGTGTGTGATTTGTGTATCTCTCTATTATTAACTAGGAGTCGCCACTAATTGGTTTACGGTAGGTCAATTAGACACCTAAATAAAATAATGGGATAATTATTTTACTCATATGAACCAAAGACTAAGGGTATGGAGACTTGGTTACACTAGATTTCTCTAATATCCTTTTGGTACCATTTCTTTTTAATTTCAAAAATGTTTTTGCAAGCAGCTTGAATTGATTTTAATTTACCTTCCTAACATGTGAGGTGATCATACGAATGCGCAAACGACCAATTAAACACCCAAATGAAGCAATGAATAAATTGCATGACTAAATTGCATGACTTACCTCATAGCAACAAAAGCATCTGCAATGTTAGCTCATAATTCACATCGACAATCCTGGATATGATTTCTAATTAACACGCAATCACTCAATTTTGATTTTTACTTTATTTAATGAGAATCATGCAATGCATGCTACTAATTTAACATGAAATGATATGACGTGGCAACATGATCTAAACTATATAACATGAATAAGCATGCAATCTATTCTAAAGCATGAAATGCATTTATTCTAAAATTTTTTGTATTTTCCATGAAATTCGAAATTTAAGAAATGCAACAATTAAATATGCAATCTAAACTAACCAAATGACCTAATTCTAATGACGAGCAATCTCTAACTAGATGAACCTGGCAATGATCACTAGATGACAAGTATTTCATAGATGACGGGCATTTCATGAATCTAATCCTACATGACATGCATAATTTTTTGTATTTTTTATGAAAATCATTAACAGTAAAAATCTAACTAAAGTGAAATGCTATCTATTCTAAATGCCTTCATCCATTTTAAAAGAACACCTATCATGCAATCAATTCTAATCTACATGAAACGTAAATGCAATTTTTTTGTGTTTTCGGGATAAATTGTACAATTAAAAAAAACATTCAAACCATCCATGGTCATTCAAAACGTTATCCATCACTCAATTTGAAATTCAAACTCGATTATCTCGCTAATAAAATCAATAAAAATTTTATTCCCGCGTGAATAATTATTCCATCTAAAGTCTTATAGATAGAATAAAAATTCGTGCGATTGCGAATTGGACGTTACATCGGGGATTTCAACCATGCATTGTGAACTATTTCAAACAAATAAACCAAGATATAAAAAATAAAATAAGATAAAATAAACTTGCCTAATAAAATAAAGCAAATCTACCTAATTTGATTTTTTTTCTTTTGTTTTTGTTTCCCAAAAAAAAGGCTTGGTAGCTCGTGTGGTGCACAATCGTCGGTGGTCGGAGCTCCGGCAGTGAACGAACCGGCAGCGGCAGCAGGTCACGGGTGGTGCGCTGCGGGCATCGGGTCGCTGGTCGGAGCGGCACGAGCATAGCAGTAGGGAGCGAGCTGTTGTGACTGGTTCGCTCGGAGAGGCGTCGGAGCGGTGTCGTGACGAGGCTGAGGCGAAGTTGTAGCGGGGCAACGGTGGTGATGGCGGGGCCGCGGGAGCAAGGGGTTGTCGCAGATAGGGACAGCGACGGCTTTGTCAGACTGGTGGAGCGGATTGGCAACAGCAGCAGGCTTCGCAGGCGAAGCAGAGACTGAGGCGCGACGAACCAGAGGCAGCAGGGACAGCTGGCAGAGCAGGGCACCGGCGAGGGGCGTCGCGGGCGAAGGACTCCAGGACGCGGAGGCCGCTTGGGATTTGCTGGCGTTGCGGGCTGCTCGCAGAGGAGGTGCGGCGGGGCGACGTCGCTAGCTCGCGGTGGACCGGCAACGAAACAGGGGAGCTCGGAACAGAGCAAGAGCGGCTCAGGCGTCGAGTCGCGCCTCCACTGCTGGTGTCGAGTCGCGGCAGTGTGAGCGCGGGCATGGTGGCGTGCCAGTGAAGGGATCTGGCACGGGGGTGCAGTAGTGCGGCTGGCTCACGAGCAGAAGCGGAGCCGACTGAAGGAGAGCAGAAGCGGGTGGCAAGTGTCGCACGGTGGCCAGATGCAGGCATGGGTAGCAAGTGGGAGGGGAAGACGATGAACAGTAAACGTCCTCTCACACCCCTGCTGATTGTACTTTTTTTTTCTGCTTTTCTTTTTGTTTGCTTTTACTTTTCACTTTTTGTTTTTCTTCTTTGGTCGATCAAAAGAAAACCCTAGAAAAGCTCCCCTTCTCTCATCGTACAAGGCTCCCTTTATAGGCAAATAAAGATGTGATCTTCGTAAAATATTTCATCCACTTTTTAGTATACACGAAGATTTTCATATAACCTTCCGATCACAAAAATCCTCTTATTTTTTCGTATCTCCTGAATATTTTCTATTGATTTTCAAAGATAAGATTACAACCCGATTTTCTTAAATTTCAAAAATCTTCATTTCAAATCTCAATTTAGGTAATTTTTGTCATTAAAAGAAAACGGGCTCGAGCTAATTTACACTCTTCATGGGCTTAGTCCGGCTTGTTAATTTAAAACTCAAAACCACTAATTTGACCCATCCGCCACCGGTCCGATAAATAAATGCACAAAATGCAAAATTAAAACAAATGTACCTAGATTAATATGCTATGCAATTAACATTTTTTTTAGGGATAAAATTGACCCCTAATTTTCTATGCAATAAATAAATGACCAGATCACCAAAATTTAGGTGTCAACACCAACACTCACATTAAATATCTATGCAATGCGACAAATGTTAGAGTACCCCCACATTCAATTGATTATTTGCTTAACCATTCTGCTACACCGGTACCATCATCAAGGAAATGACATAGAGAATACATCCCAAGCTAGCAAAAGAATGATAAATTCAGTGAAGCACCTACTGTGAATACCAATGTCGGCACAAAGACACCATGTCAAGAGGCATCAACACCGTGCACTAGAACATTATTAGTGCACACGGTGCAAAAATCTTGCTTCAACATCCTACAACAGGAGACATTTTCTCGCAAATGAAAGTGGCCACTTCAATCGTAGTGAGCATGACACTTGACAGAAAGAAACGTTGCCCGTAAGACACTCATCAAATTTAACGAGAGAAGTGGGCGAGCACACGGCCCCATATAACAAAACCTCACAATCTTCGAAGCTGCACTAACAGAGTTTATGATGAGCAATTCATCGAACACCTGGAATGCAAGGGTGAATAAGTGCTCAAAAGCCCCTAATTATCGAACTGTGTGAAAATTCTTGTAAAACCTAGTCGAACATTCTTTTAAGAAAGACTGACCTATTATGAGCCAATATAGAATTTGAAGAACGCAAATTTCTTCCTTTTGACACCAGATTCAGACAGACATAATTAGGCACACAGATTTACCTGTCTTGCTAAATTCGGAGTGGATCGTTTCAAGCCGATAAGGTTCGGATGGTGGTATTAAGGTCACCCTCCCAAAGCCATTCATCCTTCACGTAGGAGAGGAGTACTTTATCTAGGTTTGGTGTCCTCAAGGCACCCTTGCAGAATATATTCATCTTGGGGCACTTCATGACGACAATACGCACCAACGATGGGAATCTGAAGGTGCAATTAGTGGGGGAGAACCTCTCAAGGCTTGGTAATTCGTCAAGTGTCAACCGTTGCAGCTTGGGAAAAGAGATCTCCTCTACTCCATTTCCATCATCTGTCACCACGTCTTCCATTGCACCACAATTTCTTAAGACTAGCCAAGTAAGATGGACCAGACTTGTCACTGCTGAGCAAGTCCCCATATGAACTAAACCAGCGCAATCCTCTACTCCTAAACCCCTCAATCTCTGGAATGAAGTCGGGGATGGAAATACGATTGATAAACTCGGGCACTCCATAACCCACAGAACTTCAATCTGTTTGAGAATTGCAACCATCAAGGTGCCATCTTTCCAAACTCGCTTCAAGTTACACAGCTTACGTAGTTCAAGTCGCCTAAGATTTCGTAGTGCCTGGAGAGATTTTTCCACGTTAGTTAGTTCTCCACATGGAGTCGCTCCCCCATGTCCAGATGAATCTTCTGGAAATATCTCCTCGAAGGAACTACATATCACACCAAGCTCTTCTAGATTGGGGAATCTATGGAGAAGGAAGTTGGAAGGAAAAGCAACATTTTCATCATGGTAGCATGCCAAAGACACCTCTCTGAGATGGCAAAAGACGTAATGATGCGGCATCATCATCATAACATCATCCATCGTCAATGTCGATCCCTCCAAGTGAGAAATGACCTGCGGGAGGCAATCCGTTTAACTAGGCCACCAAAAGTCCAATGACTAAAATGTCCTTTAGTTTAGGGAAATAAGGAGAAACACAACTTTCAGGAATTAGACAAGCAAGCATCGATGGCCATTATACGAGGGATGATTGTTGTTAGTGGTGTGCCCAATTTTTTTTTTATTTTTTTATTGATGTGGTGTGCCCAATTCAATCACAATATATTTTGTGAATTTGGATAAAGAAGTTATTAATCAATGATGCTTCAGCTATTTCAATTGAAACTAATTAAATTCAAATGGAAAAATTACATTTGCTTGTTTTAACAAATCAGGTTATTTCTATAGTTAATGTATGTGTCTCAATAGTAAGATGTTGTATTAATGTTGCACATTGTTTTTGAAGCTGCAGTTCTCATATCTATTCTACTATAGATCATAAGTATCATATGGCTTCATTTTCGTGTAACTCTAAGAAGAATGCATTCAAACTCAACAAATGATTAGCAAAAAAAAAAAAGAGAAGAAAAGAAAATTTGAAATGACGGGACATTGGTGAAAAAGCAATAAAACAAGATAGAGATGATAGTTCAAAATTTCGATGGAAAAAGAGTAAATAATGAAGACAAGTTGTTCATTCTTACAAAAGCAAAGTGAAACATCATATGAGCAACGAAACAAATAAAAAGTACATAGCCCCAAATAAATAGATCTTTTTAGCATTCTATGCAGTTAAAAAGGAACCTAATTTCGTGTTGGTATATCACTAATATACCACTCAAATTAAGTTTGGTAATTTTGATTGAATGTTTGTAACTTGAAAAGCGTTGGTCAACCATAGGAATAAACGTTGGTAGGTTTTTAATGTAGTCAGTGATCTTGAAAATATAAATATATATTAGTACATTTCAAGATCTAACAAAAAGTTGGTCAATGAATAAAATCCATTGGTATCTTAATTTGATAATTGTTGATACATCAATTAGATTTTCGTTTGTAATTTCAAAATAAAGTTTGTAATCTAAGAGGCGTTGGCTTGTCACAAGAGTAAATATTGGTTGATTATTAAAGTAGTTTGTAATTATGAAAATGTTGGTACTTTCCAACCTAACAAGATAATGATAAGGTGACAAGTAACTAAAATTAGTTTGTATTTTATAGAAAATGGATGTTTTGAAAATATTTTCCTAAAAATAATCGCTTATATTGCTTGATAATAATTAATCAATGAAAGTTCTTTTCATTGTCTATGTTAATTTATATCGAAATATTTTTGTAGATTATAAAATATTTTTCGTTCATTTATTTTATAAACAATACAAGCAATCATTTTTCAAAAAATATTTTGCATAAATTCCATTTTTTGTGAAACGAATGAAGTCTGAATGTGACTAATATTGGTACACCAATCAAATTTAATTTGGTAACTTCAAATAAAGTTAGTAATTTCAAATTTGTTGGTAAGCCAGAATAAAAGTTGGTAAATTAAAAGTAATTGATGATTTGAAAGTAAAAAAAAAGTTTGTCCTTTTTGAAGCCTATTGATGAGTTACTAACATGTGACCAAATTAGAAAATTATCCATGGTGCTTGACAATTACCAACCATGGTCAAGATGTTTGAGGATGGAAATTTGTTTTGTAGCTAAGTTAGCAATATTCCAAGTGAACATAATACCAAATTTTATTTTTTTTGAAAAATTTTTGGTGGACAAGGTTGGTCAAATTAAATTAAATTAAATAGGTAAATCTCAATCATAAGATACGAGCGGCTCATTAGAAGCATGGCTATCTATTCAAGTTAATTTAATAAAAAAGTGTTGTTCTTCGAAGTAAAAGCTGGGATCAATAGATTTATATACCAAAGAATATGAGCTAGAAATAGTTAACTACAAATAATTTTTAAATTTATAAGCAATTCACAGGTGTGGTTAGGCGAGCATCAACAAGCATAAAATGTTTGACAATTTCAATTTCCTAGAGAAAATAACAATGCACCAAGAGCTATGCACATAAACCGATGAAGACAATAGCAAAGAGTTAGAATCATTCATAAGGGCAGTACCTTTTCAAAAGAAAAGAGTGCAGATTGGTTCTCATTGGTAGTTGTACCTTCACAGCCTTGAAATTCACTAGCAAATAAGAATGACCTCATCCTGCCGCAATGTCTTACTCGCAATTGCTTCAAGAGTGGCCATGCTGAAGTATGACTATTCCGGTAGAAGCTCCCTAGTTTCGGCAACTCAAGTAATCTTAGGTCAATTAATTGCGGAAAGAAGAGATCACTTGCACTCATCCCTACTCCGTCTTTCTCCGCAATAATTTCCTCCACCCCACAATCACTCACTAAAAGTTCTTTGAATTGTGTCATATTTTTTTCCATTGAGCTTGGAAATAAACTTTTGAGACTCTCACACTTGACAACCTCCATGCGTTGTAATCGTCCAAAGGTAAGACCTCCTTGAGGAAGTCCATTCCACACGTGTTTCATCTTCGGGAGCCGCGTCAAAACTATTTCTCCCAATTGAAAAGAATTTGTAGAACAAGCTTTGCTAAATTCAAACTCTTGGACTTGAAATGCTACTTCTAAGGATCCACAATCGGTCACAGTTATCTTCTCTAGGTTTTGAAATCTTGTAAGCATATTATAAGATGAAAATATGGATAAAAGTTTCTCACAATGCTTCAGTACTAGTGTTTTGAGTTTGCCAAAGGCATTTGAATCAAGATCATCAAGCCATATCTTCTCCATGTTATCCATGTGCAAGATCTTTATTGACTCCAAAGCAGGAAACTCAACCTGTTATATTTAATTTAATTAATTAGAGTCGATTCTCTATTCCTTCAAAAAAGAGAATACTTTGATTTTAAGAACAAAGAAAATCACTGGATGGATATTATCAAAAAAAAAAACAAAATAGAAAGAAAAGAAGACTAGACGTACGTTATTTCTTTTTAGCAAATGGCACCCCCTAAAATTTATTCATCTGTCATATAATTTTAAAGTAGAAAGCATAAATTTTTCTAATATATATTAAGCATTATGTTTAAGCAGTAGCATAACCATAGCCTTCTTAGTTAGACAACCATATTTATTTCGTGCATAAGTTGTCTCCCATGAACCTCAAATTTAGCCCATGTTAGATTTGGCTCATTACAACACTGAAAAACACAATAGCCAATGTATTGTCCCATTTCGTTAAATTGCAAACTACAAAACAGAAACCAATTTGCACAAATCAATGCTTCATGGATCTTGCACTTAAAAAGTTCCCTGACAAAGTATAGACTCAAAGAAAACACAACAAATACTAAAGAAAATGATCGAACAATTAAATCAAAAGATGGCAAATGCAAGTATGTATTGTTTAATTTATGTTGTACGGGACTCTTTGATCACTAGCTGATTTGTTTCTTTATAAGTTTGTTATTTGAAATTATCAAGACTTAGGTATTAATCTTAATTTATTCCAGTTAGTTGTTCATCTCTTATTTAAGTTGCCTATAAATATAAACCAATTAAATATCTTTCTTTAGTATTAATGATGAGTTGATTTAATAACTAAATTTGCCTATTTAACATATCTTCCCCCCTCCCCCCTCGAATTGGCCTTTCTAACTCTTCCATATCTCCTTAGTTTCTCCATCTTTTCTTATCATCTGATTTTCCTCCACTTCCAATGATCTAAACCTAACTTTCTACATACTTTCATTCAAAATTAGTTGGTATTGGATCTCGATCTACTCTTCATCAATTGGTCATTAAGCTAGATCTCTTCAACATTAATTGGTATCAAAATGCCGCTTTAACTACTTATTATCGTTGTGCAACTATTCTAGACCAAAGGCCAATGCTATAGTACTTCTTTTAGATGCTACACTAGCATTTCTAATCTGATATGCTAATGAAGATATATGGCATTCATGCCTATTGAAACTTCAGCCGCTAGGCTTTCTAATTTGTAGCCACTCTATGCTTGGTAAATTTTCTCTTTGAATAATGTTACAATATTTATGAACTCTGATATTTCTAAATTTGAAAAGAGTAGGGCTTATCAAGATTATTATGTCAATTGGTATGGCAATTATTATTATTATGATTATCATGCTACTCTAACAATGTTGACTGTCAAGAGTAATCCGACTATTGTTGTGATTGTGGTTATCATAAATCCTTAATAATCTTCAAGAGGTTGAACAAATTTTAGTGTTCTGAGAGAATATTTCAACAATTTTAGCAAGAATTGAATAGATTCAATGAAAAACTATAAAAATAAAAAAATAAAAAAAAATAAAAAAAGACAAGAAAACAATCCAAAATTAGTTCGCTATTGAGCAAAATAGCATGCATAAGTGCTCTCAATGTCTTCAAGTGTTAAATAAGAACTATGCTTGTGGGAATAGTGAAGTGAGTGGAGTAAAATTCTATTAACTAATCTGGATGAATTTATAGAAAAACCTTCTAAAATAAGTAAAATCTGGAACATAATTTCCCCTATTGGTCATTCACAGAATTGCAAATTCACGATGCTAAAATTTGTACTAAAATACTTAGCATGGCCTTATACTTCCAAGGCGCACATCCAAATCTCCCTTTTGTGAAGAATGATATATGACATGATTCTTCAACCATCTTGTTGTTTATTTGTCTTATTTATGAGATGTAGTCAAGACCTGGACCTTGCAATTGATTTACTTAAGTTTTAAATATTTTTGAAAAAGCATGATCAAGTTCTTTTAGTACACAATAACTTAGATTGCCTATGCGGCGACCTCAAATTGCATTCGTTTGTACTAATTTATGACTTAATTATACCAACCAAAAGGTTTGGGTCTCGATTGCACTTTTTGATAAAGGTATAAGAGTTCATTGCATCAACTAACAAATTTAAGATTTGACTACATTTCATAAATATGTTTTAGGACCTGTGGAATGATTTTTTCTGTCACAATATTTACAATTGATTTTAGGAATAGTGGCAAAATGATCCTAAAACTTATTCCGGTTTGGCATGTTTAAGAACTAAAACTTTTTCCCCCTTTATTAGTAAAACTTGTTTTAATTCAGCATTTGAGTCTTTCCATTGCCCAAAATATATATGGCAGTTTTCATCGAATTTTCCTTTTTTTTAATTGTAAAAATGTAGTATTAATGTGGTGATGCCACATTAAAAAATATGACAAAAAATTAGAAAGTATATATAAGAAAACAAGGTGGGAGAGAGAAAGAAAGGGCTCGCGGGGGTGGGGTCTTTGGACTTTTGCACTGGCGACAGCTGCAGCCATTCCCCAGGTCACAGCTAGGGTGCTTGCCACCCTCGCCAAACTGCCAGCTATTGCCAAACTTGGCTCTTCGCCACCACGTGAGGGAGCACACTTGCCCTTGCCCAAATTGGCAAAGGCAGTAACAGGCCATTGCTTGCTCACGCTGAGGGTTGTTGGCCCTTGTCGCAAGAAGGGAAGTAGTAGTGGCGTTCCCTATGCAATCCTTCCCCCTCTGACTAGCGATCCCTCGTGGGACTTTTTTTCATTTCCAGATTCATTTTAGTGCTATTTTTTTTTTCTAATTTTTAGTATGCTCTTAATTTATTTATTTTTCAATTTTTCCATGTGGCAATAGTGAAACAACTCCCATTTTGCTTGAGGAAGCTCCATCACAGCGTTAAATCCCATGCAGGACTAAAAATATGATAAAAATGCAAAATTTCTCTACAGAAAAAGGGATGGACTTAACAAGTCTTGAAATGCATCAATCATGCAAATTTTAGAACTAAAGTGCCGAACCAACACAAGTTTTGGAACTCGTAGTGTCATCAATCCTTGATCTTACAATGAACAATATTTAAATTTAAGCAGACATCTTTGGCATTGTCTAGACTCTAGATTAATTAAAAGTTGTTAATTGAAGCTTAGCCTCTCCCTATTATTTGTGCTTCAGCTACACTTTAGTCTAAGACTTGAAAAGGAAAGAAAAAAAGTATCAAGTGTTTGAAATTTATGAAAAAGTTTCGATATGCATTTTAATGTTTTTATATTAAAGAAGTAGATTTGAGATGTTTCTTATTTGAGGTCATAGATTTGTAAATGAAAATGATAAGTTATTGTAAGTGATTGCTCATACCCTTAGCTCAAACCATTAGGACAACAAACTAGATATGCCATTAGAGAGGAATGAGTGCAAACCTTTCCGATGAGTAAAAATGGTTGATGTGTTGGACTGCTGCCCTCCAAATTTCTACAACTCGCATCTCCTAGAATCACCTTCACAGCTTTACAATCTTCAATAGTAAACTCTCTCAAGGAGGACCACTTTGAAATATGCTTATCTTGGCAGAAACTTCTGAGTTTTGGCATGTTGTGAAGATTCAGAGTGACAAGTTGAGGAATTACAATTTTGTCGATTGCTTCTTCAAGGTTCTCTTCTTGTTTGGTGACAATGTACTCCATCTCTCCACAACCACTGAGACCAAGATATTGGAGTTGTCCTAGACTTTTTGCCATAAACACTGTAAAAAGGTTTCTCAAATGTGGGCACTCCTCAACCGTCAAGGACTTCATAGAGTGAAGCAGCCTCTCTGACATGAATGAAGGAATCACATTCATTAGGTTGTGACATCGCTTCACCTTGAGGACCTCTAGACAACAAAAGGACTCCACATGGATTTTATTGCTCCATAGTTCTTCTTGTTGAACTCCCTCAATGTCTAGCTCTTCTAACTTTGGAAATGCAAGCTGCAAGTGTATAGAGATAAATCGAAAATACCCAAAATAAATTAGGGTCAAATCACCAAAAAAAAAACAAAACAAAACAAAAAACAAAGAAATATAACAAATAAGATAAATCAGGATATGATACCTTCTCGTCAAATAGAGGATATAAACCATCACCAGCACAATTCTCTAAACTAAAACAAATCAAACTCTTAAGGTCACCAATGACGGAACTCGAATGTCTCTGTGGTTTTCCCTTTTCCTTCTTCTGTCACAATTATGTCCCGCAGATTATTGCAATAGGAAATATCAAGCACTACGAGTTCATGAAGAGTTTTAGCCGTGGTACATGAGAAGAGATATGACAAACTATGACAACGTCTGACATTCACTTCCATCAAACTAGGAAATGTCAAGGTTACTTTGCAGTCACCCTTCAAAATGTCTGTCAGCCTTGGTAGATTCAACAGCTTCATTGTTTTTAATGCAGAGAGTTCCAATGGCTTTTGCCTTTCCTCAGAGCTGAGGCTTACCGGTTCAAATAATGCTTCCAATGAGGGACATCCAACCACCTCAATTTTACTCAAGCTCTGCAACATGTCCATTGAATTTGACGGAAAAACATGTGACAAATTTTCACAAAGTTCAATAGTGAGGGATACAAGTTTGCAGAAGGACTGTCCGTGGAGTTGATTGTGCCATATCTTCTTTAGTTGGCACATGGACAAAAGCTTCAATTCCTCCAAACTTGGAAAAAGAACCTGCGTACAAACCTCGTATATGTTGAATAACTGCAATATTTGGTACGGAATTTATTATGCCTATAATTTAGGGGCATCTTTGGAAATGGACAACATCATGAGTTAGTTCTTGCACCGTATTGCTAAATTTTTGGCACAGAATGATGATCCAGTTTATAAGAAATTGCCTCACCGACCAGAACTAGATGAATGCTGAATTATAATATAAAAAAAAAAAAAAACTATAGATGCTTACTTAACTTTTCAATGTCAATGTCAGCAATGGGTTTAATTCTACCTATATAAGAACCTAAGATACCCCCTTTCTTGTCACGAAAAGATTAATTTATGTGGGGAGTTAGTCATGTAGCCAAGAAAAAGGAGTTACTTCATTTAGTAAATGATTTTAGCCGAGCATTATGCTTTTGCAGTTTGGGTCACATTATAAAGATAATTTTAAGACAGTTTAAAAAAGGTTTCCCATATTTTTATTCCATACTAGCAGAATAGTTACAGAAACTGTTATATCCAAGCAGTAGTGAACAAATGAATGCTTGATGTATTTCTAACAAATACTTTCACGAATATTTTATTACAAAAAAAAAAAAATTGAACATGTGTAGCGCACATAAATTTTACCAGTAATATTAGAAAAGTGGCTAGAATATAGATTTGCGGTAGATTTGATCACCACATAAGGTCAATACTACAACCGGGGGTAAGGAGAACAAATTAGCCTATTGAATATTATATTGGATTTTTTATCTCGTAGTCACATAATCGTCCATCAATTCACATATAAGAGTATAAAAAGATTTATATAACGGAAGTTTATTTAGAGCCACATTTCCACAAAAACATAAATTGAGGATAATTCTAAAAGCAATACTTTAATGTGTTTATACATTGAATATCTAAATAATCAAATTTGAATAAACACAATACCTTTCAACACAAAACACTAAACAAACCAAATGTTAGTAGACAATTTTGTCCTTTGGGTGATAAATGCATATAAATTTGTTAAAATTATGCAAAATCTCTTGATTGAACTCCTATTAGAAGTAGCTCTTCTAATTTGGGAAATACAACCTATAGAAGCATCACCTGGCTAAAGTCAACATGACTGGCATTGAAGCAAAGTTGATCATGTATCCAGAGCATCACAAAGAAAAGTAAATCACATGAGCAAAGATCAAGTTGAATAAAGGAAAGAGGACAACCTTCTCGTCAAATAAAGAATGTGGACTTTCATCAGAATCAACAGATCCCTCATTCATCGTTTCCACGCTTGGCGCTAGCTGCCTCAGTATGAATGCCTTGAGTTTAGTGCACTCTAGAATTGAGAGATTTCTTAGGGAGGAAAACTCAAATGCACAACTTCCTGAGCTGAAACTAATCAAGCTCTTAAGGGAACAAAGCTTTAGTGTATGTAAACGAGAGAACTTCATTGCCTTCAACTTTCGCTCTTCACTTTCTTCCATGGCAACTACTTCCTGCATCTTATTGCAATCAGAAACATCTAGCATCTCAAGTTTATCAAGAGTCTTGGACGTTTCATATGTGAAGAGATATCTCAAACTATGGCAATTGCGCAAGCTAACAGTAGTCAGACCGGGAAGGCTCAACGTTGTTTGGGAGCTACTTGTCACTAACGCATCCAACTTCGGCAGGTCCCACAACTTCACTTCGTTTAAGTCTAAGAAGACCGGACTTTTTGGCCTTTTCTTAGTATTGACAGCATGTTGTTCCATTAATGATTCCAAAGAGGTACAGTTGACCACCTCAATCATTTTTAGGCTCTGGAACACCTCTATTATATTTGATGGAAAAATATGAGACAAATTTTCACAGTCTCTGATTGTGATGGATGCTAGTTTGCGGAATGATTCTTTGGAAAGTTCATTGTGCCATATCTTCATCAACCCACACGACACGACAGTCAATTCCTTCAAGCTCGGAAAAAGAATCTGTGTGAAACGACCATATGTTAGTTTCTCGACCAAGAACTCCTAAAAATCCTAACTTGGACGAGGTTGGTTACCCATGATAATATGTTCAATAATATATTCTCAAGAATGGAGTTGGTTACTTGAGGTTACCATCGTCATAGAAAAATAACAAATGCATGCGGTGGCAAGAGGCTTTAAAGAACATGCAGACGGAGTTTTCAATTGCTTCATCGGCCATAAGACTACAGTTACCAAGAATAATTTCTACGATAAACATATAATAGAAAATTCAAGAGATATTTACGCACATTTTGATTGAAGAGTATAGGCAAGGACAAGCTAGAGTTGACACCACCAAGTGCTTGTTGTAAACCTGTATTAGTTGTCATTGTCTGTTGCTTTCCTTTGAATGAAGAGAATGTTATCATTTTGAGGCATCCAGATACCCTCAATCTTGTTAAGGTTGGACAGTGAATACAGTGTGCCCCATGAGAGAATGTTATGAGATTTGGCAATTCCTCAAGGGATAAGGAGGATAATAGAGGGAACTCTAAAGTGTGCACGGATGCAACTTTCTTTGATTCTTCTTCTTGCATATCCATAATTTCCTCCAATAGTTTACATCTTGCTATTTTTATTTCTTTTATTTGTTGGAGTGCTTTAACCATGGAAGAAGAAAAAATAAACCTCAAGTTCTCACAGCCTTGCACCTTCAGTACTCTTAAGTTTCGGAAACACAATGCTGCTCTTGGATTCTTGTTCCATATGTGTTCCAACCTTGGTAAGTCACTCAAGGTTAATGTGGTCAGTTGTGATAGAAACTCGACATCCCCACTAGTTGTCGATCCTTCAAGGTCAAATAGTTTCCTTATAACCTGACATCTTTCAATGATAATGGCTTCCAAATTCTGTAGCTTTATTAACAAATTGGATGGGAAGATGGCCATGAGGAACGCACAATCCTCTACCTTCAAAAATTTTAGATTGCTGACATTTGAAGGAAATTGAGAGTTCCATATCTCTTTCAATTTGGGAAGTTCAGACAGTGTCAAGGACTCCAACCAGGGCAATGAAACCTTAAAAAGGAGAATCACATTATGAAGGCATATGCATCGATTTTCTTTAACAGCAAGGAGTGGATAACACCACATTATCTCACAATGCTTATAACTAAAAGCCAGGAACACGCGCTGTTTGTGAAATATTAATAAAGGAAATAATCTCACATAATAGATTTGAAGATGACGGAAAAAAAAGGCCGGGTAGTGATTTTTGAATTTTACCTTTTACTTCTTTAAATTTTATCAACTTTTACACTGGACTTATCATTTACGCTCATATTTTGTGATTTGTAAATTTTACAAATTAATGGCATAGACTCAATTAATTCTTGTTAGTCATTAATTGTGGTCTTACATAATATTTCAAACGACTATGTAAAAAAAATCTCAATTATTTACACCAAATGGTCATGAACTAACAACATATTAAGTTAAAGAAAGACATAGACCAACATTAAACATAACAGTGACCATTATTTAAAGGGCTTGTAATTGACAAACCGATAAAACTATACTTATAATTGATTAAAAGGTGTAATTTGAGTAGGCATTTTTCTTCAAAGTATACCAAAAAAAAAATGCCTTATCAAAAGATTGAAAGTAAAAAATAACTATAAATTTATGAAGTAGTCAGAAAAATTTGTTCTCCCCGTGCATAACATGAGCTAAAATTCTAGTATGTCTGTAATGCAGAATGGATGACTTATCGAACCGAAGTTTAAAAGGGGTACATCAAGTTAAGATCCATGGTTAGCCATAAGATCCATGAACGCAGCAACACAATATTGGCATTAAAGTCAATTACAGCAATGGGTTTAATTCTACCTTTATAAGAACCTAAGATACGCCCTTTCTCGTCATGAAAAGATTAATTTATGGGGAGAGTTAGTCATGTAGCCAAGAAAAAGAATTACTTAATCTAATAAATAATTTTAATCGAGCATCATGCTTTTGTGATTTGGGTCACACGATAAAAATAATCTGAAAAATGGTTTCCATTTTTATAATTTATATTGACAGAACAGTTAAAGAATTGCTAAATCAAATCGATAGTGCACAAATGAATGTTAGATGTGTTTCTAATTAATATTCTCAAGCAATATTTTATTACAAAAGAGAAATTTTTAAACATGGGCAGCGCACATAAATTCTGCCAATACTATTAGAAAAGTTGTTCAAACAAATATTAATGGTAGATTTGATCACAATAAAAAGTTCAATAGGTTACGCGAATTAGAAAAAATAATTATTCCCCTAACATCTCATTTATGCATAGAAGTTACAGAAACAATTTGAACTATCGAATATTATAATTGATTTTTCATTTGTAATCACATCATAGTTCCATCAATTAACAAATAAGAGCAAGATGGAACTTTTTTTGGAAACACAATTCCACATAGGTCCATTCACCTACCACAACTCTTTACAATCATTGAGGGAAGAAAAAAGCAACTTAATCGTCTCAACTACTTTAACGCTGATGTACCTGCGATTGAAATTGTAAATTTATAATTAATTAAATTAGATGTTATATGACGCATAGTCAATGTAGTTAAATTCACCCATTGAAATTTTATGTAGTTCTTTCTTTCACTTTAATCAACCGGATGCAATAGAATTGTACATATGTCCATTCATTATTAAATAAAGGCCATATAAATTATATAGGTCGTATATACTTCTTTTAACCTATGAATATATCTATAAACGTTTGTGTATGCATATTCGATTTTATTATTAAGCAATGATAAAGTTTTACATTATTTAAAAGTTATATACATCGTATGGTGCTTCTTTAACTATGTTGATAACATAACACAAATAAAGTGAGATTTGATTAAATGCTGTATAATTGTTTTTATGTATTCATGCATCGCATATCGCATAGCAATTCCATTTTGCAAAATTAAGTTATTGTTTGTCTAAATTATTCTGGAAAACAAAATCTCAACAACAAATTATTTATCCAATTTTTTTACGTCCTATTTTATTCTCACATATCCATGCACAAAACCTCAAGAAAAAAAAATTATATACCTGTTGCCCGTCAAAGAAATTGTTCGAATGGTCCGTGGTTATACAGAAACTCGTCATCTTCGGCAAATTTCGTAATGTCAGCCTACGCAAATTGCTTGACTCCACTTCAGTATCATCATCTATTTCATCTCCGTTTTCATCTGCCTCGACTTCTGCGACAATTTGCTGCATCAAGTGGCATTTGCTTATTTCTATCTCTTTGAGCTTTGAAATTGTTCTCTTCATGGACAAAGGAAACAAATGTTTAATGCCACCACAGTCATCCACTTTCACAATATTTAATTTGCTAAAGGATCCTGGGGCAAGACAACCGCAACAAATCCTCTCCAAGTTGTTCAGATTCTTGAGAAACAAGGATTCCAATCTTGTAAATGCAGCACGCTGGACATTCTCTACAGAATGAACAACATAATGAAATGAGGGACTATTTTGTACGTGAAGATGCTTCAATTTTTGAAATCCTTCAATGCACAAATTGTGAATGCTATTGATGCCATCTTGTAATCCATCTAAGTGGAGATCTTGCGTTGTTTGCAAACATTTCTGCACCCACTCTTTAAGAAGAAGATTGTCCGAATCCAGCTTGAGCTTTAAAGTTTTGGGTTCTTTGTATTGGCCTGACCAATCCCAAACGTCCCCAATTTGAATTTTATGATTGTTTAGTTTCCCAAATGGCAGGTCTCTTGGGAGATTGGCAGAATGAGGAATGGCAATGGACAGAGTGCTCATATTCTTCATGTTCTTCAACTCAGCTAGGCTGGCATTGCTTCGTGGTGTTTCATCCTCGGCCTCCCACTGATCAAAACTGTCTTCCATTTTCAGTTCTTGTAAATTAACCAAGCTTCCAAGCACGCCTGGTTCAATAACCTTGAGCCTGGTACACCCCGTCAAGTCTAAAAGTCTCAATTCAATTAATCCACCTATTTCTTCGGGCAGCCGAGTGATTCTAGAGTGAAGGAAAGTTAGGAACTGCAACCCTTTCAGCTTTCCAAGAACGGTCACATCCTCCAGATGGCACTGATCAAGATTTAGTGACTTGAGATTTTCAAGGAACTCAATCGATGAAGGTAGAGAGGTAAAAGAAAAGCCAGTCAAGTCCAAAACTTGGAGCTTCTCCATAGATTCAAAAAATGACTCAGGAATTTTGAGAGACGAGTTGTGTTCATATAATAGAAGCATCTTCAAGTTTGGGCAGTACAATTTTTCAGAAAGTTCATCAATGCCAACCCAAGGGAAGGATATCACAGTGCATTTACTGAGCTCATCCTTTGACCATTCTTTAAACCCATGATCTTTCCTCCCCACCAAGGCGTTCCATTCCCTGGAAGCAATAGAGATGGCCACGTCAACAAATAT
This sequence comes from Eucalyptus pauciflora, assembly GCA_007663325.1. Lineage (NCBI taxonomy): Eukaryota > Viridiplantae > Streptophyta > Magnoliopsida > Myrtales > Myrtaceae > Eucalyptus > Eucalyptus pauciflora. Next base: position 3,297,670 of record VMYD01000024.1, on the reverse strand, counting down.
GTCATGCATTCTAAACTCTACCATGTCATGTATATTGAACCGTTCCATGTCCTCACTATCCAGTAGCAAAGAAGAGTCTTGCAAGCTATGTATATCCGTAATCAATCTGTCTCTATTGTTTTCGAGTGTCTTGCCGAATTTTTCAAATAAACCCAGACCCGTGCAGCAAACAAGGGAATGCCCCACAAAAATACTCCCAGAGTTTAGAGCACAAAACAAGAACAGTGATTTGATCCTCTCATCCCTTAAGTCATTGTAATTTAGTTCCACTAGTGATCCTACATCAGACATATCTATATTGGTCGAAGCACTCCTCCATGCAGCCAGATCTCCATACTTCAACCTTTTTGCCAACGAAACAATCAAAAGCGGCAAACCTCCGCAATTGTTGACCACTCCAGCTACCCAGGGTTCAAACTCAGGATCGTTAACCCTGTCCCCCAATGTTCTTTCGAAAAGTCTTCATGCTTCTCCATACTCTAACACATTGAGTTGGAATTCTCGGTCAGAGCTCATGTCAGTGCGCAAAACATCTCGGTTTCTAGACGTTAGCAATAGCTTGCAGCCTCTTACTTTATTATCATCTCCGCAAGGGATTCCAACTTCCTTCAACTCTATCTTATTCCACAAATTATCTAAAATTATGAGAATATTTTTTTGAGGATCACTCTCTAACCTCTTCCACAATAGATCTGCTCTCCCACGAGCAGTTTCCTCATTGATAAGCTTCAGACCCAATGCATAAGCAATTTCTCCCTGGATTTTTCTTAGATCTGGATTGCGTGATACATTTGCCGTGGCAACCACATCAAACAGCTTTTCTTCCTTAACTCGCCTTTCAACATCCTCCAATAGCTTGGATTTGCCAACCCCACCTAGTCCATGCACCCCAATCACACATATCTTTTCATCAGCTAAAGCCTTCACTATATCCTCTATGATCGAAGCCCTCGACTCTAGGACATCTTTCTTGTTAACAAATCTTGCAGCGGAAGTGGCAGCAGCGACAATTCCTATCGGAGGCTTCTCATAATAGACCTTCTGGAAGGAGCTATCTGCGCTTTCATCATGGAGCGTCTGAATGACTTGAGTCATCTTCTTCACCTTCTTACCAATTGGGTAGCGCACCATGGGGTTAGGAAGCCACCCACGGAAGCAAGCATATTTTGCACTTTCAACATGATTTAACAAGTTTCGTGCTTGCTTAGCCTTATTCTCCACACTCTCCAACCATTTCTTAATATCTTTTTCGATAGGTTTTCCGTTGTTCACAGCTTCATCGACGGAGTGCTGCACCCTTTCCCTTGTAGTCTCCAGCTTCTCTACTCCATTTTTGAAATCTTCGACGTAACTCTTGTAGCACAGCACGTACCCAAATTGACGTCCAATGGGAGCAAATAGGCACTCACCGAGTTTCGACACAAGATTCGATGCAACGGGGATAGCAAATGCCTCACACATAATTTCTGCTTTAATTTCTAGAAATTCCTTTTTCGCCCTCTTTTGTTCCTCTTGTTGCTGCCTCCTTTTATAATTAGCTTAAAGAAATGGGTGCGAAGGAACCTGAACAAAGAACATAACTAATCACTCGGTGTATGATAAGAAAGGAAGAGCAAAGTCATAAAACAATGAGAACAGAGAAACAAAACCAGAGAGAGAGAGAGAGAGAGAGCCTTGAGTGTACGGAAGCAAGAGCGATGTAAATAGACAGACAGACTGAGGGGTATCAGCGAGAGTAGTTCAGAATAATCTCAAGGTCTTTCACAATCTTGATAAAATCAGATTGAGGAAGCAAAAATTGAATAAAAGGAAAAAAAAAAAAAAAGACACGAGTGATCTTACGTCGACAAGTTACTGATCTACGTGGACAATAAACATTTTACTGGTCTGCCACGCGCAATAGAAGGCTAACTTCCTTCCAATTTAAATCCAAAACATGAGGAAGAAACATATACATGCATACTAGTTCACGAATTGTCGATTCTTTTAAATTTTGACAGTTATAATTGTTTAGAACTTTTTCCCAATATTTTAAAGATTAAAGCACTTCTTTATTTTCATGATTTTGCAAGAAAGCAATACGTACTTTTTAAAATAACATTTGATAGCTGGTGCTTGTTTTAACGTTTGTGCCATCCACCACTTGGATTTTTTATTTTATTTTTTTATTTTTGTCAGTCCTACTCTATTCCTATTCTACACTCACTCTCAGACTTTTGCCCCGCCTCTTGTAGGGCGTGGGAGTCGAATCTCACTCGAACTTACGTCCCGAGAAGGTGGGGATTTGAACCCCTCACCTCGCCCTTCCATGTTGGAAGGGTGACCACTAGGGCGAATCCCAGTGGTTCACCACTTGGATTTGAATATATGAGAGGTTGCAAACAATTCTTTGAGCATAGCACATGGTATGTCCTCTATAATTTAAGAGAGAATTTCTTTAAAATGGCCACTTCTAAATGTGAGAAATTTTAAATTAAAGATCAACATTGCACCAAGTAAAATTTCAGGTCCTATTACTTTATTTTAAATAAAATAAATAGGGCAATACTATTTCCACCTCCATCTAATTTGATACACATCTTTTATTAGCAATTGACCAAGATAACATTCTATATTCATAAATAAGGTCAATCACCAATCCACCCTACTTTTCTCTCTCTCTCATCTCCTCTTCACCTTCTATTTTTATTATTAATTGACTAAAATATCCTTCTTTGTTTGAAAATCAATTGAACATTAATTAACCATACTTTTTGTAAATTATGATGGACTAAATTTTCTAAAATCGTTAAGTTTGAAATTTTGATTCATAAAATACTACTTTGCTTGTATTATCAATTCTTTAATGTAGCCTTTCGTATTAATTATAAGGGTTAATGCCATGAAAAATCCCAAAGTAGTATTCTCATGACAAATTTACCTCAAACTAATTCTTTTGACCACAAAAAACTTAAAATTGATACACCTATGAGAAATTCATTAAAAAAATTCCAAATGGTACATTTGTTATAAATTTATCATCAATTAGTTTCCTTTAAATTGGATTAATACCACGAAAAGTTACAAACCGGTACACTTATGATAAACAGAGAGTAAAACTCTAAACTAGCACACCTGTCAATTATCACGTGTCATTCAATTCAGTAATTTGACAGTAAAGTTTAATGAAAAATAACATAAGAGGTAAATTTATTACATGTGTACCAAATTGCGCATTTTGGTAGTAAAAAAATTAGTTTGAGATAAATTTATCATATATGTATTAATTTGGGGTTTTTCGTAGTATTAACCTTAATTGTAGTGGGAGGGGGGCTTAGAGGTGTGCAAAAGAACCCGGATCGCCTGGACCGCCTGGAACCGGTGGTTCTTGAGGGAACCGGTCCGATTCCCGGTTCCAATTTGTGGGAACCGGTGAGTACGGGTCCGGTTCCTGGTTCCATGGGTGGATCCGTCCACCCGCCCATCTGGACCAGACCGATTATACTATGTTAATATATTAATTTTTAATATTAAAAAAATTGAAATTACTAATTAACAAACCCATATTAAATAATTAACCCAAATCAAATAATTAAAAAAATTAATTAAAGTGGGTAATCTAATATCATGCTAGTCAAACCAGATGGAGAGAAACCACTAGGATTCGCCCTAGTGGCCACCCTTCCAACATGGAAGGGGGAGGTGAGGGGTTCAAATCCCCACCTTCTCAGAGGGGGATGGGGTGGGGACGCATAAGTTTCAAGAGTGGGTTTCGACTCCCACGCCCTGCAAGAGGCAGGGCAAAAGTCTGAGAGTGAGTGTAAAATAGGAATAGAGTAGGACTGACAAAAAAAAAAAAAAAAAACCAGATGGAGAGGTCTTGATCCTGAAGCAGAAAAGTCCAAAGCGCACACCTTGACAAAATGCCGAGTAGTTAGTGGGCAAAAAGCAAGCACACGAAAAAGGAGGAGGAGGAGAAGAATAGGTCAAGCAAAGAACTAGCAATATCGATCGAAAACCAAAGTCGTTTCGTGTCAAGATCGGAGCTTTCAAGAAACCCAGGAACTCCCTCGGGCTAACCTTGACAAAATGCCGAGTAGTTAGTGGGCAAAAAGCAAGCACACGAAAAAGGAGGAGGAGGAGAAGAATAGGTCAAGCAAAGAACTAGCAATATCGATCGAAAACCAAAGTTGTTTCGTGTCAAGATCGGAGCTTTCAAGAAACCCAGGAACTCCCTCGGGCTAGGGTTAGCGGGGAAGAGTATTCACAGCGGGATTTAAAAAAATAATATTATTGTTGGTGAGACCGATTCCATAGATTCACCCGGAAACTGGACCACACCGGGTGGATCTATGCAACTAATGAGTGGATCCCGGTTCCAATTTTTTGGAACCGGTCCTTAGCGGGCGGTTCCCGATTCTAAGTCAGGAACCGCCCGCCCAAACTATGCACACCCCTAGGGGGCTAGACAATTTTTATACCGAGCTCTACTGACTCTGCTTTTTAACTTTGAGCAAAGTATGCATTTTCAAAATTCTGTGTGTGTGTGCGTGTGGCACGCACGTACGCGTGCAACACAAGTACCTATGCTCATTGTTATCAACAAACAACTTGCAATAAAGATATTGATTAACTGAGAAATGTACAATATTAGGGGAAAATGATGAGGACAGAAATCATCGCGTGGTTGTGTCCCATTTGCCCAAATAAGTTATTGCAAACGACCGTCGGACAAAAACAAACCAAAAAAGGCAACCTAAAATCACACTTATTAATAAAGGTTGCAATTAAGAAGTTGATTAGTCGAGAAATATTAAAGGGAAACGTAATTATGAAGGGGGACAGATATCAACAGGTATCTCGATCCCCGTTAAGATATTTTTCAACCCGAGCTGAGACAGAATCGGCCGTTTCGTCCTTTCTTCATTTTTTTTTTTTCTCATGGACCATTCTATTGCGACTTGGACATAGGAAGTTGTCAATGAAGAGAGTTGAGGCCCAGTGGTCATGGTGGGTTGAAGTATCGTTTGGAGTTCTCACATAAATGGGGGCCCCAATCCAAACAAACAAATAATCATGTACTTACGTCAAAGAGGTCAAATTTATTTCATAAATATGCCAAAAAAGAAGCACGTACTCTCTCACTACTTTTAGTTTTTAGTTTTTTTTTTTATATTCTCTCTGATAAAAATCAAATTTCTACTTTTTCTAATGATAAAACAAGATACGTTAACAGACATTTAAGTACCGTTTGTCGCATCAATTGCCACTTGATTCTCTTAGACGAAAAAAAATAATAATGGCACATTCTTATCCCTCGATTAAGAGTAAGTGCTTTTTCGAAGACATTTGGAAAGTTGAGTCATTTGTGTCCCTTTGATATGTCTATCAATACATGCTTTTTGCGATGATCCTATATGATATCTTACGGACTCGGACTTTTCATCTAAAGAACCTTATCATCCTAGATTTAATAAACTGAAAAAGTTGATTTTTCCTTACAAAAAATTTTCTATTATGAAACATGAAGTACTTGAACTTTCAAAGTTGACTAATCCACATGAATGCATGTAAATCACCGAATTGATGTACATCAGGACTCATCAAATATATTTTGAAAGAATTTTTGTAGGAAGAGAAATAGGAAAAATCGTGTTTATGGTTCCTAAAGTTGAACAAATTTATTGATTCATCTATTGGGATCGAATGTGAGGAAAAAAATTAATTCGCAAAACACTTTGAAAATATGCGGCACCACACCCACTAGATTGGAGAAAACTTTTGTCAAGAAAGGAGTTATGAAGCATAACCAAGTCAAAACATAATCTTAAGGGCCCAAGTAATAATTTCTTTTTCGCCCTATACATTTTCCTACACTAGTCCACACGATCCAATCAATTTACGTATTAATTACTCTATGTTTGAAAATATAAAGCTAATGGATGACTCATAGTTAGGAATTTCTACTATTGTTGCAAATGATAACAAGCCTATTTTATTGGACCGTATGGACTCGTGTGAAGGTTCTATTTGTTAATTTGGCTTATTTCCCAAGAAATGAACTTCAGTTAAATCATTTGAGTGCTTAGTGTAATCAGTTCCCTTAAATCTCAAAAGAAGAAAATGCTTGAAAATCGGCAATAAAATTGGACATTTGGGATGAAAAAGAAGTATTCAATGATTGAGAAAACAAGAGATCATGTTTCAATTGCAATGGTCATGTGAGAGGGAGAATATCCGGCGCATGCGAGGTGGGAAATTAACAAGATCCCGCACGACACTTGGAGTGATTGGTAATACCTTATTAACTCACGAAATTAATAAAAAGAGGTGCATGTTTTTTAGGAGGAAAGAGAGTTAATAAAACAGAGGGGATCATGTTCACTGCCAAAATTAGTTGGCATGGTGACATCCTAATCGGGGGTTATCAACCTCCCCCCTCATGATTATGTTTAATAATTCCAATTGATGCATTATATTTATTGGCAAATTCAAGATCTTATCATCGACCGTGTTAAGAAAAAAGGACGTATATCTTTTCTATTCATTATATTTAACGGAAGCTAAAGGTTCTAAAATCCAGATTTTATCAACAAAATTTTGTCGGATGGTCAGATCCGTGCTCTTCTATCCTTTTCCTTTCGACTATCCTTACTCATTAGTGATCATGAAGCTCACAGAAGCCACCACAAAACCCTAAATTGTTACCTAATATGTTATTTTAACATGTTAAATTCGTTTTTCCTAATCCACATGATAGAATAGAAGGTCCAAAACTTATATCTATCATATTTTTATTTTTATCATTTGTTCTTTCATCAATTTTCAAATGAGTCCGTGAGGTAGATGGAGCCTCAACAAGTTGGGCCTTATTTTGTTAGATAATGTAGTCATGTGCTCAGCAAAATAAAATACAAGCATCAAGCTAAGAAGACATAAAATACGGTACAATTTGTAGTTTACTCTTTTGTTATCAAATCGAGTAAGTTTGGTTAGCATGTGTTGCAAGGGACTCTCTCCCTCCCTCCCTCCCTCCCCACATGTTGAAAAATGTTTGTATGAGTTGGATCTTCTCGATTAGTAAATGGATAAAGAAGGTTTAAAACAACTATGTCCAATTTCCTATGTACATAATCTACATGTACACTTGCACTTTACTACAAATAAAGCAGATTGAATTTTGGTAAGTTAAGAGCGAGGTTTTCCATTATAGAAATTTTATGCATAAATATATGAATGAAAGGTGCGGGCCCTCAATTAAAGGTTTTCATATACCCATCTTTCGAGAAAAGAAGGGATGACTTTTAGTCAATCATTTCAGTCTCTGATCATGGGCAATATTTTGAAAACAATACAAGCGGAGAAAGTGTTAATATGTGATCTCACCAATTCAACTAGTCTAACTGTTTATACCAATTGATTCAAACATAAAAGTGAAGTAATAAGCAATATATGTAATGATAATTTTGAAAAGGGAAATTGACACTAATAGTCTTTAAAATTTGGTTCAATGAGTAATGTCATTTTTGGATTTCTAATTCATTTAATGTGATCCTTAACATATTCATAAATGTTTCATATTCTAAACTTTCTATTTGTTCAATCTAGTCTTACAATTTGGAATGATAAAGTCATATCAGTTCTTCCATATCATTCACAAGTTTTATACCGTTTCTCAAATTTTAGAATATATTTTCATTTTAATTCTTTTGCTAAATCAACAAAAAATATATAGTATCTTTTTCTTACTTCTTTTACCTTTTTGGTCTTTATAAATATTACTATAGTTTCATGTAGTGACATATAAAGGCTTACAGAGACAAATATCGGTGCCTCTTAAATGAGTTTGTGTGGCAATTATTTCACTTATTTTGTTTCTTCTTCCATTTTATCTTTTTTTGCCTTTTGGGTTTTTTAGGGTAAAATTAATACAACCAAATTACCAAACAAAGAGATTGAATGTGAAACAAAAAGCTGATAGCATACGAAAAGTAGATACATAATGACACACGTACCAGTTGTGGCTTCACCGTAAGGATGCAAGGGGTACTGAGATTTCTTGGCTTCACCGCTTACTTATTTGCAAGATTTATGACGGGCGATGCAGGCCTTAACCAGTCCTGACGACACCAGAATATGATTGGACACATCAACATGAGGCAAAAACAAGTGGACACCGTGGGGGAAGGGTGCAGCAGGGAACTGAAAATTCATTCATTGAAGAGCATGTAATCGAGGAAGATGTTTCAATACCTTCAGTTTCGACTTGGAATGGCTCGAGGATGGAGGAATTCTTTGCCGAGTTCTTGCAGCAATGACTAAGCCCGACTTTCTAGCCAAAAAAAAAACAGAGTAAGCGCGACTTATTGGACTGGCCGAGTTGCTGCCATAGAAATCAAGAAATTATTGGAAATTTTTTATAATATGAGTTTATATTAATTAATTAATTTTCTATTTTAAATAATCGGGTTAATGGATATTTCAATATTTGTTTAACTATACATGATCTGATTAAATTAGATATTGGCATTTATTGATAACGGGCCTAGTTGAATAGTAAAGTGTATGCAATTATGTTTAACTGAAGCCCGTAATGGGAAGGACCCAGTGAACACACTGTTGATTAGGGTTTGCTAGGTCTTCTCTCTAGTCTATAAAAAGGTAGGTTGTACCTATTAGTTATTTTAATCTCATTGAAAGTTGCTATATCGAAAAGGTCATAGAGAAAAAAATCTGGCATTCCAATAGATCCAATTATCAGAGTGATATATTTTTCTTCAAGTGAAGTAATGGCTCAAACAGATACGCTTTAATTTCGCTGCATTTATTAATCTCGGTGTTTTACAAGCATATATGGATCCATTTTTTCTTAATAATTAGTTGTTTATGTGAATAAAATTTCTACGGAAACACAATTAGCAGTCATCAAGTCAACGTGTTGTTTTCTAGAAACCAGACCTCGGTATTGTCCAAACTCTCTCTCTGTCTCTCTCTCTCCCACGTGCAGCACGAATTCCCATGTTCATTGTTCATCAAAAAACAATTTGCAATTAAGAAATTGTTTGGTTGTGCTTTCGAGGAAACTAATGAGGACAGAATCAGCACGGGCTTCTGTCACATTGAGGAGCAAGAGATTATGAAGAGAGAGGAAAGGGAACTTCCTCCTCCTTCGAGAGGCCGGCGAGCCTCGCCAGCCGTGAGCGAGGCTGCTGGCGAGGGTGGGTGAGACTAGGCGAGGTCGCGGCCCTCGGCCATTGGCCGGGGAGCCTCGAGAAAAGAAAAGCAAAAATAAAAAAATAAAAAAAAATTGAAAAAATAAAATATTATAAAAAAATTACCACATAGCGTGAGTAGGACGGCGCAGGTTGACTTGATTTGGCTTAATAGACTAAACTGATAAAAAAAATTAGAATTAAATCAACATAATTATAATATATTTTATTTTATTTTTTAATTTTTTCACAAAACTTTTGAAGTGTTCTTTTATGAGGTGCTCGTATGACGTGAAAACAAATGCCACATTTGACATGTGGGATACAAAGAAGTATGCAATAATTTTTAAAAGAGGAGCTCGAGTATCATTTGACAATTGCTAAGCCCGGTTTGAGAGACTCACACCTGAGTAGGAGAATATCTAGTGCACATGCGATGTAGGGAATTAAGAAAATCTCACATTGAATATTTGAAGTAAAGAGGATGGGAGCACGTAGCACGTGTCCGAGCGGACCCACTGTTCGGGTTTCTCTCCCATCTGGTTTATTCAACGTCCAATTTCGAAACTCCATCAATGGGCGAATAAAGATTTTCTCATGTTTCGAAGCAATTAGGAAGCCGCGTCTCAAAGGCCGCCGACGCTTGTCCATGGCCGTCGTCGGCATCCTTCGGCCAGATCTGGTCGGAGGAGGTGGTGGAGCTGCCGGAGGAGTCGTGGGAGGAGGTGGTGGCGGAGTGGGAGGAGGAGGAGGAGGAGGAGGCGAGGAGGCTACGGACCATGGAGAGGCGGGGGGGAAAGGTGGAGGGGGAGGAGCCGGCCCTTGTAGAAGAGCTCGTAGGCGACGCAGAGGGTGGACGACTGGAAGTCGACTGATTGAGAAAAGAATTTTTGAAAAATCTAAAATGTGAGCTCCATTGACACTTGTCGATCAGCTAATGGATTCGTTTTTTGCTGACTGGGCGCAGCAAGGGTACCCAATATTTTGCTGACTGGTTGATGAAGACGATGAGCTTGGGTCGGGGAAAACTTCTCAGAGAGATGAAAAGTGGCTGACGTGGAGGGTCGGGATCACTTAATATTTTCTATGTGAAGGATTATAATCAATTCTAAGCACATGGCCTATGCCGTGTCCTCTATAAATTGAAAGAGAATCTTTTTGAACTGGCTACCTCTTAATGTGGAAAATTCTAAATTAAACAAGAACAATCATCGAAGAAAAATCTATATATTTTTACTTTATATTAAAAATAAAATAAAAGGCAAGGCTATTTCCACCTCTTCTTTAGCTTGATATACACATTTTATTATCAATTGACCAAAATATCAATTTATAATTAAGGAAAAAAAACAAGATCAATTGTCAATTCATCCACTTTTTTTTCTCTCATTTTTCTGTTCACCTTTCATGTTTATTAGTAATTAACTAAAATATTCTTCTATGAGTAAAAATCAATTAATGGTTAATTAACCATACTTTTTGTTTCTCACTATCAACGTTGCTTCTCCCATCTTCTTTTTAAACTATGGTGGATTAAATTTTGTAGTACTTTTAAGTTTATAAGTTTGGTCCGTAAATACTAATTTGCTTAGATTGTTCATTTTTTTAATTAATTAACCATACTTTTTGTCTCTCTCTCTCTCTCTCTCTCTCTCTCTCTCTCTCTCTCTCTCTCTCTCTCTCTCTCTCTCTCTCTCCAACTTACTTAGATAAATAATTCACCGGATCTAGCGAGGCTCGAGCCTTGCCGGACCATCAAACGAAGACAAAGCAAAACAACAGCAACAAAAAATCACAACTTATCAACATGTGTCTTGTTATAAAAAAAAAATCGATTGGTTGAGAAATATTGGAAATGACAAAGAGAGACATATATCAACATATCTCAATTTTCTTGAAAATATGTTTCGATCACAGTCTAGATGGAGTCGATCGTTTCCAACTACTCAATAGTGACCATCTTAATGTTTTCTTTCTTTCTTCATTCTCGATGGTATGGAAAGAAACAACACTTCTTTTTCTTTTTTCATGTGTTTTAATTGACCATGCTATTGCAACTTGGAAAGAGCAAGTTGTTAACATAGAGGGCTGGGTTTCAATGGCCTCGATGGGTTGGAATGCCATTTAGAGTTCTCACATATCTCGTGGGCCGACTCCAGAAAAAAGCATGTATTTTTTTTTTTGGTCAGTTAGAAAAAAGCATGTATTTACATAAAAGAAAGCGACTATTTTTTTCCTGGCGAATGAACATCACCACTATCATCTTTCCAACTAACCTACATGACAAATGGCGCTCACGTGGTAAGCTGACTTGACGTTTTTTATTATTGTAGAAGGCAAAAAGAAGATGATTTTGAACTCAAAACAAAATGATTATTATCGAAGAGAAATGAAAAGAAAAAGAGTAACAGAATCTTGAAGCAAAACCAAATGTCACAGTTTTCTTTTCTTTTTTTCGATTTGCAGAAAGATGCAAACACAAAAGCAAAATATAGCGAACAAGAGTAATGATTGAAGGGAAAAAAATGTTATAAAAATCGGATGATATACCTACGAGAGAGAGAGCATTAATCAAACAGTTTCAGAAGACGTGGAAGATTTTCCCTCAGCGCGCTGCCGATTTAAATATACAAGGAGAGGGCTAGAGTGGGCGATTCAAGAGGCGCAAGCGTGAGCTTGCCTTTGTTGTCGTAGGAGTCATTATCAAGGTTGAGAGATCGATTGAGGCAAGACTTGCAAGCAGTCTCCATGGTGATAACTAGCATCACTTGTATGATTTCTATAATCGAAAATCGCTAAAATGATAGTCCAATCAACGTTAACCATTTTACATAGCAAAATTAACGTTGATATGAATAATTTTTACAATTTTACTTAAAATTTTCGAGTTTCCACTTTTCTTTCCTTTTCCTTTCTTTCTGTTTTTTTTTCTCCGCCAGGTGCTAGGTGAAAATTCGATAAAGGAAATAAATAAAAGAAAAAAATTAAAATTTATAAAATTTATAAAAATCATTGACGCTTGTGATTTCCAATGACAATTGACTAGATGGATTACATTGAAAAATTATTAAAATATTTATAACTAAATTTATAAATTTTAAAAAATTAAAAATTAATTAGCAATCATATAATATTTTTAAAAAACTTTTCGGACAATTTTCTTTTTCTAATTTTTTAGCGATAAAAACGACCAATCCTGCTTACATGCAAGCGGTGTTTATCACATTGGTTGCCACGTAGGTTTATTTGGATAGAAAAGACAACAGGGGCCATCTCCATCTCTATATTAAGAGTAAGTGTTTTTTTAGAAGACATATGAAAAGGGGATCATTTTTGTCCCCTTTAATATTATACAGAATTTTATCCATTCGGAATTTTCATCTAGGAAACCTCGTCCTAGATAAAGAAAATGATAATTTTGATTTGTCCTCATCTAATATTTTTGTTATAAAAATCATGGAGTGCCTAAATTTTTAAGGGTTAATACCCCGAAAAACCCCAAATTGGTACACGTGTGACAAATTTACCAAAAACTATTTTTTTATTATAAAAAACCCTAAACTGGTACACCTGTGACAAATTTACCCTGACTAACCATACAAAACCCTAAACTAGTATATTTATGACAAGTTTACCCCAAACTAATTTATTCGATCAACAAAAATCCCAAACGGGTACATTTATAACAAATATACCCCATGTTAATTGGATTAATATCACAAAAAAAAAATCAAAAAAATTGTAAACTGTGACAAACGAAGAGTAAAATCCCAAATTAGTATACTGGTCAAGTGTCACGTGTCATTTAACTTAATAATTTGCCAGTAAAATTTAATGGAAACTAATAGAGGGTAAATTTGTTACAAGTGTATTAGTTTAGGGTAAATTTATCAAAGGTGTACCGGTTTAGGGTTTTTAGTGGTCAAAAAATTAGTTTGGGGTAAATTTGTCACAGATGTACCAGTTTGGGGTTTTTTTAGGGTATTAATCCAATTTTTAAAGTCAACTAATCCACATGAATAAATGTAAAATACTGCATTGATGTGCATTGGGACTTATCAAATACTTCTTGAAAGCGTTTTGTTGGAGGAGATAAGGAAAACTCGTGTTCATGGTTCCTAAAAGATGAACAAATATGTAGCGTAATACATGGGGGGTTGAATATGGAAATCAACTTAATTTTTTTAAACACTTTAAACGTATTCTGCCATACTAGTTTTGATTAGGTTGGAGAAACGTTCCATCATGAAAGGAGTTATGAAGCGTGCCCAAGGAAAAAAGTCACAATTTCTTTGCAATTGGAACTCGTAGGCGTGAGGAAACTTTCGAACCGAGTAATGTTATGGTCAACCTTCGGCAATCGAAAGAAGTATGCTTTCAAATTGGTCTTTCGCTAATAGACGTTGTCCAATATTTGGTCTTTCACTAAATGACGTTGTACTCGGCACTTAGGTCTTTGGCAAAAAAGGAATCGATACGGACATTAGAGACAATGTATTCATACAGGAAATTATGGGGTGGTGTGGTCCCGTGAGCTAAGACGTTATACGCAAACCCATCCCATTTAATAAGGACACTATTTTATTAATGAGCAATAATTTTCATTAGCTCTCCATAGGATGCCCCTTTCTCACTTAAAAATGCATGGAAAAAGACTAATATTTTATTATTTATTACTTCATCACCATATATATTTTCTCAGAGTAAAATGAATTTATTTATTAATTAGTCTATGTATGAAAATATATAGCTAGTCTAACAGCTCATAGTTATGAATCTCTTCTCTCTACGCACTTCCAAATCGGTAATCCGTTCTCACACAGTATAAAGGACAAGGCAAGGTTAGAGCAACGATGTCCAAATCCCCATGGATATAACTTTCATATACCCTTACACTTTACTTTGGCATCATCGGATGAAGCTTTAATAAATTAAGAGCGAGCTCATCCGGTAAAGAAATTTTTGTGTATAGATGCAAGAACCAAAGTTGAGGTCCCTTAAGTAAAGATTCTCCCCTATCCACCTTTTAAAGTCAATCATTCCGGTGGTCAAAGGTAAATGTTTCGAGAATTGCTCTAGAGTGAGGATTGGTATGTGATTCCACCATGTCCAAACAAACCAACAATTCATACCGATGGGTTCTGAATAGAATGAATGTATTAAGAAAAAGAAGCAATATGTGTGACAATTATTTTTAAAAAGTAATGTGAATTTATATGCTTTAAACAATGTCAAGTGTCTTGCAATGAGTAAAACTCAAATGTTTTTCATCTAATCAATTGTAATAAACTAGAGAATGAAGGTGGGGCTTTTCTAGAGGAGCAATGTAAAGATAAATTTACTATAATGGGATTTGTGTTTTAAAATAAGTTACCTTGAAATAAATCAAGTCGCATCCGAGTCTCGAAAGGCAATATGATCGGAGGATTAACTTCACACCTCAACATGTAGTCATCAAAGTAAATATCTCAGAACAAGAAGGAGCATCTCGGTGATTTCTTAAGATTTGCATGGTGTTTCTTACCTATGCGGTTTCTCCTCTTCAAGCACAAGCCAAACAAAGCTTTACTTCTTCTCTTGCCCCCAAAGGATGAAAAAGCAATATGTGAATTTGTATTCCGCAACGAGTAAAACTGAAATATTTTTCATACTATCAATTATAATAAACTAGAGAATGAAGGTGGGGCTTTTCTGGAGGAGCAATGTAGAGATGAAATTTACTATAATGAGTTTTGTGTTTCAGAATAAGTTACCTTGAAACATATCAAGTCATGTCCAAGTCTTAAAATGCAATATGGTGGGAGGATTAGCTTCACACCTTAACCTGTAGTCATCAAAGCAAATATCTCAGAACAAGGAGACCTTGTTGTATCAATGATTTCTCAAGATCAGCATGGTATTTCTTACCAATGTGGTTTCTCCTCTTCAAGCACAAGCCAAACAAAGCTTTCCTTCTTCTCTTGCCCCAAAAAGATGAAAAAGTAATGTGAATTTGTATGCCTTAGAGGATGTAGAGTGTCACGCAACAAGTAAAACTCAAATGTTTTCCATCCCGTCAAATTTTAATAAACAAGAAAATGAAGGTGGGGCTTTTCTAGAGGAGTAATGTAGAGATGAAATTTATTATATTGACTTTTGTGTTTCAAAATAAATTTTCTTGAAATAAATCAAGTCGTGTCCTAATCCCCAAAAGAAATACAATTGGAGGATTATCTTCACACCTCAACCTATAGTCATCAAAATAAATATCTCAAAACAAAAAGGAGCATCTCGGTGATTTTCTTACCGGCGTGATTTCTCCACTTCGAGCACAAGCCCTCGCCTCCTAAAAGTAAGCTCGAATTCTTCTCTTGCCCCGAAGGTTGAACCAGAAACGCTTGGTATATACGAAATTTTGGGATGGTTGTTTTTTCTATAATGAGGTAAATTTACTTCTTTAACCCTGACCTTTTTTATTAAGACTTCCAAAACAATCCCTTCCTCTTAATTAGCCTCTAGATTTTAAGGATATTTTCTTGGGTCACTTTTGTGATTGGCCCACGTGACCACAGATATCGAAGTGAAAAGAACATTTAAGAATGATGAATGATGAGGACCGCACACATCACGTGGTCCTCCACAGTTTCTCTTCCTCCATGATTGTCCTTTTCTTGTACGATCAATGGCGACATGTGCGCCTGCTGTGTTCATAAAATTTTAAATAAGAAAAAGAAAAGAAAGAAAGAGAGAACAATGACGAGTGTATTTCTCATGGTTTTGTTCCTTCATCCACGCGTCGATCGCGAACGCTTCAAATGCCAAAAATGAGTTTTGATTGAAAACTGAAACACGCATATCAAAGCAAATCCATACCCAGTTCAATGGTTTTCTCCGATCTCCTCCACCTCCTCTGCTTCTATCTCTCCACCGCCTTTCACGTCCTCAAGAACTTGCTCACATTTCATGACCTTCACAAGACGCCACTTCTTATCGCTCATTGATACATTCCTGTCCCAAATGCTCAGTCCAACCCCAAGCTGTCATTGTCGATGAAGAAGAAGATGGGAAATAGAAAAGAAAAAGAAAAGGAAGAAAAAAAAAATCTTGGACGTTAAATGCCCAAAGCGAAGCTTCGGACTATTTTGAAACAAATTTTGTTATTCCATGCTCTTCTTTCAGATAAAAAGTCCCCTTTGAATTCTCAATTTGAAGAATAGTCTCACTTCAAATCATTTGAAAATATTCTCTACATTTTATCACACTAATCTGCCCAACAATTCACTTAATAATTGGTGTGATCGCTTTCCTTAATTCAAGACTATAACATATTATGAGAAATATCATAATAATCTTAAACCTAACATAATTTAGTCATAAATTTATTTTATATTAATTCAATTCTAAATCTTCTGTAGTTAAGTTAATTTGATTTTTTCGGCTAAATTTGATCAATCGAAACTCACATAAAATACTGACATTATAATTTTTAATAATGTTTTTTTGAATTATTTATTTATTTATTTTCCTTTTCCTTTTCCCTTTTCTTTTTTCTTCTCCCTCCTTTGGATTCTTTTCCCCGCCGTGGCCGGCGAGGCTCGCCGGTGACTGGGCGAGGGCCGCGAAGCCTTCGCCGTCGCTGGCGGTCGCCTGGTCTCACCCAACCTCGCCGGCGGCCTCGCCTGCAGATTGCGAAGAAAGTGAGAGCAGAACATTCCCGCGACCGAAGAAAGCGAGAGTAGAACGAGGAAATTCGACCCCAGGACGAGAATCGAGCCTTGAAGCAGGGACGCGAGCAGAATTCGGATCACAGGCGGAACCGTTCCAAGAAAGCAACGCGATTTCGGCGAAACGGAAACCTGCGAGTCCTTGGAGAACGGTTTGGGAATCGAGGCGAGAAGCGAGAGATTATGCAAGAGAAAGGAAGGGAGAGATAGATTCGAGGGGATGGAATGCAATGGAGGAGATCGAGAGAGCTCCTAGTGCTAACCGAGAAGAGGAGGAAGAAGACAGATTGAGGAGCGAGAGATTATGGTAGAGAGAGGAAAGGGGACTTCCTCCTCCTTCGAGAGGCCGGCGAGCCTCGCCAGCCGTGGCAAGGCCACCGGCGAGGGTGGGTGAGGCTGGGCAAGGGCTTCGCGTCCCTCGTCCAAGGGCCAGCGAGCCTCGCCAGAGCCTCGCCGGTCAGAGGCTCGCTGGCCACTGCGAGAAAAGAACCCAAAGGTGAAGAAGAGAAAAAAGAGAAGAAAAAATAAAAAGAAAAATAAAAAAATTCAAAAAAAATAAAATATTATAAAAAATAATCACATCGACGTAGAAGGATTGCACCAGCCATCCGGAATTCCCATCAACGCAGGCTGATCCAATTTGGTCCAATAAACTAAATTACTATCATCACTAAAAATTTAGGATTAAATTGATAAAAAAATTAAAAATTGAATTGATATAACTTTAATAATTTTTTATTTTTATTTTAATTTTTTATTTTTACAAAACTTCTGAAGTGTTCTTTTATCAAGTGCTCGTATGAAAAGAAATGCCACATTTGACATTTGGGATACAAAAAAGTACGCAATAATTTTCAAAAGGGGAGCTCAAGTATCAATTGAAAATTATTAAGCCTGGTTTGAGAGACTCACACATGAGTAGGAGAATATCTAGTGGACATGCGAGGTAAGAAATTAACAAAATCTCACATTGAATATTTGGAGTGAAGAGGATAGGGGCAATTGATAATATTTTATTAGCCCATAAATTTTTAGAAAGAGGTGTGTTAATTAGGAGTTTTGACACTGAAAAATAATTCAAGTCCTTATAAATTGATATAGTGTTGGTACTGAGTTGTCGAAAGAGTAATTGATAGGTCTAGTCACTAATCAATAAACCACTGACGTAAGACCAACATTATGTTACCGATGGAAGTGTTGCTAGGTGATGATGGACAAAGACGGTTATCGACATATGATGGCAAATGATCGATTATGTTACGAAAAGATATAAAGTGAAGATTGTATAAGAATTTTTTACCAATGGTTGAGCTGAGGATATTCAAGGGATCGTAATTGCTTATGGATAAGGATGTGTAGTTGAAAATAAGCAAGGATTTGTGCAAGATTATATAAAGCGAAGCTTGACTAGTTGTGGAGTATCCACAATCAATGAACACTTACACAATTTATCAATTTCAGTTTATCGGTTTATTAGTTATATCCTCAATTCTTTTAATTAGATTTTACCTTTATTTAGAGTTAGTGATCATTATTACACAATTTCATGGCACCATATCAGTACTGGCACTATAGCAATACTATTCATAACCGCAGCAGTACTTTAGCTCACTGTAGCACTATAATAGTTTCCTCTCTGAATTGCCATAGTCAGCTTTTTTAGATTTGGCGGAAGTTAAAGGTTTTAAACGACGCGGCTAGTTTCTCCTATAAACTTTGAGTCCTTCTACTTTAACCTCTGCTATGAAACCTCCCGATTAAAAGTACTGTCGAGATATCATCTTACTCACATGGAGAGACAAAAGGCAAATAGAATTTCAAGTAATTCGAATGGTCTAGTAAACATTTTCCACATAAGCTTGATTGCAAGGGTGATTGCAAGTCATGATCCCCTCAATTGCCATTCAACATTTGAATTTCATCGCAAACGTAAGGTCGTCCAATGCAATCATTTTGTTTTTCTTGAACTCTAGGGATGTAGCAATTTGGAGATTACAAGACAGCAAAGGCCAATCCACCTTGAAAAATTTGTCGGCCTACCACACATGAACATCAAAGTTAAGAAAAGACGATTGTTTATCATTATATAATCCTACTTCAGGACAAAACCAAAAATTCAGTCAATCCATAACTAGGAAAATGTGACATAGAATTGCAGTCAGAGACATTGTAAATCTATAATTAGGAAACGCCATGCATATCACATGGCTTCACACATAATACTTAGAGGGGAAAAAAGAACCAAGAAGGGGAAAAAAACAACAATGATAGTGAAAATCCAAAAAGGAATATCAACAGATATGCTAATTTAATATTTATGTATCTCATTTTTTTGGGGGAAGCAATGTTAAGACACATGTTTTTGTTTCATAACGTTTTCAAAATCATAGGCAAATTTTTACGTTGACTTTTTATTGATTTCTATAATTTTGATAATACTTTTAGAATTTGTAAAATACGTACTAATCAGATTATTTATTGTAAGGATATTGAATATATAATACTAAAACCCTTTCAAAAAATCATTCAAAAGCTTACAGTATTTCTGATTTCAAAATTTATCCTCACAGATTATAAAGTGATAGAATTCTCTTCATAAGCAATAAAGTGATAGGAAATCTGTGAAGTTGTAAAAATTTCACCTATTTACATATTGTATTGAATATTTTTCAAAGATCCATTCATCACTAATATGATAATCATATCATACTATCAATTTTTCCAATTAATGTTATGTTTATCATATAAAATTTTGACAAGCTCCGTAGATAATAATTAAACCATATGTAATAAACAAAAAAATGAATTGGCAAGAATACCGCCCACTGTAGAATCCAAGAAACTTTGTTAGTTGTCTTTGTAATTGGATCGGGTGGCCACGCAAATCAAAGTGAAAATGCGCTTTCCTTGCCCCGCTAAATGAATAATCGATACTTCTTGTCAGAGTCAAGGTGTGGATGGTAGAAATTATCATCTCCTTTGCTTGGCAACTTTTTCAAGGTGTTCATAGTGGAAACCACTTTTTCTCTTCCCCCAAAGGATAAATCAATCCCTTCCTCAAGATTGGCAAGTATACCCTCCCCCAAAGACTTCAAGGATAATTGGTCTTTTGCTAAAATACGTGTTAATCAACACTTAAGTCTTTGGCCAAAAAAGAATCAATTCTCATGTTAAAGTCAAGTTGTCCATATTGGAAATTAACTTTTGCATGATGCTATCCTTTAAAGTCAAGATGTTGAATAGTTATGCTGCACTTAAGTCTTTGGTAAAAAAAGAATCGATTCTCATGTTAAAAGTCAAGTTGTTCATACTGGAAATTAACTTTTGCATGATTTTATCCTTTAGAGTCAAGATGTTGAATAGTTATGCTACACTTAAGTCTTTGGTAAAAAAAGAATCGATTCTCATGTTAAAGTCAAGTTGTTCATATTGGAAATTAACTTTGGCATGATGCTATCCTTTAGAGTCAAGATGTTGAATAGTTATGCTTTGAAAATGATGGATTGATTGAGAATTTTTGCTAAAATGGTGCCGTGTTTGAAATTCTATGGAAATATCTTGGAAGGAACTTGGACGACCTCGGTGTGTCACCGGCTGGTCCGTGACACATGCGCCTTTTAATAAGTTGATGAAAAATATCAATGTTGGATTTGACTCTTAGTTACTGTGAGAAGGAAGAGCTAAGCAATTCGTAGGAACATTTGGCCTTGATTCATGTTAGCATGAAGTCATTCATAACAGGATAATTATGAACAAAAATCTTAATCTATAATACTCGTGTCAATTCAATTATCAAATTCAATTATAAACCTTTCAATTTGATAATTTTGTCCTAAATCTTTTGACCATTTACAAATTTAGTCATTTTAGTCAATTTTGGTCAGAAATCGTTGATGTGATAATTCAGTTAGTGCCCGTCATCCTACGTGGTACTATAAGCGCTAGTGTGAATAAATTTTATTTTTCTTAAATTTGTTTATTTTTTTAATAGGTGGAATGAATAATGGAGTTGTGTGGGTGCTTCTTGTCCAATTCTTATTTTTCTTCACACTTAGCTTCACATAAATTCGCACTCTGTCGAATCTCCACTTCGTGCACTTTGTGAGCGAGGTAAGGAACCTCGGAGCGACCCGTTGCTCTTCACGCAATTTCTTTTTATTTAGGTTTTTGGCACATGGCTAGGTGGATTTAATAGATTTTGATCAAAATTTTAATTTTTCTTTTGTTAAAACAGATTGTCCCTTTTAAATTTCTCTCACATATCAACTTTACAAATCCTACCTGGATAAATGTCATTAAATTTGTCCCTGATTTCGTATATGTGATAAAGAAAATTGATTTCTCACTAAAAAATTAGGAGATGTGTCTATGTCCATGCTCATCCCTTGTGGCACTACTTATCAAGATAACTTGAGGTTATAGACAATTCACTATGATCCAGATAATATTACCTAGAGATTAACTATACTTGCTGAAACCTCTTGTTCATGGAGAAGATAAGCATTTTATTCTTTTAGTTAAACAAGTTTTTAACTATTATCGGATATGTATCGGATATGTATCGATCTATATTAGAAAATCGAGGGTGATGCCTTGATTTAGAAATGGATGACAAAATATGTGAACAGGATAATCAAGCCGAAATTTGGGCTATAATTCCAGCATTTGTTTTAACATCAGTTACGACATGAGATTGGGCAATAGGTGAAGTCTTGATGAGTTAGGCCTTGTAGATAACATAGTAATATATACAAGCATCAAGTTAGGATAACATGGACATCATCCACATTTATTTGTGCATGCGTGTTATGTTCATAATTTGTAATCCACCGACCAAAGATATGATCTGAGAAAGTTTCCTTCAATTAAGGGTGGGAAAATTATAACACATTGCATAAAATACGACAAATATTTTTCTTTTACTCTTTTATTATTGATTGAGGAACTTTTTTTAGCATGTGTTTGTATAGGTTTCTCTCTCTCCCCCTGCCTCCCTCCCTGCTCCCTCCATATGTTTGAACCGTTAATTTTTTTGTGGATCCTCTCGCATGGGCAACGGAGGAAGCGGATATAGAGCAACGATATCCAATTTTCCATTTGCATAATCTATATATACACTTGCACTTTCTCTTTGAATAAACCATGTGAAATTTTAATAAATTAAGCGCGTGGTCATCCATAAAAAATGGATAGATATATGAATCAAAGATGACGACCTTAATTAAAGATTTCCACGTACCCATCTTTCAAGAAAAACTAATGACTTTTAGTTTACCATTCCGGCTTCTGATTATAGGCAATTTTTTTGAATATGGTACAGGAGGTTAAATAGGAGTGAGGGCTAGAGTGCAATTCCACTGGTTCAACCGATTGGACCTTTATAACAATCGTTTGAATATAAAGAATGAAGTAAGAAAAATAAACGATATAATTAGAATTTTGAAAATTTAATGTGTGAATTCACATGTTGGTGTTCTGCAATGAGTAAAAATCATATATAATAGGCTGAATTGTCTAAATGAAAGTGAGCAGAGACTTCTAATTTTTCAAATTTACATATTAATTTTAAGTCACAAATTATGCTACCTATAGAAAGACCAAAAATTGAGTTTTCAGATAAGTCGTTGAAATTTCACTTTAAACAAAGAAGAAGAAAAAGATACCAACATTTGTTCTAATCAAATCTTACTTGGTTGGGTTGAACCTAAATCCATTGCTAACATGATAATCATATATGGATACCAACATATGTTGATAAGACGATTGGTTGCTAAATCTCTCTATATGGATCTCTCGTGATTGGTGGGTGTGCTTATGTTAGGACGAGTGAAGCAAAGATTTATATAATTTTTAAAATTTTTAATTTGTAAAATAAGTGTTAATTAGATTATTTATTGTGAAAAATTTAAAGATATAATACTGAAACCCCTTCAAAAACTCATTTAGAAGCTAACTGTATTTCTTACTTCAAAATTTATTCTCACTGGTTATAAAGTGATGGGAATTCTCTTCATCAACAATAAAGTGATAGGAAATACATGAAGTCCTAAAACTTCACCTATTTACATATTGTATCGTATATTTTGCAAAGATCAATTCATTGCTAACATGATAATCATATCATTTTATCAATTTTTCCAATTGATGTTATGTTTATCATACAACATTTTTGACAAGCTCCGTTTATAATAATTAAACCGTGTGTAATAAACTAAAAATGAATTGGTAGGAATACCGCCCACTGTAGAATCCAAAGATACATTGTTAGTTGTCTTTGTAATTGGATCGGCTGGCTACGCAAATCAAATTGAAAATGGGCTCTCCCTGCCCCACTAAATGAAATAATCGATACTTTATGTCAAAGTCAAGGTGTTGATAGTGGAAATGATCATCTCCTTTACTTGGCAACTTTTGCAAGCTGCTCGTAGTGGAAACCATTTTTTTCTTTTGCCCCAAAGGATAAATCAATCCCTTCTCTAGATTGGCAGGAATACCCTGCCCCAAAGACTTCAAGGATATTTGGTCTTTTGCTAAAAGACGTGTTAATCAACACTTAAGTCTTTGGCCAAAAAAAATCGATTCTCATGTTAAAGTCAAGTTGTTCGTATTGGAAATTAACTTTTGCATGTTGCTATCCTTTAGAGTCAAGATGCTGAATAATTATGCTTTGAAAATAATGGATTGATTGAGAATTTTTGCTAAAGCAGTGCCGTGTTTGAAATTATGTGGAAATATCTTGGAAGAAGCTTGGATGACCTCTAACGCTTAAGGCATGTGTCACAGGCTAATTTGTGACACGTCTTTTAATAAGTTGATGGAAAAGATCAATGTCATATTCAACTCTCAATCATTGTGAAAGGGAAGAGTTAGGCAATTCACAGAGCGTGAGGTTTACATTTGGCCTTGAGTTCATAATAGTAAAATTACCAACAAAAATCCTAAACCTATATTATTTTTGTCAACTCAATTATAAATATTTTAATTTGATCAGTTTGTCCGAAATCTTTCGACTATATGCAAAATTAGTCATTTCGGCCAAAAATAGCTAACATGATGGTCTAGTTAATACTGATTGTCTTACATGGCATGGCCATTGTTGGTGTAAATAACTTTTGCAATTTTTTTTTTTAAATAGGTGGAATGAATACTAGAGTTGGGTGGGTGCATCTTGTCCAATTTTTTTCATTTTTCTTCGCACTTAGCTTCACATAAATTTGCACTTTGTTGAATCTCCACTTCGTGTACTTTGCGAGCGAGGTAAGGAACCTCAGAGCGATCCGTTGCTCTTCACGCAATTTGTTTTTATTTATCTTTTTGGCACATGATTAGATAATTTTAATAGATTTTGATCAAAATTTTAATTTGTCTTTTGATGGTCTCTTTTAATTATCTTGCAAATGTCAACTTTACAAATCCTACTTGGATAAATATCATTAAATTTGTCCCAGAGTTTGTACATGTGATAAGAAATTGATTTCTCACTAAAAGATTAGGAGACGCGTGTGTAACCATGCTCATTTCTTATTTCGTGATAAACAACATAAGTGCAGTGAGGTACTACTTATCGAGATAATCTGAGTTTATAGACAATTTGCTATGATTTGGATGATATTACCTAGAGTTCAATGATGCTTACTATAATCTCTTGCTCACGAAGAAGATAAGCATTTCATTTTTTTTTAAGTTAAACGAGTTGGCAAAGATGGTTGGCGAAGCTTCGTGATTCTCATCCTAGAAAAATTGATTCGAGAGGATCTGACATGATCGTATCGTACTTAGTGCGCTTCTCTTTTTGTCGGCCATTACATTTGTCTACAACAATTTGCATCATTGTCCTTTTTCTATCGATCAGATAGTGCTCATGAATATGGACAATTGGCGGTGATGGTTGGCAAAAGCTTGGTGATGTTGGTCCCGAAAATATGACTCTAGAGGATTTGACATTATCGTAATTAGTGTGCTTTTATATTTGTCGGCCATTACTTTTGACCACAATGACTTGCATTATTGTCATTTTTATGTCAATCAGAAACTTTATGAAGCCAAAGATTCTCATTATATAGGTTAATGATGTCCGATATTAAAGGCATACTTGTCTCGCACTATCATTAGTCCTTATCATAACTCGAGAAAATGACCCTATAAGTATTATAACTTTTGTACAACGTTAATTGAGAGTCATAACTTTTTTTGTTTCGATCACTTAAGTGTTATAACTTATACATGGCCATCACTTGAGTGACATAACCTTTTTTTCTAATTATCTGAGTGCTGTATAACATTTTAATTGACCATTCAAATATCATAAATTTTTAAAAACGTTCACCACAAGTATATTATGTGATGTCAGATTTTCGGTACTTGAGTGACCGTTTTTAAATTTTTTTGTCACTAAAGTAATCAATTGAAATATATGACATTCAAGAGAACGTTTTTTTAATAAGTTATGACACTTAAATGTTCGAAAACAAAATTATGGTACTGAAGTAAGTATCATACGAAAGTTATAATACTTGTGATATCCTTATCTCTCATAACTCAGAGCTAGCTTTGTCAATGTCAAACTAAGATTATAATTCTACATATAATAACACATTAGTGCTACAAGGAAGGATTCACCAACCTCAGGGCCAAAGTGAAAAAGAGGAACTATTGAAGGGAAAAAGATTATGAATCGGAAACCTACAAACGATGAGATCTACAAGGTTAGGGTCCCGGGGGGGTGGGGGGCGATCAGAGGGGTGAGAGATAAGTGAGAGATTGGTCGCTGGGGTTGTAATCAGGGTTGAGAGATTGATCAATGGCTTCCCCGCCCTTGTCTAGGCAAGGCTTGCATGCGATGACGATGGGGATCACCAACACCACTCATGTGATAGCTATAAGTGAGATTGTGATTGTGGCCATTATTTTTCTTTTAAGTTTTTCTGTTGCTTAGTGCTAAGAGAGATGGTGAGGCCGAGCAAGATAAGACTAGAGACCCTGTCTCAAGCCACGTTGCCAACAGCGCTTTCTTATCATAAAGTGTCGTTCGTAGTTGCCACGCAAGCTCATTTGGACGTAAAAAATGACGGTGGCCATTGGACCCCTCAATTAAGAGAACGTGCTTGTTTTAGGACATTTGAAAGGTGGGAACATTTTTGTCCCTCCAGCATATATACATGCTATTTTTATGAGGTTAATACAATATTTTAGAGCCTCTGAGAAAAGAAAATAAAAATTCTGACTTTTATTTAGCGAATTTCTTTTTATTGGCATAGCAGAATTTTTAAAGTTGATTAACCCACATGACATGCAATTGCTGAATTTATGTATATCAGGACTTATCAAATAATTTTTGAAGGCGTTTTTGTGTGAAGAGAAATAGCAAAGTTAATGTTCACGTTTCCAAAAAGTTCAATATATCCGTGGCGTAATCTATTAGGGATTGAATGTGGAGAAAATCTTCATTTCTTTCTCGAAACACCTTGAAAGTATATGCAATACTAGTACTTGTTAGGTTGGAGAAACATTTCTTCAAGAAAGAGAGTTACAAAGCATAACCAAGTCAAAGAATCACGATATCTTGGAAATTGGAACTTGTAGGAGGGCAAATTGGAGAGTAAAGCAAACTTTCAAACCAATTAATGCTATGGCCAACCTCCAGTGATCGAAGAAATATGGTGTCAAATTGGTCTTTTGCTAATAGACGTTTTCAAATACTTGGTCTTGTTGCTAAAAGACATTTTAATCAACACTTGGGCCCTTAGCCAAAAAAGAATTGATACTCATGTTAGAGTGAAGGTGTTCATACTAGAAATCAATTTTTAATCTATGCTATTCTTTAAAAGCCAAGTAATCATCTCCTTTATTGGCAACTTTTGGAAGCGGTTGAATAGTATGCTTCTAATTATTTTCTTCAAATCAACCAAAAGGCATTGTTCTCTTATGACCTTACTTTGTGGTAATTTAGGTGGGGTTTAATCCCACAAACTAAGACAAGTTTTGATTAACAAACAATAATTCACATGAACATGCCATAAGATTCCCCTTTCTCGCTCACAAATGTGTGGATAGAAATTGATTTTGGCTATTTTTTCGATTTTTTCTAAAAAATTTACCAAATTTTTATGACATGGCCCCCACATATTTCTAACTTACATTGAATCAATTCGGATGGATCTAATGGAAGGATTTGATGTAGCGCACCTCTTTTCCGTGAGAGAAAAGAACACATTTAGAGGTCATGTGATGACGAAGACCAGCAGTCCTCAATCGGTTTGGGTGCTCTTAAATGCTTACCTAGCGCGATGTTGGGATTTTCATTTTGGTTCAATTAACCCTATGAAAATTCTATATGAGTAATCACTACTAGCTTATTAGAGTTAGCTAAATATCAAGTGAGTATGAGAATATACCCACTTCCTATACAACCAAACATCTAAGTTTACCAAACATCTAAATCTAGGGGCTTGATTGCATTAGTTATCTAATTAGTGCTCCTTTAGTACCTAAACTTGATCATTTGTCAACCAAGGTATCCACACAATCTTTTTACCAAATAATGAGTCCTAAAGTTATTGTCTGCTAAGTGTCCATGCAATGATTTTGCGTTTATTATGTTACTAAAATAAATCTAACCACTTAACTAAAAATGAATAACAGCACAAAAAATGATATAAGGGCAATCATAACAAACACATTAAAAATAATAATGAAGGACAAATAAAAAATATAGTGCAGTGAAATAACCCAATATGAGTTGGGTAAAAAATATTACATGGCCTTGCTATTAAACCCCATGACAACAACCCCATGAGCTTAGTTCAAATTGAGTTCAATTTATTTTCTAAATGGTCAACCTTCTAAGACTAAACTAAATCAAAGGTGTCCACTAAAACATTAAACCAAGCGTACACTTACTAAATGAAACTAAACTAATTCTGATTTAATTCTAATACCAAAATCTAACAAATTTTCCATTTCTTATTTTCAAGATTTTTAATTCGTTTCCTTCTCTTATTCTCGGTCCCTCCTGTGAATCAAATCTTCACTGAGATACTCCACGAATTTCAGCATTACCTCAACCAAAGCAATTGGCAACAAACATGCCCAATGACTGAGAAATCATCGACATACAAACACCGCATCACGGCTAATTAGAACAGCACTTAGATGGGGCTTCAAATGAATTCAGTCTATACCGAAAAAGGAATGACCAGCAAATGAATAGTGATGACAGCCCATATCCAGCACGTTCAAGGCACAACAACATGGTTATCTGTTGAAAAATTATCATTAATTCACCATAACAGTCTCCTAAGTCATCATACTTGTTCATATGATAAAAATGACATCACGATGAATCGAAATTGAGCTTCAATTAGATAAGTCAGCAAATCCAAGTTTCATTCCAGCATGATCAAACGTGACAATGGTTCTATTTCTTTGAAAATTGACATGTATTCTCAACACTCATTCATTGCCCACTCATATTATGAAGTATATGCAAGTGTCAGTTATATGAATAAACGTCAAGGTTGCAAAACAGAACACAAAACACACTCCGATATGAATTAATATCAAATCAAATCAAATCTTCGGTTTAATCCCTGCCTTCGATTAATTGAATGAGTTTCTGTATCCATAAAAATGCTAAGGTAGGAGATCATATTGATATAGCTACATCACTTGCCAGAGGGGGTTTTGGTAGGAGGACTGAAGAAAAGCAAATGTTAAGCAAAACCTACTAAAAACTTGGTTTCACAAATCCCTAGACATCAAGGGGTGCATGATAACCACTAATTTCTATTCCAGAAACAATTTTTCTATTCCAGACCAATTTTTGGAACATAAATTCGTTCGATAAACCTATTCCGTTTTTCAATTCTGGAATAGATTTATGTTCCAGAAATTGGTCTGGAACAGAAATCAGAAATTAAAATTTTCTATTTCTGATTTCTGGAATAGAAATGAGAAATAAAAAATTTTCTCATCGTTCGTCAACCGGTCCTTCATCCGTTGCCGCCGACCACCGTCTGTCAGTCGCCGACCGCCCGCCGACCCCCGTCGCCACCGCCACCATCGATCGCCAAATAAATTATTTTTATAAATATAATTTTAAAATGAAATTTATTCGAATAAATAAAATGATATTTATTTTTATTTTTACGAATAAATTAAAAAAATCCTTAAAAATAAATAAATATCATTTTAAAAATAAAAATTATTGTAAAATATCATTTATTAATTTTTATTTTAAATTTTAAATTTTTATTATAAATATTATTTTTATTTTTAATAAATAAATTTAATCGAAATAAATTTATTTATTAAAAATAAATTTAATTAAATATCATTTTATTAAAAATAAAAATAAATCTATTCATTTTATTCATTTAAAAACAAAAATAAATTTATTAAAAATAAATAAATTATTTTTATTTGTCTTGAGTGTTTTGCCAAATAAATTTATTTTAATTTTTAATTTTTATTCATTTAAAATTTATTCAGAAAATAAAATAAAATAGAATAAATAAAATAAATTTATTTTTAAGGATATTTTTTATTTTAAAATAAAATGATATTCTTATTTTATTTTTTTCTTATTTTTTTGTTAATAAATCATTTTTATTTTTATTTTTATTTTTTATATTAAAGGACACCGGTCATTGCGGCCGCCGTCCGAAAGGAAGAAATTTTGTGTTGTTATCAAACGGTTATTTTTACTTATAAACTCTTCTAAAAATAGAAATAAAAAACTCTATTTCTGTTCCAGAAACTGGAACAGAAATTTTGTCATGCACCCCCCAATTCCCCAAAGAACAGTAGCCACTACAAAAATTTTCTTTTTGGGAATTAAAATATTCAGGACCTCAAGCTTTCCAAATACGATTACAACATAATACCAACTCAGGATAGCAAGGGACGACCAAAAACAGAGATAAAAGGCAAAGGAGGATTCACTTGTACTGAATTGATCTTTCCTTACCAAATTTACATGAATATCACCCGTACTCGAACCTTTCAAGCTGAGAGCAATGCGGATGCGAAAAGAACAGGAGCTTCGCCAGTTGCTGCTGTACAACCTCGGCTTAGTGCTCGCAGGGCCTCGAAATAGAGCAATAACAAAGATGTGAATAGCGGACAGAAAAGAAGAAACGCATGTAATGAAGACAACTAAATGCAGAGAGAAGGATAGAGAGTCCATAGTTATGATTGTGGCCTTAGCCAAGCTTCTATTCCGAGAGACAAGCTCTCGCTCGATCACCAGTGCAAAGATTGAGGTCGCCACCATCGTATGCCGGCCACACTACATACACAGCAATGACACGCCAAAGCAATACCAAATATGGATAAGGGAAAATGAGATATAATAGAGAAATCTGAGCATACAAGCAGCGGTTCCGACTCTGAACTCTGTTCGTATAGAAGACTCAACTCAAACCAGAGAAATCAAGACGCAAATTCCAACATGGGAATCATAACACCAGTTCAATAAAAAGTGAGCATCGTATTCCCACTAAATCAGTCACAATGAGGTTTCAATAAGTCAAGAATGAGTTGAGTTGATGTATTACGACTTTTGGCTCAATGATTTAATAGAAACACATCCGGATCTGGTTCGAGCATTTCATCAAACATGTGATATGCATCTCGATCAAGGAGTTTGTACGCGAATATGAATGGACGATTCACTTTTAGACCATCACAACAACATCGGAGCAAGCTTAAATCCTTAATAGAACCTCAATCGTGGCCGATTTTCACACAAACAGTAACAATTTTACCTTGATGATGTGCGATTGCAGTTGCGATCAGCTATTGAACTCATAAGGAGGAGTCCTGGACGTGTCGCCCATGATGATCGGACCTGACAAAGGAGGATTAAGTGAGTGCAAGGCACTTCGAGATCTCCGAACAACAAACAGAGCAGAGCAGGGAGATGCGATCGGTGAAGCTCGGGAGCGGCTTCGATCGGCCGCGACTTCGGCATCTTTCTGTCAATACTCCGTTTCATCTCTCCGACCTGGCTAAGCTGAAAGCGACCAGAGGTGGAGGCGCCTCGGTCGATGGAGATTCGAATGTTTGCGGCGGCCGAAGACTGGACTGGAGTTGAGGTCGTAGGTTCAATCGTGGTGATAGACCTGGTGCGCGGTGGTGTAGCTTCGACTGGATTTCGGGAGCGATCGGTCGCAGGAATAGAAGAGCCAAGAAAGATGATCTGAACCGCCGCAGATTTTTTCAGAAGCTCGCCGGACGAATTCCCCGTGAAATTGAATCGACATTCGAACTTCATTGATCTTGGTCCAGAGCAATCTGAGCAACTCTTTTTATTAATTTATTCTTCATTTGATTTTTTATATCCCCTCCTTCTTCTTTTCACGAGAATCGCAATTTGCCGGCAAAAATCTGGCTTTGCATCCATTTAATAAGTCTTAAGCGTTGGTTGTATTGTTTGAAAATTTTAGTACTCAATTATATTTTCATGATAAGTTTTAAAAATTATAATGTGCATATCCCAATAAATTCCATTGCTATTTGGATGGCAGAAGCCGAATTTATTATTTCGGGTGCTCAAGTTTCATGGCTTAAAGCATTAATTGTGTGATTATGGAATAATTGTAATAAGAAAAAAATGCGCCCATTAGGTTCGATAACAGTAGTGCTACTGGCTTGTCTAAAAATCCAATTCAACCTTCTCACGCTAGGCATATCAGTATCTCGTGGTTGAGTTTGCGGACACTAGTAATTATTAGTGGATAGTATTATTAAGCCCTTGAGTAAAATAAAAATGACGAATTTTGAACGATTTAGGCTAATTTTGGTTGTCTACATATTCATCACCCGCTCCATATTACATAGGATTTCTTTAAAATCAAAGCCAGAAAACACTTCCTTTTGATTTCAATCTTCCTCACTAGAATCCTCTCTTTCCTCGGAGTATTCAAATCCAATACAGTTTTGCGATGGTTTGAATGGTTGCGGTGGGTTGAGTTTCTATTTTATAAAAATTGAGGAGATTCATCCACATGCTATCAAGTGTTATATTATATGTGGATGGGACTCTCATTATCCTTCGAGAATCGATCTTGGATGATATTTTCTCTTATAATCCTTAGGACGATTCGAGGATATTAACACTAGAAATGACGTATATACTAAAAGAGAGAGGCAATTAGTTCATGATCTTAATGTTTGACATTTGGATGTCATTATCATGTTATTCTACGTACGATTGCGATATATTATTTCTTTCTCCCCGTTTCTTTATTGAGTGCACATATTAAGTGAAAACAATGCCACATTTGACATTTCTGATAAATAGAAGAATTAATGATTCTTAAAAGAGGAGATAATGCTTTAATTGGCAATGATTGGCCTCGGTATATTTGGGATGGTATTGTCACTTCTTCAATGTTTGGGAAAAGAAGGAAACGGAGAAAAAGATAGTTTGGGTGGAAAATTCAGAAAAATTTAAATTTTTTCTAGAAAAATAATACGCCTGAAAATTTTGTTTTAATTTTCCTCACCCCCTCATCTCAAACATTTGCAAGAGATGGAACTACTGTAAATCCAATTCTGTTTTGGGCCTGTTTGGTCCTATGAGTTATCTGTACTAAAATCTTAATTCGGGCTTGAAATTAGACATTACTTGTGGGCCTATAGCTTTTGGGCCTAGCCTGACAGTCGCAACTTGTAAATTTTAATCTTCATATTTGATATCTCTCTCCCCTCCCCCTCTCCCTCTCTAAGTTTAACTTTCAACCTTATTTTTTTGTCTCTTCAACTTTTGGAGGGGTGGGATTTGACCTAGATCTCTCCCTCCCCTCCCTGTTTTTCCTTGATCTCCTCTTGTTTTCTTTTCTTACTCTTCCGGTCTAATTTTAGATCTAGGAGCTTTTCTCTCTGCTTTAATTATAGATTTAGGAGTTTTGATGAATAAGTGCTCCATCTTTAGTTTTAATGATGTTCACAGCAGCATTGGTGCTCGTTTAATGTGTTTTTGTTAAAAGTTTTGGGAGCTCGCGCTTGCTAAAGGGCTCACTCTCCCAAGTGACAGATCTAAGCTTGTTCAACATATTTATGTTTATTTTATCTCCATATGGTGATGGTGTTGGGGATGTTGAATTTAAGCACACATTGCCAAAAGGCAAAGTCGTGACTACAGTTGGAGGTCCTGGCGTGTGCTCATCATTAATAATGATGTGCAATTCGATGATCGGCCATTGATCTTTTCGCTTGGATGTAGTCTCAGATCTATTCGTGAAGGATGGGCATATGATGATCTCTGCGAATCATACTTTGATGATGTACTTTGATTTCTAGTTTTTGGTTTGTTTTGGAGTTTTACGAGTTTGCATTGTTATGGTGACTTTTGAGATTTTCGATGGATTCTGTCATATATTATTTTGGTAATGAATGCAAATTTCTTTTGATAAAAAAAAAAATCTTCATATTTGTGGTTATCACTTCCATTCATTCAATTTATCAATGATTTTCAACCAACTTAATTGTGAAATAGACTGACCAAAAAAAAAAAATTGTGAAATAGATACCGACCAAAAAAAAAATTTGTGAAATAGATCCTTGAAAATGAAAAAAAAAAATGTGTGTACTCAATTCATTAGCTTCTTTTCTCTTTTATCTTGTTAAAGTTTGGCACAGTTGGACAGGACATTAGGCAATTTACAAATTATAACCTGAAGGTCACCTATTCAAATACAACAAAAAACATGCAAACCCTTTTAAGTCCATGGCCACCCACGCATAAGCAAAAGGCGTGGATAGTTGATAAGTCCATATTTAGAATAGTCTATAGTTCTATCAAGAGGGGAAAAAACATGGATTATAATAGACTTGAAACATAAGTAGTGTGTACTAGATAACTTTTTCGATGGGCTGTACTCATAGAAAAAGGCACAAGAAAATCACAATCAAATGTTTTCTATATATATATATGATCCTACTAGGAAATCCCCTTCTTGAAATTTTGTCAGTGTTCAGAAATTTGGTTATACAATTCCTCAAGAAGTGGTAGAAGAGTGCATCGTATTGTCCTAAATATAATGATGACTTGTAGATTTTTAAATTTGCTTAAATTGTTGCTTTAGAGACGCGAGAACATGCAGGCCAGGTGATTATCTTCATTTTGTAGAATGAATTTAAGGTTCTCGTATTATATTTTGATCTCGTATTTTTAGACAAGTGTCGACAGAAACTTTTCATGCCAAAATAGATCTCATCAATAAATTTTAGTGTTGTAGCCAATGCGCGGTCGTAGCATCAAAAGGACCATTAGGTGCTATTTAATGGCAATATGTGGCAGCAATTCTCGGCGTTCTCCGGTGATACATATCATCTCATCATTTGTGTTCATTTGCTTCCATTTTTTTTTTTTTAAATTGCGAAATATTTATTAATAACATTATATTGCAAACTTTGCCATACAGTGATTGTATTGAATTTTAGAGCTCTTTCTTGCGTAAAGAGGACATTTGACATAAGTACGAATTATCGTGACTTTCTCGAGGGTGATATTAGATACGTCCGAGGAAATTTGATGGATTGCTAAACGGATAATGGTTCCTCTAAGTAAATGGGGCCTTCACCTAGCACGTGAAAGCCTTTCAAGCCTTATCAATCATAACTTAGTTTTTCCAATTAATTATTCATTTAAGATCAGGCTAAAGGGTTACTACCAACCTATTATGAGCTAGTTAGAAGCTCTTACCCGAGAGCCTACGAATTAAAGACTCACATGTCTTGGAACTTGAGTACACTAAATTAATATAATGCCATTTTAGTACGTTTCATAAAAAAGTTAGCATGTGCTCTCTTTAATTTTTGTTTTCCTAAATTCTCAGGGTGAGTACATTAAATGTGCCAAAAGTAATGTACGACGTTCACTTTGGTGCTAAAAGTTTTCGCCTACTCACTTAAATGTCAAATTGGAGAAAAACGATCACTTGAGTATCTTCGACGAGATATTCTGATCAAATTGATTATGTGACATTTATAAATAAAAAAAATTTAAATGATTTGACACATTTTTTTAATAAATCTAGTACACATGGACGTCCAAAATGACATTACAAAGTGATCACTTTTTAAATGAAATCAGCACTGAAGTAATCACTTTTTAACAACGATTGGTACTAAATTGATCTTTTTTTACTAGCGACTGACATTTAAGTAATCACTTTTAACAATAATTAGCATTCAAATGATTTATATTTATAATTTTTTGGCACTCAAATGATCACTCGTCAACTTGTTTATACGATGTCGTTTAGGTATTATATGCTAACTTAGCATGTCAGTGAGCAACATAGGATCAAGAAATTAATAAAATATGGCCACATTGGATTTTTGGCAACCTTAATTGGAGTTGACACTTAAGTTATCTTTTTTTAAAAAAGAAAAAAGAAAAAAAGAAAGTGGTACTTAAGTGATCCAAAAGAAACTTTTAGGACCAAAGTGAGCGCCATACATTACTTTTAGCATTTCTAGTATACTAACCCCCTAAATCCTCTAATATGGGAAAGATGATAATGCATAGTGCTTGAGCGGTAAAAAAACAAACAAGCAAGCCATAATAGATATTAACCATCCTAATAAATAAAAGGTGCAGAAAAATAAAGAACCCAAGTGGTATGGGATAAAATTTTATAAAGCCTTGTTATTAAAGCTCTGGCTAGGACTCTTGTGAGCTATAAAGGGAAACTCAATATAAACTCTTCAAAATAATACACTGCTTAAAAATAATATATATAGGAAGACGTAAGATACCATATGAATACTAACTGAATTATTACCGTCAAATGAACTATGATATATGGAAATAAGAATCTAGTTGATGTTATTCGAATGTAATGCAATCTGCATTAATTCCCTTAAATGCAATCCTAGGTGAAATTTTCGATGGAGATGCAATCCTAGATGAAATTAATGAAATTCTCATTAGGAAGTAGTTCGAGAATACATAAAATTTGCTTCATAACACAGCAAATTCGAAAGGCTATGGGCCCAGCACGCGGCTTGACGCGATGAGTTCCCGACTTCCTCTTCTTCACCCTCGTCTTTTCTGTTCTCTCACTTCTGTCCGTGCGCAGAGAGGCAGAAAGAGAGAGATATGAGAAAATGAGAGTTTCTCGTCATTTTCTATCGCGAGAAAATAAGAAGAAAAATAGAGAATGTGCGGTGTAACTGTCGACCGGCAGCGTTTGGATTGGCCGTGGTGTTTTGAGAGAATCGGCGATTTTCTGGACAGAGACTCCCCCGAGAGGGCACTGGCAGAGCCGGCGGACAGTTCTATGGTAAGAGGAGATCGGCACGTCGAAGTTATCGAACCATCCATCCCCCCGTCCCTGCCACCCGAAAAAATGATTGGATTAATAGGTCGCCTGTTTGTCGCTGAAAGCTAATTAAAAAGGAAGTGCGAAGCGGGGTACGCCGAGGAGCGGGACAGCCACCAGCCATCATCATCATCGAGGAGGATCAATGCTGTTATTATGCTGTGTTTAAAGCACCCCACGAATCTTTTTGTAGATCCCTATCCTGTCTTAATGGTAGGCTTTCCAAAATCCCTAGGTAACAGCACAGAAAACAAAACAAATGAGATGCCGAGACGGAAAAATAACTCCATTCCTGGTCAGCCTCCTGTCCCATCGATGCTAACAAATCGACTTTCTCTCAACGAAGTAGCAAGAAAGAAAAAAATATGGTTTTAAGGAAGGTCTATTTCCAAGAAGCAATTGGGAACCTAATGCTTATGATGTGTCATCATCCGTTGGCAGCTCTACAACTGATGTCAATCTGGACAGTTTTTAAGTTATGTAATTATTTTAATCATTCAGCTCAAGATAGCAGTGGCATCAAGTCATCAAACAAATCAAATCAGTTGATCAAAAAAAGTAGTCACTGGAATCCTTTCAATGAGAATAGTCCGACGTCGGGATGTAACACAAGCCAGTAAAATACGATGCCCTGCGAAGAGCACTTGAATGCCCAAGTCAGGGAAGACCCTTTTAGGACTCTAGAGAATTGGCAACATGGTGTACTAGACTTTCCGAGTGGATGTGGTGGTCATGAAATTTCTTCTCCTGATCCGAAAAAGTGCACTAATGACAGATTCATGGACACAAACTTCATGTTGAAGAATTCAGAAGGCCCATGTTCATCAATTGATAGTGATACAAATAAAGTTGATAAATGTTGATGCTGGTGATGAGATTCAATGGGAACATTTGCTCATTGGTGAAAGGATTGGACTAGGTATTGCTTTAATTAGGTCACTAGTTGAATAGATTCATGTCCTTATGCAGGTCTACATATTAGCTCAGGGAGCAAGACTCATGAATACATATATGTTGATCCCGTTGTTGCACTTTTTTGTGACATTTGTCTAGTACTATGAGATATGCTTTATCACTACTTTACTGCCTAATATGCTGATGGCTATCTAGCCACGTAAAAAGAAGTGCATGTCTTTTGATAGAAAGTTATCTATGGCAATCCGAATGTAAGCATAATTGCAGTAGTTATTATAAGATGCAGTGCAACATTGTCTCATTGAATTGTATTTACTGTTTATTATGTCAGAAATTTTACCCCATTTCATCGTCTTCCAAATAGGCTCTTGTGGAGAGGTCTATCATGCTTGCTGGAATGGCAAAGTCAGTTTCAAATATTTCTAAATTCTTGCAAATCAAGAATTGTCATTGCATTAGTTACTTGAAGAGTTCCTTTATTTTCGGTTGTGAATTCCATTTGTCTGAATTTATGGAATGTGACTATATCCGTTGATCCTTTTATATGATTGCTTTTAAGCAAAAGATCCTGCTTGAATATGACGTCTTTCAGTAAAAAAAATGACAGTTAGTACTACTTCAGTGTCCTGCTTTTGGGCTAACGTTTTAGATTTTTAGACTAAGCAGCTATTGTGTAATAGTGACATCAGATAGTATCAAAATTTGGCATTTCAACTGGGGTTGGTACCTTCACATACGCACATGACTTGTTGGACCGATGCCAACCATAATAACTAATCCCTCGCTGCCCATTCATGGCCTCGTCTTGCTACTTTCTCTTTTGTAATTTGGATAAGCAAAAGGAAGTTTTACTTTTGGCTCCCTTGCCACTCTGTTATTAGGTGCTGTTGAGATTCTGCTTCCATGTTTAGCTCTTCGGTAAAGAGTTGCAAGTTCTCTAGATGTAATCGAATCCTTATTGTGAAGACTGAAGATTTTTGTACAAATAGTCACAATGAATAGAAGCACTTTAAACACTGGGTTGTTTAGGTTTATCGTTTTTATGGTTTTATGTACTCTTAATTATCAAGAAATGGAAAGAGAAGCAGCAGATGACTCTTTTTCTTTTTTTAACATTTTCCAAAGAATTTTATGCACTTATTATCAGTACTTTGCAGTTTAGACATTACCTCTTGCAAAATACTTGGTGATGTGCTCTTAGTATTTAAAATTCTATAATGTATCATGAGACCTAAGATAAATTGCAATGTATCTTTGAGTCTACATCTGGCTCAACTTGCAAGTTCACCAGGAGGTGGCTGTGAAGAAACTTTAGGATCAGGATCTCTAGGGTGCTCCTTTGGATATGTTCAGACGAGAAGTAAGCTATCAATAGTTCTTTCATTTGTGAATTTTATCTTCCAGTTCCCTTTTTTTGCGTACAGAATCTTCCAGATTTATTGAGAACTCAAAACTTGTATAGAATAAAACTTGGATGAACATTGTAAAGGAAAGAATAGCGCGGCCGGATAATAGACATGAGTTTCACAGTAAGACTACCTTATCACACCGTGCATTCTGCATTGTCAGAAATATTATAGTAACACCTCACCCTTCATGCTCACCACCTGTTCGATGTTTTGCCTCGGAGATGACAATGTTGAATTAATTGATCAATTTGAGAATGCATAGGAGTGATTCGTATGTTGTTGTTTAGTGTGCTGATCATATATTACTAATTGATTCTTCATCCTTTGATGGCCTAGAGTTCTCCTTCCCTTGGTGCTTCCGTTTACTTGTTCTCGGTGAATTAAATACTGGGAGCATGGTTGAATTTTCCTCTAAACCGAGAACCTTTGGATTTATTTTTGAGCCCAGTTGTTCATGTAGAGAAATCCTCTATAACCACAAATTGTTCATATGTTGGAGTTGTAGCTTTTCTTTCACATACTAACCGCTGCCCTGTTTTGCGCTTGGTTGAGACTCCGCATCACATGCATTGGATGCGTTGGAGTATTATTTATGTCATGCTTGCAATGTACGTGTAGGTACATGGTGGTTTATCTTGGTTGTCACCATTAGCTTGCACTATATCCATTTGAGGATGTGCTATTTGTTGAATTTGTACACTCGCCACATCGTAGGCTTGCTAAATATGTCTATTCTTATGGTACATGGCTCAAATTTACTGGATTCATTGTTGTTCTTGCTGTACATGTTCAAAACTATGTTGATCTTTTGGCTATGAGTGTTGAACAAACATATGTCGATTTCTTGGCTATAAATACTGTGCATGTTTGTAACATGCTTTAGTCATGGTTATAACTGTTTTTTGTGACTTAAATTTGCTGGATTCCTTTTCATGCGTCCATATCCATTCGTTGTTCAAACAACAATTGCCAAGACTTGTGTATGTGTTATCCTAGTCATATGAGTTGACGTGAGGAATCCATGTTAATTTTTGAGGGAGATAATTATGTTGTCATGCTTTAATTGTTGAAATTAAACATGTATCCACTGTACAAGCATCGTTGATCTTCATTTGAATTCAATTTGTACTCGTCTTGATCGCGTGAACGCATATACACTTGCGAGAAGATATATTTCAAGTCCATTACTTACTAAAAAAATCATGAATCTCGACTTTTATTGTTCTGATTTTGTTTTGGATTTTGCTGACTTCACTGTGTTAATTACGAGTTGTGCTATTTCAAGACTCATTTGAGTGTGGTTTTGATAACCCATGATAATGTGACAATGTATACTTGATTTGCTAGTTATCGGTACATGTTTGGGTATTATTGGAGTGGGTAAGTTGTAAATCTTGCGAGCTTAATGAACTGGACCTTGCAGCGAATCCTCTTGGGCATGAATTTGAATGATATTGTTGCCATTTGTTGATTGGTTTGATGGTCCTTAGGTGCATCTAAGTATGTGGTTCATCTCCAGTCACCTTGATACATTAGATGATGGATTGACTCGGACCTTAATACATTAGAATGTCGCGTTCAGCTCAATTGAAGTTAGTGACACCGGAAAGTGATGAAAATAAATATATAATGATGCTGGAAATTGAAGCGAAAATAACCATAGTAAACATGCAAGGTAACATGACTATAGGGGATAATTGTCTCAAAAGATGCAAACCAAAATAAATTTTTCAATTTTGCCAAATAGTTTTAAACGTTAAACCTTATGACAATTTGTCAAAATTTAAAAGTTTAAGATTGAATTGAGCTGGACAATAATTTTAGGACTTTTTAGGCAGTTTTTTCCATGACTATGCATATCAGTAGAGGCCTGGGAGGTGTTATGCAGGTGAAAAATATCTGAATTCCTACTATCCATGGATTGGAGTGGTGTTCAGCACGTTCTCACAGACTAGGACATTATGTTCGAACCAATGCAATGAAAAAGCAACGGCGATGCGTGCAACTATTTCAGTTGTAAAGGCGAATTATGGGAACAGAAACCAATTTTGGGGCAAAATATGAATAACTACTCCTTCGGCCATGGATTGGCCTGAATAGGGGTACTAAACTGTGCAAAAATATGGACTACACTATGCAGATTTTTCCTATATTGTTATGCCCACATTTATTGAAACATGGAGAACAATCGGCACGAACCTAGAAAAAGACTCAATTATGAGATTACAACGAACCCAGCATAAAGAAAATAAACCGAAAATTGAGCAAACGCAAGGACATGCATCGCATAGCTAAGGAATATAGATTCTCACATGACTGACTCCGGGGACAACGGAGGAAGTTGGAAGCGCTGCTTCTTCTGGCCCGAGTCTCCGCGGCTTCTGATGCGCGAGACTGAGAATGGATATGAAATCGTGAATGTGAGTGATTGTGCACCTCCACCGAGTCTCCCACTCCCTTCCATCTTTGTTCTTATTTTCCTCATCCCACGACCTTCCCACATTCTTCTTGTCCTTTTTTTCACGTTCTGCTGAGTCACCAAATCCGTTTCCTTTCCTATCTTTTTCCATTTCCTCCATCGCTCCTTCTTTACAATGCTAGATTGGTGTCGTCCTTGTAAAACTGCCAAAACTGTTGCTTGTGTTATGGCACCATTTGAGTTCCTAGGAAGAACGAACGGGTGGACGAAAGATCTGCAGACGAGGAATTTTTGGTGTAAAACACTAAGTGAGGAGATACTCATTTGTCTAGTGATGATGCAGGATTAAAAAAAAAAAAAAACGTGAGGGCCTCGTTCCTTTTGCTTTCTGCCCGAGATCTGCAGCTTTCCCCTTCTAATTTCAGTCCAGCTCCTATTCATTCTTTCCCCCTTTTAAGTGCACAAAATTTAATCCTTTCCTTGTCAATTTCAGCATCCCCATCATCTCAGATGCCTTGGTTATTGCTTTGCTTAAAATGGTCTAAGGTGGCAAAAAATGGAGTCATACTTATTGGGCAGGATCAAATGACATTTCGGTCAAAGAAATAGAGTTAGCAGAAAGTGCTTGAATTTTGGGGGAGAGAGAGAAGGGACCGAACTTGTGGGCTCCACTTTAAATGAGGGAATGAGCCTAGACTTGGCGTGAATGTAGGGCTGTCTTTCGGGTTGATTCGAAAGGAGTTCACAATCAGCCTCATGCTTCACTTGATGCAAATGCATTAATCTAAACTTAAAAAATGTTTCAAATGTCTAAATGCAATAAAGAATATAAAATGGATGAGTACCCCCGAAAAAAAAAAAAAAACCGCTTGTTGGCCTCCTCTCACATCCGAAAAGCAACCCCTCACTCTCTCTCTCTAGCTATAAAAGGAGATAAGAGTCCAATAATTTTTAAAAATCTTCGAATTTTCTGAACTTTTTAATGATTTTAGTGATTTTTATTTTTTACTTTGATTTTTTTATTATTGTTATTATATTCGGGGTACGGGTTCGGACCGGATTTACCCTATCCAAATCACCCAACCCCCCTACTTGGATCCGACCTCCGTTGGATTAAAACTGATTTTTTAAAAGTATATTCTCCTTTGTAAAAATAAAAATAAAATTTTTTTTTCCTCTTTCTATATTTTATTTTTTTTCTTCATCTCCTTTTGCAGGTCTTCTTCAAGCGACGTCTTCATCCTGTGCAGGTCTTCTTCCCGAAGACACTATCATCGCCGAAACCACACTGATCTTCAATCAAGACTCAGCACTCTAAAAACACAGGAATGAAGACATACGTATCTCAGCATGTAATCAACGCACACTCGACGCTTGCTCTTCACCGTTTCTTATTGCCGGACCTCCATTGTTAATTGCCGGAATAACACCACCGGCGACCACCGCAGGAATGCATAAAGATGCAAAAAAAAAAAAAAAACAAAACAAAACAAAACAAAAGGGAACGTTCGGATGTGGTCGTAGTAAGAATGAAACATGACTGATATCGAATCTTGAGGCGGCTAGCAAATCAATCGATAATAATCAACCTACATCGACATATTCTCAGATATGAACAAGATCACAGATCATTTTCTGCTTGTGCCCCTGAGGCATTTCATCAAACAGGTTATGTGCATTTCAACCACGATGCCTATATCAAGTTCTACAACAATCGGCTCATTCTCGGCCATTACAAAATATGAAAACCTATTTCGGATCAATACACGTTCGAATTGCAAACATCAACTAGAGTTTGTTCTCGGTTTGAGCAAGTAGAGGACATTACCTGCGTTCACGAAGAAGTTGCCGCAACCCAAAAGCGATGAAGATGGCGTTCGGCTGCAATGGACGTCAACTGCTAAGAAGGCTCAACTTCTCCAGAAACTTTTCATCGAGAGAACCTTTTATTATTTATTTTTGTGATCCCACATTTTGGACCCACATTTTCTCTTAAAGTTGTGACTATTCGACATGAAGTTTTTCCACGCTTCGTACCCTTTCGTGACAACCGCCCATTTGGTAACCGTCTTGATGGGAGACGGTGTATCAAAGGAACGTACGTTCATTTCTGACGGGTGATGACAAGGTCTAGCATAAACCCTCTCATTTGGAATACACCATCAGTACGTGAGGGAATTGGGTTAGTAGTGTATGCCCAATATTTCTTTGATTTCAGGTTTTTCTGACGAACGTGAACAAGAACAATGGTTGGAGGTTTGTCTATAATCGATCTTGGCTTCCGCAATTTGATATTTATCTCTAACATTTGGTATCAGAGCATATTTAGTGCCTCTGCCTTGTTTTTCTTGGATTTTTGTTGTAATTTTCGGGCATTTTAGAGATGAACAGTAACTCAAGATTTTGAGGCCAAGAGAGAAACTCGCAAATTCCGGGCAAATTCCGGTGACCCACCCCTTAATTTTAGACCAGTACAGTCGCACTGCCATGAGGAACATTAGCCATGAGTTATTTCGGCATATCGGTGTTCGCCGGAGGCTAATCGGGCGGCGGAAGTCGCGGTAGTTGAGGATTTGTGTTTTGGGAAAGTTTCTTATGATTTGGGACTAATTTCTTCATCATTTTCGCCGAAATTTGAACCCATGTGGTCGTGCTGGCATGCTCTTCAAAACCCATTATTTATTTGTGTCTTAGATGGGTTACCGGAGAAGAAACGGTGGTGAAATTGCGGCTGAAAATGGCGAAAAACCGACGGAAAAGCTTCTGTTCGCAAGGGAGAAGGCGCGTGGAGCCCACGCGCGCGCTGCGGTTGTAGGCGCGTGGAATCCATGCGTCACGCGGGCGGTAACCACGGCGCGTGTGGGATCCATGCGCGCGCCAATTGCTGGCGTGTGGGGCCCACGCGCGTGGACTGCCCGTGGCAGCGTTGCACGCGCCCGCGCGGATTCTGGCATGTGCTGAGCACGTGCCTGTCGTCCCCTTCCGCGGCTTCTATTTACGCTTTTGCCTCAAATTTTTCATGTTTTACAATCTTGCCCTTGGCCAATTTATTTATTTACTGTTGTGCCCTTGATGTATTTATTTATTATGTCATTTTATGCATTTTTTTATGAATATTTTATGCATGAAATTAAATGTCCAATGATTCATATATTTAATTAATTAGAGAGTAGCCACAACATCTTTAATTAATTAAATTATATATTAAGAGCTTCCGGATCATATTTAGAAATGTACATTAATTGTAATTAATTATATTAATATGATGAATTTTATCCCACATGAATTTTCATTGTATTAATATGATTAATTGGGATGAAATATTATATTATTTTTCTTAATTTACCCACAGGGATTAAGAAAAGGTATATAATATGGTAGTTTCTTCATGATGTAATTAAGAATCTATTTAAATTAAAAACTTAGCCCACAGGTAGTTTTTATGTTATGTGATTCATATTGTGACATGTTTACATTGGTAAAACATGATTTATGTATATTTGCCTCAAATTTGTGACATAAGCATGATTATTTGATATGCAATTTCGCAACCTGTGAATTTCTCTGAATTTAAGTTTGATGTTCCCATACTGAATGGTGAGAACTATAAAGTTTGGAAGGAGTCAGTTCTTCTTCAATTGGGGTGGATGGACATTGACTATGCTATAAGGAAGGACGAACCACTTGCTCCTACTGATTCGAGCACTTCAGCTGAGATAGCTCTTTATAACCAATGGGAGCGGTCCAACCGCATTTGTGCGATGTTTATAAAAGCTAAAATATCTCCTAGTATTCATGGTTTGGTTGCTCAGCATAGCAATGCTAAGGCTTTATTAGAGGCCATAGATGCGCAGTTTGAGAGTTCTGAGAAGGCGCATGCCATGACCCTGATTATGAAGTTTTCATCATTGAAGCTCACTAGTGTTAAAGGTGTGCGTGAGCACGTCATGCAAATGAGGGACATTGTAGCTCAGCTTAAGAAACTTGAGGTTGAG
Organism: Eucalyptus pauciflora; assembly: GCA_007663325.1. Classification (NCBI taxonomy): domain Eukaryota; kingdom Viridiplantae; phylum Streptophyta; class Magnoliopsida; order Myrtales; family Myrtaceae; genus Eucalyptus; species Eucalyptus pauciflora. The sequence continues at coordinate 3,252,704 of VMYD01000024.1, read as the reverse complement.
ATATCTGAATCATTTCTTGTGTATTATATTCTGAACACTCTCCCACAACAGTATGCACCTTTCAAGATCTCTTACAATACACATAAGAATAAATGGTCAATTAATGAACTCATGACCATGTATGTTCAAGAGGAAGAAAGACTGATTATGGAATTGGGAGAAAGTGCTCATTTGGCAACACAAGGAAAGCATAAGGGCCATGGCAAGCATAAGGGAAAAAGTAAAATACCTCCCCAAGTTGACATTAAGAAAGAATCCAAATGTTTCTTCTGTAAATAGAAGGGGCATATAAAGAAGGATTGTGTCAAATTTAAGGCCTGACTCAAGAAGAAAGGTAATCAAATCTCTTGTGTTTGTTATGAATATAATATGACTGATGTAGGTCACAACACTTGGTGGATTGATTCTGGATCTACAATCCATATTTCGAATTCCTTGCAGGGTTTTCAAAACCACAGGAAGCCAGTGGGAAGTGAACAAAGCATCTACTCAGGAAACAAGATGCGTTCACATGTGGAAGCTATTGGGACATGTAGACTAGTTCTCAATAGTGGCTTTGTTTTGAATTTGGAAAGGACTTTTTATGTTCCTAGTTTTTCTAGAAACTTAATTTCAGTTTCAAGACTTGTACCTTTGGGATACTCTTTTAACTTTTCAGATTCAAACTTCTATTTATTATTTAAATCTAAAATTGTTGGGAGTAGTACTTTGTCTAATGGTCTTTTTCGAATTAATTTACAAGACAATGCCTATTATGATGCGATGCATGTTCATGATAAAGCTGGTATGAAACGATGTGTTGTGAAAGAATATTCCTTTATGTTGTGGCATCGGAGATTGGGACATATCTCCATTGAAAGAATTAAGTGATTAGTAAATGATGGAGTACTTGGTACTTTAGATTTTACTGATTGTGATACTTGTGTGAACTGCATAAAGGGAAAGCAGACTAACAAGACAAAGAAAGGTGCCAATAGGAGTACAGAAATATTAGAAATCATACATACGGATATTTGTAGTCCGGATATGGACTCATGTGGTCAGAAATACTTCATCTCTTTCATAGATGATTACTCACGTTACATGTATCTCTACTTGATTCATAATAAATATGAAGCATTAGATGCCTTTGAGGTATTTAAGGCGGAAGTAGAGAAACAATGTGATAAGCAAATTAAGATTGTGAGATCAGATAGAGGTGGAGAATTCTATGGTAGATACACTGAAGATGGACAAGCACCTAGTCCATTTGCAAGATTTCTTCAAGAGCATGGGATAGTTGCCCAATATACTATGCCTGGTTCTCCAGACCAAAATGGCGTAGCGAAAAGAAGAAATCGGACCTTATTGGACATGGTGCGTAGTATGCTTAGCAGCTCCAAACTTCCTAAATCCTTGTGGACTGAAGCACTTAAGACGGCAGTGTATATATTAAACCGAGTTTCGACTAAGGCTGTCCCAAAGACACCTTTTGAGTTATTCAAGGGTTGGAAACCGAGTTTGCATCATGTGTGCGTTTGGGGATGCCTGTCTGAAGTGAGAGTTTATAATCCACAAGAAAAGAAATTAGACCCAAGGACCATAAGTGGGTATTTCATTGGATATGCCGAAAGGTTTAAGGAATACAGGTTTTATTGTCCATCTCATACCACTAGAATTGTGGAATCAAGAAATGCTAAATTTCTTGAAAATGACTTGATTAGTGGGAGCGATCGATCGAGGGACCTTGCTCCTAAGGAAGATCATTCAGACACTCAACCTTTCACCTCAAGTTTAAGGTTGGTTGTTGCTCATAATGCCCCTTCAGTTCAACCGGCTATTGAACAACCAATCGTTAAAGTTCCACAACCTGCTGATATTGATCTAGTAGATCCAGTTGTTCAGCAATTACCAGAAACTGTTGAACAACCAGTTGAACAACACGCTCCTCAAGAGAATGTTGATTCAACATTGAGAAGATCTGCTAGAATAAGGAAATCGGCAATTCCTAGTGATTATATTGTGTATTTACAAGAGTCTGACTACAATATTGGAGCTAAGAATGATCCTGAAACGTTTTCACAAGCCATAGATAGTGATAAATCCAATTTGTGGTACAATGCCATGAAGGAAGAGATGAGTTCTATGGCATCTAACGAAGTCTGGGATTTGGTTGAGTTACCTGATGGTGTGAAGGCCATTGGTTGTAAATGGGTCTTCAAAACTAAGAAGGATTCATTGGGTAACATTGAAAGATATAAAGCTAGACTCGTTGCCAAAGGATTCACTCAAAAGGAAAGAATCGATTACACGGAGACCTTTTCTCCTGTATCTAAGAAAGATTCTCTTCATATTGTTTTGGCATTGGTTACCCATTTTGATATGGAATTACATCAGATGGATGTGAAAACGGCGTTCCTCAATGGAGAACTAGAGGAGGAGGTTTACATGAAACAACCTGAAGGATTCCCCTCTAGTAAAGGTGAGCATTTGGTGTGCAAGCTTAAGAAATCTATATATGGCTTGAAACAAGCCTCCCGCCAATAGTACTTAAGGTTCCATTATGTCATTTCTTTATTCGGTTTTGTAGAGAATGTCATGGATCGATGTATATACCAGAAGGTCAGTGGGAGCAAAATTTGTTTCCTTGTGCTGTATGTGGATGATAAGACTTGTAACCAATGATAAAGGGTTGCTACATGAGGTGAAACAATTTCTCTCTAAGAGTTTTGATATGAAGGATATGGGTGAGGCATCTTATGTCGTTGGCATTAAGATCCATAGAGATAGACCTCGAGGAATTTTAGGACTATCTCAAGAAACCTATATCAATAAGGTTCTAGAGAGATTTCGGATGAAAGATTGTTCACCAAGTATAGCACCTATTGTGAAGGATGACAGGTTCAATTTGAACCAATGCCCGAAGAACGATCTAGAAAGGGAACAAATGTACAACATTCCATATGCTTCTGCTGTCGGAAGTTTGATGTATACTCAGGTTTGCACTCGACCTGACATCGCTTTTGCTGTGGGAATGTTAAGAAGATATTGGAGAGCTGCAAAGAAAGTGATGAGATACCTTCAAGGTACCAAAGACTACATGCTTATGTATAGACGGACTGACAAATTAGAAGTGGTCGGTTATTCGGATGCGGACTTCGTGGGCTGCGTTGATTCACGAAAATCAACATCTAGATACATTTTTATGTTAGCTAGCGGAGTCGTGTTATGGAGAAGTGCCAAGCAAACTTTGACTGCTACTTCCATTATGGAGGCTGAGTTTGTTTCTTGTTTTGAGGCTACCTCACATGGTGTATGGTTGAAGAGTTTCATTGATGGGCTTAGAATTGTTGATTCTATTTCTAGGCCATTAAGAATATATTGTGACAATTCAGCTGCGGTTTTTATGGCTAAAAATGCCAAAAGTGGCAGTCGAAGTAAGCATATTGATATTAAGTATTTAGCCATAAGGGAACGTGTTAAGGAGAACAAAGTGGTCATTGAACACGTTAGCACTGAATTGATGATAGTCGATCCTTTAACTAAAGGCATGCCACCAATGAAGTATAAGGATCATGTGACAAGTATGAGAGTAGGTCCCATAATGTAATTTGTCGTCATATGGACGATTTCTGTTGTATGAAACTCTTATTCAGTTGTAATGTTGATTCTCAATTTTGGTGTACACATTTTGTTGTTTATGAGAATAACATTTATCATTGGTTCTGGAATAAACATAGGGTTTATTCATTAAGATATGTTGTCACATATAGCCTGACATTAAAGAAATAAGATGCATTGTGATACATGGAAGATATTACTCACTCTTAGAGGATGTGTCGCCATGATCCATGTGTTTTGTTTCTTTTCTTTAAGCATAAAGTTTTTGTGGAATTAGTTGGATAATCCGTATGATGAAAATGATGGGATCAAGTGAGAGAATGTTATTTATTTTTGTGATCCCACATTTTGGACCCACATTTTCTCTTAAAGTTGCGACTATTCGACATGAAGTTTTTCCACGCTTCGTACCCTTTCGTGACAACCGCCCATTTGGTAACCGTCTTGATGGGAGACGGTGTATAAAAGGAACGTACGTTCATTTCTGATGGGTGATGACAAGGTCTAACACAAACCCTCTCATTTGGAATACACCATCAGTACGTGAGGGAATTGGATTAGTAGTGTATGCCCAATATTTCTTTGATTTCAGGTTTTTCTAACGAACGTGAACAAAAATAATGGCTGGAGGTTTGTCTATAATCGATCCTGGCTTCTGCAATTTGATATTTATCTCTAACACCTTTCTCATCCTCTCTTTTATCGTTCTTCTCTGGCCTCTCCTTTCTTTCCAGCGAAGCTTTCCTGAAACCTCCAATGGCCGACGTCCCTTCTTCTTCTTCTCTCTCTCTCTCTCTCTCTCTCTCTCTCTCTCTCTCTCTCTCTCTCTCTCTCTCTCCCCTCTTTCCTTCGGTTTTCCTCACGAGCTAAACCCTCAGCCAGCCAATCCTCCCCTCTCTGTTGTGCGTCGTCTCCATCTCCTCTCCCATTAGAAAGACTCTAGGATCTACAGACATTTCCTCGTCAAGCACCGAATTCATAGCCTCTCTCACAGTCATCATCTCTTTCGCCGCAGTAGCGTAGCCTGGAAACTGGGGTCATCGCCCGTGGAGCGCAACTCTTCCGCAGCCTCTCTTTTTTAACAGCACAGCATCCGAGCCTCCGACGGCGGCTTCTCGTCTCAGAATCGACAACATCTCGCGTTCTCGATACTCGAACTCTTGAGCTCGCTCTCGCCGCCAGATAACTACTATCAGCAACATCGCCACGTGCCGATCAAGAGAAAGGAGACTCTACACTACTAGAGAGCGTTCGAGAAGAAGAAGGAAAGAAGCTCTTGAAGTCGAGGTGGAGATGGTGCTCAGGTGGAGGCGTCGACGTGGAGGGTGATGAGAGCAGACACCTGCACATCTCTCTATCTCTCTCGGTCTGTTATCCCTCGCCAGCTCACGGTTCTAGAAGGTTTCTCTCGGATCCGCTTCCGTCACATGCGTTACTCATCCCTCGCTCGCCGGGCCTTCTTCGGTGACCGTCACTGTTCTCTTTTTTTTTTTTTTTTTTCAAACGCTCACAGGCATGTTGCGGTTTGCGGACGAGAGATGGGAGACAGGGGCGAAGGGGCTGGGCTCCCTTCTCGTCTTCTTGGGCTCAAGTTTCCGGCTTAAAGAACAGAGAAATATGGGCCGAAAGAGAGGGGTTGGGAATTAAAAGGTCGAAAATTGCCAAGTGGGATTTTATTTTTATATCCTTTTTTATGTTTAATTTTGCTATCTCATTTTTTTTTTTTTGTATTTTTATATTTTTGCAAAAAATGAATACTTGGATTGTGGGTAAAAATTCTTGTGTCAACAATGCTCAGAATAAAAAATAAACCAATATGCAAATGTGAGGTATTATATGAATACTAAATGAAGTATTTCCGTAAAAACTATGATATTTGGAAATTAGAATCTAATTGATGCTGTCTAAATGTAATGCAATCTGCTCAATTCCTTTAAATGCAATCCTATAAATGAAATTTATGAAATTCTCATTAAGAAGTAGTTCGAGAATACATAGAACTTGCTGCAGGACACAACAAATTCGAAAGGTTTTTTTTGGAGGAGGGGAGGAGGATAAGAGGCCTGGGCGTCGGTGACGAGCAGTTACTTCCCAACTTGCTCCATCTGCGGTATCGATTATCACAGCTACCGGATCAGATTGATCTGCCTCGACTTCCTACTTCAGTTCACGTAGCAGCTTCACTTTGCTGGGGCTTATAAAGTATTTCAGGGCTTCTGGAATTGCCGTTACTTCAGCTTTGAATCGCCGAGGAGATGGTCACCGAGCGGGCACGACGTCGTATCAGCGTTCCATGGCAGTCGCGGCACGCGAAAGCTATGGCGCCTTCCTTCCCCTGTTCCGGGACGAACGACGCATCGACGTTGATGTTTGAGCACGCCAAGAGCTGGCGCTGTCCACACCTGGGGAAAAATCGCTTCTTCTTTTGAGCCCTCGACGAAGTTACCACCACCACCAGGTAATGTTTCGATTTATTGCGAGGGGCTGAGTCCGTGATGAACAGGGGGTTCGGATTTTGAGCTCTGAACACAAGATTGTTGCGAGCTTTCGAAATCTGCCAGAGTAACGAAGGGAGGAGTTCGAACGAGACCGAGGCGTGTTTGAAATTCGCTAGCCATGCCTCGAACCTGGTCAGTCCGTCAATGTCGATTCTGATATTGATTGATGGGTTTTCCCAAAGTTGCTGTGTCCACGGACACAGGAGGAAGAGATGTTCAGTGGTTTCTTGGATGTTGCTTGCAGAGCGCGCAGGTAGTCTCAGGTAGGATCTTTCTTTTCACGAAGTTTCCTTGGTCACGAGAGCGTTTTGACATAGCTGCGAGAGAGAGATTGGTGGTGGTGATAATCGTCTTCCATCTCCGATCAGTAACAGCCGCCATCAGATCTACCGTGCTGGCCGCTGCAGCCCTGGCCGTAACGGAGTAGAGTATCTGACAGTCATCACCACCCGCACCAATCGAACTTCTCTCTCACGCTCTTTCTCTCTCTCGTCTAACGCGTTGGAGATTCCCTTGAAGCTGATGAATTCACGGTCTGCAGGAGAATTCACAACAACCACAACACACTCTCTGAAGCTTGGTGTGCGCGTGAGAGCTGAGGAACCGAGCGAAGCAAGAACACAACGCACGGACCGAGATGACGATTCCTCTCTAGACTTAATCCATCCGGGAGAGCATTATTAGACCATGAAAGATTAATGACATGTTGGTCTCTCAAATGCTGGTTTTTTAAACAAATTCTTAACAATAAAGGTAAAATTGGCAAAATTATTTGAGCCAGAATGTAAATGCATAAATTGGTGTCCGGGAGAGCATTCACTTCAATAGTTTCACACCATGTTTCTCTAAAGACAAAAAGTAATATATACTCGAGAAATTGGATCTCTCGATAATGTGTGACTAGAAAAGTCTTTGATTATTTTCTTTGTCGGGGTTGTGCGTTAGTGAATTATTTACTCTTAAGCACAATAGTTCCAATTATACTTTTGACGAGTGCACAGAGATGCTTGGATCACTCAATCATATCTTAAACTTGATGCTCTCCAATGATATATAATAATTTCACGGCTTCGTAATCCACGACATTCTTGATAATTTACTTGCTCTCTAGCGCTAATGGATCTAAGCATATTCCTTTTCCTTAGAGCTTTTGCAAGGTCGTAGTCATAGTGATATTGCTAAGGGAAATCGTTGGATTCATGGTTTGCATATATATATATTTTTATTTTTTTATTGTTGGTCTATCTTACTCTAATTCTTGACTTAATCTCAGACTTTCGTACTGCCTCTTTGTAAAGCGTGGGCGCTATACCTTACACCTGAAACTAAACATCCTCACCTCCAACCCCTCTCGAGAATGTGAGAAATCAAACTCTACATCTCTTCCTTTTCATGTGGGAGGCAACCCTCTGTGGTTACGGTTTACATATTTGAGATGTGGCAAGTGTGTTCTCTTCAAATCCATATTCAAACAATTCCTAATAGATGGCCTCATTTAGCCATCTATAAAGGCGCACTCGTGATTCACGACTTGGCAAAAGGCAAGCTACTTTCGTTCCCCCAAATACAATCATGCCAAAAGCAAATACCTTTTCGCCAATGGATTGTCTGTTTTCAATTTTTAACTTTATTATACATCCTCTTTAATTTAAAGGTTTCATTATAGGAATTTATTAATAAATATTTCAAGATACCTACTACGAAGAAATCAAATGAAGAACTAAATTTTCAAAACATAAAATTTGCTAATCGAATATATAATCGGCTGTTTATGAAATTAATTATATATATAAAATAACCCTTCTTTTTTTTATATGACACTTTTTGCAAAAGAATAAAAAAAAAACAGAAGAAGAAGAAGAAGATAATGTGCTGCAATTTCAAGTCCCAAAAGATTTTAAAATTTTCTCTCAACTCATAATTACTCAATTGGGGTCGAAATTCCCAAATTCGCCCAATCAAGATATTATAATAATGATCCCTATCCACTCCTTCCGGCATCTGTCCTTCTCCACAATAAATTTCCAAGAACTTTACCCAAGGCTCATTTCGTCTCCTCAATATTCGATCCGAAACATCAACGTATACCTAAGTAAACGCAAGAGTCAAGCTAAGCACATGAACTGCTCTGAACACCTCGTCATCTCCCCCTCATCCCCCAAAAAAAACCGTAATAAACGAATTACCATTATGTCGAGTCCCCAAGATCATAAGAGGATTACTCACTAAATCTATATTTATGGAGTTTCTCTAGCACTGGCATTTTTCATAGCGAGAAAAGTATTTTAACTCGAAAGATCCAAGAAAGATTTGCAAATTGACAATAATAAAATGGTTATGATTCACTATTTCATGGTCGGATTTGGATTTGATTGAGTTTGGTCCTATTTTGTAATAGTCAACAATTGGATTGATGTGTGAATTCTTATTAAGACATTTTGAATTGATAGATGATTTGGAGAATGATTTTGTCCCTCAACTCTTTACAAGAGCACAAGCTAATTGATAGTAATTTGTACTAGCAGTTTGTTGGAAATGATAATGACCACGCAATCTAGGACATTCTTCTTTCACAATCACCAAAATTCTCCTCATAGCGAGAAGAGTGTTTAACATAAAAGATCCAACAAACATTTGCAAATCGACCAGAATAAAGTGATCATGATACATCATTTCATGGTTGGATCTAGATTTGATTTAGTCCGATCCTATATTGTAATAGTCAACGGTTCGATTTATGTGTGAATTATTTCTAAAACATTTTGAGTTGAGTCATGATTCCATGAATGATTTTGTCCCTCAACTCTTTACAAGAGCACAAGTTAATAGAAACTAATCTATGCACTAGGCAACACTAGGGGTGAGCATATTGGATCGATCAATCCTAGAATCGCCTGGATCGGACTAAACTGGTCGGTTTGGTCTGATTCCCGAGGGCGTTGGTTCGGTTCTCAGTTTCATAAAAACAGAACCAGTGACTTTTGGTCTTGTTCCCAATTTCGAGGGAGAATTGGATTGGACCAACTCTTTTTTTTTAAAAAAATATTTTCTTATGTTCTTAAAAATATTAATAAACCCCACAATAGTAACAACTCTAGTTTTTTTTTTTTTTAATTTTTTTTAATTTTTTTGGCTCAGTGGCAAGTTCCATTAGATTGGACCAACCAGTCCAGTCTGTTTGGTCCCCTGTCCAAATAGTGGGAAGCGATCCTCCCGATTCAGTTCCCAATTCTTAGGTGGGATTGGACTGGACTTTGAATCGATCATCCCTAGGCAACATTGGCAGTTTGTTGGAAACGATAATGATCATGCAATCTAGGACATTCTTCTTTCACAATCACCAATATTCTCCTCATGAAAGAACAATCCCACAAACAAGTATACTAATGTCAATGGGGAACATAGTGGGAGGTTTCAATGTAGTCTCTTAAATACCAAAAGCAATGAGCATTTTAGACAAACCAACCTGGATGATTTCACTGCCACCTGGTATCAAAGCCTGACCTTCGCCAAATTCTACTGAATCTAACTGAAAACTCGGCCTTACAACGCACATATCTAAAAGGGGAAAATAACAGAGTATAGGTACACATTTTAATACTATCGTGACAAAAGAACCAGATGACTGATAAGAAAAGAAATTCCATTATATTTCCAAAAATGCGTCTGCAATATAGGTCGATGACAAACTCAAGGTGCAAACCTCCTCTTGCATTTGCGTGCAAAAACCACTAATGGATGTTGCGACCACATGAAGCCCTACTGTGGGCGCAAAGGCTAATGGCTAGTGCTAAGTTTGGGCATAGTTCGAGCTGTTCAAAGCCCACTAATTCACAACTTATGATATAAGTTTTTAACTTGCAAGTCATTTTTATTTAGGAGTCACCACTAATTAATTTGGGGTGGATCGATTAGAAATTTAAATAAAATATTAAGAGAAATGTTTTACTCTTGCGCATTCAAAGAAACTAAGATTGAGAATTATCAACTAATACCCTTTCGATACTTAATATTGTTTAAAGTTTGAAGTCTGATTTTTTTTTTTTGACAAATTTTTCATGCATTAAAAAAACTACAAAAAAACATTTTTAGGCCTTTCCCTAATTTGAGAAATTTTGGAATTTTTCAAAACTTTTTAATTCATTTTTATTAAAAAATTAAAATAACAAGATAATATAAACCTGACCCGGATCGCGCATCCGGATGGCCAGAGAAGAGCCACCTTTTTGTCCCTTTTCATTTATTCTTCTTAGCTTTCTGTCTCTTGTCTTGTCCTATCTTGTGCGTGTGGTCATACATAGGGGTGATCGGGTCCAGGGTGGGTAGGGTCTAGACCTGGACCCTGTACCCGACCCTGTTATAACCGGTTCTCTTTTTTTGGACCCTGTTCCCTACCCTGTTTGCATTGGACCCTGTTCCCAACCCACCCTGTTTTTCCGGTCCGGGAACAGGGTTAACCCTGTTTATATTGGAACCTGTTTTGCATAAAAATTGCTGTACAACACTCATATGTAAACACCCAGAGCAACTCACCTTCAGATGTGGACAGCTATTGGCAATTGCATATAATGATTCATCGGTGATGAATGTGCTGCCGATATTCAGATGTTGCAAAGCAGTAGCTCTTGCAATCTGCAGAAATGGCTCAATCAGGAAGCTAAATTTACATACATATGAGGTGGACAACGCTACACAACACGTCCACGAGGGAGCATGTGTTGAGACAAAAAATCAGGTGTATGGATCGTGATTGTTTTATAGAATGATGCTCAGTGACAAACTGTTGCAACACTTCATCGATCTAAAGAGTAGGTCTCTCAGGATATACCGACTACCATATGTCAGATGATGGGGAAAGCACACAAGAAGTTCTAAGCCTCGTGCATCAAAAGGACTTGATGGTCAAACTTTTTTTCCAAAAAGTTAGGACTGGATTGTGAGAGAACTTCAGGCTCAGTTATCCCATAGACAAGTGGCATGCGAATAAAACAGATAATCATCAACAGAGCAAGGTACATTGACAATTTCAAGTTCTTGCACTGATTTTTATCAGATTGCACAATATGACTAATAAGCAACGTTGACACTATCACTGAGGAACACTAGCATTAGAACTCTGAATGAAGAAATGACCATCAACACCCAGAAATCGCTCCAACCACAGAACAAGACTAAAGCCTACACACATAACATCTGCAGAAGCGAACCATCCCTTCGAAACGACAAACATACCAGCTTAACAACACCTTGGTCAGTGACCTCTGTCATCCCCAACAGAGAGATGGACGTAAGCTTCGCCGCGCATTTCGTCAGTGAAATTATGTACAGCCCTTCATCGGTAATATGGCAGCCCCAACAAATCTTCGAACTGCGGACAATTCAGTCAGCAAAAGTTCAAAAATCCATAGAGACACATCATAAGCTAATCATCAAACAATTCCTAAGTAACTAATCCTCCATGTACCAATCTCCAAATTCAAGAAGAATCCTAACAAACTGCCAACAACCCTCCATCAATCATGATGCACGGTAAACAGAGAGACAGAGACAGAGGGAGTACATGTCGAGTTCACGGAGGGCGTATGCGCGGCGAACGCGGGCAGTGGAATCGTCGTCCATCTTCAGCCCCGCGAAGCTGAGCCTCTCCCTCCGCCCCAGCGACAGCTTCACCCCACGCTTCCATTTCCTGCACACCCCGCTCGCCCTGCGAGGAAATTTCGGTTTTTTTATCACAACCCACGTCTCAGAATCATCAACACCACACGAAACCGCAGACAAAACAGCTTCTTTCCCCGAAACCAGAAAGCAAGAATGGGAACTCCCCGCGGTCAAGAGCACGTACCGCGCCAAATCGGTGAAGGACGGGATCATGAAGAAGAAAGCGCCAGCACGTCGACGGGCAGGCGGTCGATCTCCGCTTCCCCCTCCTCCACCTCCTCCTCCTCCTCCTCCCTCATCCCCGTGGCGAGACGACGGAGACGCTAGAGAGAGAAAGGGAGATGGAGATGGAGCTTCTTGGTAGAGAGAGAAAGCGTCGTCGCCGTCTTTCCTTATTTAAGGCGGAGAGGACGGAGGAGGAAGGGCTACTGTGGGTTGCTCGAAGATGCGACAAGGTGGGCTTGCGGACGCGAGATCTGCGGGTCAAGGGCGTCGGCGAGGCAACAGCAGCAGGTGGAACGGCAAGATCGAACGGAGGCGGCGTCGGCGCTCGGGTGCGAGCTCGGTGGGGGTCAGCGGCTTCGCGGGCAGAACCAGTGGAGCGGAGCTTCAAATGACCGGCGGAACGGCGGCGGTGGTGCGAGCGCGAGGGGTGCGACGAGAGCGGCAGAGGCGGCGTCGGCTTCGCGATTTCGGGAGGGGAGCTCGGAGCAAGTAGAAACAGATTAGGGTTGCGTTTTGGTCTTTTTGGGTGGCTTACAAACCGGTTCTCCAACCGGTTCCCAAACCGGTCCGGTCGATCCGGTTCCCGGGTGGGTAATCCCTCGGAACCGGTTCCCGGACCGGTTCAAACAGGGTCTGAGTTTTGGGAACCGGTTCCCGGACCGGTTTCAACCGGAACCGGTTCCCGACCCTGTTTTCTGGGTGGGCCGGACCGGGAACCGGGTAAACCCGGTCCGGTTGCACACCCCTAGTCATACAGAGCCGCGCTTTTGTACTCTAGTGACCAAGAGACAAAAGGGAGACTTTTTTTATTTAATAAAATTGTCGCCCCTCCTCCCTCCTCTGTCTCTTTTCATTTTCATTTTATTCCTTTCTTTCACGCTTCCCTCTCCTTCGCGACCATCTTCTTTCCGACCGGACCAATAACGCGAGCAAATTCAAGTGGTAAGAGGAACTCAAAACTCAACCAAAGCTCCGGTACCGCTGCCGGTCGTGTTCAATCATCGCACGGCCATCACTGTGACCGGGGCCGCCACCACCCTTCAATCCCGCCGGCCAAGAGTCGGTTGCTTGCGGAAACACGACGCGCAAAAGGAACGTCGAAACAAGAACGTAAGAAGCGAAGGAACAGCTGCGTGGATCTATCAGAACGCATTTCACTAACCACGAACGCCCAAAATGGACGAAGGACTGAGAACAAGCGCGCACACTTCAGTTAGGCGTTTCGTCGAACAGGTAAGTCGCATTAACTAAAGAGGGCGAAAACGAAAACGAACCAACAGAGCCCCGAATCACGCCGAAGCTAACAACAATCGGCAAGCAACAACCCAAGAGCCGCAGCATACACACGAACGGGGCCGGAAATCATGAGCGCTGGACAAACGGCGAAACTCCCGACAGGGCAAAACAGGGCACGAAACTGGGGAGGTTCGGCCGAGGGTCCCTACCCGGCTCACGGCGTCGGACGGCGGACGAGCCCGAAGATCGGGGTAGGTCCGTCCGCCTCGCGCGCCCCCGAGCCGAGATCCATGGGAAGCCGACCCCGAGTCGGCACAAGCAAAAGAATCGGAACACAACCTACCTACCGTGTGTTTGGTTTGGGAAGTGGGGTAACGTCAGTGGATCGTCGGCCGGGTTTCAAGTGTATTTGTCACCGCAGAACACTCGCTCTCAGATGTCACTCTCCGCCCTTGGATCTCTCCTATTCTCTCGGCCTCGCTCTCCAGAACACCCCCCGATTTCTCTCTCCTCCACCTCCACCTCACAGCTCTCAGATCTCCCTTACTCTCTGAAGAGCTCCCCCAATTTCTCTCTCCTTCGCCCCCTCAACGGGGAAGGCAGGAAGGAAGGAAAGAGAAGAAGAAGAGAGCCGGGCCGCGAAGTCACCTAGCTAGGGGGCGAGATGGGCCCTGGGCCCGCGCGGAAAAGATAAAAAGGGCTGGGGTTAGGCCCAGCCCCCCCAAAGCCAACTTTTTTTTAAAAATTAATTAGTAATAATATTTTTTTTTTAAAATTCTATTTATCCAAAATGCAGTAAAATAAAGGAAAATAAAAAAAAAATTAAAACTTAGTTGATGCAAATAATATTAATGCCTATGTGATGTGAAAATCCTTTTTATTAGAGCCAAATTCATCCCTAATTTTCTATGCAATTTTAATTTTAAATATTTAGTTAAAATTTAGGTGTCAATAATGAGATCATGCCGAAAGAGAATGCTAGTCTCATAGTGATGGAAAAGCTTGAGTGCAACTTCTTCTGCATGGGACCAGCCAATTTCTAATTTAATCAATTTCCAGCAACTGCAAAACATTATCAAAATACGGTATTTAGAAAGAATTAGAGGTGACGCACAAAGCAAAAGCACTTGGTTAATGACATGAAGGGGCACATGGTTGCTGTTTGACAGCTTTTGAAGACTGAATGTTGACCTCCATGATTTTTAATAAATATTCCATTTGTTATTTAGTAAGACATGCACGTCAGAAAAATGATGAGAAGGTTGCTGTTGGATTATCTTTTTTGGAGATTGATAATTGATTAGAGAGGTGAGACCAAATCTTGATATCTGTAAAAGAATGCTACATTGCAGATGTCCACGAAACGGGAAAGTTACTGAATTTCTTAATCTAGAGGGAAATGGAGCTGGCATTTGGGGGACAAAACATGTTTAGTAATGTAGAAAATAGAAAGAACAAGAAGATTCAAGTATTTGAAGGGCTTGCTGAGGATAATTCTTGAATTGCGGCACCATTAGCTGGCGAGGTCAGCCGGTGATCCTTGCCACCCCTCAAACCAAAATAAAAAATAAAAAAATTAAACAAAACAAAACAAAAAAGATTTTTTTTAAAAAAAATATTAAAATACTTTAAAAATGTTTACGTTAGTGCTGGTTGTGTTACATCGGATAACTGGCATCCACATCATTAATTTCTAGTCAAAATTGACTGGATAGACTGAATTGAAAAACGTGAAAATGTTTCGGATTAAATTAGTAAAGTTGAAAAGTTTATAAACGAATTGACACGGATATAATAGGTTTAAGACTTCTTTGATAATTGTTGTATACAAAATCAATCACACTTGTTAAAAAGTTACCGATTTGTTGGAGAATTTCTATCATATAATGCTACCTCGTGCTCATTAGCGCAGGAGTATACGAGAATGCCCCACCTTTCAGACTTTAAGGATATTCATTGGATCACGTTGTCACAGAAATCAAATATTTTCTGTTCAAGAAGTTTGATCTGAACACATGGTCGCGAATTAGTTTTTTGCCTATGGACCTTCTCAAATAATTGGTCTTTTGCTAAAATACCTTTTGGTCAACGCCTGGGTCTTTGGACAAAAAAATAAATGTATCACAATACTTATGTTATATTCCCGTAATCATCTACTTTACTGGCGAATTTCGCCGGTGTTGAGTAGTATGCTTCGAAGATGATGGATTAATTGAGAAATATAATAAAGTTGTGCTGTGTTTGAAATTTTTGTGGAAATCTCTAGGAAAAAGCTTGGGTAAGGTCAATGTCGAATTTGACTCAGAATCATTATGGAGAGAGAAGTGCTAAGCAATAGGGAGGACCGTGAGATTTACATTTTACCTGGATCATTAGCGTGAAATCATTCATTATTGAAGATTTTTTAATTTGTACTTGATGATTTTAATAAGTGGTTTAATTATTTGGGATGTGTTGGTAATTTTTTATTATTTTATTTTGTGATGAATGACTTTAAAGTCGCGACTGATCATTTTTCTATTAATAATTTAGGGAATACGAACATGCAGACCCAATCATCTAGAGGTCCATGAAACAACCTCCAAGTGTCACGAACTTATTGAGTTCAGGCATTTCGCCTATGCAAGTGGTTTGTATGTAGTTGGTGGGATTCGAACTAGTGGTTTCCAATTATTGAACTGGAAAGTCTCAGACCACTCATAATGGTAGAAAAAGAACGTGAAGCAATACACTAGCGTATAACATAGCTTCTAGAAAAATATTTTCATAAAACTTATGTGAAAAGTTTAAGAATAATGGATTTGTTAATGCCTTTACCTCTTCAATTTGTTCAATATCGTCCATCTATTCTCTTTTTTCCCAATATGGTCTCTATTTTATATATTTTTCTAATTGAGTTAGTCCTTTTGTTAAAATTGCAAAGATGTTGACGTATCATCCATTAATGCCATATTTAGGTTGCTCAGACAAACTAAAGATGAGATGGAACTCTTTTGTTGACTAAGATAAATTTATTGGGAAATTAAAGAAAAATCATAAGCACTAAGTGAGAGAGAAGCTACCCCTGTGATGAAAATTTAACAGTTTTGTAATTTTAGTTATCATCACAAGTATAGTTATGAGAAGGGAAGAAAATACAGAGAAAGTGGAAACAACAAATAAGGCAGATGTACAGGCGAGCTGGGGGAAGTAACTAGGAAGAGCTCATGTTGCACGCGGTAGCATTCGTCTTTGAAGTTGGAAGTTGCAAAAGAGGGGTGGCATAATTGGAGTTGTGTGGATGATTCTATTGGATGCAAATTGCGCAATCCCAAGATTTCCATAACTAGAACAAGAACATGCATAATTGAGTAGAAATATTAATACACTTGTTTTGGGATCCATCGTTCGTGTGTGGGTACATGGTCGGTCTTAGCCAAAATACAATATTTTCCTCCTTGAAAATCCCACTAATTTCATAGTCCTCAAATTATTTTTGGCGTTGTCAACCGACGCCCGATGATTTTCTAATTAATTACTGAAATTAAATAAATTTTGGGATAAATACCCAAAATCACAAATCACACTCAATTTGCATAAATTAACCATCAATTAAATAAATAAATCACACCATTGCAATCAGCACAAAATTCTGATCACCGATTATCCGGTCTAATTTCCGCAAAATAATTAATTAATTAATTAATTACGGAAAATAATTAATATATACCAAAAATAGCAACTTAGGTCGGAAAAGCTTAATTAAAAGTCGAGACGGGCCCGGGAAATTTTTGAACCACTCTAAATAAATACTAGAGCTTGTCTAGGTTCTAATTACACTACTCTAACCACATAACATGCAATAACGATTAATTAAATTGCCAATATATTCTAACTATCCACCTAATCCATACTTAACTTAAACTAGTCAACCCTTAAGCATAATTAACTTCCTAAGCAGGGATTAGTGAGTAAACTCACTTGATTCACGATTCGCTCGGACCACAACGACGGGGACACAAAGAGGATTGACAAACTCCAAGACGAGTGCGCCTCTCGAGGTTCAGAAGGCCACCAGAACAGGCCAAACAGTGCTGGTGAGACTCACACTGTTCAGTTTTGGTCTTGGGCCGAACAAGGCTGCTCTGAGCCTGGCACGAGTTGGAATCGACCAAGGAGGAGGCGGATGGCTTGGTGGGGGCGAGCTACGGTCAGACGGCGGGAGCAGCTTGCGACGGTGGAGGGAACGACTTGAGGGACTGGCTAGACGCGGGAGCAAGGGTGGACGATGGCCAGGGACGCGCACGCAGATAGGTGCGACTGGCAAACGGGCGACGCAACGGTGGTTGCTCGGGCTCCGGCCGGCTTCGACAGGCAAGAGGGGCTGCTGGTTCGGTTTTCTGGGCTTGATGGAAGCTTCACACAGCTGGAAATAGGAGGGGGGTCGACGGTGAGGAGGAAGGAGAAGGGAGAGGGGACTGGTTGGGTTGGAGGGGGCCACCTTAGTCTCTTCTCTATCTCTTTGTCCCCCCCTCACTTGGTGCCACTTGCAAGTTGTCTTCCTCAACTGTTTTTCTAGTCCATTGGCTTCCTCTTGAAGTCTTGATATGGTCCAAATGTTGGGTCCAAGGGGGAGCTACGAATTTTGTACACATTTGGCTTAATTTGGACTCAATTCATTCTTGAATCTACTCATTTCGGCTTCTAAAAATTCAACCGTCGAGTCATTGATCAAATTGGTATTTTTTCTTGCCAATTGATCCCACTTGCATCTCAATTTCGTGATCGAAAACGATCTTCTGACTTTTCTGGTAAAAAACGGTCCTATGTCGACTTTTTCTACCAAAACCTCGATTTGCAGAAAAAATCTTCGGAGACTGAATTGACGTTCCTAAAATGACTCGTGATATGACAGAACTTTCAATTTTTAAAATCGGATTCAAATTTGCGGTTAATTTCAATCTGTTGCGATTTTAGCGTAACCTAGGCTATCGGGTAGCTTTTACAAATTTTTAGTGCAAAAGACCCGTGGTCGATTTTCTTCAAGCCACAATGAACCTCTTTAACACATTGGCGACTCTTGGTGGTCGTGAAAATCTCAAGGTTTCAAATACGAACACAGGGTATCAAAATGATAGAAAAATCAGTCTAGTGCCAGTCGATGAGAATTTTGTAATTTAGTGAAACCACCCACGTTTAGCCACACATCTCTGTCGAACCGACCTATCTTTGATCTCTAATTGACTTTTAACTGTGCCATAATGATCTCTACAGATGAGCACGGTCGAGTAATTAATTCCTGATCAAATTCCCAAGTCTATTGCATTAAAATCCCTTAGTGACTTCCTCAGATAGCCTAGTTATTTAAATAGTGATCAGCTCTAAGAACAGCACTATAGACGCGTTGATGAAATGCTCGATTTATTTAATGGAAAACAAAATTGAAAATTCAAGATATCATAGATAGACTATATAGTCTAATGAAATAACTGATCGTCTTTCCTTAACAGATCTCCCGATACAACCATTTCATTATGCACTTGAGAGATTTGAGAAATTTCATTATAAACTATATCAAGAATAGTACCTTGAACCTTAACAAGTTTAGTCTATGGTATAGGACATTCCACAATTGTCTATATAGGTAAAGACAAAGACATAGTAACCTTCATCGTACTATTATCCTTAATAGTCTGAGAGCAGTTATCCTATGCAACTACTACGTCGAACTCTAGAAACTTTATTGTATGTGATTCCATAATTCTTGTACCTTCATTAAGGCCATAAAATCGATACCCCTTGAACAATTTTGGTAAAATACAAAATAATTCCAAGTGGATTTGAATTTCAACACACTTAATATTGGATTAGATAACCTCACTTTTGCATGACACCTCTAAATTTAATGTGATTCAAGTAATTTACATCTAGTCCATAACTCAAAAGAATTTTATGAAACAACTTTGGTAAGAAACACGTTTTGTATGTGAAAAGAGTTGCTTTCAAAATATCAACTCACAAAAAACGGGATAAATTAGCTTTACCAAAAAAAAAAAAAAAAAAACGGGATAAATTAGTCTTACTCATCATACTCATCACCATGTTGATTATGGTGCAATTATGCTTTTCGGCCAAATCTTTTTGTTAGGATTTTCAAGCATAGTAATTAAATTACCACCCCAGAATTTACCAAGTATTTGACAAATGACTCTTTAAGCTATTCCGCATTATCATACTTGCCAAACTTGCCAAAATACTTACTGCCACTGTTATGCTTGACAACCTTTAAGACTAATTCTAACTGTTTTATTCTTTACCTCGATCATTTTGCTTCTATAATAATCTATAGAAGTCTTTAAATAACCGTTAAGAGTAGATAGAATATCAGCATTGTCAACTTTTCTACTATTCCTTTAGATTTGTGTGAGATTATTCCTTAGACTGAAAACTTTTGGAAACAACCATTTCAACCTTATATGAGACGTATATATCATTATGTTAAAAAGTCCTTGCAAATCTCTCATAATTTCGGTATTAGACAAGACATAATTTCAAGCTACTAAGGCTTCCATCATCTTTTAGCAGTGCAGTCAGGTGGTAAACCACTTTCAAGTGTTCTCGAATAGAATGCTTCATGAACAGTAAGCAAATTCTATTGCTATTTTCCCAAGCAGCAAATCATATGTCCATTACTTAAAATTTGAAGCAGTAAAAACCTCAATAATAGTGGAGTTATTAATTATAGAAAAGATGACTGAAAAAATAAGTAATTTATATAATTAACATCATGTGAGCGCCGTGTAACTTGATGTACAAGTACACATCCAGAGAGTTACATACAAAATCATATAATCATCTTTGGGCAGAATACATGACATGCTATCATACACTTCCCACATGATAGTGGTTATGAGAATATATTCCAATTTTCGTGAATTCATCACCTTTAGGCATATGAATCACTAAGATCAGTCACTCATCCACCACACCATCATATATCCCTCCATGAACTAATACACAATCACCTCCTTTGAGAGTATGACTACGCATTATACTAGGAGACATCCCAATCAATATACGAGATCGAAATTTCTCAAACCCAATCAAGTCCGCCACTTTGGAGATCATTACTTAATTAAATTCTTGAAACTCTCTCATACTGGGGATATAAACTTTACTTCTCACATATACCATATAATGTGATTTTAACTTTAGTGATAGGGGCAGTAAATTACTAAAATCACATATCATGCTAATTACATTGCTTTATTCATTGATGATATCGTTATTCATTAATAAAAATTAAAAATTATATATATTATCAATGAATCACACTTTTATATACTTGTAACCCAACACCTGTATTTCCAAAATCACAGAAAAATACAAGAAAAATACGCGAAAATATACAAAAAATACATGTATTTAGAGTTCCATATGTATTTTCACATCATCAAAAATATAAAATAAATACACCACAATATAAAGAATGATCATACGAACCTAATGTCGCTAGTCACGCATCGATCAGATGCTCCATGTGCCCGCACGCACCGCCTAAGTGCGCAGCACGTGGACCTCACGCGCGAACGAAATTGACTGATCAAAACCGGTCCAACCGGTCCTAGCTCGACGGCTCGGTCTGACCGACTGACCGGTCTGGTCCACCGTTGATTGGGTTAGGTCAGGTTGGGTCAACGGGTCGAGTTAGGTTAATGGTCAACGGGTCAGGTTAGGTCAACGGTCAACGGGTAGGGTTGGGTCAACGGGTCGGTCACTGACGTCATCGTGATGTTAGCCTCCGTGCGTGGGAGCGCGTGAGGGTGCGTGGGGCGCATCTCCGACGCCCTGGCGGCGCATGGCCGCGCATGGGGGCGCATGGGGCCTCCCTTGGCAACGCGCCACCCACGGTCTTGCTCGTCTCGACGAGCCCAGTCCAAATTTGTTATTTAATTTGATTTTTATTGAACAAAAAATCACGAAAATCACAAAATTAGGGTAAAAATTCTATGCGTTCGAGTTCTAGGGTTATGGTTGCTTTGATACCACATGTTGGATGCAAATTGCGCAATCCCAAGATCTCCATAACTAGAACAAGAACATGCATAATTGAGTAGAAAGATTAATGCACCTGTTTTGGGATCCATTGTTCTTGAAGTGGAAGCGGTTTCTTGAAGTGGAAGCGGAAAACCGATGTTCCATGCGCAAGTCGTTCTCCTCTATTGCCTTATGTATCACTGGCTTAATGAGATGGCCACCTCACCCTTTAGCGCTAAGTTAACGCTCCTTATGTGAGGATAAATGTGAGAATTAGGGTTAGAGGTGAGATTTGAGCACTATTTATAGAGTTTCCAACTAGGCCCTCTCGTTACGGGCCAGATTCAACTCGGCTTATACTAACTAGCCTCATATTAGACTAATTAAGAAACCTTCTATCTTACCTTAGACCAATCCTGTAAAAACGGTAAATTATAATATCAATTAATGTAATCCACAATTATAGGTTCTTGTACGTATAGAAGGGAATGATTATTCCTAGTATTTGGTTTATAAATACAAATGTTTTTGGGATTGTAAAGCTCTCTCTTTCCACAATCAAGCAAATTCTATAATTTGTGTTTATTTTCTTGCAATCAAGCAAAGAGCTCATATTACTTTTTACTGCACTGTTCTATTTTCCTTGAAATTTACCCTTTCAATGCAATTTACATTTTCCTTGCAATTCTTTTTTATCTTTCTCCGTACATAGCTCCACATTAATTTGCACTCAGTTGAATCCCCTCTTCATGCACTTTGGGAGCAAGGTATGTAACTGTGGAGCAATCTCGGTTGTTCTTGGCGCTATTCTATTATTGCTTTAATAAAGATTGATCAAAATTTTGGACATCTTATGTTAAAATCAATTGTCTCCTTTAATTTTCTCTCAGATGTCATTTATATTGGGAAATAACTCTACAAATCTCACTTGGATAAATATTGTTAACTTTGTACCTTATTTTGAAAGTGTGCTAAGAGAATTAATTACTCAAAAAAAAAAAAAAGACATGCTTGCGACCATGTGCATCCCTTGTTTTGTGATGAGCATGACAAGTATAGAGTTGGTGCTACTTAACAAGATAACTAAGGTTATCAACAACTTGCTACAATCCATATATTTTTCTTTGAACTCAATGATGGTTACTATCTTCTCTTGTTCATCGAGAAGTAACAAAATAATCAAGCCGGAAGTTGAACTATAATTTTCAACATCTGATCTATTATAAGTTATTACACGAGGTTAAGAAGTAAATGAAGCCACAAAAAGTTGGGCCTAACATGGTTAGAAAATGTAGTCATGTGCAATTTTATGTACTAAGCATTAGAAATTACAAGTGAGGATAACATGAACTTCACTCATATATTTATTTGCTTGAGGTGATCCATAATTTATAATTCATTGACTCAACAAATGGTTTGATAAAGTTTCCTACAATGAGGGATGTATGAAAATATAGCCCTTTACATAAAGTATGATAATTTCATTTGGCATATGTGCATTATAAGTCTTAAAATTTGTCGCAAAAGTGCATTTGAGTCATAAAATTTTCAAAAAGTGTAATTAAGTCCTAAAATTTGTTAAATCGGTACAATTGAATCCTTTTGTTAATATTGTCAACTTATATAATGAAAAATGCTGACAAGACATTTTTTAAATTAATTTACCATTCATAAGTGGCATTTTTTGATTTTTTAAATCTTTTTTAAATAATAGTAAAAAACTAAAAAAACCCAAATAATTAAAAAAATGGAAAAAAAAAATTGTAGATCATGGCTGTCCCCAGCCACTACCTCCCAACGCTGGAGGGTGGCGGGCCATCGACGGCCTCGGGTGAGGGCCGGCATCACCTAGTCGAGCCTCATCGGCCCTAGGCAAGGGCTAATGACCCTCGTTAGGCTTAGGCGATGCTTGCCTAGATTTGGGTGATGTCGGCCATTGCTTGAGCCCAACGAGGGTCGCTGGCCACAGACAAGGGTTGGGGTCGTTTAGATTTGGGCGAGCCACGCTAGCCCCAACAGAGGTGTCACCTAGATCTGGGCGATTCTCATTGGCCCTTGCTCGAGCCGATGATGGCCTCGCTCGGGCTGGCTAGGCATCACTCCCCCCCCCCCCCCCTTGGGATCGCCTAGGGTCGGCGACCTTTGTCAATCCCTCCAGTGATGGTCGGTAGCGGCAGCCCCAGCCACAATCTGCAACTTCCTTTTCTTTTCTTTTTCCAAATTAGTTTTTTTTAATTATTTTAGTTTTTTTTACCATTATTTTAATAAGATTTAAAGATAAAATAATAATAAAAATGCCATGTAGAAAAAATAAATTAAGTAAAAGATATCATGTCAGCATTTTTCATTAGACAAATTGACAGTGTTAATGAAATGATTCAATTGCACAAATTTGACAAGTTTTAGAACTTAATTGCATTTTTTGAAAATTTTAGAATTTAATTATACTTTCGCGACAAGTTTTAGGACTTATAGTGCATATATTCCATTTCATTTTTACTTTTTTTCCATTAAATCAAGGATATTCGGTTAGCGTGTCTTTGCATAGGGCTCTCTATCTCTCCTTCCGCATGCTTAAAATGATGATAGTGAATTTGTTATGTGAGAACTCACATGTAATATTTGCATGCTTTAAAGTATTTTAAGAGTTTTGTGATGAGTAAAAGTCAATTTTCTCCTATCACTTGCGTGAGCAGAGATATGTTAATTTTCCAAGATCACCCTATTATATTGAAGTCGCAAACTAGGCTGCCAACAAGAAGATATTAGACATGATGTCATGCAATGATGGAAAGAGATGGTTCTTCGTTCTCTTTTCCACTTTTTTTCCCATTGACGGTGCTACTACAACTTATACACAGCTAGTAACGAGCGTGGGGGCCATTGGCTATGGTTGGTGGGGATGTCATTTGAAATTTACACATAGTTGGTGCTGTTGGGGTCAACTGCAGCAGTACGAGCGTGAGCTTGCTATTTTCATCGGTAGGGTCATAATTGGGGTTTAGAGATCTGTCAAGACACGGCAGGCAAGCGGTCTCGATGGTGATCACTAGCACCGCTTACGCAACTGCTATGAGAAGGTTTGCGATTATGGCCATTTCTTTTCATATACATTTTTTCTTTTGCGAAGTGATAACAGAGACCATGAGCCAGAGCAAGACAAGACTAGGCATCCTGTCCCGATCAAAAAACATCTGAATATCACGATAGATGTGCTCTAAGAGCATTGTCGATATTGACTTATCTAGCATGTTGTTATCAACAATTAGGTCTTTGGCCAAAAAAGAATCCAAACTTATGATAGATTCAATATGTTCATTGTGGAAACTGACTTTTTTATGATGCTATTATTAAGGACCTACATAATCATCTCCTTTACTGGCTTTTAAATGATGAAAGTTAAATATGATCAAACGACTTGTTAGAATGAAAAGTATTAAACTATTTGACAGACACCTTTTCATGGCCTTGATGAGAAGCTGGTAAGGTAAAATTTTCACTATTGCTTTCTTTATGAAGTTTCACCATGTCTGCTATGGACTTCCGAAGTTTACTGTAATAAACGAGAAGCAAATTAACATACAAAAAGCCCAAGTACTACAAATTGCATGAGGAAAGGCATTTACCCTACAACTGCATGGTTCCCACTAGTATTGAAGTCGAAGTACCCAATGATCTAATTGATTCTCCAGCAACAAGTTTTACAGTATGTCAAATCACTAGTGCCTCCAGGAACAAATTAGACAATATGATGATAGCTTCAAGGAAATAGGAAGAGAAGCCCCAGAATAAACTCCTCTGGATATTCTCAGGAAAGGATCCCAAAGAATAGGTAACACCGGAACACAAGATGCAAAGCAATGAAAAATATGGCAAGGAACAATATCAAACAGGACATTTGATGAGAGATTTTGGACAGCTTGCACTTTTAGAAAACAGAACTTTGTTTTTCCAAATTGGGAACGGCGAAATATTATTTCAGCAGTCCTGGAAGCAACAGATTCCTCAGCATGGATTATCAGTGAGTAACTAGGTTTCTTGAGCCTACTTGTACATTTTTATTACGAAGCGATTGGGTCAAACTCCAACTTTGCTTTGTGACTATCCGCAGAAAATAGAAAGAAGAAGATGCTTCGGACAAGATCTAGATGGCTTCCACTTGTACTTCACTGAAACCAAGTGCATGGAAAATGACATGTTCATAATGTAATTTAGGAGTAAATACCTCTGATGGCGCACAGCTAGCTTCCCCTAGGAACTCATGAATAACGTTTTACTGCACAATCTTATTATATACATAATATGTTAAAAATGTGGAGATTCGACTAGTATAGAGATATGCAGTACGTTGAGTGCAAACATGTCATGGTAATAAATATGGTGCCTTAAGTTTGTGAGCTATTTAATGTATTTTATGTACTCATTTGAAACAATTGAAGAGTCAGATTACTAAGAACTCTCAAGATTGTGGACCCCAAATGACTTTTTTTCCTAGCTAGTTGAGGATAATACTTCCAAATTTAATTAAAAAAGAATTGAATAGTCCATATTGGCGTTTATGGAAAGAGCTATGAGGATGAAGCACCAAGAAGCTTTGAATATGACTAAACTCCAACAAAAGTAGAAGAGCAGAGTTTGAACATTATCTGATAAAAGCAACTAGCAAGTGAGCCTTTCTTCTCCATACTAACCTTCCGAAGAACATATGAAATTACAGTATGCTCAATAGCTGAGTGATCCTTATATAATCTGCTTTTGCAGGGGATGCATCTAAAATAGGTGATTCGCAAAGCAACTATATCACTTTCAATCAACTAACTCACTCTTGTTGTTTCTTTGGGAAAGATTGGACGCTACCTGTAAGCATAGGATTTTGGACATATCCCTATTTTACCTGATATATCGCCCAACCTCTAGGGAAGAGGATTAGAGTAAAATTCGGATCCGATTAGTAAATCTCAAAAAGCTGGGATGGGTGGTTCATAAAGGAATTCTACAGAAAACTAGATCCAAGGCCTTTTTTCTCTCTCTTTGGTGGTTTGAAGAAGTTCTAGTTTGAACTCATTGCAATTTAGAGAGACTCTCATATCAACATGATTGATACTACTGTTATGATAAACCCACGGGGATATTAGAATGGCATCGAACTTTTAAAGAACATTTTTCTCAGTTCCCACCAATGTAAAATTGGCAAGAATTTACATTTAAAAAGCAGCAGATCAGATAAGTTCAAAAACGGAACAAAAAGAATGACTAAACAACACGTTATATTCAGTGTCAAAATTTTCTACAAGAATAAAATAACTAAATCATGTTATATCGAGTCAATTGATTATTTATCATCACGACACAAAGGCAGACCAACTAATATCAATGTATCTCTATTTTATGAACTCTAGTAAAACAACTGGACAGTAGATAGCTAAACTAACTTAAGTTATGATAATTCATGTGGGATATTACTTGCCAATCCATGTTATGATAGTACTTCAGATAATCAACAACCGTGGACCTAACCTTTTAACAATTGTCTGCTAAAAGAAGATGAACCAAACAAACCATCCTGGCATGGACATCCAAAACGTTTCAAGAGCAGCAAAAGAACCAACATTACATCTTGCATATTCTCAAAACAATGTCAAAGAAGTCAGTATCTTCCTATTAGGAGTAGTGCACATCAACAAGATTTTGCTGAAGGAGATAAAAACAGTTAAATTGTAATATCAATGCCACTGTCAATCAGAGATTGAACTATTGCCCTGGTTCTCTCTTCAAACTTGTCCCTCTCTCCTGGAGTATTGGAAGCTCGCACACATCAGCTTCCCTCGCCCAGTCTGCCAAAACTCGGCCTACAACCAAACATGTTGGTATGTCCGACTGAGACTTGAGCACGGCTCTGATGTCCTTAGGATTAGTACCTGCAATGGTGATCTGCTTGCACGTGACCTTGTGAGTGGTGAAGCCGAGATGAGGCGATTGGAGATGAAAATATTTAGCATGAATGACTCCATGTAGGCTATGTTCTACTGCTTGAAGGACACTTGCTTATTTGGATTCTTGGACTTCTTCCCCTTTTGGTCAGTGTATGGCTGCTGTTGTCATCATCCAAATGGTCTAACTCCAAAAAAAAGAGCTTGGTGCTAAAGGATGCTGCCCACAAGCCAACACTCATACAAAATCTCTATACAATTCGATAAAGGATAGAGCACCCCCACATTGCAACCATTATGCTACACCAGTACCATTATCAAGGAAATGATAGAGAGGACATTCCAAACTAGAAAAAGAATGAAATATTCAATGAAGCACCTACCCATTGTGAATACCACATGTCGGCACAAAGACATCATCTCAAGAGGCATCAACACCATGATCATAACACTATTAGTGAACACGTTGCAAAAAGCTCCATTCAACATCTTCTTACAATAGACACTTTCTAGCAAATGAAAGCAACCACTTAGATCGATGTGAGCATGACACCTGAAAGAAACAAATATTATCTGTAAGACATGTCTAACTACTGACAATCCTCAAGATTAACCAGAGAGGTGGGTAAGAACACATCGCCATACAACAAAACCTCATAATCTTCAAAGTTGCACTGACAGAGGTCGTGCTATGCATTCATCAAACAGCTAGAATGTATGGGTGAGTAAGTGCTCAACATGCCCTAATTGTTGAATGCGTGACAATTCCTTTAAAACTTAGTCAAAAATTCTTTTAAGAAAGACTGACTTCGTATGAGCCAATATAGAATTCAAAGAACGCAAATTTCTTCCTTTTGACACCAGATTCAGGCAGACACGATTAAGCAAACAGATTCACCTACCTTACTGAATTCGTTGTGGATCGTTTAAAGAAGATAAGGTTTGGATGGTGGTATTAAGGTCGCCCTCCCAATGTCCTTCATCATCCTCTTCGGAGAGGAGTACTTCATCTAGCTTCAATGTCCTCAGGGCACCCTTGCAGAATATATTCATCTTGGGGCACTTTGTGACGACAATACACACCAATGATGGGAATCTCAAGGCACGATTTGTGTTTGAGAAGCTCTCAAGGCTTGGTAAATTGTCAAGTATCAGCTCTTCCAGCTTGGGGAAAGAGATATCCCCTGCTCCATTTCCACCATCTGTTACCACGTCTTCCATTGCGCCACAATTTCTTAGGGATAGCCAAGTAAGGTGCATCAAACTTGTCGTTGTTGAGCAAGTCCCCATATGAACTAAACCACTACAATCCTCCACTCTTAAATACGTTAATCTCTGGAATGAAATTGGGGATGGAAGTACGATTGGTAATCTCGGGCACTCCACAACCCACAAAACTTCAATCTGTTTGAGAATTTCAGTCATCAAGGAGCCATCTTTCCAAACTTGCTTCAGGTTACGCAGCTTATACAGGTCAAGTCGATTTAGATTTCGCAATTCTTGGAGAGGTTTTGCCATGTCAGTTAGTTCTCCACAGGGAGTCGCTCCCTTATGCCCAGACGAATCTTCTGGAAATATCTCCTCGAAGGAACTACATCTCACAGCAAGCTCTTCTAGATTGGGGAATCTGTGGAGAAGGAAGTTGGAAGGAAAAGCGACATTTTCATCATGGTAGCATGCCAAAGTCAAGTCTTTGAGATTGCAAAAGACGTAATGCTGCGGTATCATCGCAATGTCCTCCCTTGCTAATGCCAATTTCTCCAAATGTGGAATGACCTACGGGAGAGAATTCGTTTAATTAGGCCACCAAAAGTCCAATGACTAAAATGTCCTTCTATTTAGGGGAAAAACGAGAAACGTGACTTTCCGGAAGCAAACGAGCAAGTACCGACTATATGGGGGATGATTGTTGTTAGTGGTGTGCCCAATTTTTATTTTTATTTTTTTGATTGATGTGATGTGCCCAATTCAATCACAATATATTTCGTGAATTTGGATAATGGAAGTTATTAATCAGTGATGTTTCGGCTATTTCAATTGTAACTAATTAAATTCAAATGGAAAAATTACATTTGCTTGTTTTAACAAATCAGACTATTTTTATAGTTAGTGTATGTGTCTCAACCGTAAGATGTTGTATTAATGTTACACATTGTTTTTGAAGCTGCAGTTCTATTATCTATTTTATTATAGATGATAAATATCATATGGCTTCATTTTCGTGTAACTTTGAGAAGAATGCATTCAAACTCAACAAATGATTGGGAAAAAAAAAGAAAGAAAGAAAGAAAAGAAAAGAGAATAAAAGAAAAATTGAAATGGCGGGACGTGGGTGAAAAAGCAATAAAACAAGATAGAGATGATAGTTCAAAATTTCGATGGAAAAAAGAGTAAATAATAAAGACACGTTGTTCATTCTTACAAAAGCAAAGTGAAACATTAGATGAGCAATGAAACAAATAAAAAGTACATTGCCCCAAATAGATGGATCTTTTTAGCATTCCTTGTGGTAAAAAAGGAACCTAATTTCATGTCGGTATATCACTGATATACCACTCAAATTAAGTTTAGTAATTTTAATTGAATGTTTGTAACTTGAAAAGTGTTGGTCAGCCATAAGAATAAACGTTGATAGGTTTTTAATGTAGTTGGTGATCTTGAAAATATAAATATATATTAGTACCTTTCAAGATCTAATAAAAAGTTGGTCAATGAATATAATTCGTTGGTATCTTAATTTGATGATTGTTGGTACATCAATTGGATTTTTGTTTGTAATTTCAAAATAAATTTAGTAATTTGAGAGGCGTTGGCTTGTCACGAGAAAAAATATTGGTTGATTATTAAAGTAGTTTGTAATTTTGAAAATGTTGGTACTTTCCAACCTAACAAGATAATAATAAGGTGGCCAGTAACTCAAATTAGTTTGTATTTTATAGAAAATGAATGTTTGGGAAAACATTTTCCTAAAAAATAATCGCTTATATCGCTTAATAATAATTAATCAACGAAAATTCTTTTCATTTGATGATAATTTATATCTAAATATTTTTGTAGATTATAAAAATATTTTTTGTTCATTTATTTTTATAACAAGTGATCGTTTTTCAAAAAATATTTTGCATAAATTCTTTTTTTCACGAAATGAATGAAGTCTTAATGTGACTAATATTGATACACCAATCAAATTTAATTTGGTAACTTCAAATAAAGTTAGTAATTTCAATTCAGTTGGTAAGCCAGAATAAAAGTTGGTAAATTATTAAAGTAGTTGATGATTTGAAAGTAGAAAAAAGGTTTGTCCTTTTTTAAGCCTATTGATGAGTCACTAACATGTGACTAGATAAGAAAATTATTCACGGCGCTTGACAATTACCAACCATGTTCAAGACGTTTGAGGATGGAAATTTGTTTTGTAGCTTAGCTAGCAATATTCCAAGTGAACATAATACCAATTTTTTTTTTTAAAAAATAAAATTGGTGGACAAGGTTGGTCAATTAAATTAAATAGATAAATCTCAATCATAAGATACGAGTGGCTCATTAGAAGCATGGCTATCTATGCAAGTTAATTTAATAAAAAGTGTCGTTCTTTAAAGTAAAAGTTGGGATCAATAGATTTATGATATGAGTAAAAAATAATTAACTGCAAATAATTTTTAAATTTCTAAGCAATTCATAGGTGTGGTTAGGCGAGCATCAACAAGCATGAAATGTTTGACAATTTCAATTTCCTAGAGAAAATAACAATGCACTAAGAGCTATGCACATTAACCAATGAAGATAAAAGCAAAGAGTTAGAATCATGGATAAAGGCAGTACCTTTTCAAAAGAAAAGAGTGCAAATTGATTCTCGCTGGTAGTTGTACCTTGGCAGCCTTGAAATTCACAAGCAAATAAGAATGACCTCATCTTGCCACAATGTCTTACTTGCAATTGCTTCAAGAGTGGCCATACTGAAGTATGACTATTCCGGTAGAAGCTCCCTAGTTTCGGCAACTCGAGTAATCTTAGGTCGGTTAATTGCGGAAAGAAGAGATCACTTGCACTCGTCCCTCCTCCGTCTTTCTCTGTGATAATTTCCTCCACCCCACAATCCCTTACAAAAAGTTCTTTGAATTGTGTCATATTTTTTGCCACCGAGCTTGGAAATAAACTTTTGAGACTCTCACACTCGACAACCTTCATGCATTGTAAGTGTCCAAAGGTAAGACCTCCTTGAGGAAGTCCGTTCCATACGTGTTTCATTTTCGAGAGCCGCATCAAAACTATTTCTCCCAATTGAAAAGAATTTGTAGAACAAACTTCACTAAATTCAAACTCTTGGACTTGAAATGCTACTTCTAAGGATCCACAATCGTTCACAGTTATCTTCTCTAGGTTTTGAAATCTTGTGAGCATACTATAAGATGAAAATATGGATAAAAGTTTCTCACAATGCTCCACTACTAGTGTTTTGAGTTTGCCAAAGGCATTTGAATCAAGATCATCAAGCCATATCTTCTCCATGCTATCCATGTGCAAGATCTTCATCGACTCCATAGCAGGAAACTCAACCTATTATTTTTAATTTAATAATTAGAGCCGATTCTCTATTCCTTCAAAAAAGAGAATACTTTGATTTCAAGAACAAAGAAAATCATAGGATGGATATTATCAAAAAATAGAAAGAAAAGAAGACTAGACGCACGTTATTTCTTTTTAGCAAATGCCACCCCCTAAAATAGATTTGGCTAATAAAATATAATTTTAAAGTAGAAAGCATAAATTTTTCTAATATATATTAAGCATTATGTTTAAGCAGTAGTAGCATAAGCATAGGCTTCTTAGTTAGACAATCATATTCATTTCGTGCATAATTTATCTCCCATGAACCTCAAATTTAGCCCATCTTAGATTTGGCTCATTACAACACTGAAAAACACAATAGCCAATATGTTGTCCCATTTCTTTGAATTGCAAACAACAAAACAGAAACCAATTCGCACAAACCAATGCTTCATGGATCTTGCACTTCAAAAGTTCTCCGACAAATTATATACTCAAAGAAAACACAACAAATACTGAAGAGAAGAATCGAATAATTAAATCAAAAGATGGTAAGTGCAAGTATGTACTGTTTAATTGATGTTGTATGGGACTCTCCGATCACTAGCTGATTTGTTTCTTTATAAGTTTGTTATTCGAAATTATCAAGACTTAGGTATTAATCTTGATTTGTTTCTGTTAATAGTTGATCTCTTATTTAAGTTGCCAATAAATATATACCAATTAAATATTTTTCTTTAGTTCTAATGATGACTTGATTTAATAACCAAGCTTGCCTATTTAACGTACTTTTCCCACCCTAATTGGCCTTTCTATCTCTTGCATATATCTTTGGTTTCTCCATCTTTTCTTATTATTTGATTTTCCTCCACTTTCAACAAATCTAAACCTAACTTTCTGCATACTTTCGTTCAACATTAGTTGGTATTGGATCTAGATCTGTTCTTCATCAATTGGTCATTGAGCTAGATCTCTTCAACATTAATTGGTATCCAAACTTCGCTTTAACTATGTATTATCATTGTGCAACTATTCTAGACTAAGGGTCAACACTGTGGTCCTTCTTTTTTAGGCTTCATTCGCATTTCTAATCTGATATGCTCATGAAGATACAAGGCATTCATGCCTATTGAAACTTCAGCTGTCGAGCTTGCTAATTTGTGGCCACTCTATGATTGGTAAATTTCTCTTTGAATAATGTTGTAATATTTATGAACCCTGATATTTCTAAATTTGAAAAGAGTAGGGCTTATCAAGATTAGCATGTCGATTGGTATCGCAATTATTATTACTAAGATTATCATGCTAACCTAATAATGTTGACCGTCAGGAGTAATTCGGCTATTGTTGTGATTGTGGTTGTCATAAATCCTTAGCAAACTTGAAGAGTTTAAACAAATTTTAGTGGTCTAAGAGAATATTTCAACAATTTTAGTGCGAATTGAATAAATTCAATCAAAAACTATAAGGAAGACAAGAAAATAGTTCAAAATCAGTTTGCTATTAGGCAAAACAGCATGGATAAGTGCTCTCAATGTCTTTAAGTGTCAAACAAGGACTCTACCTATGGATATAGTGAAACACCGTATGAAATTTATGGAAACACCATATGAAATTTAGTAAAATCTGGAATGTAATTTCTCCTATTGATCGTTCATAGAATTGCAAATTTGTGACGCTAAAATTTGTACTATAATACTTAGTATAGCCTTATACTTCCTAGGTGCATATCCAAATCTTCATTTTGTGGAGAATGATATATGACATGATTCTTCAACAGCCTTGTTGTTTATTGTTCTTATTCATGCTTGCTTAGTTTGAATTCTTGTTTTTCTTTTGGTAAGGAACTCTTGTTTTAATTACCAATGATATTGGCCAAGATAATCATTTTCTTCAATTTTGAGGATGAATTTATTGACTGATGAGGTTGCTTATTTGGTGTTTCTTCTTCCTCGCCTAATTTGGCATCTCTCTCTCTCTCTCTCTCAATATAATTTTTCCCTTGTTATTGCTATCTCATTTCCCTTCGGATTTAACGATTTTGAACCAACCTTGCTACGCAATTTGATTCTATATTATCGGTTGCTAACATATGTATCATACACCTAGTTATATTCACAGAATAGTAATAAAATTTGTTAATTCCAAACAATAGTGTACAAATTAATGCTAGATGTGTTTCTACTTGATACTTTCAAGCAACATTAATTACAGAAACAAGAAATTTAAACATGTGCCACACGTAAATTCTACTAGGAATATTAGAAAAGTTGTTAAAATGAAGATCTGTGGTAGATTTGATCACTACAAAAGGTCCATAGTTCACACAAATCAGAATAAAAAATTCAATTATTCCACTAACATCTCATTTTACTGAGGGCAAAAAACACATATTTCATTACATTTGAATTTTCATTCCGTTGTCACACAGTAGTTCCATCAACTCACATATAAGAGTATAGAAAATTTTATATGATGGAACTTTATATAGAACCACATTTCCATTGAGGTCCACTCACCTACCCCCGATTTTTACAATTATTGGAAAGGAAAAAACAACTTAATCGTCTCAATTACCCTAGCATTAATGTACCTAAGACGAAAGTTGCAAAATAATTTTCTATAATCAATTGTTCTGAATGTTATTTCACAGAGTCACTGAGTTACATGCACGAGAATTTTTTTAAATTCTGTTTTTTCGCTTTAATCAAGCGGGTAAGGTAGAATCCTACAATTTTCCATAATTACTAAATTTAGTCTAAGACTTGAAAAGGAAAGAAAAAAAAATATGAAGTTTTTGAATCTTATGAAAAAGTTTTGATATACATTTCTATATGTTTATATTAAAGAAGAAGCTATGAGATGTTTCTTATTTGAGGCCAAAGGTTTGTAAAAGAAAATGATAAGCAATCATGAGTGACCCAACAAATCCTTGCATTGTCCTAGCTCAAATTATCATCGCAACAAACTAGATACGCCGTTAGAGAAGAATGAGTGCAAACCTTTTCGACGAGTAAAAACTGTTGATGTGTTGGGACGCTACCCTCTAACTTTCTACAACTGGCATCTCCAAAAATCACCCTCACAACTTTACAGTCTTCAATAGTAAATTCTTTCAAGGAGGGCCACTCTGAAATATGCCTCCCTTCACAGAAACCTCTGACTTTTGGCATGTTGTCAAGAGACAAAGTGACAAGTCGAGGAAATACAATTTTGCCGGCTGCTCCTTCAAGTTTCTCCTCTTCTTCCGCAACAATGTACTCCATCTCTCCACAACCACTAAGACCCAGATATTGGAGTTGTCTTAGACTTTTTGCCATAGACATTGTAAAAAGGTTTCTTAGACATTGACACTCCTCAACTGTCAAGGACTCCATACAATTAAGTAGCCTCTTCCACATGGATGACGGAATCACATTCATTAGGTTGTGACACTATTTCACCTTGAGGACCTTTAGACGACAAAAGGATTCCGCATGGATTATATCGTTCCATATTTCTTTCTGTTGAACACCCTCAACATGTAGCTCTTCCAAATTTGGAAATGCCAGCTATAAATGCATAGAGATAAATATAAAATAAGTAGAACAACTTAGGGTCAAAGCACTAAAAACAAAGAAAAATAACATATTAGATAAATCGGGATACCTTCTCATCAAATAGAGGATGTAATCCATCACCATCATAACTCTCTGAACTAAAGCACATCAAACTCTTAAGGTCAACAAGCTTGAGTTTGGTTAAATGAGGGAATTTGAATGTCTCTATTGTTTTCCCTTTTCCTTCTTCCATCTCTCCACAACCACTGAGACCCATATATTGGAGTTGTCCTAGACTTTTTGCCATAGACATTGTAAAAAGGTTTCTTAGACGTTGACACTTCTCAACTGTCAAGGACTCCATACAATTAAGTAGCCTCTTCCACATGGATGACGGAATCACATTCATTAGGTTGTGACACTGTTTCACCTTGAGGACCTTTAGACGACAAAATGATTCCGCATGGATTTTATCGTTCCATATTTCTTTCTGTTGAACACCCTCAACATGTAGCTCTTCTAAATTTGGAAATGCCAGCTATAAATGCACAGAGATAAATATAAAATGAGTAGAACAACTTAGGGTCAAAGCACTAAAAACAAAGAAAAATGACATATCAGATAAATCGAGATACCTTCTCATCAAATAGAGGATGTAATCCATCACCAGCACAACTCTCTAAACTAAAGCACATCAAACTCTTAAGGTCGTCAAGCTTGAGTTTGGTTAAATGAGGGAATTTGAATGTCTCTACTGTTTTCCCTTTTCCTTCTTCCATCGCAATTATGCCCCGTAGATTATTGCAACAAGAAACATCAAGCACTACAAGCTCACGAAGAGTTTTGGTCATGGCACTTGAGAAGAGATATGGCAAACTATGACAACCACTCACGTTCACTTCCATCAAACTAGGAAATGCCAGGGTGACTTTGCAGTTAGTCTTCAAAATGCCTCTCAGCCTTTGTAGATTTAACAATTTTATTTTTTTTAATGCAAAGACCAATGGCTTTTGCCCTTTCTCAGAGTTGGGACTTATTGGTTCACATAATGCTTCCAAGGAGGGACATCCGACTGCCTTTATTTTATTCAGGCTTTGCAACATATCCATTGAACTTGACGGAAAAAAATGTGACAAATTTTCACAAAGTTCAACAGTGAGGGATGCAAGTTTGCAGAAGGACGGTCCGTTGAGCTGATTGTGCCATATCCTCTTTAATTGGCACATGGAAGAAAGCTTCAATTTCTCCAAGCTTGGAAAAAGAACCTGCATAAAAAAAAAAAAAAAAAGTATACATAGCATGGCTGAAATTTTTGGTATAAAATTTTATTATGCTGAAATTGGAGGGGGGGGACTTTGGGAATGACTAGCAGCTAGTTAGTTTCTCCACCATGAAGTGACAATCTTTTGGTACAGAATAATGATCTAGAATCTAATAAATTGCTTCACTGACTAGAACTAGAAGAATGATCAACGGAAAAATGCTATAGATGCTTACCTTTTCATTGAAGAAGCCAGGCAAGGACAAGTCAGAGTTGATACAACCAGATGCTTGTTGTAAACCCGTATCAAGTGTCATTGAATGTTGCCTTCCTTCGAATTCGAATGAAGTAAATGTCATCATTTTGGGGCACCCAGTTATTGTCAATCTTGTTAAGGATGGACAGTGGATACGATACTTTCCATAAGAGAATGTCTTGAGATTAGGCAATTGCTCAAGAGACAAGGAGGTTAACAAAGGAAACTCAAAAGTGTCGGTGGTTGTAACTTCCTCTAATTCTTCTTTTTGCACATACATAATTTCCTCCATGAGTACACAACTCGCTATTTTGATATCCTTTATCTGCACGAGTGCTTTTGCCATGGAAGAAGAAAAAAGAAACCTCAGGTTCTCACAGTTTTGCACCTTTAGTGCCTTTAAATTTTGGAAACATAATGCTCTTTTTGGATTCTTGTTCCATATGCGTTCCAAACTCGGTAAGTCACTCAAGGTTAATCTAGTCAATTGGCACAAAATCTCGACATCCCCACTAGTCGTTAGTTCTTCAAGGTCAAATACTTCTCGTATTAACCGACATCTCTCAACTGTTATAGCTTCCAATTTCTGTAGCTTTATTATCTGCAAGGGATGAATAACACCACATATCTCATAACAATGTTGCTAACAAGAAATTATGAATTCGAATGGCATGTGAAATAATAATAGAAGAAATATTCTCACATGGCAGATCTAAAGATAATGGAAGATAAAGCAAAGCAGTGATTTGAAATTTTCCCTTATCATTCCATTAAATTATTTACTTTACACTTACTTATCA
Source organism: Eucalyptus pauciflora (assembly GCA_007663325.1). Lineage (NCBI taxonomy): Eukaryota > Viridiplantae > Streptophyta > Magnoliopsida > Myrtales > Myrtaceae > Eucalyptus > Eucalyptus pauciflora. Next base: position 3,215,137 of record VMYD01000024.1, on the reverse strand, counting down.
TTTACCTATTATGCATTTGGTCTTTATTATACACATATTAACATGGATGAATTATTGAGTTTATTGAATTTACCCTCACATTTTGTGCAATCTGCCTAAATTTTAAAAATTCATGGCATAGACTCAATTGATTTTTCGATGTGGTCTGATATAATAACTCAAATGAAAGTATAAAAAAACAAATATAATAATCATCTCCTAAATAGTTATGAACTAAATTGATAAACTGGAAAAAAAAAAGAGTATACTTTTAGGCCTTGCATTTTTTCCAAACTGTTCCAAAAAAAAAAAAAAATCTCTTGTCGAGAGAGTGAAAGTAAAAAGTTATTATAAATTTATGAGACAAATACTAAAGTAGTATTAAGATCTTAATGTCCCATGCATAGCACTATAAGATCCATTATTTTCTGATATTGACGTAAAGCGGAATAGATGCCACATCGACCAAATGTTAGAAAAACGGTTCATCTCCATAAGATCCATTGGTGGCCATAACATCCATGAATTGGTCGTAACAGCGCCGTATGGTCATCAAAGTCAATTTCAGCAAAGGATTTAGTTTTAAAATATGAGGACCTAAGATACACTTCCTCATCATAAAAAAATCAGTTTACGTAGAAAGTAAAAAGTTTTAGTCATGTAGCCAAGAAAAAGAATTGCTTCATTTGATGATGATTTCAGTCCAGCATCATGCTTTTGTGGTTTGGGTCACCTGATAAATATAATTTTAAAAAATAGGTAGTAATGGGGTTCCAATTTTTTATTTTATACTAACAAAATAGTAATAAAATTTGTTAATTCCAAACAATAGTGCACAAATTAATGCTAGATATGTTTCTACTTGATACTTTCAAGCAACATTAATTACAGAAACAAGAAATTTAAACATGTGCCGCACGTAAATTCTACCAGGAATATTAGAAAAGTTGTTAGAATGAAGATCTGTGGTAGATTTGATCACTACAAAAGGTCCATAGTTCACACAAATCATAACAAAAAAATTCAATTATTCCACTAACATCTCATTTTACCTTGGGCAAAAAACACATATTTCATTACATTTGAATTTTCATTCCGTTGTCACACAATAGTTCCATCAACTCACATATAAGAGTATAGAAAATTTTATATAATGGAACTTTGTGTAGAACCACATTTTCACTGAGATCCACTCACCTACCCCCGATTTTTACAATTATTGAAAAGGAAAAAACAACAACTTAATCATCTCAATTACCCTAACATTAATGTACTTAAGACGAAAGTTGCAAAATAATTTTCTATAATCAATTGATCTGAATGTTATTTCACAGAGTCACTGAGTTACATGCACGAGAATGGGTAAGGTAGAATCCTACAATTTTCCATAATTACTAAATTTAGTCTAAGACTTGAAAAGGAAAGAAAAAAATATGAAGTTTTTGAATCTTATGAAAAAGTTTTGATATACATTTCTATATGTTTATATTAAAGAAGAAGCTATGAGATGTTTCTTATTTGAGGCCAAAGGTTTGTAAAAGAAAATGATAAGCAATCATGAGTGACCCAACAAATCCTTGCATTGTCTTAGCTCAAATTATCATCACAACAAACTAGATACGCCATTAGAGAAGAATGAATGCAAACCTTTTCGACGAGTAAAAACGGTTGATGTGTTGGGACGCTACCCTCTAACTTTCTACAACTAGCATCTCCGAAAATCACCTTCACAGCTTTACAGTCTTCAACAATAAATTCTTTAAAGGAGGGCCACTCTGAAATATGCCTCCCTTCGCAGAAACCTCTGACTTTTGGCATGTTGTCAAGAGACAGAGTGACAAGTCGAGGAAATACAATTTTGCCGGCTGCTCCTTCAAGTTTCTCCTCTTCTTCCGCAACAATGTACTCCATCTCTCCACAACCACTGAGACCCAGATATTGGAGTTGTCCTAGACTTTTTGCCATAGACATTGTAAAAAGGTTTCTTAGACATTGACACTTCTCAACTGTCAAGGACTCCATACAATTAAGTAGCCTCTTCCACATGGACGACGGAAACACATTTATTAGGTTGTGACACTGTTTCACCCTGAGGACCTTTAGATGACAAAAGGATTCCGCATGGATTTTATCGTTCCATATTTCTTTCTGTTGAACACCCTCAACATGTAGCTCTTCTAAATTTGGAAATGCCAGCTATAAATGCACAGAGATAAATATAAAATGAGTAGAACAACTTAGGGTCAAAGCACTAAAAACAAAGAAAAATGATATATCAGATAAATCGAGATACCTTCTCATCAAATAGAGTATGTAATCCATCACTAGCACAACTCTCTAAACTAAAGCACATCAAACTCTTAAGGCCGTCAAGCTTGAGTTTGGTTAAATGAGGGAATTTGAATGTCTCAACTGTTTTCCCTTTTCCTTCTTCCATCGCAATTATGCCCGGTAGATTATTGCAACAAGAAACATCAAGCACCACAAGCTCACAAAGAGTTTTGGTCGTGGCACTTGAGAAGAGATATGGCAAACTATGACAACCACTCACGTTCACTTCCATCAAACTAGGAAATGCCAGGGTGACTTTGCAGTTAGTCTTCAAAATGCCTCTCAGCCTTTGTAGATTTAACAATTTTATTTTTTTTAATGCAAAGACCAATGGCTTTTGCCTTTTCTTAGCGTTGGGACTTATTGGTTCACATAATGCTTCCAAGGAGGGACATCCGACCGCCTTTATTTTATTCAGGCTCTGCAACATATCCATTGAACTTGACGGAAAAACATGTGACAAATTTTCACAAAGTTCAATAGTGAGGGATGCAAGTTTGCAGAAGGACGGTCCGTGGAGCTGATTGTGCCATATCCTCTTTAATTGGCACATGGAAGAAAGCTTCAATTTCTCCAAGCTTGGAAAAAGAACCTGCATAAAAAAAAAAAAAAGTATACATAGAATGGCTGAAATTTTTGGTATAGAATTTTATTATGTTGAAATTGTGTTGGGGGGGGGGCAACTTTGGGAATGACCAGCAGCGAGTTAGTTTCTCCACCATGAAGTACCAATCTTTTGGTACAAAATAATGATCTAGTATATAAGAAATTGCTTCATTGACTAGAACTAGAAGAATGATCAACGGAAAAATGCTATAGATGCTTACCTTTTCATTGAAGAAGCCAGGCAAAGACAAGTCAGAGTTGATACAACCAGATGCTTGTTGTAAACCCGTATCAAGTGTCATTGAATGTTGCCTTCCTTCGAATTCAAATGAAGTAAATGTCATCATTTTGGGGCACCCGGTTATTGTCAATCTTGTTAAGGATGGACAGTGGATACGATACTTTCCATAAGAGAATGTCTTGAGATTAGGCAATTCCTCAAGAGACAAGGATGTTAACAAAGGAAACTCAAAAGTGTCGGTGGTTGTAACTTCCTCTAATTCTTCTTTTTGCACATACATAATTTCCTCCATGAGTACACAACTCGCTATTTTGATATCCTTTATCTGCACGAGTGCTTTTGCCATGGAAGAAGAAAAAAGAAACCTCAGGTTCTCACAGTTTTGCACCTTTAGTGCCTTTAAATTTTGGAAACATAATGCTCTTTTTGGATTCTTGTTCCATATGCGTTCCAAACTCGGTAAGTCACTCAAGGTTAATCTAGTCAATTGGCACAGAATCTCGACATCCCCACTAGTCGTCAGTTCTTCAAGGTCAAATACTTCTCGTATTAACCGACATCTCTCAACTGTTATAGCTTCCAATTCCTGTAGCCTTATTATCTGCAAGGGATGAATAACACCACATATCTCATAACAATGTTGCTAACAAGAAATCATGAATACGAATTGCATGTGAAATAATAACAGATGAAATATTCTCACATGGTAGATCTAAAGATAATGGAAGATAAAGTGGAGTAGTGATTTGAAATTTTCCCTTATCCTTCCATTAAATTATCTACTTTACACTTACTTATCGTTCGCCTATTATGTATTTGGTCGTTATTATACACATATTAATGTGGATGAATTATTGAGTTTATTGAATTTACCCTCACATTTTGTGCAATATGCCTAAATTTTAAAAATTCATGGCACAGGCTCAATTGATTTTTCAATGTGGTCTGATATAATATCTCAAATGAAAGTGTAAAAAAAAATCTTAATAATCATCTCCTAAATAGTTATGAACTAAATTGATAAACTGAAAAAGAAAAGTATACTGTTAGTTGATTTGTCGGTGTAAATTGAGCCTTGCATTTTTTTCCAAACTGTTCCCAAAAAAAAAAAAAATCTCTTGTTGAGAGGGGGAAAGTAAAAAAGTCATTATAAATTTATGAGACAAATACTAAAGTAGTATTAGATTTTAATGTCTTCATGCATAGCAGTATAAGATCCATTATTTTCTAGTATTGATGTAAAGCGGAATAGATGCCACATCGACCAAATGTTAGAAAAACGGTTCATCTCCATAAGATCCATTGGTGGCCATAACATCCATGAATTGGTCCTAATAGCGTATGGTCATCAAAGTCAATTTCAGTAAAGGATTTAGTTTTAAAATATGAGGACCCAAGATACGCTTCCTCATCATAAAAAAGTTTTAGTCATGTAGCCAAGAAAAAGAATTGCTTCATTTGATGATGATTTCAGTCCAGCATCATGCTTTTGTGGTTCGGGTCACTTGATAAACATAATTTTAAAAAATAGGTAGTAATGGGGTTCCAATTTTTTATTTTATACTAACGGAATAGTAATAAAATTTGTTAATTCCAAACAATAGTGCACAAATTAATAATGCTAGATGTGTTTCTACTTAATACTTTCAAGCAACATTTATTACAGAAACAAGAAATTTAAACATGTGCCGCACATAAATTCTACCAGGAATATTTGAAAAGTTATAATGAAGATTTGTGGTAGATTTGATCACTACAAAAGGTCCATAGCTCACATAAATCAGAACAAAAAAAATTAATTATTCCACTAACATCTCATTTTACCAAGGGTAAAAAACGCATATTTGCCTATCAAACATTATATTTGAATTTTCATTCCATTGTCACATAATAATTCCATCAACTCACATATAAGAGTATATAAAATTTTATATAATGGAACTTTGTGTAGAACCACATTTCCACTAAGGTCCATTCACATACCCCAAATTTTTACAATTATTAGGAAAAAAAAAACAGCAACTTAATCGTCTCAATTACCCTAGTATTAATGTACTTAGGACGAAAGTTGCAAAATAATTTTCTATAATCAATTGATCTAGATGTTATTTCACAAAGTCACTAAGTTACATGCACGGGAATTTTTTTAAGTTCTGTTTTTTCGCTTTAATCAAGCGGATAAGTTAGAATCCTACAGTTTTCCATAATTACTAAATGAAGGTCATACAAACTATATAGGTCATAAATACTTTCCCGATGTTACGATTATAACCATAACTGTATGTGTAAAGCAATGATAAACTTTTAGATTATTTGAAAAATGAATGCATCGTATGAGCTTCTTTAATTATGTTGATAACATAACACATGTAGATGTTTTTATGCATTCACATCTCACGTAGCAATTACATTTTGAAAAATTAAATCATTATTTTGTCTTAATCAAAAATATATTTATATGTACCATTAGACTCCTCTATAATACCCATACATAAAATTTCATTTCCTATACAATGCAAAACGTATCACATTAGTACTCACCCACATATCAAAATCAAATTGAGATAACTCTGAAGTCAATATTTCAATGTGTGTATAAATCAAAATTTTAAGTATTCACATTTGAATAAAATCAACACTTTTTAACACAAAATACTAAACGATCCAAATATTGCTAAAAAGTTTCTTTTTCGTATGGTTAATAAATGCATATTACTTTGTCAAATTACACGAAATGCCTTGCATTGTATCTCTAAGGTAAATGTTTCAACAAATCAATTTTTTTTTAAAGTCCGCACAATCTGTGGGAACAATGTCAATTGAAGGCAATGTTTATTTATAACTCATGGATCTTAACACTAGCCAGAGAAAGTTTTCTCCAATTAGGGTGATCTCGATGGAGGAAAATATGATCATTTTAGAAAACACGAAATTTACCTGTTGTCTTTCGAAGAGTACAACCGAATGGTCCATGGTTTTATAGAAACTCGTCAACTCTGGCAAGTTTCGTAATGTTAGCCTGCGCAAATTGCATGACTTCCCTTGGGGATCAACGTCTATTTCATCTCCGTCTTCATCTGTCTCAGCATCTGTAATAATTTGCTTTATCAAGTGGCATCTACTTATTTCAATGTCCTCTAGCTTCAAGAATATTCTCATCATGGAAGAAGGAAATAGATGTTTGATTTCACCACAGTTATCCAATTTCACAATCTTTAATTTGCTAAAGGATTCTAGGGCAAGGCGACCGCAACAAATCTTCTCCAAGTTGTTTAGATTCTCAAGAAACAACGATTCCAATTTCGTAAATGCGGTGCATTGGATATCCTCTGTGAAGTGAACAACATACTGAAGTGAGGGGCTATTTTGTACACGAAGATGCTTCAATTCCTGAAAACCTTCGGAGAACGAATTGTGTATGCTGTGATTATCTTGCAATCCCGCCAAGTTGAGATATTGTGTTCTTTGCAAACATCTTTGCACCCACTCTTCACGAAGAAGATTGCCCGAATCTAGCTTGAGTTTTAAAGTTCTGGATTCTTCGTATTCATCTGACCAATCCCAAATGTCCCCAATTAGGATTTTATGCTTATTTAGTTTCCCAAATGGGAGGTCTCTTGAGAGATTGGCTGAACGAGGAATGGCAATGTACAAAGTGCTCAACTTATTCATGTTCTTGAACTCAGCCAGGCTAGCGTTGTTTCGCGGGGTTTTATCCTCGGCCTCCCACTGGTCAAAACTGTATTCCATATACAATTCTTCTAAATTAACCAAGCTTTCAAGCACGCCAGGTTCAATAACTTTGAGCGTGGAACACCATCTCAGGTCCAAAAATCTCAATCCTGTTAGTTCACCCATTTCTTTGGGCAGCCGAGCAATTGCAGAATTGATAAAACTTAGGAACTGCAATCCTTTCAGCTTTCCAAGAACAGTCACATCCTCCAAATTGCATGAATCAAGACATAGTGACGTGAGGTTTTTAAGTAATTCCATCGACGAAGGTAGGGAGGTAAAAGATAAGCAAGTCAAGTCTAAGACTTGGAGCTTCTCCATAGATTCAAAAAATGACTCGGGCATTTTGAGAAATCGGTTGCTTTCAAATAACAAAAGAATTCTCATGTTTGGGCAATCCAATTTTTTAGGAAGTTCATCAATGCCAACAAAATCAAAGGCCATTGCAGTGCATTTTCTGAGGTCATAGTTTGACCATTCTTGAAACAAAAAATTCTTTCTCCCGACCAGGGCGTTCCACTCCGTGTCAATAAATTTCTCATGCATAGAGACGGCCACGTCAATAAATAAGTCATGCATGCTCAACCATTCCGGGTCACTACCTAGTAACAAAGAAGAGTCCTGCAGGCAACGTAGGTCCATAATCAACCTATCTCTTGCGTCCTCGATGATCTTGCCGAATTTTTTATATAAACCCAAACCCATGCAGTAGATAAGGGTATCCCTTATGTGACATCTCCCAAAGTGTAGGGCAAGAACCAAGAACAATGATTTGATCCTCTCATCTTCTAAGTCATTGTAACTTAGTTCCACTATTGATTTTACACTCGACCCTTCTATTTTGGTCAAAGCATTCCTCCATTCAGGCAGATTTCCACGCTTCAACCTTTTTGCCACTGAGAGAATCAAAAGAGGCAAGCCTCCACAATTCTCGACCACTCTATCCACCAAGCTCTTAAATTCAGGGTCGTTAACTCTGTCCCCCACTGTCCTTTCAAAAAGTATTCGTGCTTCTTCATGCTCTAACACATTGAGTGGAAATTCTCGGTCAGAGCCCATCTCAGTGTACAAAACATCTCGATATCTAGACGTTAGCAATAGTTTGCAACCTCTTACTTTATTATCGTATTCGCAAGGGATTCCAACTTCCTTCAACTCTAGCTTTGTCCACAAATTATCTAAAATTATGAGAATCCTTTTCTCAGAATATTCCTCTAACCTCTTGCACAAAAGATCTGCTCTTCCACGAGCAGTTTCCTGATTTATTAGATTTAGGCCTAGTGCATAAGCGATTTCTCCCTGAATTCTTATTAGATTTGGATTTCGTGATACATTTGTCGTGGCAACCACATCAAATAGTTGCTCTTTCTTAACTCGCCTTTCGACGTCCTCCATAAGCTTGGACTTGCCAACCCCACCTGGTCCATACACCCCAATCACACAGACCTTGTCATCAATTATAGCCTTAATTACATCCTCTGTGATTGAAGCCCTCAACTCCAAGACATCTTCTTTCTTGAGAACAGATCTTGCATCGGAAGTGGTAGCAGTGATGATTCCTATGGGAGTATTCTCATAAAAGACCTTCTGGAAGATACTATTTTTGCTTTCGTTGTGGAGTTCCTGAATGACCTGAGTCATCTTCTTCACCTTCCTGCCAATTGGATGGCGCACCACGGGGTTGGGGAGCCACCCACGAAAGCAAGCATGTTTTGCACTTTTGTTACGGTTTAACAGGTCACCTGCCTTGTTAGTCTCCTCCTTCACACTCTCCAGCCAATTCTTAATATCAGTTTCTATAGGTTTTCCGTTATACATTGCTTCTTGGACGGAGTGCTCCACCCTCTCCTGTGCAGTCTCCAGCTCCTTGACTCCATTTTCGAGATCTTCGACATAGCTCTTGTAGCACAGCACGTACCCAAAGTGACGTCCAATGGGAGCAAAAAGGCACTCGAGGAGTTTTGACACTAGATTCGATGCAATGGATGTAGCAAATGTCTCACCCATAATTTCTTCTTTAATCTCTAGAATTTCCTTTTTCCCCCTCTATTTTGTTCCTCTTCTTGTTGCCTCCTTCTATTATTCGCTTAAACAAATGCGTGCCAAGGAAACTAAAAAGAATAGAACTACCAGTTAGAACAGTGAAACAAAACCACGGAGAGACAGACGGACAGAGAGACAGAGAGCGCACCTTGAGCGTACGGAAGCAAGGGCAATGTAAATAAACAGAGACTGGGGAATATCAACAAGAGTAACTTAGAACGTAGAGTTACTCGGGAAAAATGTTGGTTGCTCCACGATGCTCATCCAATTTGTTCCGCTGTAGAGGTTACAAATCAAAAGATGCCGGGTAATTCATAGAGAGCCGGTAATTGTTTTGATCTTTCTATCAGCCACCACTTGTTTTGATAGATTGTGCTTCTTAGAACTTAGGCCACATCCAAATGTGAGAAATTTTAAATTAAAGTATAACATTGCACCAAGAAAAAATTTCAGCGCTGTTGCTTTATTTTAAATAAAATAAATAGGGCGGGGCTATTTTTACCCCCTCTTTGGCTTGGGACATATATTTTATTTGATCATAATAACCTTCTATGGTTGGAAACAAGGTCAATCACCATTTCACCCTACTTTTTTTTTCTCTCATCTCCTCTACACTTTCTATGTTTATTGAAAATTGACTCTATATCCTTCCATGTTTGAAAATCAATTAATCATTAATTAACCATGCTTTTCGTAATTTCTGATGGATTAAATTTTGTAAAATTATTAAGTTTGTGATTTTGGTCCATGAAATACTTCTTTGGTTGATTGTTAATTTTTCAATGTAGCTTTTTCTATTCAACTTAATCGTAACAAGGTGTGCGGGGCCATTTTTATATGGAGCACTACCGATTCTACTTTTTTATTTGGACAAAGTTTGCATTGCCCTAACTCTCTCTGTTGCACGTTCACCCACAACACAAATATGCATATTAATTGTTCATCAATAAAAAACTTGCAATTGAGATATGATTAGTTGAGAATTGTATAATACGAGGGGGAAATGATGAGGATAGAAATGATCACTGCGGTTCTGTCCAACCCAGATTAATAATTGCAAATGACCATTAGACAAACACAAACAAAACAAGACAACATAAAATCACAACTTTATTGACACACAACTTGGTATTAAGAAATTAATTAGTCGAGAACTAGTGTGTAATATTAGAGGGAAACAAAATGATGAAGAGGAACAGATATCACCAGGCATCTTGATCCCCCTAACGCGTCGCGCGCCATCCGCTCGACGAGATGCCTAAGCTAGATCTAAAAGTTCATGTTGAGAAAGTCCGTTCCCGAGCTTCGATCGATCGTCTACTCGCCGCGCGGGTGTCGCGCGGAGGGTCGAGACAGGGGAGACAGCACTGGGAGGCCTCGGGTCTAGCGGCTTCCGCCAGCCATGCCTAGCCGAGCCAGATCTCGGCCGAAGTAGGGGAGACCGAGCTGGTTCTCAGCTGGCGACGGTGGTCGGCCGCGAACTGGCCCTCGGCCTGGGCTGGTCGAGACATTGCCGAACTGGGTGCGTGGCCAACCCGATGCTAGCGGTTGCACTCGCCGCGACCGCCCCCATTGGGGCGAGGTCGACAGAACGCCGCAAGAGGCAGGGGAGGAGAGCAAGTCAGGTCTGCCTGGGTACCGTGTCGGATGCGGGTCGAAGTGGATCCAGGTCAGGTCTTTAGGGTTTGGTATTTGGGCTGGGATGATTTAGGCATATTGGGCTTATTCTGCTTTAATGGCCAGGCTTAGTTCATTTTGTTTTTAAATGGTTGGACCTTTCTCTCTAAGCCGGACTGGGCCCGCATTTCAGGCCCATCTGGGCCACTGGTTGGCGACTCGGGTCGGTTCCAACACGGTTTTTTTTTTTTTTAATATCATAATATTATTTTAATATTAAAAAATAAGAAGAATTTTATTTTTTTCTAAAAAGTAGCAAAAGGCTTAAAAATGGCTTTTGAGTGTTTTTCTCTTGAAAATGCATAAAAAATCAAACCATGATGTTAAAAAAATATTAAGTATGGAAAAGCATTAGTTAATTAATTGGTGTAATTAATTTTTCAACCCTAATTTCTTTGATTGTGCAGAAGTGAACTATTTCTTTCAATATTTTACTAGGGCTTCTAATCAATTAACTACAAATTGATTAATGGCGAACATAATCGGAGTAAATGCATTTGGGAGAGTTCGAAGATGTCACGACAATTAAGTGAGATTTTCTAAGATCGTTGTCAATTATATAAAAAGTTTGTATATTTAATTATTTGCACGGTAGCCTTTGTAGACTGCGTTCCCTTGGGAAACTGAGTGAGGCGTCAACCACTAGAGTTGAAAAGAGCACCGAGATTTTGACGCAATAGTGGTTGCGGTCATGCCTAACTCCACAAACCCCCCCGATGCACCCCTTTCTACTCTCCACTTCTAGTTTTTTTTTTTTCCTTTTCTTTCAGAAAAAAAGTCAATTTATTTTGAGTATAAAATTATTATTTTACTTTTTTAATAATAAAAAAGACATGTCATCTTACATCTAAGATCCGTTTGTCACATGATTTGCCACGAAGTTCATTTGGATGGAAAAAAAATAACGGTAGACATTCGAGTAAGAGTAAGTACATTTTGTTGTGGACTTTTGAGAGTTTGATCATTTTTGTCTTTTTGATATACATACATATGTGTGTACATTATTTTACAAACTAGGAATTTTCATGTTGTGAACCTTCTTGTCCTAAATAAAAGAAAATGAAATAGTTGATTTTTCCTTATGAAATATTTTTCTTTTATTAAATGAAAGCATGGAGTAGCTGAACTTTTAAAAGCCAACTAATTCACATAAATGCACGTAAATCATAAAGATGCACATCGAGACTTATCACATAGTTTTTATAACATTTTTATAGGAAGAAGAAAAAGGAAAATTCGAGTTAAAGGTTCCTAAAGGTTGAACAAATTTACTGCATAATCTATTCAGGATTGAATGTGGAGAAAACCATGATTTTGCGAAACGCTTCAATAATAGCTGCGACACCAGCACTCATTAGATGGGAGAAAGCTTTCCTCGAGAAAGAAGTTTTGAGGCATAATCAAGCAAAAAATATCACCGTATTGTTGCAATTGGAGCTTGTGGGTCGGCAAATTGGATATCATAAGGAGACTACCAATTAATGCTATGATCAACCTTTCAGCGACAAGAAGAATTATGGTCTCAAGCTAATAGACGTTCTCAAATGATTGGTTTTTGTTAAAAGACAATTTAATCAACACTTAGGTCTTTGTTTGAAAAAGAATCGATACTTTTCTAGAGAGACCCGTAGCCATCGCTTGTACTAGCAATTTTGGCAAGATGTTGAATAGCATGCCTCGAATTGTTTTCTTTAACTCAACCAAAAAATATCATTCTCCAACACAATTTACTCAAACCCTTCCCATGTAAGAAGGACGTATTTTGATTAATAATCAATAATTTTTATGAGCTTGACATAAGATTCCCCTTCCTCACTTACAATTTGGGGAAAGAGACTAATATTTCTTTTTTTTTTAAGCTATGATTCGTATAAGATAAAACATAATTGTAAGAGCCAAAGCAATAATTTCTTCAAATAAAGCAGATGGAATTTTAATGAATTAAGAGCGAAGTCATCCATCAACCAAATCTTATCTATAGATATATGAACTTAAGGTAGGGCCCTTAATTAAAGATTTTCACAAAACCACCTTTAAAAAAAAACGGATGCCTTATATTTATTAGGGTTTGATCAGTTGTAGTTCTTTTACCTTTTTTGTTTCCCCTTCCTTTCCTTTTTTGTGCTTTTAGGTTTATTGGGTCTAATCAATAGAACCAGATAACTAAACAAAGAGGGCGAAAGTGAAACAAGCGCTGATAGCACATACCGGAAGTGGCTTCAACGTAAGGATGCAAGAGGAATTGAGATTTCTTGGCTGCTAGCTCGTCTGTGAAGATGGATGAAGAGGACCGCAGGCCAAAAGCAGTCCTGATAACACCAGAAATATAAGTGGAAATATCGGCACAATGCAAAAACAAGTGGACACTGTGGGGGAAGGAAACAGTAGGGAACTGAAAATTCATTTATGAGAAAAATGTTATCGAGGGAGATGTTACGGTACCTTCAGCTTCGACTTGTAATGACTGGAGGATGATGGGCTTCGTTGCTCAGTTCTTGCAATGGACCAATGACACGTATAATTGCCGAGAATATATTTGAACCAATACGTCTAGAGGGCAAGCGCTTGGTTGGCCATTTTTATAATGGGCACTACTGACTATACTTTTTTACTTGAAAACTACGAACAGCTTGCCATTAAGAAAATGATTAGTCGGGAAATGATGAGGACAGAATTCATCACTGTAATTCTGCCAACTTGCCCAGATAAAACAATTGCAAAAGACCATCGGACAATGACAAATGAAACAGGACAATGACCTCAACGTCAATCTTTCTTTCTTTATTTTGGGTGGGGTGGAAAAACGCGGTATTTCTTGTCCTTTTCCTTTTGTTTTCTTTGAGCATGTGCTATCACGACGTAAACGTAGCAAGTTGCTAAAGAGCCTTGGGCCCAGTGACCACGGTGGGTTGGAGTGTCATTTGAAGTTCTCATATAACTGGTGGGCCAAATCTTATAAATAAAGATAATATTTTTATGTTAGAGGATAAAAATGATGTCACTAGAAAAGCACGCGCTTTTTTTTCACGGACAAGAATGGCCACTATTATTTTTCCATCTAAACTAGTCTACGTGTGAGATGGCACTAATGTTGTAAGTTGATATGGCACTTTTTATTATTAAAAAAGTAAGAAAAAACAAAGTTAATGATTTTAAACTCAAATTAAAATTATTTTTCTTAAAGACGAAAGAGAAATTAACAGAATCGGTCATCGCCATATCACTCATGTGATCTCCATGAACGGGTTTGTGATTGCCGCCATTCCTTATCTTTCGTGTTTTTCCTTTCACCGAGCTACAAGAGACAATGACATGAGGAGGCCGAGCAAGACAAGACTAGACAGCCTTTCCCAAGCGACATGGCCAACAGTACCTTCTCCATGATTAACTTTGCGGACTATATTCTCCGGAGAAACTGATTATGGCATTGAACACTAGGGGTGTGCATGGTCCGGGCGGGCGGTTCCCGACCTAGAACCGGGAACCGCCCGCTAAGGACCGGTTCCGAAAAATTGGAACCGGGATCCACCCGTTAGTTGCATGGATCCACCCGGGAACCGGACCGGCGGTCCGGTCCGGTTCCCGGGTGGATCCATGGAACCGATCTTGACGCGAAAAATTTTGGTTTTAAACATAGAACAGTCGCGAAACAATTTTGGTTTCCCGGACCGCCGGTCTGGTCCGGTTCCCAAGTTTTGAACTCTGAAATTCCAAGTTCCAATCTCCAAAAACTAAAACAATAATTAATAGATGAATGCTCAACATTAAATAACAGTCGGCTACACGTGAATGACAAAAAAAACTAAGTGCAATGGGGGAAAAAACCCTCAAGATGACTCATGGATCTACCTCGTAATCTTCACCAACATCTGCCATTGTCGACTCAATTTCCATGACTTCCGAAGGTGCAACAACAGAAGTCGCAACATCTTTGGGGGCCATATCTTTTGCCAGAGAATCTGTCCAACAACAGAAGTCGCAACAATGAATTCTTTTATGTCAAAATTCTGCCCAAATCATCTTAGAAATTCGATGACAATGTTAGGGACAACAAAGCTTCTATGTTTTACACACAATCTATGAAAAAGTCACAATGGACCAAAGAACCACCAAAATTGCAGCTTTGGATTGGGCTTCATATACATAATTACTGCCTCAAACAACAAGAAAAAAAAACTTCAGCTACAAGATCCATCAACTCCAGCAAGAAGCCCCCAGCTGCAAAGCCTGCAATCCCCAACTTTTGGTTAGCAACTTGTCGGTACTAGCCAATGAGAAATGGGTACAATCTGAAAATAATTGTTCATCGAAGTACGACAAGATTTAGCATACTTCACCACTTATTCATTTAGCCACTTTTTTGGTGTGAAGGAGAGAATTGAAAAAACTACAGGTCCTAAAAAGTACTTATGTGAGAGCAACACCAGAGGCGGCATGCGTGAGCTACTAAAAATTGAACTTAAACAATTATTGAAAATCTCACCACATATATTCCTCCAACTTCAACTTGTAAACTCTATGGACTGTCAATCTCCTTGTTAATCTCCTTGCTAACATCATCCATATCTAACGAAAAGAATATATTAAATAAAGTATTCAATTATTAGATAATAGATATACAAAAGAATTACATGATGAAATGATATGGACTTACCCAATTCAAACTTTTCTGCATTTTCAATACATTCTTCAACATTAATTGGCTCACGAATTGCTCTCAACCAATCTTGAGTGCAAATCAAAGCTTCCACAACTCTAGGAGTCAAAGAATTTCGAAAACCATCAAGCACACGACCAGAAGTACTGAAAGTTGATTCTGAAGCAACGGTAGTAACAGGAATAGACAAAATATCTCGAGCCATCAAAGATAAGATTTTAAACTTTTGGCCAGCGACACTCCACCATTTCAAAATGTCAAGATCACGACCATCTTCAAGTTCAGCTTTAAGATATCGATTGAGCTCAGATAAGTTGCCATCAGACTTTTTCTTCTCCTCATTAAGAAAGTCATCATACGAAGGCTCTTGCACATAGAAATTTAAGCTGCAATCGTCCTCTTCATTTCCCTCATTGAAATAAAAATCGCAGCTACTACCGATATTAGTAGAACTTACCAATTCACCATCCAAATTTTTGTCTCTAGAAGTGTGACAAGATTTCTCATAAAATTTAAACACATGTTCCAAGGCAAACTTCACCTTATCAAACATCTCATCAACTTCTGCAGCATCATCATAAATGAGTCTACAACAATACTTCACATAATTCAGCTTTTTTCTAGGATCCAATGTTACCGCAATCAATACCATCATATTGACTTTTTCGAAACTCCCATAATATTTGTCAAACTTCTCTTTCATTTTCAAGCCCATAACTCTCACCCTATGATCAAAAGCCTTCGTTGCTTCTCGCAAATATTTGTACAAATAAGCTATCCCCACAAAATAATCATTTGAAGTGATATACAAAGTTCCGGACATCTTCTTGGTGGTATCATAAAACTTCTTCAAAAAATTAGAAAGAACAATAGCATTTGCCCAATCAATGCTACTTGGAGTATCAGAATTAAGCTCAGTTAGGAAAGAAACATCTTCTTCCTCCATCCTTTCAAAAGCTTTTCTTAGCTTTATGGCACTCTCTAACATTAGGTAAGTGGAATTCCACCTAGTTGAGACATCAAGACAAACTGAACCCTTATAAGCAATTCTTGTAATTTCAATGCAATCTCAAAATGTCTTAGCTCTCATAAGAGAACTTCTCACATACCTAACCACGTTTCGAATACATGTAATGGAATCACATATCTCGGCCAAGCCATCCTTCACAATCAAGTTTAATATATGAGCCGCGCACCTCATGTGTAAAGATTCACCATCTAAGATCAATAGCCTCTCTCTTGAAAAATTTTCTTTCAAATAATTAATGGCCACATCATTTGAACTAGCATTATCCACTATGACTGTGGACACTTTTTTCTCTATTCCCCACTCATATATGCATTTATCAACTACTCTCCCAATATCCCTGCCCTTGTGACTAGCTATCACCACAAAATTGATGATCCTTTTGTGCAATTTCCAATTTTCATCAATAAAATGTGCAGTAAGGCATAGATAGTTCAAATCTGAATGGAACTCCATGTATCGGTCGTAAGGGCGATCCTAGAATTAAGCTTACGAAAGGAAGCCTTCAATTTTCTTTTTTCACAAAAATACAACTTCATGCAATTCCTAGCCACCGTAAATCGCGACATATGCTTGAAGAGAGGTTGTAATTGATTCACATAATCACGAAATACAACACGTTCAGCAATCGAAAATGGTTGTTCATCAATTATAATCATCCGAATAAGCATTTGCCTACAAATCTCCTGATCAAACTTCCATGTCGTTTAAAATTCCACCACTCCCAGTACTACTAGTAGTATCTCCTCCTATTATTTGAGTTCCATCTACTTTTTGTGATGCAAACAATTTTTGCCTTTTATCCACATTGCGAGGATACTTATTGCACTTTCTCAAGTGCTTCAACATATTTGAAGTCCCATTATCAACGTGGTGTGAATACTTGGATCCACAGTAATTGCAAAATGCATCAACTTTCCCATTTGTGTGAGTTGTTCCTTTTCTGAAATGAAGCTAAGCTGCTGATTTTCGCTTACTAGGAGGACATGGACAAGAACCGGATACCTGATTTGCTTTGGATGTTTCTTCAAATTTTTCACCTCCTTCATGTTCTTGTGATGTTGATTCCACTATTGGCGTTATTGCATCATAGGATTCTTCTACTTCCATCGACATGTTAATGAATCACCTGAATAAAGCAACGCACTATGGTTAGCCATCAAATGAAGATAGATTCTTCTACTTCCATCGACATGTTAATGAATCACCTGAATAAAGCAACGCACTATGGTTAGCCATCAAATGAAGATAGACATTTTAGATTTATAACAGTACGGACCAAATAAAATCACGTTGCCAAGATTTATATAAATGGTCCTAATTGGGCAAATATATATTTAAAAATAAAGAATTCCCAATGTCTGGTCCGGATGTCCTTTGGCAATATTGAGAATTTGTCACTAGAGGGTGGTCTTGAATAGCATAGTCCCGAAAATGAGTTATTATGAAATCTATAGCGTGGATACTTTATTCTAAGCTTTTCCATGAGATGGCAGGTGTGAGAAATTCTGATTTATATAGTTTTGTACCATGTTGGAATTCTATGGAGTTGGTGAAACGGAATAGAGAAACATGCAAAGTTTGAGGTAGTAAGGTGAAACGGAATAGAGAAACATTCAAAGTTTGAGGTAGTCAAATTATTCTAGTTGATTAAAATTCCTGTCATGGAAGCTAAGAAGTATTCTTACATATCCTTTGTGGTAGTTGCAATTTGGTAGTTGCTAACCATTACCTTGCTTCCTGCATTTCTCAGCAAGATCCTTTAGTGTTTATTCCTTCTAACTAGAATCTTTTTAAACTAATTTGTTTTGATTTTCTTCCAGGCATTTCGTTTTACAGCAGACAAGGAGTTATTAAGAGAACCGCGAGTTGTCAGAGTTGGGCTTATTCAGAACTCTCTAGCTTGTGTCACAACTGCTCCCTTTCTAGAACAGAAGATGTCTATCCATGAGAATGTAAAACCAATGATAGATGATGCAGGTGCTTCAGGAGTGAACATATTTCCCACGACCATGAGCTAATAGATTTCATAATAACTACTTATAACAACAACTGAATCCAAATTCGAAGAGGGCCATCAGAAATGAAGAAAAAAAGAAGCATCTTCCAGAAAATAGTTGAACGTAGCTAATACTTAATAGCCTTCTGAGGTGAAATGGTGACTTCCTATTTCTCTGCCAACAGCCAAAAATATTTCCCACGACCATGAGCGTAGAATTTACTACAATCAAACATACAAAAAATCAAAAAACACAGCACCAAGATGAACAGCAATCAATTCCCAAACAAAGACTCGAACTTCACCTATTGGGTAATCGAACCGAAGTACGAGTTCGCAAGCGGAAGATGATATGGAAGATGAAGCCGATAATCGTACCTTGTTGAGTGACAGAAAAGGGGCTCAGTCGAGATGGACAGCAGAGGTGGAGGAGCAACGGCTGTGATGGGTGGCGACCAGCGCAAGGGGGCGGACAGCGGCGGCGGCGTCGACGCTCGGGGAGGAATGAAAGGCGAAGGGACTGAGCGTCAGCGAGGGGGCGAACAACAGCAAGGGGGCAGACAGCAGAGGCGGAGGAGCAGCGGCTGTGGTGGGTGGCGACCGGCGTGAGGGGGCGGACAGCAGTGGCGGAGGAGCGGCGATGGCGGCGTTGACGCTCGGGGAGGAATCAAAGACGAAGGGACTGAGCGAGGGGGCAGACAGCAAAGGCGGAGGAGCGGCGGCTGTGGCGGGTGGCGACCGGTGCGAGGGGGCGGACAGCGATGGAGGAGGAGCAGCGGCAATGGCAGGGGCGTCGACGCTCAAGGAGGAATTGAAGATGAAGAGATTGAGCGAAGGGGCAAACAGCAGCGAGGGGGCGGACAATAAAGGCGGAGGAGCAGCGGCTGTGGCGAGCAGCAACCAGCGCGAGGGGGCGGACAACAATGGAGGAGGAGCGGCGGCGGCGGCGTCGACGCTCGGGGAAGAATCGAAGACGAAGAGAAGAGACTGAGGAAGAAACAGAGAGAGAACCGAAGAGTCGAAGACAATGAAATCGGAAGAGATAGACACGAATTAGGGTTTCGTTTAGGATTTTTTTTTATATATTATAAAGGTGCCGGTCCGGTCCAGGTGGGCGGGCGGGTGGTTCCGCCAACGGAACCGGGAACCGGACCGGTTCCCTCAAGAACCGCCGGTTCCGGGCGGTTCCGGTCCGGTTTCGGGCGGTCCGGGCGGTTCCCATGTATTTTGCACACCCCTATTGGCCACCGTAGTCGAAAGAGCACCGAGGGCAACGTCATGGCAATTGCGGCTCCACTCGCCTCGCAAGTGCCGTGTACGCCACAACCGGACACATGCCCTTTCTGCTTCTAGTTTTTTATTTTTTTCTTTAAAAAAATTAATTTAATTTGAGTTCAAAACTATTAATTGTACTTTGTTTACTTTTTCAATTGAAAAAAGACGACAAGTCAGCCTACATGTAAGCAGCATTTGTCACGTTAGTTGCCACGTAGGTTCATTTGGACGTAAAAAGATAACTGTGACCCTCTATTCTTTAATTAAGGGTCCATTCGTTTCGCGGAAAATAATTTCTGAGAAAACGTTTTCCGGATTTTCCAGCGTTCGTTTCGCAGAAAATGAATTCCTTGAGGAAATTGTTTTCCATCAAAGGAAAAAAGTCTTCTCAAGTAGGGGAAAATGTTTTCTACTCGTTTTTTTTCACTTGATCTCTCTTATCTCACATCTCTACAAATCATGACTTCCTCCTCCCCTTTCTTTTTCTTCTTTTCTTTTTTCATTCGATTTTTTTTTATTTTCTTTTTCTTTTTTTAATTCGAATTATTTTCAATTTCCTTTTTTTTTCTCATCTTCTTCTTTCTTGGCTAATCGTTAGACCAAGTGAACCTCAAGCTTGTTGATCTCAAACTCGCGCTCGTCGATCTGGTGAGCCTCGAGCTTGACGCTCACGCTTGCCAATTTGGTGAGCGGAAAATATTTTCTTTATCGAACACCGGAAAATATTTTCTGAAACATTTTCAGGTTTTAGTCGAACACTAGAAAATATTGTCATATTCCTGGAAAATGACTTCTGGGAAAATATTTTCCGGAAATGGCTCATTTTCCGCGAAACGAACGGACCCTAGAGTAAGAGCTTTTTCCAGAGACATTTGAAAAGTGGGACCATTTTGTCCCTTTTGATGTCATACAAAATTTTTACGGATTTGGAATTTTCATCTAAGAAACCTGCTAGTCCTGAATAAAAGAAAATGAAAATTTTGATTTTTCCTTATCTAAGAGTCGTGGAGGGCAAATTAGATAGCGTAAGGAAGCTTTTGACCAATTAATGTAATGGTCAATTTTCGGTGATCTAAACACATAGGGTCTCAAAGAGTCTTTTTGCTAATGAGCTTATTGGTCTTTTGCCAAAAGACGTTTTAATCAACACCTAGGCCTTTGCCGGAAAAGAATGCGATACTTATTCAAGAGTTGTGGTGTTCAGAGTGGAATTATTTATATAAATGATGCTATTCTTTTAGTGCCATGTAATCATCTTCTTTTCTGGTAACTTATGCTTTGGATCATTTTCTTCGACTCAACCGAAAGGCATCGTTCACTAATGGCCATGCTTTGTGAAAATTATGGTGTATTGTGGTGCTGTAAAGTATAACGCTCTCCTCAAACCCTTCCCATCTAAAAAGGGCAACATTTGATTCATGAGCAATAATTTACATTAACTCGCCATAGGATTCCCCACTAACATTTCATTATTAATTACTTTCACCGCCATATGCATTTTGTCGCGCTTATTTATTATTTACTCTATGTATGAAATTATATCGCTGGTGAGAGCTCATAGTTATGAATAGGTCTCTCTCTATGTACTTCCAAATCATTTATCCGTTTGTGGATCCTCTCAATTAATATAAAGGACAAAGCAGATTTGGAGCATCGATGTCCAAATCCCCATTTATAACTTACATATATACTTGCACTTTACGTTGGGATCATTGGATGAAGCTTTAAAAAATTAAAAGCGAGCTCCTTTAATAAATAATTTTTTATGTATAGATAGAAGAACCAAGGTTGAGTCTCTTGATTAAAGATTTTCGCGTACCCACCTTTCAATAATAAAAAAATGAGAGTCTATAAAGTCGACAATTCCAGTATCTCTGGTCAAAAGTAATGTTTTGAGAACCGTACCGAAGTTAGGGCCGGTACACAATTCCACCTAGTTTAATCCGACCAACCGTTTATATGAACGGAGATGTATTAGGAAAAAGAAGCAATAAATGTGACGATAATTTTTTTTTTTTGTCGAAATATTTGTATGCTTTAAAGAATGTACGGTGTCTGCAACGACTAAAACTCAAATGTTTTTCATCCTATCAAATTATAATAAACCAAGGAATGAAGGCCGAGCTTTCCAGGAGAAGCAGCGAAGAGATGAGATTACTATAATGGGTTTTGTGTCTCAGAATAAGTTACCTCGAAGCGGATCAAGTAGTGTCCGAGTCTCAAAAGGCAATACAATCGGATAATTATCTTCACCCCTCAACCTATAGTCATCAAAGCAAATATCTCAAAACACGAGCAAGCATCTAAGTGATTTCTAGTGATCGGAGTGATTTTCTTACCAATGCAATTTCTCCTCTTCAAGCGCAAGCCCTCACGGTTTAAACAAAGCTTTACTTTTTCTCTTGCCCAGAAGGATGAACCAGATGTGCTTGGTACATACTAAATGTTGTGAGGGCTGCGTTTCTGTAAGGAGGCAAATTTGCTTCGTTTAACCCTCACCTTTGAGGTCAGGACCCCCAAAACGATCCCTTCCTGTGAATGGGCAAGAATATCCCCACTGTGTAAGTTTAAGGACATTTTCTCACTTCTCTTCTGTAATTGAAGCACGTGACCACACAGAGCGGAGTGGAAAGGACATTTCGAAATGACGAGGACTCCACCTTGTCCCGATCAATAATTGCAAGCGACCACGAACAAAGACAAACGAAACAAGGCAGCAATTGTGGTGTGGTGTGGGTCCCATCAACCGCAACGTTTTCCTCAACCTCATGGAGAGAGACTTACGTTCCTTTTTCGACTGGTGGACTCTTGGAATGTCATAAGTCGGCACAAAGAGATATTTAAATGTCAAAATTTACGAAAATGACACTTAAGTGCCAAAATCGAAGCAAAATAGATCACTTAAGTGTCAATTCGGTCAAAATACTGACATGGCGATTTTTCGGCGAAGTAAGTGCAAAACAGCGTCGTTTTGGTGCTAACGTGGTAAAAAAATAATATAAAAATTAATTAAATTAAATTAAATTTATTTAAAACATTTAGAAATAGAAATTTAATTTAAAAAAAATTAAAAAAGGGAGGAGGCGGTTGAGGGCTCCTCAGTCGCCTACCCCCTTTTTAATTTTTTTTTAATATTTATAATTGTATTTTTAAACATTTTAAGTAAATTTAGTTTTAAATTAAATTTAATTAATTTTTATATTAATTTATTACAACGTCAGCATTAAAACGATGTTATTTTTACATCATTTGGCCACGTCAGCGTGCAAAACAGCATCGTTTTGCACTTACTTCGCCGGAAATTGTGCACGTCAGCATTTTGGCTGGAGTAGCACTTAAGTGTTCAATTTCTCTCGAATGTGGCACTTAAGTGTCACTTTCATAAATTTTGGCACTTAAGTGTCCCTTTGTGCCAACTTATGGCACTTGAAGCAATCTTTTGACTTCCTTTCTCTAAGCCACAATTCGTACAAGGAAAGCACCATCTAAAGAGCCTAAGTAATAATTTTTTCATTGTCATGTACATCTTCCCATACTTGTGTGCATAATAAAATATATATTTATTGATTACTCTATGTTTGAAAATATCTATACTTAAGAACGGCTAGTACTTAGGAACTTCCACCTTCATTCTAATTAATAAAAAGCCCATTCTATTTGGCTCAAATGAAACTTTCGTTACTTAATTTGGGCCATTTCACCTGAAATGAATTTCAATTAAATTATTTGATTTTTAAAGATTGGGTCATGCGCAGTACAAATCAATCTTCGGCCTTGTCATCATTTCCCTTAAATTTAAAAAGAAAAAAAGAAAAGGCCTTTATGGTTTCGGTTGCAATGCGCATCACTCGGTGTGGTATTGTAGGAACTACCGAGTCAATAATCAATATTTTCATTCTTCCCTTATCTTGCCAACTTTTAATGAGTTGAAATGAGGATTTTTCAAGAAAATATTGTTTAAACTCAGTTCAGAATGGATTTGAGCGATCTGAACTGTGCAAGTCACACAAATCACCAGCTTAAATTATCCCCGCCCATGGTGAACTGAGCTTAGACTAGACCGCATTAGATTCTGCAAATCAAGTATGACAGTCACAACTATAGGCAAATGCCTTTGAGGCTAGATCTTCGATGGTCTCTTGACTGTTTGATACAGGATCTTCTTAAAAAAATTATATAGATACAAAATTAGTAGCACCCATAAAAAATTACTAACTCGTTGAAAAATTACAATCACATGGTACCATCATGCGCTCATTGACATGTGATTGTGCAAGAATACCCTACCTTAGAGACAAAAACCACGGTCATGAATAATTGCCCAACTTTCCTAGATAAATAATTGCATCGTACAAGGACAGACCAAACAGGGCGGCAAAATCAAGAAACTTGATTGGAAAAAAAATTAAATATATTACATTGATATAAATTCGATCATAATTTTTTTTTAATTAGATCGATTTAATTTTATATCTTTTCACATTGATATCAATTGAATCAATCCGGCCAATTTAAGTCGAAAATTACCGATATGGACACTAACCGTCTTATGTGATACAACCCTTGAATAAAAGACGAAACAAGTTTAGAGCAAGGATATCCAAATCCCCATTATGTGCTTACACTACACCTTGAATAAAGTTAACGAAATTTTAATAAATTAAGAGCGCACTTGACAATAAAGAGATTTTTTTGCATGTATACATATAGGGGTGTTAATGGTTCTATTCGGTTCAAGTTTTCAGGAAATCCGAACGGAAGCGATAAAGTAAGCAACTAATCGAATTGAATTGCAACTCGAACCGATTATGAACCGAACTAAAAACCTATTTTGGTTTGGTTCGGTTCAGTTTTTGGTTTTTGCCTTGCTTATTGGAATTGAATAAAATAAGAGGTGAGAAAGATGAGAAATTTTAAGTCGGGTATTTAGTTTTTTAAAAAAAAATCGGTTTGGTTTGGTTAATCGAATTGAACTGAAATAACTTGAACCGGAAAAAATAATGATTATTTTTCATTATCCGAATTGATACCAAATCGAATCGAAAATGCACGAAATTTTGGTTCGATTCGGTTCAATTTTGATTTTTCGGATCAATTCTAACATCCTTAGATACATGAATCAAAGTTGAGGGCCCCTTATAAAGATTTTTGCATGCCCTACTTTCAAGAAAAAAAACGGATGAACTAGAAATCAACCACTCCGATCTCTAGTCAAAGGTAATGCTTTGAGAACCGTATTGACCCGGTATGTGATTCCGTGAGGTCCAACCATCTATACCATTCTGGTTTTAGTAAAAAGAATATATTAAGAAAAAGAAACAAGGTGATGATGATTTAAAAAAAAGTCGCGTGTGAATTATTTGATTGCTTTAAAGGACGTTAGCCATTAGGTGTTGCACAATGAGTAAAATTGAAATGTGTTCTTTTCTCTTTTATAAAAAGCATCATAGAGATGAAATTATCGTAATGGAATTGTGTTTTGAAAGAAAATTGAATTATGTCCAAGTCCCAAAAAGCGGAACAATGGGACAGAACGCACCGCGTGGTCCTGTCCACCTTGTCCTAGACGAAACAAAACAAAACGAAGGTGGAAGGCAGGTAACGGGTTTTGCGTTTGAGAATGAGTTATCTTGGAGCTATGTCCGAATTCCGGAGGGCGGTTCCTTCGGATGAACCATATGCGCTTGTTCTATACGAATTCTTAAATGAGGCCAATTTACTTCTTTAACCCTCACCTTTTACATTCCCTTCCTGTTAATCGGCAAGAATACGCCCAGGCCCACCGTATACTTTAAGGATATATATTTTTAGAGTGGGTTTGTTTCACGGAAAATGTAACGTTTTTGGAAAATGTTTTCCGGGAAACCATTTTTCAGGAAAATTGTTAGTTTTCATTTATTTGGTGATACGTGATTGAAAGTATTTTCTGGTGTTTGAATCGCATTTGAAAAATGATTGAATGATATTTGACCTAACAATTGACAATAGTGTGCCTCTTACTTCCAAATTAATTTGTTGAGTCAATCACCTTTTTTAACTTTATAAATTTATTTTTTTTATAAAAAATCGAAATTATAATTATTTTTCATATTTCAATTTTTGTTTTCTTTTTTCTTTTTCTTCCTTCCTTATCTGACAGCTGGCAAGGCGACGGCTGGTGACAAGCGAGGCGAGGAGAGGCTCAAGCTCGCCAACAGGTCGTTGACGATTAGCAAGGCTCGAGCCTCGTCGGATCTAGTAAGACTCGACCTCGCCGGCGTCAGGCGAGCTCGATCTCGCTTGTGGCCGGTCACCGACTGTCGTCGTGACCGGCGGCTAGCCGAAGAAGAAGAAAAGAGAAAAGAGAAAAAGAAAAAAATAATTATTAAAAATTAAAAATTATATTTTAAAAAATAAATAAATAATATATTAAAAAATATAAAAATTCGATTTTTTAAATATTTTAAAAATAATTATAAAATTTAAAAATATATCTTTATAAGAATAATTGTTTGTAAACCAAGCATTAAATCTAAGCTTTGATAGATTCGGAAAACGTTTTCCGGTCCTTTCAAAGGGAAAATCATTTTTCTGAATTTAAGTTTTGTTAGGAAAACGTTTTCTGTTGACTAGAAAAACGTTTTCCGTTGACTCATTTTCCTGAGTGAACCAAACGCCGGAAAATAAGGAAAATGTTTTCCCTGAAAATGTATTCCGCGAAACAAACACATCCTTAGTTTAGTTTGTAAATGGGCCACGTGGCCACACAGATTGAAGAGAAAGGGATGTTTCGAAATGGCGAAGACGGAACTCATCGCATGATTCAGTTCACCTCGTCCAAATAAATAATTGCAACTGCCGGAACAAAAACAGGCAAAGCACCGCAACAATTATGGTACGGGTGCGGGTCCCATCAAGCGTGACCTTTTCCTCAACGGATGAGCTCCCCATAATACTCCCCTTTTTCTCTCTAACAAATTTGTCGAAAGAGACTGTATTTTTTCGAAAGACCACACATAGCTAGCTTGTCCTAGAAACCTCTCCATTGAATATTCCATTGAGTTTTCTTCTTCCTCACACGAAAAGACAAGGCAAAAAGAAACCAAAGTAATCTGATAAGATTAGTCGATATATTCCCAATGAGCATAAGCGCAAGTGTAATTTCAAGTCCTGATTACTTAATTGCCATTTAACATTCAAATTCCTACGGAATCATAAGATCCTCCAATGCATTCATTTTTCTTTTTCCTAGAATTATGGACATAACACTCCATAGACTTCAAGATAGCTATAGTCAATCTACATTAACAGCTAAAGAAACAAAGATGGTAAAGAGGAACACGACTTCAAATTCTTAATAATGTCGAATTTAGAGGGGAAAATAAACCAAACATACATAGAAGAAACTATGTTGAAATCACAAAAACAAATGTCGACAGACATGAAATGATTATTATTCAAGATGCTTTTCTCGGTGCGAGGTCACTTTCGCTTTTGCGTGTGGTACCATTTTGGACGAGTCTAAGAGAGAATGGTGGTGGTTAACTGACTTGTCACAGCTGGAGTGTTTTGTCTAGTTATTGCGAATAATATTCAAGTCTGGCGGCTTCTAGATTTTCTGAATTATTCAAAGTTTTAACTAGTCAATTCCATCATCCCTCATCTAATTTGATCTTTTTAGGATGCTTTTTTTCCTCCTACGCCTCTATTTATAAGTTTTTTTAAAACACTTAAATTTCTCAATGAAAAGGTATTTCTCATAGCACTAGCGCAAAATTACTAGTTATTGAGCTTCGTTTGCTCCATAGTTAAATGCACTTATTCTAACGACGAATACTTTTGTTGATGGCTTTGTCATCTCATGCCAGTACAATCGCAAAAATTTCTGTTAAATATGCTTAATAACCCCCTTTAGAATACTAGATAGCACGGCGTCCTTGTGATATTATTACTGGGAATAATATTTCCCTAGTGATACTTGAAAGTGGTGTCCAAAATAAGGAGGTCCGTATCCTTATCATGGAAGCATGTCAATTGCCCAAATTCTAACGCCATTTTTGATATAAATTATCTAATGAATTCCTCAATTGCCTCTACTCCTCCCGATGAAGATAATGCGCATTTGGACCATTTATTCGCAAATTTGTGAATTACGTGATGCATTCTAAAATACTAATGTCATCTCAATTTTATCATTGAGAAAAAACAGACCGGTTTCAATAAGGAATGATGATATCATCCTGATACACGATAAATTTGCTTGTGATTTTATTGCTTGCTTAGTCCCAGTAAACCGCCAATCAAAGCAGATGGTTAAATCACAAACCCTCGTATATCTTCAATCATTTGCAAAGTGCAGGAACAATGGTTGTTTTTTGAAGGGCACAATTGGATTCTTAAAAGAGAGACCAACTTCCACACTTTTCCCTTAATAAGTAGTATAGTATAGACGTAGTATATCTTCAAGTTCTGATTACTTAATTGCCATCTATCATTCAAATTCCTACGTAACCATAATATCCTCCAATGCATTCATATTTCTTTTTCCCAAAATTATGGACATAGCACTCTGTAGACTTCAAGACTGCTATAGTCAATCTACATTAACAGCTAAAGAAACAAAGATGGTAAAGAGTAACACGACTTCAAATTCTTAATGATGTCGAATTTAGAGAGGAAAAGGAACAAAACACACATAGAAGAAATGATGTCAATAAAATCCCAAAAACGAATGTTGAAAGACATGAACTGATTATTACCGGGTAGTCTAGCGAGGACGAGATTCAAGATACTTTTCTCGGTGCGAGGTTACTTTCGCTTTTGTGTGTGGTACCATTTTGGACCAGTCTAAGGGAGAATGGTTGTGGTCGACTGAGTTGTCACAACTCGAGTGTTTTCTCTAGCTATTGCGAATAAAATTCAAGTTTGGCGGCTTCTAGATTTTCTGAAATATTCAAAGTTTTAACTAGTCAATTCCATCGTCTCTCATCTAATTTGATCTTTTTAGGATGCTTTTTTTTCCTCCTACGCTCTATTTATAAGTTTTTTTAAAATACTTAAATTTCTCAATGAGAAAGTATTTCTCATAGCACTGGCGCAAAATTACTAGTCATTGAGCTTCTTTTGCTCCATAGTTAAATGCACTTATTCTAAGGATGAATACTTTTGGTTGGTTGATGGCTTTGTCATCTCAGGCAAGTACAATCGCAAAAATTTCTGTTAAATATACTTAATAACCCCCTTTAGAATGCTAGGTAGCACTGCCATCCTTGTGATATTATTACTGGCAATAATATTTCCCTAGCGATACTTGAAAGTGGTGTCCAAAATTGGGAGGTCCGTATCCTTATTATAGAAGCATGTCAATTGCCCAAACTCTAATGCTATTTTAGATATAAATTATCTAATGAATTCCTCAGGTGCCTCTACTCCTCCCTATGAAGAGAATGGGCATTTGGACCATTTTTGCGCAAATCTATGAATTACGTGATGCATTCTAAAACAGTAACGTCATCCCAATTTTATCATCGAGAAAAAAAACAGAGTAGTTTCAAAAAGGAATGATGATATCGTCCCGATACAAAATCTATTTGCTTGTGATTATATTGCTCGCTAAAGTCCCAGTAAACGGCCAACCAAAGCAGATGGTTAAATCACAACCCCTCGTATATCTTCAACCATTTGCAAAGTGCAGGTACAATGGTTGTTTTTTGAAGGGCACAATTGGATTGTTAAAAGAGAGACCAACTTCCACACTTTTCCCTTAATAAGCAGTATAGTATAGACGTAGATATTACCTCTTGCGAGAAAAAAAAAAAAAAAAAAAAAACCTCAAAGTTTATTTTAGCATTCATTTTAGACTGGATCAATGGGCAAGATCGATCTAATATCAGGCTCAAATATTCAAGCCCAAGCATGACAAGAAAAGAACATTAAGCCATCGTTTATTTTGGGAAAAGTAGATGATTTGACAAACATTTTTCTAATAATGATCGGTTGCATCACTTCAAATAGCTGGTAAAAGATATTTTCATTATTGAGAATAATTTATGTTTCCATATTTTTATGGATGATGAGAAAATTTTTGTTCATTCATTTTTGTAGTCTTTTTTTTTTTTAGTCTGAATTCATTTTTGTAGTCAATTTAAGCAATCTCTTTTAGGAAAATATTTTCTAAGTCATTAATTTTTTCTGAAACAAATGGAACCTAAATTAAATAGAAAATGATAGATAAGGCCTAGCTATGCGGACTGGGCTCAGGCAAGATTTAAATTTCGGTTTTTCTTTCCATGAAATGGCTCTATGCTTAGCTTGGTTACTTCACAAAAAGAATTCTTATCTATTGGCTTAGCCATCTAGATTTTTAATCGAGCCTGAATTGGACCTCAAACTAGTAAATTAAGAGCTAAATCTCGTGATTAAACTCAACTCATTGGGGTACTCAATACTAACTTGAATTACCTGATCGATATATCTTCTTGGGACAATCCGGTCGAATTAAACTTAAATTCAAGATAATTTAGAATTCAAAGTTTGACCAAAAGAACCAAAGATACAATGAATGATTAAAAATATAAAAAATATGAAATAATTAAAATAACTGACCACTTTCACAAGTCAATTGTGATATTTTGTATTGTCGCAAGCCTCTCGATGGGCAGGAAAATATGGTTTTGAAGATAATGTCGAGTGAAGGACCAACGATTGTCAATCGATGTGGGTTCCTTCAAATTCTTATCTTGCGTGACATTGAAAAATTCATTTTCATTAGATTAACCTATGAAAATTCTATATGAAGGAGTCGTCACTAGTCTATTGGAATTAAAAACAAAGGAGATATCAGAGAATACCTCACTCTTTACACAATTAGAGATCTAAAGTTAGGAACTTAATTACACTAATTATTTAACTAGTGCCCTTTTGACACTACGACTTGGTTATTTGTCAACTAAAGTGTTCACAGAGTATTTTTACCAAATTATGAAGCTTAAAATTTTTTGTCTACCAAATGGCCATGCAATATTGTTGCGTTTATTGGGATCCTCAAAATGTAACGTAATCATTCATCTAAAACAAGCAAATTACTACAATCAATTCATCAAAGTTATTAATGAAAGAACGTGTAAAAAGTAAAGTGTAGTAAAGTAATTCAATAAAAAATGGGCAAAGAATATAACATCGCTTTGTTATTAAGCCCCTGCATAGTAAGCCCTATGAGCTTAGCTCAAAATCAAATTCAACTTTTCTAGGAAACCAATTTTTTGTAAATCTAAACTAAAACTTATAAAAGACCATGGAATTTCCTAAACCATATGTGCACTAATTAAATGAAAATGAACTAACTCTAATATTGAAATCTAATAACCTAATCAAGACCTATTTTTCTAATTTTTTTCAATTTTTTTTATTTTTATATTCCGAAAATGGGAAGTCAGGGCCGGGCCCGAATGTGGGCCAACACTGAAATTCGCGGGTCCGGTCCACAGACACTGATATCAAACTTAGCCCACAACTATTTAAACTAAGTCAAGCCCAAACCTATCTAGACTATGTCAAGCCCAGACCTTCTGAGACCCAACTGAAGCCCACGACACTAAAAGCACTCTTAAACCATTTCTTGTCAAAGCCAATATCGAGCCCATTTTCTATTGTCATCTCGTCTTTCTTTGTTTTTTGTCTTTATCCAATCATTTTCCATCGTCTTCCCCATATGCCCAATCCAACGTTCTTAGAATTCTGATTATCTCGATGTCAATCATCAAGCCCTAACATCACCGAAAGAAAAACTTCGCTTTTGATCACAACCACCATCATTCGTTAAGCATCCACCACACATGAGCACAAATTTAACTAGTATATAGAGACATAACATTATAGCGACATGAGTAATCACTAGACATCAGCATTTTCTCTTGAACATCTCTCGGCTGTAATCGCCATCAATCGCTATAGGAAAATAGAACATAGGATAGAGGAGCATAATACAGAAATGTATTCAACCATTGTGAAAACATTGGAGCTCGTGCTTAAATGACTTGAAAATCAATTAATATCACTTAATCTAAGCCAACATACTTTTGGGTTTAGAAAATGACGAAACTCATCTACATTGAAAGGTCATAGACATTGTGCTGAACATATTGCAGCCAATCGATTAAGTAGCAGATCTTTGCGCTTTTAAATTCATATTCGTGATCATACTAAAATGAAATTAACATGTGAAGTTCATTATCAAATATATGGACTCTAATATGGCCAAGCCTGGTCGAAGTTAAATGAGATTTACACTCACTTCACCATCTTCCAAAACATAGCATGATAGAGAATCGGAGATTTCCTTTTCAACGAAGTCAAGCTAAATCACAGTAGGTAGTCCAATCAACTATGGGGCTCTCGTGATCGTCGTTAGCAAAAACGAAGACCAGTAGAAGGGCTTCAAGCTGACTTTTGGCCATTTCAATCTTCACAGCCGCAAAACAGAGTTGAACTGGGGCTTCTTGGAAGCAGCGGTCTGGCTATGGCTACGTTGCCTTGGGCGTGGCGACGAGCCGAAAACAAGAAAAAAGGCTCTAGAAATCGATTTATTGAGGAAAAGTTTTGGTGAAATCTCTCTCAAAAATGCTCTTAGGAATGTTTCGAACTTAATCTGTGTGGAGCGCATCTCTCTCTACCGTGTGAGAAACGATTGGCAACAAGATTGTGGCTGTCGAAGGCGATGACTAGCAGCGATGAAGAAAGAAGCAATTTGTGGAAAGGTTAGAGAAGATAATAAAGGTGAAAATGGAAATAGACTTGATGCATGTAGATCATTTTTATGAAGGTATTATTGTCTTTGTTATAGCATGAAAACAATGGAAAGTGATACACTACCAACCTAGGTTGCACGGACACGCGACACGACACGATACAACATGTCGACACGTCATTTCTCAAAAATAGAAAATTTCGACACGCTAGAATACGTTGTATATTAAATAAATATTTTTCATTTTTAATTAATTTGATTCAAATTTATAAATAAATAAATAATTTCAAAAAAAAAAATCTAAAATGAATTTACACTCATCATTCAACATTTGGTACTTTATTATTTGAAATTACTTTTTAATTTTACCACCCTTACTACCCCCAAATCGAAAATAAAAAGTATCCGAAAGTTCCCCCAAAAAAACACTCTTCCTCCGTATCTTTTCCCCCCACCCCCAAATCTCCCCCCCCCCAATCTTTTTGCCCTTTTCTTTCCTGACAGGCCATCAGCCGATCACTTCCCCCTCCTTTTAGTTCCCTTCTCAAAAGAGTCAAAACCTTAGCGCGCCCTCTTCTTCTCCTCCTCCTTGCCGCACGACCCTCCTTCCTCTCCTCTTCTTCTCCTCCTCCGATTGAAGGGAGTTTTGACGTCCGCAAGGACGCGGACAGAGACCCACACACGACACAAGTTCTCAGAGTCAGAGGCTTTCTCTCACTACTTTCTCTCTCTAATTTGGCCGGGCCGCGGGTTTGGGGGTGAGGCAGGAAGAAGGAGCGCCACACCGCTGCCACCGCCGCCGCCACAGTGACCGAGAAGGAGAAGCACCGCCGCCCGGAAGATGAGTTGAAGAAGCGGAAGCCGGAATAAGTGGTGGGGATATACTTTCGCCTCGAGGGACTTTTGCTTGAGGAGGACTGGGTCTACTCGCCGTCGCGGGCTCGCCGTTGCTCGCGGCCTCATCTCTGTTCCCTCGCCCTCGCCTCCACCGTCTTCCGGACACGCGAGTCCAAACGTGTCGAGCAAAAATTGACCGTGTGTCAGAAAATCCGACACGTGTTAACCACGTGTCAGAGCGTGTCGGAGTCCAAGCATGTCGACATGTCCGACACGCTCCGACACTTGTCGGACACGACACTGAATCCGTGCTTCATAGCTACCAACATATGAGCTCTCTTAATCAAACTCATGCGAAAAGCTTATGGATAACATAATCTCAATACAAGTATCTTTTAAATTGTTCAATGTCATTCCTGTGCTCTCTCTTTCTTTGTTTTTTTTAGCTTCACAAGGAGCATCTCAGTCATTTATCAGGATAGTCGCGGTGTTGTCAACTCCGATGAGGCTCTTCTCGAGCACTTAAAACAAGTTTTCCCCTCTCTCGCCAGAGGATGAACAGGATGTGCTTAGAGATATACGAAATCTTTTAACGAGGCAGTTTTCCCTCGTTAACTCCCTCACCTTTTGTCCAACACCAGCAAGGACAATCCCTTCAATACCCCACTCTGGACTTCAAGGACATTTTCTTAGTTCTCTTTATGATCGGACCACGCGGCCGCCTCCTATCAAATTAGAGGATATTCAGAAATTGGGAGGACCAAATTCATCACCGTTGTTCTGTCCAAGTTGTTCAGGTAAATAGCTGCGATCGACCATCGGACATAGCCAGAACAAAAGGAAGGCTACAATCATGGTGAGCCGTGTGGGTGAGATGTTTCCATCAAAACCCTCCCCATCTGATAAGAATAAATTTTGACCAATCAGCAATGATTCCCATGAGCTCGCCGTAAAGATTAAAAGATGTGGAAGGTGGGTTTTGCGTTTGTACGTGGTTAGTGGGATTTGAACTAGTGATTTCCAATTCTTAAACTAGAGAGTCTACGACTACTCACAATTACTAGAGAAGAACCCAAAGCAATATACCCATGGTGTATAACAAAGCCTCTGGAAAGATCTTTTCATAAAACTCGTATGAAAAGTTTAGGAATAATGGAATTGCGAGTGCCTTTACTTTTTTTTTTTTTTTTAATTTGGTCAATATTATTCATATACTCTTTTCTTTTTTGCCTATATGGTATCTAATTTTTATCTAATTTATATATATTTTATCAAGTTAATCTTTCATTAAAATTGCAAAGATGCTAACATATTGCCATGTTTAGGCTGATCGAATTGACTAAAGATGAGTTACAACTATTTCGTTGACTAAAATAAATTTATTAAAAAATTAAATAAAAATCACAAGTGCTAGGTGAGAGAATCTAACAATTTTGAAATAGGTACATTAGATGCTAATCCAATATTTATGAGAAGGGAAGAAAATGGCAGAGAAAGTGGAAACAACAAATAAGGTAGATGTACAGGTAAGTTGGGAGAAGTAATAAGGAAGAGCTCATGATTGAGTTTGCACGTGGTAGCATTCGTCTTTAAAGTTGGAAGTTGCAGAAGAGGTGGAATAATTGGAGTTATGAGGGTTGTTGTCGTACGTATAAGAGGGAATGGTTATTATTAGTATTTGGTTTATAAATACGAATGTTTTGAGATTGTAAAGCTCTCTCTTTCCACAATCAAGCAAATCTATAATTTATGTTTATATTTACTTTTTACTGCACCATTTTATTTTCCTCGAAATTTACCCTATCAATGCAATTTACATTTTTCTTGTAGTTTTTTTTTCTCTGCACTTAGCTCCAAATTAATTTGCACCCCGTTGAATCCCCTCTTTGTGCACTTTGGGAGCAAGGTATGTAACCGTGAAGCAATCTAAGTTATTCTTTGTTGATACCTATATTTTAGCAACCCCTCTAATGAATCATTAATTGCATAGAATATTAAAGATTAATTTTTAATCCCTAGCAAAAATAAATTTCATTAAATTGCACATCATATAAACAGTAGGAGCATTTGCGTTAGTATTAACAGAAACCTTTTTTTAAAAAAGAGAGAGAGAGGAAAGAATTAATTAAAAAGAATATTATTATTATTTAAAAAAAAAGAAAAAAAGAAAAGGCCGGGCCGGGCTGGCCATCTTTTCTTCCTTTTCTTTCCGCCTAGATCCGCCCAGCCTCTTCATTGTTCCTTCTTCCCCGGCTCAGTCTCCTTCCCTCTTCCTTCTTTCCTCTCTTCCCCCACGCTGGCCGAACAAGAGGACGCAATGACAGAGAAGGACAACAGAGAGGGAACAGGACAGGGGCAGAGCGTCGACCGGGAGTTGGTGGTCGGGGCCATGCCAGCAGTGGCAGCCGACGTCGCAGGAGGCCATGCGCGCCGAACGGCTTAAAAGGGAGAGCGGAGAGCGAGCGAAGGGGAGGCTGGCTCGTTTGAGAGGGGACGGAGGGGAGAGCTTAAGAGATCCGAGAGAGAGGGAGGCCGAGAGTGAAATCGGAGAACGGCGCTCAGCCTCGCCCCCATTCATCCAACCACGCGTCCCCGACGACCTGCGAACGGCGTCCCCAAGACCACCGCTCCCCGGCTTACGTGTTTCCGGCGATTCCCTTTTCCTGGTTCCGAGACCCCACACCCGAGGATCTAGGCGCGGAGGCGTCGAAGCGGTCGGCCATGGCCATATTTGTGTCGAGCGCACCCTTTAACTGCTGTCTCCAAACCGGGTAGGGAGCCCCTCGCTATTGTACGCCCGTCCCGTGAACCTTTTGCTGCCTTGCCCGGTTTTGGCCAACCCGTGAAACCGAGGCTTGACATTTTCTAGTTTATCTGCGGGTTTGTTTTCAATCAGCCTTTATTCTTCGTTTACGAACTTTGTTTATTGGTTTTCTCAAGTTCGGACGTGAGTTCGAGTTCTAAAGATGGTCAGTGTCTTCTTCTCGATCCGGGGTCACCACATGTTTGATAATAGGTCCAAGTCAGCCCGTGCACATGCGTTGCCGATTTCCATCCGTTCTTAAGTGCGTATAAGCAGATTTCATATCATCACAAACTGCCTGTCACTCGTCAAGCGGTATTTCCATCGTTAAACTAGGTGGGAGCATAAGAGTTTCTTTGCGTTTATATTCCTCTATGTTTTGCGCGTGGGGAATCGGTTGAAGTCTACGGCCGAAACGTCAATCTCTTGGGTCATGCGCTTTGGCTTGCTTTCCTGATCTCTGCTCTATTCAGTCTTTTATCCTGCGATTATGAATGTGGAATGTTTATTGGAAGATAATGGTGATTGGTAGTGACCCGAAGAGGGTGATGTGGTTGATGATGTCTCATGGGCAGATATTCGTCCAGTGGCTGGCCATGGCGATAGCATGGTGGTGGCGGCGACAGCGACAACGTGGGTCTGTTGGCATATGTAGCCTATTAAGTGTGATATTTAAGTCGTTCTCGATTTGAAGTCTGAGAGCGTTGATGGTTGAGCCGCGCTTGTTCTGGAGTTGATGTTTAGCTTTGGGAATGAACTTTGCAAGCAGGAGATGAAAACGTCAGTAATATGTTGGGGATTCCAAGTGGGAAGACTAGGCTAGAAAGAAATGGGCTTGGTGATTTTCTATTTGAATGGGCCGATTAGAGTCCATGGCCCAGAAAGGAGAGCCTACGTCAGCCCATATTCGGACCAGGCCCAGGGGGCCCGCCCAAGTTCCTATTTCATATATTATAAAATTAACTAAAAATTTTAAATTTTTTTAAAATTTTTTTTTTAAGAAAAAGCTTAAAATAAGTTTTTTTTAGTAGTTTTCTCTCAAAATGTGTGAAAATCCTTGATAAAAAATTGTGCTCAAAATTGAACAAGTTCTTAGAGCTTCACCACAGGATTTTAGTGTTTTTAGAGACTAATGCTAAGTCGTCATTTGCGCATTTTCATTTAGACTATTATATGATTGTACACTTTTGATATGTTAATTTTGGTTTCCCTAGTTAGAAATGGTATTATTTCTTATTTCTTAGCATTATATTTTCGCTTCGCCTTACAACTTATTTAATGTTTTCGTGGTTGCTGATTGTTATTTTTATGATTGCGCCATTGCATGATTATCTTACATGTTAGTGGATAAGTTTAAAATCTATACAGACTATCTGACAAACATCCTATTGAAATGAACAAGAGTAAGTATCAAAATGGCACTAGTTAATTAATTAGTGTAATCAAGTCCCTAACCCTAGATTCTCAAATTATGTAATAAGTGAAATATACTCTTATGTTTCACATGGTTTTTAGCTGGTTCCAATAGGCTAGTGGCAACTCATCATTAAAAAATTATTATAGCTTTAATTTGAAACTATAATTAAATATCCCAACATCGCACAAGGTATAGGTTTGGGAGAGTTCACGCCTAAACGAGAGTTGTAGGCCCACTCTTTAGGCGATACTCCTAAACTTATGTCTTTTTCCCTCTATACAGAAAAGGTAGGTTGTGACACTCTTGGTGCTATTTCTTTTTTTTTTCTTTTAATAAATATTGAAGAAAATTTTGGATGTCTTTTGTTAAAATAAATTATCCCCATTAATTTCTCTCAAATGTCCATTAATATTGGGAGATAACTTTACAAATCTCACTTGGATAAATATCATTAATTGTGTACCTGATTTTGAATGTGTGCTAAGAAAATTTATCAATAAAAAAAGGGGAGATGTGTATGCGACTGTTCACATCCCTTGCTCTATGATGGACAAAACAAGTATAGACTTGGTGCTACTTCTTGTTCATGAAGAAGTAAGAAGTTTATTTTCTTTCAAGTTTTAAATAGTAACCAAATACCTAGTGTTCTTTATTCAGAATATAGAGGATGATACCCTGATCTAGAAAATGATGACATAATATATTAAACAAAAATAATCAAGCCGAAAGTTGAGCTATAATTTTCAACATCTGATTGATCATCAAGTATTACAAGAGGTTGAGAGGTAAATGAAGCCACAATAAGTTAGGCCATAATTGGTTAGATAATGTGGTCATGTGCAGCATGTGCTAAGCATAATAAAATACATCATTTGCACGTAGGTGATCCATTATTTATAATCTATTGACCAAAGGCATGGTTCGATAAAGTTTCCTACAATTAGGGATGTACCAAAGTATAGCCCTTTACATAAATTATGGTAAATTTTTTTTGTCTCTTTTGTTATCAAATTGAGGAAGTTCAGTTAGTGCTTGTTTGCATAGGACTCTCCTATATCTCTCTCCTTCCACATGTTTAAAATGCATATTTTTAATGGATCCTCTCGCTCAGTGAAAGGATGAAGCAGGTTAAAAGCAACAATGCCAATTCTCCATTGTTATAATCTTCATATATACTTACACTTTACTTCGAATAATATTTAATAAATTAAGGACGAGGTCATCCATTAAAGAATTTTGATGAATAAATATATGAACCAAAGGTGATGGCTTTGAATTAAAGATTTTCATATACCCACCTTTCAAGAAACAAGATGACTTTTAGTCAACTATTCCAGGTTCGATTGTAGGCAATGTTTCAAAAATGGTACCAGAGGTTGATATGGAGTATGGGTGGTATGTGATTATACTTGTTCAATTGACCCACATTTTTATATCAATCGTTTTGAATATAAAGAATAAAGTGAGAAATATAAGCAATTTTTGAAATGATGATTTTGAAAATGTTATGAGAGAACTCATGTAATATTTTGCATGCTTCATAGTGTTTTAGGAGTTTTGCAATGAGTCAAAATCAATTTTTTCCAATCACATGCTAATGTTCCAAGATCACCCTATTATTTTCAAGTCACAAACTAGGCTACCAACAAGAATATATTAGACATGATGTCATGCAATGGAAAGAGACTGCGCCTCATTTTCTTTTTTAATTTATTTTTCTATTGACCGTGCTATTGCGACTTAGACATAGCCAGGATACTAACAACGAGCGTTGGGGCCAGTGGCCATGGCGGGTTGGGGAGTCATTTGAAATTCATACATGATTGGTGTTGTGGGGGTTGATTACAGGGGCACGAGTTGAGCTTGCCATTGCCTACTGTAGCTTTGTAATCGAGGTCGAGAGTTCTGTCGCCATAAGGCTTGCAAGGGATCTTGATGATGATCACCACCACTGCTTATTTTATTGCGAGCGAGTCCATGATTATGGCCATTCCTCTTCATTTATGATTTTTCTTTTGCCAAGTGATAAGAGAGATGGTGAGGCCGAGCAAGACAACACCAAACACCCTATCCCAAGTGAAAAAACATGCGAATATTGAGAAAGATGAGCTCTAAGTGTTGTCGAAATTAATTTATCTGACATGTTATTATCAACACTTAGGTCTTTGGCCAAAATATATTGGTAGTATGTTAGATTCAAGATGCTCATTGTGGAAATTTATATGATGCTACTTTTAGGACCTATATAATCATCTCCTTTACTAACAACTTTTGCAAGATGCATGTTCAAAATGATCAAAGGGCCTGTTAGAATGAAGAGTATTAAACTATTTAAGAATGACAAGACACATTTTCATAGCCTTGATGAGAAGCTGGTAAAGTAAAATTTTCCCTGTTTATTTCTGTGAAGTTTTTTCCAAGTCTGCTATGGACTTACTGAATTTTACTGTAATAAACGACTAGCAAATTAACACACAAAAGCCCATGTTCTACAAAATGCATGAGAAAAGGCATTTACCCTCCATGTGC
The DNA here is from genome assembly GCA_007663325.1 of Eucalyptus pauciflora. NCBI lineage: Eukaryota > Viridiplantae > Streptophyta > Magnoliopsida > Myrtales > Myrtaceae > Eucalyptus > Eucalyptus pauciflora. Next base: position 3,175,260 of record VMYD01000024.1, on the reverse strand, counting down.
ACGGTTCCCGCTAGTCATTGATTCTCCGGCAACGAGTTTTACATCATGTCAATTCACTAGTGCCTCCAGGAACATATTAGACAATATGATGAAGACTTCAAGGAAATACAAAGAGAACCCCCAAGATTCAACTACTCTGGATTGACACTGAGTACTTGATATAAAGCAATCAAAAGATATGGCAAGAAACAATATCAAATAGGACATTTGATGCGAGATTTTGGACAGTTCACACTTTTAGAAAACATATCTTTGTTTTCCAAACTAAGAACCATGAAATATTATTTCAATAGCATTCCTGGAAGCAACAGATTCCTCATCATCAGTGAGTAACCAGGTTTCTCAATCCTACTTGTGCATTCTTATTAAGAAGCGGCAAGGTCAAACTCTGACTTTCCTTTGTGACTATCTGCAGAAAATGGAAAGGAGAAGATGCTATGGACAAGATCTTGATGGATTACCCATTTATTTCACTGAACCCAAATGCATGGAAAATGACACGTTCATAGTGTGATCCAGGAGTAAATAAAATTCTACTGTGCAATCTTGTATTGATTATGTTAAATTCTGGACATTTGACTAGTTAAGAGATATGCAGTACCATAAGTGCAAACATGCCATGGAAATGAATATGATGCTTTTAAGTTTGTGAACTATTTGATGTATTTCATAAACTCATTTGAAACAATTGAATAGTCAAATTCCTAAGAACTCATATGATCGTGCACTTGAATGATATTTTTTCACAGCTAATAGAGAATATTATTTTCTAATCCACTAAAAAAACAATTGAATAGTTCATATTGGCGCATATGGAAAGAGCTATGAGGATGAAGCACCAAAAAAGCAATGAATACAACTAAAACTATAACAAGAGGAAAAGAGCAGAATTCAAACATTATTTGATAATAGCCACTAGCAAGTGAGCCTTTCTTTTTCATACTAGCCTTCCGATGAACACATGAAATTGCAGTAGGCTCCACACCTGAGTGATCCTTAGATCATCTGCTTTTGCAGTAAATGCATCTAAAATAGGTGAATCATGAAGCAATAGATCACCTTCAATCAACTATATTGCTTTTCTGACATGTCAATATTGGACTCTACCTGTGAGTATATTAAATTTTGGACATCTCTCTTTTTCCTCATATATTGCTCATCCTCTAAGGGAGAGGATCGAGCAAAATGAGGATGCCGCCGTGATCCGAGAATCTAGAAAAGCTCAGGTGAGTGTTTTATAAAAGTATTCTACAGAAAACTGGATCCAAGGCATTTTTCTCTCTCTTTGATGGATTGACGATATTCTAACTTGAAACTCATTGCAAATTATAGAGATTCTCACATCAGCTAGGCAATAACTACTGCTGTGGTAAAGACACAGGGATATTAGACTGACATCAAATCTGCAGAAAAAGTTTTTCTTAGTTTCCTCCAAAGTAAATCGGCAAGAATTAACATTCAAAAAGCAGCAGATCACACAAATTCACTTTTCCATGAGGCCTACTCTTCGTGTCCAAGACAGTCAAACTTAGAAGCAGAAGAAAAAGAATGACTAAACACCACTTTTATATTTAGTTTCATATCTTCCACAAGAATACAATGACCAAAGTTAATCGATTTTTTATCATCAAGTCACTAAGGCAGGCAATGTATCTCTATGTTATGAACTGAAGCAAAACGACTGAAAAGTAGACAACGAAACCAACTTAAGTTATGATAATTTGAGTAGGATATTACTTGCCAATCCAGGTGATGATAGTACTTCGCACTATCAAGAGCTGTGGACCTAATTTTGTAAATAAGTGTCTGCTAAAAGAAGATTGGATGAAACTAATCATTGTGGCATGGACATCCATAATGTTTGAAAAGCAGGAGTCAATATCGAAACCATGTAAAATTAGAGAAAGATATACAAAGCTATGATAGCCATCACAATGCTCATCCAAGAATCCAGAAGGTAAATGTTTCAACAAAGCCAAAACAAAAACGGATTCTGCTTCTGTCAAACAAACAGTCACTATTATCTATATTAAACTAGCAAATGAACCAACACTAAATCCCGCGTATTCTCAAAACAATATCAGAGATGTCAGTATATTCCTACAAGGAGTTGTGCACACAATCAAGATCGTGCTCAAGGAGGGAAAATCAGTCAAGCTAAACTTAAATATCAATACCACTGTCAATTAGAGACTAAACTACTGCTTCGAGTTTTCCTTCAAACTTGTCCCTCTCTCTTAGAGTGTAGGAAGCAGTGTACACATCAGCTTCCCCATCCTGGTCTGCCAAAATCTGGCCTAAGGCCAAACATGCTAGTATGTCCAACTGAGACTTTAGTAGGCTCTGATGTCCTCAGAATTGGTACGCACAATAGCAACTTGCTTGCATGCGACCCTGTGAGTGAGCGAGCCGAGACAAATTGCTTGGAGATGAAAACATCTAGCGTTAATTGCTCTGCGTAGGCTATGGTCTGTTGCCCGAAGGACACATGCTTATTTGGATTCTTGGACTTCTTCCCCCTTTGGTCAGTGTATAGCCGCTGTTGTCGTCATCCAAACTTCAAAGAAACTTCTTGATGCTAAATGAGGCTGCCTAAAAGCCAACACTCATTCAAAATTCCTACACAATTCGATATAGGATAGAGCACCCCCTCATTCGATTGATTATTTGCTCAAACACTATGCTACACCAGTACCATTATCAAGGAAATGACATAGAGAGGACATCCCAAACTAGAAAAAGCATGAGATATTCAATGAAGCACCTACTCATTGTGAATACCACATGTCGGCACAAAGGTTCCATGTCGAGAGGCATCAACACCATGCACTAGAACAATATTATAGCACAGGTTGCAAAAAGATTGCTTCAATATTTTCTTACCGGAGACACTTTCTAGCAAATAAAAGCAGCCACTTTGATCCTAGGGTGCAAGACACCTGAAAGAAACAAACATATCAGTAAGATACTCCTCAAAATTAACCAGAGAAGTGGGCGAGCACATGGCCCCATATAACAAAACCTCACAATCTTCGAAGCTACATTAACAGAAATTATGCTAAACAATTCATCAAACAGCTAGAATGCGTTGGTGAGTAATTGCATAAAAGCCCCCAATATTCGAAATATGTAACGATTCTGTTAGAACACAGCCAAACTTTTTATTTTATTTTATGAAAGACCAACTTCATATGAGCCAATATAGAACTCGACGAAGAACGCATGTTTCTTCCTTTTGTCACAAAGTTCAGGCAGACACAATTAAGCAAATAGATTCACCTGCTTTACTGAATTCATTGTGGATCATTCCAAGCCGATAAGGTTCTGATGGTGGTATTAAGGTCGCCCTCCCAACGTCCTTCATCATTCTTTTCAGAGAGGAGTACTTCATTTAAGTTTGGTGTCCTCAAGGCACCCTTGCAAAATACATTCATCTTAGGGCACTGCGTGATGACAACACGCTGCAGTGATGGGAACCTGAAAGCGCAATTCGTTGGGGAGAAGCTCTCAAGGCTTGGTAAACGATCAAGTATTAGCTCTTCCAACTTGGGGAAAGGGATCTCCTTTGCTCCATCTCCATCATCTGTTACCACATCTTCCATTGCACCACAATCTCTTAGGGTTAGCCAAGTGAGGTGCACCAGACTTGTCATCGCCGAGCAAGTCCCCATATGAACTAAACCAGCGCACTCCTCTACTTCTAATTGCGTCAATCTCTGAAATGAGAACCAAGATGGAAATACGATCGATAAACTGGGGCACTGCCAAACGCACAAGATTTTAATCTGTTTGAGGATTTCAGCCATCAAGGAGCCATCTTTCCAGATTCCCCTCAGGTTACACAGCCTCCACAGCCAAAGTTGCTTTAGATTTCCAAGTGACTTGAGAGCATTTTCCGCGTTCGTTAATCCTCCACAGGGAGTCGCTCCCCCATGTCCAAGAGCATCTTCTGGAAATATCTCCTTGAAGGAACTACACAGCACAACAAGCCCTTCTAGATTGGGGAATCCCTGGAGAAGGAAGTCGGAGGGGAAAGCAACATTTTCATTGTGATAGCATCCCAAAGCCAGCGTTCTGAGATTGTCAAAGATGTAATGCTGCGGCAGCATCGCAACATCCTCCCTCGTCAATTCCAATAGCTCCAGGTGAGGAATGACTTGTGGGAATCCGTTTAATTAGGCCACCATCCAACAAAAGTAAAACAGGGGGCACAACCATGGTCCAATGACTAAATTGTCCTTCCATTTATTAGGGAAAAGAGGAAAGAGAACCTGTAGGCTTTTGGCCGGTTTTATCCTTTAAAAAAAAAAAAATCTGAAGCCAAATGAGCAAGAGTTGATGACCATTATACAAGGGTTGTATAACTAGGACGTTTTTTGTTAGTGATACACCCAATTCAATCAAACCATGTTTCGTGAATTTGGATGAAATGAAGTTATTAGTTGATGATCAGCTATTTCAATTGTCAACTAATTAAATCCAAATGGCAAAGTAAACACACGTGAATTTCAACTAGTTTGTGGAAAAAACTCAAAACCAAACTTCAAATTATGTCATTTGTATATTAAATAGATGTATTTCAATCATAAGATAACGTATTAATATATTGCATTATTTTCTAAGCAGTTGTTCTCATATCTATTTTACTATAGGTCATAAGAAGTGCATGGGTTCACCATTCTACAACTTTGAGAACTAATAGTAGACGTTTTAATGTTACTTATGTTTAAAAACGGAACCCAATTCGGTGTTGGTATGTCATTGATATATCACTCAAATTAAGTGTGGCAATTTCGATTAAACGTTAGTAACATTAAAAGGGTTGGTAACCCATCGGAATAAATGTTAGTAGATTAGTAAAGTAGTTGGTGATCTTGAAAGTACAAAGAAATATTAGTACTTATTAAGATCCACAAATAAAAAGTTGGTGAGTGACTAAAATCAATTTGGTTAAAAAAATAAAATCAATTGGTATCTTAATTTAATGAATGTTGTTAAAACAATCAAATTAACGTTTGTATTTTCAAATTAAAGATAGTGATTTGAAAGGCATTGTCGACAAAAAAAAAAGACGTTAAAATGTCACAAGAGTAAATATTGGTTGATTATTAGAGTAGTTCATAATTTTGGAAATGATGGCACTTTTCAAAACCTAGCAAGATAAAACGTTGGCAATTAACTAAAATCAGTTTGTATCTTAATGTGACAAATTTTTATACATCAATCACATTTAGTTTAGTATATTCCATATAAAGTTGGTAATACATTGGTGAGCTTCAAGAATAAATGTTGGTAGATGATAAAAGTAGTTGGTAGTTTTGAAAAAAAAAAATTTGTGCTTTTCAAAGCCTATATAAGCAAATTAGCCACTATACTTCACAGTTATCAACAAGGTTCACAATGTTCGAGCATGGAACTTTGTTCCAAATGAACATAATACTAAAAAATTTTCACTTTTGGCAGACAGGCAAGTCAAATTAAATAAAAAAAGTTTCATTAGAAGCTTCACTATCTATGCAAGTTAATTCAATATTTTTTTTCAAAGTAAAAGCTAGAATCACTAGATTATATACCAAAGACTATGAGCTGGAAATAATTAACGGCAGTCAATCTTCAAATTTATAAGCAATTCACAAGTGTGTTATGGTGAGCATTAATAAGAATTAAGTGTGACCATTTTAATCTCTTGTAGAAGCACTGACAGCTATGCATATAAACCAATGAAGATAATGGCAGAAAGCTAGAATTATGGACGAACCTTTTCAAAAGAAAAGAGTGTAGGTTGGTTCTCGTTGGTAGTTGTACCTTGGCAGCTTTGGAATTGACAAGCAAATGAGAATGACCTCATCTCGTCGCAATGTCTCACTTGCAATTGCTTAAAGAGTGGCCATGCCGAAGTATGACTATTTTGGTAGAAGCTCCTCAGTTTCGGCAAATCAAATAAATCTAGTCTGGTTAATTGTGGAAAGAAGAGATCACCTGCGCTCATACTTACTCCGTCTTCCTCCGAGATAATTTCCTCCACCCCACAATCCCATACACAAAGTTTTTGGAGCTGTGTCATACTTTTTGCCACCGGGCTTGGAAATAAACTTTTGAGACACTCACACTTGCCAACGTTCATGCATTGTAAGTGTCCAAAGGTAAGACCTCCTTGAGGAAGTCCACTCCACACGTGTTTCATTTTTGAGAGCCGTGCCAAAACTAATTCTCTCAATTGAAAAGTACTTGTAGAACAAGCTTCGCTAAATTCAAACTCTTGGGCTTGAAATACCACTTCTAAGGATGCACAATTGGTCACAATTATCTTCTCTAGGTTTTGAAATCTGGTGAGCATATTATAAGATGAAAATATGGATAAAAGTTTCTTACAATACTTCACCACTAGTGTCTTGAGTTTGTCAAAGGCATTTGAATCAAGATCATCAAGCCATATCTTCTCCATATTATCCATGTGCAAGATCTTCATCGACTCCATACTGGGAAACTCAACCTGTTATTTTTCAATTTAATTAATGAGAGCCGGCTCTCTATTCCCTCAAAATAGAGAATACTTTAATTTCGAGAACAAAGAAAATCACAGGATGGGCATTATCAAATAATAGATAGAAAATAAAACAAGTTGTATGTTATTTCTTTTTAGCAAATGCCACCCTCTAAAATTCATTCTCCTGTCATATAATTTTAGAGTAGAAAGCATAAATTTTTCTAATATATATCAAGAATTATTTGTAAGCAATAGCCTAACCATAGCCTTCTTAGTTGGACAACCATATTCATTTCATGCATAATTCGTCTCCCATGAACCTCAAATTTAGCCCATCTTAGATTTAGCTCATCACAACACTGAAAAACACAATAACCTATACACTGTCCCATTTCTTCGAAGTGCAAATGATAAAACAAAAACCAATTCGCACAACAATGCTTCATTGATCTTGCACTTCAAAAGTTCTCCGACAAAGTATAGACTCAAAGTAAACACATCAAATACTGAAAAAAGAATCCACCAATTAGATCAAAAGATGGTGAGTGCAGGTATGTACAATTTAATTGATGTTGTACGGGATTCTCCAATCACTAGCTGATTTGTTTCTTTATAAGTTTGTTATTCGAAATTATCGAGACTAAGGATATTACTCTTGATTTATTTCAGTTAATAGTTGATCACTATTATTAAAGTTGCCTATAAATATAAACCAATATAATATTTTTCTTTAGTTCTAATGATGAATTGATTTGAATCATTTGATAGCTAAGTTTGCCTATTAGACGTATCTCTTTCCCCACTTGAATTGGCCTTTCCATCTCTTTCATCTCTCTTTAGTTTCTCCGTCTTTTTTATTATTAATATCGATTTTCCTTCACTTTCAACGAATCTAAACCTAACTTTCTTCATGTTTTCGTTCCACATTAGTTGGTTTTGGATATAGATCTGTTCTTCATCAATTGGTCATTGAGCTAGATCTCTTCAATATTAATTGGTATTAGAACTTCACTTTAAATATGTATTATCGTTGTGCAACTATTCTAGACCAAGTGCCAATGCTATGGTACTTATTTGAGTTACTACACTTGCATTTTTGATCTGATATGCTCAGGAAGATATATGGCATCATGCCTATTGAAACTTTAGCCACCATGCTTGCTTATTAGTAGCCACTCTATGCTTGGTATATTTTCTCATTTAATAATGTTGCAATATTTATTAGCTCTAGTGTATCGAAATTTGAAAAGAGTAGGGCTTATCAAGTTTATTACATTGATTGGTATGGAAATTATTATTATTATTATTATGATTATCAAGTCATTCTAATAATGTTGACTGTCAGGAGCAATCCAACTATTGCCGTGATTGTGGTTATCATAAATCCTTAACAATCTTGAAGAGGTTAAACGAATTTTGGTGGTTTGAGAGAATATTTCAACAATTTTAGTGAGAATTGAATAGATTCAATCAAAACTATAAGGAAGACAACAAAATAGTCCAAAATAAGTTGGCTATTGAGCAAAATAGCTTGGATAAGTGCTCTCAATGTCTTGAAGATTTAAATAAGGACTTTGCTTGTGGGAATAGTATAGTAAGTGGAGTAAAATTCTACTAACTAATCTGGATGAATTTAAAGAAGCATCTTCTGAAATTTAGTAAAATCTTAAACGTAATTTCTCCTATTGATCATTCACAAAAATGCAATTCATGATGCTAAATTTTGAACTAAAATACTTAGTATAGCCTTATACTTCCAAGGTGCATATCCAAATCTCCCTTTTGTGGAGATTGACATATGACATGATTCTTCAATGACCTTGCTATTTATTTGTCTTATATATGCTTGCTTAATTTGAACTTTTTTTTTTGGGGGGTAAGGTACTCTTGTTTTAATTACCTATTATATTGACCACGATACTAGTTTTCTTCAGTTTTGAGGATGAATTTATTGACTAATGAGTATGCCTATTTGGTGTTTCTTCTTCCTTGCCTAATTTGGCATCTCTCTCTCTCTCTCTCTCTCTCTCTCTCTCTCTCTCTCTCTCTCTCTCTCTCTTTAGTTTTTCCCTAGTTTGTTACTATATGATTTTCCTTCGGATTTTATGATTCTAAACAAACCTTGCTATGCAATTTCATTCAATAAAATCAGTTGCTAGCATATGTATCATACAACTAGTAAAAAGCTCCCCAAATTTTTAGTGATAGTGAATGACTGCGTATTGAATTATAGATTCCATGTCAATGCAATTGAGTTATTGACATGTAATGCATGTAGCCGCCACTCTCCTGCTATGCAAAGAAAATATTGGCTTGTGTGGAGCCACGAATACAGATTTGCTGAGTCATGATTCCAATTTTACACCAAAGCTCCTTTGTTTAGCATTTGATGAAGCTGACTAAGTTTGACCCCAAAGTGAAAAGTATTCTATTAACTAGTTGCAGTTTTAGTCATAATTAAGAAATAAAGGTGCATTGGAAGTCCTAAATCTTAAATTTAAAATATAGTTAAGTCCTAAACCTTCAAATTGGTTTACTCAAGTTTTAAATGTTTCTGAAAAAGCATAATCATAGGTTTTTCAGTACACATAGCTTAGATTGCCTATGTAGCAACCCCAAATTACATTTGTTTGTATTAATTTATGAATTAATTACATCAACTGAAAGGTTTAGGTTTCAATTGCACTTTTAATAAAGGTTTAAGAGTTCATTGCTCCAATTAAAAAATTTATGACTCGATTGCATTTCATTAATACATTTTAGGACTTATGGAATGATTTTCCCATCACAATATTTACAATTGACTTTAGGAATCATTGACAAAATGACTCCTAAAACTTATTCCGGTTTGGCATGTTTAAGAACTAATTTTTTTTCCCTTTATTAGTAAGACTTGTTCTGGTTCAGCATTGGAGTCTTTCCATAGCCCAAATTAGTTTCAGGAGAATGGAAAGTATATTTGGCATTTTTCATCAAATTTTCCTTTTTTTTAATTGTAAAAAATGTGGTGTTAATGTGATGATGCCACATTAAAAAAGGTGACAAAAAATATAAAAAGTATATATGAAAAAGCGAGGTAGGAGAAGGGGGGGTCCCAAGGCTTTACATTGGCTAGGGCCACCCATCCCGCGGGTCACAACTAGGGCGCTCGGCACCCTCGCCAGGCCATCAATAGTTGCCAAACTTGGCTCCTCGCCACCACGTGAGTGAGCACACTTGCCCTCACCAAATTGGCAAGGGCGGTAACAGGCCATTGCTTGCTCATGGTGAGGGTTGTTAGCCCTTGTTGGCAGGAAGCAGTAATGGCGCTCCCTATGTAGCCTCCCCCCCCCCCAAACGTACTAGCGATTTCTCGTAGGACTTTTTTAATTTTTAGTTTCATTTTAGTGCAGATTTTTTATCTAATTTTTAGTATGTTCTTAATTTATTTTTTTTCAATTTTTCGATGTGGCAATAGTGAAATAGGTCCCTTTGTGCTTGAGGAAGCTCAATCACCGCATCAAAGGCCATGTAGGACTGAAAATATGATAAAAATGAAGAATTTCTCTACAAAAAGGGATGAACTTAACAAGTCTTGAAATGCATTAATTATGCAAATTTTAGAACTTAAGTGCTGAACCAACACAAGTTTTAGAACTCGTAGTGTCATTAACCCATGATCTTCGTTGAACAATTTAGCATTTTCTAGACTCTATTAATTAAAGGTTGTCAATTGAAGCTTAGCCTCTCATTAATAGTTGTACTTCAGCTACAATCTAGTCTAATACTTGAAAAAGAAAGAAAGAAAATATTAATTTTTTAAAACTTTTGAAAAAGTTTTGATATACATTTCAGTATGTTTATAATAAAGAAGTAGCTTTGAGATGTTTCTTATTTGAGATCAATGATATGTAAAAGAAAATGATAAGTTATCATAAGTCACCCCATAGATCGTTACATTGTATTAGCTCAAACCATCAAGATAACCAACTAGATATGCCATTAAAGAAGAATGAGTGCAAACCTTTTCAACAAGTAAAAGCGGTTGTTGTGTTGGAACACTGCCCTCTAGTTTTCTACAACTTGCATCTCCTAAAATCACCTCCACAGCTTTACAATCTTCAACGGTGAACTCTTTCAAGGAGGGCCACTCTGAAATATGCTTCCCTTGACAGAAACTTCTGAGTTTTGGCATGTTGTGAAGAGATAGAGTGACAAGTTGAGGAATTACAATTTTATCAACTGCTTCTTCAGGTTTCTCCTCTTCTTTGGTGACAATGTACTCCATCTCTCCACAACCACTAAGACCAAGATATTGGAGTTGTCCTAGACTTTTTGCCATAGACATTGTAAAAAGGTTTCTTAGATGTGGGCACTTCTCAATAGTCAAAGACTCCACACGGTGAAGTAGCCACCTCCACATGGATGAATGAATCACATTCATTAGGTTGTGACACTGCTTCACCTTGAGGACCTTTAGACGGCAAAAGGATTCCACAAGGATTTTATCATTCCATATATCTTTCTGTTGAACTCCCTCGATGTGTAGCTCTTCTAACTTTGGAAATGCAAGCTACAAATGTACAGAGATAAATGAAAACTATGCAAAATTGCTTAGGGTCAAAGCACTAAAAACAAAGAAAAATAACACATAAGATAAATCAGGATATGATACCTTCTCATCAAATAGGGGATATAACCCATCACTAGCACAACTCTCTGAAATAAAGCAAATCAAACTCTTAAGGTCATCAAGCTTGAGTTTGGTTAAATGACGGAATTTGAATGTCTCTACGGTTTTCCCTTTTCCTTCTTCCATCGCAATTATGCCCCGCAGATTATTGCAACAGGAAACATCAAGCACTACAAGTTCATGAAGAGTTTTGGCTGTGGCACTTGAGAAGAGATATGACAAACTATGACAACGCCTCACGTTCACTTCCATCAGACTTGGAAATGTCAAGGTTACTTTGCAGTCACTCTTCAAAATGTCTGTCAGCCTTGGTAGATTCAACAACTTCATTTTTTTTAATGGAGAGTGGATTAATGGATTTTTCCTTCTCTCAAAGCTGAGACTTACTGGTTCAAATAATGATTCCAAGGAGGGACACCCGACCACCTCAATTTTACTTAGGCTCTGCAACATATCCATTGAATTTGATGGAAAAACATGTAACAAATTTTCACAAAGTTCAACAGTAAAAGATGCAAGTTTGCAGAAGGACTGTGCAGGGATTTGATTGTGCCATATCCTCTTTAATCGGCACATGGATGAAAACTTCAGTTCCTCCAGGCTTGGAAAAAGAACCTGCGTAAAATCATGTTATATGTAGAAGTACTGAAATTTTTGGTACGAAATTTTATTATGCCAGAATTCGGGGGCAACTTTGGGAATGACCAGTAGCTAGTTACTTTTTCCACTGTAGTCTGCCAAACTTCTGGTACAGAATAATAATCCAATTTCTACTAAATTGCCTCACTGACTAGAACTAAGAGAATGATCAACAGAAATATACTATAGATGCTTACCTTTTCATTGAAGAAGCCAGGCAAGGATGAGACAGTGTGGATACAACCAAATGCTTGTTGTAAACTAGTATCTATTGCCATTGACTGTTGCCTTCCTTTGAATGAAGAGAATGTCATCATTTTGGCGCACCGAGATATTGTCAATCTTGCTAGGGATGGACAATGAATACACCACATTCCATAAGAGAATGTCATGAGATTCGGCAATTCTTCAAGAGACAAGGAGGTTAACAGAGGAAACTCTAAAGTGTCGATGGTTGTAGCTTCCTCCAATTCTTCTTCTTGCACATCAATAATTTCCTCCATCAATTTACAATTCACTATTTCTATTTCTTTTATTTGCCTGAGTGCTTTAGCCATGGAAGAAGAAAAAAAGAAACCTCAAGTTATCACAGTTTTGCACCTTCAGTGCCCTTAAATTTTGAAAACACAACATTTTTCGTGGATTTTTGTTCCATATTCGTCCCAAACTTGGTAAGTCACTTAAGATTAATTCTCTCAATTGCGACAAAATCTCAACTTCCCCATTGGCTGTCAGTCCTTCAAGGTCAAATACTTCTCGTATTAACTGACTTCGTTCAATGGTTATGGCTTCCAAACTCTGAAGCTTTGTTATCTGCAAGGGGTGAGTAACCCCACATTAACTCATAACAATGCTTTTATCTAGAAATGCAATTTGCTATGAAATAATATTAAAGTTAATGAACTCATACAATAGCTTTAGAAATAATGGGAGAAAAAGCAGAGTAGTGACTTTGAATTTGCCTTATTCTTCTTCAGAATTTATCAACTTTACACTTACGTATCATTTAGCTTTTATTTATTTGGACTTTATTGAATATACAATAATAAGAGTGAATTTATAGTCCCTGAATGATCGGGGTTATTAAATTTATCCACAGATTATGCGCTTTCTACCTAAATTTTCCAAATTCATGGCATAGGCTCAATTGATTAAAAATTCATAGACTATGATTTTATATAATACCTCAAAACGAATTATTTTATACTGAATAGTCATGAACTAAGTTAACAAATAGAGAAAAATTATACTTCAACTGATTTACAGGTGTAATTTGAGCGTGGCATTTTTTCCAGAGTATTAAAAAAATAACATCTCATATTGAAAGATTGAAATGTAAAAAGTTATTGTAAATTACGAGAGAAATACTATATTAAACTGAATATGTTGTTGCCCCCATGCATAGCACTATAGGATCCATTATTTTCTAACATAGTATGCGAAATACATGACATGGTGGTCGAAAGTAAAAAAAAAATAAAAGTGTTCATCACTGTAAGATCCATGCTAGGCCATGAGACCATGAACTGACCACAACCTCACCATATGGGCATAAAAGTCAATTTCATTAAAGGATTTAATTTATCTATACCTAAGATGCGCTTCCTCAATAAAGAGCAAAATCATTTGGCAAAATTTATTTATGCAGCCAAGAAAATGAGTTACTTAATTCAACAAATGATTTTAGTCGAGCATCACGCTTTTGAGGTGTGGCTCACATGAAAATTATCATTTTAAAAATAATTTAAAAAAGGGTTTCCATTTTTATTTTATACTAATAGAACACTTGACGGAATTGTTAAATTGAAGCAATAGTACTCGTATGAATGCTAGACATGTTTCTAATTAATACTTTCAAAAACTATATTATTAGGAAAACAATAAATTTAAACGTGTGCAGGACACAAAAATTCTACTAGTAATATTAGAAAAGTGGTAAGAATAAAGATTTGTGGTAGATTTGATCACCACTGAAAGTTCATAGATTACATGAATTAGAACAAAAAATTTAATTAGTTAATGTTAATCAAATGAAATATTGAATGCCGGAAGCAAAAGTGAAAATTCAAAATGAAAGTAACAATGACTCAACATAGATCATAAGGACCTATAGGAATTTGGGGTGACGAGGGCCTAGACTAAGCCGAACCCTTAGGTTGGGCCTAATTTATTGTGCAGGCCCACCCGTAACAAAAAATACATGCATAAAGATCAAGACCCGGCATGAGCATTATGACTAGATAGGATAATGACACAAATAGTCCATAAAATTTTGCCCACTATGCAATATGGTCTCTGAAATTTAGTTCAATATATAATGTGATCACTCAAATTTGTTCATTTGATAATGGAACTTTGGGTCAAACCACAATTCCACGATGGTCCATTCACCTACCACAACTCTTCACAATCATTTGGGGAAAAAAATTAATCCTCTCAAGTTCTCAACCACGCTAACGCTAATGGACTTATGTTTAAAATTACAAAATTTTAACTAACTGATTTGGACGTTATTTGACGCATAGCCACTGTAGTTACTCTTTTTTGTTTTTGGTCAGAAATAGTTAAATTCACCTATTGAAATTTCTTTAGTTCTTTCTTTCACTTTAATCAAGCAGATATAATAGGATTCTACATAAGTCCATTCATTATTAAATAAAGGTCATAAAAATTATATAGGTCATGTATACTTTCTTCAACTTATGAATATATCCATAAATATATGTGTATACATATTCAATATTACCATTGAGCAACGATGAACTTCTACATAATTGAAAAAACCTAACCATTGTACCGTGTTCTTTAATTTCGTTGATAACATAACATAAATTAAGTGAGATGTAGTTTCAACTAACGTATAAATGTTTTATGTATTTACATATCACATAGCAATTCCATTTTAAAGAATTAAATTATTGTTTGTCTTAATTATTCTGGAGGACAAACTCTCAAAAATAAATTACATACTTGTTGCCCCTCAAAGAAATCAACCGAATGGTCTGCAGTTTTATGGAACTTCGCTTAGTGGGTATCAGAACTTCGCTTTAAATATGTATTATCGTTGTGCAACTATTCTAGACCAAGGGCCAACTTTATGGTACTTATTTTAGATGCTACATCTGCATTTCTGATTTTATATGCTCATGAAGATATATGGCATTCATGCCTATTGAAACTTCAGCCGCCATGCTTGTTGATTTGTAGCTACTCTATGTTTGATAAATTTTCTCTTTGAATAATGTTGCAATATTTATTAACTCTGATATAACAAAAATTTGAAAAGAGTAGGGCTTCCAAAGTTATTATGTTGATTGGTATGGCAATTATTATTATGATTATCATGCTATTCTAATCATGTTGACAATCAGGAGTAATCCGACTATTGCTATGATTGTGGTTATCATAAATTTTTAACAATCTTGAAGAGGTTAAACAAATTTTAGTGGTTTGAGAGAATTTTTCAACAATTTTAGTGAGAATTGAATAGATTCAATCAAAAACTATAAGGAAGACAATAAAATAGTCCAAAAACGATTCACTTTTGGGCCAAATAGCATGGATAAGTGCTCTCAATGTCTCCAAGAATCAAATAAGGACTCTGCTTGTGGGAATAGTGAAGTGAGTGGAGTAAAATTCTACTAACTAATCTAGATGAATTTATAGAAACACCTTCTGAAATTTAGTAAAATTTGGAACGCAATTTCTCCTATTAATCATTCATAGACTTGCAAATTTGTGATGCTAAAATTTGTACTAAAATACTTAGTATAGCCTTATACTTCCTAGGTGCATATCCAAATCTTAGTATAGCCTTATACTTCCAAGGTGCATATCCAAATCTTCCTTTTGTGGAGATTGATATATGGCATGATTCTTCAATCACCTTGCTATTTATTTGTCTTATTTATGCTTGCTTAGTTTGAACTCTTGTTGTTCATTTGGTAAAGAAATCTTGTTTTAATTACCTATGATATCAGCCAAAATACTAGTTTTCTTCAGTTTTGAGGATGAATTCATTGACTAATGAGTTTGCCTATTTGGTGTTTCTTCTTTCTCGCCTAATTTGGCCTCCTCTCTCTCTCTCTCTCTCTCTCTCTCTCTCTCTCTCGTTTTTCCCTAGTTTGTTGCTATTTGATTTTCCTTAGAATTTTATGATTCTGAACCAACCTTGTTATGCAATTTCATTCTATATTATCAGTTGCTAACATATGTATCATACACTTAGTAAAAAGCCCCTCAAATTTTTGTGATAGTGAATGACAGCATATTGAATTATAAATTTCATGTCAGTGCAATTGAGTTATTTAAATATATTGCATGTAGCAAAGAAAATTTGGCTCGTGTGGAGCTACGAATGCAAATTTGCCGAGTCCATGATTCTAATTTTACACTAAAGCTCCTTTGATTAGCATTTGATTAAGCTAACTAGGTTTCACCGGAAAGTGAAAAATATTATGTCAACTACTTGTAGTTTTAGTCATAATCAAGAAATAAAGGTACGTTAGAAGTATTAATCTTATATTTGAAATGTAGTCAAGTTCTAGACCTTTCAATTGGTTTACTTGAATTTTAAATATTTTTGGAAAAGCATAATCAAGTTCTTTTAGTACACAATAACTTAGATTGCCTATGCGGCAACCTCAAATTGCATATGTTTGTATTAATTTAAGACTTAATTACACCAATT
The DNA here is from genome assembly GCA_007663325.1 of Eucalyptus pauciflora. Taxonomy (NCBI): domain Eukaryota; kingdom Viridiplantae; phylum Streptophyta; class Magnoliopsida; order Myrtales; family Myrtaceae; genus Eucalyptus; species Eucalyptus pauciflora. The sequence continues at coordinate 3,158,772 of VMYD01000024.1, read as the reverse complement.
GAAAGTTCGTGACTCGATTGTATTTTTTTAATAAAGGTCTAAGAGTTCATTGCACCAACTGAAAAATTTTATGATTTGATTGCATTTCATAAATATGTTTTAGAACCTATGGAACGATGTTCCCATCACAATATTTACAATTAACTTCAAGTTTTGGGACAAAATGACTCCTAAAACTTATTCCAGTTTAGCATGATTAAGAACTAGAACTTTTTTTTTTCCTCTATTAGTAAAACTTGTTATGATTCAGCATTTGAGTCTTTCCATTGCCCAAATTAATTCTAGGAGGATGGAAAGTATATATCGCATTTTTCATCGAATTTTCCTTTTTCTAATGGTAAAAAATGTGGTGCTAATGTGGTGATGCCACATTAAAAAAGGTGATGAAAATTTTAAAAAGTACATATAAGCAAACGCGGGGGGCGGGGGTGGTGGGGTGCTCTCAATGCTTTTGCAATGGCGAGGGCCGCAACCATCCCTTGAGTCTTGGCTAGGGTGCTCGGCATCCTCGTTAGGTCACCAACAATTGCCAAACTTGGCTCCTCACCACCACTTGAGTTAGCACACTTGCCCTCACCAAATTGGCAAGGAAGGTGACAGGCCATTGCTTGCTCACAGTGAGGGCTAGCCCTTGCCTTAGGCCCTACAACAGTTTTTAAGCCCTCATCGGCAGGAAGGGCTACACTAGTGGCTCTCCCTATGCAGCCCTTCCCCCATTGACTAGCAATCTCTCCTAGGACCTTTTTTATTTTCAATTTCATATTAGTGCTGATTTTTTTTTTTTCTAATTTTTACTTCTTCTTTTTTTCAATTTTTCGATGTGCCAATAGTGAAACAACTCCCTTTGTGCTTTAGGAAGCTCCATCACCGTGTCAAAGTCCATGCAGGACTAAAAATATGATAAAAATGCAGAATTTCTCTACAAAAAAAAATTACAGACTTAACAAGTCTTGAAATGCATCAATTGTGCAAATTTTAGAACTTCAGTGTTGAACCAACACAAGTTTTAGAACTTGTAGTGTCATGAATCCTTGATCTTGCGTTAAACAATATTTAAAATTGAGCTGACATTTTTAGTGTTGTCTAGACTCTAGATTAATTAAAATATGTTAATTGATGCTTAGCCTCTCGTTAATATTTTTGTACTTAAGCTACAATCTAGTCTAAGACTAGAAAAGGAAAGAAAAAATATAAAGGTTTTGAGATGTTTCTTATTTGAGGTCAAAGGTTTGTAAAAGAAAATGATAAGTTATCATAAGTGACCCTACAGACTCTTACATTGTCTTAGCTCAAACCATCAAGACAACAAATTAGATATGCCATTAAAGAAGAATGAGTGCAAACCTTTTCAACAAGTAAAAGCGGTTGATGAGTTGGAACGCTACCCTCTAACTTTCCACAACTGACATATCCGAGAATCACCGTCACAGCTTTACAATCATCAATAGTGAACTCTCTCAAGGAGGCCACTCTGAAATATGCTTCCCTTGGCAGAAACTTCGAAGTTTTGACATGTTGTGAAGATATAGAGTGACAAGTTGAGGAATTACAATTTTGTTGACTGCTTCTTTAGGTTCCTCCTCTTCTTTGGCAACAATGTACTCTATCTCTCCACAACCACTGAGACCCAGATATTGGAGTTGTCCTAGACTTTTTGCCATGGACATTGTAAAAACGTTTCTCAGACGTTGGCATTTCTCAACTGTCAAGGACTCCATACAGTGAAGCAGCCTCTTCCACATGGATGACGGAATCACATTCATTAGGTTGTGACACTGCTTCACCTTGAGGACTTTTAGATGACAAAAGGATTCCACATGGATACTATCCTTCCATATTTCTTTTTGTCGAACTCCCTCAACATGTAGCTCTTCTAACTTTGGAAATGCAAGCTACAAATGTACAGAGATAAACGAAAAATATGCAAAATAGCTTAGGATCAAAGTATTGAAAACAAAGAAAAATAACAAATCAGATAAATCGAGATACATTCTCATCAAATAGAGGATGCAACCCATCACCAGCACAATTCTCTAAACTAAAGCAAACCAAACTCTTAAGGTCATCAAGCTTGAGTTTGGTTAAATGAGGGAACTTGAATGTCTCTACAGTTTTCCCTTTTCCTTCTTCCATCACAATTATGCCTCGTAGATTATTACAACAGGAAACATCAAGCACTACAAGTTCATGAAGAGTTTTGGCCGTGACACTTGAGAAGAGATATGACAAACTATGACAATGCCTTGCGTTCACTTCCTTCAAACTAGGAAATGCCAAGGTTACTTTGCATTCACTCTTCAAAATGTCTCTCAGCCTTGGTAGATTCAGCAACTCCACTTTTTCTAATGCAGAGAGGACCAATGGCTTTTGCCTTCTCTCGGCCTTGAGACTTACTGATTCAAATAATGTCTCCAAGGAGGGACACCCGACCACCTTAATTTCATATAGCCTCTGCAACCTATTGATTGAATTTGATGGAAAAACATGTGATAGATTTTCACAAAGTTCAAGAGTGAGGGATGCGAGTTTGCAGAAGGATTGTTCGTTGAATTGGTTGTGCCATATCCTCTTTAATTCGCACATGGACGAAAGTTTCAATTCCTCCAAGCTTGGAAAAAGAACCTGCATGAAAACCTCATATATGTTCAATAACTGAAGTTTTTGGTATGGAATGTCTTATGCCGATAATTTCACGGCATCTTTGGGAATGAACAACATCATGAGTTAGTTCTTGCACCACGAATTGCTTAACTTTTGGTACAGAATAATGATCCAGTTCATAAGAAATTGCTTCACTTACTAGAACTAGAAGAATGCTGAATTAAAAAAAAACGATAGATGTTTACTTACCTTTTCATTGAAGAAGACAGGCAAGGACAAGTTAGAGTTAACATGACCAAACGGTTTTTGCAAACCTGCATCAGCTGTTATCGACTTTTGCTTTCCTTCGAATGAAGAGAATGCCATCATTTTGGGGCATCCAGATATTGTCAATCTTGTTAAGGTTGGACAGTGAATACGGTACGTCACATAAGAGAATGTCCTGAGATTTGGCAATTCCTCAAGAGATAAGGAGGATAATAGAGGGAACTCTAGAGTGTCGATGGATGCATCTTCCTTTGATTCTTCTTCTTGCACATATATAATTTCCTCCAACAGTTCACATCTCACTATTTTTATCTCTTTTATTTGGTGGAGTGCTTTAGCCATGGAAGAAGAAAAAATAAACCTCAAGTTCTCACAGTTTTTCACCTTCAGTACCCTCAAGTTTCGGAAACACAATGCTCTTCTTGGATTCTTGTTCCATATGTGTCCCAACCTTGATAAGTCACTCAAGGTTAATGTTGTCAATCGTGATAGAATCTCAACATCCCCATTGGTTGACAGTCCTTCAAGGTCGAATACTTCTTGTATTAACTGACATCTTTTAATGGTTATGCCTTCCAAATTTTGTAGCTTTATCACCAAATTTGATGGGAAGATGCTCAAGAGGAACGCACAATCCTCAACCTTCAAAAATTTTAGGTTGCTCACATTTGAAGGAAATTGAGAATTCCATATCTCTTTCAATTCGGGAAGTTCAGATAGTGTCAAGGACTCCAACAAGGGCAATGAAACCTTAAAAAGTAAGGTGAAACACGTTATAAAATTAAAGCAATTGCTAAATCAAAACGATAGTGCACAAATGAATGTTAGATGTGTTTCTAATTAATATTCCCAAGCAATATTTTATTACAAAAAAGAAATTTTTAAACATGGCAGCGCACATAAATTCTATTAATAATATTAGAAAAGTTGTTCGAACAAAGATTAGTGGTAGATTTGATCACAATAAAAAGCTCAATAGCTTACAAAAATTAGAAAAAAAAAATATATATATATTCCCCTAACATCTCATTCATGTGCCAAGGTTACAAAAGCAATTTGGACTATCGAATATTATATTTAATTTTTAATTCGTAAGCACATAATAGTTCCTTCATTTAACAAATAAGAGTATAATGGAACTTTGTGTCGAACCACAATTCCACAAAGGTCCATTTACCTACCACAGCTCTTTACAATGTCAATCATCGGCGGAAGAAAAAAGCAACTTAATAGTCCTAACTACTCTAATGCTGATGTACTTACGATTAAAATTGGAAATTAATAACTATTAATTTGGATGTTGTATGACACATAGTCAAGGTAGTTAAATTCACCTATTCAAATATTTTTGTTAGTTCTTTCTTTCACTTAAATCAATCGGGTCTAATAGAATCCTTCGTATGTCCATTGATTATTAAATAAGGTCATAAAAATTATATAGGTCCTATATACCTCCTTCAATTTATGAATATATCCATAAATGTTTGTGTATTCATATTCGATTTTACCATTAAGCAATGATAAAATTCGAAATTATTCAAAAAAATCTATGCATCGTACGGTGCTTTTTAACTATGTTGACAACATAACACAAAGTGAGATGTAATTAACCGATGTATAAATGTTTAAATGTATTCAAATATCACATAGCAATTCCATTTGGCAAAATTAGATTATTGTTTGTCGTAATTATCCTGGCTCCAATTTTTCTACATCCTATTATCCTCTCACATATTCATGCACTAAATCTCAAAAAACAAATTATATACCTGTTGCACATCGAAGAAATCGACTAAATGGTCCGCAGTTTCATAGAAGCTCGTCATCTTTGGCAACTTTCGTAATGTCAACCTACGCAAATTGCATGGCCTCACTTTAGTATCGTCATCTATTTCATCTCCATCTTCATTTGCCTCAGCATTTGCAAGAATTTGCTGCATCAAACAGCACCTGCTTATTTCAATCTCTTCGAGCTGCAATATTATTCTCTTCATGGAGAAAGGAAACAAATGTTTGATTTCACCACAGTTATCCACTTTCACAATCTTTAATTTGCTGAAGGATTCTAGGGCAAGAGAACCGTGACAAATCTTCTTCAAGTCCAAATTCTCGAGAAACAAAGATTCCAATTTAGTAAATGTAGTGCAATGGACATTCTCTGTAGAGCAAACAACATACTGAAATGAGGGACTATTTTGTACGTGAAGATGCTTTAATTCCCGAAATCCTTCGATGCACAAATCATGAATGCTATCGTTGGCATCTTGCAATCCATCCAAGTAGAGATCTTGTGTTCTCTGCAAACATTTTTGCGCCCGCTCTTCAAGAAGAAGAATGCTCGAATCTAGTTTTAGCTTTAAAGTTCTGGATTCTTTGTGTTTGCCTAACCAATCCCAAACTTCCCCAATATGGATTTTATACTTGTTCAGTTTCCCAAATGGCAGGTATCTTGAGAGATTGGTGGAATGAGGAATGGCAATGGACAAAGTACTCAAATTCTTCATGCTCTTCAACTCAGCCAGGCTAGCATTGCTTGGGGGTGCTCCATCCTCAGCCTCCCACTGATCAAAACTGTCTTCCATATACAGCTCTTCTAAATTAACCAATCTTCCAAGCACTCCAGGTTCGATAATTTCAAGCTTTGTGCACCTTGTCAAGTTCAAAAATCTCAATTCAATGAGTTCACCTATTTCTTTGGGCAGACGAGTAATTGCTGATCCATAGAAACTTAGGAACTGCAATCCTTTCAGCTTTCCAAGAATAGTCACATCCTCCAGATGGCAGTAATCAAGACATAACGACTTGAGGTCTTCAAGGTACTCAAACGATGAAGGTAGATAGGTGAAAGATAAGCTAGTAAAGTCCAAGACTTGGAGCTTCTTCGTAGATTCAAAAAATGACTCGGGAATTTTGAGAGATGCGTTATCTTCGTATAACAGAAGTATCCTCAAGTTTGGGCAGTCCAATCTTTGGGGAAGCTCATCAATGCCTACAAAAGGGAAGGACATGGCGGTGCATTTCCTGAGCTCATCCTTGGACCACTTTTTAAACCCATAATCCTCCCTCCCAACCAAGGCGTTCCATTGAGTGGAAGCAATAGAGATGGCCACGTCAACAACTACGTCATGCATTTCAAACTCTATCATGCCATGTGTTTTGAATCGTTTCATGTCATCACTATCTAATAACAAAGAAGAGTCATGTAGGCTACGTAGATCCATAATAAAATTATCTCTGGCGTCTTCGATGGTTTTGAATTTTTTATATAAACCCAAACCCATGCAGTACGCAAGGGTACACCTCATGATAATTGTTCCTGAGTCTATAGCAGAAACCAAGAACAATGATCTGATCCTTTCATCTTTTAAGTCATTGTAGTTTAATTCCACTATTGATTTTGCATCCGACAATTCTATATTGGTCAAAGCATTCCTCCATTCAGCCAAATCTCCATGCTTCAACCTTTTTGCCACCGATAGAATCAAAAGAGGCAAGCCACCACAATTCTTGACCACTCCATCGACCAAGGGTTTAAAATCAAGATTGTTAATTTTGTCCCCCACCGTCCTTTCAAAAAGTCTTCGTGCTTCCTCGTGATTTAACTCATTGAGTCGGAATTCTCGGTCAGTGTCCATGTCAATGCGCAAAACACCTCGGTGTCTAGATGATAGCAATAACTTGCAGCCTCTTACTTTATTATTGTCACCACAAGGGATTCCAACATCCTTTAACTCTAACTTCTTCCACAAATTATCTAAAATGATGAGAATGTTTTTCTCTCGATCACATTCTAACCTCTCACACAAATGAGCTGCTCTCCCTCGAGCAGTTTCCACATTCATTAGCTTAAGGCCAAGTGCATCAGCAATTTCTCCCTGGATCATTTTTAGGTCTGGATTGCGTGATACATTCACCATGACAACCTCATTGAACAGTTTCTGTTTCTTGACTCGCCTTTCAACATCCTCCAGAAGCTTTGACTTGCCAACCCCACCTAGCCCATGCACCCCAATCACACGGAGCTCGTCATCAGCTATAGCCTTCATTACTTCCTCTGTGATTTTAGCCCTTGACTCCAGGACATCTTCTTTCTTGCCAACAGACCTTGGAGCGGAAGTGGGAGCAGTGACAATTCCCATCGGAGTACTCTCATAGTAGACCTTTTGGAAGTAATAATTTGCGGTTTCATCATGAAGTCCCTGAATGACTTGAGTCATCTTCTTCACCTTCCTGCCAATTGGATGGCGCACCATGGGGTTGGGAAGCCACCCACGGAGGCAAGCATTTTTTGCACTTTCACCTTGTTTTAACAAATTTTGTGCTTCCTTAGCCTTATTCTCCACGCTATCCAACCATTTCTTAATATCAGTGTGTATAGATTTTCCGTGGGAGAAGTGCCAAAAAAGTCCTAAACCTTTTGCCTTTGTGCCAATTTAGTCCTAAACCTTTTTTTGGTGCCGATTCAGTCCTAAACCTTTTTATGTGGTGCCGATTCAGTCCTTTCCGGCCAATTTGGCCGGATTTTGCTTACTGGACGCCGGCCGGCTGACGTGGCCGGCCGGAGAAAACTTTTAATATTATTTTAATATATTTTTTATATTTTTTTATTTTTTTTATTTTTTATTTTGTCTTTTTCCTCCGGCCGGTCACCGAGGTCCGGCGACCGGCCAGAGCCGAAGGCCGGCGAGGGCGAGGCCGACCTCGCCGGCTACCTCGCGGGCAAGGCTGACCTCGCCGGCCATGGGCGAGGGCCTCGCTCGCCCATGGCCGGCGAGGGCAAGCCTCGCCCATGGCCGGCGAGGCTCGACCTCGCCAGATCCGGCCATGGGCGAGGCGCTTGCCCTCCCCGGATGCGGCGAGGTCGCTCGCCGACCATCGGCTTTCCCCTCGGCCGGATCGGCGAGGCGAGCCTGCACATGGCTGGCGGGCTACCTGTGCCGTCCACGGCAACCTGGCCCATGGCGAATCACGGCGGTCGAGCCTAACCGACCATCGAACTCGTCGAATCAGCGAGGGGCTTCATGCTCTTGGCGGCTTCGACCTACATCAGATCCACGTCATAGGCGAGGCTGCCCTCGCCGACCATGTCTTGAGCTCGCCTCGTCCCGGGGATCAGCGGGGAACACCGCCAGAGCTTCATTCTCGCGAGATCGAAGCGAGGAGCAAGCCTACATATGGCCGGATCTGGCGAGGTCGAGCCTCGCCAGCCATGGGCGAGGCTCGCCTCGTCAGATCCGGCGAGGGGGAGCCTCGCCCATGGCCGGCGAGGTCGGCCTTGCCCGCGAGGTGGCCGGCGAGGTCGGCCTCGCCCTCGCCGGCCTTCGGCTCTGGCCGGTCGCCGGACCTCGGTGACCGGCCGGAGGAAAAAGACAAAATAATAAATAATAATAAAAAAATAAAAAAAATATTAAAATAATATTAAAATAATATTAAAGTTTTTTCCGGCCGGCCACGTCAGCCGGCCGGCGTCCAGTCAGCAAAATCCGGCCAAATTGGCCGGAAAGGACTGAATCGGCACCACATAAAAAGGTTTAGGACTGAATCGGCACCGAAAAAAGGTTTAGGACTAAATTGGCACAAAGGCAAAAGGTTTAGGACTTTTTTGGCACTTCTCCCGATTTTCCGTCATACACAGCTTCATCGATGGAGCTCTGCACCCTTTTCCTCGCATTCTCTAGCTTCTCAACTCCATATTCGAGATCTTGGACGTAGCTCTTGTAGCACAACACATATCCAAATTGGCGTCCAATCGGAGCAAATAGGTACTCACCTAGTTTCGACACAAGATTCGATGCAACGGCGGTAGCAAATCCCGCCATAATTTCTTCTTTAATGTCTAGAAATTCCTTTTCCCCCCACTTTTGTTTCTTTTGTCGTTGCCTCCTATGATTAATTTGCTTAAACAAATCTGTGCAAAGGAAAGAGAACAGAACAGAACTAATCACTTGCGATGTATGCAAAGAAAGGAAGGGCAAAGTGATAAAAGAACGTGAACAACGAAACAAAACCAAAGACGAGAGAGAGAGAGAGAGAGAGAGAGAGAGAGAGAGAGAGAGAGAGAGAGAGAGAGCAGTAGTGCATGCAAAAAGAAAAAAGAAAAACGTACAGTTAATGCACTCGGTGCACCCAAGCGAGCAACATGGTCCACGTGGACAATTTGCAAATGATCGTACGTGGATAAGCAGCACGTTATTGGTCTAACACGCACAATAGAAGGCTAATTCTTTCCTTTTCTATCTCTGTTGTCCCAGTTTTCTTTACTATATGATTATTGAAAATGAGGATGACTCTCCATTACAATTCCATGCTCTCAAAGTGTTTCCGAGAGAAAGTTCAGGTGTGTTCCAATTTAAATCCAAAGCATGAGGAGGAACATTACATGCATATTATTATCGATGCTTTTAAGTATTGACAGTTAGGCACTGTTTGGTAACCATCCAAACAGTGCTTGATTATGATTTTTTGTTCTCAGAATTAGTTTGGGAACAGAATCACATTTGGTAAAATTTTTGTCCAAAACTGATTCCGAGAACAAATTTGTTCCTGGAATCAGTTTTGGACAAGAATTGAGAATAAAAAAAAAAATATGATTTTCGATATGAGAATCAAAACAAGAATCAAATCTTATTCTTCCCTTCCGTCATCCTGCGACCGCCGCCCGTTCCGCTCACCGCCATCCGCTGCCGCCGGCGATCGCCGTTCGCTGGTCCGGCGAGCTCGCCAAGCTAGGGCGAGGTCCGGCGAGCCTCGCCAATGGCCAGGCGGGCCTTGCCGGGGCTAGACAAGGCCCGCCTAGCCCCGGCGAGGCTCGCCCAGCCCCGCCGATGGCCAAGCGGGCCTCGCATAGCCCCGGCGAGGCTCGACCGACGAGGGCTGGCCACAAGAAGAAGAAGAAGAATAGGAGAAAAATGAAAAAAAAAAAAAAAAAAAAAAAAAAGAAAAAAAAAAAAAAAAAAAAAAAAAGAAAAGAATAAAAAGGAGAAAAGTAAAAAAATTATTTAAAAATTAAAAAATTTTGATTTGGAACAGAATCAATTAGTACGATACCAAACGCAATTTTATTCCAGAATCAGAAATTTTGAACAATCACTAAACGCGTTCTTTTACTTAGAATCAGTTTCCGGGAACATAATTAAAAAAAAATCATTTCTGATCAGAATCTACTCCTAAGAACAGAATTATTATCAAACACGCCCTTAGAATTGTTCAGGATTGTTTCTCATTATTTTAAAGCTTAAAAACATTTCTTTCATTTTCAGGATTTTGCAGGAAAGCAAGTAGTACTTTTTAAACAAATAGTGAACTAATAACATTTGACAGCTCGTACATATTCGGATGTTTGTCCCATCCACCGTCTGGACTTGAATATAAATATAGCGGGTGCTCCTGACCCTCACCACTTCTCTGAGTGGGCCCACTTCTCAAAAATTGGGTGCTCCGGGACCTCGCCACGTGTCTGGGTGAGCTCATTTTTCAGATTTCTCTCCCATCTGCTTATTTCACGTCTAATTTCGAAACACCATTAACGGCGTGCAACGATTTTTTCATGTTTTAATGCAGTTGGGAGACCAGTTGCGGGTCTCAAGAGCCGCCGAAAATGAAGAAGTCGGAGGCCTTCGCCACCCGTTCCCGGCCCCACCAACCGGCAGCCGAGCCCGGCAATGGGCTGTTCTCGAGATCCAGGTCCGGACGAGCGGCTCGCGAGCGACGCCGACGCTCGTCCATGGCCGTCGTCGGCGTCCTTCGGCCAGATCTGCTCGGAGTAGGTGGTGGAGCTGCCGGAGGAGTCGCGGGAGGAGGAGGTGGCGGAGTCTGAGGTGGAGGAGGAGGCGAGAAGGGTACGGACCATGGAGAGGTGGGGGGGAGAGCTGGAGGGGGAGGAGCTGGTCCTTGTAGAAGAGCACGTCGGCGACGCAGGGGGTGGAGGAGGAGCGGGGGGAGAGAGACGGTGAACTCGAAGTCGAAAGAGGAGGAGGACGAGAAGGGGTGGGGAGGCGACAAGGGGGAGGGCGTGGGAGTGGGTGATTCAGCAGGGTTTTGTCTCTTCTCTTCCCCATAGCTGATGCCTGATGAAGACCATGAGCTTGAGCTTGGGTTGGTGAAAGCATTTCCGGGAGATGAAAAGTGGCTGACGTGGAGATTCGGGATCGCTTAATATTTTCTATGTGGAGGATTACAATCAATTCTACGCGCGCACGGCACATGCCATGTCCCCTATAAATTATAAAAAGAGAATCTTTTTGAATTGGCTACCTTTTAATGTGGAAATTTTAAAGTAAATGAGAACATTGCATCGAATAAAAATATTTTTACTTTATATTAACAAAAAAAAGGGTGGGGCTACTTTTATCTCTTCTTTAGCTTGATACACACATTTTACTATCAATTGATCAAAATATCAATTTATGATAATAAAAAAAAAAGGTCAATCATCAATTCATCCGCTTTTTTCTCTCCCATATTTTCTCTTCAGCTTTCATGTTTATTATTAATTGACTAAAATATTCTTCTATGAGTGAACATCAATTAATGGTTAAGTAACCGTACTTTTTGTTTCTCACTATCAACATTGCTTCTCCCATCTTCTTTTTAAACTATGATGGATTAAATTTTGTAATACTTTTAAGTTTGTAAGTTTGGTCCATAAATACCAATTTGCTTGGATTGTTCATTTTTTAATGTAACTATTCTATTCATCTTAATAGTAATAGGATGGCTCCAGGTAATTTTTACAATGCTCAAAATCTCTCTCTCTCTCTCTCTCTCTTTCTCTCTCAAATAACTTGCAATTAGTAACGGATTTGTGAGAAATGTACAATAGTGAGGGAAAATTATGAGAATAGAATTCAAATGATTGGTGCGAGGCTACAAATTAAAAGATGTCGTGCACTTTTTAGATAGCGCGCTCTCAAATAACTTGCAATTAATAAACGGATTTGTGAGAAATATACAATAGTGAGGGAAAATTATGAGGACAGAATTCAAATGATTGGTGCGAGGCTACAAATTAAAAGATGTCATGCACTTTTTAGATAGCTGGTAATTGTTTTCACATATGTATCATACACCAATTATTTTGATAGCTAGTACGTTTTAGAGCATGATAGATGCGGTGTCACCAATAAATTAAAAGAAAATTTCTTTAAAATGGTTGCATCTAAATGTGAGAAATTCTAAATTGTAGGACAACATTGCATCGATTAAAATTTTTGATATTGTTACTTTATTTTAAATAAAAGAAATAGTGTAAGGCTAGTTTTACCCTCTCTTTGGTTTGGTATACACCTTTTATTATCAATTGAACAAAATATCATTCTATGTTCGGGAACAACGTTAGTCACCAATCCACACTACTCTGTTTTTTTCTCTCTCATCTCCTCTTCACCTTCTATGTTTATTGTTAATCGACTACATATTTTTCTATGTTTGAAAATAATTTAATCATCAATTAACCATACTTTTTTGTAATTTCTGATGGATTGAATTTTGTAAAATAGTTAAGTTTGTAATTTTGGTCCACAAAAGATGACTTTGCTTAGATTGTTAATTCTTCAATGTAGCTTTTCTATTCATGGCGCATGACGATTTTTATATTGAGGACTGTGGACTCAAATTTTTTTACCTGAACAAAGTTTGCATTGTCCTAACTCCCTCTCTCGCATGCCCGCACGCAACACAAATACCCATGTTCATTGTTCATTAATGAACAACTTGCAATTAAGAAATAAACTAGTGAAGAGTTGCACAATACAAGGACGAAATGATGACGACAGAAATCATCACTGCGGTTCTGTCCAACTTGCGCAGATCAATAATTGCAAATGAGACCATCGACAAAGTCAAACAAAACAAGGCAATTAAGAATCACCACTTTATCAGCACACAACTTGCTATTAACAAATTAATTAGCTGAGAACTAGTGTGCGATATTAGAGGGAAACAAAATGATGGAGAGGAACTGATATCACCAGGTAAGTCGACCACCCAAACACAATTTTAACCCAAGTCCAGACGGAGTATGTCGTTTCCAACTTGTCGACGGCAACGACCTTAACGTCTTTCGTTCTTTTTTTCTTCATTTTCGATGGCGTGCAAGGAGACAAGACATTTCTTTTTCATTTTCATTTTTTTTTTGGTTCCATTTATCATGCTATGTGGACATAGACAAAGCAAGTTGTTAACAAATAGAGTGGGATCCAATAGCCACGGTGGGTTGGAGTGTCGTTTGAAGTCCGAACATAATTAATGGGCCAACTCCAGAAAAAAAAATCATGTTCTCATAACAGAGAGATAAAAATAAATTCACTTTATATATGTAAAAAAAAAAAACACGTATTCTTTCTTAAGGAAAAAACATGGCCACTATTATCTTTTCCAATTAGCCGGCAAAAGGCGCTCATGTGGTACGCTGAATTGACATATTTTATCATTATAAAAGTGAAAAAAAAAAGAAGAAAGATTATTTTAAACTCAAAACAAGATGCATTTTTACGAAAGAGAAGAAAAACAAAGAGCAACAGAACCATGAATCAAAAGCATATGTCGCATTTTCCTTCCCTTTCTTCCTTTCAATTTGAAGAGAGATGCAAACACAAAAACAAAATACAGCGAAAGAGAGGAACGATTGAAGAGTAAAAGAAATTATGAATCTGAAATTATCATACCACAGAGAGCATTGATTAGGCAATCTTAGAAGATGCAGAGGAGTTTCCTTCAATGTACATTGGATTTAATTATGAAAGGTTGGGGTGGGCGACTAAAGGGGCAGGAGCGCGAGCCTGCCGTTGTCATCATCAGAGTCATAATCGGGGTTGAGAGATTGATTGGGGCAAGGCTTGCAAGCAGTTTTAATGGTGATCACCAGCATCACTCGTGTGATCTCCGTGTGCCGAGCAAGACAAGACTAGACAGCTTGTCCTGAGCGACGTTGGCAACGGCGCTTTCTCCATGGTTGCCTTTGTGGACTACGTTCGGTGGAGGAAGCACTTTATGGTATTGGCCACCGGACTGGAAAAAGCACCAAGAGCAAAGCGGTCGCCATCGCGGCCCCGCTTACCTCAGCAGTGGCGTGGTCAGCACAACCGAATGCACGCACTTTCTGCTCCTAGTTTTTGTTTTTTTCTTTTGACAAAAACCATTTTATTTCAAGTTTAAATTATTGATTTCACTTTGTTTAATTTGTTTTTAACAAAAAAGACACGTTAGCTTACACGTGAGCAGCTTTTGTCACGTTAATTGCCACGAAGGTTCCCATGGACTAGAAAGATAACGGTGGCCATCTCTATCCCAGATTAAGAGTAACTGCTTTTTTGGAGACATTTGAAAAGTGGGAACATTTTTGTCCCTTTTGATGTTATACGAAATTTCACGGATACAGAATTTTCATTTAAGAAAGCTTCTAGTTCGAAATAAATAAAATGAAAATTTTGATTTGTCCTTATCTAATTTCTTTCTTTAAAAATCATGGAGTCCCTAAACTTTCTAAAATCGACTAATCCACATGAATAAAAAACATTGATGTGCTTTGGGACTTATTAAATACACCATAAATTCTCGAAACACTTTTAAGGTATATTCAACACCAAACCACTCGGGGTTCGCCCTAGTGGCCACCCTTCCATCTTGGAATGGGGAGGTTGGGGGTTCAAATCCTCACATTCTCCAGAGGGATTAGGGTGGGGACGATTTCATTTCAGGAGTGAGTTTCGACTCCCACGCCCTGCAAGAAGGCAGGGCAAAAGTCTGAGAGTGAGTGTTAGAATAGGATTAGCGTATGACTGACAAAAAAAATAACACCAATTTTTGTAAGGTTGGAAAAAAGTTTCATCAAGAAAACAATTATGAAGCATAACCAAGTCAAAAAGTCTCAACGTTTTTTGCAATTGAAACTCGTAGGAGGGCAAATTGAACAGTGTAAGTAAACTTTCGAACCAATAAATGCAATGGTCAACCTTTAGCGGTCCAAAGAAATATGGTCTCAAATTGGCCTTTTGCTAATAAATTAATAGTCTTTTGCTAAAAGACGTTTTAATTAACACTCGGGTCTTTGACCAACAAAGAATTAATACTTAGAGTGCATTTATTTTGTGAAAAATAAATGATTTCAATTTTTTTTTTTAAATGAAACAAACGGAGCCTCATGTAGGAGTCAAGGCGTTTAGTGGAAACTAATTTTTTAATGATGCTATTCTTTAAGGCCACGTAATCATCTCCTTCGCTAGTAACTTATGCAAGATGTTGAATGGTATGCTTCGGATTATTTTCTTCAACTCAACCAAAAGGCTTTATTCTATAATGACCATGCTTTGTGAAAATTAGGGAGTGGTGTGGTCCCGTAAACTAAGACATTCTCCTCAAACCATCACCATCTAATAAGGACAACTTTTGACTAATGAGCAATGATTTACATTAGCTCACCATAGGATCCCCTTTCTCGCTTACAAATGTGTGGAAAGAGACTAATATTTCATTATTAATCACTTCATCGCCATATACATTTTCTCACACTAGTGTGCACATTAAAATGAATTTATCAATTAATTAGTCTATGATGAAATGATCTAACTAATGGACGGCTCATAGTTAGGAACTTCTACTGTTAAAATAATATGAACATCACCCATATGCAAATTTCACCCACATATTTGATTAAATTTGCATATGGGTGATGGCCATAACTCGTAATTCACAGTCAGTAACATGATGCGAGAATCTATTTCCAAATATGGATGGAAGAATATATAGCCCTATAGAATAAAAATGGAAAAGTTTATTTTTTTCCTCTTTTGTAATCAAATCTAAGAATCTTGGTTAGCACGTGTTTGAATAGCGCTCCAAACACACACCCCCCACCCCACCCCCCCCTCCAAATTGTTTATCCTTTCGTGGATCCTCTCACTTAGTATAAGAGGATGAAGCAGGTTTAGAGCAACGATGTCCAATTCCCCATTAGTATAGCTTACATACACACTTGCACTTTACTTTGGGATATAGGATGAAGTTTTAATAAATTAACAGCGAGTTCGTCTAATAAAGAAATGCACAGATACAGAACCAAAGTTGAGTTCCCTTAATTAAAGATTCTTGCCTACCCACCTTTCAAGAAGAAAATAGGTGACAATAAAGTCAACCATTACGGTGTCTGGTCAAAGGTAATGTTTTCGAACTGAATCGGAGTAAGGGCCGGCATGTGATTTCACCGTATCCAACCGGACCAACCAGTTATACCAACGAGTTTGAAGAAAAGAACATATTAAGAAAAATAAGTAATAAATGTGATGATGATTATGGAGAGGTCATGTGTATGCTTTAAAGGATGTTAAGGTGCAACGAATAAAAATCAAATGTCTTTTATCATATCAATTATAATAGACTAGAGAATTAAGGTCAGATTTACCTGAAGGAGCAAAGTAGAAATGATATCACTGCAATGGGTTATGAGTGTGAGACTAATTTAGCTTTGAGCAAATCTAGTTGTGTCCGAGTCCTGAAAGAAAGTACAATCGGGAGGATTACCTTCACGCCCCAACTTGGAGTCATCAAACCAAATATCTCAAAACAAAAATGAGCACCTCGATGATTTCTGGTGATTGGGGCCTCCCCCGGGGGGGTTGTTTTTACTGATGCGTTTCTTCTCTTCAAGCACAAGCCCTTGCACTTCAACAAAGCTTCAACTTTTTCTCTTGCCCCAAAAGAGGATCCAGATGTGGTTGGTATATAAGAAATCTTATGGGGGTTGGTCTGTTTAATGAGGTAATAGACTTCTTCAACGCTCTCCCTAGCGAGTCCAGCAAAACAAGCGCTCGACGTCAAAGCTATTTTCTTAGTTCTCTTTGTAATTGGACCACGTGACCACGCAAATCAAAGTGGAGGATATGCAGAGATGATGAGGACAGAACCCACCATTGGGGTTCTGTCCAAGTTGTCCAGATCAATAATTGCAAATGACCATCGCACAAGGACAATTATCGTGTGATGGGGTGTAATCCCATGACCAAGACTTTTTCCTCTTTTACGAACGCGTGGAAACGTTTCTTTTTTCTAAACTATGATTCCCACACGATAAAATAAAATTATTTATTAATTACTCTATTGTCGAAAATTCCTAACCATATCGTAATAGATTACAAGGCTATTTTAGTGGACCATATGGACTCATGTGAAGCTTATGTTAATTAATTTAGCACTTTTCACAAGCAATTTATTTCATTTGAATCATTTGAGTGCCTAGTATGATTATTTTTTTAAACCCAAAAAAAAGGCTTGAAAGTGCGTTCCTTTATTTTGGACAAGTCTAAAGAGACATTGGGGGTGGGGAACGACCCACTTGTCACGTCTTAACAGTTTTCTTTGTCTGCTGGAAATGAAATTCAAGTCTGGCAACTTCTAAATTCTCTCAATCGTTCAAAGTTCTAATTTGGGAATCCCATCATCTCTTAAAACAAAAAAAAGTTTCCATGTCTCTCGTCTAATTTGGTCTTTTCAGTACCCCCTTTTCCTCCGTCCCTCTATCCATGAGATTTTTCAAAGCACTTCAGTTTTTACAATGAAAATGCATTTCTCATAGTGCTGGACAAAGCTAGCCCAAAATCACTAAGTTATTGGGCGCCTTTTGCTCCACCATTAAGTGTACCTATTTTGATGATGAATAATTTTGATTGATTGATTGTTTCCCGTTATCATCTCGCGCTAATACATTCACAAAAAAATTTGTTAAATACGCTCAATACGCTCCTTTAGAATACTAGATGTCACGGCCATGTGGTGATATTGTTATTGGCACTAATATTTCCCTAGCGATCCTTGAGATGGAAGCAGAAAGTTAGGAAGTCCGTTTCTTTATTGAGGCATGTCAATTATCCAAACTCCAATACTCTTTTAGATATAAGTTATCTAATGAAGTCCACAAATGCCTTTACTCCTCCCTATGAATAGAAATGTGGCATTTGGACCATACGTGATGCATTCTAAAATAGTAACATTGTCATAATGTTATCATACTGTTAACATGATGACTTAGAGCAATTTTGATAAGGAATAATGAAATTGTCTCGATACAAAATCTATTTGCTTGTGATAAAAATAATAATAATAAAATTCTAAACCCATTGCATTTGTGCACGACTCTAAATCTTTTAATTGGGCTAATTCAATCCTAAACCTTTTACATTTGTACCGATTGAGTCCATCTAGAAATTTTGGTCAAAAATCGTTGACATGGACAACGGGCGGTTAATGTGACACGACCATCGCTCACATATACATTTTTTGATAATATTTTCATTTTTTAGAATTTTTCTTTTCTTTTTTTTCCTTTCTTGCACATTCTGTTGGAGCCTAAGGGCTAGTAAGAGTTGTCAGCCAACCTTCGCCTGATCTTGACACTGCAGCCTTAGGCTCCAAAAAAAAGTGCAAGAAAGGGAAAAATATCATAAAAAATCAAAATATTATTAAAAAAAGGTTCATGTCGGTGCTGACCGTGCTATATAGGACAACTAGCATCGACGTCATTCATATCCGATCAATAATGGCCTCATGGACAAAATTGGCACAAATGCAAAACACTTATGACTGAATTGGCTCAATTAAAAATTTTAGGATTGAATTAGTATGGTTTAATAAGTTTAGGACTTTTTTGATACTTTTCTTAACAATTAAACTACAAGAAAAATTCTGATAAAAAAATCGCAAAAAAATAGTTTCCCCTCACTTAAGTCCCACTAAACCGCCAACCAAAGCAGGTGGTTAAAGCAAATCCGCTAGTTGTCATTTCCACTTTAAATCCCCTCATATATCTTCAACCATTTGCAACGTGCAGCAACGACACTTTTTTCTCGAAGGGCATAATTGGACTCTTAAGAGAGACCAACTTCCACGCTTTTCCCTTACTAAGCAGTGTAGAGACGTAGATGTTATCTTCTTTTGCGAATAAAAAAAAAAAGACATTTTAAAATTTAATTTTAATATTCGTTTTAGACTGAAACAATGGGCAGATCAATCTAATACCGGGTCCAAATATTCAAGTACCTGCATGACTAAAAAAAAAAAAAGAATATTAAACTCAATATGACAGGATAGAGAAGGCCTAGGCCTAGCTATGGGGACTGGGCTCAAGGAGGAAACAGCTGATCCAGTCCAACCCATCTGCACTTCGGTTTGGTCCATAAAATTTGGGTCTTTCTTTCCAGAAAAGCCTCTATGCTTAACTTCATGAAAAAGAATTATCGTCCATTGGCCATCCAGATCCTTGTATCGAGCCCGAATTGGACCTATATTCTACAATACCACCGGTAGAATAAGAGCCTAATCTTATGAGTAAACTCAACTTGTTCATTCATTTATGAAGGAGATTCCAAGAAAAATTGCTTGTCATGAGCAGGATGGCCTTGTTTCTGCTACCCTTTTCTTCAGCTAATAAGCCTTTTCAAGAAAATCACAAAGTATCATGACCTGCTCAATTGCATTGCATCTGCCTACCTCATAGCCATCAAGACTTCCATTCAGTTTAAACCAGTGTGATACAGTACCATCATAAGTCCTTCCTCCAAATCCCCACCCAGTAAACCATCTATCCGAATCACAAGACTCAATCACTTCTCCAAATTTCCATTATAGCCTAAAGTGTTCGCACCACGAATTTCTAAATAAATAAATCTATGACATCAATTGATTATAAGGAAAGATAATGACATCTTAAGTCATTCCATATTAAAACGTCATCAAAAAGCTACAGTAAAATTGTTACAAGTGACCAGGTTTAGGAGGCAAATTAAAATATACCTGCTGGCAGGAGTTGTATCTTCCTGAAGGATCATTGTCACGCAAGGAATCTGGATTTCTGGGATTTCCATTTGAAGCTGAAAAGTCCTCAAGCATTAGAATAAAATGAGATTGAGCATCAAATAGATAAAGTTCTATAGGATAAACAAATATCCAAACGATCATGTACCTGTAAAGTTGACAACAACCATAAAAGCTCAAGAACCACTTGATATGTAATCAAGAAAGCTGTACTGTAGCTTCTGGGATCCATGAAAAGTTGACTCTTGAGAACCCATACAGAGAAGTTATGGTTCCCAGTAGTATCAAATTCAAAGCAGTCAATGACTAATGAATTCTCCTGCAACAAGTCTTACAGTATGCCAAATCACTAGTGCAGTAAATATCAGACAATATGATTGCAGGCTCTGTGTAAAACTTGTCCTTGATAACTTCGGTTTTTCAAATAGTAAGAGAACCCCCAGACTCAACTAGTCTGGAAATTCTCAGTAAAGGATCCTAAGAAGAGGTAACAATGGAGTATAATACTAAAGCGATGAAAAAGCTATTGCAAGGAACAATATCAAATAGGACCTTTCAAGAGAGATTTTGGAGAACTTACACTTTTAGAAAACATATCTTTGTTTTCCAACTGGGAGCAGCGGAATATTATTTCAACAGCGGTCCTGGAAGCAACGGATTCCTCAGCACGGACAGTCAAGAGTAACCAGGTTTCTCAAGCATACTAGTAAATTTTTATTATGAAGCGACAGTGTCAAACTCCGACTTTGCTTTGTGACTGTCTGCAGAAAATAGAAAGGAAAAGATGCTTATCCAGATGGATTACTCTTGTACTTTACTGAACCCATATGCATGGAAAATGACATGATAACAATGTGAGCCAGGAGTAAGTACCTCTGACAGCACATAGCTAGCTTCTACTAAAAACTCTTGGTCCTTCATCTTTAATGTCTA
Organism: Eucalyptus pauciflora; assembly: GCA_007663325.1. Classification (NCBI taxonomy): domain Eukaryota; kingdom Viridiplantae; phylum Streptophyta; class Magnoliopsida; order Myrtales; family Myrtaceae; genus Eucalyptus; species Eucalyptus pauciflora. The sequence continues at coordinate 3,138,171 of VMYD01000024.1, read as the reverse complement.
CACTGAAACCTCCTGATCAAGATACTATTGAGATTTCTTCTTCCTCACATGGAAAGACAAGGCAAATAGAAATCCAAGTAATCTGAATGGACAAGTACATATTTCCCAAATAAGCATGATTGCAAGTCATGATTACTTAAAACGCCATTTATCATTCGAATTCCTATGCAAAGATAAGATCGTCCAATGCATTCATTTTATATTTCCAGAATTCCATGGACGTAACATTCTGTATGCTGCAAGACAGCTAAACCAATTTACCTGGGAAAGTGCCGTCCTACCACACTTGAACATCAAAGGTAAGAAAAGAGATGAACCCTTGTCTTTATAATTCCTACTTTAGGACAAAACCAAAAATGCAGTTGATCTATAGCCTTAGTAAAAGTAGCTAGTATATAAGTTGGAGAAACTTTGCAATCAATCTGAGACCACTCCTTATATTACTCCAAACAGTCTCTCCATTTTCATTAAATTTGAGTTAAGACCCCTAGGAAGATCGACTGAAATGTGACATAGAACATAGAATTGCAGTTGGATACATTGTTCATGTATAACTAGGAAAGGCCATGCATAGCTCTGGCTTCATCCATAAACTTCAGAGGGGAAAATAAACCAAAGATAGAAAAAGAAAAGAAAAAGAAACGATGTTATTGAAAATCCAAAAAGAAATATCAAACTATGTGAAATGATTAAAATAACTGACACGCCTTTACAGGTACATCGTGATATTTTGTGTCAACATCATATACATGAAACCTGAAAAGAGATAAAAGTAAACAAACAAATGGTTTTACATAATATGGTCAAGACTAAAGACAGACTGAATAAATTATACTTTGTCGTACATGGAAAACTCACACCAGATGCTGAACAGTCTCAAAGTGATAAACTAAAGAATTCTTTTCAATCCATGCAGGATCCAAACTATTTAATATAACTTCTGTCCTCCCAAGTTCCTCAAGCATTCCTTTTTTTTCCCTCAACTACACAGCTACCATTGGATCGCTCTGCAAGAAACCATTGATCAAAGTTTATAAACCTTTAAGCAAGCTCAAATTTGGGCATAAAAGAAGGAAACACAAACATGCAAAAATCTACAGGAATCAGTCATTCATTGTAATTATGAGCTACTTAACTATATTAGTTCAGGTTTCTTACACAGCCTGAAATTTCATCCAGAGTATATATCCAAGTTTTGGCAAAAGCCAAAGTTGCTAATTTTGGCAGATGAGATTTGCCGCATATGAAGCACACAAGTTATGCAGAAATTAGCATGACATATGCATGCAAACACTGTCCTAGAGGTGTTTTCTGGAGCACAAGTAAGTCTTCTAGTCATAAGGTAATTTCAGCAACACACCAGTAATGGAGACAAATAACAGGCACCAACCAGAAATGCATACATCATACACTGTGATGTCCTAAATTTTTGCAAGCATAAGAAGACAGAAAATCAAGTTTTAAGTTATGTAGTTGAAATTTTACTTCAAAATAAGAAGAAGAAGTTACACCCTTCTATGACAACCAAATCAAAAAGAACCAAGAAGATCCCACGTGAATGCGAAAGCAAGATGCAGACAAAATAGAAAAACTACATACTAGTGGCAAGATGTATCTGAAAATGTTAATGAAGTTTCCCACCTTTGACATGACGTCACAATCACGAAATCTTGAAGCAGCCAAGGATAACTGCAGCATAGACAATAAAGCACATCTTACAAACTATGGGCATTGAATTTCAAGATTGATTCTCATGATAACACCATATGCAATGCAAGAAGTTGTCAAAAAGTTTATTATGCTTAATTAATACTAGCTCTTACCCAGCTATCGTATTCGTATCTATGCTTAATCAGCAACACCAAGTTTAGATTTTGAAAGGCGACACATAGTTCAAATAGTAACTCTGTTTTTTGAATGAACAGTGTAATGGCGTACAAGTGCAAGGCTTAGTTAGACTATGTCTAAACTAGCAGCCCTTTTGAAAAAACTAATGCAAAGCATTCCCACTAAATTTGCAGCGGCATGTAATTCTTGTCATTTGCAGGAGTTCCAAAAGGTCACAGCACACGAGGCAGACCAATATTTTGGTTTGAAGGAAATAAAAGAAATCTCCTCAAGTCAAGTCTAATGAGGAAAACTTCGATTATACAAGCATGCTGGGAACACATAATCCGAAGTTCTTCCGATTATATAACATCAATTAGTTCAGTAGCGAGATTTGAGGAGAATCGACATTGTGAAGAATGCTTTTCAGTTTTTCTGCAAACAATCCTCTGATAGACTGGTTTCTTCTGGCCAAATCATCGTCTCACCCGGAAAAGCAAGAATAAAACACTGACAACATTGACTCAGGTCTGAAGAAAACGAAGTGATCGCCATAGTATATCACAACAGCGACAGTGAATGGATGCATGATATTATTTCACATTGAAAAAAGCGCAAACCTCAATTTGAGAGAAGAGAGCAGGTCGACCGCGAGCTCGGAAGAAGTGGTCAACGGCGTCGTTGTGCCCGCCACTGTTGCCTCCTCCTCGTATGGGCCTCTGTTGGGTCCCTCCGACGATCGTTTCTTCGTTGATCTCCTCTCACATCCGAAAAAGCAACACCTCATTTTCTCTCTCTCCTCTCTCCCTCCTTCCATTCGTCTCTCGATCAAACTCCAATTTCAACCCCTTCGCCGGTTCGATTCACTCCCACAAATCCCTCTCGAAAAACCCCCCGTCATCGACCACTTCTCGTCTCTTCCCCTGAAAAGCCCAAATTTCACAGAGACTGCTCCTGGTGGACATTGTCGCGCCCGCACTCTCTCTCTCTCTGCCTTTAGTGCGGGGGGTCGGTCTTCGCGTCTCGATCGAAACTTCGACGGTCTTATCCGAATCTACGAAACGAACCCACGTCGAACGATCCGCGTGTAGAGCGACGGGACGTGAAATTGGCTTCCTTTTGGAGAGCTGCGAATGGTGTTGGAAGTGAATCAAGGTCGGCGCTTTGCATGTGCTCTGGGATTCTTGGAGAAGTTCGTCGCCTTATAGAGAGATAAGAGCTCGGTTCGACGTGTGACTAAGGTGCTGATTTCCCCCATTCGACGACATTCCATAATATGATGACCATGACCAGGATGCCATATCACCTTTTTTGAGGTAGCAGGGAATCGAGTAGAGAGGCTAGCTAGACCCGTGATGACCTGTGACGCTTCTTGCTGTGGAGAGGGAACAGCTGAGAAAACATTGGGTGCATCTCTTATGCCACCTCAATTTTTGTAATAGACCATTGATTGCGTGACACGTGTCCCCACTGGGCCCGCTGCCGCCCTCTCTCTCTCTCTCTCTCTCTCCACCTCCCCGCTGGCTTTCCGGCGTCTTGTTTTGGGCTGATTTCTTTCTTGAATTTTGCAGAGGGGATACGAAGAGCCATCACAAGAGCGTGAGGTTTTTACATCCTTGCCTACATTCATGTTAGCATGAAAGCATTAGTAATTAAAATTCTTTAATTCATGATTTGATTTCATTTTGCACCTGCAGATGACCATAACTGAAAACAATTTATTACGCATTTTATGAGATTCACGCGTGACTTTCAATTCTTAAACTAAAAATTCTCTTGGGGGTTCAAATCCCTACATTCTCAGAGGGGTTGGGGTGAGGAGGAATTAGTTTCAGGAGTGGGTTTCGACTCTCACGCCCTGTACGGAGGCAGAGCAAAAGTCCGAGAGTGAGAGTTAGAATAGAAATAAAGAAGGACCGACTAAAAAAAAAAAAAAAAACTAAAAATTATCTAATATCTCGATCAGTTGCGCCAATTATGAGAATCGTAAATTTCATATTCTCGTCGATGACATCTCAAATATATTGGCAAATTGCAAATTTGACTCTCATGCACCGTTGAGAGAGGGAGGCTAGTGATATGTTGGTTCCCAAGGTTTAAATTTTGCCTCAATTCATGTTAGCATGAAACATGAAAATCACCCCTCAAATTCTACAAACTTGTTCGTTGGAATCGTGGATTTTTGACACTTTTTGAAAGATTATTTCCTTTAAAATATGATCTCCCTTTCTGATATAGATTATGAACACTTTTTTTTATTTCTACTGATACGGGCTTGTAAACTAAGCTGTGAAGACTCAACGGATTAGCTCTTTGCCACAAAACTGGCTTTTTGTTCCTCCACAAGCCCTTTGGTCTCTCCTTTGTTTAGATTCCCCTTGGCCTGGGACTTTTAACCGCGTTCGCAATTTCAATAAAATTTTCTTTGACCCAAAAATAGAAGAAGAGCTTTGCCTTTTCTCTAGCCCCCAAAGGATGATCCACATGAGTCAATTCTTTTTTTATTTTCTTGGGTCCGTCCAACTTGTCCAGATCAACACTTGCAAGTGACAGTCGGACGAAGAATACAAAACAAAACAAAGGCAACGCCTATGTGTAGTGTGGCACTGTGGGCCATGGAAACTTGGATGTTATCTTCAATCCCTTCCCATCTGAAGGATAGGTTTTGGTTGATAAGCAACTCTCTTCACATGAGCCTGCCACAGGATTCCCCTTTCTCTCTTACAAAATGCGTGGAAAGTGACTAGTGTTTCTTTTTTCTAAGCTACGGTTCCTACGAAGACAAAGCACAATCGAAAGGGCCTATGTAATAATTTCCTTGTCGCCATGTCCGTTTATTCATATTCGTGTGCACGACAAAATAAATTTATTTTTTAATTACTCCGTGTTTGAAAATAACTACAATAGTAGACAGCTCGTGGTTAGGAATTTCCACTGTTATGGACAGCTGGCGTGTGAAAACATCTATGCTGATAAGTGGAAGTTTGGTAATTCATTTGTCATAGATGAATTCTTCAACTGTCGAAAGTGTTAGGACATGGCTTGATTTTAGTGATAACAATTATGCATTTAATCCCAAGAGCTATCATATTTGTATACAAAATTATTTGCAATCATGTCTTCTAATGCTCATTTTTTCTAATTTAATTTTTTCTTAATGGTGGGTAACTCTATCTACTCTTTTGCTAATAATTATTGTCATCATTTTCTTATATCCACTTATTTGCAATATACATGAAATTAAGTTTTTGTGATGAAATTTTCTGGTAGCAATGGATTTTTTTTTTTTTTTACTGATTCGCAAATATCATCTATCACAAATATGGGCTATCATGTCATAATTTGATTTTCCATATTGTAAAAAAAAAAAGAATTAACGAAAACCTCATAATCCTCAATTTAAGGTCGAATGAATATCATAGCATAATATGTATCTCTATATTGTTAAACTTTTTTGAAAACTCCTAACAATTGTCAATTTAAATAAGCTAATAAAAAAAATGTCAAAATTACCATAAAAATTAGATAAGTCGATAAAGAGTGCATGTGCTTGCACATGGACGTCCCAGGTGGGTCACTTTTACATGAGTAATATCCACTTCTATATGTATAAAGATAGATTGCCAATAATCCAACCTTAAAGTCTAGAGTAGCACTGAATAAATCTATGTATATGTACTCATCCAGTGGATGAAGAGCGCGAGATCAATATTTACTTGTTGTAACCTACCCCTCAGAATGGAGGACAATAGGTCTATGGATATTGCTTAAAAGATGGGCCCCATGATTAGGTGTGGGCTTTCTCAAGCTCATACCTCCTACGACATTGAAATGTTCATAAAAATTTTCTAATGAGAAGTCACCAATAACTTATTAAGATCGGCTAAAAACCAAATTAGGTATCGGAATGTACCTCACTTCTTATGCAATTAGAGATTTTAGGGTTGGGGACTTAATTATATTAATTAAACAATTAGTGCTTTTTTGATATCTAATATTGTTCATTTCAAAAAGATTTTCTATCAAGTAGTTTGGGCTAATTTTAAATCTATCAACTAATATGTGAGGTGATTATGTAGATGCGCAATCATTAACATGACAATCAACGACCAAATTGGCATAAAATAAATTGCATTAGGAGAGCAAGATCTAGCATAATCAAATAAGGAACTTGTCATCTCTAGCTAAGCTAAAGGAAAACCATAATCAACATATGAAAAATGCATAATCAAGGGCATTCATTTTAAGGACAATCAAAACCTTATAGTAAAACCGTAAGGGGCTTGTTCACTTTTTGATCACAATTTTCTTATCAATGATTTTCCCATAACTTTAAAAGAAGGTTACCCTGAAAGACTAATTTTAAGCATTTTCTGACCTTAGGAAAAATCATTTTTTTTCACAATTTTTAATTATTTTGTAAAAAATATTTTTTATTCAATTAATTATTACCTGGCCAGAACGCGGATGAACTTGGGCTCACGGTTTAGACGAGAGGGCACAATTGATCTCATCCTCAAGCCCACTCCATTTCCGTCTTTTATAAGCTCAATTCAGAAAAACTCCCAAGTGAGCCCACTCTTCCACAAAAGCTTCACTAAGCCCATCTTACTAAAAAGAACTCAGCCCAAGCACTTCCAAACATGAAGCCAGCCCGAATCTATTAAAACCACTCAAGCCCAAAATGACTAAATCATTGAATAAGCCCAGATTCGACAAAACGCAATTTAAGCCCCCATTGGCGTGGCCGGACTGCCGGAGGACTCCTCACTCTCAAACTCTCTCCCTCGGCTGCTCTCCCAATCTCTCAACCTCTCTCTCTCTCTCTCTCTCTCTCTCTCTCTCCTTCTTTTAAGCTCGCGGTAGGCACGAATGGCCCTGCCACCGACAGCTCGCCGTGCTAGCGTACCCCCGACCAAACATCCTGCTCGATGACCCCTCCACTGCCCTGTCCCCTTTGTTGCTATGTACGTCTTCCTTCCTTTTTGTAGACCGTGAGGGAGGAGGAGGAAGGAAGAGATCCTCGGGCCGGGACAAGGACAAGGGGAAATGGGCTGGCCCGCGTGGGAAAAGAAGAGGGAAAAAAAAGAAAGGGCCGGGCCGGCGTACCCTAGCTTAGTCTCGCTTTATTTTTTAAATGATAATTTTTAAAAAAAATTAAAATAACAATAATTCTTAATTTTTTTAAAATTTTTTTAATAGTAATAATGCAAATGCTCATAATACCTAAATGCGATGCAATTTAATAAAAATCATTTTTTGTTAGGGATTAAAATTAATCCTTAATATTATGTAAAATTAAGGAATGATTAAACGAATTGCTAAAACTTAGGTGTCTACATTACTTTTTAAAATTTTCCTTCATCACACCCAAGTACTTCAGTAACAACCACAAAACTAAACTATACTTGTATTCACGAAGAGGTGAATCATATTCACCTACTAGTAGTATGATTAACAATTTATAGAAACAACACTTGCACAATGAGACTGCTTTTGCCCTTCCCCTTTTTTTTGGGCTTTTAAAGAAGTTGCACTGACAGAAAATAATAGAGCTCTTTACAAAATTTCAAACCTTTGGTGGTAGCTATACACAAATCAAGCATGAATGTAATCCTTCATTTATTTATCTTTTGTGATGTTCAAGAAACTCCGGTACAAATGGCACTTCTCGGAGAGCTGCTCAAGGAGGGGGCGGCACGAATACCCTTTTGGTACCAGTCATAAAAAGGTGTCGCGACCAAATTTCCGGGTGCGCCACCTAAAACTAGGTTGATGGATTACTAAGTCTTTAAGCTTAGCTCGGGCTCTCCCAAGCCCATACCAAATCGCGACTTAAGGATTTAACATGCAAAAGATCATTATCTAGGAGTCGCCACTAATCAGTTTATGGTAGGTCGATTAGACACCTAAGTAAAACAACGGGAGATTTACTTTACTCCTACGAACCAGAGATTATGGGTACGGGGACTTGGTTACACTAGATTTCTCTAATGCCCTTTCGGTACCATTCTTTAGAAAAAATGTTTGGCAAGCAGCTTAAATTGATTTTAAATTGATTTCTCTAACATGTGAGGTGATCATGCGGGTGCGCAATCCATCAATTTAACACCCAAGAAAGCAATGAATAAATTACGAACTTACCTCAAAGCAACGAAAGCATCTGCGTTGTTAGATCAAAACTCACATCAACAATTCTAGATATGATTTCTAATTAACAAGCAATCACTCAATCTTTTTTTGTTTTCATTTATTCAATGAGAATCATGCGATGCAATGTTATTAATCTAACATGAGTTGATATGACATGGTAACATGACCTAAACTATATGACATGAGTAAAGGTAATTTCTAAAGAAATGCAATAATTAAATATGCAATCTAAATTAATCAAATGACCTAACTCTAATGACAGGCAATTTCTAATTAAATGAACCTAATAATAATCACTAAATGACGTGCATTTCATGAACCTAATTCTATATGACGTGCACATGAATTTTCTATTCTAGAAAAATGCAGCATGTTCTAGAAATTGAAACTAATTTATCCTAAAACAAATTTTATGAAATTCGAAATTAAGGAAAATGCAAAATATAATTATCTAGATTAAGATTCTATCTAGTTTATATTAAGGATCGGGTCAGACTAGATCCTAATTTAAACTAAGATCTTATCTTAAACTAGTAAGTTCTATCCTAAGATGCAAAAATCAATCTAGACTTAAAATAAAACACGTAATTTATTCTAAAATGCCATGACGTGCAAATAATGTCTTAATTCCTAATTTTTTATGAAATTCGAAATTAAGATCAAACATGCAATTCAAATAATGAAAGAAAAACTAACAATCCTAAATGAATGCACTTTTTCTTTTTCTTTTTCATGATTCAAAATAAAAAATCCCTAATCTAATCCTGCAAGATAATAAAACAACCTAATCCTAAATCAAACTTTTTTTTTTTTGATTGACTCAAACACCATGACATCAAATCAAACAAGATAAAATTGATATTCGAAAATTGGCGAACCATATCTCGCGCATGAGATCGGGCTGTCCAATTTTAAAATTAAATCGCGAATCGAATCTCGAGCATGAGATCGGATTGTCGATTTTTTATAAGAGATTGCGAGTCGGATTTCGGGCGCGAAAATCGGACTGACAACCTCTAATTTGATGAGCACTTTTATATCGGAATATCAATCATCCTTACGCTAAGGAACAATTATACTAAAAAAGAACAAATAATAAAAAAAATAAAAGTAAAGTAAAAAGAGAGAAAAACTACCTAATTTGCTTTTCTTTTTTTGTTTTTTCTTTTCTTTTCTTTTCTTTTCAAGCAAATCTGAGCAGCTGCTAGGTTCGGAGCTCCGGCGAAGGTGGACCGGCAAGGGACTCCGGCGAGGGCACAGCAGGCGCGCGGCGAGGAGGCTCGGATCTCCGGCAGCAACGAACAGCTGCAGGCAGTCACTCAGGAGCGGCTGCTGAGGAGCGGCGTCTGGCTGCTGTGGGTGTCGAAGATCAGCGGTGTCCGGAGCGACGGCAGGGGCGAAGGGAGCTGGGTCGCGCTCTGCTGGGCCGCGGCGCGGCGGAGGTGGTGGTGCGGGTCCGTCGTGGGTCTGTGCAGTGGCGGGCGGAGCGCGGACAGGCGGAGCTCAGGTGCTGGGTAGTCGCGGACGGCGGGGGGATCTCGGGCCTCAGCTGTTGCAGACGAGGTGGAGCTCGAGTGCTGGGCTTAGGAGACGGCGGGCCACCGAACTTGCGAGATCTGGAGAAATAGATCTGGTGGCAGCGGCGTGGTGGTGCGCGGGCGAGCGGCGTGGAAGTCCGGCGTCCGGTACGGTGAGGCGGCGTCGCGTACGGGGCTTGAGGCGAGGCCGCGAAGGAGCTGGTTCGGTCTGTTGCAGATGCAGGGCAGCAAACGTTGGGGAGAGAATTTGGAGAAGACGATGAATAGTAGATGTCCAATCCCTTCCTCTGCTGCTTCTGCTTTTTGCTTTTTACTTTGGTGTCTCTTCTCTCCTCAAAACCCACGAAGACCTCCCTCTCTCTTCACCTTTTTCTTCTTGTGTATTTTTCTCTTTGATTCCAAAGAAAAGCCAGCTCCCCCCCCTCTTTTAACTCTTGGCACATTGGTCTTTTATAGGGGAAATTTTAGGATTTTAATTTTTTCGAATTCAACATCCGCAAATCTTTTTTCAAAAAATTAATCCCTATTGATAATGATCCAAGATTTCGATAAGATTACTCTTTAAATCCAAATCCTAAAAAGCCAAATCGCATTTGTAATATTCATTCTTTCACTTGGCCTATCCCGAAAAATTTCAAATTTTTCTCACAATATAATTTCTTATCATTTAAAAATAGGCTTGGCCAACTAATTTGAATTTATCCGCCACCGATTCCATAAAAAGTAAAAAAAAACAAATAAATCCAACCTAAATCTATGCGCTATGCAATTAATAAAATTAATCCCTAATTTTCTAAAATGGGCCGTCAAAATTTAGGTGTCAACAAAAGGTTTTCATGGGATCTCTTCAATTTTGTTCCCTTAAATCCTCTTATATGTAGAGATGATTAGTCATGGCGCTTGAGCAAGTAGAAATTAAACAAGCAAGTAATAATTAATATGAACCAAATAAATAAACAAATAAAGATGGAAAGAAATAAAGAACCCAAGCCTTGGGTAAAAATTTATAAAGCCTTGTTATTAATTTCTGGAATAGGACTTTCGTGAGTTATAAATGGAAACTCAATATAAACTCTCCAAAATAAACCGCCACTAATAAAATATGAAATATGCAAATGCAACATGCTATATGAATACTAAATGAATTATTTCCCTAAATGAACTGTGATATATGGAAATAAGAATCTAACTGATGCTATCTAAATTAATGCGATGCAAGCTGCTTCCGTTCCCCTATCCTAGATGTATTTTTCGATGGAGATGCAATCTGTTCTTATTTATTTATTTATTTATTTCTTTTTACCTTTTCTTTTTATTTTTTATATATATTTTTAAACACGAAATTGAACTAAGATAATTAACCAAGTGCTGAAATAAATATGAGCTAAAAGCTTAGACGCATGAATCAACCCATGTTTCAGCTCCATCACCGTCAATTTGATCGTCTACCATCTCCGATCGGTATCATCTGCCGTCGCATCCCGGTCGCTAGCCACTGCAACCTCGGCCGTGACAGAGCAGAGCATCTGACGCGCATTACCACCGCCAATCGAACTTCTCTCTTGTGCTCTTTCTCTCTCTCGTCTTAAGGCATTGGAGACTCCTTCTAAGCGGATGATTTCACGCTTCGCAGGAGAATTCATTCACAACGACAACCGCAACACACTCTCTGAAGCTCGGTGCGCACGCGGGAGCTGAGGAACCGAGCAAAGCAAGAACACAACGCACGGATTGAGATGGCGATTCCTCTCTATCAATTTTTAGCTCGGTTTCTCATGTTATATTTCTTGCCAATTGATAGGAAATTCCCTTTGTGTGACATTTCACCCTTCATGCACACCACCTGTTCGACGTTTTGCCTCGGAGATGACAGTGATGAATCAATTGATCAATGTGAGATTGCAAAGCAGTGAGTTGTACGTTATTGTTCAATGTAACTGATCATATATTGCGAATTGATCCTTCATCCTTTCGTAGCCCTTTCGTAGCCTAGAGTTCTCCTTCCCTTGCAACTTCCATTTACTTTGTCCTCAGCCAATCAAATACTGCTTTGGGAGCGTGGCTGAATTGTCCTCTAAACTGGGAGCCTCTGGATTTATTTTTGAGCTTGAGGTGTTCAAAGTGCGCATAATTGTCTAGGTGTTAATGTAGAGAAATCCTCTATAACCGCAAATTGTTCATTTGTTGGAGTTGTAGCTTTTCCTTCGCATGCTAACTGTTGCTCTGTTTTGGGCTTCACATGCGATGGGAACGTTATGGCATCGTTTGTGTCATGCTTACAATGTACGTGCATGTACATGGTGGTTTATCTTGGTTGTCATCATTTGCTTGCACAATATTTATTTCAAGCTGTGCTGATTCTTGAATTTGTACACCCGCATCATTGTAGGCTCATTGAATATGTCTATTCTTACAGTACATAGCTCAAATTTGTTGGATTCATTGTTTTTCTTGCTGTACTTACTAAAAAATATGTTGATTTCTTGGTTATGAGAGTTGTTCTAAGAATATATTGATTTCTTGGTCATGAATGCTGTATATGTTCATAACATGTTGTGGTCATGGTTATAAATGCTGTTCGTGACCTAAATTTGCTGGATTCATGGTCATGCCTGCCCATATCCATTCGTTGTTCAAAAAACAATCGATAAGACTTGTTTATGTGTTATTTTAGCATGTGAGTTTTTTTTTTTTTGGGAGCAAAATCTTAGTCACATGAGTTGAGGCAAGGAATCTATGTTAATTTGTGAGCGAGATAATCATGTTGTCATGCTTTAATTTCCTGAAATTAAACATGTGCCTGCTATACAGGCATTGATGATCTTCATTCGACTTCAGTTTGTTCTCTTCTTGATCATGTGAGCCATATTCACTTGCCAGAAGATATGTTTCAAGTCTATTACTTACTAAATAATCATGAATTTCGGCCTTTAATGTTTTAATTTTGTTCTGGATTTTGCTGACTTCGCTGTTTTAATCATGAGGCGTGTAAGTTTAGTACTCATCGGAATGCGGCTTTAATTACAGATGATAAGGTTACAACGTGTACTTGATTTGCTGGTTATTAGGACATGTTTGGATATCACTGGAGAGGGTAATTTGTAAATCTTGCGAGCTTGATGAGCTGGACACCACAGTGAATTCTCTTAGGCATGAATTTGAATGATTTTGTTGCCATTTGTTGATTGGTTTGATGGTTCTTCAGTGCATGCATCTCCAGTTAGCTTGATACATTAGAATACCATTTATGTGGTTAGAGTAATGACTATACTTCCTAGATGTTATTGTGGGTTGTGGATTGAGCGTGATTTTGAAGATCACAGGTGAACATGAAAGCAAGATGCGGACAAAATAGAAAAACTACATACTAGTAGCAACATAAGCAACAAGTTTGCTGAAAATGCTAATGAAGTTTACCTTTGACATAGAGATGACAATATGGGTCAAAAACCCATATTATGACTCATTTTTAGTTAAATGGGTCATATATGAGTCAAGTGAAAGTTAAATATGGGTCAGAAATGGATCAAGTGAAGATTAAATATGAGTCAAAAATGAGTCAAGTGAAAGTTAAATATGGATTAGAAATGGGTCAATGAATGTAAAACACAAAAAAAATAGTCTAAATGAGTTATAAGGAAACCCATTTTAAAGTTTAAACCCTTGGTTTTTTTTTTTTTTTTTTTTTTTAATTTATAAAAATTTTTTTTTAATAAACAATCGAAATTATAATTTTTTTTTCATATTTCAATTTTTTTATTTTCTTTTTTCTTTCTTTTTCTTCATTCCTTGCCGGTGGCCGGCAAGGCGACGACCGGCCGTCGGTCGGCGATAGGCCTCGCCAGTCGTCGGCGAGGTCGAGCCTCGTCGATCTAGTGAGATTGAGCCTCACCCGACGCCGGCGAGCTCGAGCCTCGCCGGCTCGATCTCGCCAGATCGACGAGGCCGAGGCCCTGGCGAGTCTCGAGCTCGCCGGCGTCGGGCGGAGCGTCGGCCTCGCCGGATCGGCGAGATCGAGCCTCGCTCGACGTCAGCGAGCTTGATCTTGCTTGTGGCCGGTCGCCGGCCATCGTCGTGGCTAGCGACCGGTCGAAGGAGAAGAAAAAAAAAAGAAAAAATAATTATTAAAAAATAAAAATTATAAAAATTATATTTTAAGAAAATTAAAAAAATTAAAATTATATTTAAAAAAAATTAAAAATTCGATTTTTTAAAAATATTTTAAAAAGAATTATAAAAAATTTTCATTAAATTTGTATTGCATAAAAATTCTTAAAAAATTTGTATTATATAAAAATGTTTTAACAATAAATAGGTTTTAGCAATACGGGTCGATTTAGGTATGGGTCGAATACGGGTTGGGTCGAGTATGGGTCACTAGATTTATATTACAAAGAATATGGGTCAAAAATGGTTAAATGAGTCAAATATGGGTCGACCTATTTTCAACCCGACCCACCCATTTGCCACCTCTACTTTGACATGATGTCTCGATCACATAATATCAAAGCAGATAAGAATAACGGCAGCAAAAACAATAAAGCACATCATACAAACTCTGGGCAGTCATGTAGAACATCATATGCAATGTAAGAAGTTTGTTATTGGAAAGTTCATTTGCTTAATTTGTACTTGCTCCCTCCTTGATTATCCTATTTGTATCCATGCTTAATCAGCAACAACAAATTTAAATTTCATAAGGCGACCCACATATCAGATAGTCAATGACTGTTCCTGCAGGATGAACAATATAGTTGTGTAAATGTGCAACGCTTAGTTATACTTTTGTCTTAATTTGGCAGCCCTTTTTGAATAATCTGATGAAAAATTTCGGACTAAATTTTCGGTTAACAATTTCACCTCCTTCGTGGATTCGATCACACCCACAATCCCTCTCTAAACTCCTTGCTGCCACTTCTCTCTCTCTCTCTCTCTTCCCGTCTCTCCCTGAAAAGCCCTGTTTTCATAGAAACTGCTTCTGGTGAAAATTGTTGCTCCCACTCTCTGTCTCTCTCTGCCTTTATATAGTCGACAGAAACGGCGAAGTGCGTGGGCTCGGTTGTATGTCTCGATCGAGACTATGCCGGTCTTATCCGATCTCACGAAACGAACCTATGTCGAACAATTGCGCAAACAGTGATGGGACGTCAAAGCACAGTTTCCTTTCGGAAGGCTAAGAAACATATCGGAACTAAATCAAGCTCAAATCTTTTCGTGTGTCTGGGACTCTTGGTGGAGTTCGTTGCCATATAAAGATATATGAGTGCAATTCGACGCGTGATAAGGTGTTGAGTCGCACGTTGGGCCTTCCATTTTCTGTCATTCATTTACGATGACCATGACCAGTAATGGGGTATATCACCTTTGTCGGGGAAGCAGGGGATTGAGAGGAGAGGAAAGCAGACGAGGGAATGAGAGAGAAAATGATGGATTGACCCGGAAATGTACTGAAGTCGTGCCGTGTTAGAAGTCTCGCGGAAATCTCTGGGAAAAAGCTTGGGGTGATCTCTGACGCTTGACGCATGGGTCCTCTGAACAAGTGGATGGATTAGGTCAATGTGTGGATTGGATTCTCAATCCCTGTGGAGAGGGAAGAGCCGATCAATTCAGAGGAACGTGAGTTTTATGTTGATTGTTTCGTAAAAATTAAAATAATCTAAAAAAATATTTGATAATTAAAGAAAATTATTTTCATTATCAATAATAATTTATATTAAATATTTTTTTGGATGTTGAAAATATTTATTGATCTTTCGTTTTTATGAGCGAAACAAACGATCATTTTTAGAAAAATATTTTTTGATCATTTTATTATTCACAAAATAAATGGAGCTTATCTCAATTGATGCAGCGCGACACAATTCATAATTGACCATTTTTACTTCAGATTGATGATTTTAATAAGTGGAGTGATTTATTTTGGATGTCTTTTATTATATGGTGACCGATGATTCTTGGCCTCGTAGTCATGATTACTTAATTGCCATTTAACGTTCAAATTCCTACGTGAGATCGTCCAATGATCGCTCATTTTGTTTTTTCCAAGAATTCCAGGGACATAGCAACCTATAAACTCCAAGACAGCTAAAGCTAATCCATCACGGGAAAAATTTCTTAATACCCCACATGAACATCACAGGCAAGAAAAAAGACGATCTATTTCACATATTCCTTCTTCAAGACAAAAGGAAAAGTACTGACTGTCAACTTATCTGGCTTACTTTATTAGATCATTGTCATTTAGTCTCCGAACCGCTCTTAATACTTTGTCACCAACACAAACTCTCTCTCCCCGTCCCCCAACCAAATGCCAGTAGAAATTTCATTTGGCAACGAGATGAGTCTGAAGTACAGTGAACACATTGAATGTGGCATTCTAGTCATCAACATAATAGATGAATAACAATTATATCTTCACATCATGAAAGGTAGGCCAAAGAGCTCAGTTAATGAATTATTTGTCAAAAAGATTCTCGAGTCCCCATGATGACAGGATGATTGGTCACTTAGTCTCTCTATATGGATATTCTCTAGCACTTGCATTTTTACTCTAAACACTCTGTTTATAATGGGGAGGGTGTTTAATTTGAAAGATTCAACAAATATTTACAGGGAAAAGTATCAAAAAAGTCATAAACCTATTGCATTGGTACCAATTCAGTCCTAAACTTTTCAATTAGACCAATTCAGTCCTAAACCATTTAATATTGGTACCAATTCAGTCCATCTAGTCAATTTTGGCCGGCCGGCGCTGACGTGGACGTCGGCCGATGATCGAACGCTGACGTGGCAATTTTTATGATTTTTTAATTTTTTTTTTTCGAATTTTTTTATTAATTTTCTTTTTCTTTTTCCTTTTATTTTCCGCCTTCTTCCTGGAGGTGGTCGGCGAGCCTCTAGTGAGGCTCGCTGGCCACTGGGTGAGGGCCGCGAAGCCCTTGCCTGCCGCCGGCGACGGTCATGGCCCTCGCCCGGCCTTTCGCAGGGCTGCCGGCAAGGCGGCTTCGTCCGGATCTAGGCGAGGCCATGGCGGCCATCGCCAGGGCGGAGGCGAGGGCTGCGAAGCCCTCGCCAGCTGCCGACAAGGGTCGCGAACCTCGCTCGGCCTCGCCCAGGGCCGCGAGCGAGGCGGCTTAGCCCAGATCTAGGCGAGGCCAGCCTTGCCCGAGCCTTGCCGCTGAGTCCCCGGCGCCTCCTCCGCTGTTGACCCCGAAGCTTCTCAACCTCGTCATTGCCGCCCTCACCTCCACGAAATCCCAATTCGAGGCCTTGGTCCCCCACCTCTCGCGCCTCACGCCGCCACTCCTCCGCCTGATCTTTGCCTCCGAAACCCTAGCCCACCGCCCCAACAACTGAGGGCTTCGCAACCCTCGCCTCCACCCTGGCGATGGTCGCCATGGCCTGGCGAGGCTGGCCTCGCCCAGATTCGGGCGAAGCCGCCTCGCCGACGGCCTTGCGAGAGACCGGGTGAGGGCCGCGACCCTCGCCGGCAGCAGGCGAGGGCTTCGCGGCCCTCGCCCAGTGGCCAGCGAGCCTCACCGGAGGCTCCCCGGCCACCGTGAGGAAGAAAACAAAAAAAGAAAAGAAAAAGGAAAAAATATTAATAAAAAGTTCGAAAAAATAATTAAAAAATCATAAAAATTGCCACGTCAGCGTTCGCCCACCGGCCGACGTCCATGTCAGCGCCGGCTGGCTAAAATTGGCCAGATTGACTGAATTGGTACCAATATTAAAAGGTTTAGAACTGAATTGGTCCAATTGAAAAGTTTATGACTTAATTGGTATAGGTTTAAGACTTTTTTGGTACTTTCCCCAATATTTACGCATTGATCTAAATACAACGGTTTTGATCCATCATTTCATGGTTGATCTTATCAGGATGAAACAATACGACGATTTATTGACCTGTGAATTTTCATCTATGATTGAATAATCATTCTGTTCCTAAGCTCCTTACAAAAGCACAAATTAAGGCTCCCATTGGTTTCGCAAAAAAATGAATAATATGAAAAATAGATTTGAAAAAATGATCACTTTTATTGCTTAAAAAAATTAATGAACAAAAAATATTTTTATGATTCTCGAAATTTTTTTACATAAATTGCTTTTAACGATGAAAATATTTTTCATTAACTAATTATTTCAAGTGATACAAACGATTATTTTATAGAAGACAACACTGGCGATTCGTAGGAAATGATAATGACCGTGCAATCACCAAACAAGCGAAACTGACGGTGATGGGGGATAGAATAGGAGGGTTCAATGCAGTCCCTCTGATTTCGAAGTTAACAAGCATTCCAAACAAACTCTCCCGAATAATTTCACTGCTATAGGATATCAAGGCCCGACCTTGGCCAAGTTCCGCCAAAGCACCCTTGGTATCCAACCCAAAAGTTGGTAGGACAGTGCCAATATCTAGAAGGGGAAAATAGCTGAGTGCAGTAGTCAGTACTAACCCGACAAAAGAACCATCTGAGTGATAAGAAAAGAAGTTCCATAATATCAACAAACTTGTGGTGCAGAGCTTCTCCAGCATCTACATGGAAAAACCATCTCTTCGATCATGCTAAAGAGAATGCCCGTCTCGTAGTGATGGACCAGAAAAGTGACAACCTAGCCTTAAGGAAATAACTGTCACATGCGCTCCCGGAAGTTGAGAGTTATGCGTCCCGCCAAGCTAGAGCAACAGTTATTTTAGCTACAGTCCAGTGGGTAGATCCACATGCCAAACTGCAAAGAATATGGCAGTCCATAGCTGTTTCTGCTGGTAGCATTGCATTACAAATCCAATGAAATATCCGAACGATAATTAAGCGAATTCTCCACAGCATAAAATGTCCGCCAGCTTAGAATAAGAGGGAAGAAGAAATATAGAAAGAAAAGGTACAAGCAGTCCTTTGAGAATTTCGCACTGCGCAGCATGATGACCAGGAACTTCAATGCAACTTCTTCTGTATGGGACGAACCAATTTCTCATCTTTTTGGTCTTCAGCAACTGCAAAACATCAACATAATTCAGTATTTTGAGGGAAACGGGGTAACACGTCAAGAAGGAATTGGTTCATGATACCGACTACGGAGGGGCACACAGTTGCAGTTGGCCAGCTTTTTAGAGACAGATCACTGATTAGAGAGTTGCGACAAATTCTTGAGCTCTATAAATGTGTGCTACATCAAATATGTCGACTATATAGGAAGCTTACTGAAGCTCTAAACTAGAGTGAAATGGATCTGGCATTGATGGACTAAACAGGTTAGGAATGTAGAAACTAGAAAGACAAAAAGATTCAATTACTTGAAGGACTTGCTGAGGATACTTTTGGAATTGTGTACTATTTGAAAGACTTGAGATTTGACTAGATTAAGGACAACTCTCCAGCTTTGGAATAATTTCTCCAATAAAAGCTCTTCAGCTTTGGAATAATTTCTCCTATAACATGTCATTAGCAAAAGCATTTACTGAACTTACTGAATTTGGTGTGGATTGTTTCGGGCTGAAAAGGTTTGGATGGTGGTGTTAAGGTCACCCTTCAAACGCCCTTCACGATCTTGGTAGGAGAAGAATACTCCTTTTAGTTTTGGTGTCCTCAAGGCACCCTTGCAGAATATATTTATCTTGGGGCATTTCGTCACAAGAATACCAACCAATGATGGGAATGTGAAGGCGCAATTTATGGAAGAGAAGCTCTCAAGGCTTTGTAAATCATCAAGTGTCAGCCGTTGCAGCTTGGGGAAAGAGATCTCCTCTACTCCGTTTTCATCATCTATTATCACATCTTCCATTGCACGACAATTTTTTAGAGTTAGCCAAGTAAGGTGCACTAGACTTGTCACTGCTGAACAAGTCCCCATATGAACTAAACCAGTGCAATTCTCTACTTTCAAATTTGTCAAGCTCTGGAACGAAATTGGAGATGGAAATACGATTGATAAACTGGGGCAGCTTATGATAACCATTACTTCAATCTGTTTAAGGATTTCAGCCATCAAGGAGCCATCTTTCCACACCCGCTTTAGGTTGCATAGTTTACTCAAGAAAAGATGCTTCAAATTTTCAAGTGCTTTGAGAGGTTTTTGCATGTCAGATAGTCCTCCACAGGAAGTCTCTCCCGCATGTCCAAAAGCATCTTCTGTAAATATATCCTCAAAGGAATTACAGTGCACAAAAAGCTTTTCTAAATTGGGGAACCTCTGGAGAAGGAAATTGGAGGGAAAAGCAACATTTTCATCATGGTAGCATATCAAAGTCAGCTCTTTAAGATTGCCAAAGATGTAATGCTGCATCATCTCGACATCCTCCCTTGCTAACGACAAATGTTCCAAGTGTGGAATGACCTGTGGGAACAGAGAATCCGTTTAATTAGGCCGCCAAAATCCATATCAATCCCCACAACCACAGCCCAATGACTAAAATGTCTATCTATTTGGGAAAATGAAACAGGAACCGCTAGGCTTTTACCCTGTTTTATCTTCCCGGAGCAAGACTAGCAAGCATTAGTGACCATTATAAAAGGTTGTTAAAATGGATGTTTGTTGTTAGTGGTGTGCCCAATTCAATCTCAATATGTTTCATGAATTGGGTTGAGAAATTTATTAGTCAACAAAGAACCAATTGATACTTCAATGCTTTAATTGTCAACAATTATATCTGAAAGGAAAAGTAAACACATCAATACCAACAAATCTGTAGAAAAAAAAAACGTTTTAGAAGAAGAAAAGTAAATTGTTTTCCAAATCGGGTTACCTATATGACAAGTAGATGTGTTTCAATAGTAACATGTATTAACATGTTGCGCTCTATTTATCACTATAGATCATACATAGTGCATGGGTCCACCTTTCTATAACTATGAGAAGAATGCATTCATGAACTGATGATTGGCTAAAAGGAACCAAAAAAATAAGTTTGGAACTGATGGGACTTAGGCGAAAAAGCGATAAAGCAGATAGAGATTATATTGCGAAAATTTGAGGAAATAATTAAGTCAAATTGTTCATTCTAACTTTAGCAAAATGACAAGTTAAGATAAGCTAGGAAGCAAACTAAAAGTACATAGCCCAAAAATAAACCGACGTTCTAGCATTCCCTGGGGTTAAAGACATGTTGCTGCTATACCAATCAAATTAAGGTTGGTAATTTCGACTAAATTTCAGTAACTTCAAAGGCATTGATAAGCCATTGGAATAAACTTCGGTAGATTATTAAAGTAATTGATGATCTTAAAAGTAAAAAGACATATTTGTACATTTCAAAACCTAAATAATAAGAGCTTGGCCAATGGGTAAAATCAATTGCTATCTTAATTTGGCGAATGTTTCTCAATTCTAAGAAACTTAGCTCCAATTAGGTCAATTATGGGATAATTTCAATTTCCGAAACAAACAATGACCGAGAGATATACCCATAAACTAATGAAGACAACCATAAAGGGATTAATTAAGGATTTTACCTTTTCTATAGAAAAGAGTGCAGGTTGGCTCCCATTGACAGTAGTACCTTGCCAGTTTTGGATTCCACTAGCGAACGAGAATGACCTCATTTTGCCGCAGTGCTGCACTCGCAATTCCTTCAAGAGTGGCCATGTTGAAGTATGACTATTCCTATGGAAGCCTCTCAGTTGTGGCAGGTCAAATAATGCCAGGTCGGTTAATCGTGGAAAGAAGAGATCTCCTACACTTGTCCCTACTCCTCCGTCTTCCTCCACTATAATTTCCTCCACTCTACAAGACTTTACTACAAGTTTTTCAAGATGTGTCATACTTTTTGCCACCGAGCTTGAAAATAAACTTTGGAGACTCTCACACTCTATAACCTCCATACTTTGTAATTGTCCTAAGGTAAAAGCTCCTTGAGGAAGTCCACTCCACACGTGCTTTATTTTCGGAAGTTTGATCAAAACCAATTTTCTCAATTGAAAAGTGCTTGTGGAATAAGCTTCGCTAAAATTGAATTCTTGGACTTGAAATACCATTTCTAAGGAGCCACAACCGATCACAAATAACTTCTCTAGTTTTTGGAATCTTGCTAGGATAGACTGAGATGAAAATATGAATGGAAGTCTCTCACAATATTCCACAATCAGTGTCTTGAGTTTGCTAAATGCATTTAGTGCAAGCTCATCAACCCATATCTTCTCGACATTATCCATGTGAGAGATCTTCATCGACTCCATACTAGGAAACAAAACCTGTTATTATTCATTTTAATTCATTAGAGCTGACTCTTTGTCCCCCTCAAAAAAGAGAATGCTTTAATATGAAGAACAAGAAAAAATGCAAGATAAAACGTATTAGATAAATCGAAAGAAAAGAAAACAATATGCATGTTATTTTCTTTTTTAGCATCTGCCACCTCGTAAATTAATTATCCTGAATGGATTTTCTCCTATTATTTTTAAGTAGAAAGCATATATTTTTCTAATATATATCAAGCATTATGTTTGAGCAGTACCATAACCCATAGCCTCCTCATTAAGCATATCCATTTATGATCTGATATGCTCATTAAGATACATGGCATTCATGCCCATCAAAACTTCAGCCGCCATGCTTGCTGATTTGGAGCCGTTCTATATTTGGTATAAATTTCTCTTTGAATATTGTTTCAATATTTATTAAATCCGGTATATAAAAATTGAAAAAGAGTAGGGACTATCAAGATCATTAACTGGTGCAACGATTACACTTATTATTATTATCATGCTACTGTAATAGTTTTGATTGTCAATATTATTATAACTATCTAATACATATTCTGACCTTCAATAAATTAAAAATGTAATTTCTCCTATTGATTATTCAAAAAATTGTAAAATTCGTGATACTAATTTTTTTTCCCTGAAATAGTTATTATACCAAAATTTATGCACAAGAGTCGTATACATTATAGTCAACAAACTAAAAATGAACATAAAGACAAGGAGAATCACTTGATCCACAAAATTCAGTAAACTATTTATTTGATATTTTTCCTTATGAGAATTCATTCCCTTTTGTGGATTGTGGGATTATTTGCTGTGGATATTACTTGAATTTTGTGGGGCAAAAGTTTATGTATTATCTGACTCGTAGGAAGGGCGACCCGAGAAAGAGCCTAATTTTGGTAGGGGAGATGGATGTATGAGACATGAATCTCCAACCACCACCCTGAAATGTTTCTTTATTTAGTTTAGCTATTCGACACTGTTTAGAATTTAGGGTACTTTTCTTCATTCATTTCTCTTATTTAAGTTATGCTTTCTCAGTTTGGGCTATTGTGTTAAATACCTATAAAGATAGGCAAACATACTAATTCTCTTCAGTTTTGAGGATGGATGTAGCGATTAATGAGTTTGCTCATTTGGTTTTTCTTGTTTTTCGCTTGAATTGGCACCCAACAAAAAAAAAAAAAAAAACACATATGAAGGTCTCAAGGCCTCCTTCGCACAGACAGGGCCGGCAACCAATACCAGGGTCATACTTAGGGCAGCTGGCCCTAAATTGAGAATCACTCGCTTGCTCAAAGCAAGTGTAGGAGAATTATCAAAAAAAGTCATAATAAATCTATTACAATTGTGTCAATTTAATCCTAATTTTTTTTAGCCAATTCAATTCTAAACATTTTTACAATTGTGTCAATTCAGTCTATCCCGTCAATTTTGGTCAACTAGGGCTAATGTTGACAATTTTTAATAATATTTTATATTTTTCAATTTTATATTTTTATATTTTTATATTTTTCCTTTTCCTTTTCTTTTTCTTCTTCTTTTTCCCCCACATTGCCAATGACTGTTGGCAAGGGTCGTAGCCCCTCTTGCAACCTTGCCTAGATTTGGGCGAGGCGTGGGGGCCGCGACCCTTGTCAGCAGTTGGTGAGGGCTCCATGGCCGTTGCTCAGTGGCTAGTGAGCCTCGCTAGAGTCTTGTTGACCATTGTAGGGAAAAAAAAAAAAAAGCAAAGAAGGAATGAATAAAAGAAAAAGGAAAGGAAAAGAAAAAAAATTAATGAAAAACTTTGAAAAAAGAATATTATTAAAAATTGCTCACATCAACGTCGGCCATAGGTCAGCATTCACGTCAACATTGGCCAATCAAAATTGGCCGGATGGACTGAATTGATGTAATCACAAAAAGTCTAAGATTGAATAGGCAAAACAAAAAAGTTTATAACTGAATTGACATAATTATAATAAGTTTATGACTTTTTTTGAAAATTCTCCTAGCGAGTGTTGGTCACCTTCGTTGTGAATTGCAAGGGTTGTCGACCCTCGTTAGTGGCAGCGGCATGCAGCCACTTCCCCCTAAGACCTGCGATCCCTTGCATAACCTTTTTTTAATCTTCAAGTTTTCTCATTCTTTTCTCGTGTTGGATATTTTTCCCCCTAATTTTAGTCCCTTTTTTATTTTATACATTTTCAATTTTTCCATTGTGGCAATAGTGAAAGAGCCTCCAGGGGAAGCTCCACCATTTCGTTAACAGCCACGTAAGACTAAATGACCAAAAAAAAAAAAAAGCGGATATTCATCCATGGCAAAATAGACGGACTTAACAAGTCCTGAATTGCATAAAGTTTTGGAAATATTACGACTTAAAGGCGTGTAAAATGAATTTTAAATCATAAGTGTCCAGTTGAAACAAGTTTTGGAACTCATGGTATCTTTATTCCTTGATCTTATGTTAAATAAGATTTTAAATTTGAGCCAACCTCTTTAATGTCAATATGGACTCTAAATTAGTTAAAAGATGTTAATTGGAGCTTGAACTGCAATATTAACGAAACTTTGCTTTAATATAACATTTAAAAATGTAAAAAAATTATACCAAGTTTTAGGAACTTACGAAAAAGTTTTGAAGTACGTGTCAATACTTTTATATTAAAGAAATATCTTTGAGTTGTTATGGAAAAAGGGTCAAATATTTAAATAAGAAGATAAAAAGTTAGCAAAATGACCTCATAGACCCTTACATAGTATAGCTCAAACCATCAGGGACAAGAAACTAGACATGTCATTGAAGAAGAATGAGTGCAAACCTTGTCGACTAGCAAAAGCGATTGCGTTGTTGGATCGCTGCCCTCTAGTTTTCTACAATTAGCATCTCCTAGAATTACCTTCACAGCTTTACAATCTTCCATGGTAAACCATTTCAAGGAGGGCCATTCTGATATATGCTTTCCATGAAAAAAACTTTTGAGTTTTGGCATGTTGTGAAGATTAAGAGTGACGAGTTTAGGAATTACAATAATGTCGGCCATTTCTTCAGGTTTCTCCTCTTCTTTCACAACAATATACTCCATCTCTCTACAACCACCTAGATCAAGATATTGGAGTTGTCCCAAACATTTTGCCATAGTCATTGTAAAAAGGTTTCTCAGATGTGGGCACTTCACAACTCTTACAAAAGTCAGATTGTGAAGGCAAAGATTCAGCAAATCCTCATTCGTCCATACGTATGTCAAATTTGGGAGATCAAATAAAGATAGCTCTCTCAATGGACAGCTTCTTGCAGCTTCTTGTATATATGCACTAGTCCCTCCTCCTCTGTCTTCCTTTGCTATAATTTCCTCCACCCCACAGTACCATACTTCAAGTTTTTCAAGCTGCATCATACTTTTTGCCACCGAGCTTGGAAATAAACTTTTGAGACTCTCACACCCTACAACCTTCATGCATCTTAAGTGTCCAAAGGTAAGAGCTCCTTGAGGAAGTCCACTCCACACGTGCTTTATTTTTGGTAGTTGTATCAAAACTAATTCTCTCAATTGAAAAGTGCTTGTGGAATGAGCTTCACTAAAACTGAATTCTTTGACTTGAAATACCATTTCTAAGGAACTACAACCGGTCACAATTAACTTCTCTAGGTTTTGGAATCTTTCTAGGATAGACCGAGATGAAAAAATAAATGGAAGTTTCTCACAAAATTCCACTATCAATGTCTTTAGTTTACCAAACGCATTTGATGCAAGCTCATCAACCCATATCTTCTCCATGTTATCCATATGCGAGATCTTCATTGACTCCATGCTAGGAAACTCAATCTGTTATTTTTCATAAAAGACAACACCTTAAATTGAAGTACAAGAAAAATCACAGTATAAATAGTATAGATAGAATTGAAAGAAAATAAAACTAGATGCATGTTATTTTCTTTTTACCATATGCCACCCGCTAAAATCAATTCTTCGGTATGGAGCTTTTCATATTATTCGTAAGTGGAAAGCACAAATTTTTCTAATATATATCAAGCATTATGTTTTAGCAGTACCATATCCCACAGCCTTCTTATTAAGCATACTCATTTCTGATTTGATATGCCCATGAAGATAAATGGCATTCATGCCTGTCCGAACTTCAGCCGCCATACTTGCTGATTTGGAGCCACTCTATGTTTGGTATAACTTTCTCTTTGAATATTGTTTCAATATTTATTAAATCTGGTGTACCGAAATTGAAAAGTAGCAGGGGTTGTCAAGATTATTACATTGTTTGGTTTGGCGATTATAGTTACTGTGTCTGTCATGTTACCGTAATAGTCTTGATTGTCAAGATTATTACAACTATTGTCGTAATTTTGATTATTGTAAATCCTATAAACCTTGAAGAGATTAAACTAAATTTTTAAGGATTTGAGAGAAGATTTCGACAATTTTGGTAAGAATTTAATAGATTCAATAAATTCAACTAACTAATACACCTTCTGAACTTCTATAATCTAGAAATGTAATTTCTCCTATTGATCATTCAAAAAATTGAAAAATTCTCGATACTAATTTTTTTTCCCGAAATAGTTAGTATAGGCTTATACTAAAATTTATTCACAAGAGTCTTATGCATTATAGTCGACAAAATAAAAAGGAAATTAAAGATAAGGATAAATCACTTCATCCACAAAATTCAGTAAATATCAATTCGATATTTTTTTTCTTGGGAGAATTCGTTCCCTTTTGTGAATAGTGAGATTATTTTCTGTGTGGATTACTTGAATTTTGTAGGGCAAAAGTTTATGTATGATCTAACTCATTGGAAGGGCAACTCGAAAAGGAGCCTGAGTTCTTTTTGTGGGGGAGATTGTTGTATGTCATGATTCTCCAACCACCATGCTGAATTGTTTCTCTATTCAGTTTAGTTATTCGACACTACGTAAAATTTAGGGTACTTATCTTGATTGATTTATCTTATTTAAGTAATGCTTTGTTAGTTTGGGCTCGTGCTAAATACCTATCAAGATAGGCAAAGATACTAATCTCTCTCTCTCTCTCTCTCTCATTTAAGTAATGCTTTCTTAGTTTGGGCTCGTGTTAAATACCTGTCAAGATAGGCCAAGATACTAATTTCCGAAAAAAGTTAGAGAATCACTCGCTCAAAGTGAGGGCCACGACCGTTGCTGGTGCCTCTGCAAGGGTTGATTGCCCTTGACATGGCCCTAGCGAGTGTAGGAGAATTACCAAAAGAAGTTATAAATCTATTGCAATTGTGTCAATTTAGTCTTAAACTTTTTTTAGCTAATTCAATCTTAAACATTTTGCAGTTTTGCCAATTCAGTCTATCTAGCTAATTTGGCCAACTAGGGCTAATGTTAACAATTTTTAATAATATTCTATATTTTCAAATTTTTATTAGTTTGTTTTTTTATTTTTTGTTATTTTCTTTTTCCTTTTCTTCCTTCTTTTTCATTTTTCCCCACATTGCCAATGACCGTCGGCAAGGGTCGTAGCCCCTCCCACAACCTTGCCTAGATTTGGGCGAGGCTTGGGGGCTACGACCCTCGTTGGCGGTTGGTGAGGGCTCCATAGCCCTTGCTTAGTGGCTAGTGAGCCTTGCCGAAGTCTTGTTGACCACTATATGAAAAAAAAAAGAAAAAAAGAAAAAAGCAAAGAAGCTATGAAGAGAAGAAAAAGAAAAGGAAAAAAAAAAATCCAAAAAAAGAATATTATTAAAAATTATTCACATCAACGTCGGCCGGAGGCCAGCATTCACGTCAGTATCGGCCAATCAAAATTGGCCGGATGGACTGAATTGATATAATCACAAAAATTTTAAGATTGAATAGGCAAAACAAAAAGGTTTATAATTAAATTAATACAATTGCAATAAGTATGAGACTTTTTTGGAAAATCCTCCCTAGCGAGTGCTGGTCACCTTCGTTGTGAATTGCAAGGGTTGTCGACCCTCGTTAGTGGTAGCGGCATGCAGCCACTTCCCCCTAAGACCTGCGATCCCTTGCATAACCTTTTTTTAATCTTCAAGTTTTCTCATTCTTTTCTCGTGTTGGATATTTTTCCCCCTAATTTTAGTCCCTTTTTTATTTTATACATTTTCAATTTTTCCATTGTGGCAATAGTGAAAGAGCCTCCAGGGGAAGCTCCACCATTTCGTTAACAGCCACGTAAGACTAAATGACCAAAAAAAAAAAAAAGCGGATATTCATCCATGGCAAAATAGACGGACTTAACAAGTCCTGAATTTCATAAAGTTTTGGAAATATTACGACTTAAAGGCGTGTAAAATGAATTTTAAATCATAAGTGTCCAGTTGAAACAAGTTTTGGAACTCATGGTATCTTTATTCCTTGATCTTATGTTAAATAAGATTTTAAATTTGAGCCAACCTCTTTAATGTCAATATGGACTCTAAATTAGTTAAAAGATGTTAATTGGAGCTTGAACTGCAATATTAACGAAACTTTGCTTTAATATAACATTTAAAAATGTAAAAAAATTATACCAAGTTTTAGGAACTTACGAAAAAGTTTTGAAGTACGTGTCAATACTTTTATATTAAAGAAATATCTTTGAGTTGTTATGGAAAAAGGGTCAAATATTTAAATAAGAAGATAAAAAGTTAGCAAAATGACCTCATAGACCCTTACATAGTATAGCTCAAACCATCAGGGACAAGAAACTAGACATGTCATTGAAGAAGAATGAGTGCAAACCTTGTCGACTAGCAAAAGCGATTGCGTTGTTGGATCGCTGCCCTCTAGTTTTCTACAATTAGCATCTCCTAGAATTACCTTCACAGCTTTACAATCTTCCATGGTAAACCATTTCAAGGAGGGCCATTCTGATATATGCTTTCCATGAAAAAAACTTTTGAGTTTTGGCATGTTGTGAAGATTAAGAGTGACGAGTTTAGGAATTACAATAATGTCGGCCATTTCTTCAGGTTTCTCCTCTTCTTTCACAACAATATACTCCATCTCTCTACAACCACCTAGATCAAGATATTGGAGTTGTCCCAAACATTTTGCCATAGTCATTGTAAAAAGGTTTCTCAGATGTGGGCACTTCACAACTCTTACAAAAGTCAGATTGTGAAGGCAAAGATTCAGCAAATCCTCATTCGTCCATACGTATGTCAAATTTGGGAGATCAAATAAAGATAGCTCTCTCAATGGACAGCTTCTTGCAGCTTCTTGTATATATGCACTAGTCCCTCCTCCTCTGTCTTCCTTTGCTATAATTTCCTCCACCCCACAGTACCATACTTCAAGTTTTTCAAGCTGCATCATACTTTTTGCCACCGAGCTTGGAAATAAACTTTTGAGACTCTCACACCCTACAACCTTCATGCATCTTAAGTGTCCAAAGGTAAGAGCTCCTTGAGGAAGTCCACTCCACACGTGCTTTATTTTTGGTAGTTGTATCAAAACTAATTCTCTCAATTGAAAAGTGCTTGTGGAATGAGCTTCACTAAAACTGAATTCTTTGACTTGAAATACCATTTCTAAGGAACTACAACCGGTCACAATTAACTTCTCTAGGTTTTGGAATCTTTCTAGGATAGACCGAGATGAAAAAATAAATGGAAGTTTCTCACAAAATTCCACTATCAATGTCTTTAGTTTACCAAACGCATTTGATGCAAGCTCATCAACCCATATCTTCTCCATGTTATCCATATGCGAGATCTTCATTGACTCCATGCTAGGAAACTCAATCTGTTATTTTTCATAAAAGACAACACCTTAAATTGAAGTACAAGAAAAATCACAGTATAAATAGTATAGATAGAATTGAAAGAAAATAAAACTAGATGCATGTTATTTTCTTTTTACCATATGCCACCCGCTAAAATCAATTCTTCGGTATGGAGCTTTTCATATTATTCGTAAGTGGAAAGCACAAATTTTTCTAATATATATCAAGCATTATGTTTTAGCAGTACCATATCCCACAGCCTTCTTATTAAGCATACTCATTTCTGATTTGATATGCCCATGAAGATAAATGGCATTCATGCCTGTCCGAACTTCAGCCGCCATACTTGCTGATTTGGAGCCACTCTATGTTTGGTATAACTTTCTCTTTGAATATTGTTTCAATATTTATTAAATCTGGTGTACCGAAATTGAAAAGTAGCAGGGGTTGTCAAGATTATTACATTGTTTGGTTTGGCGATTATAGTTACTGTGTCTGTCATGTTACCGTAATAGTCTTGATTGTCAAGATTATTACAACTATTGTCGTAATTTTGATTATTGTAAATCCTATAAACCTTGAAGAGATTAAACTAAA
Source organism: Eucalyptus pauciflora (assembly GCA_007663325.1). Lineage (NCBI taxonomy): Eukaryota > Viridiplantae > Streptophyta > Magnoliopsida > Myrtales > Myrtaceae > Eucalyptus > Eucalyptus pauciflora. The sequence continues at coordinate 3,108,156 of VMYD01000024.1, read as the reverse complement.
TTTTTAAGGATTTGAGAGAAGATTTCGACAATTTTGGTAAGAATTTAATAGATTCAATAAATTCAACTAACTAATACACCTTCTGAACTTCTATAATCTAGAAATGTAATTTCTCCTATTGATCATTCAAAAAATTGAAAAATTCTCGATACTAATTTTTTTTCCCGAAATAGTTAGTATAGGCTTATACTAAAATTTATTCACAAGAGTCTTATGCATTATAGTCGACAAAATAAAAAGGAAATTAAAGATAAGGATAAATCACTTCATCCACAAAATTCAGTAAATATCAATTCGATATTTTTTTTCTTGGGAGAATTCGTTCCCTTTTGTGAATAGTGAGATTATTTTCTGTGTGGATTACTTGAATTTTGTAGGGCAAAAGTTTATGTATGATCTAACTCATTGGAAGGGCAACTCGAAAAGGAGCCTGAGTTCTTTTTGTGGGGGAGATTGTTGTATGTCATGATTCTCCAACCACCATGCTGAATTGTTTCTCTATTCAGTTTAGTTATTCGACACTACGTAAAATTTAGGGTACTTATCTTGATTGATTTATCTTATTTAAGTAATGCTTTGTTAGTTTGGGCTCGTGCTAAATACCTATCAAGATAGGCAAAGATACTAATCTCTCTCTCTCTCTCTCTCTCATTTAAGTAATGCTTTCTTAGTTTGGGCTCGTGTTAAATACCTGTCAAGATAGGCCAAGATACTAATTTCCGAAAAAAGTTAGAGAATCACTCGCTCAAAGTGAGGGCCACGACCGTTGCTGGTGCCTCTGCAAGGGTTGATTGCCCTTGACATGGCCCTAGCGAGTGTAGGAGAATTACCAAAAGAAGTTATAAATCTATTGCAATTGTGTCAATTTAGTCTTAAACTTTTTTTAGCTAATTCAATCTTAAACATTTTGCAGTTTTGCCAATTCAGTCTATCTAGCTAATTTGGCCAACTAGGGCTAATGTTAACAATTTTTAATAATATTCTATATTTTCAAATTTTTATTAGTTTGTTTTTTTATTTTTTGTTATTTTCTTTTTCCTTTTCTTCCTTCTTTTTCATTTTTCCCCACATTGCCAATGACCGTCGGCAAGGGTCGTAGCCCCTCCCACAACCTTGCCTAGATTTGGGCGAGGCTTGGGGGCTACGACCCTCGTTGGCGGTTGGTGAGGGCTCCATAGCCCTTGCTTAGTGGCTAGTGAGCCTTGCCGAAGTCTTGTTGACCACTATATGAAAAAAAAAAAGAAAAAAAGAAAAAAGCAAAGAAGCTATGAAGAGAAGAAAAAGAAAAGGAAAAAAAAAAATCCAAAAAAAGAATATTATTAAAAATTATTCACATCAACGTCGGCCGGAGGCCAGCATTCACGTCAGTATCGGCCAATCAAAATTGGCCGGATGGACTGAATTGATATAATCACAAAAATTTTAAGATTGAATAGGCAAAACAAAAAGGTTTATAATTAAATTAATACAATTGCAATAAGTATGAGACTTTTTTGGAAAATCCTCCCTAGCGAGTGCTGGTCACCTTCGTTGTGAATTGCAAGGGTTGTCGACCCTCGTTAGTGGTAGCGGCATGCAGCCACTTCCCCCTAAGACCTGCGATCCCTTGCATAACCTTTTTTTAATCTTCAAGTTTTCTCATTCTTTTCTCGTGTTGGATATTTTTCCCCCTAATTTTAGTCCCTTTTTTATTTTATACATTTTCAATTTTTCCATTGTGGCAATAGTGAAAGAGCCTCCAGGGGAAGCTCCACCATTTCGTTAACAGCCACGTAAGACTAAATGACCAAAAAAAAAAAAAAGCGGATATTCATCCATGGCAAAATAGACGGACTTAACAAGTCCTGAATTGCATAAAGTTTTGGAAATATTACGACTTAAAGGCGTGTAAAATGAATTTTAAATCATAAGTGTCCAGTTGAAACAAGTTTTGGAACTCATGGTATCTTTATTCCTTGATCTTATGTTAAATAAGATTTTAAATTTGAGCCAACCTCTTTAATGTCAATATGGACTCTAAATTAGTTAAAAGATGTTAATTGGAGCTTGAACTGCAATATTAACGAAACTTTGCTTTAATATAACATTTAAAAATGTAAAAAAATTATACCAAGTTTTAGGAACTTACGAAAAAGTTTTGAAGTACGTGTCAATACTTTTATATTAAAGAAATATCTTTGAGTTGTTATGGAAAAAGGGTCAAATATTTAAATAAGAAGATAAAAAGTTAGCAAAATGACCTCATAGACCCTTACATAGTATAGCTCAAACCATCATGGACAAGAAACTAGACATGTCATTGAAGAAGAATGAGTGCAAACCTTGTCGACTAGCAAAAGCGATTGCGTTGTTGGATCGCTGCCCTCTAGTTTTCTACAATTAGCATCTCCTAGAATTACCTTCACAGCTTTACAATCTTCCATGGTAAACCATTTCAAGGAGGGCCATTCTGATATATGCTTTCCATGAAAAAAACTTTTGAGTTTTGGCATGTTGTGAAGATTAAGAGTGACGAGTTTAGGAATTACAATAATGTCGGCCATTTCTTCAGGTTTCTCCTCTTCTTTCACAACAATATACTCCATCTCTCTACAACCACCTAGATCAAGATATTGGAGTTGTCCCAAACATTTTGCCATAGTCATTGTAAAAAGGTTTCTCAGATGTGGGCACTTCACAACTCTTACAAAAGTCAGATTGTGAAGGCAAAGATTCAGCAAATCCTCATTCGTCCATACGTATGTCAAATTTGGGAGATCAAATAAAGATAGCTCTCTCAATGGACAGCTTCTTGCAGCTTCTTGTATATATGCACTAGTCCCTCCTCCTCTGTCTTCCTTTGCTATAATTTCCTCCACCCCACAGTACCATACTTCAAGTTTTTCAAGCTGCATCATACTTTTTGCCACCGAGCTTGGAAATAAACTTTTGAGACTCTCACACCCTACAACCTTCATGCATCTTAAGTGTCCAAAGGTAAGAGCTCCTTGAGGAAGTCCACTCCACACGTGCTTTATTTTTGGTAGTTGTATCAAAACTAATTCTCTCAATTGAAAAGTGCTTGTGGAATGAGCTTCACTAAAACTGAATTCTTTGACTTGAAATACCATTTCTAAGGAACCACAACCGGTCACAATTAACTTCTCTAGGTTTTGGAATCTTTCTAGGATAGACCGAGATGAAAAAATAAATGGAAGTTTCTCACAAAATTCCACTATCAATGTCTTTAGTTTACCAAACGCATTTGATGCAAGCTCATCAACCCATATCTTCTCCATGTTATCCATATGCGAGATCTTCATTGACTCCATGCTAGGAAACTCAATCTGTTATTTTTCATAAAAGACAACACCTTAAATTGAAGTACAAGAAAAATCACAGTATAAATAGTATAGATAGAATTGAAAGAAAATAAAACTAGATGCATGTTATTTTCTTTTTACCATACGCCACCCGCTAAAATCAATTCTTCGGTATGGAGCTTTTCATATTATTCGTAAGTGGAAAGCACAAATTTTTCTAATATATATCAAGCATTATGTTTTAGCAGTACCATATCCCAGAGCCTTCTTATTAAGCATACTCATTTATGATTTGATATGCCCGTGAAGATAAATGGCATTCATGCCTGTCCGAACTTCAGCCGCCATACTTGCTGATTTGGAGCCACTCTATGTTTGGTATAACTTTCTCTTTGAATATTGTTTCGATATTTATTAAATCTGGTGTACCGAAATTGAAAAGTAGCAGGGGTTGTCAAGATTATTACATTGTTTGGTTTGGAGATTATAGTTACTGTGTCTGTCATGTTACTGTAATAGTCTTGATTGTCAAGATTATTACAACTATTGTCGTAATTTTGATTATTGTAAATCCTATAAACCTTGAAGAGATTAAACTAAATTTTTAAGGATTTGAGAGAAGATTTCGACAATTTTGGTAAGAATTTAATAGATTCAATAAAATTCAACTAACTAATACACCTTCTGAACTTCTATAATCTAGAAATGTAATTTCTCCTATTGATCATTCAAAAAATTGAAAAATTCTCGATACTAATTTTTTTCCCGAAATAGTTAGTATAGGCTTATACTAAAATTTATTCACAAGAGTCTTATGCATTATAGTCAACAAAATAAAAAGGAAATTAAAGATAAGGATAAATCACTTCATCCACAAAATTCAGTAAATATCAATTTGATATTTTTTTTCTTGGGAGAATTCGTTCCCTTTTGTGAATAGTGAGATTATTTTCTGTGTGGATTACTTGAATTTTGTAGGGCAAAAGTTTATGTATTGTCTAACTCATTGGAAGGGCAACTCGAAAAGGAGCCTGAGTTCTTTTTGTGGGGGAGATTGTTGTATGACATGATTCTCCAACCACCATGCTGAATTGTTTCATTATTCAGTTTAGTTATTCGACACTACGGGAAAATTAGGGTACTTATCTTGATTGATTTATCTTATTTAAGTAATGCTTTGTTAGTTTGGGCTCGTGTTAAATACCTATCAAGATGGGCAAAGATACTAATCTCTCTCTCTCTCTCTTATTTAAGTAATGCTTTCTTAGTTTGGGCTCGTGTTAAATACCTGTCAAGATAGGCAAAGATACTAATTTCCGCGCCCGCCCCCCCCCCCTTCATGCCTAGGGCGGCTAGCCCTTGGGAGGCGACTCGTAGAGAATCACTTGCTCAAGGCAAGGGCCACGATCTTTGTTGATGCCCCTGTAAGGGTTGACCGCCCTTGACGTGACCCTAGCTAGTGCTGATCACCCTCGTTGTGAACTGGCGAGTGGCGGAAGTTGTCGACCCCCATTAGCGGGAGCGGCATGCAGATCGTCCCCCCTAAGACTTGCGATCCCTTGCATAACCTTTTTATTATTTTCTCGTTTTTCTCACTCTTTTCTTAGGGTTGGACTTTTAATTATTATTTATTTCTAATTTTTAGTCCATTTCATATTATATTTTCTTTAAATTTTTACATTTTGGCAATTTAAAAGAGCCTCCAGAGGAAGATCCACCACTTCGTTAACAGCCACGTAAGACTAAATAACAAATGCAGATGTTCATCTATAGAAAAATAGACAGACTTAACAAGTCCTGAACTACATAAAGCACCGCAAATATTATGACTTAAATGCATGTAAAATGAATTATTAGACATAAATTCCGAATTGACATAAGTTTTTGGACTCAAGGTGTCATTGTCCCATGATCTTATAGTAAATAAGATTTGGAATTTGAGCCAACCTCTTTAAAATCGTCTAGACTCTAAATTAGTTAAGAGATGTTAGTTGGAGCTTAACCTTTTAGTAATGTTTAAATTTCAGTTGCAGTATAATGAAACATTACATTAATATAACATTTGAAATTGAAGGAAAATTATACTAAGTTTTGGAAACTTTTGAAAAAGTTTTGAAGTATGTGTCAATACGTTAATATTAAAGAAATAACTTTGATGTTGTGGAAAAAAAGTCAAAGATTTAAAAAAAGAAAATGAAAAGTTAGCAGAAGTCAGCGACGTAACCTTACATTACCTAGCTCAAGCTACCAGGGACAAGAAACTAGATATGTCATCATAGAAGAATAAGTGCAAACCTTGTGGACCAGCAAAAGTACTTGCTGCGTTGGAATGCTGCCCTCTAGTTTTCTACAACCGGTATCTCCTACAATCACCTCCACAGCTTTACAATATTCAGCAGTAAACTCTTTTAAGGCAGGCCACTCTGAAATATGCTTCCCTTGACAGAAACTTCTGAGTTTTGGCATCTTGTGAAGATATAGGGTGACAAGTCGAGGAAATACAATTATATCGGCTGCTTCTTCAGGTTTTTCCTCTTCTCTAACTACAGTGTACTCCATCTCTTCACAACGACATAGACCTAGATATCGGAGTTGTCCCAGACTTTTTGCCATGGACATTGTAAAAAGGCTTCTTAGACGTGGGCACTTCTCAACTCTTATTGAAGTTAGATTGCGAAGGCAAAGATTTAGTGAATCCTCATTCTTCCATATATATGTCAAATTTGGGAGATTACATAAAGATAGCTCTCTCAATGGACTGCTTCTTGCAGTTTCTCTCTCCATCACACTGAGGCCCTCAAGTATATATATGCTTTCTATCAGATTGCATGACTCCATTGTCAAGGACACCAAATAGTGAAGCAGCCTCTTCGACATGAACGAAGGAGTAACATTCAACAGGTTGTGACAATGCTTTACCTCAAGGACCTTTAGGCAGCAAATGTGCCCGTAGTCAGTCTCATTCTCCCACAATTCTCTTGATTGAATTCCTGTTAGACGTAGCTCTTCTAATTTGGGAAATATGACCTACAGAAGCATCAACAAGCCTCATATATGTTGAATAAATGAAATATTTGGTACGGAATTTATTATGCGCAAAATTTAGGGACATCTTTGGGAATGAACAACATCATGAGTTAGTTCTTGCACCGTGAATTGCTAAACTTTTGGTACAGAATAATGATCCAGTTTATAAGAAATTGCTTCACTGCCAGAACTAGAAGAATGATGAATAAAAATTAAAATAAAAAACTATAGATGCTAACTTACCTTTTCAATGTCAATGTCAGAAATGGTTTTAATTCTACCTATATAAGAACCTAACATACCCCCTTTCTCGTCATAAAAAAGATTAATTTATGTGGAGAGCTAGTCATGTAGCCCAGAAAAAGGAGTTACTTCATTTAATAAATGATTTTGGCCGAGCATTATGCTTTTGCAATTTGGGTCACATTATAAACATAATTTTAAGATAATTTAAAAAAGGTTCCCATATTTTATTCTATACTAGCATAATAGTATCCAAGCAATAATGAACAAATGAATACTAGATGTATTTCTAACAAATACCTTCATGAATATTTTCTTACAAAAAAAGAAGAAATTTGAACATGTGCAGCGCACATAAATTTTATTAGTAATATTAGAAAAATGGTTAGAATATACTTTTGCAGTAGATTTGATCACTACGGAAGGTCAATATTACAACCTGGGGTAAGGAAAACAAATTGGCCTATTGAATATTATATTGAATTTTTCATTTCGTAGTCACATAATAGTCCATCAATTAACAAATAAGAGCATAAAAAGATTCATATAATGGAAGTTTATTTAGAGCCACATTTCCACAAAGAATAAATTGAGGATAATTCTAAAATCAATACTTTAATGTGTTTATAAATTAAATATCTAAATAATCAAATTCGAATAAACTGAATGCCTTTGAACACAAAACACTAAACAAAACATATGTAAGAAGACAATTTTTGTCGTTTGTTGATAAATGCATATAAATTTGTAAAAATTACGCAAAATCTCTTGATTGAACTCTTATTGGAAGTAGCTCTTCTAATTTGGGAAACACAACCTATAGAAGCATCACCTGGCTTAAGTCAACATGATTGGCATTGACGCAAACTTGATCATGTATCCGATGCATCACAAAGAAGAAAGGAAATCACATGAACAAAGATGCAGCTGAGATAAAGGAAAGAGGAAAACCTTCTTGTCAAATAAAGGATGTGAACTTTCATTAGAACCGGCAAATCCCTCATTTATCATCTCCACTCTTGGCGTCTGTTGCCTCAGTATGAATGCCTTGAGTTCACTGCACTCCAGAATAAAGAGATTTCTTAGGGAGGGAAACTCAAATGCACAACTTCCTGAGCTGAAACTAATCAAGCTCTCAAGGGAACAAAGCTTCAGTCTCTGTAAATGAGAGAACTTCATTGCCTTCAACTTTCGCTCTTTACTTTCTTCCATGGCAACTACTTCCTGCATCTTATTGCAATCAGAAACATCCAGCATCTCAAGTTTATCAAGAGTCCCGGATGTATCATATGTGAAGAGATATCTTAGACTGTGGCAGTTGCGCAAGCTAACGGTAGTCACACTAGGAAGACTCAAAGTTGCTTGGGAGCTACTTGTTACTAACGCATCCAGCCTCGGCAGGTCCCACAACTTCACTTCGTTTAAGTTTAGGAAGACCAAACTTTTTGGCCTATTCTTAGTATTAACAGCAACATGTTCGATTAATGATTCCAAAGAGGTACAATCGACCACCTCAATCATTTCCAGGCTCTGGAACACCTCTATTATATTTGATGGAAAAATATGAGACAAATTTTCACAATCTTGGATCGTGATGGATGATAGTTTGCGGAATGATTCTTTAGAAAGTTCATTGTGCCATATCTTCATCAACCCACACGACACGACGATCAACTCCTCCAAGCTGGGGAAAAGAACCTGTATGCAATGACCATACGTTAGTTTCTCGACTAAGAACTCCTAAAAATTCTGATTTGGATATGTGCTCCGTAATATATTCTCAAGAATGAAGTTGGTAAACCCATGATTCGTGCTCTATAATATATTCTCAAGAATGAAGTTGGTTACCCGAGATTATACCATTGTCATAGAAAAACAACAGATGCATGGTGCAGCAAGATTTTTTAAAGGACATGCTGACCAACAGCTTCATCGGAATAAGATTACCATTACCAAGAATAATTTCTAGGATCAACACAAAATAGAAAATTCCACACATATATTGAAAATAATTTCTAGGATATACATAAAATAGAAAATTCCGGACATATTTACGCACATTTAGATTGAAGAAAAATGTAGCTCTAAACAAATTGGCTTATTGAATATTATATTTAGTTTTTGATTTCGGAGTCACGTAATAATCCAGCAATTAACATATAAGAGTATAGAAAATTTATATAATGGAAGTTTGTTTAGAGCCACATTTCCACAAAAGATAAAATTGAAGATAATTATAAAATCAATACTTTAATGTGTTTATAATTTAAAATCTAAATAATCAAATTTGAGTCAACTTAATACCTTTTAACACAAAACATTAAATGATACAAATGTTACTAATAAATTTTTTCGTTTGGTTGATAAACGCTTATTACTTGGTTAAAATTATACATAATCTCTTGATTGAATTCTGGTTAGACCTAGCTCTTCTAGTTTGGGAATACAACCAATAGAGGTATCACCTAGCTAAAGTCACAATGAGTGGCATTGAAGCAAAGTTGCTTATTTATCAAGAGCAACGCAAAGAAGGAAGCAAATCACATGAACAACATCCAGTCGAGATAAAGGAAAGAGGAAAACCTTATCGTCAAATAAACAATGTGGACTTTCATTGGAACCAGTAGTTCCCTCATTCATCATCTCCACTCTTGGCACCGGCAGCCTCAGTATGAATGCCTTGAGTTCAGTGCACTCCAGAATTGACAGGTTTGTGAGGGAGGGAAACTCAAATGCACAACTTCCTGAGCTGAAACTAATCAAGCTCTTAAGGGAACAAAGCTTCAGTCTCTGTAAATGAGAGAACTTCATTGCCTTCAACTTTCGCTCTTTACTTTCTTCCATGGCAACTACTGCCTGCATCTTATTGCAATCAGAAACATCCAGCATCTCAAGTTTATCAAGAGTCCCGGATGTATCATATGTGAAGAGATATCTTAGACTGTGGCAATTGCGCAAGCTAACGGTAGTCACACTAGGAAGACTCAAAGTTGCTTGGGAGCTACTTGTCACTAACGCATCCAGCCTCGGCAGGTCCCACAACTTCACTTTGTTTAAGTTTAGGAAGACCAAACTTTTTGGCCTATTCTTAGTATTAACAGCAACATGTTCGATTAATGATTCCAAAGAGGTACAATCGACCACCTGAATCATTTCCAGGCTCTGAAACACCTCTATTATATTTGATGGAAAAATATGAGACAAATTTTCACAATCTTGGATCGTGAAGGATGCTAGTTTGCGGAATGATTCTTTAGAAAGTTCATTGTGCCATATCTTCATCAACCCACACGACACGACGGTCAACTCCTCCAAGCTGGGGAAAAGAACCTGTATGCAACGACCATACGTTAGTTTCTCGACCAGAACTCCTAAAAATCCTGATTTGGACGAAGTTGGTTTACCCATTATATGTGCTCCGTAATATATTCTCAAGAATGAAGTTGGTTTACCCATGATTCGTGCTCTATAATATATTCTCAAGAATGAAGTTGGTTACCCGAGATTATACCATTGTCATAGAAAAACAACAGATGCATGGTTCAGCAAGATTTTTTAAAGGACATGCTGACAGACAGAGTTTTCAACAGCTTCATCGGAATAAGATTACCATTACCAAGAATAATTTCTAGGATCAACACAAAATAGAAAATTCCGCACATATATTGAAAATAATTTCTAGGATATACATAAAATAGAAAATTCCGGACATATTTACGCACATTTAGATTGAAGAAAAATGTAGCTCTAAACAAATTGGCTTATTGAATATTATATTTAGTTTTTGATTTCGGAGTCACGTAATAATCCAGCAATTAACATATAAGAGTATAGAAAATTTATATAATGGAAGTTTGTTTAGAGCCACTTTCTACAAAAGATAAAATTGAAGATAATTATAAAATCAATACTTTAATGTGTTTATAATTTAAAATCTAAATAATCAAAATTGAGTCAACTTAATACCTTTTAACACAAAACATTAAATGATACAAATGTTACTAATAAATTTTTTCGTTTGGTTGATAAACGCTTATTACTTGGTTAAAATTATACATAATCTCTTGATTGAATTCTGGTTAGACCTAGCTCTTCTAGTTTGGAAATACAACCAATAGAGGCATCACCTAGCTAAAGTCACAATGAGTGGCATTGAAGCAAAGTTGCTTATTTATCAAGAGCAACGCAAAGAAGGAAGCAAATCACATGAACAACGATCCAGTCGAGATAAAGGAAAGAGGAAAACCTTATCGTCAAATAAACAATGTGGACTTTCATTGGAACCAGTAGTTCCCTCATTCATCATCTCCACTCTTGGCACTGGCAGCCTCAGTATGAATGCCTTGAGTTCAGTGCACTCCAGAATTGACAGGTTTGTGAGGGAGGGAAACTCAAATGCACAACTTCCTGAGCTGAAACTAATCAAGCTCTCAAGGGAACAAAGCTTCAGTCTCTGTAAATGAGAGAACTTCATTGCCTTCAACTTTCGCTCTTTACTTTCTTCCATGGCAACTACTTCCCGCATCTTATTGCAATCAGAAACATCCAGCATCTCAAGTTTATCAAGAGTCCCGGATGTATCATATGTGAAGAGATATCTTAGACTGTGGCAGTTGCGCAAGCTAACGGTAGTCACACTAGGAAGACTCAAAGTTGCTTGGGAGCTACTTGTCACTAACGCATCCAGCCTCGGCAGGTCCCACAACTTCACTTTGTTTAAGTTTAGGAAGACCAAACTTTTTGGCCTATTCTTAGTATTAACAGCAACATGTTCGATTAATGATTCCAAAGAGGTACAATCGACCACCTCGATCATTTCCAGGCTCCGGAACACCTCTATTATATTTGATGGAAAAATATGAGACAAATTTTCACAATCTTGGATCGTGATGGATGCTAGTTTGCGGAATGATTCTTTAGAAAGTTCATTGTGCCATATCTTCATCAACCCACACGACACGACAGTCAACTCCTCCAAGCTGGGGAAAAGAACCTGTATGCAACGACCATACGTTAGTTTCTCGACCAGAACTCCTAAAAATCCTGATTTGGACGAAGTTGGTTACCCATGACAATATGCTCGATAATATATTCTCAAGAATGAAGTTTGTGACTCGAGATTACCATCGTCATAGAAAAACAACAAATGCATGCAGTAGCAAGAGGCTTTAAAGGACATGGAGACAGGGTTTTCAATTGCTTCATTGGCAATCAGACTACAGTTACCAAGAACAATTTCTACGATAAACATATAATAGAAAGTTCCAGAAATATTTACGCACATTTTGATCAAAAAGTGTAGGCAAGGACAAGCTAGAGTTGACACCACCATATGCTTGTTGTAAACCTGCGTTAGTTGTTATCGTCTGTTGCTTTCCTTCGAATGAAGAGAATGTCATCATTTTGGGGCATTTAGATATCCTCAATCTTGTTAAGGTTGGATAGTGAATACAGTGTGTCTCATGAGAGAATGTTCTGAGATTTGGCAATTCCTCAAGAGATAAGGAGGATAATAGAGGGAACTTTAAAGTGTGCACAGATGCAGCTTTCTTTGATTCTTCTTCTTGCACATCCATAATTTCCTCCAACAGTTTACATCTCACTATTTTTATTTCTTTTATCTGTTGGAGTGCTTTAGCCATGGAAGAAGAAAAAATAAACCTCAAGTTATCACAGCCTTGCACCTTCAGTACTCTTAAGTTTCGGAGACACAACGCTGTTCTTGGATTCTTGTTCCATATGTGTTCCAACCTTGGTAAGTCACTCAAGGTTAATGTGGTCAATTGTGACAGAATCTCGACATCCCCAATGGATGTCAATCCTTCAAGGTCGAATACTTTTCGTATAAACTGACATCTTTCAATGGTAATGGCTTCCAACTTCTGTAGCTCTATAATCAAATTGGATGGGAAGATGCTCATGAGGAACGTGCAATCCTCTACCTTAAAAAATTTTAGGTTGCTAACATCCAAAGGAAATTGAGAGCTCCATATCTCTTTCATTTTGGGAAGTCCAGACAGTATCAAGGACTCCAACCAGGGCAATGAAACCTTTGAAAGGAGAATCACGTTACGAAGGCATATGTACGGATTTTTCTTTAACAACGAGGAGTGGATAACACCACATAATCTCACAATGCTTATAACTAAAAGTCATGAACAGGTGCTGTCTGTGAAATATTAATAAAGGAAATAATCTCACACAATAGATTTGAAGATGACGGAAAAAAAGGCCGAGTAGTGATTTTTTAATTTTGCCTTCTTTAAATTTTACCAACTTTTACACTTGACTTATCATTTACCTTAGTGTCTACTGGGGCTCTATTATATATATGACAAGAGGAGGAAGTTATAATGCCTGAGTTATTGATGTTATTGAATTCACGCTCACATTTTGTGCTTTCTAAATTTTACAAATTAATGGCATAGACTCAACTAATTTTGGTTAGTCATTAATTGTGGTCTTATATCATATTTCAAACGACTTTGTAAAAAAAAACATCTCAATTATTTACACCAAAAGGTCATGACCTAACAACATATTAAGTTAAAGAAAGACACAGAACAACATTAAACATAACGGTGAACATGATTTAAGGAAAACAGATTGACCTGCTGAATATTAACAATTAAATTCACCTATTGAATTTTTTTTAGTTCTTTCTTTCACTTTAGTCAGTCGGATATAACGGAATTCTACATATGTCCATTCATTTTTAAATAGAGGTCACAAAAATTATATAGACCGTATATACTACCTTCAACTTACGAATATATTCATAGATGTTTGTACATACATATGCGATTTTACCATTAAACAATGATGAACTTCTAGATTATTTAAAAAAATCTATACACCGTACGGTGCTTCTTAAACTACGTTGATAATATAACACAAATAAATTGAGATGTAATTAACTAATGTATAAACGTTTTTATATATTTAGATATCACATAGCAATCCCATTTTGCACAATTAAATTACTGTTTGTCTTAATTATTCTAGAAAACAATATCTCAAAAACAAATTATTTATCCAATTTTCTATGTCCTATTATGCCCTCGCATATCCACGCCCAAAATCTCAAAAACAAATTATATACCTGTTGCCCATCGAAGAAATCGACCGAATCATCCCCGTTTTTATAAAAGCTCACCATATTTGGCAAGTTTTGTAATGTTAGCCTACGCAAATTGCATGACTTCACTTTGGTATCATCATATATTTCATCTCCGTCTTCATCTACCTCAGCATCTGCAACAATTTGTTGCATTAAGTGGCAACTGCTTATTTCAATCTCTTCAAGCTGCAATATTATTCTCTTCATAGACAAAGGAAACAGATGTTTGATTTCACCACAGTTATCCACTTTCAAAATCTTTAATTTGTTGAAGGATTGTAGGGCAAGATAGCCACGACAAATCTCTTTTAAGTTGTTTAGATTCTCAAGAAACAAAGATTGCAATCCAATAAATGTAGTGCACTCAACATTCTCTATGGAGCAAACAACATTCTGGAAAGAGGGGCTATTTTGTACGTGAAGATGCTTCAATTCCTGAAATCCTTTGATGCACAAATTGTGAATGCTATCGACACCATGTTGCAAGCCATCCAAGTGGAGATCTTGCGTTTTCTGCAAACAGTTCAACACCCATTCTTCAATAAGAAGATTGCTTGAATCCAACTTGAGCTTTAAAGTTCTGGATTCTTTGTATTCGCCCGACCAATCCCAAACGCCCCCAATTTGGATTTTATGCTTATTCAGTTTCCCAAATGGCAGGTCTCTCGATAGATATGAAGAATGAGGAATGGCAATGTCCAAAGTGCTCAACTTGTCCATGTTCTTTAACTCAGTCAAACTGGCGTTGCTTCGCGATTCTTCATCCTCAGCCTCCCACTTATCAAAACTGTTTTCCATATACAGTTCTTCTAAGTTAATTAGGCTTCCAAGCATGCCAGGTTCAATAACTTTGAGCCTAGTGCACCCTGTCAAGTCCAGAAATCTCAATTCTATTAGCTGACCTATTTCTTTAGGCAACCGAGTAATTGTAGATTCGGTGAGACTTAAGAACTGCAGTGCTTTTAGCTTTCCAAGATTAGTCACATCCTCCATATGGCAGAAATCAAGACACAACGACTTGAGGTTCTTAAGGAACTGAATTGATGAAGGTAAAGGGGTGATAGATAAGCAAGATAAGTCCAAGACTTGGAGCTTCTCCATAGATTCGAAAAATGACTCGGGAATTTTCAGAGACGGGTTGTCTTCATACAACAGAAACATCCTCAAGTTTGGGCAGTCCAATATTTCAGGGAGCTCTTCAACGCCAACCTGAGGGAACGATATTACGGTGCATTTTCTGAGCTCATCCTTTGACCATTTTTTAAACCCACAATCCACCGTCCCGACCAAGGCATTCCATTTTGTGGAAGCAATAGAGATGGCCACGTCAGCGATTATGTCATGCATTCTTATCTCTTCCGTGATATCACTGTCTAGTAATAAAGAAGAGTCTTGCAGGCATTCTAGATCCATGATCAACCTATCTCTAGCATCGTCGATGGTCTTACTAAAATTGTCAAATAAATCCAAACCCAAGCAATAGACCAAGGCATCCCCCAGACAAATTCTCCTCTGAGATATAGCATAAATCAAGAACAATGATTGGATCCTCACGTTGTTTACATTGTCGAAATCTAGTTCCACCAGTGATTTTAAATCAGACTCTTCTATGGTCAAAGCATTCCTCCATGCAGCTGGTAATCCCCTCCTCAACCTTTTTGCCTGCGAAATTATAAAAAGTGGCAAGCCTCCGCAATTCTTGACCACTCCATCTACCAAGGGTTTAAACTCAGGATCGTGAACTCTGTCCCCCATTATTCTTTCAAAAAGTTTTCTTGCTTCTCCATCGTCTAACTCATTGAGTCGGAATTCTCGATCAGAGAACATGTCAATGCGTAAAACTTCCCTGTTTCTAGATGATAGCAATAGCTTGCACCCTATAACTTTATTATCATCACCACAAGGAATTCCAACATCTTTCAACTCTACCTTCCTCCACAAATTATCTAAAATTATGAGAATTTTTTTTTCACGATCACACTCTAACCTCTCACGCAAACAATCGGCTCTCCCACGAGCAGTTTCCACATTTATTAGCTTTAGGCCTAGTGCATAAGCGATATCTCCTTGGATTGTTTTTAAATCTGGATTGCGTGATATATTTGCCATGACAACCACATCAAATAGCTTCTTTTTCTTAACTTGCCTTTCGACATCCTCCAAAAGCTTGGACTTGCCAACCCCACCTGGTCCATACACCCCAACCACACAAATCTTGTCATCAGTTATAGCTTTCATTACATCCTCTGTGATTGAAGCCCTCAACTCCAGGACATCTTCTTTCTTGTCAACAAAAGTGGTAGCAGTGACAATTCCTTTCGGAGGATTCTCATAGTGGACCTTTTGGAAGTCATTATTTGCGGTTTCATCATGGAGTTCCTGAATGACTTGAGTCATCTTCTTCACCTTCTTGCCAATTGGATGGCGCACCATAGGGTTGGGAAGCCACCCATGGAAGCAAGCATTTCTTGCACTTTCACCTTGTTTTAACAAATTTTGTGCTTCCTTAACCTTATTCTCCACGCTATCCAACCATTTCTCAACATCACTGTGTATAGGTTTTACGTCATAGACGGCTTCATCGACGGAGCTCTGCACCCTTTCCCTCACATACTCCAGCTTCTCGACTCCTTTTTCGAGATCTTGGACATAGCTCTTGTAGCACAACACGTATCCAAATTGGCGTCCAATGGGAGCAAACAGATGCTCACCTAGTTTCGACACAAGATTCGATGCAACGGAAGTAGCAAATTCTGCCATATTTCTTCTTTAATGTCTAGAAATTCCTCCCCCTCCCCCTCCTTTTTGTATCTTTTGTTGTTGCCTCCTATGATAAATTTGCTTAAACAAATCTGTGCAAAGGAAACTGAACAGAACTAATCACTTGCGATGTATGAAAAGAAATGAAGAGCAAAGTGATAAAAAAATGTGAACAGCGAAACAAAACCAAAGACGAGAGAGAGAGAGAGCACAGTAGTGCATGCAAAAAAAAAAAAACAGAAGTACAGTTATTGCACTTGCCACTCGGTGCCCCCAAGCGAGCAACATGTTACTGGTCTACGTGGACAATTTGTAGATGATCGTACGTGGACAAGCAGCACGTTACCTGGTTAACCACGTGCAACGGAAGGCTAATTATTTCCTTTTCATTTTATTTTCTTTTTGTTGTCCCTGTTTTCTTTATTTTATGTTTCTTGACAACGGGGACGACTCTTCGAGGCTCCAACGAATTTTGCAGTATTCATCACAAAACCACGCAGAGAAAGTTCAAGTGTCTTCCAATTTAAATCCAAAGCATGAGAAGAAACGTGACATGTATATCATTATCGATTCTTTTGAGTATTGATAGTTTGAATTATTTAGAACTTTTCTCAATATTTTAAAGCTTAGAACATTTCTTTCATTTTCAGGATTTTCGGGAAAACAAGAAGTCCTTTCTAAAAATTTAGTGAACAAATAATATTTGATTGGTGGTACATGTTTGGATCATTGGATGTTTCTACCATCCACCATCTGGATTTGAATAGAAAAATCGTGGGTGCTCCTGACCCTTACCACTTCTCTGAGTGGGCCCACTTTTCAAATATTGGGTCCTCCAGGATCTCGCCACGTTTCCGGGTGAGCTGATTTCTCAGATTTCTCTCCCATCTGCTTATTTCACGTCTAATTTCGAAACACCATTAACGGCGTGCAACGATTTTTTCATGTTTCAATGCAGTTGGGATACCATTTGCGGGTCTCAAGAGACACCGAAGATGAAGAAGTCGGAGACCTTCGCCACCCGTTCCCGGCCCCACCAACCGGCAGCCAAGCCCGGTGACGGGCTTTTCTCCAGATCCAGATCTGGACGAGCGGCTCGCGAGCGACGCCGAAGCTCGTCCATGGCCGCCGTCGGCGTCCTTCGGCAAGATCTGGTCGGAGGAGGTGGTGGAGCTGCCGTAGGCGTCGTGGGAGGAGGTGGTGGAGCTGCCGTAGGAGTCGTGGGACGAGGTGGTGGCGGAGTGGGAGGTAGAGGAGGAGGCGAGGAGGCGAGGAGGGTACGGACCATGGAGAGGCGGGGGGGAAAGCTGGAGGGGGAGGAGCTGGCCCTTGTAGAAGAGCTCGTGGGCGACGCAGAGGGTGGAGGGGAGCGGGATGGTGAACTCGAAGTAGGAGGAGGAGGAGGATGAGAAGAAGTGGGAAGGCGATGAGGGGGGGAGGGTGTGGAAGTGGGTGATTCAGCGTTTTGTCTCTTCTCTTCCCCACCCCATAGCTGATGCTTGATGAAGACGATGAGCTTGGGTTGGGTTAAGCGTTCCAGAGAGAGGAGAAGTGGCTGACGCGGAGGTCCAGGACCACTTAACATTTTCATTGTGAAGGATTACGATCAATTCCTAGGGCACTGCACATGCCATGTCCCCTAATAATTAAAAGAGAATCTTTCTAAACTGGCTATCTCTTAATGTGGGAAATTCTAAATTGAACGATAACATTGCACCGAATAAAAGTATAGATATTGTGACTTTGTATTAAACAAAAATAAAAAAATAAAGCGGGGTTATTTCTGCCGTCTCCTCTTTAATTTTATACACATTCTTTTTTTATTATCAATTGACAAAAAAATCAATTTATGATAAAAAATAAGGTCAATCACCTGTTCATCCAACTTTTTCCTCTCTCATTTTCTCTTCACATTTTATGTTTATTATTAATTGACTAAAATATCCTTCTACGTGTGAAAATCAATTAATGGTTAGCTAATCATAAATTCGCTTCTCCCATTGTCTTTCTAAATTATGATGAATTAAATTTTTCAATACTTTAAAGTTTGTAAGTTTGATCCATGAATGGTACTTTGATTAGATTTTTGGTTTTTTAGTGTGACTATTTTATTCATCTTAATTGTAATAGGACAACGTGACCCCTCTCTCTCTCTCATATGCAACACAGATACTTAGGTTCATTGTTCATCAATAAACAACTTGCAATTAAGAAAATTATTAATTGAGGTATGTATAATAGTAGGCGGGAAGTGATGAGGACATAAATCACCACGTGGTTATGTCCAACTTGCCCAGATAAATATTTGCAAATGACCATCGGACAAAGATAAACAAAGCAAGGCAACAAAAAATACACAACTCGCAAATAAGAATTGATCAGTTGAGAAATGGTGTGCAAAATTAGCGGGAGACGAAGAGGGACATATATCACCATGTATCTCAATCTCCCCGACGGCATGTTTCAACCTTAGCCTAGAAGGAATCGGTCGTTTCCATGTGTTCAAAATGTTTATCTTTTTTGTAAAACCTCTTGCTTAGTAAAATGACGAAGCAAGTATAAAGCAATAATGCCCAGTTCCCCGTAAGGATAATATATATATATGTATAATATACATTTTCAAATAAAGAATATGGAATTTTAGTCAATGAAAGAAATCACTAAATATTATTATTATTACTACTACTACTACTACGTATTTACCTTTTAAGGAAAAACGGATGACTTTTAGTCAATCATTCCAATCTTTTATTATACGTAATGTTTTACTTTACTATTATAAAGATCATAAGCTATTACTTGAATGGAACTATCATAATATTTATAAAAGAGTAAAAATGTTTTAAAAAACAGGTAATAAAAATATAGCATATATATTTTATTCATTTAGGAGAAGTATTGAAAAGAAAAAATATTCTAAAATATTTACAATAGTGTAATTACAAAAACTTATAAGTACTAATAAAAAAAATTGATTTGTCTTTGTTGGAAAGTTGATGGACTAGATTGAATAAATTAAATATAAAGACACTATCTTGAATATTTAGGAGTAATTCAATGACCACATTGAATGAATTAAGACTCCAATGATAACATTGCACATTGAATCAATGTTTAGGGATTATTTATGTCATTTTCCCTTTTGAAAATCTAATGTGTCAATTCACAAGTTAAAGTTGTACGCTTAAAAGGATTTTAGGTCCTCTGCAATTATTAAATATCAATTTTCCCCATCAATTGTAATAGGCTGGATTATTTGAATGCCTGTGAGAAGAGACTTGCTATTTTTCCAAGTTCATCCTATTATTTACAAGTCGCAAATTACACTAGCAACAAGAAGATGGTAAACATGATGTCATACAACTACCATTTTACAGACAAATAAAGTTAAGAAAGACATCTTGGTGCCTCTGCAATGAGTTTATAATGCAGTTATCTCACTTATTTTTGTTTCTTCTTCCTTTTTTGTTTTTTCTTTCATGTTTTTTTTAGGGTTCAATCAATAGAACTAGATTACCAAACAAAGAGGGTGAAAGTGAAACAAGTGCTGAATATACAATGACACACATACCAGGAGTGGCTTCACTGTAATGCAAGCAGATCCGAGATGTCTTAGCTTCACTCCTGACTTGTGTACAAGATGGATGAGGGCAATGTAAACCAAAAGCAATCCTGATAACATTGAAATATAAGCGGACATATTAGCATAATGCTAATAGCACAAGAAAACTAGATATACAATGACACACATACTAGGAATGCCTTCACTGTAATGCAAGAGGAATTGAGATTTCTTGGCTTCACTTCTCACTTGTGTGCATGATGGATGAAGGGCAATACAGGCCAAAACCAGTCTTGATAACACCAAAATATAAGCAAACATATTACCATAACGTTGATAGCACAAGAAAAGTAGATATACAATGACACACATACCAATGGTGGCTCCACTATAACGCAAGAGGAATTGAGATTTCTAGGCTTCACTTCTAACTTGTCCGCAAGATGGATGCAGGGCAAAGCAGGCCATACCCAGTCCTAATAACACCAGATTATAAATGGACAAATTAGCATACCGTTGATAGCATAGGAAAGGTGGATATACAATGACACATATACTAGGAGTGGCTTCACTGTAATGCTAGAGGAACTGAGATTTCTAGGCTTCACTTCTAATTTGTGTGCAAGATGGATGAAGGGCAATGCAGGCCATAACCAGTTCTGATAACACCAGAATATAAGCAGACATACCAATGAAACACAAAAATAAGTGGACACTGTGGGCGAAGAAAACAGCTGAGAATTGAAAATTCATTCAATTGAAAATGTAATGGAGGAAGATTTTACAATACTTTCAGCTTCGACTTGGAACGAGCGGAGGATCAAGGGATTCTTTGCTGAGTACTCGCAATGGGCCGATGACAGCGAGAGATAGAGAGATAGAGAGAGGGGAAGTCACATAATTGTAGACAAAGATATTAAGACCGGTTTGTCTAAAGGGAAAGCACGTGGTTGGCTGTTGTTCTCAAGAAACCCTACCTCGGCACCGTCCAAAACTCTCTCTCTCTCTCTCCCTCTCTCTCCCTCTCACATGCAACGCAAATACCCGTGTTAATTGTTTTTTTTTTTTGTTTTTTTTTTTTGGAGACAGGAGGAACCAGCTTGCAGCCGACAGCCGCGCCGTAAACCCCCTGGTGACGCTAGCGCAGGACCCACCACCACGGCGTCACACTTAATACACCTAGCTACTCACGCCGGGATTCGAACCCCTCCCCCCCTTCCCAAGGGGTCACAGGAGCCTATCCAGCGGAGCCACCACGGCCGGTGGTGTGTTAATTGTTCATCATCAAACAGCCTGCGATTAAGAAATTGATGTGTGGAGAAATGTATAATATTAGAGGGAAATGATGGGGACAGGAGTTAGCACGTGATTCCTTCAACTTGCCCACAAAAATAATTGCGAATCACCAACGGATACAGACAAACAAAGCATGGAAACGAAAAATGCTACTTGCAATTAAGAAACAGATTAATTGAGAAATAATGCATAATAAGGCTCCGTTCATTTTATGAAAAAATATGGCGTTTCTGGAAAATGTTTTCTAGAAAGCTATTTTCCAATAAAATGTCAATATTTTTCAGTATTCAGCTGAAACTTGAAAAATATTTTTTGTTGCTCAGTACGAAAAAATTGAATTGATTTTCTTTCATGCACTCCTTTTAATAATTATTTTATTATTTTATATTTTTTAAAATCTAATATTTAATTTTTCTACCTTTTTCTTTTTCTTTTTTTATTATTTCCTTTCATTTTTCCTTTTCCTCCTTCTTCTTATAAGGTTGGCCACCATGGCCGATGACCGACCAAAAGCAAGCTGGAGAGAGAGAGGAAAAATAATTAAAAATTGATTTTTTAAATGGAAAAAAAAAAGATGGAAAGGTTAATAAGAGTGTGAGATCAGGGAAAGTGAGTGAGGAATTTTTTTTTTCCAATTTGAAAAGTTAAAAACATTTGCCTCCATTTTAGAAGACTTTATTCCTTGATTAAATTTTTTTTCTAATCAGTTCATTTTTTATGAAACAAACGCCGAAAAATCTAGAAAGCATTTTCCTGGAAGTTGTTTTTCACGAAATAAACAAAGCCTAGGAAAATAATAAAGACAACATATGACCTAGCATCCCGATCCCTTAGAATACATATCAACCCAAGCTAAGATGTAATCGGTCATTTCAGAATTGTGGACGGCGACCTCAACGTTTTTCCGTCTTTCCTCACTTGCGATGGCATGGGCACTTATTTTTCTTTTTCTTGTTTTTTCATTAACACTACAATTGTGGCTAGGAGGGAAAAATATCAAAAGAATCTTAAACCTATTGTATTAATATCAATTTAGTACAAATATTTTATAGATGCTAAGTTAGTAGTCTTTTAGGCTAATTTTAATCGAATAGTGCCGATGTGGACATCAGCCTACATTGTATAGTTGGTGTTAATGCGAATAAATTTTAATAATATTTTAATAAAGTTTTGAATTTTTATTTTCATTTTCTTTATTTTCTTCTCTCTTTCTTTTTACTTTTGTTCTTTACCTTGCTCTAGCTAGTTGCCGAAACTCAACGATCGGCTGGAGAACCTCACTGGCCACAAGCAAGCCTCACCCTCACCCTCACCCTCACCCGCCCGACGTGAGGCCACCCTCATGGTCTTTGGTGAGGGCTCGAGCATTGCCCTGTCAGTGAGGCACCACCCTCACCAGGTATCCTGATCCCTCGAACGCGTCGCGCGCCATCCGCTCGACAAGATGCCTCAGCTAGATCTAAAAGTTCGTGTTGAGAAAGTCCGTTCCCGAGCTCCGATCAATTGTCTACTCGCCGTTTGGGTGTCGCGCGGAGGGTCGAGATGGGGGAGACGGCGTTGGGGAGGCCTCGGGTCGAGGGGCTTTCGCCGGCCATGCCTGGCCGTGCCAGATCTCGGCCGAAGTAGGGGGAGGCCGAGCTGGTTCTCGGCTGCCGACGGTGATCGGCCAAGAACTGGCCCTCGGCCTGGGCTGGCCGAGACGTCGCCGGACTGGGCGCGTGGCCAGCCCGAGGCGAGCGGTGCCACTCGCCGCGGCCGCCCCCGTCGGGGCGAGGTCGACAGAGCGCCGCGAGAGGCTGGGAAAGGAGAGCAAGTCGGGTCTACCTGGGTACTGAGTCGGGTCCGGGTCGGAGTGGATCTGGGTTAGGTCTTTAGGGTTTGGTATTCGGGCTGGGATGATTTAGGCATATTAGGCTTATCCTGCTTTAATGGGCCAGGCTTAGTTCATTTTGTTTTTAAAGGGTTGGGCCTTTCTCTCTAAGCCGGACTGGGCCCGCGTTTCAGGCCCATCTGGGCCGCTGGTTGGCGACTCGAGTCGGTTCCAACACGGGGTTTTTTGTATATCATAATATTATTTTAATATTAAGAATTATATTATTAAAAATTAAAAGAATTTTATTTTTTTCTAAAAAATTAGCAAAAGGCTTAAAAAATGGCTTCTGAGCGTTTTTCTCTTGAAAATGCATGAAAAAGAAAAAATCAAACCATGATGTTTAAAAATGGCTTTTAGTTAATTAACTGGTGTAATTAATTTTTCAACCCTAATTTCTTTGATTGTGCAAAAGTGAACTGTTTCTTTCAATATTTTACTAGGCTTCTAATCAATTAACTACAAATTGATTGATGGCAAACATAATCAAACTAAGTGCATTAGTGAGAGTTTGAAGATATTGTGACAACTAAGTGAGATTTTGTAAGATCATTATCAATTATATAAAAAGCTTAAATATTTAATATTTGCACATTAGCGTTTGCAGACTATGTTCCCTTGGGAAATTGACTGAGGCATCAACCACTAGTATCGAAAAGAGCACCGAGATTTTGACGCGATGGTGGTTGCGGTCATGCCTAACTCGACAAACCCCCTGATGCGCCCTTTCTACTCTCTCCACTTCTAGTTTTTATTTTATTTTTTTCCTTTTCTCTATGAAAAAAGTCAATTTATTTTGACTGTAAAATTATTATTTCTTTTTTAATAATAAAAAAGACATGTCAGCTTACATCTAAGAGCCGTTTGTCACATGATTTGCCATGGAGTTCATTTGGATGGAAAAAAAATAACAGTAGACATTCGAGTAAGAGTAATTACATTTTTTTGTGGACTTTTGAGAGTTTGGTCATTTTTGTCTTTTTGATATACATACATATGTGTGTACATTATTTTACAAACTAGGAATTTTCATGTTAGGAACCTTCTTGTCCTAAATAAAAGAAAATGAAATAGTTGATTTTTCCTTATGATTTTTTTTTTCTTTTGTTAAATGAAAGCATGGAGTAGCTGAACTTTTTAAAGCCAATTAATTCACATAAACGTACGTAAATCATAAAGATACACATCGAGACTTATCAAATAGTTTTTATAAACATTTTTATAGGAAGAAGTAAAAAGAAAATTCGAGTTAAAGGTTCCTAAAGGTTGAACAAATTTACTGCATAATCTATTCAGGATTGAATGTGGAAAAAACCATGATTTCACAAAACGCTTCAATAATAGCTGCGACACCAGCACTCGTTAGATGGGAGAAAGCTTTCCTCGAGAAAGAAGTTTTGAGGCATAATCAAGCAAAAAATATCACCGTATTGTTGCAATTGGAGCTTCTGGGTTGGCAAATTGGATATCATAAGGAGACTACCAATTAATGCTATGATCAACCTTTCAGCGACAAGAAGAAATATGGTCTCATGCTAATAGACGTTCTCAAATGATTGGTTTTTGTTAAAAGACAATTTAATCAACACTTAGGTCTTTGTATAAAAAAAAAAAAAACGATAATTTTCTAGAGAGACCCGTAGCCATCGCTTGTACTGGCAATTTTGGCAAGATGTTGAATAGCATGCCTCGAATTATTTTCTTTAACTCAACCAAAAGACAAAAGATATCGTTCTCTAACACAATTTCCTCAAACCCTTCCCATGTAAGAAGGACGTGTTTTGATTAATAAGCATTAGTTCGCATGAGCTTGACATAAGATTCCCCTTTCTCACTTACAATTTGTGGAAAGAGACTGATATTTCTTTTTCTAAGTTATAATTCGTATAAGATAAAACATAATTGTAAGAGCCAAAGCAATAATTTCTTCAAATAAAGCAGATGGAATTTTAATGAATTAAGAGCGAAGTCATC
Organism: Eucalyptus pauciflora; assembly: GCA_007663325.1. NCBI lineage: Eukaryota > Viridiplantae > Streptophyta > Magnoliopsida > Myrtales > Myrtaceae > Eucalyptus > Eucalyptus pauciflora. The sequence continues at coordinate 3,083,002 of VMYD01000024.1, read as the reverse complement.
CATCAACCAAATCTTATCTATAGATATATGAACTTAAGGTAGGCCCTTAATTAAAGATTTTCACAAAACCGCCTTTAAAAAAAAAAAAACGGATGCCTTATGTTTATTAGGGTTTGATTAGTTGCAGGTTCTTTTACCCATTTTTGTTTCCTCTTCCCTTTTTAAGGTTTATTGGGTTTAATCAATAGAACCAAATAATTGAACAAAGAGGGCGAAAGTGAAACAAGCACTGATAATACATACCAGAAGTGGCTTCAACGTAAGGATGCAAGAGGAGCTGAGATTTCTTGGCTACTAGCTTGTCTGTGAAGATGGATGAAGAGGACCGCAGGCCAAAAGCACTCCTGATAACACTAGAATGTAAGTGGAAATATCGGCACAACGCAAAAACAAGGGGACACTTTGGGGGAAGGAAACAGCAGGGAACTGAAAATTCATCAAATCAGCACAACTTGAAAATAAGGGGATACTCTCGGGGACGAAGACAGTAGGGACTGCAAATTCATTGAGGAGAAATAATGGAGGAAGATGTTTCAATACCTTCAGCTTCGACTTGGAACGACTTAGAGGATGAAGGGATTCTTTGCTGATTTTTTGCAATGGGCCAATGACAGAGAGAGAGGCAAACACATACAATTGCCGAGAATATAAAACCAACACGTTTAGTGCTCTCATTTATATAGTGAGCACTAGCGCTGTTCCTAGATCAAATTCTAAGCCCAACTTATTGACCAAGAAAGGATCGATACTTACATTAGATTCGGGGGTTTCATGGGGAAATTAACTGTTACACAATTCTTTTCTTAAGATCTACGTAATCATCTCCTTTATTTGCGACTTTTTGCAAGCTTCATGTTGAATGGTATGGTCTCAAATTAGTTTCTTCAACTCAAACAGAAGGCAATATTCTCTAGTGTCCTGGCTTTGTGAAAATTACGGTGCGGTGTGGTCCCGCGAATTAAGGCGTTTTCCTCAAACTCTTCCCATCTAATGAGGACAAGTCTGGATTATTGAGCAATAATTCACGTGAACTTCCACTGTTTTTGTAATTGATAGCAAGCCTATTTTATTTGACGGTATGTACTCATGGGAATCTTCTGCTAGTTAAATTGTCCATTTTCACAAGAAATGAATTTCACTTAAATCATTTGCGTGCTTGGTGGGTCACTTCCCTTAAATCCAAAAACAAAGAATAATGATTGAAAGTTAGGCAATACAAACAAATCCATGGTCCACTGAAGATTTTGCTTTTTTTTTCTTCTTTGGTTTGGTTTCAGGCATACATTTTTAAGCGTTCCTTTATTGAGTCCACATGTGAAGTGAACGAAAGTGCTACATCTGACGGTAGGGATAAAAAGAAGTATTCAGTCATTCTCAAGGAGGAGCTCACGTACCTATTGGCAATGCTTGGCCCTGGTTTTGTACTCACAGATGAGAGGGAGACTATTTAGTGCATATGTGAGGTGGGAATTAAAGATAATCTTGCGCTAGAAATTTGGAGTGAAAAGGACTGGAGCAACTGATAATACCTTATTAACGCATAATTATTCAAAACGAGGTACATATCTACTAGGAGGAAAGAGTCTACCAAAAAAGAGTGGATAATTTGCAGTAGCCAAACTTGAATGGCATGATGACATCCTAAATAATCGGGTGTTGTCAACCTCCACTCCTCATAACCATGTTCTATGTACCAATAAATGCATCATACTAGTTGGGTAATTTGAGATCTAACTACCAGCCGTGTTGCAAAAGATAGACATGTACACTTTTGATTCGTAAGATTTAACGGAAAATAAAGTTTTTGACTGTACACAGCTCACTTCTCCTTAGACTGTTGGCCCTACAGCTTTAACATCTACCAAGAAACCTCCCGATTAAAGATACCATTTAGATTTCTTCTTCCTCACATTGAAACGCTAAAAGCAAATAGAAACCTAAGTAATCTGAATGGACTACTATATATTGCTTCAATAAGCATGATTGCAAGGGTTATTGCAAGTCGTGATTACTTAATTGCCGTTTAACATTCAAATTCCTACGCAAATATAAGATCGTCCAATGCATCCATTTTGCTTTTCCAGAATTCCATGGGCATTTCAATATGTAGACTCCAAGATAGCTAAAGCCAATCAACCCGGAAAAGTGTCATCGGACCCCACTTGAACATCAAAGCGAAGAAAAGAGATGAGCATCTATCTTTAATATATTCCTTACTTCAGGAAGATTTTGTGACAATTAGGCTCCGTTTGTTTCACGGAAAATGTTTTCCGGGAAAACGTTTTCCGGATTTTCCGGCGTTCGTTTCATGGAAAATGAATTCCTAGGGGAAAATGTTTTCCACTTTTGAAAAGTGGAAAATATTTTCCTCACTTGATTTCTCTTATCTCACACCTCTACAAATTATCACTTCCTTCTCTCCTTTCTTCTTATTCTTTTCTTTTTTTATTCAAATTATTTTTAAATTGTATTTTTCTTTTTTTATTTTCTTTTTTTATTTTCTTTTTCTTTTCTTTGTTTCTCATCTGCTTCTTTCTTGGCTAATCGTCAGTCATCACCAGGTGAACCTCAAGCTTGTCTATCTCAAGCTCGCGTTTGTCGATCTGGCGAGCCTCGAGCTTGACGCTCGCGCTCGCCAATCTAGTGAGTGAAAAATATTTTCCTTACCGAACACCGAAAAATATTTTTTGAAACATTTTCAGATTTTAGCCAAACACCATAAAATATTGTCATTTTCTTGGAAAATGACTTATGGGAAAATATTTTCCGGAAATGGCCCATTTTCCGCGAAACGAACGGACCCTTAAATTATATTTAGGTTAAATATGTGTTTCTAATCAATATTTCCTGCAGATGCTTGTGTTTGCACCAAGGTAAGTATTCCTTCTTTATGCTTGCAATTTATTTATTACTTTGATTAATGAGAGTTCAATAATGGATGTGCACCCATATGATCACCTCACATGTTAGGAGTAATTTAAAATTAAAGCAAGCTGCTTGCAAAATATTTTAAAAATAAAATAAAAGAGAAAGTGTATCAAAAAGGTATTAGAGAAATACAATGTAATCAAATCCCCGAACTCATTTAATCTCTGATTTGTAGAAGTGAAATAATTCTCCCATTACCTTACTTGGGTTTTTGTTGACCCACCAAAAAATAGATTAGTGTCGACTCCTAATTGAAAAGCCATTTGCATGTTAATGACTTAAATCCTAAGTCATGAATTGGTATGAATTTAGAAGAATCGAGTTAAGTCTAGGCTTAATAATCCATTAGCTGAATTCCTAGGTGGTTCTACCCACTATAGGGAGGTCATGATAACTATCTTTGACACATTTAATCCTTTTGTATACAAAATTATGTCCAATCATGTCATTTAATTTTTTTTTGAAGGCAGGTAACTTTATCTATTCATTAGCTAATAGTTATTTTCATTGCTTTGTAATTCACTTACTTGCAGTATACTTGCAATTGTTTATTTTAGGAAATTTTCCAGTAGCAAGGGATATTTTTTCTTTATTGATTCTCTAATATCATCTATCAAATATGCGGTATTATAAGTCATTTTGGTTTTCAATTTTGGAAAATATTTTAATAAAAATATTATAGTCCTCGATATAGGGTCAAAGGGTTATTATATCACAATAGGTAACTCTATATTGTTTAACTTTTTCGGGAACTCATCATAATCCTCAATTCAAGATATACTAATGAAAATATGCTAAAATTACCATAAAAATTAGATCATTAGATAAAGGTCGCCCAAGCATGTAGGTCACCCTCACACGGGTAATATCCACTTTTATTTGTAGAAAGATAGATTTTCAATAATCCAATCCTAACTCTAGGTTAAAATTGAATGAATCTATGCGTATGTACTCATCCGGATGAGAGTGAATAGTGCAAGTGTCATGTTTACCTTTTCAAATTTCCTCCATCACACCTAGGTACTTCAGCAAAAATGACGAAATTAAATGACACTTGTATTTACGAATATGTGAATCATATTCACATACTTGCAGTATGATTAGCAATTTATAGGAACTACACTTGCGCAATGAGACCGCTTCTGCCCTTTCCTGTTTTTCCTTTAGCTTTTAGAGAAGTACATTGACAGCAAATTATACTGTTCTTTACTGAACTTCAACCCTTCAATAGCAGAAGTACACAACTTGAGCATGAGCATTATTCTTCCTTTGTTTGACTTTTGTGATGTACAAGAAATTACAGCACAAATGGCACTTCTTGAAGAACTTCTCAAGGAGGTGTATGAGTGCATGGTTTTATGTCTCTAGCCTGCATGTAAGTCAGGAATTATCTAGGAAGCTCCTCCAAAAGAGCTTGAACCGTTGATATGCTACCATATGCCAAGAACATTATAATTTTGTGTAAGTTACTATCGAGAGAAAAACAGAAGATTTATTAGTAACAGTTAGACTGTTTTAATAAATTTGTGCTTGATTGCAAAACCTTTCCTATTATCACCTTTAAAAAAAAAAGCAGCTGCCAAATAGAATTTTCAAATCTAATACTGGCTTCTCTGATCCAGATTTAATCAGTTGAAACAAAATATTTTATATCAAATGGCTTTAAAGATAATATGCCAAGATACAATACAGCCAGGATGGGTAAACAAATGAATAAGCTTATCGAAACCAAGGAACCTACAAAGTCAAGAAAGAAACCGAGTCCGACTCTAATATCCTCCAACCATAACATGACAACATTACCATAAATGCCAGGTTTTCAACCTCTTTTGGTTTGATCTACCGAATAGTATTGCCCATATTCAAATGCTACTCAAATGATATCTTATGACGAATTCACATTAATAAGGATGGAAACCTATGGTTTTAGTCAGGTATTAATGGGAACATGGACATCTATCTCATTTAATGAAAATTAATGGATTCATCAACAAAAAAGATCGTGAGAAAATTAACTTAGGATGAACTTCTCGCATTGGAACAAACTGTGCAATGTCGCTCGTGGCCACCTGACTAGTAGAGCTTTCCATCTAATTTCATGGTCACCATCAAGTTTGTGATGGGAATAAAAATTATAGACTACTAAGCTCTCTATATCCTCTCTACAAGAGATATCCCAATATAGTTCTTAAAAGCAATCGCGAGGAAGTTTTACTTAAACCATGGAAAACAAACCTACCTCCATTTGTGTAAAATCTACACCTCCAACTCTAACTATCAAAATTGAGAGTGGAAGATCTGATGCTCTCACTAATGCATCCATGGTTCCCTATTGATCGTGAGAACTCCATCCTACACAAGGAGGTAAACTTCTATCATCTGTGCAGAAAAAGATATAAAAGCTAAGAAAGATCGAATGTTTGTTTCTATTTTACTGTTATTATGAGCAAAACGTAGTATTTACTATTGTTATAAGAAAGTGATTGGCCAGCTATTTAAGCAGCCCTATTGATCACTTGCCCCATTGATCACTAGACCAAATAAAGTGGGACCTGCCAAGGCATCATTATGCAAAGCACAAGCATAAGCAGCCATGATGCCTTCGACTCCTTCAACCCATCAACAAGGAGTTCTAAACCGTGAATTATGGAATTGGATATAATGTCTCAGAGATTCTTCTATAACAGTCCCTGCTCCAAAAGTGAATACACCATTGGCCTATGGTAACCGTAGGGTTAGCTGGTGATTCGGATTTTGGGCTATATTACGAGATGTGTCTCCAGACTTGCTGTAGTCTTTAGAACTTAAAATGAGTTATAAAATGAATTTATCATCCATTTTGCTGGCTCTAGTTTTCGTCAAAGTAAATTGGCACGAATTAAAATTAAGAAAGTAGCGGGCAGATGAATTCCATTTTTTAATGAATCTTACTCTTCTTGTCCAAGATAGTCAAACTTAGAAAATAGATAGAAAAGAATGACCAGACAAATGAAGAGTAGACAACTAAACTAACTTAAAGTTCAGATAATTTCGGTAGAACATTTCTTGCTAATCCACGTTTCGGGCTGTCAACAACTGTGGACCTAACCGTGGAAACATTTGTCCGCTAAAAGAAGATGGATGGAACTAATCATCACGGCTGGAACATCCATAATGTTTGAAAAACTGGAGTCAATACCAACACCATGTAAACTTAAAGAAATATTTATGAAACTATGATAGCCATCACAATGTCATTCAAGAATCTAGAAGGCAGATGTTTCAATTAAAGCCAAAACAAAATCTGATTCCGCTACTGTCAAACAAACAGTGAATATTATCTTATATGTAACCAGCAAAAGATCCAACACTAAATCCTGCATATTCTCAAAACAAAGTCAAAGATGTTGCTATACTCTCATTAGAAGTTATGCACATAAACAAGATCACGCCCAAGGAGGGAAAATCGGTCAAGTTAAACATCGATGCCACCGTCAATCAAAAACTGGACTAGTGCTATGATTTTTCCTTCAAACTCGTCCCTCTCTCTTGGAGCACAGGAAGCAGTGCACACATAAGGTTCCCTAGCCCAGTCCGCGAAAATCCAGCCAACGGCCAAAAAGGCCAGTATGTTTGAATGAGCACTGTGATGGAAATCTCAAAGAAAACTGTCGTGAACTACCCTCTCCATCCGGATGGATAAAAGACATAACTTTAGGGGTATTGCCTAAAAGTGCACCTAAAGCACTCGGTTAGGCATGAGCTTTCTGAAGCCCTATCCCGCACGATGTTGGGATATTCGATATTAGATCCAATTAACACTATGAGGGTTTTCAAAGGAAGAGTCACCACTAACTTATTTGGGTTGGCTATAAACCAAGTGAGGCATAAAAGTATATCTCACTTCTTATCAGTTGAACGTAATAATGCAGAAAAGAGAAATGGGGGAATTTTTAATATATTTTGATATATCATAACAAAAATTACACGAGTCTATTTATAGGCTTTATGAAATGGTTATCTAAGGTAACAAGATAAACATAATATCAAATATAATTAATCAAGGAGTAAGAAGATATATGGATAATCCTGAGAGATATGTGGAATTAACTAAATATAATAATATTGCTAACCCTATGCGTCCACACTATTTACACCGAATTAGTTAACTAGTGTTTTTTTGAGACCTAATCTTGTTTGATCATCGACCAAAATATTTAGGCAGCCTTCTTAATGTTCCATTCCTAACTAGGTTAAAAAGAAAAAAACAATCAATGTCTTAAAAGTGCGCAATCAAGTAATAATCGAAATGAAAATGCACAAATAACAATCCTATTGTAAATCCTTAAGAACTTGTTTAATTTTTTTATCAAAGATTTTTTCACAGTTTAAAAACTGCTCAACTTCTAAATTCTAAGCTTTTTCCTAATTTTCAGAAGAAAAAAAAATCGGAATTTTTTGATTTTTTAATTAAAACATAACTTTTAAATGCTTTTTTAATCTAAAAAGGAACCCGGGTCGGGTCCTAGCCCCCGGTTCGGGCAATGATAGGCCGGGGCTTCGCCCCCGGTTGGGCTACCGTCATGACCGGGGTCAACCACCCCAAGCCCAACCGGCTGTTCTCTTCTTTCACCTAGCCCGAGCCCCCTAAGCCCCAAGTCCACCTTCCCAATTTCCAGCCCAAGTTCACTAAGTGTCAAAATCAGCAAGACTTGAGACCAGAGCACCTCCTTTCACAGTCGGCCGAACACACTCATTCACCGGACCTCCGCAGTCGGTCAACCACACTCGAACATCGTTACCAGTCACCACTGCAAAATCTCTCACTCGCAAACGCCATGGCACCATCGGCCATCACCTTGAGCCACCGACGTGCGGCGGCTAACACTTCACGGATGCAGGAAAAGTCCACAACCATGGCAAATGGCCAACAAACGCCCCCGGAAACAAACTGAAATCGGGGAAAATCAACACAAGCTCGGCTCGGGCATTTTAACGAACAGGTGAGGCGCGCAACTGGAAAGAGTGGTTCCCGGCTCAAACGGGGCCGAAACCCGCGCCGGACTCTCGACAAACGACTGAAGACATACTGTGACCAAACGAGGAACCGGCGGGGCTGGGGTTCGCGTGAGCCGGACGGTCGCGAACCCTGGCCCGGCGTCCACAAAACAGGGAGGAAACAGAGCACGAGTGAAGGGAAAGGAACAAGGCGGCGGGCCGCGGCGTTCCCTACCCAGCTCGGCGGCGGCGAACGGGGGCGAACTCGATAAATCGGACTACGTCTGGTCGCCTTGCACGTCCCGAGCCGGAAGCCTCAGGAAATCTAACCCCAAATTGAAGAGAAAAAACCAAGACAAGATCGTTGCTGCCACTAAAGCAGCCAGGACTGTTGAGGTGGTGCTGTTTCTAATAATTTCATTGCTGTTGCCATTGTTCGTTCACCATTTGACTGATGATGTAAGTGTACTACTTTCTCTCGTGGGCTCCGCTTCGATGAAATGAGGTGGATTGACTTATTTATCTGCGGACTTCAACTTCTTTTCTTAAATGGTCATGTCTGTGCAGAAGTGATTGTTGAAATTCGAGGATAGCTATTTCAAACCCAAGTATAGGACAGTTTGGTCTTCTAAGTGGGCTGCTCTGAATCCACGCAATTTCTTTTTGACGAATTTAGTTGGGTAGGGAATTCTGTCATCATGGATGCAAAATGTACCATCTACACGAACTCACTAATATGTATGTGTAATTTACTCAGAGATTTATATCTTCACGCACACAAAGGCTCTTTGACCTCAAACTCGCGCCCTCCTCTGTCTCGATATTTGTATGGATATTGGGCTGCCCACATACTCCAGGAGGCTTTATCTATCCTGAAACTGCGTGATGTCAGGTTTCCTCTAGGTCAACCAAAAATGTAAAAGTTTCGAGCACTCAATATGGTCTTTTAAGTAGTATTATCATTGTTGCAAATATGTTAATCCCACTTGCTGGGATAATACTTAGTAGTTCTCATTGCTTTGGGTGGTCGATGGTCAATAATAAGTGGAACTCATCATGCTCACAAAAGGCAATGGACTTACCCGAAATCTTATTTCTTGTAGAAGTGTCCAAGCAAGCAGCATGTTTGCCTATTTTATACTTGAGATAGTTATCTGGCTGCTGCCCTTTCCTCTATTTTTCTATTTTTGCTTAATTGCTGAATTTATTGATTCACTGATAATCACTTTTTACTTTGTAATAGTAACATATGTAAACAACACAAAATTAAGTTCTATATAGTTTTTTTTTTTTTTTTTTCGGCCAGAGATATAAGTTTGTTGGTTAAGGAGATGCTCTAAGTTGTTGTTGCTTTCTAATAAATATGTTTGTTCTGATTTGATTATGTTTCTTTTCAGAGTTCTTGCCTTCAGACATTGGAAATGATGTGGATCGTGTCCATGCCGTGGAGCCAATGAAAGCTATACTCGCAGCTAAGGCTAAGATCCGCCGTCTTGTTTAGGCCGAGGGAAAACTGCTTTGCGGGTTACTTCCTTTCGACATAGTCACTACCTGGGGCTATAGCTCCCCCTAGAGATGAAGTTGTCATCATAGGGGATGGAAATGCAAAAGGTAAGAAGCAATTCATTGAAATGCTCATTTTAGGCCACTAAGATTTTTCTGTACATCCATTTAATTACGGTAGTGATCAGAGTAATGGGTAGTTCTTGAAGCTTGAGAACTCCAGGCAGTTTCCTTGTCTGGAGATATTGGGCCTTTTGCATACCTTAGTATTCAAGTTTAGGGACTAATAGATGATACGAATGTCATGTGGGTTATCTGCATGTGGGTTGTCTTGGCACAGTACCGCCTATTCAGCATATACAGAAGGTTATCTTGATCATATTTTGTCCAAAGAAGAACATATGGACGCCAGGGGTCTGGTGAATCTATTTACCGAGAGAATTCTTTATTAAATACAACTCAAAAGTAACTCTAGGACGATCAATGGCTCTGTGAATTATTTGTTAGCCAAATTCTAAAACTCTGCTCTTTAATATACAGCCGTGTTTAACAAGGAGGATGACATCAGCATCTATACCATCAAAGCTGTAGATGATCCAAGGACCCTGGACAGAATTCTGTACATGAGACCTCCTGCCAACACCTACTCGTTTAATGATTTCGTGTCTTTTGTGGGAGAGAAAGATTGGCAAGGACCTGGAGAGAGTGTATGTTCCAGAGGAGCATGTTCTGAAGAACATTCAAGGTTAGGGATGCTTTTCCATTAGACTTAAGCATGTGAAATTATCTATATTCTCAAGCTTCGATTGGTCTACTTTTCCGGTCATATTGCAGAGGCGGCAGTTCCACTCAATGCCTGGTTGGCCATATTCCATTCTATCTACATGAAAGGAGACCAAACCAACTTCGAAATTGAACCATTGTTTAGAGTGGAGCTTTAGAGCTCTACCCCGGTGTCAAATACACGACCGTGGATTAGTACCTTGATCAACTTCGAAATTGAACCATTGTTTAGAGTGGAGCTTTGTTGATGTTGGCATAGAATTGGTGATTTAGTCTGCTTTTTTTGGTGACTTATATAACGCCGAGACATTAAATTAATGTTCTTTACATAAGATTCAGAATGACACATAAAGTCTGATAGTTGAAAACAAAAGAGAAATATTTACGGATCACAAGTTCAGTTTAGTTTATGTGTATCTGTATGTATTTTGGAAGCTGATGAATTAGTGTGTTCAGTAATTGATTTGCATTTTGAGCAAGAATAAAACTGAGGACAAAGAAATGCTTTCCCTGTTTATCCAGCAACTGTAAGATAAATGACTATGCACCATGCTTTTTGCTTCTGTCCCAAGGTTACTGATGATACGTAGACAGTGTCATCAGAATGTCGTACTTTTCACGGGTTCCATGATCTGTCCGCGTCTATGGAAATAATTGTGTTAAACGATTATTATGTTTGCTTGATTTGCTTATTTAGCAAGGAAAGAAATGAGGACTAATCAGAGCAATGAGTCAACAAATGCTTTCCAATATATCTAGGAAGATAACTGACCATATGTCTTGTTCTTCTGTTCCAAGGTGCAGATGATCCGTAGACTGCGTCATCCAAATGTTGTTCCTTTCATGGGTGCTGCGGCTCATCCTCCACATTTGTCTATCATTATGGAGTTTCTTCCAAGGTACAATTTTCTGTACCTTAAAAAACCTTGGTAGTATGGGAACGACATCAATTGTTAGGGGGATGCAGCTCATTTATCTACTGTTAAAGGTGTTAAAATTTTGATGGTGTGCGACAATCTCATTTTGCTGTCTGATTTTTAATTTTGTTTACTTCTCCGGGGGAAGCTTGTATAGTATCATACATCGTCCTGTCATATTGATGAGATAAGCAGGATAGAAATGGCCCTTGATGTGGTATGAAATAATTGGTCTCCCTTCTCTTTGGTGCTGGATGTTGGATGCAAATTGCGCAACCCCAAGATCTCCATAACCAGAACAAGAACATACATAATTGAGTAGAAAGATTAACGCACTTGTTTTAGGATTCATCATACATAAAGCGGAAGCAGAAAATGGATTTCCCACATATCAAGGGGATCCACGCATCAAGTCATTCTCCTCTATTGCCCTCCGTATCACTGGCTCAATGAGGCGGCCCCCTCACGTTTAGCGTTAGGTAAACGCCCCTTAGGTGAGGATACATGTGAGAATTAGGGTTAGAAGAGAGACTTTAGCACTATTTATAGAGTTTCCAGCTAGGCCCCTCATTACGGGCCAGGCTCAACTCGGCCCACACTAGCCAGCTCATATTAGACTAATTAAGAAACCTTCTATCTCACCTTAGACCAATCCCTGTAAAACGGTAAACGTTAAACGGTAAATTATAATATCAATTAATGTAGTCCACATTAGGAAAACTCTTACACTGGAGATATAGAGATTTCCTTTTCTGAAATCGATTTAAGTGCTTATGGAAATTTTACAGGCAAGGGGAATGAATTGCTTGCACACAAGCCTCCCGACAATATTTCATCGAGATTTGAAATCACCAAATCCTCTTGTCGACAAAAACTGGATTGTCAAAGTGCATAAAACTTATTAATGTTGCCTGACACTTTTGTTTTCTTTCTTTCACTTCTTTAAATAGCAAATCAAGCTATTCTCTTGCGTATATATCATTCATCCATCTCCTACGTGCTACTAACACCTTGCTTGGCCTTTTTCTCTTTTTCTTGGATACTCTTTTCCCTGACAATGTGAGCACCTCAGATAAGCTCGATATTGACTGGTATTAGCTTATTCTAGGATAATATGTTAACTTTATTTCTTGTAGACTCTGACTTCTCATTCTCTCTTTTCACTGCCGTACATGAACTTACATTTGTACAGATGTGGATGATTCTTGATTTACCAAACTTGCTGATGCAATGCAATTTCCATCGGAAATGTGCTCTGTGATTTCGATGTGAATGACAATCAAAGTTTGCAGTAAAATGTCATTTGTGTCCTCACTAAAATTTATCGTTGTGCAGGTTTGTGACTTTGGGTTGTCACGCTTGAAGCATAATACTTTCTTGTCATCCAAGTCAACTGCTAGAACAGTAAATTTGGAAGCTTTCTTGAAAATCATTCTTGAAGAGTTTTCAAGGATGGAGAGAGAACGATACCCAACTATATTGAAATATGTAAAGACATTTGGATGGTTTCTACTAATAGCTTTCAGTGAAGTTAAATGGACAATTAGCAACAAAATAGGAAACAAAGAGAAAACAACTAGAAACATTATTTTTGGTCATTTCAGAATTAGACTTCTTCTCTAATGCAATCTTAAACAGTCGGACAAGCATGTACATAGTGATTCAATTTGTGAAATTAGAAAACAGTTTGCCATAGCATTACTAAACAATGCCCTAAGAGTCTGAGAGTCTTGTTTTCCATTTTTATTTTATACTTGGATTTGAAAGAAACCATTCTTGATGTTTCTTGAGATTTTGAGCTGTTCCTAATGTGAAGTTTTGGTCGTGTGAGGCTGAGTGGATGGCACCAGAAGTTCTCCGTAATGAACTGTTGAATGAGAAGTGAATTGTGCATATCTGAGGTAGCTTCAATTATTTTGTCCAAACTAAGTTTCTTAAGCTTGTCTTGCTTAGATTTTGCGATAGTCAAGCCTAAATGATTTCACTTATGAACGTTGCTGTGATCATATGTTGTAATTATACTATTAGGCCTTGTGTTTTTCATTGCTTAAGCTGGAAAGCATTCTTCCTAGCCTACTTTTTTGTCGATAGTGGGATTTGGACGGACTTGGATAATGTCCTTCTGACTGACCCTATCACTGATACCTTACACGATATTATATATAGAAAAGAGAAAAATGTTGCACCTTAAGCAAAGTTTCTTTTCGATTGAATGTGTATCATTTGATGTCTGGAGAATAGGACATACAAAATTGAGAAGATGGAACTTTATTTGATTAGACTCTGCTTGGATGTGACTGTCAGGGAAAAAGAGCTTTATAAGAGCTGTATAACTGATGTTATTCGCTCTATATACGTGCTGCTTGAGATGATATGGTTAACCACAGCACTTCCTTTTCATAAGCTTAAGCTGTAGGAGCTACAAAACTTTATTCGATGTTTCGTGGATTGTGCAGATGTGACATTTTTAGTTTTGAGTCATTCTCTGGGAGCTCGCCACGTTGAGAGTACCTTGGACTGGGATGAACCCAATGCAAGTTGAAGGTGACGTAGGTTTTCAAAATCGCCGCCTCAAGATCCCCAAAGAAAGTCGATCCCTTGGTTGGAAAGATCATCTGGGAATATTGGCAGAAGTAAGAAAATTTTGCAGCTACCAGATCAGATTGATCAGTCTCGAGTTCCCACTTCAGTTCACGTAGCTTCACTTTGCCGGGGCTTACGAAGTGTTTTGGGCAGGAATTGCCGTTGCTTCAGCTTTGAATCTCCGAGGAGACGGTCACCGAGTGGGCACAACCGTCGGGTCAGCGTTGCGTGGCAGTCGCGGCACACAATAGCTATGGCGCCTTCCCCTGTTTCTGGAACAACCGACCCATCGACCTTGATGTTTGAGCACGCCAGGAGCTGGCACTGTCCAAACCAGGGGTAAATCGCTTCTTTTTTGGAGTCCTCGACGAAGTTACCGTCACCCACCTGGTAATTGTTTCGATTCATCGCCAAGGGCTGAGTCCATGATGAACAGGGGGGTTTGGATTTTGAGCTCTGAACACAAAGTTGTTGCGGGCTTTCCAGACCTGCCGGAGTAACGAGGAGAGGAGTTCGAACGAGACCGAGGCGTGTTTAAGATTCGTTAGCCATGCCTAAAACCTGATTGGTCAGTCCGCGAATGTTGATTCTGATATTGATTGATGGGTTTTCCCAAATTTTGCTTTGTGCAGGGACACACGAGGAAGAGATGTTCAGTGATTTCTGGATGTTGCTCGCTTATAGCGCGGGTAGTTTCAGGTAGAATCTCTCTTCTGCACATATTTTCCTTGGTCGCCGAGTGTGTTTTGACATAGCTACCTGAGAAAGATGGGTGGTGGTGATAATCGTCTTCCATCTCCGATCAATAACAGCCACCATCAGAACTCCGTCGCTAGCTGCCGCAGCCTTGGCCGTGATGGAGCAGAGCATTTGACGCTCATCACCACCACCAATTGAACTTCTCTCTCATGCTCTTTCTTTCTCTCTCGTCTAATGCATTGGAGATTCTTTTTAAGCTGACAATTTCACACTGTAGGAGAATTCACAACAACAACAACAACCACAATGCACTCTCTGAAGCTTGGTGTGTGCATGAGGGCTGAGGAACTGAGCAAAACAAGAACAAAACGCACATACAGAAGGTACGGACACTTAGTACCAAAACTTGACACGGAGGGACATTTAAATGCCAAAAGTTAGGAAAGTGACACTTAACTGCCAAAATTGGAGCAAAATGGATCACAAGTGAAAGGATCGCACGGGCCATAAAAAGTCGAATCGTTGCTACATCTGCAACCAGAAATGCTGACGTGACAATTTTCCTACTTACCACACGACGTCGTTTTACATGCTGATGTGGCTAAAAAAATGCAAAAACGACGTCGTTTCGTCTTTGACGTGGTAAAAATTTAATATAAAAATTAGTTTAATTAAATTTTAAACTAAATTTATTTAAAACATTTAAAAATACAAATTCAAATATTTAAAAAAGAAAAAGGGGGGGAGGGAGACGGCTGAGCCCTCCCTGCCGCCGCTGGGAAGGGCCGACGGCGGAGGGGGGAGGGTTGGCCGAGGGCTGTCGGGGCGAGGGTCACGGCCCTCGCCCAGATCCAATGAGGGCTCGCAAGCCCTCGCCGTCGGTCGGCGACCCCGGCTGACCCTCCCCCCTTCGTCGCCAACCCTTCCTGGTGACGGCGAGGAGGCAGCGAGGGCCCGTGGCCGAGAGCCGGCGACCCTAGCCAATGCTCCCCCCACCGTTGCCGGCTGTTCTCAGCGAGGTGGCGGCAAGGGCTCAACCCTCAGTCAATGCCTCCTCTCCCCCACCTTTTTTTTATTTTCAATTATTTTATTAAAATAATAATAATTTTTTATAATTTAATTAAATTAATTTTATATTAACATTTGAATCTGCTTAAAAATGATGTCGTTTTTGCCTTTGTTTGTTGAGTCAAAATTCCAGCTAGCCACGTAGATGAAAAAAATAATAAAAATTTGCCACGTAGGATTTTCAGTGGGGTTCGCCAGTGATGGCACTTTAAGTGTCCCACTTTTTTTATAAAAAAAAAGTGGCATTTAAGTATCACTTTTCTAATTTTTGGCACTTAAGTATCCATCTGTACCAAGTTTTGACACTTGGGCTGTACTTTGTTTCATAGACCAAGATGACGGTTCCTCTCTAGCAATTTAGCTGGTTTCTTATGTTACATTCCTCGCCAATTGATAGGAATTCCTGTTTATATAACACCACACCCTTCATGGTCACCACTTGTTCGACAATTTGCCTTGGAGATGACCATGATGAATCAGTTGATCAATTTGAGATTGTATGGGAGTGATTTGTATGTTGTTCAAGGTACTAACTGTATATGGCATATGGATTCTTCATCCTTTGATGGCCTAGAGTTCTCCTTCCCTTGGTGCTTCTGTTTACTCATTCTCAGTGAATTAAATATTGCTTTGGGAGCGTGGCTGAATCATCCTCTAAACTAAGAGCCTTTGGATTTATTTTTGCACTTGAGGTGTTCAAAGCATAATTGTCTAGGTTTTAATGTAAAGAAATCATCTATAACTGCAAATTGTTCATATGTTGGAGTTGTAGCTTTTCTTTCGCATTAACTGCTGCTCTATTTTGGGCTTGGTTGAGACTCCACTTCACATGTGATGGATGCGTTGGAGTAATGTTTGTGTCATGCTTGCGATGTACGTGCCAGTACATGGTGGCTTATCTCAGTTCTTATCATTAGCTTGTACAACATTCAATTCAGGATGTGCTATTTGTCGAAACACCCACTGCATTGTGGGCTTGCTGAATATGTCTATTCTTACTGTACATGGCTCAAATTTACTGGATTCATTGTTGTTCTTGCTGTACATGTTAAAAAATATGTTGATTTCTTGGCTATGAATGTTGTGTATGTTCATAACATGTTGTAGTCATGGTTATAAATGTTATCTGTGACTTAAATTTGCTGGATTCATGTTAATGCCTATTGTCCATATCCATTCGTTGTTCAAATAACAATTGCCAAGACTTGTCTATGTGTTATCTTCGTTGTGCGAGTTGAGATGAGGAATCTGTGTTAATTTTCAAGAAAGATAATCATGTTGTCATGCTTTAATTTGCTGAAATTGAACATGTGCCCGCTATACAAGCATTGATGATCTTCATTTGACTTCAATTTTCACTTGAGCTGATATACACTCGCAGAAGGAGGTGTTTCAAGTCCATTAGTTAGAAAGAATCATGAATTTCGGCCTTTAATATTCTGATTTTGTTCTGGATTTTGCTGACATCGTCGTTTTATTCATGATGTATACTAGTTTAAGATTCATTTGAGTGCGGTTTAGATGATAAGGTGACAACGTGTACTTTTTCTTTTTCTTTTTTTCTTTTTTTTGGTCGGAAGACAATGTGTACTTGATTTGCTAGTTATTAGGACATGTTTGGGTATTGTTGGAGTGAGTAATTTGTAAACCTTGCAAGCTTAATGAGCTGGATGCTGCAGTGAATTCTCTTAGGCATTAAATTGAATGATTTTGTTGTCATTTATCTATTGGTTTGATGGTTCTTCAGTGATTGTAAGCATGTGGTTCATCTCCGGTATATACCCAAGTCTGCTGAAAATGCTAAGTTTCTCACCTTTGACATGACGTCTGGATCACTTAATTTTGAAGCAAGTAAGGATAACTGCAGCAAAGACAAAACAGCACATCAGACAAACTGTGGGCATTATATTTCAAGATCGATACTCATGTAGAACACCATATGCAATGCAAGAAGTTTGTTGCTGGAAAGTTAAATTTGTACTAGCTCCCTCCCTGCTACGCTTAATCAGCAACGCCAAATTTAAATTTCATAAGGTGATACACAATTTCAGATAGTTAAGAGCTGTTTCTGCAGAATGAACAATGTAATTGCGTATAAGTCCAAGGCTTAGTTAGACTTTTGTCTTAATTTAGCAGCCCCTTTTGAATAAACTGACGACAAATCCCGATTAAACTTGTTGCGGCATGCAATGCATGAGTTCCAAAAGGCCACGGCTCAAGAAGCAGACCAAAATTTTGGTTCAAAGAAAACAAATCAGATTTACCTAAGTCAAGTCTAATGAGGAATACAAGAAGAAAACTCCAATTAGACGACCATGTTTTCTTTCGATCACGTGCAAAATTTAACATCATGTCGTTCAGAGAGCGAGGTTTGAGTAGAATCCACATTGTGAAGAATGCTTCTCAGTTTTTCTGCGAACCATCCTCCGAAGGACAGGTTTTTTCTGGCCACATCATCGGTTCGCGGGAAACGACAAGAGTAAAATACCGACAAGTGAAAACATTGACTCAGGCCTCAAGAAAACGAAGCGCGTCACTATGCAAAAAGAAAAAAGATTCTGCAGAGAAAGAAGCGCGCATAATCACATGGGCAGGCGACAGGCAAACCTCAATTTGAGAGAAGAGAGCGGGTTGACCGCGAGCTCGGAAGAAGTGGTCAACTGCGTCGTTGGGACCGCCGTTGTTGCCTCCTCCTCCTCCGCCGAGTCCTACGCCTCCCATGGGGCCCTGTCGGGTCCCCCCGACCGCTTGTTGACCTCCTTTCACATCCGAAAAGCAACTCCCCATGCTCTCTCCCTCCCTCCCTCTCGAGCAAGTCCGATTTCACCTCCGTCGTGGATTCGATTCACACCCACGATTCCTGTCCCTTCCCGTCTCTCTCTGAAAACCTCTGTTTTCACAGAAACTGCTTCTGGTGAAAATTGTGACACCCACCCACTCTCTCTATCCTTTTATTTGAGGCGACAGTAACGTCAAAGCACGTGGGGTTGGTTGTGACGTCTCGATCCGAGGCTACGACGTTGCTTATCCCAACCAGCGAAACAAACCCTCGTCAAAACGATGGTGCGCACAGCTAAGGGAAGTAAAAGCTGTTTCCTTTTCGGAGGCCAAGAACCGTTTCAGAACTGAATCAAGACCGAAGCTTTGCGCGTGTCCTGGGATTCTTGGTGAAGTTTGTTGCCATATATAAATATAGGAGTGCAGGCCAACGCGGGAGGTCCTTTTTTCGCACGTTTGACGTTTCCCATGTTTTTGTTAATCCGTTTTTCGATGACCAGGCTGCTGTTATCCCCTTCGCTGGGAAGTTTGGGGAGAGAGAGGAGAAGAAAAGCCAGAGACGAGGGAATGAGAGAGAAAATGATGGACTGACCCAGAAAATTATTGTATATCGTGCTGGGTTTGAAGTCTTTGTGTAATCTCTGGGAAAAAGCTTGGAGGACCTCTGACTCTTGACCATGGATGGGGTCTCTGAATAATTTGACTAAGGTCAATATATGGATTTGACTCTCCATCGCTGCCCCGGGGGAAGGGTCAGCAAAAGAAAAATCAACGCGAATGGCTCCTCAATTTTGGTCTGACGTGTAATATTATTATTGAAATTTTAATTTATGTAATATGATTTATGAATTTTAATCTAATGAAAAAATAATACTTTAATTTATTCGACACGAAAAAAATAAATTTATTCAACACGATCCTTGAATTTTATCTGAATTTTTATATATTTTCATATAAGTTAGGGATTGCAGTAAATATTTATCAATAATTCAAGGATTACGTTTGTGTTTTTGATCCGTCAGTCCTGTTCTCCCATTCAATACGCGTTAATATTGCAAAATTGCGAAATAGGAAAATTGAGTCCTTTGATTATTTAGAATATGTATATATGAAACATGTTTTTTAGAATAGCCCTTTCTTTTCCCCCTATCTTTTCTTTACTCTACTCGTGGAATTGAACTAAACTTTTTCCTTCAATAGGTAAAGTGTTTTTTCCTTGATCAATCAATGACCGGTTACACCAAATCAATCATGAAGTTCTACCCTTGGTACCGAGCGAGGATTGGGGGATCACTTTCATCCGAATCACCTTGCTCTGTCTCTGGCATTCGAAGGTGGGTGGCCTGCCCCTCCTAGAACAGTCATGTTTGGTAGTTCTGAAGGGCACTTGTTCATTCAGATTCCATTCAACCTATTTCCCTTAAGTAGTTGATAATGGGGGCTACCGGATTTTCGAATGAATGCTGGGCTGGGCCAACTCGAATGGCGTGAGTTGCATGCAAGTTTCCTTTGAAGTGGATACCTGAATGCCAAGTATGGCTTGTAATAATCTATCTTCTGGGACATTAAAATTTTCTTTTATTGGGAGCATTAGACCATGAAAGATTAATGATGGTCTCTCAAATGCCGATTTTACATAGATTCATAACCGCATAGCCAATACTAACAAAGGTGGAAATTGGTAAAGTTTTTGAGCCAGTGTGTATATACATAAATCGATGTCTGCCTGGTCTAGACAATAAGAGCATCTACTTGATATCTTAACACTGTGTTTTCCTAAGGTTAAAAAGGAGATTATATAAACTTAAAAAAATGTGTCTCTTAATAATACGTGACCAGAGAAGTCTTTAATTATTTGGTTGTATTGATGAATTGTTTTGTCACAGGCACAACGGTTCAAACTTTACTTTTGATGAGTGCACGAATATGCTTGGATCACTCGAGCCTATCTTGAGCTTCATGCTCTCCAATGATATATATTAATTTCATGTTTTCACATGAGAGACGACTTATAAAATTAACAGATTAAAGAATTTTAACTATTAAAAGAGTTATATGTGACATAACACATCTAGCAATTGACCCATGGGAAGACATGTTTAAATATTACCATAATTGGAGCCACTCCATTGGAATGATAATCTCGAGTTAACATGCAAAAATATAATAATAAGTCCTATTATCCTGATGTCCATTGCCTATCCAAAGGTGTTACCATTTTTTGTGGATCTTTAATCCTATATTTGAGTATTCCTTATTTAGGTTGAACCTAAATCCAAACCAAGAGATTGCACATATAATATGATGGTGATCGATGCCTTTACTTTCACTCTAATATTATCCAAAAAAGCCAGAGAAAGAAAATCACGGTGCAGTTGCTAGAATCTTAAACTCTAGGACCAGGATGTTTTAGTTGGCAGATTGCTTCCAATTCGATCATTACTTTTTGGCTAGAGTTTTTGCACGGCTTTGTGATCCATGACATTCGTGATAATCTGTTTGCTCTCTAGCGCCGGTGAACCTAAGCATAGTCATGGCAATGTTGCCAAGGGAAATTACCAGATTCATGGTTTGCCTTTTTTTTTTTTTTTCACTCAATTTTAGCATATTTGAGATGCGGCAAGTGCATTGTCTTGAAATCCAGGTTCAAACAATTCCTAGTATGTAGTTAATGCACGGATAACCTCTTTTGGCCTATAGCATATTTATATTAGGATCCTATCAAAGTGGATAATTGGATGGAAGCTGTTCTATTTCAATGGCTGAGATCCTTGTCATCCCAATCAAAGGGCCCATATTTGTGGGGACGGTACAAGATCGTTGCCATTTTTCCCTTTCACCTGTCAACTTGCACTCGTGATTCATGACTTGGCAAAAGGCAACCTACTTTCCTTCCCCCCAAATCACAATCGTGCCAAAAGGCAATACCCTTTCACCACTAGACAGGCTTTTTCAATTTTTAACTTCATTATAAGTATACATCCTCTTTTAAAGGTTTCATTACAGAAATTTATTAGCAAATATTTCAGGATACCACTACGAAGAAACCAAATGAAAAACTAAATTTCCAAAACATTAAATTTGCCAATCGAATATCTAATCAGCCAATTCTGAAATTAATAATGTTTAAAATAACCCTTCTTTCTTATAATACACTTTTTCGCAAAAAATATAGATAACGGGTAGAATTATTCAAGTCTCAAAAAGATTTTCCAATTTTTTTCCTAACTCATAATTACACAATCGGGTCGAAATTTCCAAATTCCCCCGATCAAGATATAGTAATAATTATCCCTATCCACTACTTCCCACATATGTCCTTCCCCCACATTCAATTTCCAAGAACTTGCCCCCAAGACTTGATTCATCTTCTCAGGATTTGATCCAAAACGCCAACACACGCCTAAGTCAATCCAGCCTCTTAAGACCTCGTCTCTCTCTCTCTCCCTCCGTCCCCCCACAATAATAAACGAATTCCCATTATACGTTCATATTATGTCGAGTCCCCAAGATCAAAAGAGAATCAATCACTATACCTCTAAGCATGGAGTTTCTCTAGCACTTGCGTTTTTGATGGCGAGAAGAGTCTTTAACCTGAAAGATCCAACAAACATTTGCAAATCGACCATAATGAATAAAATGGCTATGATACATCATTTTATGATTGGATCGAGATTTGATTTAGTCTGGTCCTATTTTGTAATAGTTAGCGATTTAATTGATTCGTGAATTCTTGTTGAAATGTTTTGAGTTGACCAATGATTCTGTGAATGATTCTGCCCCTCAACTTTTACAAGAGCACAAGTTAACAAAAACTAATCTGTGTACCAGGCAACATTGGCAGTTTGTTGGAAACAATAATGACCACACAATCTAGGATATTCTTCCTTTGCATTCACAAAATTCTTCCCATGAAAGAACAATTCCATAAACAAGTATACAAATGGCGATGGGGAACATAGTTGGAGGATTCAATGCAGTCTCTTGAACACCGAAAGCAATAAGCATTCAAGACAAACCAACCTGGATGATTTTGCTGCTACCTGATATCAAAGCCTGACTTCACCAAGTTCCGCCAAAGCACACTTGGTATCCAACTCAAATGTTGGCCTTACAGCGCACATATGTCCAAGGGAAAAATAATAGAGTATAGGTACCCGATTTAGTACTATTGTGACAAAAGAATTGGATGACCAATAAGAAAAGAAATTCCATTTTATTTGCAAAAAAGTATCTGTGATATCGGTCGATGACAAACTTGGGGTACAAAGCTCCTCCTGCATCTACATCGAAAAACCACTAATGGAATCATGCTAAAAGAGAATGCTAGCCTCATATTCATTGAAGAGCTTGAGTGCAATTTCTTATGTATGGAACTAGCCAATTTGATCTAATCGATTTCCAACAACTGCAAAACATCATCAGAATTCAGTATTTTGAAAGAATCAAGGGTAACATGAGAAGAAGAAGCACTTGGTTAATGACACGGGTGGGCACACAGTTGCAATTGGACAGCTTTTGAAGAATGAATTTTGACCTCCATGATTTTTAACAGATATTCCATCTATTATTTAGTAAAACATGCACGTCAGAAAAATGATGAGAAGACTGCTGTTGGAGTATTTTTTTGGAGACTGATCACTGATCAGAGAGTTCCGACCAATTCTTGAGCTCTATAAATGTGTGCTACATTGCAAATGTTCACGAAACAGGAAAGTTACCGAAATTCTAATATGGAGCGAAATGGAGGTGGCATTTGGGGGACTAAACATGAAGACCAAGAAGATTCAAGTATTTGAAGGACTTGTTGAGGGATAATTTTTGAATTGCGGTACTAGAAGCAGATGAGGGTCAGCCGGTTACACTTGCTGGCATTTAGTAAAAAAAAAAAGAATAAAGAAAAGAAAACAAAAAATAAAAAAACTAAAAACATTATAAAAAAATTCAAAAAACTATTAATTTTTTTTTAGAATGTCTACGTTTGTGCTAGTTATACCACATTGGACAACTGACATCCACATCATCTATTTCCAGCTAAAATTGACTAGTTGGACTTAATTAGAAAAATGTGAAAAAGGTTTATAAGTAAATTGACAAAATTGAAAGGTTTGTGACTTTTTTTTTATAATTGTCCCATACAAAATCATTTGCACTTGTTGTTAAAAAGTTACCGAATCGTTGGCGAATTTCTATCATATGGTGCTACCTCGTTATCATTAACACGAGATGGTATGAGAATGCCCCCATCTTGTAGACTTTAAGGATATTAATTAAATCACATTGTCACATAAATGAAAGTGAAGTTATTTTCTATTCATGGTGACGAAAGAATTCAGAATTATGGTTTTGTCCGAGACTTGCTCAGATGAATATTTGCATATCATAAAAGACAAGTGGAACAAGGCGAAAAGAAATCACAACTTTATCGACACACCATAACTTGCAACCAAGAGGTTTGATTAGAATACATATGGTTGCGAATTGGTTTTTTTGCCTTGGAAACCTTCTCAAATAATTGGTCTTTTGCTTAAAGACTTTTTGATCAACGCTTGGGTCTTTCGCCATGTTGACACCTAAATTTTTGCATAAAAAATGGGTTAATTTTTACCCAAAAAAATAAAATTAAAATTGCATATAATTTAGAAACATTTATTTTATTTTAGTGGACCGACGGTGAGCGTTGCTACGATGTGAGATTTTTCACATATTCAAGTAATATATACCGATGGATATTTTTGGGTGGAAAGGAAGGTTTCGGATGGAATATTTGAAAAAATATACAAAAAAGAATATTGCGTGAGGTGCGTATATTTTAATGATATATTCAGGGGATTATATACAAGCAAAATTAGAAACAAAATATATGACGAAGATCAAATTCCTCCCCTAGAAGAAGGGTTGTGCTTGTACGGCAAAGGGGGTCTTTTGCTGGGGTTTATTAGAGTTGGAAATTCAAGAGAGAAAAGAAAAAATTCGTTTGTGGAAAAGAAAAAAAAGTCAAAAAGAGTGCTGCAAAGAGTGGACGTGCGGCCAGAGAGAGAGAAAAAGAAAAAAGAAGGAAAAAAAAAACAAAAAGGAGAGGAAGAAGAGGGAGCAGCCCCGAGCGTCGACGCCGCAGCTTCTGCTCCGCCCCCAGCCGCGACGCTTCCGTCAGCTGGCCTCCGCTGCGCCGGTCGCCACCGCCGTTCCGCCACCTCCGCGCCGCACCTCCGCGCCGCCGCTCTGTCAGCCCACCCAAAGCGGCCGCTGTTCTGCCCGCGACACCGGAGCTCCGCCGCCGCGTTTGCCGTCGCTTCTGCCGGCCGCCGCGTCTCCGAGCGACCCACTGCACCAGAAACGACGCCCTTGCTCCGCCTCTGCTCCGACGCCCCTGCTCCGCCTCTGCTCCGATGCCCAGTAGCCCTCGCCGGTCACTTCCGCTCCGCCCTGCTCTGCCAGTCACCGCCAGCAACCCACGAAACTACTGCTGCTGGTCCGCCGCTTCCGCCCATCGTCGCCGCCACCACACAGCAGCTCGCCCTGGCGTTGACGCCGCCCGTCCGCCTCGCACGCTGCAGCCCCAGCTCCGCCGTCTCCGCCCGTTGTCCGAGCACCGGCATCCCTGCACGCTGGTCCAAGCTACCCGCTGTCGCTGCTCTGTCCTCCTCTGCCCGCTGCTGGTCCGCGCTTGCTGCCCCTGCACTGCAAGCTCGGAACTGCTCCTTGCCTTACGCCCGTGCCTCACTAATCCAAGCCAACCCCCACTCGTCGTCCCCAGCTGTTCGCTACGACGTCTACATCGTGACAGCAGACAGCAGGGTGGACACTTCCAGCGAGCACTTTCAAGCGAGATCTTGGCCTTGCGTGGCGTTCGTGACACCAGCTGCTGCTCATCACGTTGCCTACAACACCAACAGGCCGTCAAAAATTTCAGATTACGTGTGTGTGTCAGGTGTCTTCTACAAGTCTTTCCAGCGAATTTCCCACGACGAGTAGCCTTGGTTGTGCCACATCAAGCTGCAGCAACATCATCAGCCGCGGAGTCCCTGGCGAGCTCATCGACTCGCTGTTGCCCTGCCGTGCTGAGCCACGAAGTCCCGACGTCAGCTGCTCTAACGCCATTTTCTAGCCTAACGTCAAGACAAGCTGCCGTCCCGTTGAGCTCATCCCCGAACCAAGCATCCCGTGAAGTTTCTGTTTTGTAGGTTTGTTGATCGTGAGCACCACTAGAGACCCATCGGCCAGCATCACTATGAACCACCACGTGACCCACCGCCACTCAAGTCACCACCGTCAGTTGCGCCATTGGCCACCGGTTGCGAGCCATCCATCGACAAATTCCAATTTTGAATTATATCCGAAAATTAGGTAAAAAATCTCATCCAAATTTGATTTAGATATCATATTGCCTAGGTTGATGAGATTGATATTTAATTTAATCTTTTTGAGTAATAGGCATAATGTCAATTAGGATTTATTGCCTAATCTGTAACCACACGTCAATTGTTTATTCCATCTATAAGGCTTTAGATGAAATAATTAATCAATCATGCGGGAATAAAATTGATATCTTGATCTTTAAGGCTTAAGATTAATTTATTGATTTTATTATCGAAATAATCAAGTTGATTAGATATCTTTCCAAAAATATCAAAAAATTGCATTTGCATTTCATGTAGATTAATTAATTTTCTAGGATAGATTGCATGCTCATTAAGAAAACACCAAAAAAATTACTTTACTCATTTCATATAGTTTAGGCTATACTGCACTTCATGTTAGATTAGTAACATTGCATTGCGTATAAATTAGATTCTTATAACAAAAATTGAGTGATTGCATCTTAATTAGAAATCATATCTAAGACCGTTGATGTGAATTCTGATCTAATAACGCAGATGCTTTCGTTGCTATGAGGTAAGTCTTGCATTTTTAATTTGCTTTCTTGAGTGGTGGTATGCGTACCCGCATGGTCAGCTCACATGTTAGGGAAGTAAATTAAAATCAGTTCATGCTGAATAAAAGAGAAAGGTACCGAAAGGGCGTTAGAGTAATCTAGCGTAATCAAGTCCCCGAACTCATAAATCTCTGGTTTACAGGAGTAAAGTGAATCTCTTATTACTTTACTTAAGTTTCTAATCGACCCATTGAAAATATATTAGTAGCGACTCCTAATTGAAAAATCATTTGCATGTTACAAACTTGGATCTAAGTCGCGAAGTGGTATGGGCTTGGGAGAGCCCGAGTTAAGTATAGGCTTAACAATCCATTAGCCAAACAGTAGGTGGTTCACTCGAAATTTTGGTCGTGACACGCCAAAAAAGAATAGTATCGCGATAGTTATGTTGGAGTCCCGCAATAATTTGTTTTCCTGGTAACTTTCGCGAAATGTTGAGTAGTGTGTTTCGAAGATGATGGATTAATTGAGAAATATTTTAAAGTTGTGCCGTGTACAAATTATTATGGATATATCTGGGAAAAAGATTGGGTAAGATCAACGTCAGATTTGACTCTGAGTCATCGTGGAGAGGGAAGAGCTAAGCAATAGGAAGGACCGTAAGGTTTACGTTTTACTTCGATTATTAGCATGAAATCATTAGTTATTGAAGATTTTTAATTCATGCTTGATGATTTTAATAAGTGATTTAATTGTTTAGGATGCGTTGGTAATTTATTTTATTATTTTGTGATAGATGATTTTAAAGTCGTGATTGATTATTTTTCTATTATAATTCAGGGAATGTGAACGTATAAACGCAGCTATTCAGAGGTTCATGAAATAACTTGCAAGCATCATGAACTTATTAAGTTTGGGCATTTTGCTTATGTAGGTGGTTTTAACTTAGAGCAGTTTGTATGTAGGATTCAAACAATCATAGGAGAAGAACCCGAAGCAATACATCCCTAGTGTATAACTATGCCTCTAGCTCTTTTCATACAACTTTTGGAAAAGGTTCAGGGATAATGGAATCACTAGTGCCTTTACTTTTTCAATTTCTTTGTTCTTGTCCACGTACTCTCTCTCTCTCCGCTGGTATGGTCTCTAATTTATATTTTTTTTTCCTGATAAGTTAGTCCTTTTTTTTTTAAATTGTAAAGATGCTAACGTATCATTCATTAGTGCTGATCGAATGAACTAAAAATGAAATGGAACTCTTTTGTTCACTAAGTTAAATTTATTAGGAAATTAAAGAAAAAACTTAAACACTAAGTGATAGAGAAGCTACCCATGTGGTGGAAATTTAACAATTTCGAAATATTAGTTATCATCACAAATATAGTTAAGCACGGTAAATGCTAACCCAAAATTTATGAGAAGGGAGGAAAAAAGCAGAGAAAGTAGAAACGACAAATAAGGCAGATGTACAGATAAGCTGGGGAAGTAACTAGGAAGAGCTCATGGTGAGTTGCACGTGGTAGCATTCGTCTTTGAGGTTAGAAGCTACAAATGAGGTGGAACATTTGGAGCTATGTGGGTGGTTGTTGTACTTGTATGTGCAAGAGGGAATGGTTATTCTAAGTATTTGGTTTATAAATACCAATGTTTTGGGATTGAAAGCTCTCTCCTTCCACGACCAAGCAAATCTATAATCTATGTTTATATTTACTTTTTATTACACCTTTTTATTTTTCTCAAAATTTACCCTTTCAATGCAGTTTACATTTTATTTGCAATTTTCTATTTTTCTCCGCACTTAGCTCCACATTAATTCACACTCCATAATCCCACTTTGAGAGCGACGTATATAACCGTGAAGCGACCTCGGTTGTTCTTGGCGCTATTTTTGTCTTTACTATATATTGATCAAAATTTTGGATGTCTTTCGTTAACATAAATTGTCCCTTATAATTTTCTCTCAAATGTTCATCAATATTGGGAGATAACTTTACAAATCTCAATTGGACAAATATCAATAATATTGGACCTGATTCTGAACTTGTGCTAAAAAATTTAAACAAAACCAAAATATGGAGATGTGTTTGTGACTATTCGTGTCCCTTGTTCAGTGATAGTTATGACAAGTATAGAGTTGGTGCTACCTGAGGTTATCAACAATTTGCTATGATCCGAATGAGTTTCCCTAAAACTCAACGATCCTTACCATATTATCTTGTTCATGGAGAAGTAAGAAGCTTATTTTCTTTCAAGTTTTTAACTGTAACTAGATACCTCGTGATCTTTATTCAGGATACAGAGGATGATGCCTTGATCTAGAAAAGGATGACAAAATGTGTTAAATAAAATAATCCTGCAGGAATTTAAATTATAATTTTCAACATCTGATCTATCATAAGTTATTATATGAGGTTGAGAGGTACATGGAGCCACAGCAAGTCTGGTCAAGTTTGGTTAGATAATGTTGTGCAATTTCACACGCTAAGCATAATAAAATATAAGTCTTAAGTCATGATAACATGGACGTCAC
This sequence comes from Eucalyptus pauciflora, assembly GCA_007663325.1. NCBI lineage: Eukaryota > Viridiplantae > Streptophyta > Magnoliopsida > Myrtales > Myrtaceae > Eucalyptus > Eucalyptus pauciflora. The sequence goes on along the minus strand of VMYD01000024.1, from coordinate 3,054,360 downwards.
CCATATTTCTATTTGCACTTAAATGATCCATAATTTGTAATTCCGACTAGAGGCATGGTTCGATAAAGTTTCCTACAATCAAGATGTAGGAAAATACAACCCTTTTTATATATAATACGGTAAATGTCATTTTTACTCTTTTGTTATCAAATCGAGGAAGTTCAGTTAGTGTGTGTTTGCATAAGACTCTCTATCTCTCCATCCACATGTTTCAAATGTATAATTTTTGTGGATCCTCTCACTTAGGAGAAGGACGAAGCGGGCTAAAAATAGCGATGACTAATTCCCCATTGTTGTAATATACATATATACTTGTACTTCAAATGGTATTTTATAAATTAAGAGCGAGATCGTCCATCAAAGAAATTTGATGAATAGATATATGAACCAAAGGTGAGGGCTCTTAATTAAAGATTCTCATATACCCACCGTTCTAGAAGAACAGATGATTTTAGTACTATTATGGGTCTGATTGTAGGCAATATTTTGAAAATGTTACCAAAGGTTGAACCGGAGTATGGACCGGCATTCAATTCTTTTGGTTCGATCGACCCAATTGTTTATACCGATCGGTCAGAATATAAAGAATGAAGTAAGAAAAATAAGCAATATTTGAAATGATGATTTTGAAAATAATATGAGAGAACTCACATGTAATATTTGCCTGCTTTAAAGTATTTTAAGAGTTCTGCAATGAGTTTTTTCCCGTCACTTGCAGGAGGCTGAATTGTCTAAATGGTGCGAGTAGAGACATGCTAATTTTCCAAGATCACCCTATTTTCAAGTTGCAGATTAGGCTACCACAAGAAGATAGTTAAGCATAATGCCATGCAATGGAAAGAGACGGCACTTCATTTTTTTCTTTTTCCATTGACTGTGCTGTTACGACTTGGACATAGCCGGTTGCTAACGACGAGGGCTGGGGCCAGTGATCATGGTGAGCTGGGGCATCACCTGAAACTACACATAACTGGTGTTGATCCGTCAAGACATGGCTTGCAAGCTATCTTGATGGTGATTACCAGCACTGTTCATGTGATTGCTATGAGCAGGTTTGCAATTATGGCCATTCCTTTTGCCAAGTGATAAGAGACACTAGACATCCTGCCCTGATAAAAAAAAAAAAAAAAAAACATGTGAATATTGCGAAAGATGTGCTCTAAGTGCATTGTCAATTTTCTTTTGGTCTTTGGCCAAAAGAAAATCCATACTTATGTTAGATTCAATAAGTTCATTGTGAAAATGGACTTTTCAAGGATGTGATTATTTAGGACCTACATAATCATCTCCTTTACTGGCAATTTTTACAAGATGAAAGCTGACTATTATCAAAGGCACTCGACAGAATGAAGAGTATTAAACTATTTAAGGACACACCTCTTCATAGCCTTAATGAGAAGCTGGTAAAGTAAAATTTTCACCATTTCTTTCTCCAGCAACAAGCTTTACAGCATATCAAATCACTAGTGCCTCTAGGAACATATTAGACAGTATGATGACAGCTTCAATAGGAAGAGAACCCCCAGCTCAACTATTCTGGATATTATCAGGATAGGATCCTAAGAAATGGTAACACCGGAGTACAAGATATAAAGCAATGAAAAGATTTGGCAAGGAACAACATGAAACAGGACATTTGATGAGAGATTTTGGACAGCTTTCACTTTAAGAAAACAGGACTTTGTTTTCCAAACTGTGAACAAATGTCAATAGCAGTCCTGGAAACAACAGATTCCTCAGCATGGTAATCAGTGAGTAACTGGGTTTGTCAAGCCTACTTGTACATTTTTGTTAAGAAGCGACAGGGTCAAACCCCAACTTTTTCATGACCGAGTAAAATCTGGATATTATTGTGATCAGTGAATCTCAAAAAGCTGGGGTGAGTGGTTCACGGAAGAATTCTACAGAAAACTTGATCCAAGGCCTTTTTCTCTCTCTTTGATGGTCCGACGATATTCTAGCTTTAACTCATGGCAATTTAGAGAGTCTCATATCGGCATGGGTTATACTACCGTTGTGGTGAAAACATAGGGATATTAGAATGGCATCAAAAAGCAAATCAGCAAGAATTAACATTCAAAAAGCAGCAGATCACACAGATTCACTTTCAATGAGGCCTTCTCTTCTTGTCCAAGATAGTCAAACTTAGAAGCAGAAGAAAAATCTTGCCTAAACAACACTTTATATCTAGTGTCATATTTTCCACAAGAATATAATGACAAAATCACGTGATATCGAGTTAATTGATTTTTATATCAAGTCACGAAGGCAGGCAAAGTAATATCTATGTATCTCTATGTTATGAACTCAAGTAAAACAACTGAACAGTAGACAACTAAAGAAACTTATATTATGCTAATTTGAGTAGGATATTACTTGCCAATCCACATGATGAGAGGTACTTCGGACTGTCAAGAGGTGTGGACATAACTTTGTAAATAAGTGTCCACTAAAAGATCAGATGAAACTAATCATTGTGGCATGGACATCCATAATGTTTCAAAAGCAAGAGTTAATGTCAACACCATGTAAAATGAGAGATATAATAGAAGCTATGATATCCATCACCATGGTCATTCAAGAATCCAGAAGGTAAATGTTTCGACAAAGCCAAAACAAATTCGGATTCTGTTCCTGTCAAACAAACAGTCACTAACATCTGTATTTAACCAGCAAATGAACCAACACTAGTATTCTCAAAACAATGTCAAAGATGTCATTATATTCTTACAAGGAGTTGCACTCATAAACAAGATCATGCGCAAGGAGGGAAAATCAGTCAAGATAAACTTTAATGTCGATGCCACTGTCAATCAGAGACTGAACTACTTGAAGGATGAACGGCTCCATGTAGGATATGTTGCGCTGCTTGAAGGACACATGCTTATTTGGATTCTCTGACTTCTACCCTTTTTGGTCAATGTATGGCCGCTGTTGTCATAGTCCAAACAGTCCAACTCCAAAGAAACTTCTTGGTGCTAAATGATGCTGCCCAAAAGCCAACCCACATACAAGATCTCCATAAAATTCGATAAAGAATAGATCACCCCCACATTTGATTGATTGTTTGCTGAACCATTATGCTACACCAGTACCATTTTCAAGGAAATGACATAGAGAGGACATCCCAAACTAGAAAAAGAACGAGATATTTAATGAAGCACCTACCCATTGTGAATAGCACAGGTCGGCACAAAGGCTCCATGTCGAGACACATCAACACCATGCACTAAAACACTATTTGAGCACAGGTTGCAAAAGGATTGCTTCAACATCTGACTACAGGAGACACTTTCTAGCGAATAAAAGCAGCCACTTTGATCTTAGGGTGCATGACACCTGAAAGAAACACACATTGTCAGTAAGACACTCCCCAAAACTAACCAGAGAAGTGGGCAAGCACACGGCCCCATATAACAAAACCTCACAATCTCTGAAGCTACATTGACAGAAATTGTGCTAAGCAATTCATCAAACAGCTAGAATGCATTGGTGAGAAAGTGCACAATAGCCCCTAACATACGGAATATGTAACGATTCTGTCGGAACACAGCCAAACAATTATATATATTAAGAAAGACCGACTTCATATGAGGCAATATAAAACTCAAAGAAGAACGCAAGTTTCTTCCTTTTGTCACTAAGTTCAGGCAAGACAAGATTAAGCAAACAGATTCACCTGCCTTATTGAATTCGGTGTGGATCGTTGCAAGTCGATAAGATTCGGACTGTGTTATTAAGGTCGCCCTCCCAACGCCATTCATCACCCACGTAGGAGATGAGTACTTTATCTAGGTTTGGTGTCCTCAAGGCACCCTTGCAGAATATATTCATCTTGGGGCACTGTGTGATGACAATACACTCCAGTGATGGGAACTTGAAGGCGCAATTCGTTGGGGAGAAGCTCTCAAGGCTTGGTAAGCTATTAAGTATTAGCCGTTTCAGCTTGGGGAAAGTGATCTCCTCTGCTCCATCTCCATCATCTGTTACCACATCTTCCATTGCACCACAATCTCTTAGGGTTAGCCAAGTAAGGTGCACCAGACTTATCATTGCCGAGCAAGTCCCCATATGAACTAAACCATCACACTCCTCTACTTCTAAGTTCGTCAATCTCTGTAACGAGGCAGGAGATGGAAATACGATCGATAAACTCGGGCACCACCCAAGGTACATATATTCAATCTGTTTGAGGATTTCAGCCATCAAGGAGCCATCTTTCCAGACTCCTTTCAGGTTACGCAGCAACACCAGCCAAAGTTTCTTCAGATTTCCCAGTGACTTGAGAGGTTTTTCTGCGTTTGTTAATCCTCCACAGGGAGTCGCTCCCCAATGTCCAAGAGCATCTTCTGGAAATATCTCCTCGAAGGAACTACACCCCATAGCAAGCATTTCTAGATTGGGGAATCCCTGGAGAAGGAAGTCGGAGGGGAAAGCGACATTTTCATCGTGGTAGCACCCAAAAACCAGGCTTTTGAGATTGCCAAAGATGTAATGCTGCGGCAACATCGCAACATCCTCCCTCGTCAATTCCAATATCTCCAGGTGAGGAATGACCTGTGGGAATCCGTTTAATTAGGCCACCATCCAACAAAAGTAAAACAGGCACGGCCATGGTCCAATGACTAAATTGTCCTTCCATTTATTAGGGAAAAGAGGAAAGAGAACCCGTAGGCTTTGACCGGTTTTATCCTTTCTAAAAAAAAAAAAAAAATCTAGAGCCAGACAAGCAAGAATTGATGACCATTATACAAGGGTTGTAAAAATGGGACCTTTTTTTTTTTTTAGTGATACGTCCAATTCAATCAAACCATGTTTTGTGAATTTGGATGAAATGAAGTTATTAGTAGATGATCAGCTATTTCAATTGTCAACTAATTAAATCCAAATGGCAAAGTAAACACACATGAATTTCAACTAGTTCGTGGAAAAAACTCAAAACAAAATTTCAAATCATGTCATTTATATATTAAATAGATGTATTTCAATCATAAGACAACGTATTAATAAGTTTGCATTCTTTTCTAAGCAGTTGTTCTCATATCTATTTTACTAAAGGTCATAAGAAGTGCATGGGTTCACCATTCTATGACTCTGAGAACTAATAGTAGACGTTTTAGCGTTACGTACATTTAAAAACAAAACCCAATTCCATGTTGGTATGCCATTGATCTATCACTCAAATTAAGCGTGGTAATTTCGATTGAACGTTAGTAACTTCAAAAGCGTTGGTAACCCATCGGAATAAACGTTAAGAGATTATTAATGTAGTTGGTGATCTTGAAAGTACAAAGAAATATTAGTACTTTTCAAGATCCACAAGATAAAAAGTTGGCGAGTGACTAAATCAATTTGGTAAAAAAAAAATCAATTCAATCTTGTTAAAACAATCAAATTAACGTTTGTAATTTCAGCTTAAAGATAGTGATTTGAAAGGCATTGTCAACCAAAAAAAAAAAGAGTTAAAATGTCACAAGAGTAAATATTGGTCGATTATTAAAGTAGTTCATAATTTTGGAAATATTGGTACTTTTCAAAACCTAACAAGATAAAAACGTTGGCAATCAACTAAAATTAGTTTGTATCTTAACATGACAAATGTTAATACACCAATCACATTAAGTTCAATATATTCAAATAAAGTTAGTAATTTCAAATACGTTGATGAGCCTCAAGAATAAATGTTAGTAGATTATTAAAGTAGTTGGTAGTTTCGGAAAAAGAATAAAGAAGGTTAGTGCTTTTCAAAGCCTATATAAGCAAATTATCCACTGTACTTGACAATTATCAACCAGGTTCACAATGTTCGAGCATGGAAATTTATTCCAAATGAACGTACTACTGAAATTTTTTCACTTTTGGCAGACGGGCAACTCAAATTAAATTAAATAGGTAAATCCTAACCATAATAGAAGAGCGGCTCATTAGAAGCTTCACTGTCTATGCAAGTTTTTTTTTTCAAAGTAAAAGCTGGATCCATAGATTATATACCAATGACAATGAACTGGAAATAGTTAACATCAGTCAATCTTCAAATTTCTAAGCAATTCACAAGTGTGTTATGGCGAGCATTAATAAGTATGAAGTGTGACAATTTTAATTTCTTGTAGAAAAATAACAAGGCACTGATAGCTATGCATATGAACTAATGAAGATAATGGTAGAGAGCTAGAATTATGGATAGTACCTTTTCAAAAGAAAAGAGTGCGGGTTGGTTCTCGCTAATAGTTGTACCTTGGCAGCTTTGGAATTCATAAGCAAATGAGAATGACCTCATCTTATCACAATGTCTCACTTGCAAATGCTTAAAGAGTGGCCATGTTGAAGTATGACAATTACGGTAGAAGCTCCTCAATTTCGGCAACTCCAGTAATCTTAGCTTGGTTAATTGCGGAAAGAAGAGATCACCTACACTCATCCCTACCTCGTCTTCCTCCATGATAATTTCCTCCACCTCACAATCCCACACTAAAAGTTTTTCAAGCCGTGTCATACTTTTTGCCACCGAGCTTGGAAATAAGATTTTGAGACTCTCACACTTAACAACCTCCATGCATTGTAAGAGTCCAAAGGTAAGATCTCCTTGAGGAAGTCCACTCCACACGTGTTTCATTTTTGGGAGCCCTATCAAAACTAATTCTCTCAATTGAAAAGTATTTGCAGAACAAACTTCGCTAAATTCAAACTCTTGGCCTTGAAATATCACTTCTAAGGATCCACAATCCCTCACAGTTATTTTCTCTAGGTTTTGAAATCTTGTGAGCATATCATAAGATGAAAATATGGATAAAAATTTCTCACAATTCTCCACTACTAGTATCTTGAGTTTGCCAAAGGCATTTGAATTGAGCTCATTAGGCCATATCTTCTCCATATTATCCATGTGCAAGATCTTCATCGACTCCATATCAGGAAACTCAACCTGTTATTTTTCCATTTAATTAATTAGAGTTGATTCTCCTTTCCCTCAAAAAAGAGAATAATTTCAAGAACAAAAAAATCACAAGATGGACATTATCAAAGAATAGAAAGAAAAGAAGACTAGATGTATGTTATTTCTTTTTAGCAAATGCCACCCCTTACAATTCATTCTCCTGTCATATAATTTTAAATTAGAAAGCATAAATTTTTCTAATATATATCAAGCATTATGTTTAAGCAGTAGCATAACCATAGTCTTCTTAGTTAGACAACCATATTCATTTCATGCATAATTTGTCTCCCATGAACCTCAAATTTAGCCTATCTTAGATTTAGCTCATTACAACATTGAAAAACACAATAGCCAATATACTATCCCATTTCTTTGAAGTGCAAACAACAAAACAGAAACCAATTCACACAAACGAATACTTCATGGTTCTTACACTTCAAAAGTTCTTCGACAAAGTATAGACTCAAAGAAAACACATCAAATACTGAAGAAAAGAATCCAATAATTAGATCAAAAGATGGTGAGTATAGGTATGTACAGTTTAGTTAATGTTGTACATAATTCTACGATCACTAGCTGATTTGTTTCTTTATAAGTTTGTTATTCGAAATTATCAAGACTGAGGATATTAATCTTGATTTATTTCTATTAATAGTTTATCACTATTATTAAAGTTGTTTATAAATATAAACCAATTAAATATTTTTCTTTAGTTCTAATGATGAATTGATTTGAATCATTTGATAACTAAGTTTGCCTATTTGACGTATCTCTTTCCCCACCTGAATTGGCCTTTCTATCCCTTTCATCTCTCTTTAGTTTCTCCATCTTTTTCTTATTATCTGATTTTCCTCCACTTTCAGTGAATATAAACCTAAGTTTCTTCATGCTTTTGTTCCACATTAGTTGGTTTCAGATATAGATATGTTCTTCATCAATTGGTCATTGAGCTAGTTCTTTTCAACATTAGTGGGTATCAAAACTTCGCTTTAAATATGTATTATTGTTGTGCAACTATTCTAGACCAAGGGCCAACTTTATGGTACTTATTTTAGATGTTACATCTGCATTTCTGATTTGATATGCTCATGAAGATATATGGCATTCATGCCTATTGAAACTTCAGCCGGCATGCTTGTTGATTTGTAGCTACTCTATGTTTAGTAAATTTTCTCTTTGAATAATGTTGCAATATTTATTAACTCTGATATAACAAAAATTTGAAAAGAGTAGGGCTTCCAAAGTTATTATGTTGATTGGTATGGAAATTATTATTATGATTATTATGCTATTCTAATCATGTTGACAATCAGGAGTAATCCGACTATTGCTATGATTGTGGTTATCATAAATCCTTAACAATCTTGAAGAGGTTAAACAAATTTTAGTGGTTTGAGAGAATTTTTCAACAATTTTAGTGAGAATTGAATAGATTCAATCAAAAACTATAAGGAAGACAAGAAAATAGTCCAAAAACGATTCACTTTTGGGCAAAATAGCATGGATAAGTGCTCTCAATGTCTCCAAGAATCAAATAAGGACTCTGCTTGTGGGAATAGTGAAGTGAGTGGAGTAAAATTCTACTAACTAATCTAGATGAATTTATAGAAACACCTTATGAAATTTAGTAAAATCTGGAACGCAATTTCTCCTATTAATCATTCATAGACTTGCAAATTCGTGATGCTAAAATTTGTACTAAAATACTTAGTATAGCCTTATACTTCCTAGGTGCATATCCAAATCTCCATTTTGTGGAAATTGATATATGACATAATTCTTCAACCACCTTGCTGGTTATTTGTCTTATTTATGCTTGCTTAGTTTGAACTCTTTTTCTTTTTCTTTTTCTTTTTTTTTTTGGAGGGGGGGTAAGGAACTCTTGTTTTAATTACCTATGATATCAGCGCAGATACTTTTTTTCTTCAGTTTTGAGGATGAATTCATTGATTAATGAGTTTGCCTATTTGTTGTTTCTTCTTCCTCGCCTAATTTGTCCTCTCTCTCTCTCTCTCTCTCTCTCTCTCTCTAGTTTTTCCTTAGTTTATTGCTATCTGATTTCCCTTCGGATTTTATGGTTCTGAGCAAACCTTGCTATGCAATTTCATTCTATAGTATCATTTGCTAACATATGTATCATACACCTAGTGAAAAGCTCCTCAAATTTTTGGTGATAGGGAATGACAGTGCATTGAATTATTGATTCCATGTCAAGTCAATTGAGTTATTTACATATAATGCATGTAGGAGCCACTCTCTTGCTTAGCAAAGAAGATATTGGCTCATGTGGCCACACATATAGAGTTGCTAAGTCCATGATTCCAATTTTACACCAAAGCTCCTTCGTTTAGCATTTGATGAAGCTGACTAGGTTTGACCCCCAAATGAAAAGAATTACGTTAACTACTTGATGTTTTAGTCATAATCAAGAAATAAAGGTGCGTTGGAAGTCCTAAATCTTAAATTTGAAATGTAGTTAAGTCTTAAACCTTCAAATTGGTTTACTCAAGTTTTAAATGTTTTTGAAAAAAACATAATCAAGTTTTTCAGTACACAATAACTTAGATTGCCTATGTGGCAACCTCAAATTGCATTTGTTTGTATTAATTTATGACTTAATTACATAAACTAAAAGGTTTAGGTTTCGATTGCACTTTTTGATAAAAGTTTAAGAGTTTATTGCACCAAGTAAAAAATTTATGACTCGATTGCATTTCATAAATACATTTTAGGAATCGTGGAATGATTTTCCCATCACAATATTTACAATTGACTTCAGTAATACTGACAAAATGACTCCTAAACTTATTCCGGTTTGGCATGTTTAAGAACTTAAACTTTTTTGGTTCCTTTATTAGTAAAACTTGTTTTGGTTCAGCATTTGAGTCTTTCCATTACCCAAATTAGTTTCCAGAGGATGAAAGTATATATGGCATTATTCATCGAATTTTCCTTTTTAATTGTAAAAATGTGGTGCTAATGTGGTGATGCCACATTAAAAAAGAAAAAGAAAAAAAGATGACAATAAATTTAAAAAGTACATATAAGAAAACAACGTGGGAGAAGGGGCAACAACCTTGGTCATGGCTAGGGCGTTGAACACCCTCGCCAGGTCATCAACAGTTGCCAAACTTGGCTCTCGCCACCACATGAGTGAGCGCACTTGCTCTCACCCAAATTGGCAAGGGTGGTGATAGGCCATTGCTTTCTCATTGTGAGGGCTAGCCTTGCCAGTAGGAAGGGAAGCAGTAGTGGCGCTCCCTATGCAACCCTTCCCCCCCTTGACTGGCGATCTCTCGTGAGACTTTCTTTTATTTCCAATTTCATTTTAGTGCTGATTTTTTTTAATCTTTAATATGTCCTTAATTTTTTTCAACCTTTCGATGTGGCAGTAGTGAAACAGCTCCCTTTGTGCTTGACGAAGCTCCATCATAGCGTCAACGACCATGCGAGACTAAAAAGATGATAAAAATGCACAATTTCTCTACAAGAAAGGGATAGACTTAACAAGTCTTGAAATGCATTAATTGTGCAAATTTTAGAACTTAAGTGCTGAACCAACACAAACTTTAGAACTCATAATGTCATTAACATTTGATCTTATGTTGAACAATATTTAAATTTGAGCAGACATCTTTAGTATTGTCTAGACTCTAGATTAATTAAAAGTTGTTAATTGATGCTTAACCTCTCGTAAATATTTGTACTTCAGCTACAATTTAGTCTAAGACTTGAAAAGGAAAGAAAAAAATATTAAGTTTTTGAAACTTATGAAAAAATTTTGATAAACATTTCAGTATGTTTGTATTAAGTAGCTTTGAGATGTTTCTTATTTGAGGTAAAGATTTGTAAAAGAAAATGATAAGTTATCATAAGTGACCCCACATACCCTTACATTATTTTAGCTCAAACCATAAGGACAACAAACTAGATATATCATTAGAGAAGAATGAGTGCAAACCTTTTCGACGAGTAAAAGCGGTTGATGTTTTGGAATGCTACAACTGGCATCTCCTAGAATCATATTCACAACTTTACAATCTTCAATAGTAAACTCTTTCAAGGAGGGCCACTCTGAGATATGCTTCCCTTGGCAAAAACTTCTGAGTTTTGGCATGTTGTGAAGATACAAAGTGACAACTTGAGGAATTACAATTTTGTTGGCTGCTTCTTTAGGTTCCTCTTCTTCTTTAGTGACAATGTACTCCATCTCTCCACAACCACTAAGACCTAGATATTGGAGTTGTCTTAGACTTTTTGCCATAGACATTGTAAAAAGGTTTCTCAGACATTGACACTCCTTAATTGTCAAGGACTCCATACAGTGAAGTAGCCTCTTCCACGTGGATGATGGGATCACATTCATTAGATTATGACACTGCTTCACCTTGAGGACCTTTAGACGGAAAAAGGATTCCGCAAGGATTTTATTGTTCCATAGTTCTTTGTGTTGAACACCCTCAACATGTAGCTCTTCTAACTTCGGCATTGCAAGCTACAAATATACAAAGATAAACGAAAGAAGGCAAAATTGCTTAGGGCCAAAGCACTAAAAACAAATAAAAATAACTGATCAGATAAATTAGGATACGATACCTTCTCATCAAATAGAGGATATAACCCATCACCAACACAACTCTCTAAACTAAAACAAATCAAACTCTTAAGGTCACCAAGCTTGAGTTTGGTTAAATGATGGAACTTGAATGTCTCTATGGTTTTCCCTTTTCCTTCTTTCATTGCAATTATGCCCCGTAGATTATTGCAACAGGAAACATCAAGCACTTCAAGTTCATGAAGAGTTTTGGCCGTGGCACTTGAGAAGAGATATGACAAACTATGACAACGCCTCACGTTCACTTCCCTCAGACTAGGAAATGCCAAGGTTACTTTGCAGTCACTCTTCAAAATGTCTGTCAGCCTTGGTAAATTCAACAACTTCATTTTTTTTAATGTAGAGAGTTCCAATGGCTTTTGCCTTTTCTCAGAGTTGAGACATACCGGTTCAAATAATGCTTCCAAGGAGCGACATCCGACCACCTCAATTTTATTTAGGCTTTGCAACATGTCCATTGAATATGATGGAAAAACATGTGACATATTTTCACAAAGTTCAACAGAGAGGGATGCAAGTTTGTAGAAGGACCGTTCGTGGAGCTGATTGTGCCATATTCTCTTTAATTGGCACATGGACGAAAGCTTTAATTCCTCCAAGCTTGGAAAAAGAACCTGCATAGAAACATTTTATGAGTAGAATGACTGAAAATTTTGATATATTCCGAAATTCGAGGGCCACTTTGGGAATGACCAGCAGCTAGTTAGATTTTCCACCATGAACTACCAAACTTTTGGTACAAAATAATGATCCAGTTTCTACTAAATTCCTTATTTGACTAGAACTAGAAGAATGACTAACAAAAAATACCATAGATGCTTACCTTTTCATTGAAAAAGCCAAGCAAGGACGAGGTAGAGTCGATACAACCAAATGCTTGTTGTAAATCTATATTAGCTGTAGTAGATTGTTGCCTTCCTTTGAATGAAGAGAATGTCATCATTTTGGGGCATTGAGATATCGTTAGTCTTGTTAAGGATGGACAGTGAATACAGTACTTTCCATAAGAGAACGTCCTCAGATTTAGCAATTCCTCAAGAGACAAGGAGGTTAACAAAGGGAACTCTAAAGTGTCACTAGTTGCAGCTTCCTCCAATTCTTCTTCTTGCACATCAATAATTTCTTCCATTAATTTACAACTCGCTATTTCTATTTCTTTTATTTGTCAGAGTGCTTTAGCCATGGAAGAAGAAAAAATAAACCTCAAGTTCTCACAATTTTGCACTTTCAGTGCCCTCAAGTTTTGGAAACACATTGTTCTTCGTAGATTTTTGCTCCATATTCGTCCCAAACTTGGTAAGTCACTCAGGGTTAATTCTCTCAATTGCAATAGAATCTCAACTTCCCCATTATTTGTCAATCCTTCAAGGTCGAATAATTCTTGGATTAACTGACATCTTTCAATGGTGATGGATTCCAAACTCTGTAGCTTTATTAGCTGCGAAAGGTGAATAAATCCACATTATCTCATAATAATGTTTGTAACTAGAAATACGAGTTGCATGTGAAATATAATAAAGGAAATAATCTCATACTATATATTTAAATATAATTGAAGAAAAAGCGGGGCAGTGATTTTTGAATTTTAACTTATTCTTCTTTAAAATTTATCAACTTTACACTTACTTGTCATTTCGCTATTATTGAGGTTATTATATTTACCCTTACAGTTTGTGCTTTCTACCTAAATTTTCCCAATTCATGGTATAGGGTGAATTCATGTTTTAGTCATTGACTATGATTTTATATAATAACTCAAACGAATTATTTTCTACCTAATAGTCATGAACTAAATTGACAAACAAAGAAAACTATATACTTCTAATTGATTTGTAGGTGTAATATGAGCTTGGCATTTTATCCAAAGTATTTTAAAAAAAAAATACATCTCTTATCAAAATATCGAAAGTAAAAAGTTATTGTAAATTATGAAAGAAATACTAAATTAGTCAGAAGATTTTGTTGTCCCCATGCGTAGCACTATAGGATCCATTATTTCCTAACAAAGATGTAATACGGAATATATGTCACATTGGCTGAAAGTTAAAAAATAAAATAAAATGGTTCACCACTGTTAGATCCATGGTTGGCCATAAGAAACATAAACTGACCCCAACGGCACCTTATGGGCATAAATGTTAACTTCATTAAAGGAATTAAATTACCTATATAAGAACCTAAGATGTGCGTCCTTATCAAAGAGCTAATTCATGTGAAAATTTTATTTATGTAGCCAAGAAAATGAATTGCTTAATTGAGTAAATGACTTTAATTAAGCATCATGCTTTTGCGGTTTGGCTGACGTGATGAACATAAATTGTAAAAATAATTTAAAAATAGGTTTCCATTTTTTTTATACTGACGAAACATTTAAAGCAATCGTAAATCAAAGCAATATCGCACAAATGATTGTTAGATGTGTTTCTAATTAACGCTTTCGAGCAATATCTTATTACAAAAAAGAAATTTAAACATGTCCAGCGCACATAAATTCTACTAGTAATATTAGAAAAGTGGGCAGATCAAAGATTCGTGGTAGATTTGATCACCACAAAAGGTCCAATAGCTTATGTGAATTAGAACAAAAAAAAAAGTACTTACCCCCACTAACATCTCATTAATGTACCAAGGTTACAATAACAATTTGGCCTATCGAATACTATATTTGATTTTTCATTTGTAGTCACATAAAAGTTCCGTCATTTAACAATAAGAGTATGATGGAACTTTCTATCGAACCGCAATTCCATAAAGGTCCATTCACCTACCCCAACTCCTTACAATCATCGCGGGAAGGAAAAAACAACTTAATTGGCTCAACTCCTCTAACGTTGATGTACTCACGATGAAAATTGCAAATTTATAATTAATTGATTTGATGTTATAGGACACATAGTCGAGGTAGTTAAATTCACCTATTGAAATTTTATTTCTCTCATTTTAATCAATCAGATATGACAGAATTCAACCTATGTCCATTTATTATTGAATAAAGGCCATAAATATTATACCGGTCGTACATACTCCCTTCAAATCCTGAATATATCCATAAATGTTTGTGTATACATATTCGATTTTACCATCAAACAATGATAAGCTTCTAGATTAGGAAATTAAAAATAAAATCTACACCTCGTACAGTGCTTCTTTAACTATATCGATAACATTACACAAATAAAGTGAGATCTAAATAATTTTAATGTATAAATATTTTTATGTATTCACATGTCAAATAGCAATTCCATTTTAAATTTTATTATTATTGTCTGTCTTAATTTTTCTGGAAAACAATCTCAAAAAGAAATTATTTTTCCAATTTTTTATGTCCTATTATACTATCGCATATAAAATCCACGGACAAGATCTCAAAAACATATTACAAACCTGCTGCCCGTCGAAAAAATCAACAGAATGGTCCATGGTTTCACAAAAACTCATAATCTCCGGCAAGTTTCGTAATGTCAGCCAACGTAAATTGCATAACTTCTCTTTGGGATCATCGTCTTTTTCATCTCCATCTTCATCTACCTTGGCATCTATGATAATATGCTTCATCAAGTGGCATTTGCATATTTCAATCTCTTCGAGCCGCAAGAATATTCTCATCATGGAAAAAGGGAACAAATGTTTGATTTTACCGCAGTTATCCATTTTCACAATCTTTAATTTGCTGAAAGATTCCCGGTCGAGACAGCCATGAAAAATATACTCCAAGTTCTGCAGATTCTTAAGAAACAATGATTCCAATGTCGTAAATACAGTGCAGCGGACATTATCTATGAAGGGAACAATGCACTGAAGTGAGGTGCTATTTTGTATGTGAAGATTCTTCAATTGCTGAAAACCTTCAACACACAAATCATGAATGCTACCATTGCCATCTTGCAATTCATCCAAGTGGAGATCTTGCGCTCTCTGCAAACATCTCAGCACCCAATCTTCAAGAAGAAGATTGCATGAATCCAGCTTGAGCTTTAAAGTTCTGGATTCTTTATATTCACCTGACCAATCCCAAACTCTCCCAATTTGGATTTTATATTTGTTCAGTTTCCCAAATGGCAAGTCTTTCGATAGATAGGAAGGATAAGGAATGGCAATATCCAAAGTGCTCAACTTGTTCATGTTCTTTAACTCAGTCAGACTAGCGTTGCTTCGCAATTCTTCATCCTCAGCCTCCCACTTATCAAAACTGTCTTTCATATACAGTTCTTCTAAGTTAATCAAGCTTTCGAGCATGCCAGGTTCAATAACTTTGAGCCTAGTGCACCCTGTCAAGTCCAGAAATCTCAATTCTATTAGCTCACCTATTTCTTTGGGCAACCAAGCAATTGTAGATTCGACGAGACTTAAGAACTGCAATGCTTTCAGCTTTCCAAGATCAGTCACATCATCTAGATTGCAGAAATCAAGACATAGCGACTTGAGGTTCTTAAGGAACTGAATCGATGAAGGTAGAGAGGTGATAGATAACTGAGATAAGTCCAAGACTTGGAGCTTCTCCATAGATTCAAAAAATGACTCGGGAATTTTGAGAGATGGGTTGTCTTCATAAAACAGAAACATCCTCAAGTTTGGGCAGTCCAATTTTTCAGGGAGCTTATCAACGTCAACACAGGTGAAGGATATCACGGCGCATTCTTTGAGCTCATCCTTAGACCATTTTTCAAACCCACAATCCTTCGTCCCGACCAAGACATTCCATTCTGTGGAAGCAATAGAGATGGCCACGTCAGTAATTATGTCATGCATTCTTATCCTTTCCGTGACATTAGTATCTTGTAACAAAGAATAGTCTTGCAGGCAATCTACATCCATGATCAACCTGTCTCTAGCGTCTTCAATGGTCTTGCTGAAATTGTTAAATAAACCCAAACCCAAGCAATAGACCAAGGCATCCACCCTAGAAATTGTCCCAGAGGCTAAAGCACAAACCAAGAATAGTGATTTGATCCTCTCATCTTTTAAGTCTTTGTAATTTAGTTCCACTAGTGATTTTAAATCCGATCCTTCTATATTCAAAGCATTCCTCCATGCAGCCAATTTTCCACTCCTCAACCTTTTTGCCAATGATATTATAAAAAGTGGCAAGCCTCCACAATTCTTGACCACTCCATCTACTAGGGGTTCAAACTCAGGATCGTAAACTCTATCCCCCGTTATCCTTTCAAAAAGTTTTCTTGCTTCCCCGTCGTCTAATTCCTTGAGTCGGAATTCTCTGTCAGAGACCATATCAATACGTAAGACTTCTCCATTTCTAGATGATAGCAATAGCTTGCAACCTCTTACTTTATTAGTGTCGTCACAAGGAATTCCAACATCCTTCAACTCTAACTTCTTCCACAAATTATCTAAAATTATGAGGATTTTTTTCTCATGATCTCGCTCCAACTTCTCACGCAAACGATCAGCTCTCCCACGAGCAGTTTCCACATTCATTAGCTTCATGCCTAAAGCGTCAGCGATTTGTCCTTGGATTATTTTCAAATCTGGATTGCGTGATACATTTGCCATGGCAACCACATCAAACAGCTTCTCTTTCTTAACTTGCTTTTCAACATCCTCCAAAAGCTTGGACTTGCCAACTCCACCTGGTCCAAACACCCCAACCACACAAATCTTGTCATCGGCTATTGCTTTCATTACTTCTTCTGTGAATGAAGCCCTCGACTCCAGAACATCTTCTTTCTTGTCAATAGATCTCACAGTAGAAGTGGTAGCAGCGACAATTCCTTTCGGAGGATTCTCATAGTAGACCTTCTGGAAGTTATTATTTGCGGTTTCATTATAGAGTTCCTGAATGACTTGAGTCATCTTCTTCACCTTCTTGCCAATTGGATGGCGCACCGTGGGGTTGGGTAGCCACCCACGGAAGCAAGCATTTTTTGCACTTTCACCTTGTTTTAACAAATTTTGTGCTTCAGTAGCCTTATTCTCTACGCTGTCCAACCATTTCTTAATATCAGTGTGTATAGGTTTTCCGTCGCACACGGCTTCATCGACGGAATGCTGCACCCTTTCCCTCACAGTCTCCAGCTTCTCGACTCCATTTTCGAGATCTTGGACGTAGCTCGTGTAACACAACACGTATCCAAATTGACGTCCAATGGGAGCAATTAGGTACTCGCCTAGTTTCGACACAAGATTTGATGTAACGGAGATAACCAATTCCGCCATAATTTCTTCTTTAATGTCCAGAAATTCCTTCTTTTGCTTAAACAATTCTGTGCAAAGGAAACTGAACAGAGAACAGAACTTATCACTTGCAATGTGTGAATAGAAAGGAAGGGCAAAGTGATAAAAACAATGTGAACAACGAAACAAAACCAAAGAAGAGAAGCACAGTGCATGCAAAGAAAAAAAAATGTACAGTCACTGCACTCGGTGCACCCAAGCAGCACGTTACTTGTCACCGTGGACAATTTACAGATGATCGTACGTGGACAAGCAGCACGTTACCTTGGTTAACCACATGCAATGGAAGTTTAATTCATTCCTTTTCATTTTATTTTTCTTTCTGTTGTCACTGTTTTCTTTATTTTACGTTTCTCGACAACGGGGACAACTCTTCGGGGGCTCCAACGATTTTACAGTCACGATCACAATGCCACGCGGAGATAGTCCTAGCACGTTCCAATTTAAATCCAAAGCATGAGAAGAAACATGACACCCATATTATTATCGATTGTTTTGAGTATGTCGGTTAGAAATTTTTTATAACTTTTTCTCAATATTTTAAAGCTTAAAACATTTCTTTCATTTTCAGGATTTTTCAGGAAAACAATAAGTCCTTTTAAAAATTTAGTGAACAAATAACATTTGATTGCTGGTACATGTTTGGATGTTTGTACCACCCACCATCTGGATTTGAATAGAAAAATCATGGGTGCCCCTGAATTGTCAGAGTGGGCCCACTTTTCAAATATTGGGTGCTCCAAGACCTCGCCACGTGTCCGAGTGAGCTCTCTCTTCCATCTGCTTATTTCACATCTAATTTCGAAACACCATTAACGGCGTGCAACGATTTTTTCATGTTTCAATGCAGCTGGGAGACCATTTATGGGTCTCAAGAGACACCGAAGATGAAGAAGTCGGAGACCTTCGCCACCCGTTCCCGGCCCCACCAACCGGCAGCCGAACCCGGCGACGGGCTGTTCTCCAGATCCAGATCTGGACGAGCGGCTCGCGAGCGACACCGAGCTCGTCCCTGGCCGCCGTCGGCATCCTTCGGCCAGATCTGGTCGGAGGAGGTGGTGGAGCTGCCGGAGGAGTCGCGGGAGGACGTGGTGGCGGAGTCTGACGTGGGGGAGGAGGCGAGGAAGGTACGGACCATGGAGAGGCGGGGGGGAGAGCTGGAGGGGGAGGAGCTGGTCCTGGTAGGAGAGCACGTCGGCGACGCAGAGGGTGGAGGGGGAGCGGGGGGAGAGAGATGGTGAACTCGAATTCGACGAGGGGGAGGGCGTGGGAGTGGGTGATCCAGCAGGGTTTTGTCTCTTCTCTTCCCCATAGCTGATGCCTGATGAAGACCATGAGCTTGGAAGTGAAAGCATTTCCGGGAGATATAAAGTGGCTGACGTGGAGATTCGGGATCGCTTAATATTTTCTAAGTGGAGGATTACAATCAATTCTACGCGCGCACGGCATATGCCATGTCCCCTATAAATTAAAAAGAGAATCTTTTTGAACTGGCTACCTTTTAATATAGAAATTTTAAATTAAACGAGAACATTGCATCGAATAAAAGTCTATATATTTTTACTTTATAGTAACAAAAAAAATTGGGTGGGGCTACTTTTATCTCTTCTTTAGCTTGATACACACATTTTACTATCAATTGATCAAAATATCAATTTATGATAATAAAAAAAAAAAGTCAATCGTCAATTCATCCGCTTTTTTCTCTCTCATATTTTCTCTTGACCTTTCATGTTTATTATTAATTGACTAAAATATTCTTCCATGAGTGAACATCAATTAATGGTTAATTAACCATACTTTTTGTTTCTCACTATCAGCATCGCTTCTCTCATCTTCTTTTTAAACTATGATGGATTAAATTTTGTTATACATTTAAGTTTGTAAGTTTGGTCCGTAAATACCAATTTCCTTGGATTCTTCATTTTTTAAATATAACTATTCTATTCATCTTAATAGTAATAGGATGGCTCCAGCTAATTTTTACAATGTTCAAAATCTCTCTCTCTTCCCCTCCCCCTCTCCCTCTATGAGGACAAAATTCAAATATTGGGTGCTCCATGACTCGCCACGTGTCTGGGTGAGCTCATTTTTAAGATTTCTCTCGCATCCGTTCATTTCACGTCTAATTTTTTTTTTTTATCAAAAATTTCACGTCTAATTTCGAAACACCATTAACGGCGTGCAACGATTTTTTCATGTTTCAATGCAGTTGGGAGACCATTCCCGTTCCCGACCCCACCAACCAGTAGCCGAGCCCCGCGACAGGCTGCTCTCCAGATCTGGACGAGCCGCTCACTAGCAAAGCCGACACTCGTCCATGGCCGTCGTCGGGATCATTTGGCGAGATCTGGTTGGAGGAGGTGGTGGAGCTGCCGGAGGATTTGCGGGAGGAGATGGTGGCAGAGTCGGAGGTGGAGGAGGAGGCGAGAAAGGTACGGACCATGGAGAGGCGGCCGCCGGCCGGGGGGGGGGGAGAGGAGGAGCGTGGGAAGGAGCTGGCCCTTGAAGAAGATTCCGTCGGCAAGCGTTTGGAGAGATGGAAAAGTGGCTGACGTGGAGATTCAGGACCACTTAATATTTTTTATGTGAGGGATTATGAACAATTCTTAGCGCACGGCAAATGCCATGTCACCAAAAGATTAAAAGAGAATTTTTCAAAAGGCTACCTCTTAATGTTAGAAATTCACGACAATATTGTATCCATTAAAAGTTTTTAAATACTAGTACTTCACATTAAACAAAAATAAAGATGAGGCTATTTCCATCTTTCTTTAGCTTAATACACACCTTTTATTATTAATTGATCAAAATCTCGTTTTATTATTAAAAAAAAGGTCAATCACTAACCCATCTTGCTCTCTTTTCTCTCTCATCTTTTCTCTTCACATTTTATGTCTATTATTAATTGACAAAAATATTCTTTTGCGAGTGAAAATCAATTAACGGTCAATTACCATACTTTTTGTTTATCACAGTCAGCGTTGCTTCTCCCCTATTTTTTTAAAACTATGATGGATTAAATTTCGTAATACTTTTAAGTTTGTAAGTTCGGTCCATAAATATTAATTTGCCTAGACTGTTGATTCTTTAATTTAACTATTCCATTTATCAGTGCGAGGTAATTTTTACAATGTTCAATCTCAATATCTCTCTCTCTCAACATAGATACTCATACTCCATTTTCATTAACGAATGACTTGCAATTAAGAAATTGATTAGTTATACTAGGAGGAAATAATGAGGACGGGATTCATCACATGATTTTGTTTAGTTTGCCCAGATTAATAATTGCAAATGACCATTGGACAAAGACAAACAATACAGGGCAACAAAAAATCAGCTTTATCAACACACCACTTGCAAGAAAATTTTCCAAAAATTCATAAACCTATTGCACTTTTATCAATTTAGTCTTAAACCTTTCAATTTTGCCAATTCAGTCATAAATATTCTTACTTCTTACCAATTGAGTCTATCTGGCCAATTTGGTCAGAATTTGTTGACGTGGATGCCGGTGGTGTCACGTGGCACAGTCGGCTTTGACATTGACAATTCTTAATAATATTTTAATATTTTTTCAAAAAAAATTATACATTTTTTTTTTCTGATTTTTTTTTCTCTCTTTTCCCCTTTCTTCTTCCTTTTGTTGGTGGTTGGCCATAGGTGAGTCCTAGCTAGGTGAGGCCCAGCGAGGGTCGGCCTCGCCCAGGCTTGGCTAGATTGGCCCTCGCCAAATCTATCTTGGGCAAGGGCGAGGGCTCCCCTCGCCAAGTCTAGTGAGGCCGGCCCTCGCCCATGCTAGAGTGGTTTTGCTCGACATTGCCTTCACCTGACAAGGCCGCCTTGGCCTAGGCGAGGCTGAGCTTCATCGGGTCTCACTTGGGCAAGGGCAAGCCTCGTCGAGGCTAGCCAGCTTGATTGTGAAGAAAAAAGCAAAAAGGAAAAGAAAGAATAAAAGAAAAAAATAGAACAAAAAAAATAAAAAATTCAGAAATTATTAAAATATTATTAAAAATTGTCCATGTCAACGTTGATGTTGATGGTACATCAACGTTAGCGAATTCCAGCCAAAATTGGTGGAATGAACTCAATTGGCAAGAAATGAATGTTTAGGACTGAATTGACAAAATTGAAAGATTTATAATTGAATTGGCAATGTGCAATAGGTTTAGGACTTTTTGGACAACTTTCCCCATCACTTGCTATAAAGGGAATTGATTGGTTGAGAAATATTGTATAGTATTAGAAGGAAACGGAATGATGAAGAGGGACAAATATCACCCCTTAGGAACTTCCACTGTTGTTATAATTGATAACTACACTATTTAATTTGGCTGTATGGACTCATGTGAAGCTTCGGTTAGTTAATTTGGTCCTTCTCCCAAGAAACGATTTGCTTAAATCATTTGAGTGCTTGGTGTGATCACTTCCCTTAAATCTTAAAAAGAAAATCCGCTTGAAAGTCAACAATACAAATCAATCTATGGTCCACTAAAGATTTTGCCTTTCTTTTTTCGGCATTAGTAAATACATATTGGTTTGATCATTTATTGAGGGCATGTGAGGTGACAAAAAGCGCAACAACGGGCATTTGAGATACAGAGAAGTATTCAATGATCCTCAAAGCAGGACACCATATTTCCATTGGCACTGGTCGCGTGAGAGAGGGAATATCTAGTGCACATGTCAGGCGGGACAAGAAGAAAATCTCACACTCGATACTTGAAGTGAAAAGGGTCAAAGTGTTTGATAATACCTTGTTAACTCTTAAATTTTCAATAAGAGGTGCATGTTTATTAGGAGGAAATAGAGTCAACCCAAATGAATGGATCTTGTGCACTGGCCAAGATTGGATGGCATGATCACATCCTAGATAATCGGGGTTATCAACCTCCATTCTCGTAAATATGTTTTATGTCTTGATAAATGCATCGTATTAATTGCCCAGTCCAAGATCTTATTATCGGTCATGTTAGAAAAATGGACATGTACCTTTCTGATTCACGAGATTTAATGGAATGTAAAAGTTTTAAAAGTAGATTTTATCAATAAATTTTTGTAGGATGGTCATACTCTCGCTCTTCTATCCTTTTTCTTTTAGTATTGTTACTCGTTTGTGAAGAAGAAGCTCAAACAAGCCACCAAAAAAGCCTTGGTCGTTACTAGATATGTTATTTTAACACCCTATATCCTTTTTCCCCAATTCATATAGTGGAATAGAACGTCAAAAAGTTACATTTAATCATATTTAAATTTTCAAGGATTGTTCCATCATCACTTATCATGTGAGGTTCTGAGGTAGATGGAGCCTCGACAAATTGGGCCCTATTTTATTAGATAACGTAGTCATGTGCAATTCCATTTGCTAAGCATAATAAAATCCAAGCTCAAGTCAAGATAACATATAATATGGTACATTTTATATTTTACTCTCTTTGTTATCGAGGAAGTTTGGTTGAGATGCGTTCGCGTAGGTCTCTCTCTCCCTCCCCTTTCATACATTTGAAACATTTTTCTTTTTATTGCGAGTCCTCTCGCTTGGTAAAAGAACTAAGCAGGTGTGAAGCAATGATGTCCAGTTCCACATAGGTATAATCTACATATACACTTGCAACGGTGTCCATTTTCCCATTAGTATAATCTAGAAATACACTTGTACTTTACTTTGAATAAAACAAATGAAGTTTTAAATAGATTAAGAGAGAGGTCGTCCGTTAAAGAAATACTATGTATACATACATGAACCAAGATGAGGGCCTTAATTAAGATTTACACACAGCAACCTTTCAAAGAAAAAAACGGATGACTTTTAGTCAACCGTTCCGGTCTCTAATTATAAGCAATGTTTTGAAAACATTATAACCGGAGTGAAGGCTGTTGGTATGTTATTCCACCAATTCAATAGATCCAACCATTTACACCGACCGGTTTGAATATAAAGAATGAACTAATAAAACAGTATATGTAAGGATCATTTTGAAAAGTGGACATTGATATCAGTAATCCCTAAATTTTGGCTCATTATGCAGTCCCACCTTTGGCTTTTAAATTCGTCAATGTGGTCTTTGAAATATTCTTAAACGTTCAACGCGGTTTCAAAATTTTCAATTTGTTACATCTAGTCCCACATCATTCCATAACATAATCAAATCGGTCATTCGGGACTATTCACAAGTTTCCTCCGTTACACTATTTTCCATATTTTATATTATATTTTCAACAAAAGATATCTTTCTATTACATTTTAAAAATTTTGATCTTTATAAGTTTTATAATAGTTTCATTTAAGCAAATTTTAGTTTATGATATCTATAAATGTAAAAGCAGAAACTCATAGGTTTGTATTAGGTCTACGTATTTTTATAAAGATATCGAGGAGTAGTATTTCTAATATAAATTAAAATAGGCTGAATTGTCTAAATCGCGGAGAGCAGCAAATTTTCCAAATTTATCCTATCGTTTTCGAGTCGCAAATTTCGGTACCCACAAAAAGACGGTTACACTTGATGTCATAGAATTACCATTTTAGAGTTATATATAAAGCTTAGAGAGACAAATATCGGTGCCTCTGAAATGAGTTTATGTTGCATTTATTTCACCCATTTTGTTTCTTCTTCCCCATTTTTTTTTTCGGTTTATGTTTTTAGGGTTCAATCAATATCCACTAGACTCCCAAACAAAGTGGGTGATCTAAAACAAGCGCCGATATAACACGAAAAGTAAAAATATAATGACACATACCAGGAGTGGCTTCACTCTAAGGATGCAGGAGGAACTGAGATGTCTTAGCTGCTGACTTGTCTGCGAGATGGAAGAAGAGGGAAGCAGGCCAAAACCAGGCCTGATAACACCACAGTACAGGGGGACAAATCAGCACAACTTGAAAATAAGGGGATGCTCTCGGGGACGAAGACAGTAGGGACAGCAAATTCATTGAGGAGAAATAATGGAGGAAGATGTTTCAATACCTTCAGCTTCGACTTGGAACGACTTAGAGGATGAAGGGATTCTTTGCTGATTTTTTGCAATGGGCCAATGACAGAGAGAGAGGCAAACACATACAATTGCCGAGAATATAAAACCAACACGTTTAGTGCTCTCATTTATATAATGAGCACGAGCGCTGTTCCTAGATCAAATACTATGCCCAACTTACTGACCAAGAAAGGATCGATACTTACATTAGATTCGGGGGTTTCATGGGGAAATTAACTGTTACACAATTCTTTTCTTAAGATCTACGTAATCATCTCCTTTATTTGCGACTTTTTGCAAGCTTCATGTTGAATGGTATGGTCTCAAATTAGTTTCTTCAACTCAAACAAAAGGCAATATTCTCTAGTGTCCTGGCTTTGTGAAAATTACGGTGCGGTGTGGTCCCGCAAATTAAGGCGTTTTCCTCAAACTCTTCCCATCTAATGAGGCCAAGTCTGGATTATTGAGCAATAATTCACTTGAACTTCCACTGTTTTTGTAATTGATAGCAAGCCTATTTTATTTGACGGTATGTACTCATGGGAATCTTCTGCTAGTTAAATTGTTCATTTTCACAAGAAATGAATTTCACTTAAATCATTTGCGTGCTTGGTGGGTCACTTCCCTTAAATCCAAAAACAAAGAATAATGATTGAAAGTTAGGCAATACAAACAAATCCATGGTCCACTGAAGATTTTGCTTTTTTTTTTCTTTGGTTTGGTTTCAGGCATACATTTTTAAGCGTTCCTTTATTGAGTCCACATGTGAAGTGAAAGAAAGTGCCACATCTGACATTAGGGATAAAAAGAAGTATTCAGTCATTCTCAAGGAGGAGCTCACGTACCTATTGGCAATGCTTGGCCCTGGTTTCGTAGACTCACAGATGAGAGGGAGACTAATTAGTGCATATGTGAGGTGGGAATTAAAGAAAATCTTACGCTAGAAATTTGGAGTGAAAAGGACCGGAGCAACTGACAATACCTTATTAACGCATAATTATTCAAAAAGAGGTGCATATCTACTAGGAGGAAAGAGTACCAAAAAAGAGTGGATAATTTGCAGTAGCCAAACTTGAATGGCATGATGACATCCTAAATAATCGGGTGTTGTCAACCTCCACTCCTCATAACCATGTTCTATGTACCAATAAATGCATCATACTAGTTGGGTAATTTAATATCTTACTAGCAGCCGTGTTGCAAAAGATAGACATGTACCCTTTTGATTCATAAGATTTTAACGGAAAATAAAGTTTTTGACAGTACACAGCTCACTTCTCCTTAGACTGTTGGCCCTACCGCTTTAACATCTACCAAGAAACCTCCCGATTAAAGATACCATTTAGATTTCTTCTTCCTCACATTGAAACGCTAAAAGCAAATAGAAACCTAAGTAATCTGAATGGACTACTATATATTGCTTCAATAAGCATGATTGCAAGGGTGATTGCAAGTCGTGATTGCTTAATTGCCGTTTAACATTTAAATTCCTACGCAAACATAAGATCGTCCAATGCATCCATTTTGCTTTTCCAGAATTCCATGGGCATTTCAATATGTAGACTCCAAGATAGCTAAAGCCAATCAACCCGGAAAAGTGTCATCGGACCCCACTTGAACATCAAAGCGAAGAAAAGAGATGAGCATCTATCTTTAATATATTCCTTACTTCAGGAAGATTTTGTGACAATTAGAAATTATATTTAAGTTAAATATGTGTTTCTAAAATATTTGCTGCAAATGCTTGTGTTTGCACCAAGGTAAGTATTCCTTCTTTATGCTTGCAATTTATTTATTACTTTGATTATTGAGGGTTCAATAATGGATGCGCACACATATGATTACCTCACATGTTAGGAGTAATTTAAAATTAAAGCAAGTTGCTTGCAAAAAAAAAAAAAAAAAAAAAGAGAGAGAAAATGTATCAAAAGGGTATTAGAGAAATCCAATGTAATAAAATCACCGAACTCATTTTATCTCTGATTCGTAGAAGTGAAATAATTCTCTCATTACCTTGGGTTTTTGTTGACCTACCAAAAAAAAGATTAGTGGCGACTTCTAATTGAAAAATTATTTTTATGTTAATGACTTAAATCCTAAGTTACGAATTGGTATGAGTTTAGAATAATCGAGTTATGTTTGGGCTTAATAATCCATTAGCCTAGGTGGTTCTACCTACTACAGGGAGGTCGCGATAATTATCTTTGATTACACATTTAATCCTTTTGTATATGGAATTATGCACAATCATGTCATTTATTTATTTTTTTCTTAAAGGCAGGTAACTTTATCTATTCATTAGCTAATAGTTATTTTCATTGCTTTCTAATTCACTTACTTGCAATATACTTGCAATTGTTTATTTTAGGAAATTTTCTAGTAGCAAGGGATATTTTTTCTTTATTGATTCTCTAATATCATCTATCAAATACGGGGTATTATGTCATATTTGGTTTTCAATTGTGAAAAATATTTTAATAAAAATATTATAGTCCTCGATTTAGGGTCAAAGGGTTATTATATCACAATAGATAACTCTATATTGTTTAACTTTTTCGGGAACTCATCATAATCCTCAATTCAAGATATACTAATAAAAATATGCTAAAACTACCATAAAAATTAGATCATTAGATAAAGCTCACCCAAGCACGTGGGTCACCTTCACACGGGTAATATCCACTTTTATGTGTAGAAAGATAGATTTTCAATAATCCAATCCTAACTCTAGGTTAACATTGAATGAATCTATGCGTATGTACTCATCCGGATGCGAATGAATAGTGCAAGTGTCATGTTTACTTTTTCAAATTTCTTTCATCACACCTAGGTTCTTCAATAAAAATGACGAAATTAAATGACACTTGTATTCACGAAGATGTGAATCATGTTCACATACTTGCAGTATGATTAGCAATTTATAGGAACTACACTTGCGCAATGAGACCGCTTCTGCCCTTTCCTGTTATTTCTTTAGCTTTTAGAGAAGTTACATTGACAGCAAATAATACTGTTCTTTACTGAACTTCAACCCTTCAATAGCAGAAGTTTACAATTTGAGCATGAGCATTATCCTTCCTTTGTTTGACTTTTGTGATGTACAAGAAATTACAGCACAAATGGCACTTCTTGAAGAACTTCTCAAGGAGGTGTATGAGTGCATGGTTTTATGTCTCTAGCCTGCATGTAAGTCAGGAATTATCTAGGAAGCTCCTCCAAAAGAGCTTGAACCGTTGATAAGCTACCATCTGCCAAGAACATTATAATTTTGTGTAAGTTACTATCGAGAGAAAAACAGAAGATTTATCAGCAACAGTTAGACTGTTTTAATAAATTTGTGCTTGATTGCAAAACCTTTCCTATTATCACCTTTTAAAAAAAAAGCAGCAGCCAAATAGAATTTTCAAATCTAATACTGGCTTCTCTGATCCAGATTTAATCAGTTGAAACAAAATACTTTATATCAAATGGCTTTAAAGATAATATGCCAAGATACAATACAGCCAGGATGGGTAAACAAATGAATAAGCTTATCGAAACCAAGGAACCTACAAAGTCAAGAAAGAAACCGAGTCCGACTCTAATATCCTCCAATCATACCATGACAACATTACCATAAATGCCAGGTTTTCAACCTCTTTTGGTTTGATCTACCGAACAGTATTGCTCCTATTCAAATGCTACTCAATTGATATCTTATGACGAATTCACATTAATAAGGATGGAAACTTATGGTTTTAGTCAGGTATTAATGAGAACATGAACATCTATCTCAATTAATGAAAACTAATGGATTCATCAACAAAAAAGATCATGAGAAAAAATTAACTTATGATGAACTTCTCGCATTGGAACAAACTGTACAATGTCACTCGTGGCCACCTGACTAGTAGAGCTTTCCATCTAATTTCATGGTCACCATCAGATTTATGATGGTAATAAAAATTGTAGACTGTTAAGCTCTCTATATCTTCTCTAGAAGAGATATTCCGATATAGTTCTTAAATGCAATCGCGAGGAAGTTTTACTTAAACCATTGAAAACAAACCTACCTCCATTTGTGTAAAATCTGCACCTCCAACTCTAACTATCAAAATTGAGATTGGAAGATCTGATGCCCTTACTAATGCATCCATGGTTTCCTATTGATCCGTGAGAACTCCATCCTAAACAAGGAGGTAAACTTCTATCAGCTGTGCAGAAAAACATATAAAAGCTAAGAAAGATCGAATGTTTGTTTCTATTTTAGTGTTATTATGAGAAAAACGTAGTATTTGCTATTGTTATAAGAAAGTGATTGTCCAGCTATTTAAGCAGCCCTCTTGATCACTTGCCCCATTATCACTAGACCAAATAAAGTGGGACCTGCCAAGGCATCATTATGCAAAGCACTAGCATAAGCAGCCATGATGCCTTCGACTCCTTCAACCTATCAACAAAGAGTTCTAAACCGTGAATTATGGAATTGGATATAATGTCTTAGAGATTCTTCTATAACAGTCCCCGCTCCAAAAGTGAATACACCATGGGCCTATGGTAACCGTAGGGTTAGCTGGTGATTCGGATTTTGGGCTATATTACGAGATAAGTCTCCAGACTTGCTGTAGTCTTTAGAACTTAAAATGAGTTATAAAATGAATTTATCATCCATTTTGCTGGCTCTAGTTTCCGCCAAAGTAAATTGGCACGAATTAAAATTAAGAAAGTAGCGGGCGGATGAATTCATTTTTTTTAATGAATCTTACTCTTCTTGTCCAAGATAGTCAAACTTAGAAAATAGATAGAAAAGAATGACCAGACAAATGAAGAGTAGACAACTAAACTAACTTAAAGTTCAGATAATTTCAGTAGAACACTTCTTTCTAATCCACGTTTCGGGCTGTCAACAACTGTGGACCTAGTCGTGGAAACATTTGTCCGCTAAGAGAAGATGGATGGAACCAACCATCTTGGCTGGGACATCCATAATGTTTGAAAAATTGGAGTCAATACCAACACCAAATAAACTTAAAGAAATATATATGAAACTATGATAGCCATCACAATGCTCATTCAAGAATCTAGAAGGCAAATGTTTCAATTAAGCCAAAACAAAATCTGATTCCGCTACTGTCAAACAAACAGTGAATATTATCTTATATGTAACCAGCAAAAGATCCAACACTAAATCCTGCATATTCTCAAAACAATGTCAAAGATGTTGCTATACTCTCATTAGAAGTTATGCACATAAACAAGATCACGCCCAAGGAGGGAAAATCGGTCAAGATAAACATCAATGCCACCGTCAATCAAAAACTGGACTAGTGCTATGATTTTTCCTTCAAACTCGTCCCTCTCTCTTGGAGCACAAGAAGCAGTGCACAAATAAGGTTCCCTAGCCCAGTCCACGAAAATCCAGCCAACGGCCAAAAAGGCCAGTATGTTTGAATGAGCACTGTGATGGAAATCTCAAATAAAACTGTCGTGAGCTACCCTTTCCATCTGGATGGTGAAAAAACATAACTTTAGGGATATTGCCTAAAAGTGCACCTAAAGCACTCGGTTAGGCATGAGCTTTCTGAAGCCCTATCCCGCATGACGTTGGGATATTCGATATCAAATCCAATTAACACTATGAGGGTTTTCAAAGGAAGAGTCACCACTAACTTATATGGGTTGGCTATAAACCAAGTGAGGCATAAAAGTATATCTCACTTCTTATCAGTTGAACGTAATAATGCAGAAAAGAGAAATGGGCAAATTTTTAATATATTTTGATATATCATAACAAAAATTACACGAGTCTATTTATAGGCTTTATGAAATGGTTATCTAAGGTAACAAGCATAATATCAAATATAATTAATCAAGGAGTAAGAAGATATATGGATAATCCTGTGAGATATGTGGAATTAACTAAATATAATAATATTGCTAACCCTATGCGTCCACACTATTTACACCGAATTAGTTAACTAGTGTTTTTTTGAGACCTAATCTTGTTTGATCATCGACCAAAATATTTAGGCAGCCTTCTTAATGTTCCATTCCTAACTAGGTTAAAAAGAAAAAAACAATCAATGTCTTAAAAGTGCGCAATCAAGTAATAATCGAAATGAAAATGCACAAATAACAATCCTATTGTAAATCCTTAAGAACTTGTTTAATTTTTTTATCAAAGATTTTTTCACAGTTTAAAAACTGCTCAACTTCTAAATTCTAAGCTTTTTCCTAATTTTCAGAAGAAAAAAAAATCGGAATTTTTTGATTTTTTAATTAAAACATAACTTTTAAATGCTTTTTTAATCTAAAAAGGAACCCGGGTCGGGTCCTAGCCCCCGGTTCGGGCAATGATAGGCCGGGGCTTCGCCCCCGGTTGGGCTACCGTCATGACCGGGGTCAACCACCCCAAGCCCAACCGGCTGTTCTCTTCTTTCACCTAGCCCGAGCCCCCTAAGCCCCAAGTCCACCTTCCCAATTTCCAGCCCAAGTTCACTAAGTGTCAAAATCAGCAAGACTTGAGACCAGAGCACCTCCTTTCACAGTCGGCCGAACACACTCATTCACCGGACCTCCGCAGTCGGTCAACCACACTCGAACATCGTTACCAGTCACCACTGCAAAATCTCTCACTCGCAAACGCCATGGCACCATCGGCCATCACCTTGAGCCACCGACGTGCGGCGGCTAACACTTCACGGATGCAGGAAAAGTCCACAACCATGGCAAATGGCCAACAAACGCCCGGAAACAAACCGAAATCGGGGAAAATCAACACAAGCTCGGTTCGGGCATTTTAACGAACAGGTGAGGCGCGCAACTGGAAAGAGTGGTTCCCGGCTCAAACGGGACCGAAACCCACGCCGGACTCTCGAAAAACGACTGAAGACATACACTGTGACCAAACGAGGAACCGGTGGGGCTGGGGTTCGCGTGAGCCGGACGATCGCGAACCCTGGCCCGGCGTCCACAAAACAGGGAGGAAACAGAGCACGAGTGAAGGGAAAGGAACAAGGCGGCGGCCCGCGGCGTTCCCTACCCAACTCGGCGGCAGCAAACGGGGGCGAACTCAATAAATCGGACTACGTCTGGTCGCCTTGCACGTCCCGAGCCGGAAGCCTCAGGAAATCTAACCCCAAATTGAAGAGAAAAAACCAAGACAAGATCGTTGCTGCCGCTAAAGCAGCCAGGACTGTTGAGGTGGTGCTGTTTCTAATAATTTCATTGCTGTTGCCATTGTTCGTTCACCATTTGACTGATGATGTAAGTGCACTACTTTCTCTTGTGGGCTCCGCTTCGATGAAATGAGGTGGATTGACTTATTTATCTGCGGACTTCAACTTCTTTTTCTTAAATGGTCATGTCTTTGTGCAGAAGTGATTGGTGAAATTCGAGGATAGCTATTTCAAACCCAAGTATAGGACAGTTTGGACTTCTAAGTGGGCTGCTCTGAATCCACGCAATTTCTTTTTGACCAATTTAGTTGGGTAGGGAATTCTGTCATCATGGATGCAAAATGTACCATCTACACGAACTCACTAATATGTATGTGTAATTCACTCAGAGATTTATATCTTCACGCACACAAAGGCTCTTTGACCTAAAACTCGCGCCCTCCTCTGTCTCGATATTTGTATGGATATTGGGCTGCCCACATACTCCAGGAGGCTTTATCTATCCTGAAACTGCGTGATGTCAGGTTTCCTCTAGGTCAACCAAAAATGTAAAAGTTTCGAGCACTCAATATGGTCTTTTAAGTAGTATTATCATTGTTGCAAATATGTTAATCCCACTTGCTGGGATAGTACTCAGTAGTTCTCATTGCTTTGTGTGGTCGATGGTCAATAATAAGTGGAACTCATCATGCTCACAAAAGGCAATGGACTTACCCGAAATCTTATTTCTTGTAGAAGTGTCCAAGCAAGCAGCATGTTTGCCTATTTTATACTTGAGATAGTTATCTGGCTGCTGCCCTTTCCTCTATTTTTTCTATTTTTGCTTAATTGCTGAATTTATTGATTCACTGATAATCACTTTTTACTTTGTAATAGTAACATATGTAAACAACACAAAATTAAGTTCTATATAGTTTTTTTTTTTTGGCCAGAGATATAAGTTTGTTGGTTAAGGAGATGCTCTAAGTTGTTGTTGCTTTCTAATAAAGATGTTTCTTCTGATTTGATTATGTTTCTTTTCAGAGTTCTTGCCTTCAGACATTGGAAATGATGTGGATCGTGTCCATGCCGTGGAGCCAGTGAAAGCTATACTCGCAGCTAAGGCTAAGATCCGCCGTCTTGTTTAGGCCGAGGGAATCCTTTATACCTATGTATGTTGTAACTGCTTTGTGGGTTACTTCCTTCCGACATAGTCACTACCTGGGGCTACAGCTCCGCCTAGAGATGAAGTTGTCATCTTAGGGGATGGAAATGCAAAAGGTAAGAAGCAATTCATTGAAATGCTCATTTTAGGCCACTGAGATTTTTCTGTACATCCATTTAATTACGGTAGTGATCAGAGTAATGGGTAGTTCTTGAAGCTTGAGAATTCCAAGCAGTTTCCTTGTCTGGAGATATTGGGCCTTTTGCATACCTTAGTCTTCAAGTTTAGGGACTAATAGATGATACGAATGTCATGTGGGTTATCTGCATGTGGGTTGCCTTGGCACAGTACCGCCTATTCAGCATATACAGAAGGTTATCTTGATCATATTTGGTCCAAAGAAGAACATATGGACGCCAGGGGTCTGGTGAATCTATTTACCGAGAGAATTCTTTATTAAATACAACTCAAAAGTAACTCTAGGACGATCAATGGCTCTGTGAATTATTTGTTAGCCAAATTCTAAAACTCTGCTCTTTAATATACAGCCGTGTTTAACAAGGAGGATGACATCAGCATCTATACCATCAAAGCTGTAGATGATCCAAGGACTGGACAGAATTCTGTACATGAGACCTCCTGCCAACACCTACTCGTTTAATGATGTCGTGTCTTTTGTGGGAGAGAAAGATTGGCAAGGACCTGGAGAGAGTGTATGTTCCAGAGGAGCATGTTCTGAAGAACATTCAAGGTTAGGGATGCTTTTCCATTAGATTTAAGCATGTGAAATTATCTATATTCTCAAGCTTCGATTGGTCTACTTTTCCGGTCATATTGCAGAGGCGGCAGTTCCACTCAATGCCTGGTTGGCCATATTCCATTCTATCTACATGAAAGGAGACCAAACCAACTTCGAAATTGAACCATTGTTTAGAGTGGAGCTTTAGAGCTCTACCCCGGTGTCAAATACACGACCGTGGATTAGTACCTTGATCAGTTTGTCTAATTATTGAAACCAACCGTGCTTGGTAAGTTTCTCACATCAATTCGAATCATAGATAATATAGGATGCTGCTTCTCAAGATCCTCGTGTGAAATGTTGCTCCCGCTGATCATCTCATGGCTTGTACAACCTCAAATTATAGGGACATGCTATGAACAATCAATATGTGCGAATCTACACAGTGCTTGGAGAAGTTAATTCTGTTTTGGAGTTGACATGGGTTTATGGGCCAAGCTAAAAGAAAGACACGGGCTTCTCCATTTCTGAGGCATGTCATGCTATGTCGCCCCTTCTTCATGAAACGAAATTTCTGCTGTCCATCTTATCAAATAGTCTGCGATGCCAATAATAGTGTATGTCTGGAATTACGACCGAATAGAAGTTGTGAACGGGGTCAAGATCGTGCTAAATTGCTATCATTTGGGTTCATTTAAATTTAGAAAGTGAATCCTAATAATAAATCTTAGTATATACTCCAACCGGGAGTTTTCATAGATTCATTGGGCTTCTTGAAATTGGAAGAATTTTTGCTGTCGAGACCGACAAAAGACTTTTGCCAATATGTTAGGAGAGTTGTTATAACGGTATGGGACAAGTTCAGTAATAAGTATTTGATTGTTGATTATTCGTCTCAAACTTTAATAATTCCTTTCAAGTGTTTAAATTCTAAGCAAGTTGTTAACAATTTTAAAATGGTTTTATCCTTGCCATTTAACTTCACAATTCATATGAAAGTAAGGAGATCCTGACCTCAATTCGATCTGATCTCCCTGCTGGAATAGTGATCACTTTGGACTCAATTGCGACAGATTTCTAGAATTGATTCACAGAAAAGTAACAGCAGGGGGTCGATTTGGACTGGGCCAAAACTTCAGGAGTCACATTTAAAATTTGGCAATTTATATCGTTGGTAAGAGTTTTGCAATTGCATCTACGTGTATGCATAATAACAAAACAAAGCAGTTTTAGCCAAACTCTAATACTTTTGTCACTCTTCTCCCATCTCTCCCATGAGATATTTTATCCAGGCTATAACCATCTCATATCTGACATTATCATGTCTTGGGTAGGGATCAAACATAGGATATGACAAATTATATCTTATTCCGACTTTTATTGTGGCTACCAAATTTAACCAACAGTCTATGCCGTTCCAATTGCTGCCTCCACTCGTTTGCTTCTCTCTCTCGCAGCATGGCTTTGTCGGCGGTTTGATAGAGATGCAGTGTAGCTCCATGCTCTTGTTTGAGCAAACGTATTCTTTTGGCGCGATGATGGGTGTTCCTCCACAGTCGCGTAATTTTCTGTAATCGTGTGATGCAATTCAGAGGAATGACATGTATATATGAGCTCAAACATCAACCACATTGGATTGTGCATATGCATTGTGCATGAAAAACGCAAATTGCATTTCACACCATTTGCTTTGTTGCAGACCATAAGAACGAAGAAGGCATTGTCGGCAAGTATGGTACTGATCCTAAAGATCTTATAAGCAATTTCTGGGTGCAAAAAGTTTATCCATTCAGCAATGCCCCCTAAAGCAAATGACTTCGGCATTGGACTTTAAAATAATCTCCACTAGACACGACTCCTATGTCTAATTTTGAGGTCACGCATCTAATTATCTACCCAAGTATGCGACATAAAAATTGCCAGATTGCCTGATACACCATAGTTAAATCAGACAGAAAGCAGTGCTAATAGGCCTTAAAACTATTTCATAATACCCAACTTCATTGACATAAGTCCTCAATCCAATGTTCATATCCACATCTTTCCAAAACCAATACCCAGTTAGTGGATAGTTTAGTAGTTGTTGCTTTGGGGGTTGATGGTCCATAATGAGTGGAGCTGAGCATACTCAGAGGACTTACCTGATTTTTTTATTACTTGTGAAAGTTTCCAAGAAAGCAGCATGTTTGCATTTTTAATATTGGACAGAGTTATCTGGCAAATGCCTTAATAATTAAATCTTCAGTTTTCTTTTCTTCTATTTTTCTAATAGCTCTTGGGATCGAACTTGCTTCATTGCTTGTATTGATTCACTTGTAATCATTTTTTTACTTTGTTATAGTAAAATATTAAAACGCGAAATTCAGTCTCATGTTTTCTTTATTTGCCAGAACTCATGTAAGCTTGTTCGATAAGGGGAACATGCCCTAGTTTTTTTGTTGCTTTCTAATAAAAATGTTTGTTTTAATTCAATTAATTTTCTTCTCAGAGATTCTTGCCTTCAGAGTTTGGAAATGACGTGGATCATGTGTAAGAATTTTCCTCTAGTTTGGGCCACATTAATTAAGATTATAATTATCCGTTTTACGGAATTGATCTAATAAAGCGAGATATAAAGTTTCCTAACAGTCAAATATGGGCTTGGCTTGTGTGGGCCGAATTGGGCCCGGCCCGTGATGAGAGGGCCCGTCCAAATTCTATAAATATGCTAAAGGTCCCTCCTTCTAGCCCTCTCTTGTTGCAATACAAGAACAAATACTCTCTCTCTCACATAAGGAACCAAGTGAGAGGCCTACTTATCAAGCCAAGGTATTGAGGGAATAGGGGAGAAGATCTTCAGCGCAATAGACACGGATTGCTGTCGCTTAGCTTCAACAAACCATGGATCACAAATCAGGTGCACAAATTTCTGAGCTTCTAGCTATGTCGGTCCTCGGTTGCCGTTTCTACGGCTTACATTTGGTATCAGAGCAAAACATAGACTAGAACTTGGTTGATTTGCCCGTCTTGAAGAATTTATCCGCATGAAACTTGATTTCAACTGTATATTCGGGTTAATCTTGTTGAGCCGAGTCCTTCAGTATCAGTTATGCCTCTCGCCGAACCCAAATCAGCCGCCTATGGCTGTTTCGGTCTTGACCCGAGCTCGAAAGGGTTCTGCTTGTTCTTTCGTGTTTTTTGATCCGATGAAAGTGAATTTTTATTGCATAAACATCTTCTACTCATCAATACGAGAAAAATGGTGGGTATATCGTCGTCAGACGATGCCGGAAACTCCTTCACGCGCCGACACGCGCCCAGGCGGTGCTGGGAGTCGGCGACACGCGCCGCCGCGCGACCTCACGCGCGCACGTGCGAGCCAGCGCGTCCGCCGCCTTAGCTGGCATGACGTCATCCATGACGTCATCCCACCGCCTTAGTCACCGTCTTGGACAGCTGTCTGGATGACGTCATGGTGACGTCACGTAAACCGCCTTACGTGCGATCGACACGTGGCGTGTGACGTCACGTATGACGTCGCCTTGGACCCGACCCGGTTTGACCGGGTTGACCCGAGCCGGTTTGACCGGGTTGACCCGACCCGGTTTGACCGGGTTGACCGTTGACTGGTCGGATAGTTGACCGGTCGGACCGTTGACCGGTTCGACCAGTTGACCGGTCGGACCGGCTTCGGGCCGGTTTTCTGGGCGTAGCGCGTGTGGCTCACGCGCCGCACTCTCTAGCGGCGCGTGAGGGCGCGTGTGATGTGTGTTTGGCGCGTGGATCATATGTACGTGCTCGTATGTGAATTTCCTATCTTGTGGTATGATTATTTACATGTTTTAATGTTTTTAAGGATATGTAAATGCATGTGAAACCCTAAGGTATGTGATTTTAAGGGTATTTTTGGCGTATTTTTCATGTATTTCTCTATGGTTTTGGAAATACAATTGCATGCTTATGATTATATCATCACTTGAGGAATATGTGTGGTGTTGATTTATTATTAGCATGTATTAATGAACAGAGCAATACAATTAGCATGACTTGTGATTTTAGTGACATATAGCCCTTGTCATCAAGTCTAAAATCACTTTTGAAAGGTGAATGTGAGTCATAAAGTTATATCCCTGATATGAGAAAGTTTCAATGATTCAGTTGGGTTGTGACCGCCAAAGTGGCACACTTGATTGAATTTAAGAAACGTCGGTCTTGTATTATGAAGGGATGTCTCCTGTTCTAATGCATGGTCATACTCCCAAAGGAGGTAATTGTGTATTAGTTCATGGAGGGATGCATGTACAGCATATGGTTAAAAAAGTGACTAACCTTAGTGGTTCATACACCCAAAGGTGGTGACTTCGCGAAAGGTTAGAATATATTTTTATGGACCGCTGTCATGTGAAGAGTATACAATTGCATGTCATGTATTCTGCCCAAAGGTGTTTATATGATGATGTATGTAGCTCTTGAGATGTGTGTTAAGCACTCACATGATGCTAATTACATGTATTGCTTGTCAAATCAGTCACCTTCTCTGTAAATGGCAATTCCATTGCCATTGTGGTACTTACTGGATCAAACTTCAAGATATGGAGAGAGGATTTTCAGTTTGGGATGGAGTTGGCAGATGTTCATGTTGCTCTCACTGAGAATAGGCCGGCAGACCTTACTGATGCTAGTACAGAAGTCCAGAAAGTACGTTTTGCTGCATGGGAAAAGAGTAACAGAATTTGCTTGCTCATTATGAAAAGGTCAATTCAGGAGCATTTGTTGAGTGGCTTGCCATCTGACTGTACTGTTAAGGATATGATGGAAGCCTTGGAGGCTAGGTATCGTGTCTCTTCCAATGCTGAGATTGGTACACTTATGCAATTGCTGTTTAATATGAAATATGATGGTTCGACTGGAGTTAGAGATTATGTGCTGAAAATGGTAGATCTTCAGTCAAAACTTCGAATTCTTCAGGTTGATATTCCTGAAACTTGCATAGTGCATCAGGCATTGAATACTCTTCCTCCTGACTTTGGAATTATCAAGACAAACTATAGTTCGCAAAATGAGGCTTGGTCAATCAATGACCTCATAGTCAGAGTGGTAGCAGAGGAAGAGAAACTGAAGAAAGAAAGAGGGCATCTTGCCTTGTATGCCTCTAGTTCTGCCAGCAGAAAGGATAAGTGGATTGCACATCCTAGAGGAAATCCTAAAGCTATAGGTGTTTTTAACAATATAGCTCCCAAGAGAGGAAATCCTGAAGCTGCTGGCCCCTCCACTTCTATGGCTCCTAGAAAGGCACCTTTTAAAAGGGAAGGTGTTCTTTGCTACTTTTGTAGGAAGAGGGGACACATAAAGAAACACTGTGATAAATATAAAGCTTGGTTGTCTAGAAATGAGCATAAAGGTAATGGTTCTTTGGCACTTGTTTGTGAATCCAACCTATCTGAAGCCCCATCCAGTTCTTGGTGGCTAGATAGTGGTGCAACTAATCATGTTGCGTTTACCATACAGGGATTCACAAACAGAAGGATGCCAAATCAGGATGAATCAAAGCTCACTGTGGGAAACAATGAAAAGATCGACGTTGAGTTCGTGGGAGATGTCTTTTTGGTGTTAGAAACTGGTTTTAATATGATATTAAGAAACACTTTTTATGTACCTTCCTTTAGACGGAACTTAGTTTCCGTATCTTGTTTGGATAAGTGTGGTTACTCTTTTGAAATAAAGAACAGTACTGTATCTATGTTCTTTAGCTCAAATAAGGTTGGGTGCTGCATCATGTCCAATGGATTGTACAGTTTGTGTTTATCTCCCAATGATATATACGTCGCTAATACTGTTGAAAATATTGTTCCCAAAAGACCTCTACCTAAGGAACAGTCTTATACATTGTGGCATAAACGACTAGGTCATATATCTAAAGAAAGAGTAGAAAGGCTGATAAAGACAAACATCCTGCCTACTCTTAAAAGTGACCTAGAAACTTGTATAGACTGTTGTAGAGGAAAGATGACTAAGATAAAGAAGAAAACCGCAGTTCGAAGTTCTAGATTACTAGAAGTCATTCACACCGATATCAGTGGACCCTATGCAGCAACCTTGTGTAGAAAAGTTTATTTCATCACGTTTATTGATGACTATTCTCGATATGGTTACCTTTTCCTGATTAAGGAAAAGTCTGAATCCCTTGACAAATTCAAGACTTTTCGGACTGAAGTTGAGAAACAGTTAGGAAAGGTAATAAAGGTGGTTAGATCTGATCGAGGAGGAGAATATTATGGTAGACATGGCAATGTTGGGCAAATTAAAGGACCATTTGCTAAATACCTAGAGGATTCTGGGATAGTAGCTCAGTTCACTATGCCTGGAAGTCCTGAACAGAATGGTGTGGCTGAAAGGCGCAATCGTACTCTCATGGATATGGTAAGGTGCATGATGAGTAGGACTAATTTGCCTGTTTTTTTATGGGGTGAGGCTTTAAGAACAGCCCTATATATATTGAACCGTGTTCCTACTAAAGCTGTTGCATCGACTCCTTTTGAGTTATGGACTGGACGCAAACCAAGTTTGAATCATTTCAAGGTCTGGGGATGTCCTGCAGAAGTAAGATTGTATAATCCAACATTGGGTAAGTTGGAGGCTAAAACCACTCGATGTTGCTTTGTATCTTACTCAGAACATTCAAAGGGATATCGTTTTTATAATCCAAGTGGAGGAACAAGGATTGTGGAATCACAAACAGCCAAGTTTCTAGAATTTGATGTAGCCGAAGAGCATGATTGCTCACAAATCAGTGAACATGACAACTTGACTGGACCTGCTATGACTATCTCCTTGCCTATGCAGACGATTATGGAGCCTATTGTGCCGCAAACTGAACCTGTTAACACTGAAGATCCTATTGTTGAAGCGGCCACAGATGAAGTCCTTCAAGTTCCTCAGGCTCAAGATGAGCTTATAGTGGCTCCACTTAGGAGGTCTGCTAGGGAAAGGCGTTCAGCTATACCACCGGACTATATAGTCTTTTTAGGAGAACATGATTACGATATAAGTTGCATTACAGATCCAGCAACTTATTTGGACGCTGTTTCCAGTCCTCAATCAAATTTATGGTTGGATGCAATGAGAGATGAGATGCAATCTATGAAATATAATGGTGTTTGGGAGCTTATTGAATTACCAGAAGGTTATAAACCCATAGATTGCAAGTGGGTTTATAAGACCAAAAGAGATTCGAAAGGAA
The DNA here is from genome assembly GCA_007663325.1 of Eucalyptus pauciflora. Classification (NCBI taxonomy): domain Eukaryota; kingdom Viridiplantae; phylum Streptophyta; class Magnoliopsida; order Myrtales; family Myrtaceae; genus Eucalyptus; species Eucalyptus pauciflora. Next base: position 3,013,382 of record VMYD01000024.1, on the reverse strand, counting down.
AGATTGAGAAATTTAAAGCCAGACTTGTGGCCAAGGGGTTCACTCAGAGAGAAGGGATAGACTATGAAGCAACATTTTCTCCAGTTTCTTCTAAAGACTCCTTCAGAGTAATCATGGCGTTAGTAGCTCATTTTGACATGGAATTACACCAGATGGACGTCAAAACTGCTTTTCTAAATGGAGATCTTGATGAGGAGGTTTATATGGTGCAACCAGAAGGTTTTACAGCAAATGATTCAGATAAGTTTGTATGTAAACTGAAGAAGGCTATTTATGGTCTCAAACAAGCTTCTAGACAATGGTACTTGAAGTTTCACAAGGTTGTTACATCTTTTGGTTTTATTGAGAACAAAGTGGATCAATGCATATACTGCAAGGTCAGTGGGAGGAAATTTATTTTTCTCATACTTTATGTGGATGACATTTTGCTTGCAAGTAGCGATATTGGATTGCTACGTGAAACAAAGCAAATGTTGTCAAAGAACTTTGACATGAAAGACTTAGGCGAGGCATCTTTCGTTCTTGGCATTGAAATTCATAGGGATCGTTCTCGTCGTGTGTTAGGTTTATCTCAAAAGGCATATGTTGATCGTATTTTGGAGAGATTCAACATGCAGGATTGCAAGTTAGGAAACGTTCCTGTAGTTAAGGGTGACAAGCTGAGTCTCTCACAGTGTCCTCGTTCAGATTTTGAGAAAAACCAAATGAAGGATGTACCTTATGCTAATGCACTTGGAAGTATCATGTATGCTCAAGTTTGCACCAGACCAGACATTGCTTTTGTAACAGGGCTTTTGGGCAGATATCAGTCGAATCCGGGACACGATCATTGGGTTGCTGCCAAAAAGGTCTTGAGATACTTAAAAAGGACAAGAGATTATATGCTGATTTATAAATATGTCCATGATTTGCGATTGTTGGCATATTCAGATGCAGACTTTGCTGGTTGTGAGGATGATAGGAAGTCGACAACAGGATATATATTCATGTTAGCAGGAGGGGCAGTATCGTGGAAAAGTGAGAAACAGAAATCTATATCTTCCTCTACCATGCAAGCGGAGTTTATAGCATGTTTTTCAGCTGCTACTCAAGCAATTTGGCTTAGGAACCTCATCAGAGAATTGACGGTTTTTGATTTTGTGGATAGACCCATGCAGTTATATTGCGATAACAATTCTGCCGTGTTATTTGTTAATAACAACAGAAGTCTAAAAGGGTCTAAGCATATGGAGGTCAAGTTTTTGAGCATAAAGGAAATGGTACAGAATGGTGACATTGTGGTAGAGCACATACCCACAGACGATATGTTGGCAGACCCACTGACTAAAGGCCTACGCCCTTGTGTATTTGATCGACATGTCATGAACATGGGCTTAGGAGAATCAGTGGATAATATCGTCTAGTGGGAGCTATTTCAGGTTTGCTCTAATAAAGTTTAAGTCTGCATTTTGTTACTTTTTGTAACATTTCGATATATGTCAACTCCTTTTGTATAAATGGTTATTGAGTTGTGTACATATATCTAAAGAAAATCTCAAGGTACTGTGTAAATCTTGAGTAAAGGCTAGGGGCATCCAGTTGTTAGCCTTGTGCATATGTCTCAATTACACATAAAGAAAAGGTTAACCATAAAGATAAGACATATGTGGGTTCATTAGAACCATAAAGATATTCTCTAGTGCCACATCCAGTTTTCTGTGACACTTAAGGTAAGAGAATGGTGACCGACAAATGGGATAACACATAAGGTAAAACTCTTTATGAGGTGTTATCGATTTGCCACACAACCATATTAAATCCATATCAGTAAAGTTGATAGCATTTGTGACCATGGAAGGCTCTGTATATGCATATACAGTTACCGCCATGATCCGTTGTTAGAGACTTTATGGGATCGGATTGACTGCAGAGGATTATCTCTAGATCAACATAAAGGTGTGCACATACAGTATGATCTCAATTAATATAGCCCAAGTGGGAGAATGTAAGAATTTTCCTCTAGTTTGGGCCACATTAATTAAGATTATAATTATCCGTTTTACGGAATTGATCTAATAAAGCGAGATATAAAGTTTCCTAACAGTCAAATATGGGCTTGGCTTGTGTGGGCCGAATTGGGCCCGGCCCGTGATGAGAGGGCCCGTCCAAATTCTATAAATATGCTAAAGGTCCCTCCTTCTAGCCCTCTCTTGTTGCAATACAAGAACAAATACTCTCTCTCTCACATAAGGAACCAAGTGAGAGGCCTACTTATCAAGCCAAGGTATTGAGGGAATAGGGGAGAAGATCTTCAGCGCAATAGACACGGATTGCTGTCGCTTAGCTTCAACAAACCATGGATCACAAATCAGGTGCACAAATTTCTGAGCTTCTAGCTATGTCGGTCCTCGGTTGCCGTTTCTATGGCTTACATCATGTCCATGCTGTGGAGCCAGCAAAAAATGCATTTGCTATCAAGGCCAGGATTCGCCATCTTGTTGAGGCTGAGGAAATCCCTTATACCTATGTATCTTCTAACTTTTTTGCAGGTTACTTCCTCCCATCATTGTCACAGCTCAGGGCTACAGCTCCCCCTAGAGATAAAGTTGTTATCTTAGGGGATGGAAATGTAAAAGGTAAGAAACAACTTGAGATTCCCATTTTAATTCATTGAGATTTTTCTGTAATTTTTTCACAACTTTATTATGGTAGTAATCAGAATGGGGCAGTTCTTGGAGCTTGAGATTTCCAAGCATCTTCTGTATCTAGAGATGTTCACCATCAGTCTCTCTTTCAGAGACTGATAGATGATATGGAAGTTCTGTGGTTTATCTTGGCACAATACCGCCTAGGCAGTAGATCATGAAGGTTATTTTAATGTATTGGGAGAGGAAAGAATATATGGATGCAGTTGTCTGGTGATTCTGTTTACTAAGAAAGTTCTTCTTTGAATGCGAGCTAAATGGAACTCTAGGTATATCAATTGCTTATATTTATTAACCAAATTCTAAAATTCTTCCTGTCAATACACAGCGGTTTTTAACGAGGAGGATGACATTGGCACCTATACCATCAAAGCTGTAGATGATCCGAGGACCCTAAACAAAATTCAGTACATCAAACCTCCTGCCAACACCTACTCGTTTAATGATCTCGTGTCTTTGTGGGAGAGAAAGATCGGTAAGACCCTGGAGAGGGTTTATGTTCCAGAGGAGCAAGTTCTAAAGAACATTCAAGGTCAGGGATTAGATTTAAGCACGTGTATTGTCTATTTCTCTCCGAGATTTAAGTATTCTAAAGTCAATCGGTCTACTTGTACTGTCATATTGCAGAGGCGGCAATTCTACTCAATGTGATATTGCCCATATCTCATTCTGTTTTCGTGAAAGGAGACCACACCAACTTTGAGATTGAGCCGTCTTTCGGAGTGGAAGCTTCAGAGCTCTATGTCGACGTCAAATACATGACCGAGAATCAGTACCTTGATTAGTTTGTCTGATAGCCGAAATTGACTGTGTTTGGTAAGTTTCTCACATCAATTTGAATCATGAATAATATAGGATTTTGCTAGTTAGGATCCTTGCGTGAAATGTCACTCCCGCCGATCATCTTATGGCATGTACAACCTCCAAATACGAGGACATACTATGAACATTTGATGTGTGTGCATCTATGCAGTCCTTAGAGAAGTTACTCTTGTTTTGGAGTTTGATATGGTTTTATGTCCAAGCTATGGTAAGCTAAAAGTTAGACATGGGTTTCTCTAATTTTGTATGTTATGGTGTTTGGTTGGGCATTCCCAATGGGCTTTGGGCCGCCAAAGCCCCTTGGGGAAAATTTTTGGTGTTTGGCAACATTTTTGAAAGCTCCTTTGCCCAAATATGAGCATTCCAAATGCTCAATGTTGAAAGCTAGGGAGGGGCAGTATTGAGCATTCGGCATTTGGGAAATGCCACGCCTACTGTTCATCTTCTTCTTCTTCTTCTTCTTCTTCTTCTTCTTCCCCCATCGTTTTCTTCTTCTTCTTCTTCCCAGCCACCGGGCTTCTCCGGCAGCCACCACCACCGCCGTTGCCTAAGGGTTGTCCGTCGTCAGTGACCACCGTTTGGGGGTGGCGTGGACCTCAAGCGGCGCCACCTGGGTCGCGCGGACCTCAGGTGGCGTCGCCTGAGGTCCGCGCGACCTCAGGCTGCTAGATCTGGCGGTCCGAAGGCCAAATATGGCCGCCAGACGGCCAGATCTGGCCTCTGCGCCTCTAGGTGCCTGAGGTCACGGTGACGGCGTCACCTGATCTGGCCACCGGACGACCAGATCTGGCCGCCGAACGGCCAGATTTGGCCGTTTGGCACCGCCGACCGCCGGATTTGATTTTCATATTTAAAAAAAAAAATTAAAAGCAAAAGCCCATTTGTAATAAGTTTTGCCAAACGGTATTTTCACACAAGCCACTTTCCAATGCGTAATTTGCCAAACATCCGAGCATTCCCGAAAACCCCTTTAGCCTAAAGAGATTTGCATTTGGCCAAAGGCATTCCCCAAAAGCCGAACCAAACGGGCCGGTGTGGGTAATGAATTGGAGCCACGAGATTGAGCCTTGCCCCAAGCATGTGAGGTCGACCCTTGGTGAGGGCATTGAGGCCTTTGCCAAGGCTTGGCGATTGACGGAAGAAGAAGAGGAAACAAGTACGTAAGAAATGAAAAGAAACCGAAAAGAAAAAGAAGGGTAAAAAAGAGAGCGAAAAGAACACTTCTTTTTTAATTTCAAAATTTTTTCATGAGAGCATTGGTCATGTTATGTTAGAAGGCCGATGTTGATTGTATCTAGAAAGTATTGATACTCTTTGGGATGTATCCGACACTCTAACACGTGTTCAATATGCTTTGACATGTTCCGACACGTGATCAACATGTGTTGAAAAATCCGACTTGTGATCAACTCTCCGGACACGCGAGTTCAGTGTTACACTTTGACACGTTTTGATACACGGTCAATAGATATCGAAAAATCTGACATGTGGTTAACTCTTCCAACACGGTTTGACATGTGAGTCCAAAATTCCAACATGTGATTTCGACACGCACAGGTCAATTTTAAAAATTTTCAATAGATGACGAGTCAAAATGTAAATATGTACAAAAATAAATAATAATAAGAAAAATAAAAGGGAGAAAACCTAATCTCCTCTTCTCTTTTGACTTTCACTTCCTATAATTCACAAATTTTAGTGTAAATTCATTCTTTCACAAATTTTAGTGTAAATTCATTCTATTATTATTATTATTATTATTATTATTATTATTATTATTATTATTATTATTATTATTATTATTATTATTATTATTATTATTATTATTATTATTATTATTATTATTATTTATTTGTGAATTTGATTCAAATTATTTTGATTGAAATAATCATAGAAATGATAATTTATCATGTATATATAAAAATATATATTTAATATACGATGTGTCCTAATGTATTCGATTTTTTTTTATATAGAAATAACGTGGCGGGATGTCGTGTTGTGTTGTTTTGCATGTCGTGTATCGATGTCGATGCTACTTAGGATTGTATTGCAAGGTAAATCGTTCAAAAATTTATAATTAAATTGATCAAATCAAAATATTTAAAATTGAATTGATATGCAGGTCAAAGGTTTAACAACTTTTTATTAATCATTCCATATTTCGACACTCGCGTTGTTGCTTTTTTCTCCCATAGAGGTTATACTAATCTTATGTTGGCCAATTAAAGAACTGTAATCTTGTGTCAACCCTCCTAGGAAAAAGAATTTATTGAACCTTGAAACAATAGCATAGCGGCTATGAAGCTGTAGTACATCATGCTACCATATAAATGTAGAGTAGCTCATTGCCCATTTCATAGCATTTTCTTATCTTTTTCATATGATAAAAGTCAACATAAAAATGGTGGTGGGGTTCTTCCCCTAGGTATAGTCATTGCGTTGGGTGATTGGCTGTCGTCGGTGGATAGCCCAGCGACGCCAGGTGGTCGGCAAAGTCGATAGCCTAGTCGGTGGAGTCCTGGGTACCAAAAAAAAAAAAAAGTCAACGTAAAATGATGGTTTCAACTATTTCCTCATCAATTACGATTACTTAAATTTATAGCACCATCAAAATTAAATATTCTTTTTTTTTTTTAAGTTAAAATCTATCTTACTTCACAATAATTTAGTTCATTACTGAAATCAGACAATTGTTATCTTCCGCCTATTTTCCCACTTTTTAAGTACCATTTTTCCAATGAAGGATTTATTTCAACAAGAAAATTATTTCGATGAAAAGACGATTACGACCTTCCGGAATCATACAGTGACTCTCTATCCTATCACGAAGACAAGAACCGCCACCTTTTGGCCCGCCGCCTTTTTGCTCTCTCTCTCTCCGTCTCTCTCTCTGTCTGTCTCTGTCTCTATAAACACACACACACACACACAAACATACAGTTATAACAGAGTCACTTCAGAGACCGATCAAGATCACCGGGAAGAACGACGCCTCCGCCGTGAAAACACCCTCCGAGATGGCCGAGAAGAGCAGAGTCCTGGTGATCGGAGGCACCGGACGCCTTGGAAAGTTGATCGTGGAAGCAAGTGCTAAGCTCGGTCACCCTACCTTCGCTCTCGTGAGGGAGTCCTCTCTCTCCGACCCAGCCAAGGCTAAAATCGCTGAAGGTTTCAAGAGCTTAGGCGTCAATTTAGTTCACGTGAGTAGTTCTTCCGATGCAATCCTGTTCGTGTCTCGCATTTGGTGCTCCTTTGAGGAATCGAAGTATCCGCTACCGTTAATCTCATCCGTCGTTTCGAGAAATGTCTTTAACCATAGAATCAAAGTCGCCTTTTATCTCAATCTTTCACAAGATCGAGCTGATATTTGCTGTTTCTTTTTCCCTCCTCTAGTAATTTGTCCCTATATTATTGGTCATTTTTCACATTGACTGACGAATCACCTCAGCTTCGCATTCTGATACGAAGTACGAATAGAATACATTTTTAAACAAATCTTACGAAAACTTCCATATTTTACGTACTGCCTAAATGACTTGCATATAAAAGTGAATGTGACTGACCTGTAATTCAGATGTCACCGCAAATCTCTTGCTATAACCTTTCAAAAGATTGGTAGGCAATATATGGACAATAATTCTGCGGATGCTTTATTTCTTATAATACTTTTTCTCATCTGGTGAAGGTATTGAAGTCTTATCGGCATCGGCCTTCATATCTATCCTTTTTCGTAGTCTTCCTACTGGCCAAGATAGGATTGATTGATGATCGGCGACTTCATTGATTGTTTGTCCATGCTCTTGGTTATTTGATTCTCAGGGAGACATATACGATCAAGAGAGTCTGTTGACTGCGATTAAGCAGGTTGATGTGGTAATCTCTGCTGTGGGGCTAACACAGTTAGAGATCCAAGATAGGATTGTTGCAGCCATCAAAACAGCCGGGAATATCAAGGTCGTGCTGTTTATAATAATTTCATCCAAGTTACCATAGCTCGTTTAACATTTGACTGATGATATAGGTTGGTGCAAGCTTAACTATTTTCTTCTGGTATTAGTGCATCGCGTTCTCCTCGTGAGCTCCACTTTGATGAAATGGGATGGATTCACTTACTTATCTGTAGACTTCACTTCTTTCTTTTTAAACGGTCATGACTTTCTGTAGAAGTCGGCAGTGAAATTTGAGGCTAACTATTTCAAATCCAAGTACCGGACAATGCTGGATTCACTGTGGTTGGGTTTCCTCTAGGTCAATGAAAAAAGTAAAAGGTTTCAAGCACTCGATATGGATTATGGTCATGTGCCCTATTCTTTGATCAATAATGGGAAACATGACCTACCTATTCCTTCAAAAGGTTTTTTTCGGTAAAATTAATGTTATAGCAAATAAGTTTTCAAAACCCAACTGGTGGATAATTTACTACTTGTTGCCTAGGGGGTTGACAGTCGGTAAAGAGTGGAGCTTAGCATGCTCACAAAAGGCAATGTACTCACCTGATATTTTATTTCTTGTGAAAAGTGTACAAGCAAGCAGCATCTTTGCATATTTTATACTTGCCATAGTTATCTGGCTATTGCCCTAACAATTAAATCTTCAGTTTTCTTTTCGTCTTCTTTTCTAATAGCACTTAATTGCTAGTCTTGATTCACTTATAATCATTTTTACTATATTATAGTCCGTTTGGAAAAAAGAAGAAGTGAAATTCAGTCTTATGTAAGTTTGTTTTCTTTGTTTGCTCTGTTATAGTCACACGTTGAAGAAAAAAAGTGAAACATAGTCTTATATGAGTTTGGTTTCCTTTTTTTGCCAGAACTCATGTAAGTTTGTCGGATGAAGGAAATTTGCTCTAGTTTTTTGTTGCTTTCTGATAAAAATATATCTCCTGATTCAATTAATTTTCTTTTTAGAGATTCTTCCCTTCAGATTTTGGAATTGAATGGAAACGTGCCCATCCTGTGGAGCCAGCAAAAGCTTTATATGATATCAAGGCCAAGATCCGCCGCCTTGTTGAGGCTGAGGGAATCCCTTATACATATGTGAATTGTAACTGTTTTGCAGATGATTACCTTAGGAAATTTGCACAGCCCGAGGCTACAGCTCCCCCTAGAGATAAAGTTGTCATCTTAGGGGATGGAAATACAAAAGGTAAGAAGCAATTAATCGAAATGCGCATTTTAATTAGTTAAGATTTTTCAGTACATTAATCACGATTTCATTACGGTAGTGATTAGTGTGAGGGGGCAGTTCTTGAAACTTGAGAATTCCAGGGGAACGTCCTTGTCTTGAGATATTGGGACTCTCACATCCATTAGTCTTCACCTTAAGAGACTAGTAGATAATATGAGTGTGTTGTGGTTTATCATGGCATAATACCACCTAGTGGGCAGATCGTGAAGGTTCTCTTTATGTATTTGGTTGAGAAAATAACATATGGATGCAATTGTCTGCTAGTTGTTCGATGAATCTGTTTACTGAGAGAATTCTTCTTCAATTCGAGCCGAAAGTAACCCTAGGAAGATCAATGGCTCTGTGATTTATTTATTAGCCAAATTCTAAAACTCTCCACGTCAATATACAGCGGTGTTTAACACGGAGGATGACATTGCCACCTATACCATTAAAGCTGTGGATGATCCAAGGACCTTGAACAAAATTATGTACATCAAACCTCCTGCCAACATCTACTCTTTTAATGAGCTCGTGTCATTGTGGGAGAGAAAGATCGGCAAGACCCTGGAGAGGGTGTATGTTCCAGATGAGGAGCTTCTGAAGAATATTCAAGGTTAGGGCTGCATTTCTATTGGATTTAAGCCCGTGAATCGTCTCTGTTCTCTCTAAGATTTAAAGCTTGTCCGGTTATTGCAGAGGCGGCAGTTCCGCTCAATTTTATGTTGGCAGCATTGCGTGGTGTTTTGGTGAATGGAGACCAAACCAACTTCGAGATTGAGCCATCATTTGAAGTGGAAGCTTCAGAGCTCTACCCCGATGTCAAATATACGACCGTGGATCAGTATATGGATCAATTTGTCTGATTATCGAACCCGACTGTGCTTGGTAAATTTCTCACATCAGCTTGAATCATAAATAATATAGGATGCTGCTTCTCATGATCCTAGTGTGAAATGTTGCTTCCGCTGATCATCACATGGTATGTAAAATACCAAAGTCTGAGGACATCCTGTGAAGTGCTTGAGTAAATTACTTATGTTTTGGAGCTTGGTATTGGGTTCATGGGCCAAGCCGAGCTAACACAAAAGCATGGGTTTCTCTATTTTTGTATATCGTATTGTCTTTCACGTCTAAATCTAAATGATTCACGGACGACCACTGTCGTGAAGTCAGATGCTTAACGTGTTAGCAAGGATAAAATTTCTGGCGTGAGCTAATTATGGATAATCTTAAAGAAAGACAAGTTAAAACAGGCGTAAACCGATTAACGAATTCCTCACAATATCGAGTTATCGTTAATGTTTCGGGGGCTTTTATAGGCTGCAGGGAACAAACACGAACAAAAAGAGGCATGTGCTATAAATCTGGACAACTCTCAAACCAATTTCTTACCCCAAAAGCCCGGCATTTTGTGGATTGTTGTCTACTTAGGGATGTCCTTGGTTCAGTTTTTCCAAACCCACCATAAATCAGGAATATTTAATAAAGAAATATAAAATAGCTTATTTTGTCAGGAAGTAACAATCAATTACGGTAAAAAGATTTCGTTCTTGAATTCCGTGGAGAACATCCCAGCCATCATAAGTCAGGGCCGTCGATTTCTTTTCTATCTTGATGGATGTTTTGTCGACACAACGATCAATTTTCTTCGTCAAATTCAGACAACTTTTAGTAAGTCAAGTTGTTGTTTCGAAAAAATTTACCTCATCGACCAAATTCAACAAAATCGATAGATAAGTACTTTGCACGTGCTCATTCTCCACCATAAATTTCTTCTGTCTTTTGTGGTCCACTATTGTATGTACTCATTTTCCGAGCGAAGGATGATGGGTGTGGGAAAGTCAATTCACCGCAAAAGACAATCATGCCCTTTCGGAACCAAAATAAAATGACGATTCATCTCGATGCGCGCCAATAAGCAACAACAGTTGCAGCACGAGACCGAGCAAGTTCTCGGGGAAAAACCACGCCTCTGCCTTGAAAGAACCCTTCGAGATGGCCGAAAAGAGCAAAGTGCTGGTGATGAAAGGCATTGGATACATCGGAAAGTTCATTATGGAGGCGAGTGCTGAGTCCGGTCACCCTACCTTCCCTCTCGTGAGGGAGTCCGCTCTCTCCGACCCTGCCAAGGCCGGCATCGTGGAAGGTTTCAAGAGGTGGTGTCAATATATTCCAGGTGTTCCCGTGCGGTTGTGTTCGTTCGCCATTCTGAGAAATGTTTTTATCAGTAGGATCGGAGTTGGTTTTTATATGTATCTCTCACTTGACGAGTTGATGGAGTCACGTTATGATAATGGCGTTGCCCTTTCTCTTCTCTGATATATTTTTTTTGTGCATGGATGAAATCAGAAATCACGTCCCTCTCCTTTTTCAAATGCCTGATGAGATCTCAGCTTCGCATGATGATACGAACGTGCACATTTTCAGACAATTTTATGGGAAACTTTGATATGCTTTAGCTATTTCTGAGACTGCTATAGCTACGTAGCTGCGCTTTGCTGTGTAGACTATTAGAACTAGTACGAGCACCTAGAGGGGGGTGAGTAGGTGATTAATTTTTTTTTTATAAAGTGTGACAGAATATATAGATTTTTTATTGGATGTCAGACTAAGAGATTGAAAAACAATAATTGATGCATGAGAAACCAATGTAAAGTAAAAGGATTAGGGATAGAGAATCAAGACTCCAAGTTTATAGTGGTTTGGCTTAGACCAAGCCTACGTCCACTCTCCTACACGGACAGTCCACTGGCTGGATTTCAATATGAATCAAAGAGAATTTACAGTCTCACGCCCTTGATTTCACAGTGTAGAGACTCTACTACACTTCCTCAAGGTCTCACCAAACTTCAGTCTCTCTTTTGATTACAAGTATAGCTCGAATAATAAGATCACAAAATAACAAAGAGATTCAGACTTTAGAATTCTTCTATCTCACACTTTTGAACAACTTGAGCGTCTCCCTTAAATACTTCTTCATGCCTTCATTACTATTGATACCTTCCAAAGAAGTTCTTCCAATCAACCCGTTGGACAAAATCAATTTAGAGAGATCTCGAGCTCCTCAAGGAAAATGACGATAGTCCATCAATCTTGCTCGCTCATATAATCAGGATTTTGATTTCCATAGATAGAACCTTCCAAGTATAAATTGCGGATCTAGAGAATCTAGTTTATTCGAATACGAATAGAAGATCTTGAAGTGCTAATTTCAGTTGTGAGATATTCCTTAACCGTTGGAGTCAAAACCACACTAGATAAAATCAAAATAGAAGTTTAACTTTGTCAGTCTGGAAACTGTTCATGAGAGCAGACTTTGAAACTTGAGTCTGGAGGTCTTCAGACTTTGCTAGTAAAGTCTGCAAGTCTTCAGACCAGACTGATGGAAATGTTTTGTCGACTTCAAAATACTTTAAGAAGATTTTTCTAACAATCTCTCCATTTTTTATGGTGACAAAACTTTCCTGCAGATTTGGATACTATTGCCCTGCAATACAACATTTAAGCTAGCAATGATATCTCATAATATATTAGGATAAAGATAATGAAAGTTGTCATGTACACAGATCTGCATCCACAGAAAACAAGTTAGTCTTGTACAGATATTTATCAGTTATCTTTATCTAATTTAATAGCTTAAAGTACTGCAATAATAAGCAAGCAATCCAAAGCTCAAAACCAAACAAAAGATAAAGTCAATCACAACCATACAAAATATTGAATCCAAAGTATGTTCAAAAGTTGAAAGTTTAGAATAAAAATATGCAAAAACTTCTCCCCCTTTTTGTTAGCATAAAAAGGTGAAAAAGTCAGGATGCTCGAGGAATGCAAACAAGCTGAAAATCTCCCATTGACTTGACAGTTTCCTCCAGCTTCTTCAAATCCTCCTGCAGTTGTGTGAGAGCTGTGCCTTTGGCAATTGCCTGAATCTGAAGATGAATATTTTGTATTTGATCTTGCAAGGAGATGGACATGGCACGATTCTCATTCTACAGTGTCTGAAATTCGCATTCTAAAGCATAGACCTGGCATTTGAGCTCCAAAAGAATTTCAAGTAGTCTTCCAAAGTCTCCTGAATGTTCAGTCTGCGTGCTTGCTTCAGCATGGTCAGATTGTGGAGTAAAGCCAGTGGAGCGAATATCAGCAGGAAGATCAACATTTGGAGATGTTGCCTCAAGATTTTCCTCAGAAAATTGAGAGGCATGGACATCCTCTGCACTAGCAGGAGAACGACTGACACTTGCACCAGTAAAGGTTAAAAGAGGAATACTTTCTTTTAGAACATCTCCCCCTGTTTTAATGCCTTATGGAGGAGAGAAGTATTTCTTCTTGCTGTGATGCTTCTTCAGTGTCAAGATGTCTTTGATCCTCCTTTTCTGCTGAAGAATCTTCACGACCTTCTTCTGCATGTTGTTCTTCTGGCTGTATCTATGAGTCTGTTCTGGCTGTTTCTTCTTCTTCTTCTGTCTGCATGGATCCCTTCTCCTGATCCCCTTTCTCAGTTTCTTCTTCAACTTGATGTTCTTGTTTTGCTGACTCAAGAACAAGATGCTGGGAAACAAAAGCAGAGATAGGAATATCATCCTCGTCATCTTCATCTTGCAAGATAATTGCTCGCCTTCTCTTGGTAGGACCGGTTATAGGATTTTTTCCTTTTCTCTTTGCAGCAGATGAGTCTTGTCTGGTTTTGACAGGGGTTTTCTACTTGAACCACTCTAACTTCTTGCTGAGTTCTTTCAGACGCATCTTTGTAATCATTTTCAGCCCAATTACCATTTGATCAATGGTTCTCACACACAAAATGTTGGGAGGCTGAATAAACGAGAGATGAGAGCATAATAAGGAAGTTTACCCTTGTCCTTTGCCATAGATCGATACATGTGGAACATGATGGTATGAGGCAAGGAAAACTTATGGCCGATCTTGATGGCGTACATCAATTTTGCTTCAGAAATGGAGACATCTGTCTTCAATGTTGACTTGGGTCTGAGACAGTTGATCACAATTTTATGAAGCAGAATGTTTGATGCACTTATCCTCAGATAGAAGAGGCGTCCTTCTGCAATTCTATCTTTTGCAAGCTCTAAAGTTGCATGGCTAACAGACACAGAAATAGATTGGAAAGCTCCCATTTCCACACCAATAACGTCAGCAAGAGTATCTATGTCAACCACATACTCCTTATCCCTCACACTGAATGAAAAACTGTTTGCATCAAGAAAACTAAGATTGGAGTAGAAATAAGCAGTCAGTTTAGAATGAGCAATCTCACTCTTAGTACATAATCGATCAAGTTGAAGTTTCTCAAACTTCTCTCTCAGATTGATGTTTAACAAATCGAGAAAATCAAAGTCCATAGTTCTTGAGTTCATAACCCCACGCTTCAGCAACTTAACATAAACCTGCTTATGTTCCTCCGATCGAAACAATTATTCTCTCTTTACTCGAAGATTTGCAGCCACACACATTCTTGGCTTAAAATACACAAACATTTTCTCATCATCATCTTTCCCTTCAGGCTGATTGACACCACCAAATCGTGGATCACTTAGAAAGTTAGCAAAAGTCTTTGCCGCTATTCCAACAAGAGCAACACCCGAACGTTCCATCACAGTTAGAAAATGAGTCTTATTCTTATAGCCTTTTTCTTTCAAAAACTCGTCAATAAATGTCATTGCATAACCCCCTTCTTTCAGAGCAGAGTAAAACCTATAAACAAAAGCTGGCTTAAGAGATCTTACTGGTTCTACATCCTCAATGATGTTTTCCTCTGCAAGTTGAGGGTTACGAACATGTGATCTAGCGGGAGAAGAAGTGCGCTGTTGAGAATGTTGATGCACCTGTCTACTTGGAGAGTCTCCTTCTTCGGTAAGATCAAAGTGCGTAGGCCCCTCATGCAAAGCACGCTGGGTCGATAAAGAGGAACTCTGGGCTACAAAAGCACGCCAGGTCAGGAACTCCGGGTTACGGAAGCACGCCGGGTCAATAAAGGTACATTGAGCTACGGAAGCACGCTGAGTCGATGAAAATGACTCTGGGCTACGAAAGCATGCCAGGTCAGGAACTAGATAGCTTGACCAAGTCAAGTGTCGATGCACTTGAGAGAGAATACCTGCACAATGACAAGTATTTAGAGTATGGGTAGAGATATACTTACCTTATGATATCTCTGATTCTTGGGGATATGTCTTTTGGAATTTAGATATCCCGTGGAGGTCTTTTACCTCATGGTGGAGGTTTCTCATCTTCTAATATCGTGAAACATTCTGAAAGGAACTTGAATTACCCGTCAAACATGATTTAGAGCAAAAACTGATATGCATTCATCAAAGAGATAGACAATCTGAGCTACTCTAGAATGCACATTTCAAAATTCAGTGAGGTTTTCATCAATTCAATCTGAGTTCATGCATAATGACCTTTGCATCACCCAAATTTCCACTGGAGAGAATCGTCGTTCAAGACAATTTTCATAACATGGATTTTCTAAGAATACTAAATGAGAGACTTTCAGTTAGAAATGACTTTCACTCCCTCTCATTCAAAAGGGCTATTTTATGAGAATCGCTCAATCTCATTATCATATTACTAACAAGGGTCCGAGTATTCTCGAAAGCAGTACGACCTTACCAATTTGAGAGGTCTTTAATAGGGATCATAATGTGAGCTTGGTCGATGGCTTAACAAAGGGGACTCTTTGAGTCAAGGCTATTTGAAAGAACAATTCCACAATCATCCTCGGGTTTACAAGTCAAGAACCTTGCAAAATGAGAAAGAAATAGTCTTGCTCGCACTTCTTCGAGCGATACTTATAAACATATGAATTACCATGTTAATTCAAGTGCCCTAATCAAAATAGACTTTGCAAGGGACGTAACATAGGCTGAGTTTATAGGTTGAGAAACGAAAGGATCATTAGGCTCAAAATATTTGTGAATAGTGAGAGTTGGTGATCATCTTGGCATTGCCACCAGTTTTCTTTTTCGTCACCGGGGATTGTCTTCATGAAATGCCCCATTGATAAAAACTCAGCTTTTGAGTTCTTTGAGTATTGCTCCGTCGGGATTTAATTATTGCAATTGACAATAACCTTATTTTGACTCTCTTTTTCATCTACGGGCATTGGCCTTGCTTTTATCAAACAAATCGTTTTTTCATGCCCTAAGTTCTTATTCATTTTTTTCACTTTTTTTTTTCATGGGCATTAGTCATGCTTTTACCAGGCACACTGCTTTTTTCATGCCCCTTAGTTCTATTTTGAATTCAATTCTTGTGCACAATGCATGCGTCAAGCAATTACACTTTGAATGACACTCAGATTTTTCAAGAGTCTTCATCTACCTTTTGTCTTGCCCCAATGTGGGGGATGATCACCAACTAGGTTTAAAGAAATGAAATTGTAAGCTCAAGTGGGCTATGCAAAGGATATAAGTATATAGGGTAGTGAAATAAATGCTATTCGTCATCTTAAGGCACTTAAATTATCACATGAATTCAATGTAATAGCATGACTAGAAGATTGATGCAAGTGAGAGTAAGAAAATTTCAATCCATTTTCTTCACTTTATGGTGCTGCCTTACCCTCCAATTTGCCATAGTGTGGGGTGGTTCTTGACAAGGATAACTTGAAAAAAATCTCCATAAGTGTATGAGGCTCAAAGAGATTAAGCAATGGATCACTTGTAGTGTTTGGGATAGAGAAATAAGTTGCCCCTCATCATTTTAGTCATCGTACTTTTTGCGAGAGAACTCTTCACCTTGCAGATATGGAACTTTCTTACACTCATCTCACAAGTGTATAAGTAAGGGACTGTGTATAGGATAGGGCTTGCCTTTCATCATCCTGACACGTCTCATTTAGCATTCTTAAGCATTGATGTCACTCGATTAAATTGTCTATCTTGACAAATCTCCACATGAAATTGATGAGTTAAATAGGCAAAATCACTATCAAAATTCTCTTTTGAGAAGAGTCCGACAATTTAAGCATGAGAAGCTTTTATGACTTCAGAATAGACAATTTATCACACTAAACAATGTTTTCATAAGCACGATTTTGGCCATTCGTTCAAATAATTGTCCCACGAAGGGATTCCCTCAGTAATGAATGTCCTTAGATTGTCCCTATCAATCAAGATTGAAAATCTGCTTTTGCCCCCTGCATAAGAGAACGTGCATGGATATGATACTATGCAACATCAAAGTAAATTCAAATTGCGCATCCATTTTGTCTCGGATCAAGATTTTATCCAAGTCGGGCCATTACTGAAATTTGTCATGCCCCCAATTTGTCGTCTACAAGGAAAAGAATAGAGTGTCATTTCCCAAAATTAATTATGTTTAAGGACAAGATGTACCTCTTCCACCAGGGAATGATGGTTCTCTTTTACTTGCCCCTCATTTCATTAAGTCTTTTGAAATGTGTTCTCAAACTTGTTGAGTAATAGTTTGGCCAATTGATCTATCATCGAAATTTGATGTGCCTTTTCAGATGCTTTCTCATCAAGGTAGGAAAATAATATTCTGAAACATGAAGTAAATTAGTTAGAAAATTAAACATGGCTAACTTAATGCATGCTTTTGGAAATGTCTTGAAAAATGATTTTTTTTTCATAGATTTTTTGGATGAGGAAGCATGAAGAAGCCTAGTCCTCAGAATTCTCCTTTGATGATATTTTCTTTTCATTGTTGAATATCGTCACCAGGCTGGTTCAGTGTACCCCATCATGTCCTCAAAATTTGAAATAAAATTGTAATTTCATTGAATAGAATCAAATGAATTACATTATTGGAATGGAAATTGTGATTCCTAACCCCTAAAAAGAAAAAAAATCGAAAATGATTCCTAGAAAGTGAAAACAATTCCTAAAAAGAGATAAAAAAAAATTCTTATGTAGGAGAATGTGTTAAGTCACTCTTCATGGTCCATTTCTTCTAGAGGTTCTTCATCAATGTCTCCTATGACGAGATCGTCGAATAGGCTTGTGATTCCTTCTAGGACGTCATCAGAGTTCTCTGTCTTTGGAGGCGTCAGATCATCCATGTCATCTCATCCACTTGGAACCATGTTGCGGGGGTCAAAATAAAAGCTGGGAGGAACCAAATATTTCACCAAATAATTGAATTTGCCACTTGACTGCCCCAGAGTGTCCATCATTTCCACTTCATCTTGCCCCATCTTAGGGACATTGTCAGGCTTAGTTTTTTCGGCAGTAACCAACAGTGGGTCATCTTCTAGGTCAGGCATGTCGCCATTGCTCATTTAGGTCTTGCCTACCTGCTTCGGGACTACTGTCTCGGGGAGAGCAAATGCAGGAGTCAAATTCGCTCGGAGGGATTGGATTTGAGCTGTCATGAATTGCATAGAGGCGAGCAACTGTTGGAGTTGGTCTTCCACGACGGACATACGATCACGCATTTCAGCTTGATTAGCCATTCTAGCTCTTAATCGCGTAATAATGGGCGAACGTGGAGGATCCGTTATCACCTAAATTGAAATAAATGAAAATATGTAAGCACAATGTGTCAATAGAGAGAGCCAATCCATGACAATGATCTGATCTGTTTTTCATTTTTTTCATGAAAAGTTCGTATGAGAAGGGTTCTCAAAGAGAGTTAGAAAAATAGACACCCTAGTGAGATCAAATGTCCTAGGCATGAATTGCAGACAAATTCTCTAAAGTTTTTTTTTTTTTTTTCCAAATGATTCATTGCATGGCAATTTCCTCATTTCATTTCTAATGAATTAAATCAATGATTGACCTAGATTGTCATGGACGGACCAAGAGTATGACAAAATAAGTAAATTTCATTATTATAGGGATAAAAGACTTACTTCACTAAGATAAATCGACGTCAATCACTTAGACATGCGCATGGTAAGTGGCTCGATTTCTAACTAGGAAGGTTAAGCAAAGTGGAGTTAAAAGGGTGGGATGACTTAGTTGCAGCCTCGCATACTAAGTCAAGTCCTCCTAACTCCGGCTTAATCAAGAATGATACCCCAATGCGACGCAGCCTCGCGGGCAGAGGTAAACATTCTTGACACTAAGAAAAACTTTCGGGATTGAGTTGGGCAACCTCTACTACGCGGCCTCGCGGTCGAAGTCGTATCCAATTCAATACCATCCTAAAAATCCTAATGCGGCCCAGGTCCGGCAGCAAGTTGTGTGTGCAAAAGTGTAGTGCAAATGTAAGTCATGCACGACAGTTTAAATCAAGTAACACTTCAATAACTTGAATTTAAAACATTCATCCCCAACTCCAACTTGTAAGACAAGGGTTAGCAAAGACTACTCCCCTTATGTCTTTCAATCTGCAAGAACATTTAACACCTTAAATGTTAGGGACGTACCTGGGATCCTCGCTGCCAAACAAAAACATTTTTCAAAAGAAAAGAAAAATTGGCCTAAGTCCACTAAGAGTTTCAACTCAACTCCCCAGCAGAGTCGCCAAGCTGTTGCGACCAATTTTTCGAGTATGGACCACTTAAGGTTTGGCTAATGGATTGCTAAGCCTAGACTTAGCTCGGGCTCTCCCAAGCCCATACCAATTTGCGACTTAATGTTCAAATTTCTTAACATGCGAGTGGATTTTATCTAGGAGTCACCACTAATCTATTTTTGGTGGGTCGATTAGAAACCCAAGTAAAGTGATGAGAGATTTACTTTACTCCTACGAACCAGAGATCATGGGTACATGGACTTGGTTACACTAGATTTCTCTAATGCCCTTTCGGTACCATTCTTTTATTTTCAAAATGTTTTTGCATGCAGCTTAAATTGATTTTAAATCTATTTCCCTAACAAGTGAGGTGATCATGCGGGTGCAATCCACCAATTTAACACCCAGATAAATAATAAATAAATCGCAAACTTACCTGAAAGCAACGAAACCATCTGCAATATTAAATTGAAATCCACATTAAATACCCTAGATGTGGTTTCTAATTAACACGCAATTTTTGTTTTTGTTTTCACTTAATTAATGAAAATCATGCAATATGCAATGCAATATTAATTAAATGACCTAATTCTAATGACATGTAATGTCTAATTAAATGAGCCTAACAAAAATACTCAATGGCATGCATCTCAATGAATCTAACCCTAATGACGTGCATATGATATTTTTTCTTTTTCCTAAAAGAATGCATTATATCCTAAATAATGAAACTAATTTAGCCTAAGGCATTTTTGTATTTTTATATGAAATTCGGAATTAAAAAATGTGAAAATTATCTTGCTAGATTAAGATCCTATTCAATTTATATTAGGAATTAGGTTAAACTAAATCCTAATTTAAACTAAAATCTTATCTTAACCCAAATAATCCTATAATGCAATCTATAAAAAAAATCTATCTAAACTTAAAATTAATTAGGAAGTAAAATAAAACATGCAATCTTACCCTAATATGCAATAACGTGCAAAAGATGCCCTAATCCTATATGATATGTACATGATGTTTTTTTTTATTATTAATTTCGAAATTAAAATTTAACATGCAAATCAAATAATAAAACTAACATTCTAAATGAATATGCTTTCTTTTTGTTTTCTTTTTCATGATTCAAAATAAAATCTCTATCCTAAACATGCAAAATAAGAAAAGCAAACCTAACCCTAATTTTTCTTTTCTTCTTTTTTTAATTTTCGAAATTAACAATTGCCTAATAATTAAACATGCAATTTTAAAGTTAAAAAAAAAAACTAACAACCTAAGTCAATTGATTTTTTTTTGATTTTTTTTTTTAAATTCATGATAAATAGAATGTTTAACCTCAATATGCAAATAACCCTAGAACATGCAATATCCTAATTCTAACATATTTCAAGATAAATAAAGCAATCAAGAGATTCAAAATTACCAAAAAAAAAAAAATATCACACATCGTTCAGATCAAGGGATAATATTTCGCTAGTAAAATCGATAAATTGATCTTAAGCCTTAAAGATCAAAATATCAATTTTATTCTCACTTGATTAATTACTTCATCTAAAGCCTTATAGATGAAATAAAAAACCCAGGCGCGGTTGCGAATCAGGCAATATGTTGGAATTTCTAATCATATATTAAGGTCTAATTATACTAAAAAGAACAAATGAAGTAAAGTAACAAAAAACAATAAAAATAAGATAAAATAAATAAATAAAAGGAAAAACTACCTAAATTATTTTTTCCTTTTGGTTTTCCTTTTGGAATTTCCAAGGCTTGCTCGTGGGTCTCCAAGGGCAGCTGGTCGGAGCTACGGTAGGGGGAAGACGTTGGCTAGGGTTCTGGCGAGGTTGGGCAGAGGAGGTCGAATTGCAGCGGCTGGGGAGATCACTTGGAGAGGGGATCGTTGGGCGTCGGTCTGCTGCGTGACGGAGCAGAGGGCGAGCGCGCGGAGGTGAATCGATGATGGCTTCGCGAACAAGGGCGTCAGATCGCCAGGAGGTCGAGCAAAGGCAGAGGTAGCATCGACGGGTTCGGGACTTGCTAGCGTCGAGCGGACCACCGGATCTAGAGCAGCGACTAGTCACAGACCGGCGTAGAAGTGCGGGCTACAGGGGGTGCCAGGGCATCGGACGAGCATATGGTGGCTCGGGCTCCAGATTTGGAGCGGCGCTGCGAGCAGGGGCGCTGGGTCGTGCGGGCAAGGGACTCCGAGCGCGGGCAGAAGCAAGGCGGAGATGGCGTTAGGGCGGCGAGGCAACAAGGAGCGTCGAGGGCGGCACGGCGAGACCGGCAGGCAGCGTCGCGTGCGGAGCACGAGCTTCGGATCTCCTGGCGTCGGTCATGAGCAAGGCGGAGAGCAACCTCGGGTCATCAGGTTGCTGGATCCGTGGCGTCAGGTCACCGATCGGAGGCCGCGATGAGGTTACAGGCGGAGCGCGACGGAGCAGGGGCTTCGGATTGACGTGGGCTCGCGGGTGGAGGTTTGGAGCGGCGGTCCGGCATCGCGGGTGTGGCTCTGGGTCGCCGATGGGAGCGGACAGCGATGGCCGGCGGAGACTCCCTCCCCGGCGAGGAAGATGAACAGTCGCAATCATGGGGGCTTTTCTTCTTTCTTTTTCTCTTTTTTTTGCTTTTTCTCTCTCTTACCTCACTTTTTCACCTTTTGCCTTTTTTTGTGCTTTTTTCACCCAATGAAAAAAGAACCCCCCACCAACTCAAGCATATAAGTCTAAAAAAGTATCTTCGCGGTATATATTTTTTTCCTTTTTCGCGCACGATACCCCTAAATATATCGTTGAAATATACTCAACTCGCGCAATATTTTCTTTGTATTTTTCGCATATTCCATCCAAAAAAATTCATTTGTTTGCGCAAAATACATCCCTTAGTGTTTATGTGAAAAACCTTTCTCTCAACCAACAGTCTAAAACAAAATAAAATAAAACAAAATGAAAATAAAATGTTTCTAAACTATATGCCATGTGTTTTTTTATTTTATTTTATTATTTTTTAATAAAAATTAAACCCCAAAAATTATGCAAAAATTTAGGTGTCAACAAGCGCGAATGGCTATCTCGGTATAATTTTTGTTAATTAATAAATAATTAAATAAATTAAATTAAATCACTACTTAATCTACCTAAGCTAATCTAACTACCTAATTGAACTAATTGAATTACTCTAACCAATCTAGCTACATAATAACCTACTAAACTAACTAATTACATTAACTAACCACCTAATTGGCCTAACTAGTTAATCTAATTGACTAAATGAGCTAACTAATTACACTAATCTCACTTAGCCTAATCTAATCCACCCGTAAGAGTAATTAACCTCCTAATTAGAGTTTAGGAGGTAAACTCACCAGATTAGCAAATAAATTAGTTCATGACGGCGGCGGTGCCACGGCGACCACAACTCAGGTCTACAACGACGCCAAAGGAGGCTAAACCGAGGCTGAAAAACCTTGCTAGGCTCATGGTCCAATTGTTGGTTTCGGTCTTGGAATGGGCTGGATGGGCTGGCTGCGGCGCGGCTTGTAGTAGGTGGCTGGACAGTGGGGGAACAAGTTGGGCTGCATGAGGCGGCTTGTTCGGGCAAACGAAGCTAGCTGGCTTCGGTGGAGGAACAATGGAGTTGAGGCCGTTGGTGTTTGTGTCGCAAACGTGGAGAGGGACGCTGGTCGTGAGGGAAAACGAACAAAGGAGGGGGTGAGCTGGCGAACGGCAGTGTGAGAGGAGAATCCGTGGAGATGGACAGACGATGGTGGAGCAGCAGAATCGGAGTGGAGGAGTTGAGCTTCGAGGGAAAATGAAAGAGAAGGCAGAAGAACAATTGTGTAGGAGGGAAATGAAAAGAAAGAAAAAGGCAACGAATAAGGGGATCAGTTGGCCTGGCGTGCGTGAGAAGCTGGAGAGGGGGAAGAAAGTCAATCACAAATATCTCAATTCATCATGTCTTGGTCCCAAAATGCTCCAAGCCCATCCTCTTGGTCCCCTAATACTTTCTTGCTTATATTTCCCACAAATAACTAATTTTGGACAGAAAATAGCAGATTTCCTCTCCCATCCGAATTTCTTTTCTTTTCCGAATTGTCCGAAATTGATTTTCCGTAAAAATCCCGGGCTCGCCAAAAATTCTTCAAATGATGAGTTGACGTCCCAAAAATAAATCGTGACACGCTGAAACTTTCAATTACCGAAATCGGGTTCAATTCCGTGGTTAATTTCAATCGGACGCGATTTTAGCGCGACTTAACCTACCGGGTAGCTTTTAGGAATTTTATCGCATTTGACCCGTGGTTGATAATTTTCAATTCACGTTTGTGCATCTTCGACTCATTGGCGACTCTCGGTTGTTGTAAAAATCTCAATGTTTCAATCACGGGCACAAGGTACAAAATCGACAGAAAAATTGATTTAGTATATGGCACGGAATCAATCCAAGCTGGTGTCTCGAAGGACTAAAAGACTCGCCCATATCAAAATTAAAATATGTTGAGATTGATTTAGATATTCATGCGTAGAGACTCAAAATTACCTCGAAATGTTTGAAGCCGCATCTATCTTACACGATAATAGCCTTTGCGCAAAATATCACACGCTGCTTTTGTAGTGTTTGTGCTTGATATTTTTTCAAATATCCTTTCATCCCCTGCTTGAAAGATCGCATATACTACTCAGCATCGGCCACTTTGGTGTAGTCATTGTCAACTAGATTTTGCAAATTTTGCGATTTAAAAAGAACTTTCATCTAGCCAGGCTAATTATTGAAATTCCTTTTGTTTAACTTTGAAAGTTGTAATTGGATGAATTTGATGGATAACATTATACCAAATGTTGGATTCAAAAGAATAGTAATATTATGAACTTTAGAAATTTGGAATAAGAGCACCAAAAATTGGAGAACTTTCTTATTGAGAATGCTATTTCTATGGCTTCCTTCAACTCTCAATCTCACACCCTTTTATAAAAGTCGAAAGTACACGAACGAGGCATAAATGTCAACACCATAAATTAGGCCCATTGATTTCCAGGCATAAAAGTCGAAAGTTTCATTTTTGAATTCCGTGATTATAGACCACCATAAATTAGGCCCATTGATTTCCTTTTCTTTTTTACGAGATTTGTCAACACAGCAATCAATTTTATATCTCTAAAAAACTTAAATTCATAATTTCTTATTTTCAGTAAGTTAACTTATTCCTATTTAAAAAAAAAAATCACATTATCGTAGTCAAAATCGATAGGTAAGTAATTTGTATCTAATTAAAAATTAAATTAAAAAATGATTTCGTGACAATTTTTAATATATTATGAGAATAATAGTCTATTCTGAATCATAAAAAATTAAATTGTAAATAATTATAATTTATTATGAGATACACTTTTTCAATAATTTATGATTCACAATAGATTGTATGTAAATAACTATTATGCTAACAAAATTCAATTCACCAAAAATGCCCTTTTGGAGTCAAAACAAAACGACAACTCATCTCAACGCGCACCAATAGTTGCAGCACGAGACGGATCACGCTTGCCGGAAAGGCCATGCCTCCGCCGTGAGAAAACCCTCTAAGATGCCGGAGAAGAGCAAAGGCCTGGTGATCGTAGGCATTGGATACATCGGAAAGTTCATCGTGGAAGCGAGTGCCCAGTCCGGTCACCCTACCTTCACTCTTGGGAGGGAGTCCGCGCTTTCCAATCCCACCAAGGCCGAAATCGTCGAGGGTTTCAAAAGCTTAGACGTCAATTTAGTTCACGTGAATAGCTATTCCCGTGCGATTGTTTTCATTTTCCGCATTCAGTGCTGCTTTGAGGAATCGAAGCGTCGAGTGCCGATAATCTCGTTCGCCTTTCTGAGAAATGTTTTTAGCAGTAGAATCGGAGCTGCTTTCTATCTACATATTTCAGTTGATGGAGTTGATGGAGTTGGTGTTGCTCTTTCTATTTTTTTTTTTTTTTTTTTTGGTAAAGTTCTATTCTCTGATGTTTTGTCTTTGTATATGTTTGAAATCAGAAATCACGTGGCTCTCGTTTTTCGAATGCCTGACGAAATCTCGGCGTTGCATGATGATACGACCGTGAACATTTTCGAACAAATTTTGTGGAAACTTCCGTGTGCTTTAGCGGTTTATGAGACAGCTGTAGCTACGTAGATGCACTTTGCTGTGCAGACGAATCTTGCGGATAATTGCTGACTTCATTCATTGATCGTTTGTCTATGCTCTTGGTTATTTGATTCTCAGGGAGACATATACGATCAGGAGATTCTACTGAACGTGATTAATCAGGTTGATGTGGTAATCTCTGTTGTTGGGAACGAACAACTAGAGGACCAAGACAAGATCGTTGCTGCCACTAAAGCAGCCAGGACTGTTGAGGTGGTGCTGTTTCTAATAATTTCATTGCTGTTGCCATTGTTCGTTCACCATTTGACTGATGATGTAAGTGCACTACTTTCTCTTGTGGGCTCCGCTTCGATGAAATGAGGTGGATTGACTTATTTATCTGCGACTTCAACTTCTTTTTCTTAAATGGTCATGTCTTTGTGCAGAAGTGATTGTTGAAATTCGAGGATAGCTATTTCAAACCCAAGTATAGGACAGTTTGGTCTTCTAAGTGGGCTGCTCTGAATCCACGCAATTTCTTTTTGACGAATTTAGTTGGGTAGGGAATTCTGTCATCATGGATGCAAAATGTACCATCTACACGAACTCACTAATATGTATGTGTAATTTACTCAGAGATTTATATCTTCACGCACACAAAGGCTCTTTGACCTCAAACTCGCGTCCTCCTCTGTCTCGATATTTGTATGGATATTGGGCTGCCCACATACTCCAAGAGGCTTTATCTATCCTGAAACTGCGTGATGTCAGGTTTCCTCTAGGTCAACCAAAAATGTAAAAGTTTCGAGCACTCAATATGGTCTTTTAAGTAGTATTATCATTGTTGCAAATATGTTAATCCCACTTGCTGGGATAGTACTTAGTAGTTCTCATTGCTTTGGGTGGTCGATGGTCAATAATAAGTGGAACTCATCATGCTCACAAAAGGCAATGGACGTACCCGAAATCTTATTTCTTGTAGAAGTGTCCAAGCAAGCAGCATGTTTGCCTATTTTATACTTGAGATAGTTATCTGGCTGCTGCCCTTTCCTCTATTTTTCTATTTTTGCTTAATTGCAGAATTTATTGATTCACTGATAATCACTTTTTACTTTGTAATAGTAACATATGTAAACAACACAAAATTAAGTTCTATATAGTTTTTCCTTTTTATTTTGGCCAGAGATATAAGTTTGTTGGTTAAGGAGATGCTCTAAGTTGTTGTTGCTTTCTAATAAAGATGTTTCTTCTGATTTGATTATGTTTCTTTTCAGAGTTCTTGCCTTCAGACATTGGAAATGATGTGGATCGTGTCCATGCCGTGGAGCCAATGAAAGCTATACTCGCAGCTAAGGCTAAGATCCGCCGTCTTGTTTAGGCCGAGGGAAAACTGCTTTGCGGGTTACTTCCTTCCGACATAGTCACTACCTGGGGCTACAGCTCCCCCTAGAGATGAAGTTGTCATCTTAGGGGATGGAAATGCAAAAGATAAGAAGCAATTCATTGAAATGCTCATTTTAGGCCACTGAGATTTTCTGTACATCCATTTAATTACGGTAGTGATCAGAGTAATGGGTAGTTCTTGAAACTTGAGAATTCCAGGCAGTTTCCTTGTCTGGAGATATTGGGCCTTTTGCATACCTTAGTCTTCAAGTTTAGGGACTAATAGATGATACGAATGTCATGTGGGTTGTCTTGGCACAGTACCGCCTATTCAGCATACACAGAAGGTTATCTTGATCATATTTTGTCCAAAGAAGAACATATGGACGCCAGGGGTCTGGTGAATCTATTTACCGAGAGAATTCTTTATTAAATACAACTCAAAAGTAACTCTAGGACGATCAATGGCTCTGTGAATTATTTGTTAGCCAAATTCTAAAACTCTGCTCTTTAATATACAGCGGTGTTTAACAAGGAGGATGACATCAGCATCTATACCATCAAAGCTGTAGATGATCCAAGGACCCTGGACAGAATTCTGTACATGAGACCTCCTGCCAACACCTACTCGTTTAATGATTTCGTGTCTTTTGTGGGAGAGAAAGATTGGCAAGGACCTGGAGAGAGTGTATGTTCCAGAGGAGCATGTTCTGAAGAACATTCAAGGTTAGGGATGCTTTTCCATTAGATTTAAGCATGTGAAATTATCTATATTCTCAAGCTTCGATTGGTCTACTTTTCCGGTCATATTGCAGAGGCGGCAGTTCCACTCAATGCCTGGTTGGCCATATTCCATTCTATCTACATGAAAGGAGACCAAACCAACTTCGAAATTGAACCATCGTTTAGAGTGGAGCTTTAGAGCTCTACCCCGGTGTCAAATACACGACCGTGGATTAGTACCTTGATCAGTTTGTCTAATTATTGAAACCAACTGTGCTTGGTAAGTTTCTCACATCAATTCGAATCATAGATAATATAGGATGCTGCTTCTCAAGATCCTCATGTGAAATGTTGCTCCCGCTGATCATCTCATGGCTTGTACAACCTCCAATTATAGGGACATGCTATGAACAATCAATATGTGCGAATCTACACAGTGCTTGGAGAAGTTAATTCTGTTTTGGAGTTGACATGGGTTATGGGCCAAGCTAAAAGAAAGACATGGGCTTCTCCATTTCTGAGGCATGTCATGCTATGTCGCTCCTTCTTCATGAAACGAAATTTCTGCTGTCCATCTTATCAAATAGTCTGCGATGCCAATAATAGTGTATGTCTGGAATTACGACCGAATAGAAGTTGTGAACGGGGTCAAGATCGTGCTAAATTGCTATCATTTGGGTTCATTTAAATTTAGAAAGTGAATCCTAATAATAAATCTTAGTATATACTCCAACCGGGAGTTTTCATAGATTCATTGGGCTTCTTGAAATTGGAAGATTTTTTGCTGTCGAGACCGACAAAAGACTTTTGCCAATATGTTAGGAGAGTTGTTATAACGGTATGGGACAAGTTCAGTAATAAGTATTTGATTGTTGATTATTCGTCTCAAAATTTAATAATTCCTTTCAAGTGTTTAAATTCTAAGCAAGTTGTTAACAATTTTAAAATGGTTTTATCCTTACCATTTAACTTCACAATTCATATGAAAGTAAGGAGATCCTGACCTCAATTCGATCTGATCTCCCTGCTGGAATAGTGATCACTTTGGACTCAATTGCGACAGATTTCTAGAGTTGATTCACAGAAAAGTAACAGCAGGTGGTCGATTTGGACTGGGCCAAAACTTCAGGATCACATTTAAAATTTGGCAATTTATATCGTTGGTAAGAGTTTTGCGATTACATTTACGTGTATGCATAATAACGAAACAAGGCAGTTTTAGCCAAACTCTAATACTTTTGTCTACTCTTCTCCCATCTCTCCCATGAGATATTTTATCCAGGCTATAACCATCTCATATCTGACATTATCATGTCTTGGGTAGGGATCAAACATAGGATATGACAAATTATATCTTATTCCGACTTTTATTGTGACTACCAAATTTAACCAACAGTCTGTGCCGTTCCAATTGCTGCCTCCACTCGTTTGCTTCTCTCTCTCGCAGCATGGCTTTGTCGGCGGTTTGATAGAGATGCAGTGTAGCTCCATGCTCTTGTTTGAGCAAACGTATTCTTTTGGCGCGATAATGGGTGTTCCTCCACAGTCGCGTAATTTTCTGTAATCGTGTGATGCAATTCAGAGGAATGACATGTATATATGAGCTCAAACATCAACCACATTGGATTGTGCATATGCATTGTGCATGCACGCGCAACGGTCTCGTTTAGTTTTGAAAAACGCAAATTGCATTTCACACCATTTGCTTTGTTGCAGACCATAAGAACGAAGAAGGCATTGGCCGGAAAATGCTGACGTGGACAATTTTTAATAATAATTTAATATTTAAAAAATATTTAAAAAAAATTATTTTTTTAATATTTTCTGTTTTTTCCCTTTTTTTTTTTTTTTCTTTTTTGGCTTTCCCTTGCCCTTTTCGGTGCCACCGTACGACGGCGGGCTGTGAGGCGAGCGAGGCCGGCAGGCCGAAGCCTCGCCCGGCTCGGCCTGCGCCCTCTGGCAGAGGCGGTGACAAACGTACCGTGCCCGAGGGCGCGCCTGGTCTGTCCGACGGCGAGGGGGCGACGGGCGCGGGGGGGAAGGATCTTCTGGAGGCCGGCGGCTGGCCCGCGGCCGGCCCGGCCGGCTAGATCTGGCCCTCGCCGGGGCTCGCCTCGCCGGCGTCGGCCTCGCCCGGACCGGATCTGGCCGAGCCGCTTAAGGCGTCGACGTGGCGTCGGCCTTCGCCCGGCCGTCACGTCCCGTCGCGTGGCGGTGGACCAGGAAAAGAGGGGGAAAAGCCCAAAAAAAAGGGGAAAAGTAGAAAATATTAAAAAAAAAATTTAAAATATTATTAAAAATTGTCCACGTCAGCGTCGGCAGTCCTACATGGCACCGTCGTCGTCCACGTCAGCATTTTCCGGCCAAAATTGGCCGGATGGACTCAATTGGCAAACTGACAAAAGGTTTAGGACTCAATCGGCAAGATTAAAAGGTTTAGGACTGAATTGGCAAAACTGCAATAGGTTTAGGACTTTTTGGACAATTCTCCCCTCATGTAAGCTTGTTCGATAAGGGGAACATGCCCTAGTTTTTTTGTTGCTTTCTAATAAAAATGTTTGTTCTAATTCAATTAATTTTCTTCTCAGAGATTCTTGCCTTCAGAGTTTGGAAATGACGTGGATCATGTCCATGCTGTGGGCCAGCAAAAAATGCATTTGCTATCAAGGCCAGGATTCGCCATCTTGTTGAGGCTGAGGAAATCCCTTATACCTATGTATCTTCTAACTTTTTTGCAGGTTACTTCCTCCCATCATTGTCATAGCCCGGGGCTACAGCTCCCCCTAGAGATAAAGTTGTTATCTTAGGGGATGGAAATGTAAAAGGTAAGAAGCAACTTGAGATTCCCATTTTAATTCATTGAGATTTTTCTGTAATTTTTTCACAACTTTATTATGGTAGTAATCAGAATGGGGCAGTTCTTGGAGCTTGAGATTTCCAAGCATCTTCTGTATCTGGAGATGTTCACCATCAGTCTCTCTTTCAGAGACTGATAGATGATATGGAAGTTCTGTGGTTTATCTTGGCACAATACCGCCTAGGCAGTAGATCATGAAGGTTATTTTAATGTATTGGGAGAGGAAAGAATATATGGATGCAGTTGTCTGGTGATTCTGTTTACTAAGAAAGTTCTTCTTTGAATGCGAGCTAAATGGAACTCTAGGTATATCAATGGCTTATATTTATTAACCAAATTCTAAAATTCTTCCTGTCAATACACAGCGGTTTTTAACGAGGAGGATGACATTGGCACCTATACCATCAAAGCTGTAGATGATCCGAGGACCTTGAACAAAATTCAGTACATCAAACCTCCTGCCAACACCTACTCGTTTAATGATCTCGTGTCTTTGTGGGAGAGAAAGATCGGTAAGACCCTGGAGAGGGTTTATGTTCCAGAGGAGCAAGTTCTAAAGAACATTCAAGGTCGGGGATTAGATTTAAGCACGTGTATTGTCTATTTCTCTCCGAGATTTAACTATTCTAAAGTCAATCGGTCTACTTGTACTGTCATATTGCAGAGGCGGCAATTCTACTCAATGTGATATTGCCCATATCTCATTCTGTTTTCGTGAAAGGAGACCACACCAACTTTGAGATTGAGCCGTCTTTCGGAGTGGAAGCTTCAGAGCTCTATACTGATGTCAAATACATGACCGAGAATCAGTACCTTGATCAGTTTGTTTTGATAGCCGAACCTGATTGTGTTTGGTAAGTTTCTCACATCAGTTTGAATCATGAATAATATAGGATTTTGCTAGTTAGGATCCTTGTGTGAAATGTCGCTCCCGCCGATCATCTTATGGCATGTACAACCTCCAAATACGAGCACATACTATGAACATTCGATGTCGATGCTACTTAGGATTGTATTGCAAGGTAAATCGTTAAAAAATTTAGAATTAAATTGATCAAATCAAAATATTTAAAATTGAATTGATATGCATGTCAAAGTTTTAACAACTTTTTACTAATCATTCCATATTTTGACACTCGCGTTGTTGCTTTTTTCTCCCATAGAGGTTATGAATTACAAATATACTAATCTTATGTTGGCCAATTAAAGAACGGTAATCTTGTGTCAACCCTCCTAGGAAAAAGAATTTATTGAACCTCGAAACAATAGCATAGCGGCTATGAAGTTGTATTATATCATGCTACCATATAAATGTAGAGTAGCTCATTGCCCATTTCATACCATTTTCTTATCTTTTTCATATGATAAAAGTCAACGTAAAAATGGTGGTGGGGTTCTTCCCCCAGGTATAGTCATTGCATTGGGTGGTTGGCCGTCGTCGGTGGATAGCCCAACGACGCCAGGTGGTCGGCAAAGTCGATAGCCTAGTCGGTGGAGTCCTGGGTACCCAAAAAAAAAAAAAAAAGTCAACGTAAAATGATGGTTTCAACTATTTCCTCATGAATTACGATTACTTCAATTTATAGCACCATTAAAATTAAATATTCTTTTTTTTTGCTAAGTTAAGATCTATCTTACTTCACAATAATTTAGTTCATTACTGAAATCAGACAAAATCATTATCTTCCGTCTATTTTTATTTTTTTTGGTCTGTCATACGCTAATCCTATGCTAACACTCACTCTCAGACTTTTGCCCTGCCTCCGTGCAGGACGTGGGAGTCGAAACCCACTTTTTAAGTACCATTTTTCCAATGAAGGATTTATTTCAACAAGAAAATTATTTCAATGAAAAGACGATTACGCCCTTCCGGAATCATCCAGTGACTCTCTATCCTGTCACGAAGACAAGAACCGCCACCTTTTGGCCCGCCGCCGTTTAGCTCTCTCTCTCTCTGTCTCTCTCTCTATCTGTCTCTGTCTGTCTCTGTCTCTATAAATATACACACACACACAAACATACAGTTATAACAGAGTCACTTCAGAGACCGATCAAGATCACCGGGAAGAACGACGCCTCCGCCGTGAAAACACCCTCCGAGATGGCCGAGAAGAGCAGAGTCCTGGTGATCGGAGGCACCGGACACCTTGGAAAGTTCATCGTGGAAGCAAGTGCTAAGCACGGTCATCCAACCTTCGCTCTCGTGAGGGAGTCCTCTCTCTCCGACCCCGCCAAGGCCAACATCGCTGAAGGTTTCAAGAGCTTAGGCGTCAATTTAGTTTACGTGAGTAGTTCTTCCGATGCAATCCTGTTCGTTTCTCGCATTTGGTGCTCCTTTGAGGAATCGAATTGTCCGCTACCGTTAATCTCATCCGTCGTTTCGAGATATGTCTTTAACCGTAGAATCAAAGTCGCCTTTTATCTCAATCTTTCACAAGATCGAGCTGATATTTGCTGTTTCTTTTTCCTTCCTCTAGTAATTTGTCCCTATATTATTGGTCATTTTTCACATTGACTGACGAATCACCTCAGCTTCGCATTTTGATACGAAGTACGAATAGAATACATTTTTAAACAAATCTTATGAAAACTTCCATATTTTACGTACTGCCTAAATGAACTTGTACATTTTTAAACAAACCTGTAATTCAGATGTCACCGCAAATCCCTTGCTATAACCTTTCAAAAGATTGGTAGGCAATGTATGGACGATAATTCAATGGATGCTTTATTTCTTGTAATACTTTTTCTCGTCTGGCGAAGGTATTGAAGTCTTATCGGCATCGGACTTCATATATATCCTTTTTCGTAGTCTTCCTACTGGCCAAGATAGGATTGATTGATGATCAGCGACTTCATTGATTGTTTGTCCATGCTCTTGGTTATTTGATTCTCAGGGAGACATATACGATCAGGAGATTCTGTTGACTGCGATTAAGCAGGTTGATGTGGTAATCTCTGTTGTGGGGCTAATACAGTTAGAGATCCAAGAGAAGATTGTTGCAGCCATCAAAACAGCCGGGAATATCAAGGTCGTGCTGTTTATAATAATTTCATCCCAGTTACCATTGCTCGTTTAACATTTGACTGATGATATAGGTTGGTGCAAGCTTAACTATTTTCTTCTGGTATTAGTGCATCGCGTTCTCCTCGTGAGCTCCACTTTGATGAAATGGGATGGATTCACTTACTTATCTGTAGACTTCACTTCTTTCTTTTTAAACGGTCATGACTTTCTGTAGAAGTCGTCAGTGAAATTTGAGGCTAACTATTTCAAATCCAAGTACCGGACAATGCTGGATTCACTGTGGTTGGGTTTCCTCTAGGTCAATGAAAAAAGTAAAAGGTTTCAAGCACTCGATATGGATTATGGTCATGTGCCCTATTCTTTGATCAATAATGGGAAACATGACCTACCTATTCCTTCAAAAGGTTTTTTTCGGTAAAATTAATGTTATAGCAAATAAGTTTTCAAAACCCAACTGGTGGATAATTTACTACTTGTTGCTAGGGGGTTGACGGTCGGTAAAGAGTGGAGCTTAGCATGCTCACAAAAGGCAATGTACTCACCTGATATTTTATTTCATGTGAAAAGTGTACAAGCAAGCAGCATCTTTGCATATTTTATACTTGCCATAGTTATCTGGCTATTGCCCTAACAATTAAATCTTCAGTATTCTTTCTTTTTCTTTTCTAATAGCACTTAATTGCTAGTCTTGATTCACTTATAATCATTTTTACTATATTATAGTCCGTTTGGAAAAAAGAAGAAGTGAAATTCAGTCTTATGTAAGTTTGTTTTCTTTGTTTGCTCTGTTATAGTCACATGTTGAAGAAAAAAAGTGAAACATAGTCTTATATGAGTTTGGTTTCCTTTTTTTGCCAGAACTCATGTAAGTTTGTTGGATGTGGGAAATTTGCTGTAGTTTTTTGTTGCTTTCTAATAAAAATATATCTCCTGATTCAATTAATTTTCTTTTTAGAGATTCTTCCCTTCAGATTTTGGAAATGATTTTGATCGTGCCGATCCTGTGGAGCCAGCAAAAGCTTTATATGATATCAAGATCAAGATCCGCCGCCTTATTGAGGCTGAGGGAATCCCATATACATATGTGAATTGTAACTCTTTTGCAGATGATTACCTTAAGAAATTTGTACAGACCGGGGCTACAGCTCCCCCTAGAGATAAAGTTGTCATCTTTGGGGATGGAAATATAAAAGGTAAGAAGCAATTCATCGAAATGCGCATTTTAATTAGTTAAGATTTTTCAGTACATTAATCACGATTTCATTACGGTAGTGATTAGTGTGAGGGGGCAGTTCTTGAAGCTTGAGAATTCCAGGGGAACGTCCTTGTCTCGAGATATTGGGACTCTCACATCCATTAGTCTTCACCTTAAGAGACTAGTAGATAATATGAGTGTGTTGTGGTTTATCATGGCATAATACCACCTAGTGGGCAGATCGTGAAGGTTCTCTTTATGTATTTGGTTGAGAAAATAACATATGGATGCATTTGTCTGCCAGTTGTTCGCTGAATCTGTTTACTGAGAGAATTCTTCTTCAATTCGAGCCGAAAGTAACCCTAGGAAGATCAATGGCTCTGTGATTTATTTATTAGCCAAATTCTAAAACTCTCCACGTCAATATACAGCGGTGTTTAACACGGAGGATGACATTGCCACCTATACCATTAAAGCTGTGGATGATCCAAGGACCTTGAACAAAATTATGTACATCAAACCTCCTGCCAACATCTACTCTTTTAATGAGCTCGTGTCATTGTGGGAGAGAAAGATCGGCAAGACCCTGGAGAGGGTGTATGTTCCAAAGGAGGAGCTTCTGAAGAATATTCAAGGTTAGGGCTGCATTTCTATTGGATTTAAGCGCGTGAATCGTCTCTGTTCTCTCTAAAATTTAAATCTTGTCCGGTTATTGCAGAGGCGGCACCTCCGCTCAATATAAGATTGGCAGTATTCCGTGATGTTTTCGTGAGAGGAGACCAAACCAACTTCGAGATTGAGCCATCATACGAAGTGGAAGCTTCAGAGCTCTACCCGGATGTCAAATACACGACTGTGGATCAGTATCTGGATCAATTTGTCTGATTATCGGACCCGACTGTGCTTGGTAAATTTCTTGCATCACCTTGAATCATTAATAATATAGGATGCTGCTTCTCAGGATCCTAGTGTGAAATGTTGCTTCCGCTGATCATCACATGGTATGTAAAACCCCAAAGTCTGAGAACATCCTGTGAAGTGCTTGAATAAATTACTTATGTTTTGGAGATTGGTATTGGGTTCATGGGCCAAGCCGAGCCAACACAAAAGCATGGGTTTCTCTATTTTTGTATATCGTATTGTCTTTCACGTCTAAATGATTCACGGACGACCACTGTTGTGAAGTCAGATACTTAACGTGTTAGCAAGGATAAAATTTCTGGCGTGAGCTAATTATGGATAATCTTAAAAGAAAGACAAGTTAAAACAGGCGTAAACCGATTAACGAATTCCTCACAATATCGAGTTATCGTTAATGTTTCGGGGGCTTTTATAGGCGGCAGGGAACAAACACGAACAAAAAGAGGCATGCGCTATAAATCTGGACAACTCTCAAACCAATTTCTTACCCCAAAAGCCCGGCATTTTGTGGATTGTTGTCTACTTAGGGATGTCCTTGGTTCAGTTTTTCCAAACCCACCATAAATCAGGAATATTTAATAAAGAAATATAAAATAGCTTATTTTGTCAGGAAGTAACAATCAATTACGGTAAAAAAGATTTCGTTCTTGAATTCCGTGGAGAACATCCCAGCCATCATAAGTCAGGGCCGTCGATTTCTTTTCTATCTTGATGGATGTTTTGTCGACACAACGATCAATTTTCTTCGTCAAATTCAGACAACTTTTAGTAAGTCAAGTTGTTGTTTCGAAAAAATTTACCTCATCGACCAAATTCAACAAAATCGATAGATAAGTACTTTGCACGTGCTCATTCTCCACCATAAATTTCTTCTGTCTCTCGTGGTCCACTATTGTGTGTACTCATTTTCCGAGCGAAGGATAATGGGTGTGGGAAAGTCAATTCACCGCAAAAGACAATCATGCCCTTTCGGAACCAAAATAAAATGACGATTCATCTCGATGCGCGCCAATAAGCAAGGAGTCAGGGCAAAAGTCTGAAAGTGAGTGTTAGAGTAAGATTAGAGTAGGATTGACCAAAAAAATAAAAATAAATAAGCAACAACAGTTGCAGCATGAGACCGAGCAAGTTCTCGGGGAAAAACCACGCCTCTGCCTTGAAAGAACCCTTCGAGATGGCCGAAAAGAGCAAAGTGCTGGTGATGGAAGGCATTGGATACATCGGAAAGTTCATTGTGGAGGCGAGTGCTGAGTCCGGTCACCCTACCTTCCCTCTCGTGAGGGAGTCCGCTCTCTCCGACCCTGCCAAGGTCGGCATCGTGGAAGGTTTCAAGAGGTTAGGTGTCAATATATTCCAGGTGTTCCCGTGCGGTTGTGTTCGTTCGCCATTCTGAGAAATGTTTTTATCAGTAGGATCGGAGTTGGTTTTTATATGTATCTCTCACTTGACGAGTTGATGGAGTCACGTTACGATAATGGCGTTGCCCTTTCTCTTCTCTGATATTTTGTTTTTGTGCATGGATGAAATCAGAAATCACGTCCCTCTCCTTTTCAAATGCCTGACGAGATCTCAGCTTCGCATGATGATACGAACGTGCACATTTTCAGACAATCTTATGGGAAACTTTGATATGCTTTAGCTGTTTCAGAGACTGCTATAGCTACGTAGCTGCGCTTTGCTGTGTAGACAAATCTTGCCATTGATTGCCGACTTCATTGATCGTTTGTGCATACTCTTGGTTATTTGATTCTCAGGGAGACATGTACTGTTGCGATAGGGCGAGCGATCGAACAATAATATAGACAGAAAAAGAAAAATAAATCGGACACCAGATTTACGTGGTTCAGTCGTAAAGACTTACGTCCACGGGGAGAGCAGCAGCGAATTTCACTATAGATCAAGCGATACAAGGAGATTACACACTCAAGTCACTCAAACACTCTCTCGGTGTTTCCCAAACCCCAATTTATCCCAAACCCCAATTTATCCCAAACCCAAAGTGTTTATAAATAAACAACTCACTTGGTATAAACTCAAGGCACAAAGTTACCGCACGTTCAAGCTTAACACAATACGCTCTACGTACGGCTTCGCGTATCTCTTCAAAGCTTCGCGCGGAGGACTTGCGACTTCTTCGGAAACATGGACGCGCGGCTCCTCTTTCCGTTTCGTAGGGTTTCAGCCGCGTCTTCGGAAAATAGGGTCTTCTGATATATATATGCGTGTGTGCCCAAGGTCAAAAGTTTGACCTTGGGCCCCACCACTTTAATTTCCTTTTGTTTCACGTGCAAGGCTCTACGTGCAGGGGCTTCAGCGAATTCAAAAGAAGAAAAACTTCTATAATATTTTATAGGTGTGCCCATCTGGGCCCCACGGTCTTGCTTTTATTTTCTCACGCACGCAGAGAACTTCTTCATGCCAAAAACCACGAATTGATTTCCTTCAATTCGGAATCCTCAGGCTTCTCGGCAAATAACTTTCCTCCTTTATTTTATATTTCTTCTTTTAGTCCAGCAAATCGCGTTTTGCAATTACTCAAACTCGAGTCATATTTAACAATCTCCACCTTGGCTCGACGTTTGAGCCAAGTCACAATCGCTTCGCAAAAATTCAAACTCTGCTGCTACTTTCCCATAGCTCCCGATGAGCTCAACCGCCACAGATATTATCCAAGTCCGAGCCTCGCTTGAACTTGGCCATAACTGAGGACCTCATCAGAATACCAACTCCACATGCACTTTTAACTGCTCCGCAATGATTTTCTGACATAACCTCCTCAACCGCAGATAAAGTAAAACCATTATTGCATCTATATCTGTCAGGAGATCGAATACATACCTTGTCAATATCAGCAGTTACAGCAAACATTGGCTCTATAGGCTCCACCTCGCTATGAGCACCATCTGTGTCAATTACTTTGCTAGTACCTGTATACGCTACCTCAGGAGTTTCTGGTCGCAACTCCACCTCAAGCTGAACACCGTTCAGATCCATTTGAATACTGCTATAATCACTCCTAACCAAAAATATTGGAGACTCATCAAGGGTAACTTCTCTGCTGTCAACAGGTGAATTTATATCCGGGCACCACAATTGATTGCCCCACTCACCTTGTGCATAGCCATGGAATATGCACCTTGCCCTCCAATCAAGCTTACCATCACTCACTCGAAAATAACACGGGCAACCAAACATTCTAAGAATAGAATAATCAGCAACGTTACCTGACCATACTTCTTCAGGAGTCTGCCATTCAATAGCAGTTGATGGGGATCTATTCACCAGGTAGCTTACCGTACTTAGCACATAAGCTAGAACTCTCCTAGCAATACCAGCACTAGAGATAATTTTACGGGCCGTCTCTAGTAATGTTCTTCTCGTCAATTCTGCAAACTGTTGTGATTTATTGGCACTAGTGCGGTGTTTCACTATGCCTTCTTTCATGCAAAATTTATTTGCCAGCTCCGAGCAGAACTTCATGTTATTGTCAGTCCGCACATGCTTGATCGACTTACCAGTCTCCATCTCGATCAAAGCTCTTGACTGCGTGATCCTGACATCAACATCAAACTTGTGCCTTGGCACAAACACCCAGGTCTTCCTCGAGCAGTCAAAAGACTCTCGAACAGATGCATCCGACGTCTTCGCAGCAAAATTTGTCACTGTCTTACCTTGAAGTTTATACAGGCCTCCATACTTGATTCCTTTCATTATCACTAAGGCACCTCGTACAACCTTCAGAACTCCACCTTTTGAAGAATACCTGCAACCAGCTGAATCTAGGGCACCCAAGGAAATTAAGTTCTTTTTCAACTCTGGAACATGCCTTACTCCAGTCAATGTCCTCACAATACCATCATGCATTTTGATTTTAACATCACCAACACCCACAACATCGCACTCAGCGTTGTTCCCTAACTGGACTTTATCACTACCCGTGCACTGATAAGTGATAAACCAATTTCTATTTGGTGTGACATGAAAAGAACAACCAGAATCCAAAATCCATCCATCAAGCGATGAATCATTAGTGACAGACAAGACATAATCGGCACTATCTGCTACAGCTACAACATTATCTGCAGAATCAACCATAACTCCTTTACCCTTCTCATTCTTCAGCTTAATGCAATCCCTTCTAAGATGCCCCCTCTTGCCACAGCTCCAACAGACAACATTAGCAGTCCTAGACTGACTACGTCTGTTCATATTAGTACTACTATTACCCACACGTGTTATAGATCTTCCTCTATTTTCACCTACTAAAGCAGCAGATACATGTTCGCCAGATTCTCTTCTACGAATATCCTCGCTCAGAATTAAATCTCGAACCCCATCAAACGTCAAACTTGTTGACCCAGAGGAATTACTAACAGCAGTAACAGTAGTATTCCAACTATTAGGCAATGAGGATAACAGAATCAAAGCACATACCTCATCTTCAAAATCAATCTCAACTGAACTCAATTGACTAACAATCACATTGAATTCATTGATATGATTTGCAACTGACGCACCTTCGCTCATCTTCAAATTAAACAAACGTCGCATCAAATGGACCTTGTTGATCGCAGAGGGCTTCTCATACATATCCGACAGGGCTTGCATCAGGTCAGCAGTGGTCTTCTCCTTCAAGATGTTAAACGCGACGTTACGAGCCAACGTCAGTCGAATAACACCCATAGCTCGTCTATCCAGCAAATCCCAATCAGCTTGCTTCATCGTCTCTGGTCTCTCCCCAGATAAGGGCAAGTGCAGTTTCATCTGATAAAGATAATCTTCAATCTGCATCTTCCAGAAACTAAAATCCTTCCCATCAAATCTGTCGATTCTCACTTTTACTTCTTCTGTCGCCATCGATTCGCTTCAACTCAGCCAAGCCTGGCTCTGATACCAATTGTTGCGATAGGGCGAGCGATCGAACAATAATATAGACAGAAAAAGAAAAATAAATCGGACACCAGATTTACGTGGTTCAGTCGTAAAGACTTACGTCCACGGGGAGAGCAGCAGCGAATTTCACTATAGATCAAGCGATACAAGGAGATTACACACTCAAGTCACTCAAACACTCTCTCGGTGTTTCCCAAACCCCAATTTATCCCAAACCCCAATTTATCCCAAACCCAAAGTGTTTATAAATAAACAACTCACTTGGTATAAACTCAAGGCACAAAGTTACCGCACGTTCAAGCTTAACACAATACGCTCTACGTACGGCTTCGCGTATCTCTTCAAAGCTTCGCGCGGAGGACTTGCGACTTCTTCGGAAACATGGACGCGCGGCTCCTCTTTCCGTTTCGTAGGGTTTCAGCCGCGTCTTCGGAAAATAGGGTCTTCTGATATATATATGCGTGTGTGCCCAAGGTCAAAAGTTTGACCTTGGGCCCCACCACTTTAATTTCCTTTTGTTTCACGTGCAAGGCTCTACGTGCAGGGGCTTCAGCGAATTCAAAAGAAGAAAAACTTCTATAATATTTTATAGGTGTGCCCATCTGGGCCCCACGGTCTTGCTTTTATTTTCTCACGCACGCAGAGAACTTCTTCATGCCAAAAACCACGAATTGATTTCCTTCAATTCGGAATCCTCAGGCTTCTCGGCAAATAACTTTCCTCCTTTATTTTATATTTCTTCTTTTAGTCCAGCAAATCGCGTTTTGCAATTACTCAAACTCGAGTCATATTTAACATGTACGATCAAGAGACTCTACTGAATGTGATTAAGCAGGTCGATATGATAATCTCTGCTGTGGGGTGAGCGCAAGTAAAGGACCAAGACAGGATTGTTGCTGCCACTAAAACAGCTGGGAATATCAAGGTCGTGCTGTGCCTAGTAATTTCAATTTCAAGTTACTATTGTTCGTTCAGCATTTGACTGATGATATAGGTTGGTGTTATCTTGATTCTTGTCTCACTGGTTTACGTGCATCGTGATCTCCTTGTGAGCTCCGCTTTGATGATATGAGATGTATGGGGGAAAAGTACCAAAAAAGTCATAAACCTATTGCATTGATACCAATTCAGTCCTAAACTTTTCAATTGGACCAATTCAATCCTAAACCTTTTAATATTAGTACCAATTCAATCCATCCGGCCAATTTTGGTCGGCCGGCGTTGACGTAGTAATTTTTTTTATGATTTTTTAATTATTTTTTCGAATTTTTTTATTAATTTTTTTTCTTTTTCCTTTTATTTTCTGCCTTTTTCTTGGCGGTGGCCAGTGAGAGCTGTGAAGCCCTTGCCTGCCGCTGGCGAGGGTTGCAGCCCTCGCCCGGCCTCTCCTAGGGCCGCCGGTGAGGCCATGGCGGCCATTGCCAGGGCAGAGGCGAGGGCTGCGAAGCCCTCGCCAACCGCCGGCAAGGGTTGCGACCCTCGCTCGACCTCACCCAAGGCTGCGGGCAAGGCGGCTTAGCCAAGATCTAGCCTCACCTTGGCCTTGTCGCTGAGCCCCTGGCGCCTCCTTCGCTGTCGACCTCGGAGCTTCTCGACCTCGTCATCGCCGCCCTCACCTCCATGAAATCCTAATTTGAGGCCCTGGTCCCCTACCTGCCGCGCCTCACGCCGCCTCTCCTCTACCCGATCTTCGCCTCCGAAACCCTAGCCCGCCACCCCAACACCCTCCTCTCCTTCTTCCAATGGTGGCTAGTGAGAGCCGTGAAGCCCTTGCCTGCCGCTGGCGAGGGTTGCAGCCCTCGCCTGGCCTCTCCTAGGGCCGCCGGTGAGGCCATGGCGGCCATTGCCAGGGCAGAGGCGAGGGCTGCGAAGCCCTCGCCAACCGCCGGCAAGGGTTGCGACCCTCGCTCGGCCTCACCCAAGGCTGCGAGCAAGGCGGCTTAGCCAAGATCTAGCCTCACCTTGGCCTTGTCGCTGAGCCCCTGGCGCCTCCTCCGCTGTCGACCCCGGAGCTTCTCGACCTCGTCATCGCCGCCCTCACCTCCATGAAATCCTAATTTGAGGCCCTGGTCCCCTACCTGCCGCGCCTCACGCCGCCTCTCCTCTACCCGATCTTCGCCTCCGAAACCCTAGCCCGCCACCCCAACACCCTCCTCTCCTTCTTCCAATGGTGCCAGTCCCACAACCCGCCCCTCATCCTCTCCCTCCTCCCATGGCAAGGCCAGGGCGAGGCTGGCCTCGCCCAGATCTGGGCTAAGTCGCCTCACCTGCGGCCCTGGGCGAGGCCGAGCGAGGGTTGCGACCCTCGTCGGTGGTTGGCGAGGGCTTCGCGGCCCTCGCCTCTGCCCTGGCAATGGCCGCCATGGCCTTGCCAACTGCGAGCGAGGTTGGCCTTGCCCAGATCCGGGTGAAGCTGCCTCGCCGGCGGCCTTGGGAGAGGCCGGGCGAGGGCTGCGACCCTCGCCGGCTGCAGGCAAGGGCTTAGCAGCCCTCGCCCAGTGGCTGATGAGTCTCACTGGAGGCTCACCGGCCACCACTAGGAAGAAAGTAAAAAAGAAAAAGAAAAAGAAAAAAATTCAAAAAAAATTCAAAAAAATAATTAAAAATCATAAAAATTGCCACGTTAGCGTCCGGCCATCAGCCGACATCCACGTCAGCGCCAACCGGCTAAAATTGGCTGGATGGACTAAATTGGTACCAATATTAAAAGGTTTAAGACTGAATTGGTCAAATTGAAAAGTTTAGGACTGAATTGGTACCAATGCAATAGGTTTAGGATTTTTCTAGTACTTTTTCCAATGTATGGACTTATCCATTTGTAGACTTCACTTCTTTCTTTTTGAAATGGTCACGACTTTGTGTAAAAGGTTTTGAGTGCTCAATTTCGATTTTGGACGATTTGCCCAGCTCTTTGATCATGAATCCGTGGGAAACACAAACTAGTTAGTCCTTTAAATGGTCTTTTTCAGTAGTATCATCATTGTTGTGAATATGTTACCCAATCCCACTTGCTGGATAGTATTTAGTAGTTGTCGTTGCTTTGGGTGGTTGACGGTCGAAAGTGAATGGAACAAAGCATGCTCACAAAAGGCATTGGACTTACTTGATATCTTGTGAAAGTGTCCAAGCAAGCAGAATGTCTGCCTATTTAAGACTCGACAGAGTTATCTGGCTGCTGCCCCGTTTCTTCTAATTTTTCTAATAGCACTTGAGGTCGAATTTGCTGAATTGCTGAATAAATTGATTCACTTATAATCACTTTTTACCCTGTTATAGTAACATAATGAAACAACTAGAAATTCAGTCTCATATAAGTTCGTCATCCTTTGTTTTTGCCAGAATCATATAAGTTTTTTGGTTTAGGGGAATATGCTCTAAATTTTTGCTGCATTCTAATAAAGATGTTTCCTCTGATTTCATTATGTTTCTTTTTAGAGATTCTTGCCTTCGGAGTTTGGAAATGACGTGGATTGTGTCCATGCTGTGGAGTCAGCAGAAGCTCTTCTTGCCATCAAGGCTAAGATCCGCCGCCTTGTTGAGGGGCTGAGGGAATACCTTATACCTATGTATGTTGTAACTGTTTTGCAAGTTATGTCCTTCCGACATTGGCACAGCTCAGGGCTACAGCTCCCCCTAGAGATAAAGTTGTCACCTTAGGAGATGGAAATGTGAAAGGTAAGAAGCAATCCATATGTTTTTCACCAACTTTGACAGGGCATCAATCCCTCAATTCGCCCGATACTTTCTTCAGAATCCTCACTATTTACTCAAAATCCTCTATTTCCTCCTCTGTTTTAAACTTGTATTTAGATTGATTTGTAATTTATGTTGAACATGCTTTTAAGTTTATGTTGAACTTGCTCTATGTTTATGTTGCACTTAATGGTTGTAGACCTTGTGTTGAATTGACGTTTTATGAATGTCTTTGATATACAAATGGTTACTATGCGTTTGATGATACATTCCACCTCAAGCCCTTTTTGATGTTATGACAAAAGGGGAGAATGGTAAAATCTTCATATTATATGCGATGTATTCACTTGATTTATTATCCCTGTAGTACGTTGAGGGTAGTGTTTAACTTGAGGCTTTAAAAGTGATTTTCTTATCATAAAAAAGGGAGATTGTTGGCACCATGATTTTAAAACCCACTTTTGTATATTGGTAATCGCTACAAATCATTTGGGTGTGTAAGTTTGTGCAG
The DNA here is from genome assembly GCA_007663325.1 of Eucalyptus pauciflora. NCBI lineage: Eukaryota > Viridiplantae > Streptophyta > Magnoliopsida > Myrtales > Myrtaceae > Eucalyptus > Eucalyptus pauciflora. Next base: position 2,968,945 of record VMYD01000024.1, on the reverse strand, counting down.
GTTAGAAAGGATTATAAAAGACCGGATGCTATTTGAAACCCTGGCCATGTAATTGCAAGATAATAGGCTAAGATTGGCTTAATACCCAGCTCTGCAATATAAATTTCAATTTTGCTCGCCCAATTCCCCTAAAGCAATCAATGATTCCCCAAAGAACGCCAGCTATCTTTTTGTGTAATTAAAATATTCAAGACCTCAAGCTTTCCAAATACGATCGCACCATAATCAGGATAGCAGGGGAAAACGAAAAACAGAGATTATAGGCAAGGGAGGATTCACTTGTACTGAATTGATCTTTCCTTACCAAATTTAAATGAATATACCCGTACTCGAACCTTTCAAGCTGAGAGCATTGCGGATGTGGAAAGAGCAGGAGTTTCACCATTTGCTGCCGTACACCCTTGACCCCGTGCTCGTAGAGCCCCAAAACAGAGCAATAACCAAACCAAAGATGTGAATGACGGACAGCAAAGAAGAAGCACATGCAATGAAGACAAAGAAATGGATAGAGATTCCATAGTTATGATTGTGACCTTATCAAGCACAGTCACTGTTAAAATATGTCTCGAGTTTGAATCCAATATGAGATTCATAATATTCCGAATTGGATATGTTGCGGACGTTCGAAATCGAGTAAAGAAGATCCGAAGATCAACTTCCCAAAGTTTGAATCCGCATTGGAGAATTCGGCCGCTGAAATAGGAAAGTTCAACTTTGACTTGGATTTGGATTTTGTTTAAAATATATAGAGATATGTTTTGGATAAAATTGTTTTAGATAGGAAACATAATCCTATTAGAAGTTGGCATAATAATAAGGGTTTTACTTATATATAGACTTGTGGTCGTGGGTGGTAAATGTGGATCACAAATTGTCTTGAAGCGCCGTGTGAGTGCTTGGTGTTCCGCCGTTGATCATGAAGAGTTGGTCTTGAAGCGCCATCTAGTTGTTGAGTGCTTGTGAGGGATTTTCTTTGTCGTTCTTACTTGTGAATTACATCCAAGAAGTTTAGTGTTTGTAGCCGATTAAATCTTGAGGTAAGATTTGCGTGTAATTCCTTCGTGAGATTGAGAGATTATTTTCGAGGAATTTTCGGGGCTAAACATTGTATGAGTTATTGGTTGTAATTGGGACTTGGGAAACACCGAGAGAGTGTTTGAGTGACTTGAGTGTGTAATCTCCTTGTATCGCTTGATTTATAGTGAAATTCGCTGCTGCTTTCCCCGTGGACGTAGGTCTTTACGACTGAATCACGTAAATCTGGTGTCCGATTTTTTTTCTATCTATATTATTGTTTGATTGCTCGCTTAATCGCAACAATTGGTATCAGAGCCAGGCTTGGCTAAGTTGAAGTGAATCGATGGCGACAGAAGAAGTAAAAGTGAGAATCGACAGATTTGGTGGGAATGATTTTAGTTTCTGGAAGATGCAGATTAAAGATTATCTTTACTAGATGAAACTACACTTGCCCTTATCTGGGGAGAGACCAGAGACGATGAAGCAAGCTGATTGGGATTTGCTGGATAGACAAGCTATGGGTGTTATTCGGCTGACGTTGGCTCGTAACGTTGCATTTAACATCTTGAAGGAGAAGGCCACTGCTGATTTGATGCAAGCCTTGTCGGATATGTACGAGAAGCCCTCTACGATCAACAAGGTCTGTTTGATGCAACGTCTGTTTAATTTGAAGATGAGCAAAGGTGTGGTAGTTGCAAATCATATCAATGAATTCAATGTGATTGTTAGTCAATTGAGTTTAGTTGAGATTGATTTTGAAGATGAGGTACGTGCTTTGATTCTGCTATCCTCATTGCCTAATAGTTGGAATACTACTGTTACTGCTGTTAGTAATTCCTCTGGGTTAACAAGTTTGACGTTTGATGGGATTCGAGATTTAATTCTGAGCGAGGATATTCGTAGAAGAGAATCTAACGAATATGTATCTACTGCTTTAGTAGGTGAAAATAGAGGAAGATCTAGAACACATGTGGGTAACAGTAGTACTAATATGAACAGACATAGTCAATCTAGGACTGCTAATGTTGTCTGTTGGAGCTGTGGCAAGAGGGGGCATCTTAGAAGGGATTGCCTTAAGCTGAAGAATGAGAAGGGTAAGGGAATTATGGTTGATTCTGCAGATAATGTTGCAGCTGTAGCAAATAGTGCCGATTATATCTTGTCTATCAATAATGATTCATCGCTTGATGGATGAATTTTGGATTCTGGTTATTCTTTTCATGTCACACCAAATAGAAACTGGTTTATCACTTATCAATGCACGGGTAGTGGTAAAGTCCAGTTAGGGAACAACGCTGAGTGCGATGTTGTGGGTGTTGGTGATGTTAAAATCAGAATGCATGATGGTATTGTGAGGACATTGACTGGAGTAAGGCATGTTCCAAAGTTGAAAAAGAACTTAATTTCCTTGGGTGCCCTAGATTCAGCTGGTTGCAGGTATTCTTCAAAAGGTAGAGTTTTGAAGGTTGTTCGAGGTGCCCTGGTGATAATGAAAGGAATCAAGCATGATGGCCTGTATGAACTTCAAGGTGAGACAATGACAAGTTTCGCCCCGGAGATGTCGGATGCATCTGTTCGAGAGTCTTTTGACTGCTCGAGGAAGACCTGGGTGTTTGTGCCAAGGCACAAGTTTGATGCTGGTGTCAGGATCTCGTAGTCAAGAGCTTTGATCGAGATGGAGACTGGTAAGTCGATCAAGCATGTGCGGACTGACAATAGCATGTAGTTTTGCTCGGAGCTGACAAATAAATTATGCATGAAAGAGGGCATAGTGAAACACCGCACTAGTGCCAATAAATCACAACAATTTGCAAACTTGATGAGCAGAACATTACTAGACATGGCCCGTAAAATTATCTCTAGTGCTGGTATTGCTAGGAGAACTCTAGCTGATGTGCTAAGTACGGTAAGCTACCTGGTGAATAGATCCCCATCAACTACTATTGAATGGCAAACTCCTAAAGAAGTATGGTTAGGTAACGTTGCTGATTATTCTATTCTTAGAATGTTTGGTTGCCCGTGTTATTTTCGAGTGAGTGATGGTAAGCTTGATTGGAGGGCAAGGTGCATATTCCATGGCTATGCACAAGGTGAGCGGGGCGATCGGTTGTGGTGCCCGGATATAAATTCACCTGTTGACAGCAAAGAAGTTACATTTGATGAGTCTCCAATACTTTTGACTAGGAGTTATTATAGCAGTATTCAAACGGATCTATCTGAACGGTGTTCAGCTTGAGGTGGAGTTGCGACCAGAAACTCCTGAGGTAGCGAGTATGAGTACTAGCAAAGTAATCGACACAGATGGTGCTCATAGCGAGGTGGAGCCTATAGAGCCAATGGTTGTTGTAACTGCTGAAATTAACAAGGTACATATTCGATCTCCTAAGAGATATGGATGCAACAATGATTTTGTTTTATCTGCGGTTAAGGAGGTTATGTCGGAAAATCCTTGTGGAGCAGTTAAATGTGCATGCGGAGTTGGTATTCTGATGAGGTCCTTGGTTATGGCGAAGTTTAAGCGAGGCTTGGACTTGGATAATATCTGTGGCGGTTGAGCCCATCGGAGGCTATGGGAAAGTAGTAGCAGAGTTTGAATTTTTTGCGAAGCGATTGCAACTTGGCTCAAAACGTCGAGCCAATGTGGAGATTGTTAAAATATGTATCGAGTTTGAATCCAATATGAAATTCATAATATTCCGAATTGGATATGTTGCGGACGTTCGAAATCGAGTAAAGAAGATCCGAAGATCAACTTCCCAAAGTTTGAATCCGCATTGGAGAATTCGGCCGCTGAAATAGGAAAGTTCAACTTTGACTTGGATTTGGATTTTGTTTAAAATATATAGAGATATGTTTTGGATAAAATTGTTTTAGATAGGAAACAGAATCCTATTAGAAGTTGGCATAATAATAAAGGTTTTACTTATATATAGACTTGTGGTCGTGGGTGGTAGATGTGGATCACAAATTGTCTTGAAGCGCCGTGTGAGTGCTTGGTGTTCCGCCGTTGATCATGAAGAGTTGGTCTTGAAGCGCCATCTAGTTGTTGAGTGCTTATGAGGGATTTTCTTTGTCGTTCTTACTCGTGAATTACATCCAAGAAGTTTAGCGTTTGTAGCCGATTAAATCTTGAGGTGAGATTTGCGTGTAATTCCTTCGTGAGATTGAGAGATTATTTTCGAGGAATTTTCAGGGCTAAACACTGTGTGAGTTATTGGTTGTAATTGGGACTTGGAAACACCGAGAGAGTCTTTGAGTGACTTGAGTGTGTAATCTCCTTGTATCGCTTGATTTATAGTGAAATTCGCTGCTGCTTTCCCCGTGAACGTAGGTCTTTACGACTGAATCACGTAAATCTAGTGTCCGATTTTTTTTTTTGTCTATCTATATTATTGTTTGATTGCTCGCTTAATCGCAACCGTCACCAAGCTTCTCGGAGCTTCTATTTGAGAGACAAGCTCTCGCTCGATCACTGGTCCAAAGATCGAGGTCGCCATGGTTCGCCGGCCACACCACATACACAGCGATGACACGTCGGAATAATACCGAAAATGGCTTATACAAAATGAGATATAATAGAAAAATCTGATCATATAAGCAAGGATTCTAGCACTGTACTCCATTCGTATGGAAGACTCAACTCAAACCAGAGATATCAAGATGCAATTTCCAACATGAGAATCATAAATCGGAGTCCAACTAAATCGGTCACAGTGAGGTTTCAATAAGTCAACAGTGGGTTGAGTTGATGCATTACGATTTTCGGCTTAACGATTTGATAGAAAGAAATCTGGTTCGAGCATTTCATCAAACACGTGACACGCATCTCGATCAAGGAGTTTGTAGACGAACATGAATCGATGATTCACTTTTAGATTATCACAACAACATCGAAGCAAGCTTAAATCCTTAATAGAACCTCAATCGTGGCCGATTTTCACACAAACAGTAATAGATTTGCCTTGATGATGTGCAATTGCAGTCGCGATCAGCTGCTGAACTTACGAGAAGGAGTCCTGGGCGTGTCGCTGGAGATGATCGGACCTGACAAAGGAGGGTTAAGTGAGTGCAAGGCACTTCGAGATCTCCGAACAACAAACAGAGCAGAACAGGGAGATGCGATCAGTGAAGCTCGGGAGTGGCTTCGATCGGCCGCAACTTCGGCATCTTTCTGTTACTACTCCGTTTCGAATGTTTGTGGCTGCCGAAGATTGGACTGGAGTCGACGTCGTAGGTTCAATCGAGAGTATCAAGAAGAGTATTCTCATTCTTGGAGTCTCGATGCTTCAGTGAAGAAAGGTCCGAGAGGGAGCAGAAATCTCTTTTTCGCTCGACTTCCTCTCCGGCGAAAAGGACTGGTAGTGATGGTGATACACCTGGAGCGCGGGGAGTCTAGCTTCGACTGGATTTCGGAAGCGATCGGTCGCTGGAATAGAAGAGCCAAGAAAGATGATCTGAACCGCAGCAGATTTTTTCAGAAGCTCGCCGGACGAATTCCTCGTGAAATTGAATTGACATTCGAACTCGAATGATCTTGGTCCGGCGGAACTTGAGGTATGGTGGTGGATAAGAGCAATTTGGGCACCTTTTCTTTTTACTTTTCATTTGTTATTTTGTTCATTTCATTTTTATATCCCCTCCTCCACCTCCTCCTCCTTTTTCACAGAAAAAAGCAATTTAACGGTAATTATTATGTCTCCACACTTGATTGTATTGATTTAACAAATTTTAGTAGTTGATTGTATTTTCTTTCATGATAAGTTTTAGAATTTTTAATGCATAAATCTCAAAGAATTTTGGTTGTTATTTAGACGACGGAAGTCAAATTTATTGTCGCGGATAATTATTGTGCTCAAATTTCGTGGGTGAAACATCAATTGTGTGATTATAGAATGACGGTTGAAAAAAAAAAAATGTTCCCACTAGGTTTGACAACAGCAGTGCTGCTAGCTTGTGCAAAAATCTAATTCGACATTCTCGCGGTTGAGTTTGCGGACACCAATAATTAAATAGCGGATAATTTTATTAAGCCCTTGGGTAAAATAAAAATGGTGAATATTGAATGATTTTAGGTTAACTTTTATTAGCTGCATATTCTTTATTAGTTAGTTATTTGTAAAACCACGATTTGTCCCTCTAAATATATGAATCTCACTTACCTCCAACCTTCATTCACTCAAGTCTTCATCACCCACTCCATTTTACTTCGAATTTCGTCAAATCGAAGGCAAGATTCACTTCCTTTTCATTTCGATCTTCCTCAAAATCCAACCCTTGTCCTAAATCCATTCGATTCCATCCTTAACACTCAAAACTTAACCCTCTTTTCCCCAGAATCCTCTCTTTCCTCGGAGTATTCGGATCGAATATAGAGCTAGGAAGAAGGGAATCCATCAAACCGGGATCAATGACACAAAGAAAAGAAGAGGTCGAGTCGGGTCCTCCAAGAGTTGGGTTCGATGAACTACACTTCCCAAACCGGGCTTCTTTCAATAGATATTTGCAATTCGACACTAGAACCCTGTTAAAAGGCCGGAAGCTAGACTTACAGTTCTGCGATGGTTTAAACGGTTGTGGTGGATTGAGTTTCTATTTTCTAAAACTTGAGGAGATTTATCTTAATGCTGCCATGTGTTATATGGATGGGACTCTCATTATCCTTCGAGAATTAGTCTTGGATGATATTTTCTCTGATAATCCTCAGGACGGTTGAGGATATTAACACGAGGAATGACGTATATACTAAAACAGTGAGGCGATTAGTTCATGATCTTAATATTCGATATTTGGATGTCACTATACATGTTCTTCGTACGATTGTGATATATTATTTCTTTCTCCCCGTTTCTTTGTTGAGTGCCCATATGAAGTGACAAAAAATACCACATCTTATTATGAAATACATGAATGAATGAGATACATGAATGAATATTCATTTTATTCATCTTATCTAATGTACATATTATGGTACATTTGTATCATACATTCTAAATACATCTCCTTATACAATGAACGTTCATCTTCTCTATCTAGTACATGTATAATTTAATACATTGATATTAATGATAAGTACATTCTTGTTCTCCTATAAATAGGAGTTTAGTTTTGATGTACAAAAGAACAACACTAAACAACTGTGAGATACTGAAAATAAAACTCTATTCTCTGGCTTTCTCTACTATCTCTAGTGTTCACTTGCCTTCCCTTCTCAATCTCTTATCTATTATATATTCGCAACGCAATATTTTATAACACATTATCAGCACGAGGATCTACCGACTGAGTAAGTAATTTTTGCAAGGTGGGTATTATGTTTATTAATCAACTTATACTCCATCTTCTTCTATCAATTCTTCATTTTTATTTTTCTTGGCCCGAAGCCAAATTTCCAATCTAAAAGTATCATTCTACTCCTGAAGTGGCAGTGGATATTTCGAAATCCTTTAAATTAATTTAAGAATTTGATTTTGCAAGGATTATATATAAATTTTATGATACTCGACACCTGAAGTTGTTACTATAAATGCAAATGGAAAATACCGAAAAAAAGGAAGATATTTGTTTGCTTGATAGTGCAACAACACATACTATATTTCGTAGTAGACACTTTTTCTCGAGTATGACATTGCGGAAGACACAAATCCATACAATATCAGGTTCTGTCCAATTATTGATGGTTTTGGGAATGCCATAATTATTTTGCCAAATGGCACAGTCCTGCATATTGAGAATGCGTTTCTAAACATTAGATCAAAAATGAATCTGCTCAATTTCAAAGATGTACGCCGTAATGGATACCATATTGAGACTATTTATGAGCAAAATAAGGAATATATTGGCATTTTCTCTTATAAGATGGGCTTGAAGACCATCCATGAGAAGCTAGAAGCTTCTTCTATGTGTTTGTATTGTGTCATGATTAAGGCTGTTAAAACCTACACCACCGCATCCTGGAGATTGGTAAGCCATGATCAGTTTGGACTGTGGCATGATCGCCTTGGTCATCCCGGCGCTTTAATGATGCGTAGGATAATTCAAAATACAAAATGTCATCCTTTAAAGGATATAAAGGTATTGTTGTCCAAATATTATAATTGTAAGGCTTGCTCACAATAAAAACTCATTATCAAACCTTCTATGATAAAGGTTAATCTTGAATCCCCTCTATTCTTGCAAATAATTCAGGGTGATATTTGTGGACCAATACAACCACTAAGTGGACCATTTCGATATTTTATGGTATTAGTGAACGCATCCTGTAGATGGTTCCATGTTTGCTTATTATCTACACGCAATGACACATTTTGCACGTTTATTTGCACTATTATCATATTCCAGCTACAAATGCTCCAGCTTGGCTAGCTGTTTCCGAAGGACAGGCTAAAATGGATCAAAATCCCCCGCACTTGAAGTGTGGTAGACCAATAGGATCAAAAGATACTGCTCCTCAAAAACGAATGGGAAAGAATCAAGAATCCACTCTAGAAGAGCTTGGCGTTGTGCTTGCTCCTGAAGAGCTTATTGCCCCTAAAGAGGCGCAAACCCATGAAAGGAACACCAATCTCGGGAATACTGAGAATTTCATTATATATTGTAATGAGATTTGAGATCGAAATGAAATCATCATTGATGATACTTTTGCATTCTCAGTTGTTCATAAAACTATGAATGATGATTGTGAGCCGCAATCTATTATTGAATGTCGTCAAAGGCAAGATTGGCCTAAGTGAGAGGAAGTAATTAAGGCTGAATTAGCTTTCCTAACTAAATGAGAGGTTTTTGGACCTATAACTTGTATCTCCGATAATGTAAAGCCCGTAAGATATAAATGGGTATTTATCCAGAAACGAAATGATAAAAACGAGATTGTCGGGTATAAAGCCTGACTCGTTGCCCAAGGATTCTCCCAAAGACGTGGGATTGATTATAATGAGACATATTCACCTGTGATGGATATGATTACATTTCGTTTTCTCATTAGCCTAGCAATCTTTGAAAGATTGGAAATGCGTCTTATGGACGTTGTGACTGCATATTTATATGGCTCATTAGACTCTGATATATATATGAAAATTCCCAAGGGATTCAAAATGCCTGAAGCATGCACTCCCTGCAATTTTTTCTCAATAAAATTGCAAAGATCTTTGTACGGGTTAAAGCAATCTAGTCGCATGTGGTATCAACGCCTAAGTGAGTGCCTAATTTAAGGAAAAGTACAAGAATGATCATATCCACCCATGTGTGTTTATTAAGAAATCAGAAACCGGATTTGCTATTGTAGCAGTTTATGTCGACAATATAAATTTGATTGGAACTCTAGAATTGCAGCATTGATATGCGGCGAGTTCACAAGATGCAAGATTGATTAGCCCCTGCAGTGTCTATATATGCATTACACTCTTTTTTTCTTTCTGTCCGGTTTTTTTTCACAGGGTTTTTCCGGCTTAAAGTTTTTAACGAGGCAATTAATGCATCCATAAAATGGAGAGATCATAACATTTGTGCTCTACACTCTTTTTCCCTTTTGTCCGGTTTTTGTCCTATTGGGTTTTTCCGGCTTAAGGTTTTTAATGAGGCAGAATCATTCGATGCACAATTCGTAATGAACACAATAAATATTCAAGGGGGAGTTTTATGAAATACATGAATGAATATTCATTATATTCATCTTATCTAATGTACATATTATGGTACATTTGTATCATACATTTTAAGTACATCTCCCTATACAATGAACATCCATCTCTCCTATCCAGTACATGTATCATTTGATACATTGATATTAATAATAAGTACATTCTTGTTCTCCTATAAATAGGAGTTTAGTTTTGATGTATAAAAGAACAACACTAAACAACTGTAAGATAATGGAAATAAAACTCTCTTCTTTGGCTTTCTCTACTATCTCTAGTGTTCACTTACCTTCTCTTCTCAATCTCTTATCTATTATATATTCGCAATGCAATATTTTACAACACATCCGACATTTTTGATCAAAAGAAGATTTAATGATTCTCAAAAGAGGAGGTCATGTATTGATTGGCAAATGTTGGCGTGGGTTCTTTTGTAACGATATTGTTACAAATCAGTTGATCAAAGAGAGTAGTCACTGGAATCCTTCTAGTAAGAATAGTCTGATGTTGGGATGTAGCACAGGCCAGTATAATTCAATGCCTTGTGAAGAGCGCTTGAATACCCACATCAGGGAAGACCCTCTTAGGACTCTGGAGAATTTGCAACATGGCATAGCAGACTTTCCGAGCAGATGTGGTGGTCATGAAAATTCTTTTCCTGATCCGAAAAATTGCACTAATGACATATTCACGGATACAAACTTCATGTTAAAGAATTCATAAGGGCCCCGTGCATCAATTGATAGTAATACCAATAAAGTTGATGATGTTGGTGATGAGATTCAATGGGAACATTTGGTCATTGGTGAAAGGATTGGACTAGGTATTGCTTTGATTAAGTCCCCGGTTTGATAGATTCTATTCATGTCCTTATGCAGGTCCACATATTAGCTCAGAGAGCAAGTCTCATGAATTCATATATGTTGATCCTGTTGCTGCATTTTTGGTGAAATTTGTGTAGTACTATGAGATATGCTTTATCACCATTTTACCTAGAAAGTTCTTTACGGCAATCCGAATGTAAGCATAATTGCAGTAGTTATTATAGGATGTACTGCAACGTTTTCTCATTGAATTGCATTTACTGTTTATTATGTCAGAAATTTTATCCCATTTCATCGTCTTTCAAACAGGCTCTTATGGAGAGGTCTATCATGCTTACCGGAATGGCAAGGTCGGTTTCAAATATTTCTAAATTCCTACAAATCAAGAATTGGCATTGCATTAGTTAATTGAAGAGTTCCTTTATTTTTGGCTGTGACTTATATTTGTTTTGAATTTATGGAATGTGATTATATTGTTGACTCCTTTTATATGACTACTTTTAAGCAAAAGATCCTCATTGAATTTGACATGTAGTCTTTTTAGTCGAAAGAAATGACGGTTAGTACTTCAGTGTCCTGCTTTTGTGCTAACGTTTTAGATTTTTAGACTAAGCAGCTAGTGTGTGTAATAGTGACATCAGATATGGTATCAAAATCTGGAATTTCAACCTGGGTTGGTAAAAAAAGCTTCAGAATTGGTAACTTGACATACGCACATGACTTGTTGGACTGGTGCCAACCATAATAACTAATTCCTTGTTGCTCATTCATGGCCTCATCTTACTTTTGGCCCTCTTCCTACTCTGTTAGTAGGTGCTGTCGAGATTCTGCTTCCATGTTTAGCTCTTCGGTAAAGAGTTGGAAGTTCTTTGGATGTAATCGAATCCTTATTGTGAAGAGTGAAGATTTTTGTACAAATAGTCGCAATGAATTGGCTGTTGCAAAGTCTTTTGTATATTGTTAGTCCGCAACTCAATCGAACCCCATCCATTTTGTAGAAGCACTTTAAACACTGGGTTGTTTAGGTTTGTCGTTCTTGTGGTTTTATATACTCTTAAATATCAAGAAATGGAAAGAGAAGCCGCATATGGCTCTATTTTTCTTTCTAACATTTTCCGAAAAATTTTATGCACTTATTATCAGTACTTTGCAATTTAGATATTATTTTTTGCAAAATATTTGGCGATGTGCTATAAAAATCTATAATGTATCATGAGACCTAAGATAAATTGCAATGCAACTTTGAGTCTATATCTGGCTCAACTTGCTCGTTCACCTGGAGTTGGCTGTGAAGGAATTTTCGGATCAGGATCTCTCAGGTGCTGCTTTGGATAACTTCAGACGAGAAGTAAGCCATCAATAGGTCTTTCATTTGTGCTTTTTATCTTCAGTTCTTTTTTTTTTCTTTTGGGAACAAAATCTTCCAGATTTATTGAGAACTCAAAACTTGTAAAGAATAAAATTTGGATGAACATTGTAAAGGAAAGAACAGCGTGGCCACTTAATAGACATGAGTTTCACAGTAAGACTACCTTATCACACCATGCATTCTGCATTGTCAGAAATATTACAGGAGAAAAGGGGCAATATGCTTTCCTGTTGCTTTGTTGATGTTGGCATAGAGTTGGTGATTTGGTCTGCCTTTTTTGGTGATCTGTAAAACGCCGAGACATTAAATTAATGTTCTCTACATAAGATCTGAATGACACATGAAGTCCAATAGTTGAAAACAAAAGAGAAATATCTACGGATCACAAGTTCAGTTTAGTTTATGTGTATCTGTATGTATTTTGGAAGCTGATGAATTAGTGTGTTCAGTAATTGATTTGCCTTTCGAGCAATGCTTTCCCCGTTTATCTAGCAACTGTAAGATAAATGACTATGCACCGTGTTTTTTGCTTCTATGCCAAGGTTGCTCATAATGCATAGACAGTGTCATCAGAGTGTCATACTTTTCATGGGTTCCATGATCTGTCCACGTCTATGGAAATAGTTGTGTTCAACGATTAATTTGTTTGCTTAATTTGCTTATTTAGCAAGGAAAGAAATAAGGACTAATCAGAGCAATGAGTCAACGAATGCTTTCCAATATATCTAGGAGGATAACTGACCATGTGTCTTGTTCTTCTGTTCCAAGGTGCGGATGATCCGTAGACTACGTCATCCAAATGTTGTTCTTTTCATGGGTGCTCTGGCCCGTCCTCCACATCTGTCTATCATTATGGAGTTTCTGCCAAGGTACAATTTTTTGTACCTTAAAAAACCTTGGTAGTATGGGAACAACATCAATTGTTTTTAGGGGGATGCAGCTCATTTATCTATTGTGAAAGGGTGTTAGTATTTTGATGGTGTGCGACAATCTCATTTTGCTGCCGATTTTTACTTTTGTTTACTTGTTCAGGTACATCGTCCTCACTCTCATATTGATGAGAGACGCAGGATAAAAATGGCCCTTGATGTGGTATGAAATAATTGGTCTCCCTTCTCTTCGGGGTTGGAGATATAGAAATTTCCTTTTCCGAAATCCATTTAAAACGAATTGCTTGCACACAAGCATCCCAACAATAGTTCATCGAGATTTGAAATCACCAAATCTTCTTGTTGACAAAAACTGAATTGTCAAAATACGTGAAACTTATCAATGTTGCCTGACTCTTTTATTTTCATTCTCACTTCTTTAAATAGTAAATCAAGCTATTCTCCTGCGTGCATATCATTCATCCATCTCCTAGGTGCTACTAACGTCTTGCTTGGCATTTTTCTCTTTTTCTTGGATACTCTTTTCCCTGACATTGTGAGCACCTCAAATATGCTCGACATTGTGAGCACCTCAAATTTATAGTTGTGTAAATCTGTGATTTTGGGTTGTCACGCTTGAAGCAAAATACTTCCTTTTCATCCAAGTCAACTGTTGGAACGGTAAATTTGGAAGCTTTCATGAAAATCATTCTTGAAGAGTTTTCAAGGATGGAGAGAGAAAGATATCCAACTATATTGAAATAGGAAGGCATTTGGATGGTTTCTACTTATAGCTTTCAGTGAAGTTAAATGGACAATTGGCAACAAAAGAGGAAACAAAGAGAAAACAATTGGAAACATCATTTTTGGTCAATTCTGAAGTAAACTTCTTCTCTAATGCAATCTTAAACAGTCGGACAAGCAAGTTCACGGTGTTTCAATTTGTGAAATTAGAAAACAGTTTGCCATAGCATTACTAAACAATGCCCCAAGAGTCCGAGAGTCTTGTTTTCCAGATTTATTTTGTACTTGGATTTGAAAGAAACCATTCTTGATGTTTCTCAATTTGTGAGATTGAGAAGATGGAACTTTATTTGATCAGAGACTCTGCTTGGATGTGACTGCCAGGGAAAAACAGTTTTATAAGAGCTATATAACTGATGTTATTCGCTCTATATATCTACTGATATCATATGTGCTGCTTAAGATGATATAGTTAACCATAGCACTTCCTTTTTATAAGCTTAAGCTGTAGGAGCGACAAAACTTTATTCGATGTTTGGGGGATGTGCAGATGTGACATTTTTAGTTTTGGAGTCATTCTCTGAGAGCTTGCCGCGTTGAGAGTATATATTGGACTGGGATGAACCCGATGCAGCTTGTAGGTGACGTAGGTTTTCAGAATCGCCACCTCAAGATCCCCCAAGAAGTCGATCCCTTGGTTGGAAAGATCATCTGGGAATGTTGGCAGACGTAAGAAAAATTTGCAGCTTCCAGATCAGATTGATCAGTCTCGAGTTCCCACTTTAGTTCACGAAGTAGCTTCACTTCGCCAGGGCTCACAAAGTATTTCGTGGCTTCTGGAATCCCCGTTGCTTCAGCTTTGAATCGCTAAGGAGACGGTCACGGAGCGGGCACGACCGTCGGATCAGTGTCCCATGGCAGTCGCGGCACACAAAAGCTATGGCGCCTTCCCCTGTATCTGGGACGAACGACCCATCAACGTTGATTTTTGAGCACGTCGGGAGCTGACGCTGTCCAAGACTCCAAACCAGGGGTAAAATTGTTGGAGGTTATGAGTTTGAGAGAGAAGAAGCGGTTGCTTGAAGTATTACACCAAGAGACGTCAAGTTTGGAACGCTCAACAGTGTTACCTCCGGCGTAGGGAAACCCTAGAGTTTATATATGTAAGCTATTGGGCTCCGGCCCATATGGACCCAAATAACCGTGCTTTTACCTATTGGGCTTGTATGTGAACATATTATTTTAGATTATATTAACAATATATCCAACAAAAATCGCTTCTTCTTTTGAGTCCTCGACGAAGTTACCGCCACCCACCTGGCAAATATTTCGATTCATCGCCAGGGGCAATGATGAATAGGGTGTTCGGATTTTGAGCTCTGAGCACAAAATTGTTGCGGGCTTTCCAGATCTGCCAGAGCAACGATGAGAGGAGTTCAAACGAGACCGATGCGTGTTTGAAATTCGCTAGCCATGCCTCGAACCTGGTCGGTCGGTCCATGAATGTTGATTCTGATATTGATTGATGGGTTTTCCCAAATTTTGTTTTGTCCAGGGACACGGGAGGAAGAGATGTTCAGTGGTTTCTTGGATGTTGCCCACATAGCGTGCGGGTAGTCTCAGGTAGAATCTCTCTTTTGTAGAAATTTTCCTTGGTCGCCGAGTGCGTTTTGACATGGCTGCCAGAGAAAGCTTGGTGGTGGTGATAATCGTCTTCCATCCCCAATCAGTAACAGACGCCATCACGTCTCTCTCGCTGGCCACCGCAGCCTTGGACGTAACGGAGCAAAGCATCGACGCCCATCACCACCGTCAATCGAACTTCTCTCCCATGCTTTTTTCTCTCTCTCGTCCAATGCGTTGGAGAATCCTTTTAAGCTGATGATTTCATGCTCTGCAGGAGAATTCGCAACAACAACAACCACCACAATACACTCTCTAAAACATGGTGTGCACGCGAGGGCTGACGAACCGAGCGAAGCAAGAACACAATGCACGGACTGAGAAAATCATACGATTGTTCTGTATTGCCCTTTGTCGAAAGGTTTAATTTGCTATCTCGGTTGTTGTCTATTGTTTGGTCTCAGATTCGCCGATCCCTCTCTAGCAAGTTTTAGCTAGGTTTCTCATGTTATATTCCTCGCCAATTGATAGGATTTCCTATTTGTGTAACACCTCACCCTTCAAGCTCACCACCTATTCGACGTTTTGCCTCACATATGTCAACAATGAATTAATTGATCGATTTGAGATTGCATGGGAGTGGTTTGTGTTATTGGAGTATCTTTTTTGGAGACTGATCACTAATCAGAGAGTTCCGACCAATTCTTGAGCTCTATAAATGTGTGCTACATTGCAAATGTCCACGAAACAAGAAAGTTACTGAAATTCTAGTATGTAGTGAAATGGAGGTGGCATTTGGGGGACTAAACTTGAAGACCAAGAAGATTCAAGTATTTGAAGGACTTGTTGAGGGATAATTTTTGAATTGCGGTACTATAAGCATATGAGGGTTAGCCGGTTACCCTTGCTGGCCCTTAGTAAAAAAAAAAAAGTAAAGAAAAGAAAAGAAAAAAAATAAAAAACTAAAAAAATTATAAAAAATTCAAAAAACTATTAAAAAATTTTAAAATGTCCGCATCAATGCTAGCTATGTCACATTGGACAACCGGCATTTATGTCATTGATTTCCAGCTAAAATTGACTGGTTAAATTTAATTAGAAAAATGTGAAAAAGGTTTACGAGTGAATTGACAAAATTGAAAGGTTTGTAATTGAATTGACATAAATATAATAGTTTTGAGACTTTTTTTTTATTTGCACTTGTTGAAAAGTTACCAAATCGTCGGTGAATTTCTATAATATGGTGCTACCTTGTGCTCATTATTAACACGAGATGGTACGAGAATGCCCGCATCTTGTAGACTTTAAGGATATTAATTGGATCATGCTGTCACGTAAATCAAAGTGAAGTTATTTTCTGTTCATGGTAATGAAAGAATTCAGAATTATGGTTTTGTCCGAGACTTGCTCAGATGAATATTTGCATATCACAAAAGATAAGCGGAACAAGGCGAAAAGAAATCACAACTTTGTCGACACGCCATAACTTGCAACCAAGAGGTTTGATTAGAAGACATATGGTCACGAATTGGTGTTTTTGCCTTGGAAACCTTCTCAAATAATTGGTCTTTTGCTGAAAGACCTTTTGATCAGCGCTTGGGTCTTTCGTCAAAAAAGAATAGTATTGTGATAGTTATGTTGGAGTCCCGTAATAATCTGTTTTCCTGGTAACTTTCGCGAAATGTTGAGCAGTACGTTTCGAAGATGATGGATTAATTGAGAAATATATTAAAGTTGTGCCGTTTCGAAATTTTTGTGGATATATCTAGGAAAAAGATTGGGTAAGATCAATGTCGGATTTGACTCCGAGTCACCGTGGAGAGGGAAGAGATAAGTAATAGGAAGGAACGTGAGGTTTACGTTTTATTCGATTATTAGCATGAAATCATTTCTTATTGAAGATTTTTAATTCACGCTTGGTGATTTTAATAAGTGATTTAATTGTTTGGGATGCGTTGGTAATTTATTTTATTATTTTGTGGTAGATGATTTTAAAGTTGTGATCGATGATTTTTCTATTAAAATTTAGGGAATGCGAATGTATAGACCTAGTTATTTGGAGGTTCATGAAATAACTTGCAAGCGTCATGAACTTATTAAGTTTGGGCATTTTGCTTATGTAAGTGGTTTTAACTTAGAGCAGTTTGTATATATGATTCGAAAAAGTAAATTCCAACTCTTGAACTGGAAAACCTCTGATCACTCGTAGGAGAAGAATCCTAAGCAATACATCATTAGTTTAATACCTCTAGCTCTTTTCATACAACTTTTGGAAAAGGTTTGGGGATAGTGGAACCGTTAATGCCTTACTTTTTCAATTTCTTCACTATTGTCCATGTACTCTCTCTCTCTGTCATGCCTCGAACCTCGAGCACGCGCCCATCCCTTGGTGGTTGATCAAATTGCGACGTTCCCAGGACACACTGCCGACCCAATCGATTTATGCACATGCGGAAGCGAATAAAACAATCTCCAGACAACAAACAAATATGGGATAGGAAAGCAGGACAACCAAGTTTCACAAAACTTATTTTATAAACAACCGAGGTTTATATACATAACCAGTCTAAACCAAAAAGAGCTAACAGGCTAACCCTACCCCGAACCCTACCTACTTGGGATCCGAGTCTAACACGACACCGTCAGGGATGTCGATGTATAGAGGATCGATTGCCTCTACTACAGGCTCTTCACCCTAGGGCAACTAGTTCGCCTCAATATCAGCATAATATCAGTGTCGTGCACGGGGTCGAGTACCACCTCACCCTTGCCATCGATGGCAGGTCCGTCGAAACCATCCATGGGACCCTCTCGAACCCCGTTAGGCCCGTGACGGAACCATGCTTTGAATCGATGAGGCACCAACTGAGGTAGACCCTCATTGAACCAATCGGTAGTAACGACAAGTTCACGGGTCCAAATGGCCCCGGGGACGGGGAAGACGGTATGCTTGGTCTAGGCCTCTCATGGCCACCCAAAACGAACGGGGTGCACCTCCATCTAAGGACCTGGAAAATTTTAAACCACGACTGTCGCGACCCGATCTCGCCGCCCTCGATGTCGAAGGGGGAAAGGTCAGGTTTAGGAGTACTTGATCATAAGATCGCGAGCTCTCCCAAGCTCGTACCCCGCGTGACAGCGAATTTATTTATACAATCTAGGTATTTAACAACCTAAGAACATACATGAGTTGCCACTAGCCTTATATATATTTTTTTGGAGGTCGGCTAGAAAACCCAATCGAGGATTGGGAGAGTTCCCTCGATTCATACGCAACCAGATATCTAGATTCGGGGACTTGGGTTACGCTAATATAGCTATTAGCGCCCTTTCGGTACCTAACAGTATGTTGTGTTTTTCCTAACATGTCCATGCATCTCTTTTTATATTTTCGGGATCACCAATTCTAAGCTAAGCGATCACGCGTGGTGGGTTACTTTTATGCTATTCTATTTCTAAAAGAAAAACAATAAAAGGAATCAATCAGAGAAATTGAAAGTGCAAGACACGAAGTAAACAATGAAGAAAAAGCAGTAAGTCTAGTCATGCAATCCTAAAGAATATGAAAGAGAAAACAATCGGGAAAGAAAAGAAACCCGCAACTCGTCGGGTCTTATACATTGCATGGAGCCCGAGACATATATCGGGAAAACAAATGGTACAAGATAATAGTCAGAATGGACATCGACTTCCATCGTCTTCACATCAAAGTCCATCTTTGGAATCCTAATCTAAACCTAATCTAAGAAAAAAATGATTCCTTGCCTCATCTTATATGACTAAGACAACGCATTGAAATCATTATTATAACGAATAGACATAGGCATCAGACATGAACATGAATCCAGCAAATTCAAGTCATGAACATGACAAAATACAATGCATGTTTAATGGTTCGTAAGACCACCTAAACAATGTATAAAAATGTGAAACTTGCACATGACATAAGGTTGAATGCGAAAAAGGTTTGGGTAAACATTTAACCCTAAATCAAAATGCAAAGAAGTCACACGAGTCATTAACATTGCCAAGTGACTTTATGGAAGCCATTGACCTTGCTAATGATGACCATTTGATTCAATCTATACCTTGTTAGAAAGCTTATGAAATTTCCAATGACTCCCATGAAAGATTCAACTCCAACAAAGCATGTTTACTAGCCCAAATTTGAGGACACTGTCGCGACCAATTTTTGGGTTTGCCACCTAAAATTAGGCTAATGGATTGTTAAGCCTAAACTTAACTCGGGCTCTCCCAAGTCCATACCAATTCGCGACTTAGGTTTAAGTTCTTAACGTGCAATTGATTTTTAACTAGGAGTCGCCACTAATCTATTTTTTGTGGGTCGATTAGAAACCCAAGTAAAGCAACGGGAGGTTTACTTTACTCCTACGAACCAGAGACTATGGGCACGGGGACTTGGTTACACTAGATTTCTCTAATGCCATTTCGGTATAATTCTTAAAAAAATGTTTGCAAGCAGTTTGAATTGATTTTAAATTTATTTCTCTAACATGTGAGGTGATCATGCGGGTGCGCAATCCATCAATTTAACACCCAGGAAAACAATTAAATAATGCATGACTTACCTCAAAGCAACGAAAGCATCTGCATCTGCAGTGTTAGATTAAAATTCACATCATCAACCCTAGATATGATTTCTAATTAACACGCAATTTCTTTTTTTTTTTTCACTTTATTTAATGGGAACTTAATCTATATGCAATGCATGCTAGTAATCTAATTATGACATGGGTACATGACCTAAATTACATGACATGAGTAAAGGTAATTTCTAAAGAAATGCAATAATTAAATATGCAATCTAAATTAATCAAATAACCTAACTCTAATGACAGGCAACTTCTAATTAAATGAACCTAATAATAATCACTAAATGACATGCACTTCATGAACCTAATTCTATATGACGTGCACATGAATTTTCTATTCTAGAAATTGAAACTAATTTATCCTAAAACAAATTTCTATGAAATTCGAAATTAAGGAAAATGCAAAATATAATTATCTAGATTAAGATTCTATCTAGTTTATATTAAGGATCGGGTCATACTAAATCCTAACTTAAACCAAGATATTATCTTAACCTAACAAGTTCTATCCTAAGATGCAAAAATCAATCTAGACTTAAAATAAAACACGTAATTTATTCTAAAATGCCATGACGTGCAAATAATGCCTTAATTCCTAATTTTTTTATGAAATTCGAAATTAAGATCAAACATGCAATTCAGATAATAAAAGAAAAACTAACAATCCTAAATGAGTGCACTTTTTCTTTTTCTTTTTCATGACTCAAAATAAAATTCTTAATCTAAACATGCAAGATAATAAAAACCTAATCTAACTCAGATTTGATTTGATTTTTTTTATGAAAACAAAGTCGATTCAAATAACACGACAGCACATCCAACAAGATAAGATCGATATCCATAAATTGACGAATCATATCCCGCGCATGGGATCGGATTGGTCAATTTCAAATAAACCGCGAATTGAATCTCGAGCATGAGATCGGATTGACGATTTTTCGTGCGATTGCGAGTCATATTTCGGGCATGAAATCGGACTGTCAATCGTATGCACGTTATGAAATTAGGGATTAATCCCTAATTTAAAAGGCTACTCGAGATTACAGATCCGATAGCATATCGAAAATTTAAATAATGTGCATCAATGATATTTCAAATAAGGAAACGATATTTTCAGAAATTAAAATAGATAAAATTTTTACCTATCCCAAATATTTGCTTCCAAATTTGGTCTTCGAACGGCGGCAAGCGTTATGCGCACGGCGACAATGCTCCACGGCGGTGTGATTGGCGGGGTGCTTGGCAACTTATCGTCTATTCTTCCCTCAAAATCTGTAGCCGCCACCCTTCTAACCTCTTCTCAGACTACTCGCCAGAAACTATTCTTTTGCTTGCATGAAATAAAATTATAACACCTGTAACGTTACTAGCAAATCTGGAAAAAACACCTAAAAGAATAAAAAACCACCGAAATTCTTATGACTCCTCTTTGACCGTAGACTTCGGAGCGAGTAGTGATGTCCAGAGAGCACACTTGCGCTTGAGTTTGGCTTTTGTGGATGAGCCTGGTCAACCATAGACTCCATTGTCCCTCTGCTACGTCCACGTATATGTGTCCATGTGTTGTAGAATGCAAAAGTGGAAAAGACGTCAATATGGTGATGATCAAAATGTGGGATCATTTATGAGACTATGCTTAAATAAATAAATAGAAGACATGGCGAGATTTTAATCAAAGAATAAGCCAAGGCGTGAATCACATATCCCATTCCGCATGTGTCGTGTTCCCTTCACGTTTCTGTGCTGAGCGGGGATTCATCAGGAAGCAGCAAGCGTTTCGGGGGAAAATTGATGGCGCCAATGTGCTTGGTTCATCTCAAGGAACACCAGGCTTCGTCAATGGGGGTTAGATCAGATCGGATTTCGCCGAGGGGGCTCCAAGAGGAACGTCTTGCTCGTCGCGTTGTTGATGTCGCGGGAGTTCGTTGGAGGACTGGAAACTGGACGGGCGATGAGGAGCGCGAGTGGCAGTGTTCAATCGGAGAGCGACGTTGAAACCAGCGTTCGGCAGCAACACAGGCACAACGCCAATCGGGGAGCGAGATGACGCAGGGGCAGGGGCGATCGTTCCTTAACTCTCCAATCTCGAGCCTTCTCTCTCTCCGCTTTTGTGTCACGCTTCACTTTTTATTTGTGGAGTCCGTGGGGCTTTCTTTCGTCTTTATGCGGACGGAGACCAGAGGATTAGACAAAGAAATAATACCACGGATCAAGACAGACTTCCCTTCTTGTCTTTTCTATTACGAAGCCCTCTCTATTTTTCTCTTTTCAATGCGGCCGTTTGTATCAATATGTGTGGCCTCCTTTTTAAAACCCGAACCCTACGTACACCTTTTATAGCCAAAAAAAATGTGATCCTATCAAAATATTTCGAAAATTCCTTATATCCTCCGAATCACAAAAATCCTTATCTCCTTAATATTTTCAAAAAATGTTATCACCTAAAGACTAAAGATGAGATTTCAACCCGATTCTCTTAAATTTCAAAAACCACCGCAATATCATATCAAATCTCGATTCAGGTAATTTTTGTCATTAAAAAAAAACAGGCTCGGACCAATTTTGCTCGTTTCATGGGCTTAGTCCAGCCTATTAATTTAAACTCAAAAACAATTAATTCGACCCGTCCACCGTCCTAAAAATAAAAAATGCAAAACATGTAAATTAAAAATAAACGCACGTAAAATTAATGCTATGCAAATGAATTATAAAAAATAAAATTAACCTCTAATGACTAAATGGGCCGCCAAAATTTAGGTGTCAACAGCTGCCCCTCTTTGGAGGTGAGCTCGAAGAGGTTGCCTTCAAAGATAAATTGAGACCTAAATTTTGACCATGCACATGCATTGAATGATTTTATTTTTGATTTTTTTATTTTTTTTATTTTTTTTTTGTCGGAAAGTAAATCCCATTTTAAAATGCAATTTATATGATGCATGGAAATGCTAATGCAAATGCATGATGCGAAAGGAAGGCACATACCTGCAATTACTTACCAGTAAGTGCGGTAAAGCATCTTGAGGTACATGATAAATCCCTATTTACTTTACAAGTACCCAACTCTCACTCAGGTTCCTTGAAGAGTCAAACAGGTAATAAATTGAAACATTGAGATCGAGAAGAACATTCACATCCAAAGTGAAATGTTCAACGACAAGAATTAAGACATCTAGATCCAGACTGAGATGTCAAAAGAACCTACCCGAAATATCTTACCTTGAAGGAGGGTAAAATGATTCAAGATAGATTGGTGTTATACGTCCAGGACCCGTACCATTCTACGGTCGCCCAGAATAATAACATTACTTTATAAAGAAAACTGCTTTCCTAGGACCCGTACCATTTTACGGTCGCCTAGAATAGTAACATGACTTTATAAAGAAAACTGCTTTCCTAGGACCCGTACCATTCTACGGTCGCCTAGTATAACAGAATTTGGTTGTGTCTAGGACCCGTACCATTCTACGGTCGCCTAAACGGGGATTTACCTTCCAGGACCCGTACCATTACTCTACGGTCGCCTGAATAGGGAAATAAAGTTTTGTCTAGGACCCGTACATTACTCTACGGTCGCCTAAACGGGGGTTTTGCTTGGCTAGGACCCGAACCATTCTTCGGTCGCCCGGCGTCGCGATCTGGAGAAAAATCTTTAGGGACAACTCTATCGAGTGTCAAATTACTTAAAAGCGAAAATACCTGTACAATGACAAGTATTTAAGGTATAGATAGAGATACACTTACCTAGTGACATCTCTGCTCATTAGGGATATGTCTCCTATAAAACATGATTGTAGGAGATGCAACATGTACTTGTGTTTACAAATAAACACGCATTATTACCTTCCAGGATCCGTACCATTACTCTACGGTCACCTGAATAGGGAAATAAAGTTTTGTCTAGGACTCGTACCATTCTACGGTCGCCTAAACGGTGGTTTACCTTCCAGGACCCATACCATTACTCTACGGTTGCCTGAATAGGGAAATAAAGTTTTTGTCTAGGACCCGTACCGTTCTACGGTCGCCTAAACGGTGGTTTACTTGGCTAGGACCCGAACCATTCTTCGGTCGCCAGCGTCGCAATCTGGAGAAAAATCTTTAGGGACAACTTCATCGAGTGTCAAATTACTTAAAGTGAAAATACCTGTACAATGACAAGTATTTAAGGTATAGATAGAGATATACTTACCTGGTGACATCTCTGCTCATTAGGGATATGTCTCCTGGGCCTTGGGCTACGAAAGCACGCCAAGATAATATAAAAGGACTCTGATGATATCTCTGATTCTTTGGGATATGTCTTCTGGAACTTAGATATCCTGTGGAGGCCTCTCACCTCCTAGTAGAAATAAATTTTGAAACATTAAGGATGCACCTTGAATGCTCATGATGGTTTCTCATCTCCTCATCCCATGAGGCATCTTGAAAAGAACCTGAATGTTAGGAGCTCTTGGGTCTTTAAGAAAACATTATCTGTCAGACATGATTAGAGCAAAAATGCATTCACCAAAGAGATAAGCAATTAAGGCTATTCTGGAATGCAAACTTTAAAATCTATTGAAGCTTTTATCAATTCAATCATGATTCATGCATAATGACTTTTGCATCATCCAAATTTCCACTAGAGAGAATTATCATTCAAGATAATTTTCACTCATGACATGGATTTCTTAAGAATACTAAATGAGAGACTTTCGGTTAGAAATGACTTTCGCTCACTCTCATTTAGAATGGCTATTTTATGAGAATCACTCAATTTCATCATATCGACATGGGTCCAAGTATTCTCGCAAGCGGTACGATCTTACCAATCTGAGAGGTCTTTAAAAGGGACCATAATGTGGGTTTAGCCAACGGCTTAACAAATAGACTCTCTGAGTCGAGGCTATTGAATGAACAGTCTTGTAATCATTTTCGGGTTTATAAGTCAAGAACCCTGCAAAGATGAGAAAGAAATAATCTTGCTCGCACTTCTTCGAGCGATGCTTATAAACATATGAACTCCTACGTTAATTCAAGTGCCCTAATCTGAAGAGACTTTGTAAGGGACGTAACGTAGGTTGGGTTCATGGGTTGAGAAATGAAATGATCATTAGGCTCAAAAAGTGTGTAAAAGGTGAGAGTTGATGATCATCTTGGCATTGCCACCACTTTTCTTTTTCACCACCGGGGATTGTCTTCATGAAGTGCCCCATTGATTGTAGAAACTCGACATTTGAGTTCTTTGAGTATTGCTCCCTTGGGATTCAATTCTTGCAATTGACAGTCACTTATTTTGACTTTCTTTTTCATCTATGGGCATTGGCCTTACTTTTACCAGGCACACTGCTTTTTATGCCCCTAGTTCTCATGCATTTTTTCTTCACTTCTTTTTTCATGGGCATCGGCCTTGCTTTTACCAGGCACACTGCTTTTTTTATGCCCCTTAGTTCTATTTTGAATTCAATTCTTGCGCATAATGCATGCGTCAAGCAATTACACTTTAAATGACACTATAACCTTTCAAGAGTCTTCATCTGCCTTTTGCCTTGCCCTAGTGTGGGGGTTGATCATCAACTGGTTTTGCATTGCCCCAGTGTGGGGGATGATCATCAACTGGGTTTAAAGAAATGAAATTGCAGGCTCAAGTGGGCTATGCAAAGGATATAAGTGTATAGAATAGAGAAAGAAATGCTCTTCGTCATCCTAAGGCACTTAAATTAATACATGAATTCAATGTAGTAGCATAACTTGAAGATTGATGCAAGTGAAAGCAAGAAAATTTCTTTTCATTTTCTTCACCTCATGATGTTGTCTTACCCTCCAATTTGCCCCGATGTGGGGTGATTCTTGACAGGGTTAATTTGAAATAATTCCCACAAGTGTATGTGGCTCAAAAGGGTTAAGCAATGGATCACCTATAGTGTTTGGGATAGAGAAATAAGCTGCCCCTCATCATTTCAGTCATCGTACCTTTTGCGAGAGATTTCTTCACCTTGCGGATATGGGACTTTCCTACACTCATCTCACAAGTGTATAAGTATGGGACTGTGTATAGAATAGGGCTTGCCTTTCATTATCCTGACACGTCTCATTTCGCATTCTTAAGCATTGATGTCACTCTATTGAATTGTCTATCTTGACAAATCTCCACATGAAATTGGTGAGCTAAATCAATATGAAAATTCCCTTTTCAAAAGAGTCTAGCAACTTTAAGCATGAAAAGAGTTTGTTACTTCAAAACAAACAATTTATTGCACTCAAAACATGGTTTTAAGCACTCATTTAGGGGAATTGCTTCACAAAAGAATTGCCTCAGCAATAGATGTCCTTGGATCGTCTCTATCCATCAAAAGTGGAGACCCGCTTTTGCCCCTGCACAAGAGAACACGCATGAATAGGATACTATGCAATATCAGAGTAAATTCAAATTGCACAACCATTTTGGCTCAGATCAAGATTTTGTCTCAGTCATGTCATTACTAGAATCTGTAGTGCCCCAATTTGTCATCTGCAAGGAAAAGAACAGAGTGTCAATTCCACAATGTATCCATTTCATCCAAGACAGATGATCCACTTTTGATTTGTTCCATTATTTTCTCATGGAAATGAGAAACTTCATTTGGCCTTCGAGAATGACATCTCACACATATTGTTATGAGATGTGCCACATATCACACTTTGGAATCAAGATGATTTTCTTCACTCTTGGGAGATGTCATTACAATTGGCTAGGAAATGATCCTTTGCCCTCATGTCTATTTTCCTTCGGATGTATGTTCCCAAATCAACGGGCGAACTATCACTGGAAATTGACGCGTTATTTTCAAATGCCTCTATGTTATGCTCTGAGACATGAAGAAAATGAGTTAGAAAAACAAACAAGAGTAACCTAATGCATGCTTTTGGAAATTGCTTCGAAAATGATTTTCTTTTTTAAGGAATATTTTGGATGAGGAAGCATGAAGAAGCCCGGTCCTCAGATTTTCTCCATGGATGATATTTTCTTTTCATTGTTGGATATCGTCATTGGGCTGGTTTGGTGTACCACATCATGTCCTTAAAACAAAACTTGTAATTTTATTGATATTTATCAATCAAATTACATTTATTGGAATGAAAAATGTGATGTTCAAGCACATAAGAAATTGAAACCAATCCCTAAAGAACGATAAAAATTCTCACGCAGGGGAAGGTACATGCCCCTAATTAAATGAGGAGATCGAACTACTTAGGACCATGAATCATGTGTACTTGGATTTTTCACCCTCATTGATCTTGTAATGCGAACCCTTCAGGTGAGATATTTTCCCCTCTAGATATGTCATTAGTCTCTTCATGATGACATTAAATTCGGCTATCTTGAGAAAATGAGACGATTCAAAAAGTCTTCTTAGCTCTCTCCTTGGAGTCGCAATTTCTCATCGAATATAGATTGCAGCACTATTGCTTGACGAGATTAGCTCTTTTTATTCGTCATTTTAGCTCTTGATCATGAACAGATGGGTGAGCGAGATCGCCCCATAATCACCTGATTCAAATGAATGGGAACATGTAAGCATAAGGGTAAATAGAAAGTCAATCCATGACAATGATCTAATTGATTTTTCCATTTTTTTTTTATCTATTCATGAAAAGTTCGTACAAAAAGGGCATTTCCTAAAGAGAGTTGGAAAAATAGACACCCTAGTGAGATCAAATGTCCTAGACATGAATTGCAGACAAATTCTCCAAAGTTTTTTTTTGTTATTTTCCAAATGATTCATTGCATGGCAATTTCCTCATTTCATTTCTAATTGACAAATGAATTAAATCAATGATTGACCTAGATTGTCATGGACGAACCAAGAGTAGGACAAAGTAAGTAAATTGCATTAGTATAGGGATAGAAAACTTACTTCACCAAGATAAATCGACGGCAATCACATAGACATGCTCATGGTAAGTGGCTCGATTTCTAATCTATAAGGCTTATCAAAGTGGAGCCACAAGGATGATCGGACTAGCCACGGGCTTGTGGACTATGTCGGGTCCTCATGACTCCGGCTTGGTCAAAGAGCCGACCCGGGTCGCGGGCATGTGGACCGAGGTGGGTACTCTTGACACCATGAAAGAAATTTCGGGATTAAGATGGGCGACTCGTACCGCGAGCATGCGGTCGGAGTGGTATCCATCTCAACACCATCCTAAATGATCCTATGCGGCCCAGGTCCGGCGGCAGGTTGTATGTGCAAAAGTGTAGTGCAAGATGCAAGGCATGCACAACAGTTTAAATCAAACAGCACTTCAATAACTTGGATTTAAAACATTCATCCCAAACTCCAACCTGCAAGACAAGGGTTAACAATCACTACTCCCCTTATACCTTCCAATTTGCAAACACATTTAACACCTAAATGTTAGGGACGTAACTGGAATCCTTGCTGCCAAACAAAAACATTTTTTTTTATCAAATTGAAAACAAAATTGGCCTAAGTCCACTAAGAGTTTCAACTCAAGTCCCCAGCGGAGTCGCCAAGCTGTCGCGACCAATTTTTGGGTTTGCCACCTAAAATTAGGCTAATGGATTGTTAAGCCTAAACTTAACTCGGGCTCTCCCAAGTCCACACCAATTCGCGACTTAGGTTTAAGTTCTTAACGTGCAATTGATTTTTAACTAGGAGTCGCCACTAATCTATTTTTTGTGGGTCGATTAGAAACCCAAGTAAAGCAACGGGAGGTTTACTTTACTCCTACGAACCAGAGACTATGGGCACGGGGACTTGGTTACACTAGATTTCTCTAATGCCATTACGGTACCATTCTTAAAAAAATGTTTGCAAGCAGTTTGAATTGATTTTAAATTTATTTCTCTAACATGTGAGGTGATCATGCGGGTGCGCAATCCATCAATTTAACACCCAGGAAAACAATTAAATAATGCATGACTTACCTCAAAGCAACGAAAGCATCTGCATCTGCAGTGTTAGATTAAAATTCACATCATCAACCCTAGATATGATTTCTAATTAACACGCAATTTCTTTTTTTTTTTTTCACTTTATTTAATGGGAACTTAATCTATATGCAATGCATGCTAGTAATCTAATTATGACATGGCAACATGACCTAAATTACATGACATGAGTAAAGGTAATTTCTAAAGAAATGCAATAATTAAATATGCAATCTAAATTAATCAAATAACCTAACTCTAATGACAGGCAACTTCTAATTAAATGAACCTAATAATAATCACTAAATGACATGCACTTCATGAACCTAATTCTATATGACGTGCACATGAATTTTCTATTCTAGAAATTGAAACTAATTTATCCTAAAACAAATTTCTATGAAATTCGAAATTAAGGAAAATGCAAAATATAATTATCTAGATTAAGATTCTATCTAGTTTATATTAAGGATCGGGTCATACTAAATCCTAATTTAAACCAAGATATTATCTTAACCTAACAAGTTCTATCCTAAGATGCAAAAATCAATCTAGACTTAAAATAAAACACGTAATTTATTCTAAAATGCCATGACGTGCAAATAATGCCTTAATTCCTAATTTTTTTATGAAATTCGAAATTAAGATCAAACATGCAATTCAGATAATAAAAGAAAAACTAACAATCCTAAATGAGTGCACTTTTTCTTTTTCTTTTTCATGACTCAAAATAAAATTCTTAATCTAAACATGCAAGATAATAAAAACCTAATCTAACTCAGATTTGATTTGATTTTTTTTATGAAAACAAAGTCGATTCAAATAACACGACAGCACATCCAACAAGATAAGATCGATATCCATAAATTGACGAATCATATCCCGCGCATGGGATCGGATCGGTCAATTTCAAATAAACCGCGAATCGAATCTCGAGCATGAGATCGGATTGGCGATTTTTCGTGCGATTGCGAGTCATATTTCGGGCATGAAATCGGACTGTCAATCGTATGCACGTTATGAAATTAGGGATTAATCCCTAATTTAAAAGGCTACTCGAGATTACAGATCCGATAGCATATTGAAAATTTAAATAATGTGCATCAATGATATTTCAAATAAGGAAACGATATTTTCAGAAATTAAAATAGATAAAATTTTTACCTATCCCAAATATTTGCTTCCAAATTTGGTCTTCGAACGGCGGCAAGCGTTATGCGCACGGCGACAATGCTCCACGGCGGTGTGATTGGCGGGGTGCTTGGCAACTTATCGTCTATTCTTCCCTCAAAATCTGTAGCCGCCACCCTTCTAACCTCTTCTCAGACTACTCGCCAGAAACTATTCTTTTGCTTGCATGAAATAAAATTATAACACCTGTAACGTTACTAGCAAATCTGGAAAAAACACCTAAAAGAATAAAAAACCACCGAAATTCTTTTGACTCCTCTTTGACCGTAGACTTCGGAGCGAGTGGTGATGTCCAGAGAGCACACTTGCGCTTGAGTTTGGCTTTTGTGGATGAGCCTGGTCAACCATAGACTCCATTGTCCCTCTGCTACGTCCACGTATATGTGTCCATGTGTTGTAGAATGCAAAAGTGGAAAAGACGTCAATATGGTGATGATCAAAATGTGGGATCATTTATGAGACTATGCTTAAATAAATAAATAGAAGACATGGCGAGATTTTAATCAAAGAAGAAGCCAAGGCGTGAATCACATATCCCATTCCGCATGTGTCGTGTTCCCTTCACGTTTCTGTGCTGAGCGGGGATTCATCAGGAAGCATCAAGCGTTTCGGGGGAAAATTGCTGGCGCCAATGTGCTTGGTTCATCTCAAGGAACACCAGGCTTCGTCAATGGGGGTTAGATCAGATCGGATTTCGCCGAGGGGGCTCCAAGAGGAACGTCTTGCTCGTCGCGTTGTTGATGTCGCGGGAGTTCGTTGGAGGACTGGAAACTGGACGGGCGATGAGGAGCGCGAGTGGCAGTGTTCAATCGAAGAGCGACGTTGAAACCAGCGTTCGGCAGCAACACAGGCACAGCGCCAATCGGGGAGCGAGATGACGCAGGGGCAGGGGCGATCGTTCCTTAACTCTCCAATCTCGAGCCTTCTCTCTCTCCGCTTTTGTGTCACGCTTCACTTTTTATTTGTGGAGTCCGTGGGGCTTTCTTTCGTCTTTATGCAGACGGAGACTAGAGGATTAGACAAAGAAATAATACCACGGATCAAGACAGACTTCCCTTCTTGTCTTTTCCTTGGCGATTCTCTCTTCCTCCTCTTTTCTATTACGAAGCCCTCTCTATTTTTCTCTTTTCAATGCGGCCGTTTGTATCAATATGTGTGGCCTCCTTTTTAAAACCCGAACCCTATGTACACCTTTTATAGCCAAAAAAAATGTGATCCTATCAAAATATTTCGAAAATTTCTTATATCCTCCGAATCACAAAAATCCTTATCTCCTTAATATTTTCAAAAAATGTTATCACCTAAAGACTAAAGATAAGATTTCAACCCGATTCTCTTAAATTTCAAAAACCACCGCAATATCATATCAAATCTCGATTTAGGTAATTTTTGTCATTAAAAAAAAACGGGCTCGGACCAATTTTGCTCGTTTCGTGGGCTTAGTCCAGCCTATTAATTTAAACTCAAAAACAATTAATTCGACCCGTCCACCGTCCTAAAAATAAAAAATGCAAAACATGTAAATTAAAAATAAACGCACGTAAAATTAATGCTATGCAAATGAATTATAAAAAATAAAATTAACCTCTAATGACTAAATGGGCCGCCAAAATTTAGGTGTCAACAGACACGTATCAGGTCTCAAACAGGACAGATTCTGGACAGAACTTTAGACATGTGAAAACCATATCAAATGAAATTCAATCAGGGCATATGAACTATCAAATCGAAGCTTGAGAAGTCTATTTTCTATTTCTAGAAGGGCTCGAGGTCAAAAAAACCTCATCTAGCACCTCGTTTCAGCCAAAACAGAAAGTGACATATCAGGCATACGAAATTGCAGATCCAGGCAAATCAACTTCAATCAACTTCAAGTTCATCATCAATGATCATCAACTCATCGCAAATTATGTGAGATCAGCATCATAGGAAAGATTAAAACGAGCCTACTTCTTAAGAGAAGTCGAATCCAATTGACGTCAAATTGATAGTAAAAAAAAATGATCATCATAAGGACATACAAATCAGCCACAAATGAATTAGAACATAATGCATAACTAATGGTTTATAAAATCATTCAGACAATGCACAAAGAGTGGTTCTAACAATGAATCACAGCAAACCCTACAACCTTAAAAGGGTTGACAAAAGCAACGAACCAAGTTTTTATTTCTACAAATTTCTGCTTATATCCACCAACTTCAACCATCAATTTCATCCATCAATAGATCTCTACTTGATTGAGAAAACTTCCCAAATTTGAGTAAAATAAAACCAGAGCAAAGATTTATTACTTTCTAAAACTCAATCTGATTCGAAGTGGAAACGAATATCAATCAAAGTCAGCGAGGCCAATGAGCACAGGTTTTAAGCATGTCATAATGCTAAAATTACTCAGATTGATTGGATCAAGAATAAGCAAGATGAAATCAATATGGGCATCATGATTTTAGTAAGCCATGAACATCTTGCATATAAACTGATGAAGACACTATGCAGATATTCATTCAAGCATTTTCACAAACATATGGCAGGCATCTCAGTTTAATGGCCAAAACACAAGGGCGAATCAGCAACTTAAAATCACACGACCACATCATAATCCACGCAGGCTCAAATCAATAGCATATCCACAATAAGATGCTGCTTTCATTCTAAAGTTCTTGATCTCCACATTTGAATTAATGACCCATACCAGTTTATTGAAACCCTCAGCTTTTGCCCTCACACAACTAACATTCGCAGCAACATTACTGTTATATTTTGACCATGAAATCTAGTCACAACTAGTTCTGCTCTACAACAGAAATCCTGATCTACTTCAACACCAGATACAGAGCCTAGCAGTTTTTCAGATGCAAATCATGATCGAGCCAGAGAGAATGAGAGAGAGCGACAGAACTAGCGCGAGACAAAGCGATCGAGAGAGAGAGAGAACCTGATCAAGCCAGAGACAGGGCCGAGAGAAAACCCCAGCGGTGGATGACGAACGGACGAAACCTAATCGAACGTTACCACTCTGCATTCGGCACGAATCCGAGCTGACG
Source organism: Eucalyptus pauciflora (assembly GCA_007663325.1). NCBI lineage: Eukaryota > Viridiplantae > Streptophyta > Magnoliopsida > Myrtales > Myrtaceae > Eucalyptus > Eucalyptus pauciflora. Next base: position 2,936,101 of record VMYD01000024.1, on the reverse strand, counting down.
TTGTTGTCATCGTCGTTTCCTTCGCTATCGCCATGGCCGATCGGCTTCGAAGCTCGAGAAGATGCAGATGAGGAAGTGGATCCTCAAGCCAAAGAGAGAGACCGATTTCCACCTTGAATCGATTCAGCCGTCAAACCCTAGATCCTCTCCGAGATGCAGAGAGAGTGGAAGAGAGAATGCCCCGAGGTTTCGAGAGAGAGTTCCCTTGAGAGCATTTGCGAGCGCCCCAAATTCGAGAGCCCCCGTGTGTGAGAGAGAAACCCCCCAGAGAGCGCGCCGGAGAGAGAGCCCCCCGTGTTCATTTTTTTTATTTTTCTTTCCTTTTCTTTTTTGTTTTGTCTTCTTTTTTTATGTTTTCATTCATTTTTTCATTTTTTTATCTTTTCATTTCATTTTCATTTTTTTTGTCTTTTTGGCTCTTTATTTTTATTTTTAATTTTTTTTGCAAAAAGAATGTTTAAAATGTCGACAAAAAATCGGGTGTCAACAACGACGTTATGAGACAATGTCTTAGCGAGTCTATACCCTAAACCCCAATTAGGAGGAAATTCACCTAGAGGCAACTTAAACATGCAACACATAAGACTTATCTCGCTTTAGCACCTCCCTACACGTCAGCATAGCTCATATAAGATATGCATACAGTAAATGCAATCAAAAACTGGAACACCTCAATTTGATTCTCAAACAATCACTAAGGTCCTGATTATAAGGCCAAATTGTCATGACACGTCCCATTCCGTGCCACACAATTTCATCCCATAATCAGGCACAACCATCTCAAACACACACACGTGTCCTAGTTATTGAAGGCCGACTACCAACCCCATAGTTGGCAGTTATTCAGCGTAATCAGGCATTGTCTTGCCCCATCGAGCACGGCAACATCTCGCGTAAACACATCAGGACGGCATTCCCTAAGGAGCATCGGTTCGGCCTCTACCGCGATCCGGCATCCGTTGACGTGGGGCATCTGAACTTAATCAAGCATCGTCCCGCGTAAACGCATCCGGCTCACTACCCCGCGTAAACGCATCGAGGTAGTTAATGATCACACGCACATCCAAACTCGGCCAAGGACACTGTGCTTTTCACTAAAATGCCTCAATTTCAAATAATGTATTTAGCCAATTTTCTTCATATTAAAAACACCCGGTAAGATAATTGTGCGTAGACACACAATCAACTCGAACCATAAAGCGTGATATCCTTTCATTTTAAAATTCAACGATTTTATATAATACTAAAAACATTTTCGTTAGGTGTCAAATTGACACCTGGTATTTTTCTAATTAAATACCAAAATTCCATATTTTTGAAATAATAATTCAAAAATCAACACTCAGCATTCAATTGCACAAATTAGCACTCAATTGCACAAACCAACTACACCATGATGATCAACGCTGTCGCGGCCAATTTTTCGAGTATGAACCACCTAGGGTTTGGCTAATGGATTGTTAAGCCTAGACTTAGCTCGGGCTCCCCCAAGCCCATACCAATTCGCGACTTAATGTTCAAATTTCTTAACATGCAAGTGAATTTTATCTAGGAGTTGCCATTAATCTATTTTTGGTGGGTCGATTAGAAACCCAAGTAAAGTAACGGGAGATTTACTTTACTCCTACAAACCAAAGATCATGGGTACGGGGACTTGGTTACACTAGATTTCTCTAATGCCCTTTCGGTACCATTCTTTTATTTTCAAAATGTTTTTGCAGGCAGCTTAAATTGATTTTAAATCTATTTCCCTAACAAGTGAGGTAATTATGCGGGTGCGTAATCCACCAATTTAACACCCAGATAAACAATAAATAAATCGCAAACTTACCTGAAAGTAACGAAAGCATCTGCAATGTTAAATTAAAATCCACATTAACAAACCTAGATGTGGTTTATAATTAACACACAATTTTTGTTTTTGTTTTCACTTAATTAATGAAAATCATGCAATATGCAATGCAATATTAACTAAATGACCTAATTCTAATGACATGTAATTTCTAATTAAATGGGCCTAGCAAAAATACTAAATGGCATGCATCTCAATGAATCTAACCCTAATGACGTGCATGTGATATTTTTTTCTTTTTCCTAAAAGAATCCATTCTATCCTAAATAATGAAACTAATTTAGCCTAAGGCATTTTTGTATTTTTATATGAAATTCGGAATTAAAAAATGTGAAAATTATCTTGCTAGATTAAGATCCTATTCAATTTATATTGGGAATTAGGTTAAACTAAATCCTAATTTAAACTAAAATCTTATCTTAACCCAAATAATACTATAATGCAATCTATAAAAAAAAATCTATCTAAACTTAAAATTAATTAGGAAGTAAAATTAAACATGCAATCTTACCCTAATATGCAATAACGTGCAAAAGATGCCCTAATCCTATATGATATATACATGATATTTTTATTATTATTATTAATTTCGAAATTAAAATTTAACATGCAAATCAAATAATAAAACTAACATTCTAAATGAATATGCTTTCTTTTTGTTTTCTTTTTCATGATTCAAAATAAAATCTCTATCCTAAACATGCCAAATAAGAAAAGCAAATCTAATCCTAATTTTCCTTTTCTTCTTTTTTTAATTTTCGAAATTAACAATTGCCTAATAATTAAACATGCAATTTTAAAGTTTTAAAAAAAAAACTAACAACCTAAGTCAATTGACTGACCAAAAAAAAAAAAAAGTCAATTGATTTTTCTTTTTTTGATTTTTTTTTGAAAATTCATGATAAATAGAATGTTTAACCTCAATATGCAAATAACCCTAGAACATGCAATATCCTAATTCTAACATATTTCAAGATAAATAAAGCAATCAAGACCATTCAAAATTACCAAAAAAAAAATATCACATCGTTCAGATCAAGGGATAATATTTTGCTAATAAAATCGATAAATTGATTTTAAGCCTAAAAGATCAAAATATTAATTTTATTCCCACTTGATTAATTATTTCATCTAAAGCCTTATAAATGAAATAAAAAAACCTAGCGTGGTTGCGAATCAGGCAATATGTTGGAATTTCCAATCATATATTAAGGTCTAATTATACTAAAAAGAACAAATGAAGTAAAGTAACAAAAAACAATAAAAATAAGATAAAATAAATAAATAAAAGGAAAAAATACCTAAATTATTTTTTCCTTTTTGTTTTTTTTTTTGTTTTGTTTTTCTTTTCCCTTTCTCGAGCAAGGCTTGCTCATGGGTCTCCAAGGGCAGCCGGTCGGAGCTACGGCAGGCGGAAGACACCGGCTAGGGTTCCGACGAGGTTGGGTTGAGGAGCTCAAGTTGCAGCGGCTGGTGAGGTCACTCGGAGAGGGGATCGCCGGGCATCGGTCTGCTACGTGACGGAGCAGAGGGCGAGCGCGTGGAGGTGAATCGGTGATGGCTTCGCGGACAGGGGCGTCGGATTGCTGGGAGGTCGAGCAAAGGCAGAGGCAGCAGCGACGGGTTCGGGACCTGCTGGTGTCGAGCGGACCACCGGATCTGCAACAGCGACTGGTCACTGACCGGTGCGGAAGTGCGGGCTACAGGGGGTGTCGGGGCATCGGACGAGCATATGGTGGCTCGGGCTCCAAATCTAGAGCGGTGCTGCGAGCAGGGGCGCTAGGTCGTGCGAGCGTTGCGGGCGAGGGACTCCGAGCGCGGGCAGAAGCAAGGCGAAGACGGCGTTAGGGCAGCAAGGCAACAAGGAGCGTCGAGGGCGGCACGGCGAGACCGGCGGGCAGCGTCGCGGGCGGAGCAGGAGCTTCAGATCTCCTAGCGTCGGTCACGAGCAGGGCGGAGAGCAACCCCAGGTCATCAGGTCATTGGATCCGTGGCGTCGGGTCACCGATTGGAGGCCGCGATGAGGTTGCAAGCGGAGCGCGACAGAGCAAGGGCTTCAGATCAATGCGGGCTCGTGGGTGGAGGTTCGGAGCGGCGGTCCGGCGTCGCGGGTGCGGCTCTGGGTCACCGGTGGCTTCGGGCACTGGGGACACGGCGCCGGTGCAGCGCCGACGGGAGCAGACAGCGATGGCCGGCGGAGACTCCCCCCCCCCCCGGCGAGGAAGATGAACAGTCACGCGCGTGGGGGGGGCGCTTTTCTTCTTTCTTTTTCTCTTTTTTTTGCTTTTTCTCTCTCTTACCTCACTTTTTCACCTTTTGCCTTTTTTTGTGCTTTTTTCACCCAACGGAAAAAGAACCCCCACCAACTCAATTGCACGCAAGGTATTTTATAAGTCTAAAAGAAGTATCTTCGTGGTATATATTTTTTTCATTTTTGTTCGCGCACAATACCCTTAAATATATCGTTGAAATATAATTCACACCCTTATTATTATTATTATTATTATTATTATTATTATTATTATTATTATTATTATTATTATTTATTTGTGAATTTGAATCAAATTATTTTGAATGAAATAATCATAGAAATGATAATTTATCATATATATAATATACGATGTGTCCTAATGTGTTCGATTTTTTTTTTTAATAGAAATAACGTGTTGGGATGTTGTGTTGTGTTGTTTTGCATGTCGCATATCGGTATTGGTGCTACTTAGGATTGTATTGCAAGGTAAATCGTTAAAAAAATTAGAATTAAATTTGATCAAATCAAAATATTTAAAATTAAATTGGTATGCATGTCAAAGGTTTAACAACTTTTTACTAATCATTCCATATTTCGACACTCGCGTTGTTGCTTTTTTTCTCCCATAGAGGTTATGAATTACAAATATACTAATCTTATGTTGGCCAATTAAAGAACGGTAATCTTGTGTCAACCCTCCTAGGAAAAAGAATTTATTGAACCTCGAAACAATAGCATAGCGGCTATGAAGCTGTATTATATCATGCTACCATATAAATGTAGAGTAGCTCATCGCCCATTTCATACCATTTTCTTATCTTTTTCATATGATAAAAGTCAACGTAAAAATGGTGGTGGGGTTCTTTCCCCTTAGGTATAGTCATTGCGTTGGGTGGTTGGCCGTCGCTGGTGGATAGCCTAGCGACGCCAGGTGGTTGGCAAAGTCGATAGCCTAGTTGGTGGAGTCCTAGGTACCCAAAAAAAAAAAAAAGTCAACATAAAATGATGGTTTCAACTATCTCCTCATTAATTACGATTACTTAAATTTATAACACCATCAAAATTAAATATTCTTGTTTTTTGCTAAGTTAAAATCTATCTTACTTCACAATAATTTAGTTCATTACTGAAATCAGACTAATAATTGTTATCTTTCGTCTATTTTCCCACTTTTTAAGTACCATTTTTCCAATGAAGGATTTATTTCAACAAGAAAATTATTTCAATGAAAAGACGATTACGCTCTTCCGGAATCATCCAGTGACTCTCTATCCTGTCACGAAGACAAGAACCACCTTTTGGCCCGCCGCCTTTTAGCGCTCTCTCTCTCTCTCTCTCTCTCTCTCTCTCTCTCTCTCTCTATATATATATATATATATATATATATATATAGAGTCACTTCAGAGACCGATCAAGATCACCGGGAAGAACGACGCCTCCGCCGTGAAAACACCCTCCGAGATGGCCGAGAAGAGCAGAGTCCTGGTGATCGGAGGCACCGGATACATTGGAAAGTTCATCGTGGAAGCAAGTGCTAAGCTCGGTCACCCTACCTTCGCTCTCGTGAGGGAGTCCTCTCTCTCCGACCCAGCCAAGGCCAACATCGCTGAAGGTTTCAAGAGCTTAGGCGTCAATTTAGTTCACGTGAGCAGTTCTTCCGATGCAATCCTGTTCGTTTCTCTTATTTGGTGCTCCTTTGAGGAATCGAAGTGTCCGCTACCGTTAATCTCATCCGTCGTTTCGAGAAATGTCTTTAACCTTAGAATCAAAGTCGCCTTTTATCTCAATCTTTCTAGATCGAACTGATATTTGCTGTTTCTTTTTCCCTCCTCTAGTAATTTGTCCCTATATTATTGGTCATTTTTCACATTGATTGACGAATCACCTCAGCTTCGCATTCTGATACGAAGTACGAATAGAATACATTTTTAAAACTTCCATATTTTACGTACTGCCTAAATGACTTGTATATAAAAGTGAATGTGACTGACCTGTAATTCAGATGTCACCGCAAATCCCTTGCTATAACCTTTCAAAAGATTGGTAGGCAATATATGGACGATAATTCTGCGGATGCTTTATTTCTTATAATACTTTTTCTCATCTGGTGAAGGTATTGAAGTCTTATCAGCATCGGACTTCATATCTATCCTTTTTCGTAGTCTTCCTACTGGCCAAGATAGGATTGATTGATGATCGGCGACTTCATTGATTGTTTGTCCATGCTCTTGGTTATTTGATTCTCAGGGAGACATATACGATCAAGAGAGTCTGTTGACTGCGATTAAGCAGGTTGATGTGGTAATCTCTGCTGTGGGGCTAACACAGTTAGAGATCCAAGATAGGATTGTTGCAGCCATCAAAACAGCCGGGAATATCAAGGTCGTGCTGTTTATAATAATTTCATCCAAGTTACCATTGCTCGTTTAACATTTGACTGATGATATAGGTTGGTGCAAGCTTAACTATTTTCTTCTGGTATTAGTGTATCGCGTTCTCCTTGTGAGCTCCACTTTGATGAAATGGGATGGATTCACTTACTTATCTGTAGACTTCACTTCTTTCTTTTTAAACGGTCATGACTTTCTGTAGAAGTCGTCAGTGAAATTTAAGGCTAACTATTTCAAATCCAAGTACCGGACAATGCCGGATTCACTGTGGTTGGGTTTCCTCTAGGTCAATGAAAAAAGTAAAAGGTTTCAAGCACTCGATATGGATCATGGTCATGTGCCCTATTCTTTGATCAATAATGGGAAACATGACCTACCTATTCCTTCAAAAGGTTTTTTTCGGTAAAATTAATGTTATAGAAAATAAGTTTTCAAAATCCAACTGGTGGATAATTTACTACTTGTTGCCTAGGAGGTTGACGGTCGGTAAAGAGTGGAGCTTAGCATGCTCACAAAAGGCAATGTACTCACCTGATATTTTATTTCTTGTGAAAAGTGTACAAGCAAGCAGCATCTTTGCATATTTTTTACTTGTCAGAGTTATCTGGCTATTGCCCTAACAATTAAATCTTCAGTTTTCTTTTCTTCTTCTTTTCTAATAGCACTTAATTGCTAGTCTTGATTCACTTATAATCATTTTTACTATATTATAGTCCGTTTGGAAAAAGAAGAAGTGAAATTCAGTCTTATGTAAGTTTGTTTTCTTTGTTTGCTCTGTTATAGTCACATGTTGAAGAAAAAAAGTGAAACATAATCTTATATGAGTTTGGTTTCCTTTTTTTGCCAGAACTCATGTAAGTTTATTGGATGAGGGAAATTTGCTCTAGTTTTTTGTTGCTTTCTAATAAAAATATATCTCCTGATTCAATTAATTTTCTTTTTAGAGATTCTTGCCTTCAGAGTTTGGAAATGAGGTGAATCGTGTCCATCCTGTGGAGCCAGTAAAAGCTATATATGATATGAAGGCCAAGATCCGCCACCTTATTGAGGCTGAGGGAATCCCTTATACATATGTGGCTTGTAATTGTTTTGCAGATGAATACCTTAGGAAATTTGCACAGCCCGGGGCTACAGCTCCCCCTAGAAATAAAGTTGTCATCTTAGGGGATGGAAATGCAAAAGGTAAGAAGCAATTCATCAAAATGCGCATTTTAATTAGTTAAGATTTTTCTGTACATTAATCACGATTTCATTACGGTAGTGATTAGTGTGAGGGGGCAGTTCTTGAAGCTTGACAATTCCAGGGGAACGTCCTTGTCTTGAGATATTGGGACTCTTACATCCATTAGTCTTCACCTTAAGAGACTAGTAGATAATATGAGTGTGTTGTGGTTTATCATGGCATAATACCACCTAGTGGGCAGATCGTGAAGGTTCTCTTTATGTATTTGGTTGAGAAAATAACATATGGATGCATTTGTCTGCCGGTTGTTCGATTAATCTGTTTAGTGAGAGAATTCTTCTTCAATTCGAGCCGAAAGTAACCCTAGGAAGATCAATGGCTCTGTGATTTATTTATTAGCCAAATTCTAAAACTCTCCACGTCAATATACAGCGGTGTTTAACACGGAGGATGACATTGCCACCTATACCATTAAAGCTGTGGATGATCCAAGGACCTTGAACAAAATTATGTACATCAAACCTCCTGCCAACATCTACTCTTTTAATGAGCTCGTGTCATTATGGGAGAGAAAGATCGGCAAGACCCTGGAGAGGGTGTATGTTCCAGATGAGGAGCTTCTGAAGAATATTGAAGGTTAGGGCTGCATTTCTATTGGATTTAAGTGCGTGAATCGTCTCTGTTCTCTCTAAGATTTAAAGCTTGTCCGGTTATTGCAGAGGCGGCAATTCCGCTCAATTTTATATTGGCAGCATTGCGTGATGTTTTGGTGAATGGAGACCAAACCAACTTTGAGATTGAGCCATCATTCGAAGTGGAAGCTTTAAATCTCTACCCCGATGTCAAATACACGACCGTGGATCAGTATGTGGATCAATTTCTCTGATTATCAAACCCGATTATGCTTGGTAAATTTCTCACATCAGCTTGAATCATAAATAATATAGGATGCTGCTTCTCACGATCCTAGTGTGAAATGTTTCTTCCGTTGATCATCACATGGTATGTAAACCCCAAAGTCTAAGGACATCCTGTGAAGTGCTTGAGTAAATTACTTATGTTTTGGAGATTGGTATTGGGTTCATGGGCCAAGCCGAGCTAACACAAAAGCAGGGAAAAATGTCCAAAAAGTCCTAATCCTATTGCAGTTTTGTCAATTCAATCATAAACCTTTTAACTTTGCCAATTGAGTCCTAAATCTTTTCACTTTTTGCCGATTCAGTCCATCCAACCAATTTTGGCCGAAAAATGCTGACGTGGACATCGGTGGTGCCACGTAGGACTGTCGGCGCTGACGTGGATAATTTTTAATAATATTTAATATATTTTTTAAAAATTTTGAATTTTTTGAATTTTTTATTTTTTTTTAATTTTCTGTTTTTTCCTTCTTCTTTTTATTTATTTTTTTATTTTTGGCTTTTTTTGGTGGTCGACCACTGGCCACAGGCGACGGCCGGCCATCGGTCACAGCCGGCCGGTTGGCCTCGCTCGCCACAGGTGAGGCTCGGCTGAGCGACGACGACGCCGGGCAAGGCTGCCCTGGCCCTGGCGAGGGCCGGCCTCGCCAGATCTGGCGAGGGGAGCCCTTAGGGGTGATCGGGTCCAGGGTGGGTAAGGTCTAAACCTGGACCCTGTACCCAACCCTATTATAACCGGTTCCTCTTTTCTGGACCCTATACCCGACCCCGTTTGTATTGGACCCTGTACCCGACCCACCATGTTTTTCCGATTCGGTTCCAGGGTCAACCTTGTTTCCATTAGAACCTGTTTTGCAATCTTCTGATATCCTATACGACTTTGAATTTTATATTAATAAGCGAGAAAATAACGTAATCCTCCTAATTTATATTGAAACATTAAGTACTGGTAATAAATTAATACATGAACATTTGGAATAAACGAAAAATTAAAGATCCATAGGGCTAATTATAATAAATAAAATCATAAGGCAAATAATTAACATCAAACATGGGTCTAATATTAGTCTTATTCCCACAACTACTATATGAAGCTACTCATTTATTCAAGCATAACTCTTTATACAAAAGAGAAATTAAGCGAGCCAATCCATGTGATACACAATAATTTGGTGGCGACAAACACCGTTCGTCCATCAGACGGTGCGAGAGGGAGCCGGTGAGGGAGGGAAGCAAGTGAGGAAGATGAATGACAAAGGAGAAGTGCTATGCATGTTTGAGAGAGCCAAAAGGAAAAATATTATGTGATTGTGAGAGTAAAAATAGAAATCGGAAGGAAAAAAAATGTTTTGGACCTCTACTTACAAAACCGGTTCCAAAACCGGTCCAGGAACCGGTTTCCGAGTGGGTAATCACTCAGACCCTATTCCCGGACCGGTTTAAACCGGTTCCGAATTTTGAGAACCTGTTCCCGGACCGGTTTCAATGGGAACCGGTTCCCGACCCTGTTTTCCGGGTGGGCTAGTCCGGGAACAGGGTATACCCGGTCCGGTTGCACACCCCTAAGAGCCGAGGGTCGCCCTCGCCTAGGCGAGCGTTGGCCTCGCCCCTAGCCGAATAGGCAACGGCTGGCCACGGGCCACGGGCCGACGCCCGGTCGGCCAGGGGCGAGGGCCACAGGCCCTCACCACTCTCGCGTTCCTCCTCCCTTCCGCGCCGTTGCAACCTACAAGTTCTCGATCGATATCCGCCAATCGACCGATCGATCGAGAGAGCGGGCGAGAGGAGGGTGACAACCAGATCTGGCGAGGCCGGTACACGCCCCTGGCCGGCTGGGCGTCGGCCTGTGGCCTGTGGCCAGCTGTTGCCCGCCGGGCCAGGGGCAAGGCCGATGCTCGCCTGGGCGAGGGCGACCCTCGGCAAGGGCTCCCCCCGCCAGATCTGGCGAGGCCAACCCTTGCCAAGGCTAGGGTGGCCTTGCCCGGCGTCGTCGTCACTCAGCCGAGCCTCGCCTATGGCGGGCGAGGCCAGCCAGCTGGCTGGGGCCAGTGCCTGGCCATCGCCTGTGGCCGGTGGCCGGCCATCGGAAAAACCCCAAAAGAAAAAAAAATTCAAAAAATTTTTAAAAAATATTAAAAATTGTCCACGTCAGCGCCGGCAGTCCTACGTGGCACCGCCAGCGTCCACGTCAGCATTTTCCGACCAAAATTGGCCGGATGGACTGATTCGGCAAAAAGTGAAAAGGTTTATGACTCAATTGGCAAAGTTAAAATGCTTAGGATTGAATTAGCAAAACTGCAATAGGTTTAGGACTTTTTGGACAATTTTCCCCACAAAAGCATGGGTTTCTCTATTTTTGTATATCGTATTGTCTTTCACGTCTAAATGATTCACGGACGACCACTGTCGTGAAGTCAGATACTTAACGTGTTAGCAAGGATAAAATTTCTGGCGTGAGCTAATTATGGATTATCTTAAAGAATGACAAGTTAAAATAGGCGTAAACCGATTAACGAATTCCTCACAATATTGAGTTATCGTTAATGTTTCGGGGGCTTTTATAGGCTCCAGGGAACAAACACGAACAAAAAGAGGCATGTGCTATAAATCTGGACAACTCTCAAACCAATTTCTTACCCCAAAAGCCCGGCATTTTGTGGATTGTTGTCTACTTAGGGATGTCCTTGGTTCAGTTTTTCCAAACCCACCATAAATCAGGAATATTTAATAAAGAAATATAAAATAGCTTATTTTGTCAGGAAGTAACAATCAATTACGGTAAAAAGATTTCGTTCTTGAATTCCGTGGAGAACATCCCAGCCATCATAAGTCAGGGCCGTCGATTTCTTTTCTATCTTGATGGATGTTTTGTCGACACAACGATCAATTTTCTTCGTCAAATTCAGACAACTTTTAGTAAGTCAAGTTGTTGTTTCGAAAAAATTTACCTCATCGACCAAATTCAACAAAATCGATAGATAAGTACTTTGCACGTGCTCATTCTCCACCATAAATTTCTTCTGTCTTTCGTGGTCCACTATTGTATGTACTCATTTTCCGAGCGAAGGATGATGGGTGTGGGAAAGTCATTTCCCTTTCGGAACCAAATAAAATGACGATTCATCTCTATGCGCGCCAATAAGCAACAACAGTTGCAGCACGAGACCGAGCAAGTTCTCGGGGAAAAACCACGCCTCTGCCTTGAAAGAACCCTTCGAGATGGCCGAAAAGAGCAAAGTGCTGGTGATGGAAGGCATTGGATACATCGGAAAGTTCATTGTGGAGGCGAGTGCTGAGTCCGGTCACCCTACCTTCCCTCTCGTGAGGGAGTCCGCTCTCTCCGACCCTGCCAAGGCCGGCATCGTGGAAGGTTTCAAGAGGTTAGGTGTCAATATATTCCAGGTGTTCCCGTGCGGTTGTGTTCGTTCGCCATTCTGAGAAATGTTTTTATCAGTAGGATCGGAGTTGATTTTTATAAGTATCTCTCACTTGACGAGTTGATGGAGTCACGTTACGATAATGGCGTTGCCCTTTCTCTTCTCTGATATTTTGTTTTTGTGCATGGATGAAATCAGAAATCACGTCCCTCTCCTTTTCAAATGCCTGACGAGATCTCAGCTTCGCATGATGATACGAACGTGCACATTTTCAGACAATCTTATGGGAAAATTTGATATGCTTTAGCTGTTTCTGAGACTGCTATAGCTACGTAGCTGCGCTTTGCTGTGTAGACAAATCTTGCCATTGATTGCCGACTTCATTGATCGTTTGTGCATACTCTTGGTTATTTGATTCTCAGGGAGACATGTACGATCAAGAGACTCTACTGAATATGATTAAGCAGGTCGATATGATAATTTCTGCTGTGGGGTGAGCGCAAGTAAAGGACCAAGACAGGATTGTTGCTGCCATTAAAGCAGCTGGGAATATCAAGGTCGTGCTGTGCCTAGTAATTTCAATTTCAAGTTACTATTGTTCGTTCAGCATTTGACTGATGATATAGGTTGGTGTTAGCTTGATTCTTGTCTCATTGATTTAGGTGCATCGTGATCTCCTTGTGAGCTCCGGTTTGATGATATAAGATGTATGGGGGAAAAGTACCAAAAAAGTCATAAACCTATTGCATTGGTACAAATTCAATTCTAAACTTTTCAATTGGACCAATTCAGTCCTAAACCTTTTAATATTGGTAGCAATTTAGTCCATTCGGCCAATTTTGGCCGGCCGGCACTGACATGGACGTCGACTGGTGGCCGAACACTAATGTGGCAATTTTTTATGATTTTTTCGATTTTTTTTTATTATTTTTTTCTTTTACCTTTTATTTTCTGCCTTCTTCCTGGCGTTGGCCGGTGAGGGCCGCGAAGCCCTCGCCCAGCCTCTCCCAGGGCCACCGGCGAGGCTGCTTTGCCGGGATCTGGGCAATGCCAGCCTCGCTCGCGACTAATGAGGGCCATGAATCCCTCGCCAGCCGCCAACAAGGGTAGTGACCCTCACTCGGCCTCACCTAAGGCTACGGACGAGGCGGCTTAGCCCAGATCTGGCCTCACCTTGGCCTTGCTGCTGAGTCCCCAGCGCCTCCTCTGCTATCGACCCCGGAGCTTCTCGACCTCATTACCGCCGCCCTCACCTCCACGAAATCCTTATTTGAGGCCCTAGTCCCCCACCTCCCGCGCCTCACACCGCCTCTCCTCCGCCCAATCTTCGCCTCCGAAACCCTAGCCCGCCACCCCAACACCCTCCTCTCCTTCTTCCGATGGTGCCATTCCCACAACCCGTCCCTCGCCCGTTCCTCGTCCCTCCTCCTCTCCCTCCTCCCGCAGCAAGGCCGGGGCGAGGTTGGCCTCGCCTAGATTTGGGCTAAGCCGCCTCGCTCGCGGCCCTGGGCGAGGCTAAGCTAGGGTCGCGACCCTCGCCGACGGCTGACAAGGGCTTCGCGGCCCTCGCCTCTGCCCTAGCGATAGCCGCCATGGCCTTGCCAACCGTGGGCGAGGCTGGCCTCACCCAATCTGAGCAAAGCCACCTCGCCGCGGCCCTAGGAGAGGCTGGGCAAGGACCGAAACCCTCGCCAACAGCGGGTGAGGGCTTAGCGGCCCTCACCCAGTGGCTGGCGAGCCTCACTGGAGGCTCACCGCCAGGAAGAAAGCAGAAAAAGAAAAGGAAAAAGAAAAGAAAAAATAATAATAATATAATAATAAAATAATAAAAATTCGAAAAAATAATAATAAAATCATAAAAATTGCCACATTAGCATCCGGCCACCGGCCGACGTCTACATCAACACCAGCCAGCCAAAATTGACCGAATGGACTGAATTGGTGCCAATATTAAAATGTTTAGGACTGAATTGGTCCAATTAAAGAGTTTAGAACTGAATTGGTACCAATGCAATAGGTTTATGACTTTTTTGGTACTTTTCCCAATATATGGACTCATCCATCTATAGACTTCACTACTTTCTTTTTGAAATGGTCATGACTTTGTGTAAAAAGTTTTGAGTGCTCAATTTCGATTTTGGACGATTTGCCCAGCTCTTTGATCATGAATCCGTGGGAAACACAAACTAGTTAGTCCTTTAAATGGTTTTTTTCAGTAGTATCATCATTGTTGTGAATATGTTACCCAATCCCACTTGCTGGGATAGTATTTAGTAGTTGTCGTTGATTTGGGTGGTTGACGGTCGAAAAGGAATGGAACAAAGCATGCTCACAAAAGGCATTGGACTTACTTGATATCTTGTGAAAGTGTCCAAGCAAGCAGAATATCTGCCTATTTAAGACTTGACAGAGTTATCTGGCTGCTGCCCCGTTTCTTCTAATTTTTCTAATAGCACTTGAGGTTGAATTTGCTGAATTGCTGAATAAATTGATTCACTTATAATCACTTAACATAATGAAACAACTAGAAATTCAATCTCATATAAGTTCGTCATCCTTTGTTTTTGCCAAAACTCATATAAGTTTTTTTGTTTAGGGGAATATGCTCTAAATTTTTGTTGCATTCTAATATAGATGTTTCCTCTGATTTCATTATGTTTCTTTTTAGAGATTCTTGCCCTCGAAGTTTGGAAATGACATGGATTATGTCCATGCTGTGGAGTCAGCAGAAGCTCTTCTTGCCATCAAGGCTAAGATCCGCGCCTTGTTGAGCCCGAGGGAATCCCTTATACCTATGTATGTTGTAACTGTTTTGCAGGTTACGTCCTTCCGACATTGGCACAGCTCAGGGCTACAGCTCCCCCTAGAGATAAAGTTGTCATCTTAGTAGATGGAAATGTGAAAGGTAAGAAGCAATATGTCGAAATGCTTCGCATTTTAAGCCATTGAGATTTTTCTGTACATCTTCCACGATTCAATTACGATTGCAATCAAAGTGAGGCACAGCTCTTGGAGCTTGAGAGTTCCAGGCAACTTCCTTGTCTGGAGATGTTGGGCCTTTTGCATCCATTAGGTCTTCAATTTGGGGAATAATAGATTATATGAATGTCATGTGGGTTACCTTAGCGCAATACCACCTGTTCAGTATATAAAGAAGGTTATCTTGATGTATGTGGTTGAGAAAAAAAACATATGGATGCCAGTTGTTTGATGAATCTGTTTATCGAGAGAATTCTTTACTAAGTACGACTGGAAAGTAACTCATCGATTGCTCTGTGATTTATTCATTAGCCGAATTCTAAAACTTTCTCCCGTCGATATATAGCGGTGAATAATAAGGAGGATGACATCGGCATATATACCATCAAAGCCGTGAATGATCCAAGGACTTTGAACACAACTCTATACATTAGACCTCTTGCCAATGCCTACTCGATGAATGATCTCGTGTCTTTGTGGGAGAGAAAGATCGGCAAGACCCGGGAGAGGGTTTATGTTTCAGAGGAGCAAGTTTTGAAGAACATTCAAGGTTAGGGATGCATTTTCTATTAGATTTAAGCATGTGAAATTATCTCTATCTTAGGCGTCAACCGGTCTACTTGTCTCGATAATATTGCAGAGGCAGCGTTCCCATTCAATCACATGTTGGCCATATACCATTCAATTTTTGTGAAAGGAGACCAAACCAGCTTTAAGATTGAGCCATCGTTCGGTGTGGAAGTTTCGGAACTCTATTCCAATGTCAAATGTGCAACCGTGGATCATTACCTTTGTGACATCCTAGATTTTCAACCCTGTTTTCCATTGAATAAATCGGGCATTTCATCGATGCGCCAATAAGGCTGTTCTTAGAGCTGATCACTCTCGAGATAACTAGATTATATGGGGAAGCCATTAACGAATTTTAATGCAATAAACTTTAGAATTCGACCAAGAATCAGCTTCTCGACCGTGTTCATCTTTAGAGGTCATTACGGCACAGTTAAAAATCGATTTGAAATCAGAGATAGGTTGGTTCCACAGAGATGTGTGGCTAATCATAGGTGACACCACTAAATTGGAAGATTCTCGTCGGCCGGCACTAGACTAATTTTTCTATCGTTTTGGTACCCTATATCCGTATTTGGATCCTCGAGATTTTCACATCAACCGAAAGTCGCCAATGTGTCGAGTGGTTTCATTGTGGCTCGAAGAAAATCGACCACAGGTCATTTGTACTAAAAATTTCTAAAAACTACCCAGTAGCCTAGGTCACACTAAAAACACATTGAATTGAAATTAACCGTGAAATTGAGTCCGATTTCATAAATTGAAGATTCTATCATGTTACAATAAAATATAGGAGTGTTGACTCAGTCTCATAAGATTTTTATGAAACCCGAGACTTTTTTGGGAAAAAATCGTCATAGAGCTGTTTTTGTCCAGAAAAAGGCCGGGATCGTTTTTTATCGCAAAATTGGAAGCAAGTGGGATCAAATGGTGAGGAAAAATACTAATTTGATCATTGAAGTGCCAATTGAATTTGTGAGGGCCAAATGAGATTGATTTCAGTAGGAATAAGGTGTCCAATTGAGGGAGAAGACTTGCAAATTCGTATGCCCCCCTAGGCCATTGGTTTTGGACCATTTCAATGTTGTAGGATGGGCATGGGTGGTTGAATGAGGGCCAAGGATGATGGCTTGTGATTATGGATGGGTCAAGGGGATAATGGAAGAGAAAAAATTGGCCAAGAAATTCTCTAACTGACCACAGAGGTGATACTGGATCTACTTCATAAAAGACATCAATCTCTATCTATGTTCATGGACGACTTAGACGATGTTGACTCAATGCAAGCTCAAGCTCAAGCGTCTTCAGCTAAACTTTTCAAGAATGAAGTTTCAAGGATGAAAATTGAACGGAAGTGTTACCAAGCATTTATTATGGTATTATTTTGTTATTTATTATACTTTATGATGAAATGTAAAGCACTTGAAGATGAGAAAAAGTTTCTCCGAGTGCCATAGTTAAAAATGGGTGGACAAATGTAATTGTTTTGGATTAAATGTAGGCTTTTTTCTTTTTGAAAGATGAGAAGAAGTTTGTGTTGTTCCACAAGATCGTTGTGCTTTTGTTGTTGTTTGTGCTGTCATATGTCTTGTGGGTTACTTCTTGTGTTTATGGGGAGGTTAAGGAAAGGGAATGAGTGAATTATATGCTGCTTGTACTATGTTTTTACTTGTTCTTGAATATAAACCAATAATGATGGATGTGTATTGGGTCAATGTGTTGTGGTGACTTTTTTACTTGAACCAAATATAAACATAAACTAGCAACAAATGTTGGAATTGAATGGAGTTGCTATAAGTTAAATTACCATCACCTTCTCTGCTAGTCGCGATGAAAAAAAGGATCACTTTAGTGTCAAGTTATTCACCCACAATTTAATTACATGCCTCTATTGAATCGACATATCTCTAGTCTTTAATCGATTTTACCGGTGCCATATTGACCCTTGCCGATTAGCACAGTCGAACAATCGATTTCTGATCGAATTCTCAAGTCGATCGTGTTTATATCCCTTAACGGCTTCACTTGATAGATTAGTTATCTCGTAAGTGATCAACTCAAAGAAAAAGACCATAAGCACGTCGATGAAAAGCCCATTTCATTTAATCGAAATAGGATCGAAAATCAAGATGTCATGACTCTTATCCTTTTATAAAAATTTCGTCCTCGAAATTTAAACCTGTTACAACTCTTATTCAAAAAGGTGGGGGTATTGTCGTCTCATTGAGTTTTCACTTTCCCAAGTCGCTCCTTCCGTCCCGTGGTGTTGCCAAACCACTTTGACCAACGAGATTGTCTTGTTGCGCAGAACTTGTTCTTTGCGATCCACGATCTGAAACTTGTGTCTCCACGTACGACACTCTATCAGCCACGTCTAATTCTTCAAAATTCAACTCGTGGGTCGGGTCAGGCTTGTACTTTCTCAATATCGACACATGGAAGACATCATGCACCTAAGCCAGCCTTGGCGGCAACGCAAGACGATACGCTAGAGTCCTTATTCTCTCCAGAATCTCAAAGGGACCGATGTGAAAAGGGCTAGTGCGAACACCTAAAAGGGGATGAATAGGCGTAAATAAAAAATTTCACAAGACTTAGTAAAAGTAATTTGCTTTTAGAAGATGATAGACTAAGAACGTAATCAGCTTTAAATGAATATGCAAATATACGAATGAAGGTAAGGAGTTCAAAGAAAGAGAATTAGAACACAAGGTTTATAGTGGTTCGGCTTATATCAAGCCTACGTCTACTCTCCCGCGCTGACAGCCCACTGGCTAGATTCTACTATGAATCAAAAGAGATTTTACAACTTGTGATCTTCGACTTTCTCAGTGATGAGTCTCTACTGGTCTCTCACAAAAGTCTCACTAAGTATCTCTCTCTTTTGTATACAACTTTGAGCTCAATGAATGAATTAGTAAGTAACTCGAGAGCTTCAGACTTTGGAATTCTTCTTTCACGCACTATTATCGAATAACTTGAGAGTCCGTCTTAAATACTCCTTCATGCCTTCATAACGGTTGGCACTTACCAAAGGAATTCTTCCAATCTACCAATTGGATAGAATCAATCAAATGGATCTTCGAGTCGTTTGATGATTGAAATGAAAGTCCGTCAATCCTGTTCGCCCATACAATCAAGATCTTTGGTTTCCACAAGTAGAACCTTCCAAGTTTGCTCGCCTTTCAAATGATCTTCCTATCAGAGTAAGTTCCAATAAGAATAAACAATCAACTTGGTGCTATATCCAGCCTTAAGGTCTTCTAGAAAGCATACGAATCGAATCCTTGAAGATAATCCCACATCTGAATAAGTCTTCATTCCTCAGTCTGGAAACTGTCAGTGAGGGCGGACCTTTTAGACTAAAGTCTTGCGGTCTTCAGATTTTGACCAAAGAGTATGGAGTTCTTCAGATCAAAACTTTTGAGTCTGCAAGTCTTCAGACTGGTCTTTTGGAAATGTTTTGTCAACTTCAAAATAATAAATGAGTTTTCTCTAACAATCTCCCCATTTTTTATAGTGACAAAACTTTCTTGCATATTTGATTAATTTTGTCTTGCAAAACAATACTTAAGAAATACGTGATATCTTTAAAAAAAATGATTAAGACTTGGATAGCATCGATTTGCAACCACAGAAAACATTTTAGTCATGCAAGCCAAAATGACTATCCAGCTGCAATTAGTATCACAAACTAAGTTATTGCAATCGTCAAAAGGTTCAAATCCAAACAGTCTAAAGTCAGTCCAAAACCAAACTAAAAAAGTACAACCACCAACCACCAAAAAGTACAAAATGTCCAAAATACCAAGTACAAAAAGTCCAAAATACCAAGCACAAAAACAATCAAATCTGCACGAACTCTCCCCCTTTTTGTCACAACAAAAAGTGGAGAATGACTATAAAAAGAGTTGGGTAAAAATCAGGGTTGTTTGGGGATACGAACGATTTGGAAATCCCCCATAGACTTGACAGTGTCCTCTAGCTTCTTCAGAGTCTCCTTCAGCTGTTGAATATCCTCACCCTTTGCAGTTTCTTGCACTTGAAGCTTCAGGGCTTGTATCTATTCCTGTAGAGATTCTGAAGTCTTCTTGAAGACTGTCATCATGTTCTTCATCTCAAACTCTAACCCATATTGCTGACCCTTTAAATCCAAAAGGATATCCAACAGTCTTTGAAAGTCTGTTGTTGGTTATGTTGCAGCACTAGGTCCAGCCGAGTCAATTCCAGGAGTCTTGAGATATAAGGGAATATCAGTAGTTCGATCACCAAGACTAGGAGAGGATTCCTCAACATCTGCTTCAAGGTATTGAGAGGCATAGACATCCTCTGGATCTGCTGGAGATCTACTAACATCACTAGTAAAGACAGGTGAAGAAGTACCTCTTTTTCTAGCAGCTCCCCCTGTTTCTGTGCATTCAGGTGGAGAAAAGAATTCTTCTTCCTGTACTTGCTCTGCTTCAGCACCTGAGTGATGTTGTCCATCTCTTGTAGTTCCACTCCAAGTCTTTTCGGAATCCTCAGACAAGGATACAACATATGTCGGCTCAAAAGAGTCATCTTGACCCTCTTTTTCCTCTTCTTCTCTTCCTCTCTTCTTCACCTCTCTTCTCTGTTTCTGCTCTTCCTTTGCTCTCTCTGTCCTCTGTCTCTTTAAAGCTAACAAAACTCCATAAATTACGCAAGGCGGAGAGAGTGATATTGTCCTCATCTTCTTCATCATGTAAGATAAGGGCTCTCCTCTTCTTGGTTGGTGTGGTCATGGGCTCCTTGCCTTTTCGCTTAGTTGTTGCAGAGTCTTGTTTTGCCTTGATAGGGGTCTTCTCCTTTAGTTGCTCCAATTCCTTATTCAGCTCCTTTAGACGCATCTTGAAACCATTTTCAGTCTAATCACCATTGGAGCAATGGTCCTAACACAGAGAAAAGCAGGAATCTGAATTTGGAAATGTCTAAAGAGTCGAGTGACAAGCGCAGAGTAAGGTAATTACCCCTTGTCCTTCACAACTGTCCTATACATGTGCATTAGGATAGTGTGAGGCAGTGAGAACTTGTAGCCAATGTTGATTGCATACATCAACTTCGCTTCAGAGTGAAAGACATCAGTCTTTGAAGTGGATTTGGGTCTGATGCAATTGATCACGATCTTGTGAAGTAAAATATTGGAGGCATTCATTCTAGTGTAAGAAATCTTGCCCTCAGCAAATCTGTCCCGAACAAGAGCCAAAGTCGCATGACTAACAGACACACTGATTGGTTGGAAACTCTCTCTTTCCACACCAATCACAACAGCCAACGTATCAACATCAACCACAAATTCTTTGTCCCTAATTGTAAAACTAAATCTATCTACATCTAGAAAAGACAGATTTGAATAGAAGTAAGCAGTCAGTTCAGGGTAGGCTTCGGTGGTTTTAGAGCAAAAACGTTCAAGTTGAAGAAATGCAAATTTCTCCCTCAGCTTCACTTTCAAAGAGTCGAGAAAATCAAAATCCACGCTTCTAGGGTTCATAATCCCTCCCTTCAATAGATTCGAATAAGTCCTCTTGTGGTCCTTGGAACAGAATAAACTCGTTCCCTCTCCACAAAAATCATGACTTCCACTTTTGTAGCTGTATTAGCAAATGTGATGGATGATTCTCAAGAGGAATGTGCAATCCGTTACTTTAAGAAATTTTAGGTTTCTCACATATGAGGAAAATTGAGAGCTCCATATCTCTTTCAATTTGGGAAGTTCAGACAGTATCAAGGACTCTAACCGGGGCAATGGAACCTTGCAAAGTCAAGAGAATACTGTTAACAAGGAATATGCATCAGGGAATATGCATCAATATTTTTTAGCTGCGAGAGGTGACTACTTCATGTATTTGGACTTTATCATCTATAGATACTATTAATTAGAGAACTTATAGCTTTGAACTATCGAGGTTATTGAATATACCCTCACATTTTCTGCTTTTGCCTAAATTCACAAAGAAATGGCACAGATTCCTTTTTTTTTTTCGATCACCGTCTGTGGTCTTGTATTATAAATCAATCAATAGCATAAAAAAATGATCTTAATTATTTTCTACCAAATAATTATAAGCTAAATTGAGAACATGCAAAAACTATACTTCTAAGTGATTTGCAGGTGTAACTTGAGTCCGGCATTCTTCCCAAGGTACTCCAGCTTAAAAAAATCTCTTATCTAAAGATTGAAACTAAAAAGTTATTATAAAATTATGAGAGAAATATTAAAGTAGCATGTAGATTTTGCTATCTTTGAATAGTCAGCGTCAGTGTCAGTCGGATAGCTGATGCTAGCACGCCAGCCAGCCAGATGAAATTGGCCAAATGAACTAAATTGGCCCAAATGCAAAATATTTATGATTAAATTGGGGAAATTGCAATAAGTTTAGAATTGTTTTGGTAATAATAAGATTTTAAATTATTTAAAGAATCAAATACATAAATGTTTCGATGCATTCATATATGACTGGTAATTCCATTTGCAAACAGTAATTCCATTTGCAAACATTAAATAATTGTTTCTCTTAATTATTCTAAAAAAAAAATCAAAAACATTATAAATCTATTTTTTTCTACGTGCTAATATACTCCTATAAACAAAAACTATGCATAATATATCATTTACTTCAAATGGAAAATGTATCACATTAGTACTCATCAATTATTTTGCACAGATCAAAAATAAATTGAAATAATTCTAAAGTCAATACTTCAATGCGTTTATAAATCTAATGTTCTCATAATCACATTCGAATGATCCAAATACTGCCAAAAAAATTCATATTACAATTGTCAAATTACATGAGACTTCTATACATTACGCCTCCAAAGTAATATTTCAACAAGTCAATTGTTTCCGCACAATGGGTGGGAATTCAACTAAAACCTTTGAAAGGTAAGAAGAAAATTGAGAAAGTCTATAAAAGTTGGAAAATTAATTTCTATTATTTTGTCCGTCTTTCCTTGGATCTCATTTTGATGGTATTATTAATTAAATAATGAGCTAACTGATACTTAAAAAGAGTATTGTTTCTATAAGTAATTTATTCAATTAATGGTAACGTCAATGTTTGTGACTCAGGATCCGAAGACTAGTCAGAAAAGGTATCCTCAAATTATATTCGTCTGGAAGGGCGAAAAACATGACGCTATTAGAAGCATAAAATTTACCTGATGTCCATTGAAGAAGCAGACGGAATGGTCCTCGATTTTATAGAAACTTGCCATCGTAATGTCAGCCTACGCAATTGCAAATTGCATGACTTCACTTTGGGATCATCTATCTCATCTCCATCTTCATCTACCTCCGCATTTGCAACAATTTGCTGCATCAATCGGCATCTACTTATTCCAATCTCTTCAAGCTGCAAGAATACACTCGTGATGGACAAATCAAACAGATATTTGATTTCTCTGCAATTATCCACTTTCACAATCTTTAATTTGTTGAAGGATTCTAGTGCAAGACAGCCGCGACAAAACTTCTCCAAGTTGTTCAGATTATCAAGAAACAACGACTCCAATCTTGTAAATGCAGTGCACTGAATGTTCTGTAGGGAATTAATAACAAACTGAAGCGAGGGGCTATTTTGTACATGAAGATGCTTCAATTCCTGGAAACCTTTTGTTGTACTTTAGCTAATATGTCCATCATGGGGTGCGATTGGACCACACCATTTCGTCTTGATATGCTACGATGGAAAGACACCATTTGAAAGGGTACGTAGGGAATTGTATAAAAGTCTTTTGTAGACAACCTTTGGTATAGTTTGGTCGAATTTACGCTCAGAATTTTCCTCCCCTTTACCTTTCCATTTTCCATCAAAGAGAGAAGGCATTCCATTACACTTTTACAAGAACAATCGGCATTTACGCTGTGGAAATCGGGTGCTTTCCTCGTGATTACATTCAGACCGACGTGAAGTGTTTTTGTTCGTGATTCATCCGCAATTCAACATTCGTTCCGGGGTTAATTGTTGTTTGCGCATCGGATAAAGGTAAGTCGTTTTCCGCCGACTTGAATTCCAACATTGGTATCAGAGCCCGGTCGTGGTTTCTGCCTTGTTTTTCATCAAATATTCTTGTTTACCATTTGATATCGAGATCAAGAGTATGATATCTACACTGGTTGGATGTATATTAATCGGAATTGTTATATGGATCGTCAAAAAGGAACTGAAGTGAAGAACGGGTTCGGGGTCGCGTACACCTGTACCGTTTTTGCGATTTTTCGAAATATTTTTTTGGCCAAAATCAACTTTTGAATATATAGGGTGAAAGTACTTGTCGAGACGAGTCCGACGGTGGTTCGAGCGCGACTGGAGGAGGCCGCACGCGCCCACACGCGTAGCCAGAAGTTGTTGCGCGTGGGCACCACGTGCCAGACGCGCTGGGCACGCCAGCGCGTGCGCGTCGCACAAAGTGACACATACTAACGTCATCCAATGGTCGGTAACCGCTGGGATGACGTCATCATCGGCGTAGTTGGCCGGTCAGTCGCCGGCCGACGACCCAACCCGCGACCCAACCCGACTCGAGGACCAACCCGACCCGACCCGCAATCCAACCCGACCAGTTGACCGGTCAACGATCAGACCGGTTGACTGATCAGGCGATCAAACCGGTCTGACCAATTGGACTAGCCAGGAGCTTTTTAGGTTCGCTGGCGCGTGCGTCACACACGCCGCACACTTAGGCAGCGCGTGTGGGCACGTGCAAGCTTCAATTGGACTGTGGTCGATGGCGTTTGGTTCGTATGGATGTGCTCTACGCTATGGTGTAATTATTTTTGAATTTTGAATTTTTTAATGGTATGAAAATGTGTAGGGAACCCTAAGTACACGTATTTTGGGGTTTTAAATGCACTGTTTATTCTTTTTTATCTGTATTTTCTTGTGGTTTTGGAAATACAGTAGCTTGATTATATTAAAATGGTGTCATTTATGTTGTGTAGAGCTTGGTTCAATGATAGCATGTATATAGTTTAATATACTTACAATTTATTAGTTCTATGAAAAGTCGAAAAATGGTAGGAAATCCTTGTTTTTCCATTACATGTTAAATTGCATTTTTTATTGTAGTTACAGCATGATTGTTTTTTGTACGTTGGTTTATATCATGCTATGCTTTTGTGTTAATGAAAAAATGTAGAAATTACATGAGGTCATATAATTATTTTTCCTAGTGGGAGTTCATAGGTTGATAGAATTCGAAGAAGTTCTGATCTAGAACTTAAAATTTGTGCAAATTAAACTAATTAATGATAATAGAACAATCGTACATAGAAGTTTTTTTTTTTTTTTTTTTTTTTGGTACCCAGGGAACCCCGTACAGCCGGCAGCCGGCGGGTAAACCCTGGGGGCGACACGCACGACCACCACGCACGTGCCACCGGGTAAATCACCAAATGACGCACTGGGGATTCGAACCCCTCCCCTTCGTGAGGGGGAGAAGGCCCGAAGCCAGCAACGCCACCACGGCGGGTGGTATCGTACATAGAAGTTGATTGGGAACATAGTGAACTTTTGTTTCTGTGTCTTTTGTTGAATTATCATTAATTTAGTTTGTCTCTGCTGCAAATTAAATATGTGTTTTACTCTGAAATATGTGCTAGAATTGATTATGTGTTTATTATGTCAATGTGTTATAGCAATTGATTATGGTTTCGGCATCCAAGACCATTGTGGCTAACCTCAATAAGGGTGAGAAGCTGAACGGTGACAATTATGATATTTGGCACCGAAAAGTTCAGTACATCATTGAGGAGCAAGAGGTTTTGGAAACCCTCAACCACACCATAGATGAACCTGAGCATGGAACTTCAGCTCAACACAGGAGAGATCTAGAAGCTTATCAAGCTTGGAAAAAGAAGAATAGCATTGCTCGTATCATGTTGCTAAGCTGTATGCAAGATGATCATGTGTGAGTTTGAAAGTTATGATAAAGCTCAGACAATGTGGGTTGCCTTGAAAGATAAGTTTTGGGGTACATTTGTCACTAAACTGAGGAGACTCGCCATCAAGTTTGATATATACCGAAAGCGCCCAAATGTAACGATGAGGCATCTTCGAGAAATGTCAAATATGATTCGTGAGCTGAAGTCGGGAAGTCACTCCCTTACTGATGAACAACAAGTTCAGGCTGTTATAAGGTCTCTTCCTGACAATTGGGAGCATATGAAGATCAATATGACGCATAATGAGAATATTGTTACTTTTGATAATATAGCACGTCATTTGGAATTAGAGGATGAGCACCTAGAGGCTGCGAGATCCTCTACCCATGCTTATGTTGCTGAATTAAGTTTGTGCAAAGCTTCAAGCTTCAAGTGCAAAAAGAATTCTCAATTCAACAACAAAGGGAAGAAGACTGATCAAGCACCTAAAAGGGCTAAGACTTTCCAACACAAGAAGCGTGGTGGGAAGAAGGACAAGGCCAAGATGAAGTGCTAAAATTGTGGCAAGATGGGTCACTTTGCTCGTGAATGCACTGAGTTGAAAGAGGTACCTTATTACTCTATTACTTTAAGTAATGCTTTGTTTTTAGTACTGTAATGCTTGCTGAATCTTATCCAATGTAGACTGTAGACTCAGGAGTAATAGACCACGTAGCTAGAGACTAAGAAGCATTTGTGGAGTATCGTCAAATACAACCTGGAAGAAGATGGATATATATTGGAAATAACTCAAAATTTGAAGTGAAGGTATCGGCACATGTAAATTAATTTTACGTGGTGGTCGAAGCCTATTCCTACATAATGTCATCTATGCTCCGGATATTCGACAAAACTTGGTCTACGTAGTTGTTTTTCTTAGCCTAGGTTATGTATTAAATTTTCATGGTGATTGTGTTAACATTTTGTATGGAACAGTTTATTATGGTTCAGGTCATGTATCAAATGGTTTTATGGTGCTGGACATTGACTATGATCAGTACAATGTTAATGTTGATGGTTGTTTTTCTTTAATTACGTCTTCTAGTAATGTTGAGATTGATGTAAGTACTTGGCATGCTAGATTAGGTCACATTGGGTTGCAAAGAATGCAAAGATTAGCTAGAGAAAGCCTTATAGGGTCACTCACTAATGTTAATCTACCCGTATGTGAACATTGTCTAGCGGAAAAAACAACTAGAAAATCATTCGGTAAAGGGACTAGAGCTGAATTTCCATTGCAACTCATACATTCTGACATTTGTGGTCCTCTGAATGTGAGGGTGAGACATGGAACCTCATATTTCATCACTTTCATAGATGACTTCACGTGTTTCGGTTATATATTCCTAATCTCCCATAAGTCAGAAGCATTAGACTGCTTTAGACGATATAAAATGGTAGAGAATCAGTTGAACAAAACAATAAAGGCATTGAGAACCGATTGCGAACGTGAGTATCTATCAGAGCAATTCAAGGCTCTTCGTGATGAAAATGGAATTGTACCACAATTGACTATTCCTAGTACTCCACAACAAAATGGGGTAGCTGAGAGAAGAAATAGAACCCTATTGGAAATGGTTAGGTCTATGATGGCGCAAACAAATTTACCTATCTCCTATTGGGGAGATGCATTATTGACTGCTGCCTATGTACTTAACCAAATGTCCTCAAAATTGGTCACTTCCACCCCTTATGAATTATGGACTAGTAAAAAACCAAACTTAAGTAGTCTATGTCCATGGCGATGTGCAACTTACGTTCATGATTCTTCTCATAAATATGGCAAATTAGGTCATAAATGGAAGAAATGTATCTTTATAAGATATTCTGAATACTCAAAAGGGTACGTGGTCATAGGTGAACAAGCTGATGGAAGTGTGACTGAAATGGAGTCACGAGATATTACGTTCTTGGAAAACGATTTTCCTAGTAGAGTTGAGATTGATAAGGATTTCCAATTATATGAGATGAAAGATCCTAATAACACACCTATTAATGTTGTAGAGGAAAATGAAGATTTACCTCAACATGCAAGACCTAGTGGAAGTGTTGTATCATCTGGTGAATTTAATTCAAGAGAAATTTAGTTGCGTAAAAGTAATCGTAAAAGTATTTCCCGTCATCGTTTTGAGATTGAAAGGGAAATATTTATGATTGCTCAGAAAGATGATGCTGAACCTAAGACTGTTCAAGAGGCTCTCTCATCTTCTGATAAAAAAGAATGGAGAAAAGCTTTGAAAGATGAGATGGAGTCAATGATGGCAAATCATGTCTAGGACTTAGTTGATCTACCACCCAATCTTAAGGCCATTGGAAACAAATGGGTCTTTAAGATTAAGAGAAGGGTGGATGGATCCATTGAAAAGTATAAGGCACGTCTTATGGCGAAAAGTTATACTTAACAAGAGGGTATAGATTATGAGGAAACTTTTTCACCAATTGTAAGGTTTGCCTCAATATAACTTATTCTAGCCATAGTCACACATCTAGACCTTGAATTACATCAAATGAATGTAAAGACGGCATTTCTTAATGGAGAACTAGATGAGGAAATCTATATGAAACAACCAATAGGTTTCATAGCTAAAGGTCAAGAGCATAAAGTTTGCAAACTCCATCATTCATTATATGGCCTTAAGCAATCGTCTAGACAGTGGTATTTTCGTTTTCATCGAACCATAACAACTTTTGGTTTCACAATGATCGAAGAAGATCACTGTATATATGTCAAGCGGTCCAAGGATGAATTTGTGATTTTATCACTTTATGTGGACAATATTCTATTGGTTGGAAATGACAAAGTTTTGGTTATCACCATAAAAGAATGGTTGTCATCCAATTTTGAAATGAAGGACATGGGAGAAGCTGCTTATATATTAAAAGTTAAGATCGAAAAAGATCGATCAAGAAAATTCATTACTTTATTACAAGAGTTTTATATTTTGAATATTCTTGAACGTTTCAATATGCAGCACTGTAATCCCATTGATACCCACATCATGCAAGGTGAAGGCCTAAGTATTGAGATATGTCCTAAGACTCCAAAAGAAATTAAAGTAATGGAAATTGTTCCTAACGTTAGTACAGTCGGAAGTTTAATGTATGCTATGATGTGTACTTGACCCGACATATGTTATGCCGTGGGATTGGTGAGCCGAAATCAATCAAATCCTAGTCAAGCACATTGGAAAGCAGTGAATGAGATCCTGAGATACTTGAAAGGCATCATGAACTATTGACTTTTGGATATATGTTTTTGCTCAATGGAGGTGCAATTTATTGGAATAGCAAGAAACAAACATGCACGGCTTTATCTACGATGGAGGAAAAATTTGTTGCATGCTCTACCGTAGTGCAAGAAGCAGTATGACTAAAATGTTTCTTGAAAAATTTAGCTACTGTCACTGAGGTTCCAAGACCGGTGATAGTTTATTGTGATAGTCAAGCAGCCATTGCCTATGTGAAAGATCTCAAGTATCTTGGAAGGACGAAACACATTGACATAAAGAACAACTTCATTAGAGATATAATAACACAGAAAGAAGTGATCCTACAATACATTTCAACCAATAGAATGGTTGATGATCCATTTACGAAAGTTGTTCCTAGAGATATATTCTTGACCCATAGGATGTCACTAGGATTGTGTAGAATGTAATATGTGTTATCGTAGAGGATCATTGGTTTATGTATTGGTGGACATGTGTATTGTACTTGTTTGTCTATTAATGACTTTGATGTTTTATCAATAAGTACAAATCAATTATGAGACTAGCACATACACACATATACTATTGAAAAGTATGTTAGCAGGCAACAATTAGCTCACTCACATAAGCAATCACCTCAAGTGCTATAGTTAGCATGTTAAGATGAGACGTTATGTACAAATAAATGCTGAAGAGCAAGTTTAGTACATAAAATGATATGTCGCCTTGATTGGAGTCAAGATGAGATCTGTGATTTATTTATAATAAGACCGAACATGATAGTCCCACAATCATGTATGCCTGAAAGATGCTGGATGCGAGTACTTAATTGGGCACTATAGAAAGCGAGCTGATATAGTACTCAAGCTAAACATGAGTACATGAAGAGCACGTGACTATGTTTAGGTTAAGATCCGTATAATGGATATATTTGATAAATGACATACGCTCTTATAGAAAGAGAAATCCACTATAGTATGTAATTCATATTACATGTGCATTGTTCGACCGACAAGGGAAGATGAGTAAAATTATCCATATTTACTCATCATGTGAGCCATTGAGGTAATTTATAATTTACCTCATTTTGTGCTATATGTTACTTCTGACTATATTCTCGAAGTGAAAGATCAATATTGCTACTTTAGCATATTACCGGCGGTCATGAATGGATATGGCCTAATGGGACGTGTCTAGGAAAGCAGTTGTTCTGAAATGGAGAGAGACATGAGTGTGAGGGAAGACTATTGTTGTTTTACATCTATTACATGTATTTACTAGTCGACCAATTATATCTCCTTATGTGGTTGCGGATATAATTGTAAATACATTGCGTTTTGAAAATAATCAAGTATAGCCTTTAAGGAATAGGTACACTTGGATTGATGTAATAAAATATGTCTGGGGTACTGTGAGACATCGATTGTTTATTTCTTTTCGGGGTTGTAGCCATTATGTCATCCCTAACAAACGCATAATATGAGCTTCCAAGTGCAGGTGTACTCACTGGTTGCACGGCTTACTTGCCAGTATGAATTGTTTTGTAAAGTTGATGAATGTTAAATGCCTTATATTCTTGATAGAGCGCTATCAAGCCCATCATGTCCAAGTGGGAGATGTTGTACTTTAGCTAGTACGTCCATGATGGGATGCAATTGGAGCCCACCATTTCGTCTTGATATGTTACAATGAAAAGACACCATTTGAAAGGGTACGTAGGGAATTGTATAAAAGTCTTTTGTAGACAACCTTTGGTACGGTTTGGTAGAATTTACGCTCAGAATTTTCCTCCCTTTTACCTTTCCATTTTCCATCAAAGAGAGAATGCATTCCATTTCACTTTTACAAGAACAATTGACATTTACACTGTGGAAATCGGGTGCTTTCCTCGTGATTGCATTCAGACCGACGTGAAGTGTTTTTGTTCGTAATTCATCCGCAATTCAACATTCGTTCCAGGGTTAATTGTTATTTGTGCATCGGATAAAGGTAAGTCGTCTTCCGCCGACTTGAATTCCAACACCTTTGATGCACAAATCATGAATGCTATCATTGCCATCTTGCAATCCATCCAAGTGGAGATAATGCGTTGTCTGCAAACATCTCTGCACCCACTCTTCAAGAAGAAGATTGCTAGAATCCAGCTTGAGCTTTAAAGTCCTAGCTTCTTTGTATTCGACCAACCAATCCCGAATGTCCCCAATTTGGATTTTATGCTTGTTCAGTTTCCCAAATGGCAAGTCTCTTGAGAGACTAGAAGAATGAGGAATGGCAACATACAAAGTGCTCAACTTTTTCATGTTCGTCAACTCGGCCAGGCTAGCATTGCTTCACGGTGCTTCATCCTCAACCTCCCACTGATCAAAGCTACCTTGCATATATAGTTCTTCTAAATTAACCAACCTTCCAAGCACGCCAGGTTCGATAACTTTGAGCTCGTTGCAGTCTGTCAAGTCTAAAACTCTCAATTCAGTTAATTCACCTATTTCTTTGGGTAGCCAAGCAATTGTAGATCCGAAGAAACTTAGGAACTGCAATCCTGTTAGCTTTCCAATAATAGTCACATCCACCGGATGGTAGTAACAAAGAAATAGCGACTTGAGGTTTTCAAGTAACTCAATCGACGAAGGTAGAGAGGTGAAAGAGAAGCCAGTCAAGTCCAAAACTTGGAGCTTCTCCATAGATTCAAAATGACTTGGGAATTTTGAGAGACGAGTTTTTTTCCAATAGTAGAAGCATCCTCAAGTTTGGGCAGTCCAATTTTTCAGGAAGCTCATCAATGCTGACAAATGGGAAGGACATTGCGGTGCATTTTCTGAGCTCATCCTTCGACCATTTTTTAAACCCACAATCCCTCATCCCGACCAAGGCGTTCCATTCCGTGGAAGCAATAGAAATGGCCACGTCAACAAATACGTCATGCATTCTGAGCCATTCCACGTCATTACTATCTAGCAACAAAGAAGAGTCCTGCAGACTACGTTCATCCATAATCAACCTATCTCTAGCACTTTCGATCGTCTTGCTGAATCTATTAAACAAACCCAAACCCATGCAATAGACAAGGGAATCCCTATGTAAGTTCTCCCAGACGTTAGGGCACATATTAAGAACAACGATCTAATCCTCTCATTTTGTAAGTCGTTATAATTTAGTTCCATTATTGATTTGACATCTGACCCTTCTATATTGATCAAAGCATTCCTCCATTCAACCAAATCTCCACCATGCTTTAGCCTTTTCGCAACCGAAAGAATAAAAAAGGGCAAGCCTCCACATTTCTGGACCACTCCATCTACCAAAAGTTTAAATTCAGAATCCTTTCAAAAAAAAAAATTGTGCTTCTCCATGCCCTAACTCGTTGAGTCAGAATTGTCGATCAGAGCCCATGTCGGTGCACAAAACATCTTGGTATCTAAATGTTAGCAATAGTTTACAACCTCTTACTTTATTATCATCTCCGCAAGGGATTCCAACTTCCTTCAACTCTATATTCTTCCACAAATTATCTAAAATTATGAGAATTTTTTTCTTAGGATCACTAGCTAACCTCTTACATAAACGATATGCTCTCTCACGAGCAAGTTCATCATTCATCAGCTTTAGACCCAGTGCATAAGCAATTTCTCCTTGGATTCTTTTTAGATGGACAAAATACACCCCAAGTGCCAAAACTTGGTACGAGGGGACACTTAAGTGCTAAAAGTTAGGAAAGTGACACTTAAAATGCCAAAATCGAAGCAAAATGGATCACTTAAGTGCCACTCCGACCAAAATCCTGTCAAATTGCTGACATTGCAATTTTCCAACGAGGTGAGTGCAAAACGATGTCATTTTGCACGTTGAGGTGGCTAGAAAATGCAAAAACGACACCGTTTTGTCTCTGATGTGGTAAATAATTAATATAAAAATTAATTAAATTAAATTTAAAACTAAATTTATATAAAATATTTTAAAAAAATTAAAAACTTAAAATAAATAAATAAATAAAATGGGGGGGGCGAAGGGAGGCAGCTGAGAGCTAAGCCCTTGCCGCCGCCGCCTCCCTGCCACCGTCGGGAAGGGTCGGCGAGGGAGGGGGGAGCGTCAGCCGAGGTCGCCAACCCCTGGCCGACCAGTGGCGAGGGCCCGCAAGCCCTCGCTAGGTTTGGGCGAGGGCCGTGACCCTCGCCCCAGATCTGGGCGAGGGCTCACGGGCCTTTGCTGCCTCCCGGTCATCGCCGGGAAGGGCCGGCAATGGTGGGGGGAGCATCGGCCGGGGTCGCCAAGCCTTGGCCAGGGGCCAGCAACACCAGCCGACCAACGGCAAGGGCCCGCGAGCCCTCGCCCAAATCTGGGGCGAGGGTCACGGCCCTCGCACAGATCCAGTGAGGGTCGGCGGCCCTCGCCCAGTCGAGCCAAGGGCTGCCGCCCACTGGGGCAACCCCTCAGCAAGCGAGGGCTCACGAGCCCTTGCCGCAAGTCAACCAGGGACCAGCAATCTGCGCGAGGGTCACAGCCCAGATCTGGCAAGGGCTCGCGAGCCCTCATCACCGACTGGCCAAGGGCCAGTGACCTTGGCGGACCCTCCCCCCTCTGTCGCAGGCCCTTCTCGGCGGCGGCAAGGGCTCAGCCCTCAACCATCTCCCTTCGAACCCCCCCCCCTTTTTTAAGTTTTTAAATATTTAATTTAATTAATTTTATATTAATTATTTACCACGTAGAGACAAAACGACGTCATTTTTGCATTTTTTTTAGCCATATCAGTGTGCAAAACGACACTGTTTTGCATTCATCTCTTCAGAAAATTGACACATCAGCAATTTGGCCGGATTTTGGCCGAAATGGCACTTAAGTGATCTATTTTGCTCCGATTTTGGCACTTAAGTGATCTATTTTGCTCCGATTTTGGCATTTAAGTGTTACTTTCCTAACTTTTAGCCCTTAAGTGCCTCTCCATGCCAAGTTTTGACACTTGGGGTGTACTTTGTCCCTTTTTAGATCTGGATTGCATGATACATTTGCTATAGCAACCTCATCGAATGACTTTTCTTCTCTAATTTGCCTTTCAACATCCTCCAAAAGCTTAGACTTGCCAACCCCACCTGGTCTATGCACCCCAATCACACAGACCTTGTCATCAACTATAGCTTTCATTACATTCTCAATGATTGCAGCCCTCGACTCCAGGACATCTTCTTTCTTATCAGTGGATCTTGAAGCGGAAGACGTAGCAGCGACAATTCCTATTGGAATATTCCTGTAACAGACGTTCTGGAAGTTCGTCTTTCGGCTTTCCTCGTAGAGTTCTTGGATGACTTGACTCATTTTCTTCACCTTCCTGTCAATCGGATAGCGCACTACAGGGTTGGGAATCCACCCACAGAAGCAAGCATTCTTTGCACTTTGGCCAAGTTGTAACAGGGTTTTTGCTCCCTCAGCCTCGTCCTCCACACCCCCTAACCAATTCTGGACATCAATGTATATAAGTCTTCCCTCATACCTGGCTTCATCGACAGTTCGCTTAACCCTCTCCCTCGCAGTCTCCAAGTTGTTTACTCCAATTTCGAGATCTTTGACATAGCTCTTGTAGCACAAAACATACCCAAATTGACGTCCAATGGGAGCAAATAGGTACTCACCAAATTCGACACAAATTTCACTATAACGTTGGTAAGAAAAGCCTCGGCCATTTCTTCGTTTTTTTCAAGAAATTTCTTCCCCACCCGCCTCTTTTTGCTCCTCTTGTTGTGTCTCCTTCTTTTTGCTTAAAGAAATGGGCGCGAAGAAAACTGAACAGAGAACAGAACTGATCACTCGATTTATGAATAGCAAGGAAGAGCAGAGAAATAAAACAATGAGGACAGTGAGACAAAAACAGAGAGAGAGAGAGAGAGAGAGAGAGAGGAATATCAGCAAAAGCAAACTAGAATAATCTTAAGCGTTAACACAATCCTGCTATAATCAAAATGAGGAAAAGAAAGAGAAATTAAAGAAAGAAATGACATTAGCACAATGCGTGCAAGTACCACGTTACTAGTTTACATGACAATTCGCCGATTATCTTACGTGGACAAACAACACGCTTCTGGCCTGCCATGGGCAATGGGAAAAGTATCTAAACAGTCTTAAACTTATACAATTGACACTAAGTCAATCCTAAACCTTTTAATTTGACCAATTTAGTCGTAAACATTTTCTCATTAATATCAATTCAACCAATCCAGCCAATTTAGGCTGGAAATTGCTTATATGGATACCGAGCGTTTTACATGGTATGGTCATATTTTTATATTTTCTTTCTTTCTTTTTCTTTTCCTTCTCTTTCTACTGGTGGCCAATGAGGGCTGGCCTTGCCTCATCGCTACAAGTGAGGGCCCTCAATTAAAGATCACAAAACCGCAATTCTAAAAAAAAGGATGATTTATGTTTATACGGGTTTAATCAGTTGCAATTATTACCCAATTTTTTTTCTTCCTTTTTTTCTTTTTTGCTTTTATGTTTATTAGGATTTAAATCTATAGAACCAGATTACCAAACAAAGAGAGTGAACATAAAACAAGCGCTAATAGCACAAAAAAGTAGATATATAATGACACACATATCAGGAGTGGCTTCACTGTGAGGATGCAAGAGGAACTGAGATTTCTTGGGTGCTGACTTGTCGGCAAGATGGACGAAGGGCAATGCAAGCCAAAACCGGTCCTAATTACACCAGAGTATAAGTGGACATATCAGCACAAGTGGACACTATGGGGAAAGAACGCAGCATGGAACTGATACTTGAGGAGAAAATGAAATGGAGGAAGATGTTTCAATACCTTCAGCTTCGAGTTGGAATGACTAGAGGACGAAAGGAATCTATGACCCGCCGGCCAACTAGAGGAAGTTTGGTTAACATGCGTTTGCATAAGACTCTCCCTCCCTCCCTCTCTCTCCCTCTCTCCCTCCCATATGTATAATCTACATATTTACCTGCGCTTTACTTCGAATAAAGCAGATGAAACTTTAACAAATTAAGAACGGGGTAATGCCTTAAAGAAATTTAATGTATAGATATAAGAACCAAAGATGAGGGTCTTTAATTAAAGATTTTGACTTAGCCACCTTTCAAGAAAAGAACAGATGACTTTTAGCCATTCTAGTCTCAATTTATAGGCAATGTTTTGAAAATAATACAACTGGAGTGAGGGCTAATATGTTATTACATCAATTGAACCGGTGCAACTGCATACACCAACCGGTTTAAATATAAAGAATAAAGTGATAAGAAATATATTTAATGATAATTTTGGAATGGGGAAATTGGCACAAAACTCTTCAAACTTTGGTCCAATGTGCAATATTATTTTTGGACTTTTGATTTGTTTAATGTGGTCCTTGAACTATTCCTAAATGTTCTATGTAGTCTCTAACTTTTTAATTTTTTTTTTAGTCCCTCAACTTTTCATGACAAAGTCAAATAGATCATTCAGTTCTATCCACAAGTCTTCATAATTACATTATATTCTAGATTTCAGAATATTATTTTTCATTTCAATCACTTTCCTAAATCAACAATATATATAGCTTTTTATTACCTTTTTTTAGTCTTTTGATGCTAATCATGCTAAGCGTCTTTATAAGGATATCTAGGAATGGTATCTTTCCTATTGACCGTAATAGACCGAATTGTCTAAATGTCTATAAGAGACTTGCTAATTTTCCAAGTTCGCCCTCCGCTACTAACAAAAAGACAGGTTAGTCATGATGTCATACAATCACCATTTTAGAGAAATGTAAAAGCTTAGAGAGAGAAATATTGGTGCCTTTAAATGAGTTTATATTGCAGTTATCTCAACCATTTATGTTTCTTCTTCTTCTTCTTCTTCTTCTTCTTCTTCTTCTTCTTCTTCTTCTTCTTCTTCTTCTTCTTCTTCTTCTTCTTCTTCTTCTTCTTCTTCTTCTTGGTTGCATTTATGTTTTTTCTAGGGTTGAACCAATAGAACCAGATTATCAAACAAAGAGGGTGAGCGTGAAACAGGAACTGATAGCTCCCGAAAATTAGATATATAATGACACACATACAGGGAGTGGCTTCACCGTAGGGATGCAAGGGGAACCGATATTTCGTGGGTGCTGACTTGTCTGTAAGATGGATGCAGGGCAATGCAAGCCAAAACCATTCTTGATAACACCAGATCATAAGTGTACATATCAGCACAACGCAAAAACAAGTGGACACTGTGGGGGAAGAAAACAGCAGGGAACTGAAAATTCATTAAGAAATTAATTAGTTGACAAATGTATAATACTTAAGGGAAATGATGAAGACAGAATACTTCAGTGCGGTTCTGTCCAACTTGCCCAGATAATTAACTGCGAAGGACCATTGGACAACGACAAACAGAACAAGGCAATGGAAAATCACGACTTTATCAATACACTTGCAATTAGGAAATTGATTGATTGAGAAATAATGTATAATATCCGTGGGAAACGATGAAGAGGACAGACATGTTGACGGCACCTCAATGTCTCTTTCTTTCTTCATTTTCAATTGCGGAAAAAATTGCAAAAAAAATTCTAAACCTATTGTAATTATACCAATTCAATCATAAACTCTCTTTTTTGTTAGTCAATTGAGTCCTAAACCTTTTATAATTGTGCTAGTTTAATCCATCCAGCCAAAATTGGCCAGTCGGCGCCAACGACAATTTTTTTAATAATATTTTATTTTATACGAATTATTTTATTAATTTTACTTTTTTCCTTTTTTTTTTTTTCCTTCCTCCCTTCTCCTCCCTCCTTCTTCCTTTGGCTCTTCCTTTGGCTCTGGTGTCCTGCTAGAGGAGAGGGCTAGCCGGTCATTGGATTGAGGCGGCCGGGCGAGCCCTTGTCATATCTGGCAAGGCGAGTCCTTGCCCAATGATGGTGAGGCGAGCCCTCGTTAGGTTCAACGAGGGCTCACCTCACCAGACCCAATGACAGTGAGGTAAGCCCTCACCAGATCCGGCAGGGGCTCACCCCGCCAGTAACTAGGTGAGCTCGCCCTTGCTCAACGATAGTAATGCGAACTCACCCAGCTGCCTCAGTCCAATGATCAGCCAACCCTCCCCTCTAGTTGGTCATCAAACCCAAAGGAAGAAGGAGGGAGGTGGAGGAAGGAGGAGGGAGAAGGAAAAAAAAAAAAAGAGAGAAAGATAAAAAGATTAAAATAATAATAATTCAAAAAATAAAATATTATTATAAAATAGTTGCCCGTGACCACGTCAAAGTCGACCGGCCGCAAGGTGGATTAAACCGATACAATTGTAAAAGGTTTAGGACTCAATCAGCCAAAAAAATAAATTTATGATTAAATTAATATAATTGCAATAGGTTTAAGATTTTTTTTGATAATTTTTTCCTCAATCGCGTGGAAAGAGACGGCACTTCTTTTTCGTTTTCATCTTTTTTTCCATTAACCATGCTTGCTGGAACTCACAGGAGGGCAAGGTGTTGATAGCGGAAATTAACTTTTGTATGATACTATTGTGTAAGGGCAGGATGATCATCACCTTTACTGGCAACTTTTGCGAGATGCACGTTGAATAGTATGTCTCGAAATTATTTCTTCAATTCAACCAAAAGGCATTATTTTCTAAAGACCTGGCTGGGTGACAATTATGGTCTCGTAGACTAAGACATTTTCCTCAAACCCTTTTCATTTAATAAGGACAAATTTTGATTGGTGAGCAATAATTTCCTTGAGCACCTATTCCCCCTTCCGCTTACAAATGTGTGAAAAGGACAAATATTTATTTTCTTAACAAAACATAATTGTTAGGGCCTAAGAAATAAGTTCTTCATCGCCATATACATTTTCTCACACTACTGTGTGCAACAAAATAAACTTATCAATTAGTTTCTCTATGTTTGAAAATATGCAGCTAATGGACGGGTCGCTGTTTTTCCACTATTTTTGGAATTGATAACAAGCCTATTTTACTAGACATACGAATACATGTGAAGCTTCTGTTAGTTAATTTGGCCCTTTCCGCAAGACATAAGTTTCACTTAATTCGTTTGAGTGCTTGGTGTGATCAATCTCCTTAAATCCCAAAATTATTATTTTATTTTTTAAAAAAGAAGCTTGAAAGTCGGTAGTACATACCAATCTATGGCCCACTAAAGATTTTGCTTTTAATTTTGGCATTTTGCGGCGTTCCTTCGTTGAGTGTGCATATCAGGTTGAAAAAAATTGCATTTGACATTTGGGACAAAAAGAAGTATTCAATGATACTCAAGAGGAGGTCATAAATCATTTGGCAATGATAGCCCTAGTTTGATAGACTTGCACGTGAGAAGGAGTATATTTAGTGTAAATGTGAAGTAGGAAATAAAGAAAATCCGTCACTAAATATTTGCAGTGAATCAGAGCAAATGATAATACCTTATTAGCCCATAAATTTTCAAAAAAGGTGCATGTTTATGAAGAGGAGAGAGACTTAATCAAGAACAATGGATCAAGTGCACCAACCAAAATTAGATAGCATGATGACATTTTAATGTTCATATAATTGTCTAATTCGAGATCTTACTATCCATTGTTTTAAGAAAATTGGATTAGTATCATTTCGATGCATAAGATTTCACAGAAGCTAATCATTTTAAAAACCTCATTTTATCAATCAAATATGGTAGGTACTCAGAACCTCGTTCTTCTATCCTCTTTTTTTTTTTCAAGTATCATTACTCATTACTGAAGATGAAGCTCACACCAGCCATCACAAAAACCCTCGGTGGGTATCTAGTATTTATTTAAGATACAAGATTCTTTTTTCCCCGAATTCATTTAATAGATTAGCCTGCGCAAAAAATTACATTTATCATCTTTGATTTTTGGTAGTCAAACTTTATCTTTAGCTGAGTCTTTTATTTTAAAGTTGTCACTATTCGCGCAAACATAGTTTTGGCGATTCCAAAAATTAGTTTTGCATATTTGTAACAATTACAAACTATTTAGATATGTTTTCTACATGTTTGTGCAGGTTGGCGAGGGTTAAAGAAGAACTCACTCTATCTGAAAACAGGAGTGGATACCCAGCTAGTCGGACACGATTGTGGTATATTGCTTGCTCCCTATTATTTGGACATCGAACAGGTGTATAAGGTATCTTTGAGTGACTTGATACTTGATACTCTGCTTCATGCACTGTTCCAAAGGAATGGACTTACTCTATGGGATGGCCTTCACTCGTATCTTCAAGGCTTTTGATGGCGATCTAAAGGGTAAAACTCCTTAGGCCTCATTTGACGGTCAATACATTGGGGACCACGCCAAAAAGTATGGTCATCAAGAAGCAACAAGGAGTTTGGATAAGAGTAGACGAGTGGGATGGCCACCCCAACCCGAAGGGTATTGACATCATCGATGCGTTGTGAGAGCTGTCGAAGTTGACGAGAATGAGCCATCAGTTGAGGCACTTTCTACCGAGCTAAGTTCACTCTGGGGAGAAATCCGTGTAGTGAGAAGCGAAATGCAAGGAGTTTTTCACCAACTTCAGCAGGACACCGGTCTCTCCATCCGTCCAATACTTTCTTGAGAATCCTCACTAATTTCCCCAGTCAATTGTCTTGTCCTCCATTTTGAACTCATATTTAGATTGTTTTACGCTTTATCTAGAACTTGGTTTAAGTCGAACTTGCTCTATGTTTTTGTTGCACTTAAATATTGGAGACCTTATGCTAATTGGACATTTTATTAATATCTTTGATATAATAATAGTTATAGTGTGTTAATGATATAATTGCTAGAAGCCTTTTTTGATGTCAAGATAGGCTCAACCTCGCTCACTTCTAGCTAGGCTTGACCTTACTACATTAGTGAGGGGTGACCTCACTAGCCTCCAGCAAGGCTCACTTCGCTAGAAGTGATGAGGTCAAGCCTCGCCAACCTCAAGTGAGGTTTGCACTTGCCAAATCCAATGAGGTTGAGCCTCACCAAAGCTAGCAAGACCAACCCTCGTTGGCCTCCGATAGTAGTGACCTTGCCTAAGGCCAACGAGGGCAATGGCTGCCAGTTGTTGCCTATGGCCAATTAGTGACCATCACTCAAGCTTGGCGACCGATGGAGGAAGAAGAAAGTAAATAAACATTTCAAAATTGTCCACGTCAACTTAGACTATGTTATGTAGGACGATTGACGTTCGCATCAGTAATTTCCAATCAAAATTAACCGAATGAATTACATAAATTTTGAAATTGTTTAGGATTAAATTGACCAAATTAAAAAGTTTTGAACTAAATTGATACAATTAATTTAGGACTTTTTTTATAATTAACCCCTTTTGATAAGGATAAATGACACTGTCTCAATGCAAAATTTATTTGCTCGTGATTTTATTACTAGAGGTAGTTCTGCAGCAGATAAATTACAACTGCTAGTTCTAGAGCCCAACTTCCCCACTTTTCTCTTAAATAAGTAGTATAGACATATACTACCTGCTTTTGCGAGATAAGAAAAAAAACCTGTATTCATTTTAGAAGAAATCAATGGCGGATCGATCTAATATTGCGCCCAAATAGTCGAGCATGAGCATGAGAAAAAAAGAACAATAAATTCAATATAAATTCTGACCAAAAAAAATTTTAAAATTAAAATGAGAGAGAAGACCTAGCTATGCAGACTGGGCTCAAGGAGGAAACAGTTGATCGAGTCCAG
The DNA here is from genome assembly GCA_007663325.1 of Eucalyptus pauciflora. Lineage (NCBI taxonomy): Eukaryota > Viridiplantae > Streptophyta > Magnoliopsida > Myrtales > Myrtaceae > Eucalyptus > Eucalyptus pauciflora. The sequence goes on along the minus strand of VMYD01000024.1, from coordinate 2,894,766 downwards.
CCCATTTACACTGCGGTTTGGTCCATTTAATTTGGGTTTTTTTCTAACTTGGCGAAAAGAATTATTTTCCATGGGCCGTCCAAATCCTTTAATCCAGCCCGAATTGGATGTTACAATGCCACTAGTAAATTAAGAGCTTAACCTTGCGAATAAACACGAAGTCCTTCTGTTTGAGTCAGACAGTTCCCAACTGGTTAAAGCAATGACTAGTTCTCAGCAGTTCAGTTGGGAAGTTCAACCTATTATCAGCAAATGCAAGGAAAAAATACAGGCCTTCTCCAACTTTACAATAGCCCATTGCTCGAGAGAGGCCAATTGTGTTGCAGATTGGGTTTGCTAAAGTCTACAAGAACAACTATTTATCTCTGAATTGGATTTCATCTCCTCCACAAACTTTATGGGACCTATTATGTAATGATGCCCCTTCATTGGGTATATTATCTTTGATTACTTAATGAAAAGTTTCACTTTCTGACCAAAAAAAAAAAAACTCAACTTGTTGGAGTACTCAATGCTGACTCGAATAACTTGGCGGAAATCGAGATATCTTCTCGGTACAAAAGGAGTCAAACTAAGCTTAAATACATGATTATTAAGAATTCGAACTTTTGATCAAAAGAACGAATGGTAGGATGAATGACTAAAATGATAGGGAAAACCCAAAAGAGATTATCATGCCTTCGCTGGTACATTGTTATTCGTTGTGTGGGCATCACACATACTCTATAAAATTGATCCTCTAATGTCATCTATAAAATATTGGTCATCATTTAGTTATTTATATTGTAAAATTCTTTTAATAAATACATCACAGTCCTAGATTCAGGCTCAAGGGGATGTCAAATCATAATAAGTATCTTCATATCTTTAACTTTTTCAAGGACTCATCATAATTCTCAATTCAAGATTTACTAATAAAAATAAGCTGAAATCACCATAAAAAATAAATCACTAGATAAATCTCGCACGAGAGTGCACATGCCAAACATGCCACATGGGTCACCCTCACACGAGTGATGTTCACTTTCACGCCTACATAGATTCTCAATGATCAGATCCAACTCTAGGGTAACATTGAATGAATCTACGTATATGTACTCATGACATGGAAGAAGAGTGCAAATTTCAAATTTAATTTTTCCAAATTTTTCTTCATCACACAAAGGTACTTCAGTAACAACTGCAAAACTAAACTATACTTATATTCACCAAGATGTAAATGTATTCACATGCTTGCAGTATGATTAGAAATTTGCAGGAACAACACGTACCCAATGACACCACTTTTGCCCCTCCTAGTTTTCTTTTTTAGCTTTTAAAGAAGTTGCATTGACAGGAAATAATAGAGCTCTTTACAGAATTTCCACCCTTCAGTAGCAGCTGTACACAAATCAAGCATGAACATAATCCTTCCTTTGTTTCTCTTTTGAGATGTTCAAGCAACCAACGCACAGACACTTCTCTAAAAGCTGCTCAAGGAGGTGTAGGAGTGTGTGGTTTTATGTCTCTAGTCCGCATGTAAGTCAGGAATTGTCTAGGAAGCTCCTCCAAAAGAGCTTGAACCACTGATACACTTCCACCTGCCGAGAACAGTATAGTTTCATGTAAGTTACTGTCGAGTAAAAAATGGAAGATTTATCAGCACTTCCCAAGAGTGTTAATAAAATTGCACTTGATTGCAAAACCTTTCCTATTATAACCAAACCAAAAAAAAAGAAGTAAAACAAAGATGCAGCCTAAAAGAACTTTCATATCTGATATTGCCCTCTCTATCCCAATTTAATCAATTGAATCAATATAATATATATCAATTGGCTTTTAAGATAATCTTGCAAAATACAATAAATTCAAGATGGGTAAATAAATGAATAAGCCGATAGAAACCAAGGAATCTAAAAGGTCAAGAAAGAAAACGAGTCTAACACTAACATCCTACAACTATATCATGACAACATTGCCATGAATGCTAAAATGTCAACCTCTTTCAGCTTTGATTTACCAAACAGTATTGCCTCTGTTCAAATCCTTATTATGACCTCACACTAATAAGGAAAGGAAATTATGGTTATTGTCAAGTATTAATGGGAATATGAACGTCTATCTCGATTAACAAAAATTAATGGATTCATTGACAAAAAAGTCATGCGAAAATCAACTTACGATGTACTTCTCGCATTGGAACAAACTGTACAATGTCTCTTGTGGCTACTCGACCAGTAGAACTTTCCAATCTAATTCCACGGTCAGCATCAAGTTTCTGACAGAAATAAAAAATTAGAGCTATCTATATCCTCCCTAAAGAGATATTTCGACATAGTTCTTAAATGCAAAACAGAAAATAAATCGCAAGAAAATCTAACTTAAACCACAGAAAACAAACCTACCTCCATTTCTGTAAAATCTGCACCTCCAACTCCAACTATCAGAATTGAGAGTGGAAGATCTGATGCCTTCACTAATGCATCCACGGTTTCCTGTTGATCCGTGAGAACTCCATCCTAAACAAGGAGGAAAAGTTCTATCAGCTGTGCAAAAAAACACATAAAAACTAAGAAAGATCAAATGTTTGTTTTCACTTTACCGTTATTATGAGCAAAACATAGTATTTGCTATGGCTATTGGAAAGTGATTGCCCTGCAATTTGAGCAGCCCTATTGATAACTTGACCAAATAAAGTGGGTCCTGCCAGGGAAACATTGTGCAAAGCACCAGCATAAGCAGCCATGATGCCTTCGACTCCTTCAACCTATCAATAAAGAATTCTGAATGTTAATATATAATTGATATGATGTCCCAGAGGTTCATGTACTACAGTCCATGCTCCAAAAGTGAATACATCGATGGGGCATGCAGACTCGATTCACCTACCTCATAGCCATTGGGACTTCCATTCAGGTTAAAACAGTGTGATACAGTACCATCATAAGCCCTTCCTCCAAATCCCCATGCAGTAAACCGTCTATCCGAATCATAAAATTGAATCACTTCTCCAACTTCCATTATAGCCTAAAATGTTGGCAACACGAATTACTAAATAAGTAAGTCTATGACATCAATTGGAAAGAAAAGGCACATCAACTGGTTAACCTATCAGAACATATAAGGAAAGAAAAAGCATGTCCACTGATTAACCTCTTAGAACATTTAATTTTAAAGTATATTTTACATTATTCCATATTAAAACATCATCAAAAGGCTATAGTAAAATTGTTACAAGTGACCAGGTTTAGTAGGCAAATTAAAATATACCTGCTGGTAGGAATTGTATCTTCCTGAAGGATCAATGTAATGCAAGGAATCTGGATTTCTGGGATTTCCATTTGAAGCTGAAAAGTCCAGAAGCATCAGAATGTAATGAGATCAAGCATCAAAGAGATAAAGTTTTATAGGATAAACAGATATCCAAATGATTCGCACCTGTAAAGTCCACAGCAACCATAAAAGTAAGCTCAAAACCACTTGATATGTAATCAAGAAAGCTGTACTGTTGCTTCTCACAAAATTGATCCACAAAAAGCTGACTCTTGAGAACCTATACAGAGAAGTTATAAAGCTAATGAAAGGGCTCATCAGAATGAAGAGTATTAAACCACTAAGGAATGACAGACACCTTTTCATGGCTGTGATGAGAAGCTGGTAAAGTAAAATTTGCACCATTTCTTTCTTTGTGGAGTTTCTCCAAGTCTGCCATGGACTTCTGAAGTTTACTGTAATAAACAAGAAGTGGATTAACATACGAAAAGCCAAAGCACTACAAATTGCATGAGAATAGGCATTTACCCTATAAGTGCATGGTTCCCACTTGTGTCAAAGTCGAAGCACTCAATGACTAATGGGTTCTCCTGCAACAAGTCTTACAGTATGCCAAATCACTAGTGCCTCCGGTAACATATCAGACAATATGATGACAGGCTCTGTGTAAAACTTGCCTTGCTTCCAAATTGCTGCATGCTTAGACATAGGAGCGTCCAACTGGGGTTCAAGTTGTTGTTGATAACTTCAGTTTTGCAAATAGGAAGAGAACCCCCAGACTCAACCACTCTGGATATTCTCAGGAAAGGATCCTAAGAAAAGGTAACACCAGAGTATGAGGCTAAAGCAATGAAAAGATATGGCAAGGGACTATATCAAACAGGAGCTTTCAAGAGAGATTTTAAAGAACTTACACTTTTAGAAAACTTATCTTTGTTTTCCAACTGGGAGCAGCGGAATATTATTTCAACAGCAGTCCTGGAAGCAACAGATTCCTCAGCACGGATGGTCAGAGTACCCAGGTCTCTCGAGCCTACTTGTAAATTTTTATTATGAAGCAACAGGGTCAAACTCCAAGTTCGCTTTGTGACTATCTGCAGAAAATAGAAAGGAGAAGATGCTTTGGACAAGATCTAGATGGATTACACTTAAACTTCACTGAAGCCAAGTGCATGGGAAATGACACAATCACAATGTGAGCCCAAAGTAAGTACCTCCGACAGCACACAGCTAGCTTCTCCTAGAAACTCTTGGTCCTTCAGCTTTAACATCTGCACTGAAACCTCCCAATCAAACCTAATATTGATATTTTTTCTTCCTCACATGGAAAGACAAAAGGCAAAGAGAAACCCAAGTAATCTGAATGGACTAGCACATATTTCCCAAATAAGCTTGATTGCAAGGGTAATTACAAGTCATGATTACTTAAATGCCATTTAAAATTCAAATTCCTATGCAAAATAAGATCGTCCAACGTGTTCATTTTGTTTTTCTAGAATTCCATGAACATAAAAATTTGTAGACTGCAAAACAGCTAAAGCTCATCTACCTTGGGAAATTGTTGTCTAACCACACTTGAACATCAAAGGTAAGAAAACAGATGAGCTTTTATCTTTATAATTCCTCCCACTTTAGGAAAAAACTAAAAATTCAGTTGATACATAACCCTAGTAAAAGTAGCTGGCATATAAGGAGAAACTTGGCAATCGATCTGAGACCACTCGCTCTATTACTCCAAACAGTCTCTCTGTTTTCATATAAATTTGAGTTAGACCTCTAGGAATATTGACTAAATTGAGACAAAGAACATAGAATTGCAGTCAGAGATACTGTTAATGTATAACCAGGAAAGGCCCTGCATAGCACATGGCTTCACCCATAAGATTTAGAGGAGTAAAAAACCAAGGATAGAAAAGAGAAACAATGTTAGCGAAAATCCAAAAAGAAATATCAAACTATATGAAATGACTAAAATAGCTGACACACCTTTACAGGTACGTTGTGATATTTTGTGTCGACATCATATACATGAAACCTGAAAAGAGATAAAAGCAAACAAACAAATGGGTTTACATGATATAGCTAAGACAAAACACAGATTGAATAAGTTATACTTTCCTATACATGGAACACTCACACCAGATGCTGAACAGTCTCAAAGTGATAAGCTAAAGAAATCTTTTCAATCCATGCAGGATCCAAACTATTTAATATAACTTCTGTCCTCCCAAGTTCCTCAAGCATCCCATCTGTTTTCCTCAAGTACACAACTGCCATTGGATCACTCTGCAAGAATCCATTGATCAAAGTTCATAAACCTTTAAGCAAAGCTCCAATTTGGGCATAAAAGAAGAAGGAAACACAAACACACGAAAATCTCCTGGAATCAGTCATTTATTGTAATTATGAGTAAGGGTGACATGTTCCAAGGTGGGCTGGTTCCCACCTTGGAACCATGAACTATCCACAAAGGGCCGATTCCATAAATTGAGAATCGGGAACCACCCATTGGTTCCCAGACCCACCCGGGAAGCAGACCACTAGTCCAGTCTGGTTGCCGGGTGGGTCCATGGAACCGGCCATGCCTTCCAAGACTCCCAATCCCCACCAAAAGTATTCCTTATACCTGGAAATATGCACTAAACAAGGAAATACGCATGTTCCCAAAACCTGCAAGATATAAACACCTTTAAACCTGCAAGAGCAGCAAGATCTAAACCTGCCAGTCCATTCCCAAAAATCTGGAAATGGAAGCCAGTCACAGATCTGGAAAAATTATGGGCATCAATTTCCAAATATCTGGAAATGGACACCTTCATCATAGCTTGAAGATAGCTTCAGGTTGAAGCCTTCAGCAACACAAAACTCAGTACAGTGCAGTGCACTGAACGTCATCACTCAACCGAGAGCAACCGACAGAGGACTGGAGGTGAGAGGCGACCGAGAGCGAGAAAGCGTAGAATTGAGAGGATTCATGAAAAACAAGAAAGCGAGATGAGGTGTCTATGAGCGTCTCTCATTGAGCAAGATTGTCAAATTAGGGTTTTTGAAATTCTTAACATAAAAATTAGAATATATACCGGTCCGGTCCAGGTGGTCCCAGAATGGAACCGTTCCCCATAGAAACTGCCCAGAAGGGGACTGAAGCGGTCTACTTCTAGGCAGTTTGGGCAGTTTCCGGTTCTTTTGCACACCCCTAGTTATGAGCTACTTAACTATATTAGTTCAGGTTTCTTACACAGCCTGAAATTTGATCGAGAGTATATATGCAACTTTTGACATGCCCAAAAGTTGCCCTGGCAGAAAATTTGGCAGATGAGATTTGCCACATATGAAGCACACAAGTTATATAGAAAATAGCATGACATACGCATGCAAAGACTGTCCTATAAGTGTTTTCTGCAGCACAAATCAGTCTTCCAGTCATAAGGTAATTTCAGCGACACATACTGAAGACACAAATAACAGGCATCAACCAGAAATGCACACATCATTCACTGTGATGTCCCAAATTTTTGCAAGCATGAGAAAACAGAAAATCAAGTTTTAAGATATGTAGTTGAAAGTTTACTTTAAAAGAAGAAGAGAAGAAGAATAAGTTATACCCTTCTGTGACAACCACATCATAAAGAACCAAGAAGATCCCAGGTGAATGGGAAAGCAAGATGCAGGAAAAAAATAGAAAAATTATATACAAGTAGCAAGTTGTACAACAAGTCCACTGAAAATGCTAATGAAGTTTCTCACCTTTGACATGACGTCACGATCACGTAATTTTGAAGCAGACAAGGATAACTGCAGCACAGACAATAAAGCACATCATACCAACTATGGGCATTGGATTTCAAGATCGATGCTCACAAGAACACCATATGCAATGCACGAAGATTGTTGTTGAGAAGTATGATATGCTTAATTTGTACTAGCTCCTTCCCAAATATCCAATTGGTATCTATGCTTAATCAGCAATCCCAATTTTAGATTTTGAAAGGCAACTCATAATTCAGAGAGAAACTCTGTTTTTTTTTAAAAATGAGCAGCGTAATGGCGTACAAGTGCAGGGCTTAGTTAGACTCTGTCTAAACTAGCAGTCCTTATGAAAAAAAAAAAAAAAACTGATGCAAAGCAATCCCACTAAATTTGTTGTACCACGTAATTCTTGTCATTTGCATGAGTTCCAAAAGGTCACACCTCGAGAGGCAGATTAAAATTTTGTTTCGAAGGAAAGAAAAGAAATCTCTTCAAGTCAAGTCTAATGAGGAAACCTAGAAGAAAACTCCAATTAGACGACCATGTTGGGACCACATAATCAGAAGTTCTTCAGATAATTTAACATCAATTAGTTCAGTAGCGGGTTTGAGCAGAATCCACATTGTGAAGAATGCTTCTGAGTTTTCCTACAAACAATCCTCCGAGACAGTTTTTTTTTCTGGCCAAATCATCGTTTGGCTCGAAAAAACAAGAATAAAATACGGACAAGCGACAACATCGACTCAGGTCTGAAGAAAACGAAGCGTATCATCACAGCGTATTGACAGTGAACGTACGCAAAAAAAAAATGATTTTTCAGTGAAAAAAGCGCGCACAATCACATGAACAGGCGAGGGACACAAACCTCAATTTGAGAGACGAGACCGTGCTGACCGCGAGCTCGGAAGAAGAGGTCAATGGCATCGTTGTACCCGCCATTGTTGCCTCCTCCTCCTAGGGGCCTCTGTTGGGTCCCTCCGACCGCTTGCTGACCTCCTTTCACATCCGAAAAGCAACCCCCCATCCTCTCTCTCTGGGCGCCAATTTCACCTCCTTCGCCGGTTCTATGCACGCCCACGAACCCTCTCTAGAACCCCTTCGTCTGCCACTCCTCGTCTCTCTCCGGAACGCCCCAATCTCGCAGAAACTGCTTCTGCTGAAAACTGCCGCACCCACCGTCTCTCTCTCTCTCTCTCTCTCTCTCTCTCTCTCCCTGCCTTTACGTAGTTGACAGAAACGCCAAACCGCGTGGGGTCCGTCGTGACGTCACGATCAAGACTCCCGCGGGCCTTATCCGACCTTCACTCTACGAACCCACGTCGAAAGATCACGCGAGCAGAGAAGGGGACGCGAAAAGGGCTTCCCTCTAGGAGGGTCCGGGCAAATGGTATCGGGAAACTGCGTCAAGCTCGAAGCTTTGCGAGTCTTCTGGGATCCTGGGTGGAGTTCGTTGCTATTTATAGAGACAAGAGCCCCACTCGACGCGTGATCGGGCGTTGCTTCGCCACCATGTGGATCCACTCTCGTGTAGGAAGTAGCGGTGGGGGAATTCGAGAGGAGAAGAGGAAAGTAGACGTGGGAATGACAGAGAAAACGATGGCTTGACCCCAGAAAGTTGACTGGGAGCCCTGCTGCTGCTGCTGCCGAAACCGTGCGGAAATCTCTGGGAAAAAGCTGCGGGCGACCTCTGCAGCTTGACGGACGGGGTCGTGACGGATAAGGTCAACGTCGGAGTTGACTCTCTCGGTCGCTGTGGAGAGAAGGGAAAGAGTTCAGCAAAATCTGAACTTTTTTATTTTATTTTATTCAGGAACTCCATACAGTCGGTAGCCGGCGGGTAAACCTGAGGCGACGCTAGTGGAGGACCCACCACCTCCTTCCACTTTCGTTAGCTTCACTGGAGAGCGTTATCCAACTGAGCCACCGGAAACGGTGTTGCAAAATCTGAACTTTTGATGATTTTAAGGGATTTTTTTTTTTATCGGTCCTACTCTGTTCTTATTTTTGCCTTACCTCCTTGTAGGGCGTGGGAGTCGAAATACACTCATGAAACTACAGCGTCCCTACCCCAACCCCCAAGAATGTGGGGATTCGAACCCCCCACCTCCTTTTTCAAGTTGGAAAGGTGACCACTAGAATAAACCCTAGTAGTTGATGATTCGAAGGGATTGAAAAGCGAAAAATTAGAAAAACTATATGTCAATAAATTATGGGTTTTTCTTAATTAAATGTTTTGCTGGTCACGCTCTAATTATCGGAATGGTATTTTTCGCGTAAAATATAGGCCTAATTGAAATATAGATAGATTATTAATTATAAAAGTAGGATCTCCCTTTTTCTTACAATACTATAGAAAGGGATCATGACGCTCGTTATTTAATGGACAGATTATCTCTTTCTGAATATACTGGCCCCTCGGTTCCCTTCCCCCGTCCAACACGTGGAGCAATTTAACTTAATATATCCCTGAGAGCATTACATCAAATGTGAGGAATCTAGCCTTCAGAAAGATTCTCGCGTGCCCAGGATGATGAGAGGATTGGTGGCCAAGGTATGTTCAGCAACTTGCCAAACAGTAAAAATTTATGTTCTTTTATTCCCGAGAATAAATTTAGAATGGAAATTCGTTTGGTAAAAATTTTGTTCCCGAAAATATATTTGAAGCAGAATTAAGAAGTATAAAGAAGTTGATTCTTTATTTTCGGAGACAATTCCAAAATCAAGCCAACGTATTTTTTCTATATTCTTTTCTTTCTTCTTGTTCTTCTTCCCTTTCTTTTCTTCTTCAATCACCGCCGCTATTGCTGCCATCTGCCACTGCCGCCACCACCCAAAGCCACCGGTTGCCAGCAACCGATCCGGTGAGCTCATCAGAGGCTCGCCAGGGCAAGGCCGAGCCTCGCCTAGCTGTCGGCGAGGCTCAGCCAACAAGGCAGGGCCTCGCTGAGGGCCAACAACACTCCGGTGAGGTCGCCGACCCTTGTTTGGCCGGTTGCCAGTCATCCCAAGGCCGACGACCGGCAACCTTGAAGAAGAAGAAGAAGAAATAGAAAGGAAAAAAAGAAAAAAGAAAAATAATAATAAATAATTTAAAATTTAAAAAAAAATGATTTAGATGAGATATTTTGAGAACTATACCAAACACAATTCTATTCTAAGAATAAAAATTTTGGACTATTACCAAACGGTTTAAAATGTTTCGAAATTATTTTCGGGAACAGAATTAAAAAGAATCGTTTCTTATCAGAAATTGTTCCGGGAAACATAATGGTTATCAAATGTGTCCTAAATCTCTCTTTAGGGATCTTTTCTAGCTCTTTGCGTCTCCATTTCAAAATTCCGTTTAATAATGGAAAGGGTGTACAAACTGAAGATCCAACAAGCATTTGCAGATTGATCCAGATGCGGCGGTTTCGATCCATCATTTCCGGTCCTACTTTGCTTGTTCCAAAAACCGCCATGTGATTGGTCCATGGATTTCTATTGAAAGTATGAACATTAGTAGTTGACCGATCGTCTCGTGTGTGATTTTGTCCCTCAACTCTTTACAGAATTACAAACTAACATAAAATAATTTGCGTCCAGGGCAACACTGGCAATTTGCTGGAAAGAACAGTGACCACACCGTCTTAAGGACATTCTTCATTAGTAATCTCCAAGATTGTCATCATAAAAGCACCACCACACAATCAAGCGTGCCGCTGGCAATGGAAACGTACTGTAGGAGTGTTCATTGTAGTCTCTTCAATGGCGAAAGCCTCAAGCAATGCACAAGCTCGTTGAGATCTAGTGAGATGGAACCTCGCATGTGGCCGATTGCCAGCCATCACAAGGCCTAGCGACTAGCGGAGGAAGAAAGAAAATGAAAAAAATAGTAAAATAATGAACATAATTAATTTTATTTTGAAAAAATTATCCACGCCAATGTTGACTATATCCACATCAGTAATTTTCAGTCAAAAATTAGTCAAAATGACTAAATTGATAAATTTGCAAAAGATTTAGGACTTATTTGATACAATTATAAGAGGTTTTAGGACTTTTTGGTAATTTCCCTATCCGTGGTTATGTATGCCAATAGCATTACATTACAAATCCAATGAAATGCCCACTGATAATTAAACAAATTCCTCATAGGTTCGGCATTAAAGGTGAGAGATTTTATAAAACAACCATCAACTATTCCAAAGATTAAGTTAATAAGTAAAGGAAGACCACATAAATATGAAGAGTAAATAGTTACATTATTAAGTGATGTGAAAGAATATTTCAACATCCTTTTCACGTGCAAACTGGAATAGGAACGGCACATGGAGTTTGACTAATGGAGTTGCATGCACATACACGAAAGGGATAGAGCTAGCTCCTGTACCATGTTCAAATGTCCAACTTATAAGTTTAAAGTTTATAGGTGAAGAGAGACTACAAAAATATAAAGAGTATATAAGATCCGCCGTCAATCCAAAAGCTTTCATTTAATTAAGCATTTAAGGGAAGGAGAAATATAAAGAGAAAAGCTCCAAGCAGCCCTCGAGAATTCCACCAATGTGCATGTGATGATCAAGAAGAGCTGAAGAGCTTGAATGCAACTTCTTCTGTATGGGACGAGCCAATTTCTCATCTCATCGGTTTCCAGCAACTGCAAATCAGCATCGTGTTTTCAGAGAATCAGGGGCAACAAATGATGGACTTGATTCATGATACAGAGTGGCACATGGTAAGTTGGACAGCTTTTTGGAGATTGATCTCTGGATAGAGAAATACGACCTCTTGAGCTCCGTAGGCATGTAGAAACTAGAAAGGGACAAAAAGATTCAACTATTTGAAGGACTCGTGGAGGATTACTTATGAATTGTGTTTCCCTTTGAGAGACTCCTGATTTTATTAGACTAAGAAGAAAGTCTTGCTCTAGTATAATTTCTACAATAGTAATTGTCAAAATATAAACCATTTACTTGACTAAGTGAAATCGGTATGGATCATTTCATGCCGATAAAGTTTGGATGGTGCTATCAAGGTCATCATCCCAACACCATTCATCATCCTCATCAGAGATGAGTACTGTACCTAGCATTGGTGTCCTGGAGGCATCCTTGTAGAATATGATCATCTTGGGGCACTGCTTCATGGCAATACACACCAATAATGGAAATATGAAGGCGCATTTCGTGGGGGAGAAGTCCTCAAGGCTTAGTGAACCATCAAGTATCAGCTCTCCCGGCCTAAGAAAGAGATCTCCTTTGCCCCATATCCGTCATCTATTACCACGTCTTCTATGGCACCACAATCTGTCATGACTACCTGAGTAAGGAGTTATAATAGACTTGAAACATAACTCATCTAAAGTAAATAACATTTTCAATGGGCTATACTCGTAAAAAAGAGGTACAAGAAAATCACAATGGGAAATCTACAATATATATTCTCCACCCAAAAACTATTAGCAAACTTCCTGCTTGAAATTCTATCAGTGAGCTACATGACGTATTTGTTGAACTCATCTGACACAATTGAAGTGTTGGATTATTTAAAACTCTTAAGACTATGGACCACAAATGATATTTTGCCCTAGCTAGGAGAGGATATTACTTCCTAATCCAAATATAAAAATAAAATAAAATAAATTGCGTCCTCCGTATTGGCGCTTATGGAAAGGCTATAAGGATGAAGCACCAAAGAAGCAATGTATGCAACTAAATTGCAACTAAGAGGAAAAGAGCAGAATCCACACGTTAACTGAGCATAGATTCATAGCAACTAGCAAGTTAGCCTCTCTTCTTCATCCTAGCCTTCCAATGAACATATGAGTGATATTTCAATCGTCTGCTTTTGCTCTGTTCTTGTATATGAAAATCGATCTTGAGAGCTTATCAGCATTAGATTGTCTACTTCTGTTACCACTTTTTCTTCAGGGAAATATTGGACGCCAACCGTGAGCCTGTTGTATTTTGAGCATGTCTCTCTTTTCCCTGGTATGTCACTCATCCGCCAGTGGAGAGGACCAAGTAAAATGTGGAAAAATGGCGATCCGTGAATCTCAGAAAGAGTGGGGGCGAGAGGGGAGAAGAGAGAGCAGATGTGGCGGGCCCTGAAAACAAGTGTCGACATGTGAATGGTTCAGAGTAAAATTGATGTGGCACTGTTAGGGCGCACAATATTTTCTCGTGGTTTATGAGAGAATTCTACAGAAAACTGGATCGAAGGCCTTTTTCTCTCTCTGGTGGTCGGACTATGCTCTAGCGTGAAGTCATTGCAATTGAAGGCCTTTTTCTCTCTCTGGTGGTCGGACTATGCTCTAGCGTGAAGTCATTGCAATTGAGAGAGACTTTCACATTAGCATGATCGATGCAATTGTTGTGGTGACAACAGACGGGAATATTAGAAAGGCATAAAAGCTGTACATAATGTTTTTCTTGGTTTCCACCGGAGTCAATCGGCAAGAATCAAAATGCAAGAGTAGCATATCAGAGGAATTCATCTTTCAATGAGCTCAACTCTTCTTGTCCAAAAGAGTCAAACTCAGAAAATAGAACAAAAAGAATGACTAAACAACACGGTACATTTGGTGTCAAAATTTTCTACAAGAATACAATGACCAAATCATGTAATACCATGCTACTTGATTATTCATTGTCAAGTCATGGAGGTGGGCAAAGTTATACCTGTGTGTATAAATATCTTATGAACTCAAAGAAACCAATTGAACATTAGACAAGTTACGATCATTTGACTAGGATATTACTTGCCAATCCGTGCGATAATAGTACTTTGGACTGTCAAGAACTGTGAACCTGACCTTTTAAACAATTGTCTGCTAAAAGATGGATGAAACTAACCCTCCTCTCACGGACATCCATAATGTTTCAAAAGCTGGAGTCCATGTAGACACCACGTAAAATTGGAGAAATACTTATGAAGCTATGAAACCATCACAATGCTCATTCAAGAATCCAGAAGGTAATGTCTCTATAAAGCCAAAACCAAAGCTGATTCTTCTACTGATAGTCAAATAGTCACAGTTATCTATATGTAACCAGCAAATGAACCAACACAACATCTTGCACATTCTCAAAACAATGTCAAAGATGTCAGTATATTCCCATTAGGAGTTGCGCACATAAACAAAGATCATGTTCAAGGAGGGAAAATCAGTCAAGATAAACTTTAATATCAATGCCACTGTCAATCAGAGACTGAACTACTGCTCTGATTTTTCCTTCAAACTTGTCCCTCTCTCTTGGAGTATAAGAAGCAGTGTACACGTCAGCTTCCCTCGCCCGGTCCGCCAAAATCTGGCCTACGGCCAAGCATGCAGGGATGTCTGATCGAGACTTGAGTACAGCTTTGATGTCCTTAGAATTGGTACCTGCAACAGCGACCTGCTTGCATGTGACCCTGTGAGTCAGTGAAGCTGAGACGAAGCGCTTGGAGATGAAAACATCTAGCGTGAAAGGCTCCATGTAGGCTATGGTGCGCTGTTTGAAGGACACATGCTTATTTGGATTCTTGGACTTCTTCCCCTTTTGGTAAGTGTATGGCCGGCTATTGTCATCATCCACGTAGTCTTCAACTCCAAAGAAACTTCTTGGTGCTAAATGAGGCTGTTCAGACAGATGAAAAAAAGTGTCGAGCTTACCAACCGGCACTATCTTTAGGACATGAAAGACCTAGATGAGTACTATAAAAATCTAAAACAAAAAACTTAAGTCTTATCTACTAAATGTGGTCACCTCAAACCAACATGCATACAATGTCCCTACACAGTTCGTATAACGATAGAGCAATCCCACATTCAATTGATTATTTACTCAATTATCATGCTGCACCAGTAACATCATCAAGGAAATGAAATAGAGAGGACATCGCAAACTAGTAAAAGAATCAGATACTCAATGAAGTCACCTGGCCGCTGTGGATACCACGTGTCAGCACAAAGACACCATGTTGAGAGGCATCAACACCACGCACTAAAACACTATTAGTGCACAGGTTGCGAAAAGCTTGCTTCAACATCTTGCTACAAGAGACAACTCTCTAGCAAATAAAAGCAGCCACTTTGATCATAGCGAGCATGACACCTGAAAAAAACGAACTACTGTCAGTAGGACGTGGCTAACTCCCGAGACTCCTCAACACTAACCAGAAAATGGGCAATCACATAGCCCCATAGAACAAAACCCTCACAATCTTCGAAGCTGAATTGACACAGGTTATGCTAAGCAATTCATCAAACAGCTAGAATGCAATAGTGGGTAATTGCCCAAGAGCCCCCGAAACTCGAATCATGCCGCGATTCCTTTAAAACCCAGTCAAAATTTTCCGCGAAAGAACGATCTCACACTAGCCAATGCAGAACAGACGAGGCAAGTTTCTTCCTTTCGATATCAGGTTCGGGGAAACATGATCAGGCACCCAGATTTGCTCACTCCGAGTAACTACAGAGAGAGAGAGAGAGAGCAGCAAAGATCAGTAGCCAAACTACTTACGCAGGAGCAGCCGAGAGAGACGGAGTAGAACGGAAGTTCGATCGACGGGGACACCCAGCCACCGCCGAGGGGGAAGAGAAAGCGCGAGAGAGGGATTTCGACTTTGTTTAGCTCAAGCCTAAAGCGCGAATGCACGACCTTTCGATTGGAGATGGTGGCAATGCGATCGAGTCTTTTTCACGAGGAACATAAGATTTATATAGTAAAAGCTTGTTAAAAAACATGGTCGAAAAGTTTAAATTTGTGAATCAAATCTTTTTCCACATTAAGAAAAAGGGTTACTTGTAAATCCACACAAAAAGACGTCATGAATGTCATATAAAAACATTGTTTGCAAGTTCAAAAGTTTATATTTTTGTTATTAACTCGCTATATAACTATATACATAATTAGTGTAAATGCCATCGGGTTGTGTGAAACGATGTCAAACCAAAATCAAATTATAGTAATAACTAGTAAGGACAAGCATTGGTCCATCGAACCAAACTTAATGGTTCTAAATGGAGATAATTAATCCAATTTTTAGTTTCCAATTGGAATTGCAAATAACTAATCAAATTCTCAATTTTAGCAAATAACTAATCAAATTCTCAATTTTAGAAGTAAGACGAGACCGAACTGACCAAATTAGCCTTGACTATTTTATTTTTTTATTATATTTGGCAAACCCTCAATTAAACTCACATCCTTGTGAAAATAGTTATTTTATCTTCATATGGAATCATATTTCGATTTTTCTTGTATAAATAGTTATTTTCTTGTAGGGAATGGAAGAAATCAAAAAAAGAAGAGGAAAACAACGCTAATTCCAAGGTCAGGTGGGTTGCTCCCGATTTCATAAAATGAAAACCAAACCACCTTGAAAAATAAACAATGAAAGAAATGATTAGAATTAATCCAAACATTCTATTCGACCAATCAGATCAGTACTATATATCAATCGTATTCGCAAAATTCATAGGTTCATACAAACTCCTAGTTTCAACATTTTTTATTTTCAAGTGAATTTTGTCGACATTCTCTCTATAAGAAACATGATATATTCAGCTCATATTTTTCGATCTGACCAATTTGTCATAAGTCTTTACGCAAAATTCCTATACAATACTTCCAATCACTTTTCGCTGAAAATCGTTCACGTGAAAGTCCACTTATTGCCAGCCATCCCACATAAAACACTGTAAACGATTTCCAATGAAAATGAATGAAAGAACTATATTGAATTGGCATCCGTACAATAAGTTTCGCACCAACTGACAATCCCCCAAATAACTACTTTTTTCTATGAAAATTGTCCGCTGGGCAAAAATCCTCTTATATTCTTTGTAGAAACATCGCCCGCAGCGCATTAATGATAACCGACCCTTCAGCACAAGTAAAGGGAAGAGGTCAGACAGCCACCGAAAGCCCATGGAGAAAGCTAAGAACGATGGGGTACACCAACACATCGTGCACGGAGGAAACCATGAGAAGCTTGAAATAGGAAAGAGTTCCAATCCCAAGCAACAGGTGCTTTTTCGCAGATATAGTCGGCGTATATTCTGCCGAACACCAGATTGAATATGCTAAATCTTTCTCCGGATCCACAGCGGCCAGACTCCAACCGCCAAAAGTTGGACCTGGGTTGCTGGCTACAGGACCCGGGTCGACTGCGTTTGGATGCGCGCGGCAAGGCTAGAGTCTGATGATGGTTGGTCCCTTCTCCGTCTCTATATGTCAAACAACTATGATAAAATCTAGCGAAGCTTTTTGCCAATCAAAAGCTCCCGAAAATTAAAAGTAAACGGGACTATAGTCATATTCAAATGTACACCTCATCAACTGAAATAACAAGCTGAAACTTGACTGTCAAGAGTGTAGAGATTCAAAAAGCCACATCAGCATGAAAGATTTAGCAAATCAAAACAGATAAGCTCATCTGAGATTCCACAATGGAACATCCAAAAACAAGACGGCTTTTAACTAAGGGTAGACATAGAATGATAAAAACGATCGAGTCAAATTAGCATAAACTTCTTTGGCAAGAAGATTATAACATCTAACATTTACCAACAGTTGAGACCTAATAGTACATCTACCAATACCTCAAAAGTCTATGCAGTCAATCTCTATCTCCCTTTCACCCCAAAACATTGTCTTCGGTTTCAAAACTCAGTATTCGCCCTCTCCTGAGCAAAATATAATTGCCAATTCAAGGGGGCATCAGACAAGCATCTGAAAGACTAGAAAAACTAAGCATGAGGAAAAACTCTCTTCATTACCACCAATTCAGAATAATCCAAAACCCAATCTCAAACCTTTTCTTGTTGTTTGGTGATAATTCCTGAAGATGCCTGATAACCAACTATAGCTGCACAGCCGAAGTCTGATCTAACAGAAGATTAACAGGTTCATTCCCAGTCAAGTTGCGGAACATTACTTACAGCTTCCAAGTTAAGCGGCCATTAGTATAAACTGCTTCTACATCCCTTCTTTGGCAGTAGATCCACTAGCGTTTATTGGACTACCGCTGTTTGCTTAAAGCCCTTGGCGACCTCCTTACAGGTGAAGTCTCTACTGTAGAATTTCTAGGCACACGCTTCCTTACATCAGCATCAGCACTTTTCTTCTCCATAGTATCTCTGAGATCATCAATATTTAAAGCTGCAGGATCGAGTTCAAAAGATCCAGCAGGAACGCCTCGTCTTTCATTCCCAGTCATCACGAATGATGGAACTCGATGAGAAAATCGGTACAAATCACGTGGAGCTATTTCAAATGAGGCATCTGCATCTTTACGTGCATCTACTCGCTGAAACAAGCAAACAAAGCCTTTCACCTTGCTCAAATACACAACCTTAATGCCACAGTCCTTGACAAAATCTGAGAGGATCTCCACATATTCATACTTGCAAGGAAGACATTTCCCTGGTTCGGAGCCCCATTTTATATTCCAGTTCTTAAAAAGGGCCCAAATCTCCCCTTTTCTAGGATATACCAGAAAAGAGCCTCTACGAGCCCCCTTGAGACACTCTATCTGGTGAGAGAACATGAGATGATCTACCGCGTCTTCCGTGTGTCCAGTTCTGTACTTTCCACAAGCAACAGGCAACTCATTGTCACACCAATCAATCTCATCTTGGTCATCCGGATCAGCCTCTAGCCAAGTGATTTGCACCTTAAAACCAGGGGAAAACACTTTCTTTATCCGAGCATAAAATCTTGGCATGCCATCGAGTGTATCATACACTGCCCATACTTGATTAACAGCAAAACAGGTTTGTGCTTTATCCTTCTCGAAATCACTAAACTCTGGATCAGGGCAGACGACTAAATGAGGTTCCAGCCCAGGAGACAAACCAGAACTACTGTCGGATTTAGATTTTTCATTATGCTTGTCTGCAGAAACTGCTTCCCCTCTCTTCTCTTCAGGCTTGATTTTCCCAGAATCTGTCCCAGATAAGCTTTCTTCCTGAGGAAGAACTTCTTCATTTTTTATGTCTTCAGTAATGCCATTTTCAGGAATAGAAAATGTTGAATGACAATCATTACTGAAGCCTTCAGCAATCCCTTGCGTTTCCTTAGCTTCTGCAGAATCCGACGCCCCGTTGGCCCTCGACCTTTTTGGTGGGCTAACAAAGTCGTCATCACCAACTGAATTGTCATTGGACAATACATGCTGCCTTAGGCGAGAAGACTTCCTGGTGGGCCGTTGCTCTTGCTGAGATTTCATAGCTCCATTGAGTTCAGAATTTGACTGGGAAGGCTTAATTACATCTTCTGAAGTGCCAGCATCACCAACAGTGTCATTCCTACTCACATTCTCAGAAGTCCCACCAAATTCAACACCAGAATTCCCACCGCTCATCCTGCCAGTGGTACTCTGAGAACCCATTCCTGTTGGTCTTGCTGCATTACCATAGGGCATTGTATCTTCTTTCATTCCAGCTCCCTTGTCAACAGATTCATCAGCCACCTTATCTCTCGAACTGCCAGCGACCTCACCATGCCCCTTTTGTTTAGTTAGCGGAACAGATCCCGAAAAACTGTCTGCAAAGTGCATAGGAGGAGGAACTCCATTAGTAGCCTGAGGAGTTGCTTTTGAGAACCCAGAATTTGAAAAATCCGGCTGGTCAGCAAAATGACTCCACTGTTGTCCAGGCGCCATGCCTTGAGTACTGAAGTCATAGGCAATAAAGGGTCCCTTGCATTCCTGACAACGCAAAGTTTTATTCACAAATTGCTTGTAGTACTGATACCTTACATTACATTTGGGGCAGCTGGTCCAGAAAGTCTTCTGCTGCCCCTGCTGAACAGGGTTTGAACTTGGAAATTGTGAATTATGATGGCTCTCTGATTTGTTTCGGGTTCCGTTTTTCCTCCTGGCACCAGAGTACTGAGTTTGTTGATGTGCTGGAGGCTTCTGTGGCAGCACTGAATTTCTAAACTTACTGTCGTATGATTTTCTCTGCAACTGGTCTGTTAATACCCTATTTGCTTCAACAATCAGCTTGAATGCAGCCTCAGCACCAGGAAATTTATTTTTATCTGGATGAAGTAACAAAGCAAACTTTCTGTACTGCTTCTTGATAGTAATGTCATCAGCGGACTTTTCAATTTGTAGGATCGCATACCAATCATGCTCAGATCCACAAACTTTGGTCTGTGCAGAACAATGAATCTCACAAACAGCCAGCATTTGGGATAGGTTCTCAAGCTCTGAGAAAAGACGCTGGGCCTTCTGTACAAGGCGCAAGGCCCCTGCAAAGTCATTGTTTTGCATACGCACTTCTGCAATTTCCTTTGCCCTGACAGCCTCCTCTTTGTTGCACTCCATAATTTGTTGTTAATGTATAAAGTCAGGCAGTGAATATCAATTAAAGTTCCATAAATAGGTACCAATTCCACCTGTAGAATGCAAAAGAAAACAGATGAATCCACCTACCTAGTAGCAAAGATTCGCAGGGAACATGGACAAAACTGTCAGCAAGCTACACGACACATGAGATAAAGAGCACCTTACCTTTTTTTCTCAAGAAGGTGAAATCGCATGTCAGAAGCAAAGACCGATGACGAGCAAATGATACTAAGGCATTGGACCCTCCATGGATCCAGTCAGCCACATTCCCACAAACAATCCCCACACCGATTCAAGCGAAAGACCTGAAAATAACCACCATCGGATAAATGGGATCCAGAACACAGATGTGAAGATAAAACATGCAGAGAATCTGGATTGAAGACATTGCAAACACTCCAGCAGCACTCACGATCACACAATCTCCTCACCAAAAACAAAAGAGAAAAGAAAAAAAAAATTGCGCATCGATCCAAGCAATCTTAACCCCAACTGTAAAGGGCCCTCCTCGTCTCAACTCAGAGCGAGCAAACAAGAACACGCGTAAAACGGTCTTCCAGGAATGCATGGCAGGCGAGAAAATGAGCACGAACCAGCCGAAATCTTTTCGCAAGTCCATAGCTCCATAAACCTCACTCCATCAGAAAAAAACCTCCAACTCAAATCGAAACAATATTCAAATTCAAAGGCCGAACCGAGCGAAAGCGCGCAGGCACGCAAAGCACCGAATGCCGAAGAAAACCGAACTCATGCAAAGCAAATGTCATTCTACAGTTGCGAGCAGAACGGGCACACGCCCCACGGAAGTCAACAAAACCGCACGGGAACAACATCATCGCCTCGCATCCGGCATGCCGGAGAGCGAAACTACTCTCCCCAATCGGAACGACGGAACCATTTTCGAATCATGCAATGGATTGAGGTGGCGACGCGCCGGAAACCCTAGAACCCGAAACATTCCCACAAGCAGAAATCGCAGGTCGAAGGAGAGGGAGAGAGAGAGAGCTTACCAAATTTGCGGAGAATCCAAATCGATGAGAGAGAAAGAGTGAGAGAAACAGAGAGAGAGAGAGAAGGAGGGAGAGCTTCTGCGTGTATATTTTAGAGAGAGAAGGAGAGAGAGAGGGAGAGAGAGGGAGAGCAGCGGGAAGAAGGGGAAATTTTGGGTGGGAAAAATGAAAAAGGGGGGAGGGGGTCCCTGAGTTTGTGTGAAATTTTCTGGTTGCCTCCCCAACCTTTTATTTGCCTCCTCCTTCCTCCATTGTTTTTAGCTGTCCCTCCCTCTAGGATGCCTTGATGATGGATGGGAATGCCCTAGGGTTTTGCCAACTTGTGTGTGAGTTGGAAGGACCTAGAAATAACGGTTGTGAGATTGATCATTGGGAGGGTTTGGGCCGGGCTGGATTGATCTGAAGAATAAGTTATAGGCCCGTTCTTAGAGATCGGGCCAGTCTTATGAATGACTGTCCAAGTCCGTTTTGTAGATTGAAAAATTACTAAAAGTTCAAAATGAGTTGATGTGTGTAACTGGGGCATAGAACAAGCCTAGTCAAGTTGAATCGGGCTTAATGAGTCGATTTATGTCTTCTTTTTGTCTGGGCGAGCAACATTTTGTGTAGTAGCTTTGATTTGGTATGGAAGGATATATTCGAGCATGTCGAAACGATGGATAGGCTGTCCAATCAAAGCATGGAATTTATGGAGTATTGAGAATCTGATGTCTACGGAAGAGTCATCACTACTTTGTTTTAATATCTAAATCTATCAATATCAATTTTCACTTTAAGTTTTAGGAACGAAGTTAATGGAATGAGAATTGAGGCCCCATTGCCTTTCTAGATTCCCTCGATTCTCAATTGGACAATTGGAATGAAGCGGAATGAAACCAAAAGTGAAAACTAAATTAGGGATGATAATTTTCACCCAATCAAGTAGATATCCGCTTGTCCTTACCTTTAAAGTTAGATATCAAGTAGATATCCGCTTGTCCTTACACGAGATAAAGTTAGATATAAAAAGATATAGGCTAGATTGGAGGAAAGAGGGATAGATGTGGATAGAATTTCTAATATCGATAGTATAAATGTAGATAGGAGTTAGCACTAATCTATTTCTTAGTGGGTTGATTAGAAACTCAAGTAAAGTTTAGGAGAATTACTTTTACTCCTACAAATTAGAGATTAATGGATATGGAGACTTAATTACACTACATTTAGATACCTTCTCTCTTTTATTTTCAAAAATAATTTGTCAATGAGCTTGAATTAATTTTAACTTATCTATTGACTTGTGAGTTTTTCATGCGAGTGTGCAACTATTAATGAAACATCCAATAATTGAAGCACTAAATAAATTGCTAACATAAGGAAGAAACACTTATTTTGAAGCATTTGTAATATTAGTCAAAAACATATATTCAACCCCTAATTGGTTTCTAATTATCACGCAATTCAACTCAATTCTTTTTGGATTTTCTTTTATTTAGATGAAAACTATGCTATATGCAATGCATGGAATATAATTACTTGACGTACATTTGAACCTAACATGCAAGTTTTTATTAAATGGCCTAACTCTTATGACAGGCAATAATTAATATGCGACTATTCTAACATGATCCGCAATTCTAATTATACTATTCTACATGATGTGCAATTTAATTATATGAGCCTACAATGCAATTACTAAATGATGTGCAATTAATGCACTTAATTCTATGTACGACACACATGACTTTTTTGTATTTCTCATTAAAATTCTTAATAAAAATAATTATTTTATATGTGTGATCTTAACTAAGAAAAGAAATTAACATGTTTTTTTGGTTGGTCCTACTCTATTCCTACTTTAACTCTAACTCTCAAACTTTTGTTTTGCCTCATTGCAGGATGCGGGAGTCAAAACCCACACTTGAAACTAAATCGTCTCCACCCTAACCTCTTGAGAAGGTGGGGATTCGAACCCTTCACCTCCCATTTCCATGTTGGAAGGATGGCCACTGGGATTTATCCCAGTGGTTAAGAAACTAACATGTTCAAATATAATGTTATTGATACTTTTTATAAAATTCATAATCAAGAACAACTCATAATTAACTATCAAAATTAAGATACCATCTAATGTAAACTAGGAAATAAAACATGCTAAATCCTAATTTAAATCGGATATTAACCCAAATCTTCTAGAATCTATTTTAACGTGCATCCTATCCAAAATCATCTTATAAAAAAAAAAAAAATCTATCTCAATCTATTAAAAAATATTATGTAGAATTAACATGCAGGATTACCTAAAAATCTAATCAAGCCTATCATGAGATTCTTGTAATTTTTATTTAAGGAAACAGTCAAAGATAAAAACAATCATCCATCACAAAAATATTCACCAAATCGCAAAAGATAATCATAGAATATTCCAAACCTTTCAAATTTGCAAACAAATAAAACCGACAATTGTATCCAAAGGATTACAGATAGGATTAACAGATTTTACAACTAGTCAAAATTGTATCTCAAGATTAGAGAGCGGATTGCCAACCAATGCACGTTGTAGATTAGGAAATTATCCTAATTCGAAGGATACCCTAAATCTTAAAAATATGCACATTATTGCAATCTATTCAAGGCTAGAAATCAAATGATTGAAATTTGGATAGTGATTCTTACCTAACTTGAACATTTACTTCCAAATTCAAATGGACGACGAGATCATGGCTCGGGATCACAATGGTGGTGTTGTGGGTACAGTAAGGACACGGTGGTGGATGGTGATGGTGCTTAGCTAACAACTAGCCAAGGGAGAGGAGGTGTTCGACCAATCATGCTCACTGGTCATAGTGAGGTAATAATCACGTCACGGTCATGGCTTGATGGTTGCATCTTAGTTCAACAAAGCAATGCCTCCAAATAACTTGCAAAATAGAGGAGTTCGGCTGGGTAGGCAGTGTCTTGTTGTAGGGATCGACAACAGCACAACAGAAAGGCTCAATAATGTAAGGAGACTAAAACAACTTGCCGTCGCGAGCAAGGAGGCTTGCCTGGTTATTGTTGTCGAGGATCGCATCTCCGTAGGGCAACAGGAAGGCAACTAGAGGTAGAGTAGCATCGAGCTCGGTTGAGCAGGCAGCAACATATTGGAGGTAGCAGCAATGTCAGTCTTAGCCACAGCTAGTCACTAGAGGAAGGTAGCCTATCGTCAGGCTTGTCGCGGAAAGGACAGTTGCTTCGTTGGTTCACCCACACAATGGTTGAGGTCTCCACGATGGCTTCTTCACCGGCGATGGCGATGTGGAGGGAGGTTTGGCCGAACTCTCTCTTTTCCCTCTTTACTTCTCGTGCTCTAAATAATGAATGCCCCTTTTTTCTAAGGCATAACCATGTACTTATAGGCGGCATCCGATAGTCGGGATGAAATTCAGGATAGCACATGCTACCTACTCAAGAGAAATTAAAATTAGATATAATGGGATATAGATTGGATAAAATTATCCATGATGGAGGTAGGATAAATGTAAATAAAATTTCTAACATTCATAATAGGAAAGTTAGGACGCGTTTCGTAACGATTCTGTTCCCAGGAACAAATTCTGATAAAAAATGATTATTTTTTATTCTGTTCCCGGAAACTGATTATGAGTAAAAGAACACGTTTGGTAACTGTACCAAATTTCTGATTCTGGAATAGAATTGCGTTTGGTACCATGTTCATTGATTTTATTCCAAATCAATTTATTTTAATTTTTACATAATTTTAATAATTTTTTCCTTTTTTTTTTTCATTTTTTCTCATTTTTTTTCTTTTCTTTTTTCATTTTTTTTCTCCTATTCTAATTCTTCTTCAGGCCGGTTGTCGGCCCTCGGCGAGGCCGGCCCTCATCGGCTCGGCCTTGCCGGCAGTTGGGCGAGGCCCACTTGGCCATCGGTGGGGTTGGGTGAGCCTTGCTGGTGGCTAGGCTTGCCTTTGGTGAGCTCGCCAGACCGATCGCCGATGACCGACGGCGTCGGATGGCAGCGGGTGACAGCGACCGGCGGCGGCGGCGGTAGGCAGCAGCAGTGGACGGCGACGACGGGCGAACAATGGTGGGCGGCGGTGACCGGCAGCAGCGGTGAACGGTGGTTGCAGGATGGCAGTCGATGAAGAAGAAGAAAAGAGAAGAATAAGAGTTTTGATTCTCAATTTTGTTCCCAGAACAAAAATTAACTTTTTTTTTTTTTTTGATTCTCATCCCAAACTGATTCTAGGAACAAAATTTTTACCAAACGCGATTCTCATTCCAAACTGATTCTAGGAACAAAAAATCAAAATCTAGCACTGTTGGGATGGTTACCAAACAGATCCTTATTTTTTCAAATAACAAACTTCTTAAATTAACTAAATTAAAATTATATTTCAATATAAATAATATTTGATTCTAATATAAGAAATTTTTAAAAAATGGTTATTTTAATTTATCTTATTTTTATTTGTATAGTTGAATTTAATTCTATTTTATAATAGAATTTCAATATATAAATATAAATAATATATAAATATACATATATATATATATATATATATTTATTACATATTGTAGGTATTTTGGGTATATTGATATTGTTCACTATTTAATAAAATTTTATTAGAGAATGATGAAGGGGAAAAAATAAAGAAATATTAATTAAAAAAAGAGAGGAAAATAAATAAAAAAAGCAAAGAGTCAAATGTTTTGGCACTTCCTCATGGGGGATGAATCAAGATAATTTTGAATCATAACTTTCGATTTTTTATCATCCCTCTATCCAAGGGACGGAAGGGCAGAGGCCTTTGGTGTCCTCTCCAATCAAGAATTAAGGCCTCCCAATCACTAGTCAATATACTTTTCTCTCATGTTTTTCTTCGCTCATGGTTCAATATTCTAGTGTCTTAGGTGTAGAGGAACCACACCAATCCATCTCAAACTTAGTGGTTAAACTCTACTGCGGTACGATACTGTAGGGGAGGTCCTGCGGAAAAATAGCTCAACACTAGGATGATAAAAAGCTCATCACCTCTCATTCTTATTACTACTTTTTCATATATATTGAAAAAGAAAAAGAAAAGGAAAATGTCATTTTATTCAAAACCCTAATTATAAAATCCCTTCTCTACCACTTCACAGTGGATAAGATATAGCAAAATTCATGAATTTTATGTATATCCTATCTAATCATATCCTAGTTACAATTTTGGATCACCAAACACAGCCATTATGTCTAACATAGATTTAATTCCACGGGCTTATTTTATGCATTATTAAGATCATGGGTTGAATTAATCTAGATCTTCTAATTAATTAACTTTCATGAGCTGATTTAAGCTCGAATCAAGCTAATTAAGGCCTTGTCCTTAGTGTAGTCAAAATTTTGGCTTCTTATGTCCTTCACACAATTGATATTGGAAAAGAGGGCTCCTCTGGCCAAGGACTCTTCTCAATCTCTCGACAAGGTTAGTCTTTAGTCTAACTGAGTTTTGTTTGGATCTCTCGGCTTCTGTTCATCTGGAGTATATGGGTTGTCTCAGGAAAATGCGATGTGGCCTTGCTTATAATCCCTACCAATTTCTACGAGATATAAAAAGCTAGATCTAGAGTGGTGGAGTTAAAATGGTCACGGAAAATGAATTAGAAAGACACATGGCTATCCTTTGTAGAATATTAGGGCATCTATGGTCCAAGATAAAGAAATTTGACCTACACGATGTGGTCTCTAAGGAAAAGCTAGAGAAATGTCAATGAACCTTATTTGGGTGTCTGTATGACAATCTTAATGTAAACTTCCAAGCATTCTTATCCACCATGACTAAGGCATGGAGATCAGCTAATGTAACTTGTAAGCACTTGGAACCTAGGATATTCTCATTTCAATTTGTCTCTGTTCAGGAAAAGAAAAAGATTTTTCATTCTATCTTGTGGTCTTTCTCCAGCCATCTTCTAGTACTGAAACCATGGGAAACGTGCAACCCCAATTGTATTGTGTTTGATTCGTGTGCATTCTAGATGCAAATTCATGGATTGCTTGTAGAAGCAAGGACAGAAGATGCAATTAAATGGATTACTAAAAATAGTAGAGAAGTTTCTAAAGTTAAAATTGAAACACGAGGATACACATCCATTGCAATTGGAAAGGCCAAAGTTTCCTTATCCTTCTTTGCCTCACTTGTTTCTAGAATTATCTCCAACTATTAAGGAAAGGAACATTTGCTGGAATTTAGGTACGAATGACTCCCAAATTTCTTTTACTCGTATGGAAAGATAGGTCACTATGCTAAGATGTGTGAGATAGTGCCTTATGAGGAAGCCATTTTTTTTAAAAACGATAATTTACTATTCGGATCTCGGCTAAAGGCGAAAGTTAATGCAAGCAGTTCCTTTTGGAAGGCTTTTTACAAGGATATTTCTGAAGAAGATGGGCTGAATGAGATGGTGTTGGAGACTCCATTAAATTCCGAACAACTAATTATTGTTGTAATAGAATCAAATAGTCACCATAACATGCAAAGGTATTCGCAAGATGAAATGGGAAAAAGAAAGCCATCATGAAAATTTACAGAGAATGGAGGGCTCCTCTCCACTCCAAATAGTGAACCCTTCTTTTCTCTTAGAGTTCCCTTCATCACAACTTGCAAAAGAAAACTTCCAGGAAAGACAGAGAAAGATAAACGCCAAGATCAGTAAGAAAGATGGAAGGTATTGTCCTTATCATAGTAGACTAATGAGCATAGGTTGGATGGAACTCAACTCTTGGAAACCCCAATCCAAGTTGTTGGGGAACTAGGTATGTGGACTTTTATGGTTAGCCCTAATAAGCTACCGAGGGACAAATGAAAATATTATGTTAAAATTGTTAGGGGTTAGGCACTCCCCTGACGGTTCACGCTTTGAGAGCCATTATGGATCAGGATAAACCCAGATTGATTTTTGTAAAGGATAATTGTTTTCTAATAATCAAAATGAAAAGGGTTACAAATATATATATGAGTGTGTGTGTGCGCACGCGCGCGCGCGCGTTTAACCCTACTCATAACTAAGTTACTATTTTACCCTTATCACTCATAATATTTCTCAACACTTCCTCTCAAGTTGGGATATAGATATCAAATAATCCTAACTTGTTACATAAGATGCTCACTCTATTCCCCAGTAGAGATTTCGTAAAAATGTATGCGAGTTGATCTTCCGACTTTGTGTGTTGAAGAATAACGTCACCTTTCTGAACTTTTTCTTGCACAAAATGACAATCAACCTCAATGTACTTAGTTCGCTCGTGGAAGATTGGATTAGATGCAATATGAATAGCAGATTGATTATCACAATACAACACTGATGGATTTGACGGTGACATTCCAATCTCTGATAGTAACATTCTCAACCATAGTAATTCACTTGTCACATGTGCCATAGCACGATATTTAGCTTTAGCACTTGATCGGGAAACTACATGTTGTTTCTTGCTTTTTCATGCAACTAAATTACCCCCAAGAAACACACAATAGCCTGAAGTAGATCTCCTATCCACAGGACATCCAGCCCAGTCGGCATCAGAAAAGCCTACAATGTTTAGATGGCATAATTCTTGAATTGTAGTCCTTTACCTGGCGCTCCCTTCAAATATTTGACGATTCGAAGTACATCATCTCAATGAGTGGTATGAGGAGAGCTCATGAACTGACTTACTACACTAACCGTGAAGAATATATCAGGTCTTGTAATAGTAAGATAATTTAACTTACCAACTAATCTTCGATACTTTGCTGGATCATGTAGTAATTCTCCATGTTCAGCATCAAGTTTCATATTAGGATCCATAGGGGTATCGACTGGCTTTACTCCAAGAAATCCAACATTGCCAAGGATGTCCAGTACATACTTTTGTTGCGATAAATTGATACCAGCATGTGAATAGGATACTTCAATACCAAGAAAGTATCGAAGGCGTCCCAGATCTTTAGTACTGAATTCTTTATGCAAAAATTGCTTAAGTTTTTAAATATCACCTGAATCACTGCCAGTAATGATGATATCATCCACATACACAACTAGAAGGATACAACCAGTCGAAGACACAGAGCTGAAAACTGAATGATCTACTTGACACCGCTTTAATCCAAATTTATAACCGCATCACTAAATCTACCAAACCAAGCACGAGGAGATTGTTTAAGTCCATACAAAGCTTTGTGTAAACGACATACCACATTCTCCCCATGAGCAATAAACCCAGGTGGTTGCTCCATGTAGACCTCCGCAGCCAGATCACCATGTAAAAAGGCATTTTTGACATCTAATTGATGAAGGATCCAGCCAAATTGCACAACCAATGAAATGCAGATATGGATAGAGGGAATTTTGGCCACGGGAGAGAAGGTGTCATTATAGTCAACACCATAAGTTTGAGTATACTCCTTTGCAACTAATCGTGCCTTCAATCGATCAAGAGTACCATTCGGGTGAACTTTAATAGTGAACACCCAATGACAACCAACAGGTTGCTTATCAGTAGGTAAGGAAGTAAGCTGCCAAATTTTGTTCTGAATTAGTGCCTGCATTTCATCTTCCATGGCACGACGCCAACCCGAATAAGCAAGAGCTTCAACAACACTGTTAGGCATAGAAATAAAAGACAACAACGAGACAAAGGCAGAGAAGGTAGGAGATAAACAATCATAGGAAAAAAAAATTGAAATAGGATGACGCGTACTAACACAATCAGAAAGACTATAATAACAATCAATAGGACAACCAACACAAGAACGTGTACCTTTTCGAGAAGCAATGGATGGATCAAGATTAGAGGATGGCACTGCAACTGATGGACGAACGGATGAATTAGGTGCTGATGAAGGCTAAACTGTCATATTTGGAACTGTACTTCGTCGATGATAGGTGCGATCAACAAACTTAAATTTTCTGGAGGTAGCTGGAGAGAAGGAAGGCGGTGGAAGCATTGGTAGTACACAATCATCACTATCACCAAGTGTCTGTGAAACATTCTGAGAAGAAAAATATGACTGATCTTCAAAGAACGTCACATCTGTAGACATGAACATACGACAACGAGTAGGATTGTAACATTTGTATCCCTTTTGAGTTCGAGAGTATCCCACAAAGACACATTTTTCAGCACGAGGATCTAGTTTATCAAGACATGGAGTAAGACTATGTACAAAACAAACACACCCAAAGACCTGAAGAGGTAAGGAAAAGAGAGGACGATTTGGATGTAAAATTGAGAATGGTGTCTTTCCTTGAAGAACATAAGTTGGAAGCCTATTAATTAAATAACATGCCGTAAGAACATCATGGCCCCAAAAATGTTTAGGTAGATGCATATGAAACATGAGGCAGCGGGCGACATCGAGAAGATGACGATTTTTATGTTTAGCTACACCATTTTGTTGTGGAGTGTATGAGCAGGACGTTTGATGAATAATACCATGAGATTCCATAAATGGCTGGAAACTAGACATTGTAGCAAGGTATTCTCTAGCATTATCTAACCGTAAATGTTTGACAGAGATATTATATTGATTCAACACTTCGAAATAGAACAATTGAAAACAATGAAAAATCTATGTACGATCTTTTATTAAGAATGACCAAGTCATTCGGGAAAAATCATCCACGAATGTAACAAAATATCTAAATCCAGAGACATCAGACACACGACATGGACCCCATACATCTGAGTGAACCAACTCAAATGGACTAGACACACGACTTTGAAGATGGGAAGGAAAAGAAGCTCTATGATGTTTACCAAACCGACAAGCTTCACATTAAAATGAACTCACAAACTTAGACTCGGGAAATAGACGTTGAAGTAGGTTTCGTGGTGGATGACCAACTCGACAATGCATTCGATATACATCAGTGGATGTCTGTTTCACAGCCACGGTAGCTAACACCTTCTTATCAAGGTACTACAGGCCATTTGATTCATGTCCCCCACCAATCATATGTCCAGTCCTCAGATCCCGAAAAACACAACAGGAAGAGTAAAAGGTCACTGAACAATTTAGTTCTTTGGTCAACAAGCTAACAGAAATCAAATTATAAGGATATTTTGATAGGTGAAGGACAAATGACAAAGAAAAAGGGGGACACAAATGAGCAACTCCCATACCTGTAACTTGAGACTGTGAACCATTTGCTAATGTAATTGAATTCGATAATGAAGGAGATGTAGAGTGAAAAGAAAATAGTAGGTTAGAGTTACTAGTCATGTGATTGGTAGCTCCAAAGTCTATAACCCAAGAATTAGACGATGCAGACCACAAACATGATGAACTACCTTTAGAGGTTTGTGCCAGAGTAGCAGTAGGAGCTGAAGATCCTATCACTTGTTGGGAGCGAACCAATGTATCATACTCAACATGTGTTAATGTAACCGAATCGCCTGTCTTAAGAACTTGAGTTGAACTTGGTGGAGCAATTAAGGGAGGACCAAGAGAATCCTCAACCTCTGCATATGCGGCAATAGGTGGTTTGAGCTCTGGCTGAAGTGTATAGCAATAAGCTTCTGTATGTCCAGCTCTTTGACAATGATGGCAATAGCGAGAACCACGACTAATCCTAGAATTGATGGTACCACGAGTCCCAACTCCCCCTTCACGACCTCCACGACTTCCACCATGAACGACACCTGTCCATGACCTCGATAACCACAACCTCGAGCTCCACACCCATTAGAACCACGAGAAAGCATAGCACTAATCTCCACTGCCGGCGTGGAAGAACTCTTCTAAGGAATTGTAGAATGGAGAGCCTAAGAGAAGACTTCATCTACTGTGGGAAGAGAACTCTGAGATGTAATATGTTGACGAAGAGATGAATACTCAGGCCCCAATGACTTGAGATATAATATTACCCTCAAATTCTCTTGGCATTTAGCCAAAACATCTAGATCGTTCGAGGCAGAGAGATAAGTATCCAATCGTTGACAGAGAGTGGTGAACCGAGCATAATGATCAGACAATGATTGATCTCTACGTTTAATATCAAGTAACTTTTCCCACATGTCACATACTCACATCATATTATTTTACCCTGAATAGAGTAATGCACACTTATCCCAAATTGCTTTAGCGGAGTCACATTGAATAAAGTGAAGACTGACCTTAGGGTCCATGCTATTCCACAATAGGGTCCAAATCATCGCATCTTCTGCAATCCAATTGGCAACTTTACTCATGTCAGACGGTATTATAGACGTGAGTAGTCCAGTTGTCTGGTGGCAGTAAGATAGACTTCGACCGCTTTAGACCAAGATGGATAATTAGTTCCATCTCACTTGACAGATGTTAATTGAAAATGACCAAAAGGAGATCCGGAAGTCGATCCATTGGTCGCCATTAGTGAATAAAGAATGATTGAGCCCAATAAATGAATTTCACAGTTGCCAATACTTAATTCCAATAATTCAATCAAATACACAAAAATTTCCAAATAGAAAGGCTTCAATCAAATCACCATACGAATCACCAAAGCACCAGTATACTTATTCTCAATATCCTTATTGATTCAATGCAAATCACTTTCAAGTGTAGAACAACAACTCTATCCTCTATAATAACTAGCAAATCTATCCTCCACAATGGCCACTTCTAAAATTTTGTGCAATACAAATAATACAGTGGGTTTCCGTCCACCACCAGAAAATATCCCAATCCTTCATATTATTCTAGACCCTACCAATAATTCTCAGGGTATTAAGGAAGCTAAACCATCACGTTTGGGTAAGTTGTCCAAGCCTCTGTGGCAAAAGTTGGAGAAAACTTTCAATGATAGTCAACTTCTAGCTATCAGTGCATCCATAAGTTCTTTGGATTCACGTAAAGATTGCCGGTTGTCTCTCATTCAGGGTCTTCCATGTAAGGACCCGAGCCCCACTGTGTAATATTGTCTGCTTTGGACACTGAGTTCTCACGGCTTTAAAACGTGTTACACAAGTTAGAGGGACCCAAGCCTTATAAACTAGCCTCAAGACTCCCCCCTAAGCGATGTAGGACAGGAGAAATGCTCTTAGCCTTGCCCGTGTACTGCCGAGGCAATCTTAATTCGTCCCTCCGTACTACCCCGGGTCTAGGTTGTCACATTCTCCCCCTTTTAAGGCACATCGCTCTCGTTGTGGCCCCACACGTGGTCGCGAGTCAGCTCTGATACCATTTGTAACTACCCGAGCCCCACTGTGTAATATTGTTCGCTTTGGACACTGAGTCCTCATGGCTTTAAAACACGTTACACAAATTAGAGAGACCCAAGCCTTATAAACTAGCCCCAGGACTCCCCCCTAAGTGATGTGGGACAAGAGAAATGCCCTTAGCCTTGCCTGCATACTGCTGAGGCGATCTTAGTCCGTCCCTCCGTACTGCCCCAGATCTGGGTCGTCACATTTATGGGCTGCCCCGAGAAAAACAAAACCGTGAGGACTTAATTTCCAAATCGGACAATATGTGTACAGTGGAGACTTGGGTCCTTAAATGTGGTATCAGAGCTGACTCCAATAGCGAGTGGGGCCACAACGAGGGCGCTGTGCCATAAGGGGGGAGAATGTGACGACCCAGACTCGGGGTAGTACGGAGGGACGGACTAAGATCGTCTCGGCAGTACACGGGCGAGGCTAAGGGCATGTCTCTCATCCCACATCGCTTAGGGGGGAGTCCTGGGCTAGCTTATAAGGCTTGGGTGTCTCTAATTGTACATACGCGTTTTGAGCTTGTGGGTGTAGGAAATAAAGCCTTGAGGCCAAGGCAGTGCTGTGCACTCTGATGTGAGCGTGTGTACAGCTAAAGAGGACAATATATTGACTTGGGAGAGGGATGGCAGTGCATCCACGCCTCTGCCCCTGCAATACGCATTTTTTTGGGGTAGTATAAGCTGCCCCGAGAAAAACAAAACCGTGAGGACTTAGTTTTCAAAGAGGACAATATATGTATAGTGGATACATGGGTCCTTAAACTCCAGGCACAGGGAAGACTCGAACTATAGTTGCCATTGTCAGTGCATTGCTTGGCTCTCTGCGAAGAACAGATGAGACAAAAAATTCCCCGCCTGAGAGCTTGAAGGGGAGCAGCACTTCATTTACCAAGTTCAGGCCAAAAGTCAGCGAGCCTGTTGCAATTGCTAGGGTATGGCAAGAGGCAACTTTAGCTAGGCAATTAGATAAAGACGTTGAGAAATCTCAGTAGCACCTAACTTGGAGCATGAAAACGAAAGAAAAGTTTGCAATTACACGTCCAGACAAAACTTTATGCGTAACCTCCTCCAATTGTTGTTGACATGACCTCCCCCTTCAATCAAATCCGTGAGAAGGGAAGGAATTCGCGCTCCTTGTGGAGGAAATTGATGTGGGCAGCGCTCGGAATCGATGCCGTTAGCACGAAGCCTCGAGTCGGAGTGTCGAGCTTGACAACGATCGAGGACGATATATCAAGCGCCCAGCTTCCTCTAAAACTCATCCTGATCCAATCAATACTCCATAGATCTTCACATGCATGGATAGGGCCTCGATTCCCTTTATACGAGCCATGTGAGGCGGTGAGACTTAACCCTACTCATAACTAAGTTACTATTTTACCCTTATTACTTACAATATTTCTCAACAGTTTTCTTAATGGAAACCAAGAATTAGGAAGTATATGTCCAAAGAGTGCAACAAAGGTTGAAGTTTCAACACTATTTTGTAATAAACCCAAGTGGGCTTGCAAGGAGATTGGTTATTTTTTGGAATCATGAAGTTACTATCAAGGTTAACTTAGCCTCTAATGAGTTTCTTGATGTCATTTATGAAGACTCCAAAAGAAGACAGCCTTTCACAATTACTTTTGTTCATACTTCTATTATATATAAGGACATACTTGTTTTATGGGAGAGGTTAAAAACTCTAAACGATTAAAACTTTTTTCCATGGGTTGCTTAGGAGATTTGAATGAAATTCTATTCCATTGGGAGAAGGTGGAAAAATGAATGGCGGAATATTATCAATTAAATACATTTAGAGACTTCTTAAACGATTGTGGTTTGATGGATATGGAGAGTAAGGGATGTGTGTTTACTTAGGCTAATAACCGAGAAGGAGAGGAGTACGCAAACAAAAGATTAGATCGAGTCACTTGCAATATTGAGCGAAGACTTATATACTCTAAAGCTAAACCATTTGCTTTAGAAGCTATTAGCTTGGATCACAACCCCTTATGTCTCTCTTTTAGTTGAATCCAGCAATCGAAAAAATGAATTCAAATTTAAAGTGTTTTGGGCTAAAAATGAAGATTATGGTAACAAGTTGAAAAATATGGAATTTGGCTAACTAGAAAGATCGCACCCTAGCTAACAAGTTGAAAAATCTGTCTTGTGAGTTAGAGAAGTGGAGTAAGAAGGCTTTCCCAAATAGTCTTAAGATGATTAATGGATTAAAGGAGGAACTTGAGAATCTGATCAATAGTCAAAATGAGTCATCGAGAAGAGGAAGGATTCAGAATTAACTAAATAAATTGAAAGTTATTGTTACAAATCAGTGGGACCCTGTAATTTCGACCCAAGTTTACAGTAATGCCAGTTCTTGTTACAAAAGAAATGAAGCTTTATGCAAAAATCTAATTAGGAAAAGTGCAACAAGCTATGCTCCAGATGGGAACCTTAAAATCACATTGGAGTGAAATTGGAAAAACAAAATTAGAAGAGACGTATTCCCAGATGTGAGAAGAATCTTTGATCGGGTTACCTCGATCCTACACTTAATAGAACCTATATCTCTTTGGTGCCAAAAGTACCTAATCCGAAGAGACTAGACCAATTCCAACTCGGCAAAAGAATGCTTCAAGTGCTAAAAGTTGGCACAAATGGATACTTAAATGCCAAAACTTACGAAAGTGCCACTTACGTGTAATTTTTTATATTAAAAAAAAATGGATCATTTGAGTGCCACATCCGACGAACCTCGCCAGAAATCTTACGTGGTATTTTTTTTATTAATTTTCTCGCTTACGTGACTCGCAGGCAAGCTGACTCAGCAAAAAACGACGTCGTTTTGGTATAATTCGAATTTTAATATAATAATTAATTAAATTTAAATTTTAAAAATTAATTAATTAATTAAATTAAAATATATAAAAATGGGGTCGGGGAGGAGGGAGGCAGCTGGCGACTGAGGGCTTAGCCCTCACCGCTGCCGCCTCCCCTTCGTTGCCAGGAAGGTGGGGGAGTGTTGGTCGGGGCTGCTGAGCCCTGGCTAGGGGTCGGCAGCCCCAGCCGGCTGGCGGTGAGGGCCTACGTGCCTTCGCCTAGATCTAGGGTGAGGGTCGTGGCTCTCCCCCAAATCCGACGAGGGTCGTCGACCGGGAATAAATTGCAGAGGCAGCAGCTAGGGTTTCGAGAGGTGGGTGATGCTGGCAGTAGAGACGACGGCGGATGATGGCAAGCATGACACGGACAGGCAGCAACATCAGCTCCGACATCTTGTGACCGCCTGGCATGGCAGCGATGGAGTTCTCGAAGGTCAAATCCAGGTGCTGGAGGGTCGGATTTGTGGAAGGAAGGTGAGATCTAAGCAAATCGTGGGAAATATCCGCACCTATGCCGGACCTCCGCCGCGTCGCTACCGCCCGACGCCGTCCCTAAGCCAATCCTTATCCTGTGTCGCCGCTGTCGCCATCACCAAGCCTCGTGCCATCGAACGCCATCGTCCCCCGCCATTGCTAGCCTCCATTACTATCGTGCCAGGCGGTCACAAGACGCCAAAGCTGATGTTGCTACCCATCCACATCACGCTCACCATCATCCACCGTCGTCTCTATTGCTGGTGTCACCCACCTCCCGAAACCCTATCTGCCACCTCTGCCATTCATTCCTGGCCAGTGACCCTCGCTAGATCTGGGGGAGGGTTGCGACCCTTGCCCCAAATTTGGGCGAGGGAATGCAGGCCCTCGCCATCAGTCGGCTGGGGCCGCCGGCCCTTGGCCAAGGCTTGGCGGCCCTAGTTGACACTCCCCCACCTTTCCGGCGACGGAGGGGAGGCGGCGGCGATGAGGACCCTCACTGCCGCCACCTCCCTCCTCCTCCCCCTCTTTTATTTAATTAATTAATTAATTAATTTTTAAAATTTAATTTAACTAATTATTATATTAAAATTCGAATTATACCAAAACGACGTCGTTTTTTTATACTGTTTAGCCACATCAACATGCAAAATGACGTCATTTTGCACGCAGCTCGTTGGAAAATTGCCACATCAACGTTTTGGCCGGAGTTTCTCGTCGGTGGCACTTAAGTGATCCATTTTGCTTCGATTTTGGCACATAACTGTTACTTTCTTAACTTTAGACACTTAAGTGTCCCTTTGTGCCAACTTTTGGCACTATAGGGGTTCAGGTGTCATTCCAACCTATAAGCTCGTGTAACTTCCTATGCAATATTTTCTCTAAGGTTTGCGCAAATACATTGAAATCATAGCTTTTTGACCTCACTGCAGTAGAATAAAGTGCCATTATGGGAGGAAAGCAAATTCAAGATAATATCTTGATTGTGCAAAAGGTGCTACATCAATTGAGAAAACACAAAAGAAAGAAAAAATTCCAAGCAACGCTTAAACTTGACATGAAAAGAGCCTATGATAAAGTCCAATGGAATTTTTTGGAAGCATGTATGCTAAAAATGGGTTTTAGTGAGAAATGGGTAGATAGGGTTATGCTATGTTTGAAAACAATATCTTTCATTGTGAAAATCAATGGCGAGCCTTAGGTATCATTCCAACCATCAAAAGGAATCAGACAAGGCGATCCAATTTCACCTTATTTATTCATCTTGATGGCGAATACCCTATCGATCTTGATAAAAAAAAAAAGCAATTGATGATGGAACAATCATTGGAAAAGTGAAAGAATGCCAAAATTTAACATTAATCTTGAATCGTTATTGCTACGCTTCTAGGCAAGAAATAACTTGAACAAGTATGGTATTTCTTTTATTATGGGCTATCCACAGAGTTTAAGAAGAAATATGGCTTGTGAATTAAGAGTCCCTGTAATTCAACAGACAAGAAAGTACTTAGGAATTCCATCAGATTGGGGAAAGTCTAAAAACCAAATGTTCACTTGGATTTTAGCAAGATTTAACATGTTTTGCCCTAATATGCCATGTCAATATTTAAAATCTCGATCTCTATATGTCGTTCAATAGGGAAAAAAAATGCAACATTATTGTGGAGAAACAGTGAGTTGAAAGTTGGTCTTCATTGGAGAAAATGGGAGTTGTTAACCTTATAATAGACTTGGGAGGTCTAGGCTTCAGAGATCTACTATTTTTCAATAGAGTCATGCTAAGTAAATAAACAATGAGATTATCTCAGAACCCTCAATCCCTCTGGAGTCAGGTATTAGAAAGGGATTTATTTCCCTTGAAATTCCTTTT
Source organism: Eucalyptus pauciflora (assembly GCA_007663325.1). Lineage (NCBI taxonomy): Eukaryota > Viridiplantae > Streptophyta > Magnoliopsida > Myrtales > Myrtaceae > Eucalyptus > Eucalyptus pauciflora. The sequence goes on along the minus strand of VMYD01000024.1, from coordinate 2,856,023 downwards.
GGAATGTAGAAAAGCGTTCACGTCCCTCATGGGGATGGCAAAGCATATTGACGAAAGAGATTCAATTTCACATTCAATTATGTGGTCAATGGGTAATGGAGATAAGATTAACATCCGTTAAGACAAATGGCTTAAATGTGGATTTATTAGAGGACTAACTAGCTATAGAGAACAAACAAAAGTGGTCAACTTAATTATGAAAGAGGAGAATAAATGTGATGAACATACTCAATGCAAACTATTTGATGAGCAAATTGTTAGTGAAATACTAACAATCCCTCTTAAAACTCAAATCTCACAAGATAAACTTGTGTGGATAGATACAAAATATAGTCAATTTACTGTCAATAGTGCGTATGCCATAGAAATAGTGCATATGCCATAGAAAGAGAAGAGGCAAATCAGAATTCCACAATCCAAGCCTCAACATCATACCAGCCACCCCGTGAGATTTGGAAACATATTCGGCGACTAATCAATTCCCTCCATTTGAGTGAATCCTTTGGCAACCAGTTTAGCTTTATATCTCTCAATGTTGTCCAATGAGTATTTCTTAGTTTTAAAGACCATTTACAACCAATGGCTCTCGTCCCATTGGGCAACTCTACTAAATCCAAGATTTCATTACATGCGATTAAATTTATCTCTTCTTTTATTGCATTGTACCACAAGGTGGATTTATCATAACTCATGGCTTGTGAAAACATTTCAAGATCATCTCAACACCAACATTATAGTCAAATTCTTGTAAATACATAATATAATAACTAGGAATTGTTTATTTCTTTATTCTAACAGATCTTCTTAATGTTGTATCAATATTCTCTTGAGGAGCATGTTATTCAATTGGTTATTCAACATTTTCTCGTAATTGTTGAATAGTTGGATCTACCAAATTAATATCAGCAAGTTGTAGAATTTTAGGATTGGTTGCTCAATAGCCCGATTAATAAAAGGGGTGTTACGGATAACAAACAATCTAATACTTGATGTGGAAAGGAGAGTATCTAAATGATATTTCTCAAGAATAGGTCCTTGAAGTAATTACTTCCACTAATCAAGTCATTCTCAATAAATTTAGCGTTTCCTGATTCCACAACCTTGTAGTTCTCCAGTGGTCCATACTTGCATTGCTCTGATACTAACTGTTATAAAATTTGCAAAAAAACCAAGATCCGGATTATCAGGATTAAATGCGGAAACATGTAAAATTTTATACTAATCTCAAACCATTGAGAAGTCAAGAACAGATAGCAGAGCTTGAATGATCGTGAATAGGCACTTTTAGCTAATTTCCCTCTCAACATTAACGGTGTGTCATCCGATTCTTAAATAAATAAAATAATTGGAATTATCGAAATAATAAGAGGGTTTGGTTTAGATAACTTATTTATATTATATGCCCATACAAATCTTAGTAGATATAGTCTTCCATCAAGATTAATCTTGGTAGATACATGCAATCTCTGTAGTTATCAGCAATTAGATTTAGATAATAAATTCTCAATGAAATCTAACGTGGGATCACATTAACAAAAATATTATAACAAAAAAGGCAATTAAGATACCTTTCCATTATTCTTCCATTTGTCAAATTTTGTGACATAATATACCTCATTACTTCCAATTTTGACACAAGAATACAATCTTTCTAGTTAGGCCATCACATGTGCATAGCACATGTCAAATTGGGTCCCAAGGAAAAGATTATGGGCTTGGCCAAGTTTCGCTCTCCTGCTAGCTTAGTCCAATTAATTTAACTAAACTTTGAGCCCCTGCTTAACTTGTTTAATATTGGTTTGATTGTAATGCAGAAAAAATTGTTTAGAGGGCGGGGTCGACTCCTAATTTTCATATTTGATGGGGTCAGCAAAATTTAGGTGCCAACAATAAGAGGATCTAGCTCTTTATCAATTTGGATTGGACTCAATTTGGTATTTCGCAACTGTTTTCTAGTGTCGGAATTCGCTAAAAGTAGCTTTATTATACCCTTTTCGGATTGTAGAAGAAATATCAGATAAAGTGTAAAAGCGAAATGTTCTACTTTAAAAAATGGCCTTTAATGCTTTGTAGAGTCACATCCTCATGGTCAAAGAATGTTAGACCAATGACTACTTGACTAGGCAAAACTTTTTGGTTGTCCAAATATTTTTATTGGATAGTATAATGATAAGATAGGATTTTAAATATCCCATCCAATTTTTGTTGATGTCCGGATATAGTATTGATTCAAATAAATATTATTAAAATGAGTGTTTCATTTGCAAGATTAAAATTAAAAATATACCGTGGAAGCTGTAAAAACTATTCAACCTTTTACGATTTCCATTTGAGTCGGACACCGCTCTTCTCCGTGACCTTGAGGACGATGCCTCTCCTTCGTCGGCGCAAGAACTAAGTCTTCAATATGATCATCGGCCGAGGTAAAAAAACTTAAACTCTCATCAAGAAAAATTCCACGCACTCTATTTCTGCTTCGGCGCTGCTTTTCCCAACAACTGAAGGCAGGAAGTAGGTTGTTGCCGATGGGAGGAGCAGTGGCCATTGAAGTCTGCTCAGGCCATTGTGGTGTGGGTCCCACCTCGTCAACGCGTTGACGAAGGCTTCTGTGGGTAGCTTTGTGGTGCTCTTGCTTCGGTTTTGTGGTGGCCATTTTAGTGAGAGAAATCGAAACTAGAGAGAGATGATAGGTAAAAGAGAGGAAGAGCAATTAGCGAGCGCAAAATTGGGAAAAGAACACGTGATTGATTAGTTTTCTAAATTTCACATATCTTATCTAGATTTATCCCATCCCCTAGATGAGATTTTTTAATCCGAGCTCTCTATGGGCTATAACTAGATTTTGCATTATTTCAAACACCAAATAGGATACAAGTTATTCTATTCGTAGTTTTATCCGGCCCACCAAATGTGGCCCTAATGGCTATTTTGAAGCTTGAAAGTCTTAAAAACATATGAAGTGGTTGGCGTACATAAGAAGCTCGCAAACAACTCTATCTTTGTCATGTTGAAATCTCTTGCTTTTTTTTGTTAAAAAATTGGATGGTTTCTTATTATAAATCTCTATAAAGGTTGCAAAGTTTGTAACATGAAAATTGAGTGATATGGTTTTGTAAGAGGTGCTTGAATCAATAGAAACAACTCCATAAGTTTCAAGTGGAAGCAAGATATTGTGTACAAACCATATTATCTCAAGCATTACATAATGGATTTCGGCCTTTGTTGAGGTTTTTAGAATTGGGAGAATGGTGTAGGCTAGGTGGAAAAGTTGAACCACTATATAAATCCACTTCGCATTTCTTCTATCTATTTGCCTTTTCAATTTATGTTTGATAGATTCCTCTAATTCTAAATAAGTGCACATGTTTTTACAATACCAATGCACCTTCTACACATTGTCCATCACTTATTTGTGAAAAAATCTCAAGTTTAGTTTAGTTTTTTTTTTTTTTTTTGTTAGGCAAAAATTACTTTGGAGAAAATGTGTCACGGAGTACCAATCTAGGAATTTTTGTGAGATGAAAATTAGTTTGAAATAAATGTGTCATGAGAGTATTAGTTTAGGATTTTAAGTGGAAAAGCATAGACCCCATATGTCTGATACATCTTAGGGCATACTATATGCGGAGCCTAGCTCTACTTAAGCCCAATTGATCTTTTGGGCCTAACTGTGGTAAATAGGCTGTCAATTTATAGAATCTCCATAGTTTTAGTTTTTATTAGATTTTTCTTAGTGTTCTCCTCCATATAATGAGCAAGTGGATCCACCGGCCAAGGCCTTTATTCGCAAAATATATAACACAACATAAAAATTATATGCAGAATTAAACGAACTCATGAAATGTTTTCTCGTAAGCTCTATTCATAAACTTGATAAGAAATTTTTGGTAGATTTTAACCCATATTTTCTTGAAATTGATCAATATAATTTGTTTGACTAAACATGGTATAAAAGTTTGAACCATATATATCATATTAGTCTTGAATTGCGCGTTCAGATTATATTAGTCACCTCATATTCCTTTTATTTTCACATAAGTAAACTTAAGCTGACAATAATTCGATTGAAAATAATTACATGGGTTATTATTAGGGTTAATACCCTAAAAAACCCCAAACTGGTACACTTGTGACAAATTTACCCCAAACTATTTTTTTGACCACCAAAAACCCCAAACTGGTACATACGTGACAGATCTACCCTCCGTTAGCTTCCGTTTGATTTTTCCGTTAATTTTGCTGACGTGGTTGCTGACGTGGCAAGTCATGTGGAAATTCATAAGTTTAATACCATTAAAAACCCCAAACTGGTATATTTATGACAAATTTACCCCAAACTGGTATATTTACGACAAATTTACCCTAAATTAATTTTTTCGATCATAAAAAACCTAAATTGGTACACGTGCGGCACATTTACCCTCTTTCAATTTTCCCAAATTTGACCGAGTTGTGATGTCCAATCAATTTTATTTTATGGATTACTCTAACATTGCCTCCATATCATTAATACTTGATTTTTTTTTCTTTTTATTGGAATCATTATTAGAAAATATTCAAAGACTACCAAATGTGCACTTCATTCTTGTGCCGAGAGGATGCCCATTAACTAAAAGATGGACAGATCGCTTGCGCACATATACAAAAGAAGTGCACATATTGTGGTTGCTTCACTCGTGTTAGTCTATGTCCTTATTAGCGTTACGTAGTCTTTCCTACCTTGAATCGTAAGTGTGTCAAAATTTTAACATGGAACTTGCATGTGAATGGTATGAGTGACTCGTACATCACATGCTCATTGAAATGCCGGAACCAAAATCACTTATGTTTGTCGCTAATTTTAGGTGTGCTTTGAGTGTGATTCTTTTGTATATGTGCGCAAGCGATCTGTCCATCTTTAGTTAATGGGCATCTTCTCAGCACAAGAATGAAGTGCACATTTGGTAGCCTTTGAATAGTTTTCTAATAATGATTCCAATAAAAAGAAAAAAAAAATCAAGTATTAATGATATTGAGGCAATGTTAGAGTAATCCATAAAATAAAATTGATTGGACATCACAACTCGGTCAAATTTGGGAAAATTGAAATAGGGTAAATGTGCCGCACGTGTACCAATTTAGGTTTTTTATGATCGAAAAAATTAATTTAGGGTAAATTTGTCGTAAATATACCAGTTTGGGGTAAATTTGTCATAAATATACCAGTTTGGGGTTTTTAATGGTATTAAACTTATGAATTTCCACATGACTTGCCACGTCAGCAACCACGTCAGCAAAATTAACGGAAAAATCAAACGGAAGTTAACGGAGGGTAGATTTGTCACGTATGTACCAGTTTGGGGTTTTTGGTGGTCAAAAAAATAGTTTGGGGTAAATTTGTCACAAGTGTACCAGTTTGGGGTTTTTTAGGGTATTAACCCTTATTATTAATAGAATCCCGACGTTATGATAAGAGATATTATTCATAAGTAACCATTTTATTCCAAGCTTATTAATTGAAAAAAAAAAAAAAAAAAGCCGTTTCAACGCTTTACAAAACTCACCGAAATTGAATATTTCAAGTAAATACATAGAAAAACAACTACCTAGTTAACTATTTTACTCCAAGCTTACTAATTAAAGCCAAAAACTCCCTGATAAATAGAGTTTTATATAAAAATTGGGAAACAATGACAAAAGGGGATGTAGCTCACATGGTAGAGCGCTCGCTTTGCATGCGAGAGGTACGGGGTTCGATACCCCGCATCTCCATTCTTTTTAGTCGAACCATCACCATCTGATTTCCTTTTTTCTTTTTCTTTTTGGTATATTTGCTTGGAGTGACCACAAAACTTTCCATCAAACCACCATCTGATTTCCTTTTTTTTTTTTTTTTGGGTATATTTGCTCGGAGTGACCACAAAACCAGAAAGATTGTACTGAACAAAGAAATCTCGAGTGAAATTTCGCAGTCGATTACCCATAATTTAGCTTTGTGGGGATGTTATGTTGTACTGATGTGTTGTGGTTCGTTTTGATTGAACTCTTTAGCCCCGGTTTGGTTGGTTTTGTGCGTAAAGCATCACTGCAACATACTCTCAGCCATATGGCTTCGTATGCCTTGCCGGAGGAAGAATAATCATCATTCAAATTGTGTTGAGAACAGCTTTAAACTTTGGATATTCCATCACCAATTGGAGTAGCACAGGGAAGAACGTCGACACAACGAAATGAATTTACTCGAACAGATGACACCAATTTAAATTACTTCAAATGTTTTTTTCTCCCTGCCAAGCTAGAGCTATTTCGGCGAACAGTCAAACGAGGACATGATGTCATTGCAGCATCGTCGCTGTCGCAGCTGGTCAGAACTTGGCCAAAACTATCTCCCTCATGAACTCCTTGGGTGCTGTAAAACAGAAGGAATCAGCGTGGTTCTCATCGTGTCCATCGTGAATCAGATGCGGGCGGTCTATATTTGTGATCTTAATAGAGTTCTGCGTATTGGAGCAATCTCGTGGTGTTTATGTCGAGCGAAAGTGGGAAAGATGCATGGCTTAATCATAAATTAAGTACACTAGGGAGCTTTCACCAATCCAAGACGAACTTGGAATTTTCTTCTGGCAAATCCAGCAAAATTGAGAGACTAGAGATTGCCACACGATAAGCCAGTTTGAAATAGAAATCAGCTGCCTACATGATGGTTTGATGCCGAATTAGATTTGAAACACTAGTACTCAAAATCTAGTTTTGATCACACAAATGTCAGAGATTTGTCGACCAATCCTTCCTAATTCATAGCTTCATGCCACCAATTTGGCAAAGGAAAAGAAAGCAGACCTGACTACCACAAGACTGATGAATTCTCAGTGAAGCAGAAATTCGATCTTGGTCATTCGGTGAAACTACGATGTCTTTTTGGTGAATTAGGCATGTCAAAATTTTCAGTCTTTTTCTTACTATATCCGGGAAAGAAAGGCAATATGCATCAGAGAGAAAAAATGCAAAGAGAGAAAACTGAAGACTGAAGAGGTACCTTCTCCTCCAGTAAAGAGATTGAACTGGCCTATGGCCTGCCTGAGGAACATTTCAACTCCACTCACAGTAATTGCTCCGGCAGCCTCGGCTTCCTTAAGTAGAGTGGTCTTTCTCGGTGTATACACAGCATCGAAGACGAGCTGGAAAACCCCCAAACTCGCCTAAAAAACATAAAAGCATCTTCAGCTACAACAAGCAAACTATCTCTTTTGTGATGAAGGGATTTACTTCAGGTATGGGACCTCAGAAACCGGTATTCGGTCCTTGTTTGGATGCATTCCGATCGGTGTCGCATTAGCAAGAATTGACCTTTTCTCCGGCTGGAAATAAGGTAAATCCCCGAAAGGCCTAGCTTCGCCAGAAACAGCATGAGCAAGCATCTTTGCCCTTTCTATTAACATGAAACACCACAGTATTAGGTGGAAGTATTTATTATCCAATTCCAGAACAATAATCTATGGACAATCACAAGTCAATTCATGCTAAATCAAAATAATTCCAAGTCTGCATACCAAAATCAATGTCGAAAATAATGATCCGAGCTCCTCTGGTTTTAGCACCAAAAGCCAAAGCTCGTCCTGCACCTCCAGCGCCAACTAGGACAAACTCTTTGCCCGCCAGTGGAGAAACCAAAGATTTTTCACCATTAATGCATTGACATTCTGCAAGAACTCAACGAACATCTACCGATAAGTCAATTTTCTTAAACTGTGAAGTTTATCACTATTCAACAGGCAGAAGCAATAAGAAATTATGCTTCTTGACCCTTCCTTAACGAGGCTTCGATTGATATGCACTGAAAATTTAAGTACCTTGCAGAGCATCTTCCATGGCAGTTACTGAAGCCTCACAATCTGTGTTATACCCGATTAATTTCCCATCACTAGGCCTCCTTACTATAGTGTTAACGGCACCTATGGTCTGGTGAGAGATAATAATTTGGGGGATAGTCAATACATCAACATATTTGGATCGTGATTGAGGCCACACATCAGGAAGAGAGAATCAATCAAAATATAACAGGGTAAATAAACCTGCATATTTATGGCAATTGCAGTGCAGTCATTTGAGATAAAATGAATGAAGGTCTGTAGCTTACTTGCTTAAAAGGAAGTAAGAAGTGCGAGAGGGGCTCTATTTGTGTGGTATGAGCATGCAGATTGCAGTTTTCTGCATCACTTATATTGCAGAGAACTCATTTGCTACTAAAAGTTGGATAAAATTTAGGAAATAAAAACAACCTGGGGACTATCAAATGTTCTCCTTTTAAGGATTTGGATTATAGTCAAAATGAACCAGGCTCAGTCAGTGAAGGTTAATGTTGCTTTTTTTCATGAAACGGGGGAAAACAAAAATGATCTAATATGTGTTGATCTGCTATGAGCAGAACAAGTTTAGAGATGGAAAGAACCAGACAATCATGTCATCAAAAATTGGGCAATAGTAAGAGAAGCTCACCTGAGCGAGTGGATGTACTTCATCACAAAACTGAGTGACAGCTTCTTTGTATGGAAATCCAACACTGCATTTCACAACTAAGAGAAATTCATGTCTACATCAAAACAAAAGGACTCGAACAGACTCTTTAATCCCGGCAAATAAAAAAAGAAGACTCTAATTATACAGACAAATTTTACTTAATGAGGTCATCACGGTGAAGTAAACTCAAGAGATCAGAAGCTAGGATTAAAAAAATGAGTAGATATGCATTATTTGACTTCTTGCAAGCTGTTGTACTGGAAATGGGTTCAAAATGAAAGGAACTTGTTCAAAGAGATGGGACAGTGTAGGTGGAGACTAGCCAGATTGCAGGAGATGGAGTGAAGCTTGTATATGTTTATTTATGCTATATTGGAGTCGGTTGAGTAAGAGACTATGACGTACCGACATAATCAATGAGCAAGAAATTAAATGTACTGGAACCACCAATTTGAATAATGAGATACTGGCAGTAACTGGAAGCATAAAGCAGTACAAAATGATTACTGAATGTTAAGTGCACGGACATACCTAAAACCGGCGAAGTCAGGGGTAGAGTATACTTCGAAGAATTCCTTAAGATTGTCAACAAACATTGGGACATAAAGTCCATTGAAATTCATATGTCTGAACGTAGGGTTATGCAAAATTGGACCTTTGCTGTGGCCAACTGGTTTTGAGATGAGGCCGAAAACTTTCGTATCTGAATCGTGCTCAACTTTGTATGCTTGTCTTAGGCTTTCCAAAGTAGGAAGACCGGGAACCGCCTTTCCTTCTATTGAGCCATAGACTAAAGTACCGCCAAATTTGGGACTCAACAATTGGCTGATAAGACCCCTTTCTCCAACAGCGTATGCAACTACTGGCATCTGCATGTAGGAGTAAGAACTTATGCACATCTCAACTTGAAATCTGTTAAACTTATGTGTGAATTAAACCAAGAATCTGGGATTTTTGGCTGCTTATCCAAAAAAAGGAATAAATTAACTGCAGTATTCGCATATGGTTCCTACCTGCCTATTAGACAGTAAATGAAAAAGTCTGGCCAGTTCTGTGATGTTACTTGCACTAGTGACAATTTTGATAATATCTGCACCAGTAGCTTGCATATGTGTAGCAAGATTGCTAAGTTCTTCTTTTGAAGGGGTCACACCATCCAAAAAGCATGAAACTATCACTTTGGTACCTCCACAATGCAACTTATTCTGCTTACTCATAAGTTCAGCAGCAACCTGAAGATTCATAACACAAATTCAGATGAAATTGTCAAGTCGATTGATTGGAAATGGACATAAAATTGGAGTGCTTTTCAAGAGTTATTTTGCATGTCATCACACCGAAATGTTCTGAAGCGCCATTCATAAGAAGTAAATTATAAAAAAGGGTTGTGGAATACTATTTGATACCTTGAGCTCGAAATCGACATAATCAGCACCTAATTTCAGAGCAGAACGAAGTGCTTCCAACCGGGCTGTCTCGTCGCCTTCATAGAGCCCTCCTTCGCATTTAGGCCTAGGGGGGTAAGTTCATTAGATATTCATAAATTACTTACATAGTACTTGTTAAACTGTTCCAGCAACAGTGAAAGGAGAGGCATGCAAGGAGCAGAACCATTTCATTGTTTTCTCTCTTTCTGCTCCAAACATTTGCAAACCATCCACAAGATTTTCCTTTTCGACTCACATAATTTGCAGAATTTACAGGAAGTTAATTGACCTATGGAAAAAGCAGGGACTAATCTTTTGACCTATGCATAATCAATGATTATGCCGGTGTCAACACTCATGCACTGATTTCTGCAGCAGATAACTACAATATCTGAAATTCAAGATATGAGAAGCTCTCTTTTCCATTCCAAGGACTTTGATTTTTAATTACTCTCAATGAGAAAACTCCACTGGAAGTTCTAGACCTCATAGAAGTGCAAAAGTCCCAAGCTTTTTCAAGAAAAGTGCAGTAAAGTCCTTTTTTTGTGAATTGGCTACGTGGCAGCCGCGGAAGCACCAAGCTGGCAGCCTGAGTTTGGAGAAAGGAGAAACGACAACCCGAAAGATTTGAAATTAGCATGACTTAAATGCAACAATTGATAAGTGTATGCCTGAATGCCTTGATACGACGTTTAGGTCCACTGGCGAATGAAAAAAATCTAAAAAATCTATATGTTGAACTGATAATATGCATAAATCCTGGCCTTAGCAGAAACATGCGTACCTGTAAACAATGATAACCGGTAACGGCTTGCTCTTGAGGATGATTTCAAGATCCTGGTGAGCCTGAAATTGCTTGATGCAATCCAGCCTGACCTCAACTACGTCTGCACCTTGTGCCTTCGCCTTGTGCATTTCTTCAACCACTTGGTCAACAGATTCACCCATTACGGGTGCACAAACCATGGTCAGGCCAACACTTGAATGGGAGAGGCCGACCATTTCGACGGATTAATCAAGAATTACAAAACTCCGGCCGCCGCCCCTGGCGCCGAAATGAGAATGCTAGTCCTGGAAATCAGGAAATGCTGCACAGCTGCAAGTGAATAAGGACCGTCTGCTGTGCACGAATGGCTTTTATCACAGGATGGCCCTTTTAAGGTGGAAAAAGCTAAATCAGACCAGACCTTTTCTCATACAAATACCACCTCCACCACATGGGTTCAAAAGGTGTATACACCCAAATGCATGTATAGACAAATGGGATTTTCCTGTCTTTCAATGGCAAGAAAGTTCGTATTGGCAGGTAAATTAGGAGGTCAATTAATGCCTGACTAAATGATAGGCTTGCCAAATCTAGGAGGGACTTAGCAAATGGATTAGTCCAGCGACACAGTAGATATTCGCAGATAAGGTTTGTTGGGGGGCCTTAGTTTAGCAGACGTCAGAAGACTAATCATTAAGAAAGAGGAGTTGAATTTGAATATTGAGAAAGCTACAGAAGAGGAAACGTGACGATTTCCTTGGCCCTTGTGGACGTGAATGGACACTGGACGGAACATGAACAAGCCGAGTCAGTGCAGCGGATTCGGATCGCGAATATTGCAGAATAATCAACATCGATATTTCCCAACTTTGACATCTAATGCCACATACATTGTTTCTTCTCAATTTTCTCTTGACCCTAAATTTTTCATTTTTATTGTTGAAAATCGAGGATGATTATCCAAAAAGTCTAACATTTATTACACGTATGCCAATCTACTCGTAAACTTTTGAATTAGGCTAATTTAATCTTTAGTCTTTTGGCATTTAGTCAATATAGTCAATCAGGGTAATCTTGGTTAGGAATTGCTAATATGAACGCCGGTCGTTCTATGTGGCATGCCTTGGGCATTGATGTAGATAATTTCAATTTATTTATATATGTTTATTTATTCATTTTCTTCTCTTTTCCTTCATTTCTTCTTCTTTTCACCGTGTGCGGCGCGAGTCACCAAAGCTCATCGGCCACTAGGCGAGGGATGCGAAGCCCTCGCCCACATTTGGGCAAGGTTTCAGTTGGCAAGCGTCGAAGACCCTCACCAACCACAACAAATGAAAAAATGAAAAGAGAAGTAAAGAAAAATGAAAAAAAAAAAGAAATATAAAATTTGGAAAACTATATAAAAAATAAAAAATAATCAATACCAGCACTAGCTATCACTTAAACAACCGGTATCTATGTCAGTAGTTTGGATGAATTACATTAACAAATTGTCAAAAAGGTTTAGAGTCAAATTGGTCAAATTATAAGATTTGGGAATGAATTAGTGCAAGTGCAATGAATTTGGAAATGTTTTGGTATTTCTTCTCAAAAATGGCAATGCTCTTCCCGAGCTTTGGATCCGGATGTCGTCAGATATCTGTAGAGCTGGCTGCTGCTACACCGAACTTGATAGTATAGACAGAGCCGCGTTACGTTTGAAACCTCGACATTTGGTCCCCTACCTGAGTGCTGAGAAGGCGCAGACCGCAGGCTCCTAGGACTAGTATGACCCACTTGTTGAGTTGATGACAAAACTTAAATGTTTCTTTAATCAACATGGTGTGTGGGCAGTGGATAAGGACAGTTCCTTAATCAAGTTTTTGGTTGGTGATCATCAAAAGGTCAGTTGTGATTGCGGGGGGTTGGTGGGGTTGGTGAGACGTGAGGGAACAATGGGGGCAGGCAGGAGCTGGTGGATCCTCTCTCCACGTCGTCCTTGCCTGCAATGTTCCCACCCCCAATCTCATATTATCAGCTCCGTTCTGTGAATACTGAATGCCATGATGGACAGATTCTGGGGAGATTTTAATGTCTGTTGTTGTGTCTCTCGATTGATGATTCGAACTGTTCAGCTATGCGAAATGAAGGAGTGATCCGTTCCCGATCCGATTCCCGATTTCACGTCTCTCTCAATTGATGATTTGAACTGTTCAGCTATGGAAAAGTGTAGGAGTAACAGGTTTCTGGTCCAAATTAGGAATAAGGGACCAGATGGGGAACTAAACTGGACCGGTCCGATCCAATGAAATCGATCTTTTTTTTTTTTTTCACTACTTGATGCTATATGTTATGAATAAATAAATAAAACTATTGACATCTAAATTTTGGCGGTCAGTTTATTTATTTATTGCATAGAAAATTAATGGGTTAATTTTATCCCAAAAAAAAAATATTGCATAGCATATAGATTGCATTTTTTAATTTTATTGGACCGGTGACTGGTGGATTTAAATAAGTGGTTCTGAGTTTAACTTGATAGGCCGAACTAAGCTCACGAAGCGAGCAAATTGGCCAAAGGCCGTTTTTTTTAATGATCAAAGATCATCTCGAATTTGAAATTTTCCGGGATATCGATTTGAAAAAATTGAAACCCTAATCGGTGGCCTATAAATAGGTTTGTTCGCGTAGGGTTCTGAGGGGCCACACAATTGAAAACACACGGCGACAGAATCTAGGTCAGCCACGATATAAAATTTGTGAGTGAGAGCCGAGAGAGAGGGGGTCTTCAAGGTCCTGAGCGGCAGCACTTGGAGGACTTCTCTAGGATCAACATTCGGCACATTGGAGAGCACAAACTTGGTCTTCACAGAGCACTTGCCATAGACGCGCGCAAAGAAGAAGACCATTCCCGGTGATCCGGTGATCCTCGAGACGTCGATCTTTGCCTCAGGTGTTTCGTTAGTTTTTTCTATTGGCACAGCTTCCCGGCGCATCTATTAGGTCTAGCCCCGCTCAGTCCATCTCGTAGTGCACTTTACGAAAAAAGACACGAGAAGGAACAAGTTCTTGGGACTCCTCAAGTCCTCAAAGCGGCTGCCGATCCATTATTGATCCACCGTGAGTCTAGGCCGCTGATCCCCCAACTACGTAACGACGAGCGGCACCCGTACCAATCAATAGCCTCGCGACAATCACACCGAGAAGCTGCTGCTTTGGCTGTCACGACTTCAGGAGCTCCAGAAATTCACAAGCCCGGCCACGCCCGTGGGAGACGCAACGCTCTGAACGAAGAGGCGGTCGACGACGAGGACAAATCCCCTCCATCGGCAAATAAGTTGGTGCAGTCAATCTGCAACGCTTGGCCTGTCAAAGTGGAGGGTCCTCAATTCGAAGTTTCTTTTATATCTGAACCGGCCTCACTTTTTCTGTCATCACTTGGATTACTTGGAGAGTTGTGGGCTACCATCACTTGAAAGGAAAATAAAAATAAGAAAAGACTTGAGAAAGCAAGTCGGCAAACGTGGTGGCTTTTGAAGAAAATAAAACGTCGCAAGGACACTTGGCTTTCTTCTCTATAGTATCCTCTGCATGCAAAGATTGAGACGGCCAAATTCTCTATCATAGCAACCTTGACGTTCACCAACTCTCACCTAGAAGTCCCCCACGTCGCGGTCCTCACCACTTGCAACACCAACGGTCCTTTTGTTTTGCGGAAAATGAGCCATTTCCGAAAAATATTTTCTGAAGTCATTTTCCAAGAAAATGACAATATTTTCTTGTGTTCGGCTAAAACCTGAAAATGTTTTGAAAAATATTTTCCAGTGTTTGATAAGAAAAATATTTTCCGCTCATCAAATTGGCGAGCGCTGGCCAGATCGATGAGCGCGAGTTTGAGATCGACGAGTTTGAGGTTCCTTTGGTATGACAACTAGCCAGGAAAGAAGAATATGGGAAACAAAAAAAAAAGGAAAGAAAAAGGAAAGAAAAAGGAAATTAAAAATAATTCGAATTAAAAAAAGAAAAAGAAAATTAAAAAAATAATAATTTAAATGAAAAAAGAAAAGAAGAAAAAGAAAGGGGAGGAGGAAGTCGGGATTTGTAGAGATCAAGTGAGGAAAATGTTTTCCATCAAAGGAAAAAAGTCTTCTAAAATGGAAAACATTTTCTCCTACTTTAGAAGACTTTTTTTCCTTTGATGAAAAACATTTTCTTCAAGGAATTCATTTTCCGTGAAACGAATGCCGGAAAATTCGGAAAACGTTTTCCGAAAATTATTTTCCGCAAAACGAACAGACCCCAAATATTACGAGTTTTTTTTTTAGGTTGTGATTGCAGGTTTTTTCCAGCAAGGTCCCGACAACTTCCAGCAAGTATTTAAGCCGCGCTTCACCTTTGCCGCCAGGAGAAATTTGCTCTCGATCAACTTTGAAAGAAAGTCCACTCGGTGGAGAGCCCGCGACGGTAAAAAGGACGAGGAAAGTGTGATATGGATCCAAGAAAAAGAAAGTCAAGTGGAGATCTTGAAGGAGATAAGAAAGCATCGCAAGAGGGATGGTCCACACATTCATTGCGGTCCTTTTCTCTTTTTGCTCCAGCCAAGTTGAGGCATCCATCGAGCCTACTCGTCTACTCGGTCAAGAACCACCATCGAAGTTTGTGTTTTGCAAGTCCATTGATCATCGTCGACGTTGCCAAGCAAGCACGTCGGTATCTTACGTGCATATTTATTGCGTAATCCACAACTGCACGTCGTTTTTTTATTCCATCTATAAGGCTTTAGATGGAATAATTAATCACGCGGGAATGAAATTGATATCTTGATCTTTAAAGCTTAAGATCAATTTATCGATTTTATTAGCGAAATAATCAAGTTTGATTAGATATCATTTCCAAATTCGAACGATGGATAACATCTTTGATGATCGTGAATGATTTGGTGCTTATCTTTTAACTGCTTTATTTATCCCAAAAAAAAAAAAAAAAAAGATTGCATTTGCATATCATGTAGATTATAATTGATTTCTTAAATAGAATTGCATGATAGAATAGTTAGATTGTTTTTCTAATTATAGTAGAATTCATGTTTAGATAGTATCTAGGTTAGATGGTATTTTGGGATTAAATTGCATGTCGAGATAAATGTCTAGGATAAGATAGGATTGAGATTAGTCTCTTTCCTAACTTAAAATAGATAATATCTCGCTTTAGTTAGATTTTTATTTTTTAGCAATTTTTAATTACGAATTTTTATTAAAAAAAATGCAAAAAAAATCATGTGCACGTCATATAGAATTAGGTTCATGAAATGTCCGTCATCTAGTTATTGTTACTAGGTTCATTTAGTTAGAAATTGCTCGTCATTAGAATTAGGTCATTTGGCTAATTTAGATTGCATATTTAATTGTTGTATTTCCTTAATTTCGAATTTCATGGAAAATACAAAAAATATTAGAATAAATCAATTACATTCTTTAAAATAGACTACATCTTATTTATGTCATATAGGTAGGTCATATTGCCATGTCATATCATTTCATGTTAGATTAGTAGCATGCATTGCATAAAACATTTTTTCATTAAACAAGAGAAAATCCTGAAAAAAAGATTGAGTGATTGCGTGTTAATTAGAAATCATATCTAGGATTGTCGATATGAATTCTAATCTAATAACATAGATACTTTCGTTGCTATGAGGTAAGTCTTGCAATTTATTCATTACTTTCTTGGGTGTTAAATTGGTGGTTTGCGCATCTGCATGAACACCTCACATGTTAGGGAAGCAAATTAAAATCAATTCAAATTGCTTGCCAAATATTTTTTCAAAATAAAAAAGAAATGTACCGAAAAGGCGTTAGAGAAATATAACATAATTAAGTCCCCGAACTCACAATCGATTTGTAGGAGTAAAATAATTCTCTTATTATTTTACTTAGGTGTCTAATCGACCTACCAAAAATAGATTAGTGTCGACTGCATGTTACAAACTTGAACCTAAATCACAAATTGATATGGGCTTGAGAGAGCCCGAGCTAAGTTTAGGCTTAGTAATCAATTAGCCAAACCCTAATGGTTCACCGAAAATTTGGTCGCGACAAAAACAAAGCTAAAAAAAGTACATATAGTTGGTCAGGTTCCTCTTTGAAATTGGAAACTTGACTTTTGGACACCAATTCCACTTTTAGGAATTGAGAACTGGACAAACATTTCTAAAAAAAGAACTGACTTGGCTGGTTCGATTTGGACCGGATGATTCGGGCAGTCTGTTTTGCACAATCGTGTGGTAATTGATTTCTATTACGGCTCAGATTGGATCCATCCGTTTCTTCGGTACGGCTGACAGGACATTGAAAGACGTTGCCCTTGGCTAAATGCCAATCGAGTTTGGAGTGATTTCACTTTCACATGTCGTTGCCACTAAATACGCGGCTTTCCTAAACGACGCACTTGACGGATGGCCACGGAATTTAAGGGATTGGAAATTTGTGAAATTGGAATCGAAAAAGGGAAGAAGTCATTTTCCTCCCACCTTCATTTGATAGAGTTGCACGTGCTTATTTGGACGCGTTTGTTGGGACTTAAATGAGAGGGCAAAAAGATCCCATTAATTCACAATTTAAAAAATTACAAAAAAAATAAATTATATGTAAATTTACATGTCAATTTTTTAGTGTCGTAAACCGCATAATTGACATTAAACAAAAAGTAGAATATAATAGTCATTCGGATATATGCTCTAAATTAATTAATTAATTAATTTTTTTTATGGGAATGAGTGTTTCCCTATTTAAAATAGAGAAAATTAAGGAAGATAGACATTCTATCTTTGTAGGGAATAAAAGAAATGAATATAACAACATTCAAAGTTCAAAGCTATTGCACCTCCCCCACTACCTTTTGGCATTTGCAACTCATAATAAGTCCAAAAGTCTCACTACTTAAAATTCTTTGCCGCTGGCTCCTGCCAACCTTTCAAATTTCATATTGGATATTTTATTACTTAACTTATTCATTTCATATATGTCTTATAAAAAATTACCCTTAATTATATTTTGGTGATAAATGATTGGGTAGGAAGCATTCATCTCTTAATATGTTCGTTTATAATTTGCACCAACAAGAACTAAAGGCCTTGGAAAAAAATAATCCTTTCACCTTAAAACGAAAATTTTAAAGTAACAATTAAATTCTAATAAGTGAAATCCATTAAAAAATAAAATTAAAACTAGTTCACTCCGTAAAATCATTACAATTGCACTCTTTCGTGCTTTCATCTCAGTAAAAAAATAAAATAAAAATAAAAATAGGTTTTTATTATTTCACTTTACTAATGGTGATTCATTGCATGCTATGCTTCCTTGAATGTTAAAACAAGAAATATCAATCAAAATTCTCTGAATTACCTCTAACTACGAATGTTGGTTCCCAACAGCAATTTCTGTTTTAAGTTTCGGATCAACTCCACCTTTTCCTCTGTCCTTCCAAATAAGGGGGATAATTACAAGATTGACTCCCCATATCTATGAAGACAAGCCAGCAAATACACGTGGGCCTGTTTTTGTGGTTTTCCAGTGATAGCATTCGGTAGAGAAGTTCAATTGAGTTTCTCCGGTATTTCCACCTCCTTCTGGGTTTTTTCTATGTAGTTAGGTGAAGCCCCCTTCGTCCACCTACCAAGATAGTAGGTGATGAAAGCTTTGAATTCCAAGTGGTTTTGTCCATGAGTTTAGGCAAACTCAAATGTTTAATATTATTGCTTACCAAATCTAGTTACTGTAGTTTCAGGAGTGGGTTTCGACTCTCACACCCTGCAAGAAGGTAGGACAAAAATCTGAGAGTGAACGTTAGAATATGAATAGAGTAGGACCGAAAAAAAAAAAAAATCCGATCACTGAAGTTCACATCCATGTAATAACACTTTGATATCCACCTCAATTTGGAAGCAAGAGAAAAGGGAAATTTTGATATCACCTACCTACTTTCGGATAGCGTACATTAGACCCCAAGCTTAAAAAGGTCGCATCGTATCCACTTACAATTTGTTGTAGCCGCTAATTCACCCGTCGAATGGCATTGTTGGCTTGCCGTACACAACATGTCAAGCGGTAAAGTCTGACTTTTTCGACGTTTGTATACAATGTCCTTTGTACCTTTGCTTCAAATAAAAATAAAGAGACAAGTGTACCGAAAATCTTGAAATTTATTGAGAATATGTAATTGGGTCTTAAAACTTTTAGAATCCCGACACTTGTTAAATTGGTAAAATCAAGTTTCTCCATTAAGTTTGTCCAATTCTACCGATAGAAAGCGTTGATGTGGCCTCTTTTTTTGACCGGTAACATTAACTCAAGTGAACCAATGACCAAAGCGACATTGTTTTGGGCAATTCACCACCAATTCCCATGGAGCTCACACCCAGGCTGGAAACATCCAAATCACCCAACCTGGCTTTGATCAACCCTTTCAACTTCGTTAGGGCCCATCAAGACAACCCGCCTCTCTCTCTCTCCCCCTCCGCTGGCCCAAAGCAGCCGGTTGGGAACGAGTAAAGTGGTGATGGCGATCAGTCTGCTGGTGGCGGTGGCGGTAGTGGTGTACGGGTTCAGGGACGGTGGTCTGAGTCTCATGATGCCAAGCGGTGGTTGGGGATGAGTCCAGAGGTGGTTAAGTACGCAGCTGTCTATGGGGCCTAAATAAGGTCGTGGCGGAGGTAACGTTCGGTTCCATAGGGGTTGTCTTCAAGCGCGGGGGTAACTGGCGAGGCAGTAAGTGGTGGTACCGTTTTAAGCCCAGCAACAGCTGTTCGAGGTGACGAGGGCCAGTGATCACGGACAACTGTACTTAGGTTGTTTTCTCCATGAGAAAGAGAATCCGATGTCATACCAATAAAATTTCAATTTGATATCTCAAGACACAATCATCTCGAATTATTTTTCGTCTCACAAAAAGTCTAAAACCGATACCCGCATGACATATCTTATCACGCGAGTCACGTATGATAATAAAGAGCAGCATAACAGCATTTGTTATCAACAACAATGTAGAAGGAAATATGAGAAGAACTTCGCAAGATCACCATAAATGCCAACATTCAACAACAAGAATCAGGATATGTATGACATCAAAATCCTGATCCTTTGGATTCCATCCTACATGTCATGAACAGAGGCACACCTCAAACTTGCAGAACACTTTAGAATCTTCAAATCCGAAGTATAAATTGCACGTTTCATGACCCTCAGTTGTCATCGTATGACAGCAAGACATACAGTTTAACTGGAATTTGCCTGAATGCAGAACTCCGAACTCGGATTTCATTCGTTTGGGCAAGTGGTTCTGCCGTAAGAGCAATACAGAAAATATGGAACGAAAAGCGGAACAGAGGATATAATCCTGATGAAAAAGAAGAATGTTCTTGAAACAGCTACTGTTTTTGCTCCGCAAAGGGTTTTGCCCAACTCTTGCTTCTCCATGTCTTTGGGTCCATAAAACCATAAATAGACTGATGAATAAAGAGCAGAAAATGAATTTACATGATGGATGAGATACATGAGACCAGACCGGAAAAACTTACCATCTAGGACCACTGTAAGCATCCCTTGGACCAGCCAAACGTACCGGCCGACCACCACAGAGAGGCACTGCACAAGTTCTGCCATAGTAACGATCAGGACCACAGAAAGGGTACGGTTGAAAAGGGTAGTCATTCAGGGGGTTTGGCACCCCATAGTATCCAGACGATCTCGCCGAGTATGGGTCCCCCCTTGTCAACCTATGCGTATCGATCAGGTGCCTATTGTAGGACCGCGTCGAATGATGACCACCATTGGGGGGTTCCTTTGGAGTTTGTGGTTGCGGAGCTATCCTCTTACGCTTCTTTCCACGCTTCTTTTGTGGCTGATGGCTTGAACTGGTGGCTGAAGTTGGAGTAGTCGAGGTGGTGACTGTCGAGGGGGCATTACCACATGAGGTGGCAACGAGATCAGAGGTGGCTTGTGCTGGTGATTCCTCCTTTTTGTCCTGCTGCGTCAGTACATTCTGTGATCCTGCAGATCGATCAACCTTGGATTCTGTCAGTTTACCTTCGATCTCAGCCTTTTGCTTTTCTAGCTGTTTGATATAGGCTTCAAAATCCTTGTGTGAGAACTCTGACTCTAGCCTGTATGTCGCTATCCATTTCATTGCAGTTTTTGTAGCACTTAACTTTTTGTTAATAGCCCCAATCTGCAAGCAAAACTAGCATAAGGACCATAGGAAAGAGTGCAAGCTGAATATGGAGATTGACTTAAAGCATTACTTCTCATGGTAACATTTACCTGACTGCTAGGCGAGCTGTCTTTTTTCTTGGATATTTCATCTGCTCTTTTCTCCCAATATGCCAAATAATCAGTGACAAGAGGCACTAGAGGGAACTTGTCCTCCATCTTCAGTGCATTAATGTATTTAATAGCATCAATCCAATGCTTCTTTTCAATAAGATTTCTGATAAAGCCTGGCAAAAAGAAACAGAAGAATGAGAGAAACACGGTCAGATAAAAAGAAGCTGCAGATAAATGATTCTCTGAAGAAAAAATATCATAAAAATGAGACCAGCCAAGCATTTAATTCCTTGAAAACTGTACTGAGGGTTCTAACGAGAGACAAATTCCCAGGCCAATCATATGCATCGAAAATATTCGAAACCTCTGAAATAATGGACATGAAACTTCTGCAACTAATCTCACTAAACGATTATATCCTTGCATGTTAAGTAAATCAATACCGCATTTCACAAAAACTAATAACATGTAGCTCTGCAGTACTTCCTTTTAATGATTTCATATTCACATTAAAAATCTCCTTTCATGTAATCACTGATGCAATTTCTCGACCATTTTAACCAGAGATTCTAACAAAGCCCAAGGGGTTGCTCAAGTGGAGAGCGGGTTTGTCCTCCTTGATCAAGGCATGGGTTCAAATCACCACACTCGCATTTTCTCTTGAGGCCACCCCAGGAGCACAAACCTGTGTATCTCTGGTGATTACCAAGCGTGTGTCGAACAGGGGAACTGCTATACCTAGTGGGGTTGGTCAAAAAGCCCCCCTAGCACCCTGTTGATGAACTAAGAAAACCCTGAGATTCTAGTAACAGAACCAGAATATTTAACACAGTTCCCTTGAACTTCTTTCCTGCTAAAAGCAAAACTAGGACACACAGAGAGAAAGGGAGGTAGCAGGAAGGACTCCTTACCAGGTAAAAACTCTGCTAATCCCAGAGATTCACAAGAATCGGGGACCTGTTTAGCCCACTTTGATGCATCCAAGAGTTTAAGAACTTCATTAGCAGCAACTAGAGGAGCCAATTTGAAGGCAGCCAGAAACTGAAGAATACATATGGTCTCCATAAGATCATCATTCGCCGCCTTCAACTCTAGTTTCCAAACAGTACAAAACTGTTTTGCTTCCTGACTTAACTGAGGCCTGATGATAGGTGAAAATCTCTTTAAATGTTCCAATAGTAAAATGCGATGCTGAACAGGGATACCTAACCTAATGAATACTCTTGAGTTTAATGGATCAGTATATTTCAGTGTGTCGAGAACAAGACTTGCTGGATCTGATGAGGACAGAAGCAGAGCAGATATTTCATCACGAACCAACTCATATTCCACCTCCCTGCTGAGTATCTTTCGCAAAATCTCACCAGTAGGCTTAGAGCAAAGATTCTCAGATGATGCCTCTGGATCATGCAATAGTAAATTTCACATTAAGAGACAGCAAAAAGTATATAATAATTATCAAGCACCTTAAGAAACTGAAACAAAGTTACAACAAAGATAAAGGCTGTTAAAGCACGAGAAGCATAACTACGTTGGTTCTCAAAAAGAATTATGAGTGCTCGTATGCTCATAAACAATAAGATTCTGTTTCAGAATATGACAATCCCGTTCATTAGGCTTCCACCATCCATTTTCAGGTACCTGGCTTTTATGGTAGTTAATTCTACAATAAATACATTTCTCTTAGACGGGTTGGATGATTTGGACTTGAGCACTTTCCGACCAGCTTCCAAAAATTTTCCTATTTCGTTCACCACTAGTTCCATTAATAGACATTATTGAGAGCGATTTCGGAAACTGTTGAAGAGCAACCTAGGGCACTCATTGAGACTATTAAACATGGAATGCAAATGTAAATTTTCCAATTTCAGTTTCCTTAATATATAATCTTTGAATTTCTGAAGCATCTTGATAAGCATTCTTGCTGTTGTCCAGTTACCTTAACTGGTACTGCAAAAGCATTTGCTAACAAGACCCACAATTACATAAAAGAGATGGCATCTACAGTATTTATGCACTTGTCTACGATCAAGAGTGCCTTGTTGCTAACTCCAAGAGAAGCCAAAAGTCAATCATATCAGCGCTGAATTTCCTCCCGACAAAAACTTAAAATCTGACAAAAGAATTAGGGGCCTATGTACAGCCACTGGATGGCAATAACCACTTTGACTCACATGTTTGTTAATGGGTGACAAAAAAGAAAGTTACTCAGACAGTCAGATATGCTATACCTTTATGTGTGATGTGCGATGACTGAGCATTAGAACTGGCACCAGCAAGAGGATTCGATCCAACTTCTGCCAGTGCAGCTGTTTGTGGATGCTTGCCTCTATGCTGCGGTGGGGTTGAAGTTTCTGGTGCTGGTTTGACAATATTCTCACTGGTGATAGCAGAAGTAGTTTTCACAGAGGTAGGGATAGAGGATGGAACAGAAGCAGCTACTATAACAGGGCTATGTAGTTTGCCATCCAGTTCTCTCATTCCGACGCTGCCGATCTCTGCAGCTGCTTTTTTTTGCTCCCCATTTTGTTTCTCCATAGAAGTAATGGCTTGCTTTAAATTTTCAGGTGAAATTGTTGACCTGATCTTGTGATCTTCAACGCATCTACCTCCAGCTTTCGGATCAGGAACTCTTCTTTTCATGGCCTGATCCTGTTTGCAAGACGTCATGAACACAAAGATTGCAATTGGCATTAGCCATAAGAGGCAAAATTAGGAAATATGGCATACCACCTGAGCAATCTATACCTGAGCTTCAGGAGAGTTATGTCCATTTTGGAGAGTTGCCCCTGCAGCATTTTTGGAGATTCTCATGTATTCTTTCAAGAGCGGTTCCGGTGGAAACTCATCTTCCATCTTGAAAGCATAAATAAAACTTACAGCCAGATTATGTTTCTTCTCTTTCACAAGATTCCGAAGGAGACCTACCATACCAATAGTCAAGTGACTATCTTTATTAGACTGCCTCATTAAATGAACCAACAACGATACTGCATGCGTAAATATCTCCCCATGCAAAAGTTAACCCGTAGATTGCAAAAATCTTGAGTTAGGTAAAAAAAGGCATAACAATAACATCAGACTGGTACGAAATAGTTTTGAGATCGAGTGTTTGATAAACTTGTTCTAAGAGATTGGACATATATCTCAGTACTCTCCTTAGTGTGAAGGCTGAGGCTGGTAGGATGAGGAAAACCTAGCAAAGGGAATGGCCTACATAAGGGCAAAGGAATGGTTGAAACCCATAACGTACCCACAAATGGGGAAAGATAACGAACTATAGAGCTCTAAACCTCGATACCATCATCAAATGAATGATAAATTCTGTTGATAACATCAAAAAGCAACAACAAATTGTCTTCCTTTACTATCAGGACGACCAGATTGAACAATGGATCAACATCACGTTACTTCATTGAGAATCGAGACCCAGATTTCCAGCTCGACTCTGGCTAAAGAAAGACTGATTCATTAGTGCAGCTGTGTGTGGGGAAATGCCCTCCCCGAGTGTGAACTGTGTGTGGGGAAAGCCCACTATGAACTCAAAATGCATGCTGAAAGTGAAGTGATGGGCACTGCAACGTTGTCCGGTGCTAAATTTTGCTTCAGGTATCAAGAGGCAGTTAAGATGCAAATGGACAGCAAACAACAACTGGATTAAGCTATATAAAATGCAAGAGAGGCAAAAGTTATACCTCGAATCTCATCCTGAAGGCCCAGGGCCAGACATAATTCGGGCATATTCCGAAAGTGAGCAATTTTCTCCACATAATGTAAGATCTCGTTGGTATCGAAAGATGAAGCCAATCCATAAGAAGCCAAAAGCTGTAAGAATCCCAACACTTCCAAGGAATTTTCAGCATCTGCTCTCATTTTAGTTATCCAGGTGAAAGACAATTTCGTCGCCTCACTCTTTACCCGAGGCGTAATAATTGGAGAAATCTTCATGAGCTGCTCCAACAGCAAAATACAGCTCCTCCTAACAACACACTCGTCAAATTCCACATTCCCCTTCTTCAAATGCGGAGGGTAAAACCCTTCCATTGCATCCAGAACAAGTCTCGCTGGGTTAGGACATTTTCTAAGCATCGCCAACAATTCATGTCTTAATTTTTCACCTTCTGTCCAGCGCTCATTTAGGAAAATTTGCAAGTCCTTCCCATCCACTATTGTCTTCAAGCAAGCAGCGTCTGGTGATTTGGCCAGTTCTTTCGTATGAATTTCATCGCTCGATTGTTTTATCGCAGGCCTAACAGTATTATTATTCTGTTCCTCACATTTCTTGCTCCTCAAGTCAAGTTCCTTAGACAATTCTTTTACCCTGTTGTCCTTCAATTCGACCTCTCTCATTCTCGCTTCGAGTTCTCTCTTCTGCATCTCAAGCTTCTTAGACCACTCCTGCAACCTCTTCTCCTTCAACCGAGCCTGCTCGACTCGCTCATCGCATTCCTTCTCTATCAACTCTAGATTCTTGATCCTACCCTCGAATTCCTCACTTTTCAACCGCACTTCGTTGATTTTCCCCTCCAATTTACTCCTGCTAGCCTCGAACGCCTCCCACCCCTCCCTCAATTTCTCGTTCTTCAACTCGATTTCCTTCTCTCTCTCTTCGACCTCCCTCAACCTCCCGTCAATCATCGTACCCAGCGAGCCACTCGCCTCCTCGAACCGCTTCTCCATCGCCTCGACCGCGCGGAGCCTCTCCTCCATCGCCCTCCTCGCGGCCTCCAACTCCTCCGCGCCCCTCTCGACCTCCGCGCGCCTGCGCTCCGCCTCCGCCCGCCGCCGCGCCACCATCTCGCCCTCCCTCCTCTCAATCTGCTCGAGCCGCACCTCGAACCCTCTGAGGCACGCCTTGACGGACTCCTCCGCGGCGCGCACCTCCCGCTCGCGCCGCTCGAGCTCGCCCTGCGTGGTCTCGTAGTGGTCCTCGACGTCCTTCCACTGGAGCGACAGCAGCAGGAGCGAGGAGGCCCGCTCGTGGAGGCGCTCCACCGCGTCGCGGAAGCCGCTCCTCTTCGCCTCCGCGACGCGCAGGTCCTTCGACAGCGCCTTGTCGGCCATGGCTACGACCACCGAGCGAGCGAGCGATCGGGAAACCCTAGCGCGACGAGGAAGACGAAGTGATGTTCGTAGAGAGTGGCGGGCGGTTTCTTTTCTTCTTCTTCTTCTGTTCTCGTGGCTGCTGTCGCGATCTGAGAAGTCGTGCATGAGATGGGAAGAGCGGAAGTGCGTGCGTATTTATAGGATGTAACGGGCCGACTAGGAATTTTTTTTTTTTGAAATATAGTAAAATAATAATAAGGAAATAAAGAGAAAAAATTAGAAGAAAGGAGAAATTAGAATCCGAGGAAAGATTTTATTTCCGCAATTGGGTTCAGATTCCAAAATAAATTTTGGAAAGTTTCTTGCTCGATCCAGAGGCAAAGGCGGAATGTTCGATAGGGCGGCGGCGGTGGCGGCGGCGGCGAACAAGTGGAATTGATTCCGAATGGGATGTTGCATCCATTAGACACAACTTGAAGCCGAGATCGCACTTGTGCAAAGGGCACGTGGACTGTTGTCGTGTGTCATATATGGCGGCGCCTTTAGTTCTGGTTCTGGTTCCAGTTCCGGTTCGACCTAATCCACTTGTTTCATATGGAGAGAGTGATCTTTTGAATTCTTGTAGTAACGTCGTTAATGAGTTACTTAGTTCATGAGTTACTTAGTTCGATGTGTTGAGCAGTATTGAACGGACAAGAATTCAATGCGCTGCTCGAAATTTCGCCATTTTGCATCCAATAAATTTGGAAGGGTATTCATTCATTATTATCAGATTAGATCATCACAGATCATGGGATTATGTTAAGCACTCGGCTGGAAAGATTAAAAGTGAAGCTAAAATAATTATGATGTTTAGCCATCTCGTGATAATTGTCAAATGATTCAATATCAGATATCAACTTAGAGCTTTTCACGAGCATAAAACAATACAAATTTTACGAAAAAACATAATTGAGGATATTTCGTGCATGCTAATATTTATGTAAACATTAAGGAGAAAATATATTATTATAATCAAACTTTTATCACCTATCATAAAATAAAACTAGTTTTAGAAATTGTTATGCCACTTATCTACTAATTCAAAATATCACAAACACCTACAATTTTTTTGGCTCCATTTATCCACTAATTCGGCGCCACTTATCTACTAATATACGAGATGATAGGCATCCATAAATTCAGGCAAGGACTTGTTTCTATCAACTTCTTACTTCATGATATCTTTTTGTATATCTATAATTTCGATATACCGTGCGACCATATTATATGGTTCATGCGTTACTCACTTTGATTATTCATATTCACAAACACAATTTTTTAGATGCCGACGTTGATTGCAAATTTTAAAAGGCACGCACGAGATTTGGTACTAACATAAATGGAACTTTTAAATTTGGCATCCTCTATTTAGTTTACTAAGATATCCTTAAATTGTTACAATCTAACGATAACAAAATAAAAAATGGCAATTTTCAATATTGTAGCTGATACTGATAGTTCTTTATAGAGTGCGGAGTTAAGTCCACTACATGCACTTTCTAAAAACATCGAAGGCGAGTTTCATTCTCCTAGTTTTGAGGTAGCACGTCTACTACAATTAGTTACCCTTTAACTAACTTTTGAAATCAGTACTCGCGTCACAACTACTATTAAATAAATCAACGAGACGATATATTATTAGGGTTTTATAAAAAATGCAATTTGATGTGATCGTTCCCTCAATGAGAGCCAACAACTACAAATGGTCACACTAATCAACGTCATATGATTTAAATAAACTTTTCCTCACAAGAGTGATTTGAGATGTCATTAGTATGTGTATCTTAAGATCTTGCCGACCTAAAAGATTTATAATAGTAAACATGCACTCCGTGCGTGCTTAAAAGTTAAGTCTTATGATGTCGAAACTTTTAGATTTAAGCTGATAAGTGATGGAAGGAAACGGTTTTTTCCTTGTGGAAGAGAGCCGGGATCGGAGCTTCAATAAGCTTCCCGACAATGGTAAGACCAGAAACCATCTGCATTCCTTCGTGGGAAATATGCAGGCGCGCGCAGCTCATGTTGGTTCTATAGCCTTCGTAAAAAGGGGAAATTACGAAATTCAATGATATTTATGAGGATGGACGTGCATAGGTTGGCGGAGACGTCGTACATGCATGGGTTTGGTGCGCATCATTCACTAATTTTGCCATCCAGTTCATCAAGTGGGCCAATCGATCCTTTTCCCACGAACATCCCCACGCGTGCGCCTCGCTGAAAGGTTTCTGTCTTTACCAGTCCGCAATAATACCATGAGGAAAGCCACAGCGATGGCAGGAACATCAATTGCACCTTTCAATGCTCAATCATCGGAGACCATCATTCGAGTTCAAAACTTGAAGAGAGAGAGAGAGAGAGAGACCACCATGAGTGTGGACCGCTTAGAGATAGGAATTTTTAGGTTTCACAACATGAAATTTCAAATAACTTGACAAACCCTAATTGTCGATTGGAAGATGATAAAAAATGTGGGATTCCTCCCGAACACGATTCGATATCAGAATGTATAGAAATGTGGCAGATTTTAATGGAAAATTTAAATAGGAAAAATTATCAGTACAGCACCATGTGCTTCTTTTTTCTTTTTTCAAACTTTTGGGAAAATATTGCCTTCAAATAGGGTAGAACAATGAAGATGGATCTTTTGAGTACTCAAGTCGGATTTTAAGACGTGATATCACTTTCTTTAAGTATTTATTTGCCCCACAAAGTTGCTAATGGTCATCGGCAAAATATACTCCAGGATACAACAAAGTCTCAATTTGAGAATACTAAATAGCAATTCTAGTATTTTTCCAGGATCTCTCTAGGAAACAATTGAAAGAATATCTGTCGTTTTTTCATAAAGAAGACTCGAAAAGATGAAAAATGATCACTTCTATTCTTCCTCAATCTGACAAGTATATATAAAATAGTCTTAAAAAATAAAGACAACTCTTCGTGAAAAGTTGCGAAATGAACAAACACATTCTTTCGAAAATTTGCTCAAATGAACAAATGTGTCTATTCGTAAGAAGTTAAAACCGAACCAATGCAACCCTTCGGGAAAGGTTGCAAACCGAACGGGTATCATATGCAAATGTTGCCTTGAAAAGACACAAATAAATTCGGAATAATAATTAATAATAATTATTTATTTATTTAATAAATAAAATTTCGAATTTTCATTTTATATTTTATTTCCGAAATTCTCAAAACAAACAACCTTTGATTAAAATTAATAACATAACAAAACAAAAATAAAATAAATAATAGAGGAATTAGTGCTAATTAAACCGCTAAGTGCTAAGTGCGCCTAATAATCGCGCACCCGCACACGGGAATGGTGAGGTCTAGCCCCACCCAATCATTACTTTAAATATACAAAAGAAATCCCACACTTTTAAACTGGTTTACTTCTTCCCACCTTTCCCACGTGGGACAAGGTAAAAAGCACTTATTTTTTGTTTTAACAAACAAAAACAACAACACAAACAGTACCTACATTCATCACCATTGATTTGGACAGTTGATTAACTTTTCAAAGTAGGGAAAATTTCGTTTATCCGCCTGTATCGATAGCCACTTCTCAAAGTACCCCCCTCAACCTCGTTTTTTTTCCCTCCTTTAAGGTTCGTTCTGCCCCTACTCTGATCTATAGCGACCTGAGGATCAAATTATTATCCACAGACAAAAGAAGAAAGAAACGCTCATAGCAAAGGAGGACAGTACGGAAAGAGACCACGAAGAGATTGATCAAGAACAAGAGGCCGATGAAGAATGTCGAGACCGGCATAACCGCTTCCACGGTGATTGTGCGCCATCACCATCCTCATCTCGAGCTCCCTCAGCCTCTCAAGGCGGAGGGTCATCTGGCGGTATCGCCTCTGGCACTTCAAGGTGTTCATAGTTTGGATGGGTCTGGACCACGGAGATGTTAGAATGCGACCAGGGTGAGGGAGATGAGAGCGAAGCAATGGTGATGAACGTGAATTATGTGAAAGCACCATATAAAAATCCATATCCATTTGAAGGTGACCTTCCATGTATTACCAGCTAGTTGAGTACACCCTCTGTAAGATTTGGCTGACTGTCTTGTGGATAGATTTTCTGTCTTTGGGTGACTCCCTTCGTAGCCTCAAATCCCTTCTGACATCCGCCAAGCAACCTTTTCCTCTCAATCCATTATATCCTAATCTCAACAGAAATTTCACAAAAAACCAAATCAGTAATAGGTAGGTACCACTTTATACTAAATCTAGATGATCAGAAGCTCGATTTCCTTGGGAGACTATCGATCCAGTGTTTACAAGAGGACGAAAGTACGATGTAAGAATACATCATCAACTTATGGAGACATCAAATAAGACACGACATAGATGCACAACTAACTCGAAATTGCCACTTTGAAGCCTTTTGATTCGCTATTGCCAGCAAAATGATATGAACACGATGACTCTACCCTATGCCCAATGTTATATATAATTAACTCAATTTGAACGGGCCAAGTTATAAATGATTCATTTGAAACTTTCAAAACTAGTAAAAATGATTAAAAATATCAAAACCCAACTCTATGTGGGTCTTTGTGAGTTTACGCCAGACTTATGTTCAATTCATTGTGATTACGAACTCAAGCCCAACTCTTGTGCCTGTACTCGTCTCCCTCCAATGGCGGCTGTTAAAATGGGTTTTCCAATCCATTTTGAACCCATATTCAATGAGATAGGTCATAAATAGGTTAGTTAAATTTTAATAAATGGGTTATTAATGGGTTTGTGTTACAAGTAAGCCTAGTGATACATGGATTGTATATAAGTTTGTCTTTAAACATATTTAATACCCATTTATTATGAAGGTTATTAGTTGAGTCAACCCATTAATGAGATATCATCATCTTTAGTAGTTTTTAAAAAAATTATTTTTTTAATTTCTGTTTTTTATAATTATTTTATTTTATTTCTTTCTTTTACATTTTTCCCCTACGTAGCACGGCGTCAGACCCTCATCGACAGGGGGTGAGCTTGCTAATAATATGGGTTGGGTCAGGTCAGGTCGGGTATGAGTCAATAAATTTACATTACGAATAAATGAGTCATAAACAGATTAATGAGTCAATTTTGATCGGATCATTTATGACCCAATCCAAACCTAATATGACCCACTCGTTTGACTGATCTGTCCAGAACCAACTTCTCTATGACCTCATCTCTGCCTCCTCCCTTGCTCAGGGCATCGACATCCAAGCCCTTTGCCCCATGATTGACCGTGTGATCCTCAACTATGAGTAGGGGTGATCGGGTCTAGGGTGGGTAGGGTCTAGACCTGGACCCTGTACCCGACCCTATTATAACCGGTTCCCCTTTTTTAGACCATATACCCGACCCTGTTTATATTGGACCATGTACTTGACCCACCCTGTTTTTCTAATCCGGTTCCAGGGTCAACCCTGTTTTCACTGGAACCTATTTTGCAATCTCCCGATATCCTATACGACTTTGAATTTCATATTAATACGCGAGAAAATAACATAACCTTCCTAATTTGTATTGAAACATTAAACACTTGTAATAAATAAATACATGAACTTTTTGACTAAACAAAAAAATTAAGGATCCACGGGGCTAATTATAATAAATAAAATCATGAGGCAAAGAATTAGCAACAAAAATTGGTCTAATATTAGTCTTATTCTCACAACTATTACATGAAGCTACTCATTTATGTAAGCATAACTCATCCTACAAAAGAGAAATTAGGTGAGCCAATCCATGTAATACACAAGAATTTACTGGTGACGAACATTGTCCATCCATCAGACGGTGCGAGAGGGAGCTGATGAGGGAGGGAAACAAGTGAGGAAGAGGAATGACAAAGGAGGAGTGCTGTGCGTGTTTGAGAGAGCCAAGAGGAAAAATGTCGCGTGATTGTAGGAGTAAGAATAGAAATCAGGAGAAAAAAAAAAGGGTTTTGGATCTCTACTTACAAAACCGGTCCGAAAACCGGTTCCAAAACTGGTCCGGGAACCGATTTCCGAGTGGGTAATCACTCGGAACCTGTTCCCGGACCGGTTTAAACCGGTTCCAAATTTTGGGAACCGGTTCCCTAACCAGTTTCAACGGGAACCGGTTCCCGACCCTGTTTTCAGGATGGGCCGGTCCGGGAACCGGGTATACCCTGTCCAGTTGCACACCCCTAACTTTGAGGACCGCACATGGAGGAGCTCGCTTGGCTCAGGGCCGGCCTTGCCGACCTCATCCGAGGCCTCATCATCGATGACCTTGCCAGCCTCTCCCCAAGCCAGCTCACTCTCATCGACACCTCCAGATGAGAACGATCCGTGAAGAGAAGGCCATCGCCGAGAAGTTGGCGCAACCAGGAGATGATTGCCCACACATCCCCGGTGGAATTCTCACATGCTCTCACCGTGATGATATGTGTCGGCGGTAGGGAGGCCACGGCGAAGTATGGAGCCACAATGGAGGAGATGGTGGAGAGAGCACTAGAGTGGGGGAGGAACTTCAAGCTCAAATTATTGTAAACGAGTTAGGCTGTGGATCACTAAAATTGCATTACATGAAAATGGTTCGATATGGATTAAATGACCACTCATTTCCGACCCAACCTACCGTTTTATGGGTCTATAGTTAATATCTCACTCATCTGTATTTAGACTGACATAAAATCATTCACCAGCGGCAACAAAAATGTGATCAACACCGAACTAAAACACTGTACAATTCAAGTGACGATTATGACAATGAACTATTATGTTGCCTCTTGGTTCGGTCATTGCACTACAGGTAGACTAGAATCCCCGCACCTAGATTCGGTAAAGTGGTGCAGGAGCATTTGACTTAACTTCATCGATGAGCCCAGCACAAACGAAGTTCATTCAAGCCAAGATAGAGTTTGGTTATAATTTGCTGTGGTGGTTCCAGAATGAAGGCATCCACATGAAGACTATAATCACGTCATCGATGCAAAAGAATTATTGCCGATTGACTACCGACCCTTCGAATAAGGAGTTGTTGATTCCTTACTTTTGTCAATTAAGTTCGTTTCACCAGAATAGTGGCTAATTTCAATACTCATTACAACATGTTGATGAGAGGCTATTCTGAGCTATTTCCTTGGTTATTTGTTGTGTTGACACCTAAATTTTAGCGACTCAGTCATTTATTCATTGCATAGAAAATTAGGAATTAATTTTTAAGCCCTAAAAAAATATAATATTAATTACATAGCATATAATTTTAAGTGCATTTATTTTTCTTATTATTGCATTCACATTGGATCGACGATGGTGAATGGACTTGAACGAATGGTTTTAAGCTTAATAGATATAAAGGTATTTTATTCTTCGATGTGATATTTCTTTACTTCAAACAAGAAATGAATATCTTTGTCAAATATTTGGGGGAAAATTCACAATCGGAACAAGACCAAAAGAAATAATGTGTCAATATTCGTTCAAGAGCATAAAAGGAAAATTTGACCAACAAAGTAAGGGAAAATCAAGAAAAGAGATTGGTGCATGTGTGTATAAGGCAAATTCAATGGGATTTTCCCATTATTCGAGGGAAATATTCAGCAATGACTCAAAGGGAAGTGGGAGATTTACGTACTAATAGGGGCCGAGCATAATATTGAGAATATCAAGCGGTGGATTTCATTCACGCCAGCCCAAGATCTTTCTTGCCTTTTACAAACAGGATTGACACATATAAATAAGAATGAAGAGACGACCGTAAGGGGGCCACACAATTCCACATACCGCCACGTTGGAAGGAGGCCACACAATTCATTACACGGCCACATATAGAGATATACGTGAGAAAAGAGAGAGAAGAGAACGTGAGTTCTCTTGGCCAAGCTTTGGCCGAGACCCCGCCACCACCGCCGCAGCGCTCTCATTATCCATGACAACTTGTCAACAAGCCGCAAGCCTTGCTGTGCCGAGCTCGTTGTCCTCAACCTTGACGATGCTGCTGCTCTAGTCTCACCACGTTGACAACGAAGCTGCTGTCCACTCCATGACAACGTTGAGTTGCTAACCTCGCCACCTGCACCACCCGTGCTGTACCACCTGTCCTCGAGTCACGCCGCAAGGCATAGCCATAGCCCTCCAGATCTGGACAACCGCTAACCAACGTTTGCCGAGCCTTAGTTTTCTTCTGCAGGCTGTTCTTTGGTTCAATATTAATCCGTGTTGTCTTAAAAGTTGCTAGTGTGATTCGCGAGTGATATGCAAAGAAACTTAGAGAAAAATCGTGAGTGGGAGTCAAGAAAGAAATATTGCAGTGCCTTTGTAGATTGAAGATGGTGATCCAACAGTGATGTTCAAGAGTGCAGTTTCACAATTCGGTCAAACACCCACTCACAGTCAAGTTCAACAAGAGCAGAATTTCTTCAAAGCTACAAGACAAAAGGAGGAAGAGATCGTGGGAAGTTGGGGACGCGTGGCAACGTGTAGACCCATTTCCCTTGTAGGTCCCGAGCGCCCCACATACTCAAGTCACGAGCTTCACCACTTCAATTCACGAGCGTGCACCAAGAATCCTTGGCTGAGACGGCATCACAGGCAGCCATCCTATACCACGGACGACCACTGAGAAGTCCACACCAACATGAGTAGCCGCTGCTGTGAGCCGATCACCCACCGCCATTCCCGATTGCGATCCCGGTCCGATTACGCAAAGTCCAAATTTGGAAGCCAATATTCAGATTAAGTAAAAATTATCTAATTTGATTTCTGAATATTCCGTTTCCTTATTTAAAATATTTTGATACATATGATCGAAGTTTATTAAAACGCACGAACAATGCATTCGGAAAATCATGTATAAAATATATCTTTGTTTCCACTGTGTTCTTTTTGTTAATTTTACTTATACATGATTCATGAAACCCCAACACATTTACGAACGTATTCAGTGTAATACGTTGCGGTCCCCAAATCATCAATAATTAACAATGATAGCGAACAAAGCAAACCCCCATGAATCATCAATACGAACCCGACTCCTACATTTACTGTTTTACTTTTAGTTTCTTTCGAGAACTCCCATACCTTCATCTCCCATCTGCCGAAGTGAATGAACTAGCGAACCCACACGGCTGCCCTTCCAACTTGGAAGGGGGAGGGGAGGTGAGGGGTTTGAATCCCCATCTTCTCAGGGATTGGGGTCTTCTCAGGGATTGGGGTGAGGACGATGTAGTTTCAGGAGTGGGTTTCGATTCCCACCCGGGCAAAAGTCAGAGAGTGAGCGTAGGACCGACAAAAAAAAAAAAAAATCCACATGGCCGTGTAGGAATAATCGTCTGGGTGCTCTCGTTGCTCGCTAAAAATGAGGAAGAAGATTCGTCAATGTTACTGTTTCCCTCATAGGCCTGCCACTTCTTGAGTGCTTGGGGGTAAGGTCATCTCCAGGTTGATCCCATACATGTCCTCGGAGTCTGGCTCAGATGGCTTCCAGAGCTCTACGAACGATGAGAGCACGCTGACCGCGTGACCCATGTCTGGCCTCTGGTAAGGTTCCCGCGCGCAGCAATGGCCTGCGAGCTCAGCAATCGTGCTTAT
This sequence comes from Eucalyptus pauciflora, assembly GCA_007663325.1. NCBI lineage: Eukaryota > Viridiplantae > Streptophyta > Magnoliopsida > Myrtales > Myrtaceae > Eucalyptus > Eucalyptus pauciflora. Next base: position 2,820,386 of record VMYD01000024.1, on the reverse strand, counting down.
GCTTGCTAGTGTTTCTTCATCGAGATCGATGACCAGGTCGATGGCTTTCCGGAATGTGTCCTTGTTGAGGTGCATTCTCCAGAACCATGTCACAAGGTGGACACTATCCTCAGGCTGGGTTTCATCGAGAGCCCTTCTTCCCGTAATCATCTCCATAAGGATCACTCCAAAGCCGAAGACATCGACTTTGGTGGTCACCCGTCCAGTCACTGTAAAGTACAGATGTAGGGCCATATCAAGTATTGGTGATGAAGCAGTTTTTGCAGGACATTATGAAGATGTAGTGGATGATCCCTGTTCTACTTGTCATTACCAGACATTTCAAATATTAAGCCACACTTAATAGATTTGACGGTAATATTATTCTCTTCCGCAGCTAAACGAAGAGAAAGTAAGGAGATTGTCACTCTCATGTTCTGGGAGTAGCGAATTGGCAATATCAGCATTATTCAAATGGTTGAGCATTCAGTTGGTCAAAAAAGAAAAAACAGAGTTGCTCATGCAGATTAGAATGCTTCTCCATTCAATTAGGATGCCATTCCACTAACTTCAGTCAACTTACAAACTGCCACCTTCAAATGTTCATTAACCGATGATAAAAACTACTAATTCTAGAATGCAACATCAAGTATTCGAAGTTTTGGACGATAAAAGCTTGAAGTGTCTCGTCATTTGAAATGGCGCAAAGGAGTCAGCTGATCCACTCTACGACACGCCTGAACAATGGCAACATTCATTTGCCAGATAAAAACATTACAGGGCTCATTTTAGCTTAGCATGGGAAGCAACAAACAACCAAGCAAGAGTCTCTCCAACCAAAGAACAAGCTATTGAGGAACAAAGAAAGACTTCAAATCATGTGATCACTGAAAAATATATATATATATATATATTTGCTCTGATCTTACTGCTAGGATTAATATGCAATCAAGTAATCCTGCAGTGTTGAAAATCCAAAAGCTATTAACTGTTAAAACCGACAGAATTCTAGGTCAAGAAACCGATAATTCAAGAACCAAATAAGGACTCACATCAATCACACTTATCTAGCATGATTGACAAAATAAAGCTCTTTGGATGGGATCTCTTCCAGTCCATATGTCAAATAGCTCAAGCTTTTTCTTTCTTCGGTAAGTATACAAGCATGCACGCTATGATTTAATTATTCCTTAGCCAGGTTCTGGTCCTAATATATTCTACACAAAACTTGTATTTGATTTTTGACTGACTAATTACGATTCCCTAATCATGGCCAAAATTAAAGAAATTGTCTACATGCTAGAACTATGGACATTTTTAGTAGCTTCCTAAGGTTTATAGCCATTTCTAGACATGTTGGATTATTGGATCAAGGGTCTCGTCCCAAGAAAAAAAAGGGGGGACAGCAACACAAATGCAACTTCACGTTTAATGTAATTCAAAGAAGACTTACCGGCATATTCTAGTGCAAGATACCCAAAAGTTCTAGCAAGACGCGTTTCAATAGAGCCTTTACCACCCTCAAGGGAAAGACGTACAAGTCCAAAATCTACCACTTTTGCCCCCATATCATTCCCAAGCAGTATATTGGATGGTTTAAGATCACGATGAATAAAAGTTTGATGAGCTAAACCATGAAGTTATTCAACCCCTCTGGCAACATCCAAGGCAATGCTGAGTCTTCTTGTCCAACGGTCAAAGTCAATGGTCAGCGGTCAACAGTCAACAGTCAGACGGGTCGAGGTCAACCAGGTCGGAGTCAACGGGTGGTCGGGTCGGACCAATCGGGCCGGGGCGGGCTAGGTCAGACGAACCGACCGGCACGTGCCACATGCGTGCGCGCAGCGGCGACCGCACGCATGCCGTGCACGTGCGAACCCCTAAAACGAACGCGGAATACAAGCCTAGGAATCACATGTATCACCAATCAAAGATACACCATGGAATCGGTACCTGCAACTGTGTCAAAATATTGAAATCCTAAGATGGTTATTTTTTGGTTAAGACCAGTGAATGAATTTTGGAAGATGAACCGCAAGGCCAACGAGTCAAGATTACAAGTCTTGATGTCATTCTGTATCTCTAAGTTCCTAGGTCTTTGTTATGTTTTCTAGTTCTCATGTTTTTAATATTCGGTAGGTCCACATGTCTTTTCTTGTTTGTCTATTTCTTAAGTCTTAGTCCCTTATAAATAGAGAAGTGTTCTCCGTTGTAACGCGGAGTTGATGAATAAATGAGAATTCCTCTTTGTGAGTTGAATTATTTATCCAATTCTTTATCCGACATCGATAGTGGTAAATCAAATAATTCTTTATTCTTGGCTGGTGGAGCAATCCTTCACGTTTAATGTAAAATGCAACTTCACGTTTAATGTAATTCAAAGAAGACTTATCGGCATATTCTGATGCAAGATACCCAAAAGTTCTAGCAAGACGCGTTTCAATAGAGCCTTTACCACCCTCAGGGGCAAGACGTACAAGTCCAAAATCTGCCACTTTTGCCTGCATATCATCCCCAAGCAATATATTGGATGGTTTAAGATCACGATGAATAAAAGTTTGATGAGCTAAACCGTGAAGATATTCGACCCCTCTGGCAACATCCAAGGCAGTGATCGCACGCGTGCCGCGCACGTGCCATGTACGTGCGAACCCCTAAAACGAACGTGGAAGACAAGCCCAGGAATCACATGTATCACCGATCAAAGATACACCATGGAATCGGTACCTGCAACTGTGTCAAAATATTGAAATCCTAAGATGGTTATTTTTTGGTTAAGACTAGTGAATGAATTTTGGAAGATGAACCGCAAGGCCAACGAGTCAAGATTACAAGTCTTGATGTCGTTTTGTATCTCTAAGTTCCTAGGTCTTTGTTATGTTTTCTAGTTCTCATGTTTTTAATATTCGGTAGGTCCACGTGTCTTTTCTTGTTTGTCTATTTCTTAAGTCTTAGTCCCTTATAAATAGAGAAGTGTCTCCGTTGTAACGCGGAGTTGATGAATAAATGAGAATTCCTCTTTGTGATTTGAATTATTTATCCAATTCTTTATCCGACACCGATAGTGGTAAATCAAATAATTCTTTATTCTTGACTGGTGGAGCAATCCTTTACACCTTGGTTGTGAGCTGCCATCAATCTTGATTCTTTATCAACGGAAAGATTGCATGAAAGATGTTTTATAGAAGAGAAAAAAAAAACCAATATTGAGTGTTAGATGAATTTAGCGTTGATGAGGCTAACAATACAACCTAGAAGCAAATATAATGAATGAGAAAATAAAATAAAATAAAAACTTTTGTGGAGACAACAAGTGAAACCTCAGTAGTAGCATAACAATTCAAAGTATAAGCAGATTATGAAATTAGGAGTGCTAATAATGAAGAGATAGAATATAACATACTGAGATTTATAGTGATTCAGTTTTATCTCCAAGCCTATGTCATCTCTCAAGACTAACCGTCACAACTAGGCTGAAATCCACTAGTAATTGGCATTGTAAGTTATAACTGGCAAGTATCGTTCCCTTCACACAATATATTACTCTATAAGGATATAACCATTGCTCTGACATTTGTACACTTGACTCTACTATGATTACAATTTAGTAGTGCCTCACGGAAACATTATCATCAATATAGTTGCTATCAACAGAATGAAAAGCACTAAAAGCTGTAGACTCAGTATGAACGTTCCACCTGATCTCACCGCTTCTCTTGGATTTAATGTGTCCTTCCAATCTTTAGATGACCGTTTGCAACTCAACTCCATGAACTAGCCATTGGTTCTAACGTTGCCAACATTAGAACGGCTCCTTATCGCTTTTGAGCATCAAGCGACTCTCTCCGGCAGTGGCAATTTTCGAAATTAGTCAAACTGCTTCCGTTAGTGTCTGTCTCCTATCAAAATTGTCATAACTGCTCTTATTCATTTCCAGTGCTCCCGATGCGAACTTCAAGCCTTTGTAATAGCTAATTTCATCTTGATCAATGTTCTAATTAGATAAGCATAAGGCCGGCACCTTCCAAGACTCGAGATTGTTACAATCCCTTACCCATAATCAAGATTGCTGATTATTACCAATCTGTTAGTGTTGTCCGCTGACAAACTCGTGTGGAACAACGTCGAATCAATCATCTAATGATCATCTTGGCTTCATTAGCTTCTAAAGACTTCTACGAACATTAGCATCCTAATTAATTCCTTGTCTTTACTGATTGACTGAGTTAACATCCCAAGACCTCCAAGGTCATCAGCATCACTGTTGATTCCTCGACTTCACTGATCTCAGTAGATCATTGGTATTGTCCTTGTTTTTTCCACCTCATATGAAGAAAATGCTCCAGCCAACAATCTGTTGTCCTGATAACAGTCCGTTCTTCTATTTTCTAGTCACTCCAAGTATATTGGTGATCATGACTCTACCAAGCTGTTCATTTGCATTGTCCTTCCAAGCTCTATTGAAAATTCGTATTCTAGACTTGTTCACAACTACAGTCTTTCCAACTTCAATGAACATTACCATTCTATACTCGTTCACTGTCACCAGGTCCATCCAGTTGTACACCTTATATTGATCCTTCTAAGCCATTACAAACATCACAATTCTTCTTGACTTATTCACCACTGATCAAGGTCCTTCCAACTTGTTTACTTTTGTAGAGATCCTTCCAGCCTATAGATATCTTTGTGCCTAATACCTTGTCCATCTCAAATATTGATAGTGATCTTTCTATGTTGACTGAACATTACTGATTGTGGCAGAGCACTCAGAATCACACCAAATGGTACATCATCTACTTAGTGGCTTATGTATATATCACCCGACACTAAACTAATACACATATTAATAGCATTTAATTATTTTTGTCATTGTCAAAACAACATAGAGGATTTTCCTAACAAGCGTAACCACATCTCAAACCCATGAATCTTTGGTTTGCAAAAGTGGGCCCGGCTCCTGCATCCTACTTGCCTCCTAATCAGTCCATAATAGGTTAGTGTTGATAGCCAAATGTTAATATGAAATTATGATTTCTAACATCTATATTAGGAAAGTTTTTTTTCTTAAATGACAAACTTTTTAAATTAACTAAATTAGCAAAATCAAAATTATACTTCAATATATAAATAATATTTGAATTCTAATATAATAAAAAAATTTACTCTGCTTCTTTATTACTCTAATATTGCTTAGTTGTTTATATTAATTGCTTGAGCATCACTTGTGAACACTCTCACATGTCAGGGGAATTAGAGAAAAATAAAATTGATGAAGATCGCATTTGCCTTTTCATATTTTTTTTTAAAAAATTGTACTTAAACGGTGTTAGTCTAATTTAAGGTAATTAAACTCCCATATTCATAATCTCTTACTCGCAAGAGTAAGGTGAACTCTCACCGCATAGTTGAGCTCCTAATCGGTCCATTATAAGTTAGTAGCTACTCCGAAGCAAATTAAATTCAATAATTGAATGATGAAAAATTGTGATTGGTAGAGACCGAGAAGGCCCATGCTAGGCACAGGCGCCACCTTACAATGAAAATCATTCGCGCTTGCTTGATAATTTATCAACTTCCCTTGAGACATATCTCATTGCCCTAGGGTAGCAATAAAACCTAAGATGTTATCTTACTATCTATAAAAAAAATGTACTTGGAAAACTCACTGAGAGAATCTTAGGGTGTGTTTGATAACGATTCTGTTCCCGAGAGTAGATTCTGATCAGAAATGATTTTTTTTTATTCTGTTCCCGGGAACTGATTTTGAGTAAAAAAACGCGTTTGGTAACTGTCCAAAATTTCTGATTCTGGAATAGAATTGCGTTTGGTACCGTGCTCATTGATTCTGTTCCAAATCAATTTCTTTTAATTTTTAAATAATTTTTCTACTTTTTTTCTTTTTATTCTTTTCTTTTTTCCTTTTTTATTCTTTTCTTTTTTCTTTTTTCTCTTCTTCTTCTTCTTTTCTGATTCTGGAATAGAATTGCGTTTGATACCGTGCTCATTGATTCTGTTCCAAATCAATTTCTTTTAATTTTTAAATAATTTTTCTACTTTTTTTCTTTTTATTCTTTTCTTTTTTATTCTTTTCTTTTTCCTTTATTCTTTTCTTTTTATTCTTCTTCTTCTTCTTCTTCTTCTTGGCGAGGCCGACCCTCGTCGGTTGAGCCTCGCCGGTGGCCAAGCAGCCTCGCTGGGGCTGGGCATCGCTAGGCTTGCCTAGCGAGCCTCGCCAAATCTAGCAAGGTTGAGCCTCGCTAGTGGTTGGGCAAGCCTCCGACGAGCTCGCCGGACCTCGCCCTGACCGGGTGAGCTCGCCGGACCGGCAGACGGTGATTGGCAGCGGCGAGCGGTGGTGGACGGCGGTCGCAGGATGGCGGAAGGGAAGAATAAGACTTGATTCTTTTTTTGATTCTCAAACCGAGAATCAATTTTTTTTTTTTATTCTCAATTCTTGTCCAAAACTGATTCCGAGAACAAATTTGTTCTCGGAATCAGTTTTGAACAAAAATTTTGAATAAAAAATCAGAATCAAGCATTGTTTGGTAACCATGGTTACCAAACAATGCCTTAATATTCTTCTTACTTGCTCTATTACCTAATTCTCAAATATGATCCTATTTTTATACATTCTTATTTGACTTGCCAACTCAAATTAGGAAGCCTACTCAAATTAAGAATTCAACTCCAACGTGAAAAGTACTCAACAATTTCTACTTGTCCGGATGTCAAACCACAAGTCTTATTCGGGTTTCAGAATTTCTATTTGAACCGGATTTCTTTCAGACTCAAACTCAAGACATGATTGAACAATATATATTGATTCAGCACTTCATTGTTTAAAGCATTCTGCACAATTCTATAAATATTCACTGAGAGCTTCCTAGGAAAGTCTGCAGACAAAAAGCACTAACTTGCTTGCCAAGCATGGGACAACACATGTTAGGAAACCTTTCTATACATTCTACTGGGAAAACAAGACCTATCGTCTATACATCCTGTACGTCATCAGCTCAAAATTTACCATGGAAATCATATGGCTGGCATTACCAGGTGCATAAGTCAGCCACACATAGCCCCGGCCTACTTTCAGCAAAGAGTACCTTAGTCCAAAAGAGGATTACAGGGGACCTCCTTGACTGTTCATCTTGTTTTTACACTTACGTGCGCAGGGTTGGGATTGTGAATCGATTGCTGGGTCACAAGCCAAACGTTTCTTCTCTCTGGGCAGTTGCTGATGGGCACTGGAGGGAGAGGCCGGTATGCTAGCTGCCCCTGAAATAAGTTAATAAAAACCAGACAAGGTTTAGGGGGATTGTAAATGTAAAACAAGGCCAATTACAGCCAGGCCATCAAGAAACACTAGGCATCCCCCAGCACACATACGGATGTGCCGTAATAATATTGCCTCTGAACTTTAAAGATGATTTCTACAGGCTCAGTGATATCAAAGTTCACAGTGCTCAAGAGAGCAACTTACCTTGAAAAGAGGATGGTCTACAATATAACATCACAACATTCTAAGAGCAAACAGCTAGACTTAAAGGGAAGGTTGGGTCCCATCAAAGGGGCTTGAAATCCCATGCTCCCATCCAATGTAACAATAGCATCACAACAGAAAACAGTAAAATTGCCATTTGGCTATCTGAAATAGACTTCCCACTTCCAGGATGATTTAATCTACTTCACATATTGCCATCCTCAAGCAAAAAGGAAAAAGTTACAATTTAGAGAGTCACGAGACAGAAAAACAGATACTAAAGAAAATTTACCTGTAATCTCATTGACAAGACCAAGGGTCTGGCCCAACTGAGGAACATCATTGAACAAAGAAAGCAAATTGTATGCAGCCAAGAAATTCTGAAATGCCAAAACCTCCAAATCGCTTTTGGGTTTATCAGACAGTTTGGCTTTCCATTCTCTTGCCAGCTTCATTGCTCCTTCTTTAACCTCATGTGTTATTGAAGGCGAAATTCTCATGAGCTGCTCTGACATAACAATTTGACTCCTCATGATAACTGTCTGCGAATTCACATCCTCAGTGTTTGAGTATTGAGTATAAGACCCCTCAATAACATCCAGAACAAGTTTTGCAGGATCAGATGAGTTTTGCAGCGTATGTAAGATTTCTTTACATATCATAACATTCTCATTCAAAAGCTCAGTTTGGAAAAGCTGCGAATCATTTATAGCTAAGATAGTTGGTGATGTTGGATATTCAACAGAAGAATTATCTGCATTGTGCACAGCAAAATTTTCCGGTTCCTCAGTCTTTATTTGCCACTGTTGAATAGATCCCAAAGAACCTATCAAACACAAGTCAACAGTTAAGAATCTGAACTGCCCTTATCAAGATGACAGCACCAAACGTGGTTTGCCATGAGGACTTTCGAATGACCAAGAAAAAAAAATTAAAGACTAAGGAAAGTACAACTTTGATCGAGAGGATACAATTGATCTCAAGTCTCAAATGCATAACAAGCATCATAAGCAAGACAAAAAGTTCCAGCTTGCCAATTAAACATCTTTGGAGAAATTTCTTTGAGCTGCTCCAACTATAGAGCTTGACCTACCAGATGGTACTTTCGGAAAAAAGCAATATATATACATATATGTGATGCCAAAATAACATGAACCTGAGCATTTTGTCTGAACCCATATAAATGGATTTGGCATTTTAATCTAAAAGAAAAGAAGGGGTTGTAGAGGAACATCATTCGATCCATTTGGTCAACTTCAGAATACATTCCAAAGACAAACTTACTTTGATCAAATTAGACATGAGTTAAAATTTATTAAATCAACAGATTGGACATTTAAAATTTATTTAATATAACATAAACAAGTGTTCAGTCAATGATATGAAATTGGATTTGGTGAAAAGTTGAACCTAAAGCAGAAGTAGTCATTAGCATCCCCGAGATTTTTCATTGGATCAAATAGTTAATTGGTGCTGTATATGCAATGCAAATTAGGAAAAAAAATGGGGAATGCCTCATCTCTCACATTTCAACATACAGAGCCATCACCATGTTTCAAAACCATGTTTGCATAGAGAGACAAAAATTCATGCGGCATGAATAATATTACAAAAACCAGGCATAATATGATATACAAACTGGCAACCAGATTCAACATTTCAAGTCAATAGGTGCATCTCCACTTACCAGGTGGCATTGCTGAGGAACCAAGGACCTGGTGTGATTCCTGACAAGCAATTGTGGGTTGAGAATTTTGACATGAAGCTAGAACAGGTCCATTTGTTAATGGGTATTTCCAATTTTGAGCCACTACCCCAGAATGGACAGTAGTCCTCTCTCTTGACTCCATTTCCCTAGAGCACTTCTCGAGTGACTTTGAAATTGAATCAAGCCGTTGCCGCCCCAATTCTAGCTCCATACATTGCACATTATATTCTTCCTTTTTCATTTCAAGCATCCGAGACTGTTCTCCAATTGACACATGAAGCGTATGAAGGTGCTTTTCTTTAAGTTCAACATCTGTGAAGCATTCTCTGCTTCTCTTCTGAATGGAGTCCAACTGCCTTTTCTGAGATTCAAGCTCGCGAGAACATTCTGTGATGGAATTCTGCATCAGATCACATTCCTTCCTTTTGAATTCAAGGGCCTGGGCACATTCGAGAGTTGAACTTTGAAGGAAAGCATATTCATCGTCCTTCAATCGGAGTTGCTCTGCCTTTTTTGTAATATCAATTTGAATGGACTCTAGCTGTCTCTTTCTTGATGCAAGTTCAAGATTGCAGTCTTCGATAGATGCTTGGACAGCATTAAATTTCCTACTTTTCAACTCAAAAGATTTGGCAACCTCTTCTAATTTTGCCTGGACTGATGCAAGATCTTCCTTCTTCAACTCGGTTTCCTCATTACACCGCTTCACCCACTTCATCATATTTTCCAGTTCCCCCTCCTTGGATTTAAGCTTTTTGGAAAGCTTTCCAATAGATGTTCTGATGGACTCCAATTCGCTATCTTTCCAAGCAAGTTCCGCCAACCGCTCATTGATCAACCTGTTGATTTCCTCAGCCTCCTCTTTTTTGGATTTGAGCTCCCCGTTTTGCTCCTCTGTCAATATATTGACTGAATGAAGTCGACTCTCTTTAATTCCGAGCTCCTTGGAACGCTCTTCGATGGATTTACAGATTCTTTTGAGTTCTCCCTCCTTCTCTTTGTGTTCAACTTGACAGTTATTTATTTTATCTTCGAGAGACTGCAACTTTCCGGCTTTCGCCAAGACCTCCGTATCACGCTCTTCAATCGTGCGCTCCAGAATGCTCAGCCGCTTCTCACTCTCGTGATGCGCCTTGAGACTCTGGTCAAGCAGACCCTGCACCGTACTCAATTCCTCCCTTGTCGATTTAACTGACCTAGAGCATTCATCAAGAGAATGCTTCACCGAACCCAACTCCTCCACTTTCACATCAAGTTCCTGAGCATTTTTAACAAGCAAACTCTGCACCACCCGGACTTTCTTCTCCTTCGAGTCCAATTCCCGTCGCAGCGCCTCCACCTCCTCCTTCTTCGAATCATAGTCCCTGCGACATTTCTCAGCCAACTGCTTCAGAGAGCTCAGCTCCATCTTCTTGTCCCTTTTCAGCGAGATACACTCCCTAAGGGCCTCGCGGGTCGCGACCAATTCACGCTCCTCCTTCCTCTGCTCCTCCCTACATTTCTCGAGTCGCTCCTCCGCCGACCTCAGGTCCATCTCCTTCCTCCGCACCTCCTCCTCGCGCTCCTCGACCCTCCGCAGCGCCGACCGCATCCCCTCCTCCCGCGACGCGAGCGACCTCTCGCCCTCCCGGAGCTCCTCCGCGCGGCGCTCGAGGGACACCCGGACGCCATCCAGGTGCCCCTCCAGGTCCTTCCACAGGAGCGTGAACGAGAGGAACGAGGACAACTCCGACTGCAGCCGCTCGTACGCCTTAGAAAGGCTCTCCTTCTTCGACTCCGCAAGCTTCAGCTCGCCGGAGACTCCCTCCATCAGAGCACCAACACCGGAAAAAAAGAAACAAACCCACCTACAGACTAAGGGTTTGCGAAGGAGGGTACCCGTAGAAGTCGCAAGACGAGGATCGAGGACCAGCCTGGCGACCGGGGCGAGAGCAAATCCGGCATTGAAAGGAGAGAGCTTTTCTGTTCGGTGGCGAGGAAAGAGAAAAATGGAGGGAATACGAGAGAGCAGGGGAGCCGAGTCGGTTGAGTCGAGCCGAGTCGAGCGAGTTTTGAACGGCGAGAAGAAGGCGGGTCCCAGGATATTGTACGGATACGGCGGGGTGGATTTGCGGGTGGGATTTGCAAGGGTCACGCGGCGGTCAATTTGGCTTTGGGGCTTTAAAAATAAAGCAATCTTCAAAGGCTAATGAATTGTTTTTCACAAAAAAAAAAAAAGAATTTTCTCTTCGAATTTCGCCTATCGATTTAGATTTCAGAGTTCACCCCCAAACCCAAAAGGCAGAGCAAAAGCGAAGGGTCTCGCCAAAGAGTTTTTCGCCATATCTGATCCGCGTCTCGTGGCCTCAATAGTCGGCTTGCGCGACGGTGAAGACTTTGTTTAATCCCCCGACGTGGGAACTAGGCCACCAAGATGGCTGACACGAGACCTCAATATGAGGGCTCGAGCGAGGTAAGTTGCGTCACCAGTGGATCAATGTATGAATGTCAACACGTTGATTAGTGTTATAGATTTTGAACAATTGTTTAAATTTTGGTGACTAAAGGTGTAAAAATACTCAATTCCAGTTTACAGGATGTCTTCTTGCATGCGCGAAAGCGGCCTCTTTTTGGGTTACACGAAAGCGAACCTCTTTTGCCGGCTTCTACCGTGGCGGTTCAGCTTCAGGCTTCCGTTTCTGGAAAATTGATCTCTTTTTTTCCCGAGACAATCAAAAAGACATGGAAGGGAGAGGTGGGGGTTCGAATCACCACATTTTCGGGAAACTTAGGGTGGGGACGATTTAATTTCAAGTGTGGGTTTTGATTCTCACACCTTGTAATGAGATAGAACAAAAGTTTGAGAGTGAGAGTAGAAGTAGAGTAGGACCGACTAAAAAACAAAAATCAAAACGACGGGCATTTACTCCGGTCCAAATCACATTTATATTGTTTTCACTGGGAATTGGGGTTTAATCAAGGAATTGATACTGCACTGATCACTCTGTCGGTACTCCTTTACACTCCTATATGGTGCCGGTGAACGAGGACATAATTGTTGTGAAGTAAGGTTAGTCATTTTGCAGATAGAGATTGTATCCGTGGCTATGGGTCAGATTTAGATAAACATTTTCATTGAATTATACTGTTATAAATAGACTTGAAAATAGATTCCTTTACTTTTTTTTGTTATTCACATCAATTCTGAATATAGATACTTCGACTCAGCTCGCACTTGCACACATTTCATTGCGCGTTGAACCATAGGGCACAGCCCCATCATTTTAGTATAAATTGCTTGATAAAGTGTGTTGATATTGAAGTAGTTCATAGCATTAAAGATGGGGTCAAGTTCTTGAAGTGCTTGAATAGTAGTAAGCTCAGGTTCGGCAATTAAGGCTAGCAAATTTGGCACTGGCAAAGGTAGTAAAATCAGTAAATTTCCTAGTCTTGTATAGAAGAGCCAAAATTACATAAGAATAAGTTGGTGCAAATAAGTATCTGACTCATTAATCTTACGTGTATTCTGATATTTTAAGAAGGGTTTGGCTGACATGAACTCTCATTGACTATGCTTTAAATTCCTTGTATTGCAGAGGAAGGAGATGATGAGGTGATGCGTACAAGCAAAGATCACTTGCGATGAGTAGGACTCTAAAGCCTACTACGACACACATGGAATCAAGGGTAACTCTTTATGAATGATTTCTGGATCATGGACACGTCTATAGATCTTTGTAAGGATTCAAGGACAACCTGTTATGGATGATATCATGAATTGGTGAAGCTTTAATCTTAGTAGATTCAATAGCTTGACGTTAGGGGGAAGAATGTGCGTTTAGGAAAGCTTTTGGAAAAAAAAACCTTTAAAGAAATGCAAAGGCCTTTGGTCTTAAGGATTTTGATAAAATGCAAAAACTATTTGATAAACTATAATTGAAAAGTGTCTTGAGAAGCAACTTTGGGGAAATGCTGTTTGGTAAACACATATTTGGGAAGTCCTTTAGCGCGACCAATTTAAGTTTTTAATTTTTATTTTTTTAAAATTGAAAATAAAAATAATGACTTTTTTATTATATATTTTTGCACTGAGATGTATATATAAAAGAAATATATTAACAAATTCAATGAATTTTTTTTATTATATATATTTGCACTGAGATGTATATATAAAAAAGATATATTAACAAAAATAATAACTTTTTTTATATATATATTTGCACTGAAATGTATATATAAAAGAGATATATTAACAAAAATAATGAATTTTTTGTTATATATATTTGCATTGAGATGTATATATAAAAGAGATATATTTATAAATTCAATGACTTTATATATATATATATATATATATATATATATATATATATATATATATTTATTTTTTTGCACTGAGATGTATATATAAAAGAGATATATTAACAAATTCAATGATTTTTTTTATTATATATATTTGCACTGAGATCTATATATAAAAGAGATATAAAGAGAGCGACACCAAAGGCACAATGAAACCAGAGGCGTATTCCACAGGAGCGTAATGAGAAGATGGCTTTCGGGTTGTATGGGGGAGCTCGATTTGATGACGATTCTTGATGCGTGCTCGTGGATTTGAGAGAGAAGAAGAAGATGATAACTTGCGGGTGGGTCAGGAAGGGAAGAGGAAAGTGTGTGCAGATCTAGGGATTTCAACTAAAGGGTTAAACTTGGAATTTTATTAATTTATGAGGGCAATAATGGCAATCAAACAAAATTCATTAATTGGCAGCTAGCTTACCGAGAATACTGAAATGCCCAAGGCAGGGTCATCCCTACCTTGGGCTTTCAGCCTTCAAAAGGTAGACTTTCATCCAAGTTTACAAAAAAATTTGCAAAATGCTCATTTTTAGCCCAAAGGGCTTTGGAGGCCTAAAGTGGCTTGGAAATGCCACATCCAAACGCACCCGAAGAATGCTGGAATATCCTGCTGGTTTAATGCCTTTTCACTAGAAAGCCTTTTGATTATTGTATTGTCGCTTCTTGAAATTAGACTGATCAGTTGCGACGAGCTAGTTCATTTAGGCCAGGGCAAAATGCCTAATCGTGATACGAAACCCGAGCAGAACTTCTGGATAGAGCGGCCGGTGGGGAGGGGAATGACACCATCATATGCGAACGGGTTGTAATTGCGAGGCCATTGTCGGAACAAACTCGGGGTGAAGGGTAAGATGGTGTTTTAATTCCTGATGAAGAGACACTCGAGCCATCTTGAGGTTTGCAAGTAGGAGGAGGAGGATAGGTATTTCATTTCTCAATGAAACAGTTTCCGCTAGTTTCGGAATCTCGCTGTCATTTGACCAAGAAACCAGATTGTCTGCTGCCAAGAAATGTTGAAGTGCCAAAACCTCCGAAGCGCTCTCAGGTTGAGCTGACTGCTAGGAACAAGAGAGGAGTTCCATTATTTGCTGTGAGTCAACTCGGGCTTCCTCTTCTTTTTCTCCTGAGTTATGGGCTGCTGCGAGTCGTCCTTCTTGAAGGAGCCTGGCTCCGACGACGAAGACCATCACCCCAGCGGCACATTGCTTGGGTTCTCGAGGCCGGCATCGATGCATGAGTTCTCGATAGGGGTGTCAAAAATACTTCAATCGAACTGAAAATTTCGGGTTTCTTACGGTGGGGTCTCATCCCGATTCAGCTTATAAATTAAAAAAAATTGGGCATGTTGACGGTTCGGGTGCCGAAACACAATAAACACTAGACAGAAAAGGAATCCTAAACAAAGGCGAATAAATTGAAGGCTTGCTAAAAACATTCTCGTGGCACGGAGCAGGGAACTCACTCTCTGAATTGTGATTCTTCCTTATTCCAAATCACAACTCAAAGCTAAGAGCGCGTTTAATAACGATTTTGTTCCCGGGAACAGATTCTAACCAAAAATGATTATTTATTATTCTATTCCAGAGAACAATTTCTAAGCATTTTAAGCCGTTTGGTAATTGTCCAAAATTTCTGATTTTGGAATAGAATTACGTTTGATACCTTGCTCATTAATTTTGTTCCAAATTCAATTTCTTTTAATTTTTAAATAAATTTTTTTTTTCTTTTTTTCTTTTATTTTTTCCTTTCTCTCTCATGATCTTCTTCTTCCGGTGGCCGGCAACCGGCCAGACGAGGGCCGGCGACCTCACCGAAGCGTTGCCAACCCTCAGCGAGGCCGGCCCTCATCGGTAGCTAGGCAGGGATCGCCCAGCCTCACCGGTGGCCAAGCCGACCTCGCTGGGGCTCGATGAGCCCCGCCTGGCCACCAGCGGGGCTGGGCGAGGCTCTCCTGGCCATCGGCGGGGCTAGGCGAGGCTCGCTTGGCCACGGGTGAGGCTTGGTGACTGGCGAGGCTTGGCCTCGCAGGTGGCTAGGCGTGCCTCGCCCAGCCCTTCGGCAAGTTCGTAGGTGGCCAAGTGAGCCTCCGGCGAGCTCGCCGGTGGCTGGGCTTGCCTCCGGTGAGCTCGTCGGATTGGTTGTCGGCGACCAACGGTGACAGCGGCGGACAGTGGCGAGCGGTGGCGGACCGTAGTGGACGGCAACCGCGGGATGGCGGTCGATGAAGAAGAAGAAAAGAGAAGAAGAAGAGAAAATGGAAGAAGAAGAATTTGTTTTGATTCTTAGAATTGTTCCCAGAACAAGAATCAATTTTTTTATTATTCTGTTCCAAATCTACTTCCAGGAACAAAAAAATAGAAATTTGTTTCCGAGAACAAAAATTTTACCAAACGCGATTTTATTCCTAAATTGATTCCGGGAACAAAAAATCAGAATCATGCACTATTTGGATGGTTACCAAACATTACCTAAGCAACTCAGAAAATCAGGAAGCAAGCCCCAGTAGTAGAAACGGAACCATCGTCGCACATCAACAAGCTTTTGAGCTAGCTTCAAAGCTTCGGAGTCTCAATTATGGACGAGATCAATGCAATCGAGGACCTCGAGCTCGAAGGTCTGGTCTCGATCTGTGCACGGTGCCTGAACCTCATTTTTCGCAATCCGTCACAGTTTCCTTCTTCTTTGCCCGAGTCAGTGTTAGATAACTACAAGATCTACAGAGAGCTGGCCTCTGCAGTCGAGAATGTGAGTTTCATCTAAGACATTGGCTTCCACAAGGTAAGGAATGAGATTAACTGTCTTTGTTTGCTCATTTATCACCGAAGGTGACCACATCATGAACTAGGAAATGGAGCAATTTGCTGTGAAGACAGATGTGAAGGGAAGAAGAAAAAGGAATTCGAGTTCTAGATGGGTCGGGTCCGGTAGAGTAAAAATATATGGGAGGATTACCAAAAAAGTCATAAACTTATTGTAATTGTGCCAATTTAGTCATAAACTTTTTTTTTTTGGCCAATTTAGTCTTAAATCTTTTACAATTGTGTCAATTCAGTCCATCCAACCAAAATTGGCCGGTCGGACGCTAATGTGGACACCGACCATCCGACGAACGCTGACGTGGCAATTTTTAATATTTGTAATATATTTTTTCGATTTTTTTAATATTTCTTTTGAATTTTTGAATTTTTTTTCCCCTTTTCTTCTTTCTCTAGCCGGCTGAGGGCCACCGGTGAGCTAGATACTGCCTGTGTCACGTTGCCTAGTTGTGCGGCCCCGGTGTTGCGATACCTAAGGTCACGTGACACCAACCTGCGGCGGCTCACCTCCTAAGGTCACGCAATGTCTGGACTAGTGTTATTACTGTGCAGCCCGCTTGAGCTTTCATATGCAAGTTGCTCCCTTCTTCTTCTTCAAAAATTATTTCAAAAATCGCTTTGCAGTAAAGTACTTTACAAGGTGTTTGCCATAACATTATTTTTCCTTCCATGAAAATCCTTTGAGTCAATAACATTTACTTAAATGGAAAGGCTTATAGTTAAAGCGTAGTCAAACGCAGAGTAACAAAATATGACCCCATCGCATTGAAAATGATGTGTTTCGGAAATAAGGTTGTATTTTTCTTTATTGATTGAAGTCAACTTCATTTAAGCATTAGGATAGTCGGTCCAATCGAAGGGATTAGGAGTTTTCCTTTTTTATCTTCTTTTTTTTTCATAAATTAATGGAGAAATATATTCAATTTGAAAATTCTTATCAGAATCTGAACTCAATAAACCATGAATAGGATAATTCTTAATCATTGACGATGAGACTCCGAAGGGCCTATATTATGCACTACTTGTGATCTTATGGATCACAATGGACCAGACTTCTGCAAGAAATTCGCCAATACAATTTCAAGAAGTCTAAGAGTCGCATGTCAAATGCGGAATGTCAGTTCTCTATATATTTATAAACTCAAACGATCATAGGAATGATGGGAGGAGAGTCAATCGTACCTCGTGGGATACAATTTAAAGGAATGAACTCGGTCAGTATGTTTGTAAGATTCTCGGGTCATATCCTCTCCCGATATGTTATACTTGACGCAAAATTCTCAGTCATCAAATTTTGGCCCTCTATCTCACTTGACACAAGATCTATTGACAGTTAAATCTTAACCTTTAGACTTGTCATTCATTTGCATAAGGAACTTAGGGATCAAATTCAACTCATAAATAGAAACATTGATATAGCATAATTTTGCATTTGCACTCTTTATTGCATCTCTCCGCATTTAAGTACCCAACCTTCTTAATCCAATGCCTTATGATGTAGGCATGTCCACGTTTAATAAATTCCATTTGAGAATTAGCCAGGTGAGTTTTCAAAACCAAACCTACTTAATCCAAATTCTTATTGCATTTCAAACAGCTCATACATACTGACCAAAAAAAAAAAAAACAGCTCATACATGTACCTAGGGAAAAGTACCAAAAAATTCTTAAACTTATTGCATTAGTATCAATTTAATCCTAAACTTTTTAATTGAACAAATTTAGTACTAAACTATTTCACATTTTGTACTAATTGACTCTTTCCAATCAATTTAGGCCGAAAATTGTTGACGTGAGCATCAGTTGTCTTACGTAACACAATTTGCACTTACAATTTTCTATTTTTCCTTTCTTTTGTTTGCCCTTTTTTTCCTTTTTTTCCTTCGTTAGTTGCCAGCCTCCATGATGGCCAACTACAAAACACCAACACTTTTCGAAAACCTTCGTATCGTGCCGGACACCCTGACACGTGTTTGACACTTTTAGACACTTGGTCAATACGTGTCGAAAAATCCAACACCTTGTCAACTTTCGCATCACTCTTCGACACTCGAGTCAAAAATTCAATATGCAAGTCTCCGATATGTGATTCCGACACATAAGGTCAATTGTAAAAATTTTCAATAAATGAGAGTTCAAATTGTATATATGTTAAAAATAATAAATGGGGAAAGAAGAAAAACTTAGTCTTCTCTTTTAACTCTCACTTCCCGTGATAAATAATTCACCCTCAAGTTTTTTTTCTTCTCTTCTGACATGCGAGTCCAGAATGTGAATTGTTTATTTTTTTCTCCAAGTTTTATGAATTATTGGAATGGAGTTGAATTTGTCAAATTGAAATAATGAATGACATTAATAAATTGTGAATTAATGTTTGTAATGTAAATTCATTATAGGCTTTATTATTATTTATTTATTTGTGAATTTGAATCGAATTAATTTATAATTCATTATATATATATAAATAAATATACAATTAATATACAACGTGTCCCAATATGTCGGAATTCTTTATTTTTTGAGAAACGACGTGTCGGCGTGTCATGTCACATCGTATCACATGTCGATGCTACTTAAATGGCCAATAGAGGTTGCTAGCCACTGGAGAGGGCAAGGACCGAGATGCCCTCGACAACCAAGTGATGTCAACCCTCATTAGCCTTTGGCAAAGGCTAGACAAGGCCATCCCTCGCTATATCCAGTGACAGGACCGCTCACCACTAGTGAGGGTGGCGATGGTGTCTAAGCTCTCATTAGCCTCTAGTGAGGACTAGGCGAGGGTCCTCTCGTCAGATCTGGCGAGGCCGCAGGGTTGACAAGGGTTGGCCTCGCCTATAATTGACGAGGGCATCTCTGCCCTCACCCTCGCCAATGGTCGACAACCTTCGTTAGCCATCACGCTGGTAACTAATGAAGGGAAATAAGGAAAAAGGAAAAAGATAACTTATGCAAAAAAAAATAAAATAAAAAAATAATACAGCATTCAAAAAAAAAAATGTCTACACTAGCATCTCTTATGCCAAGTAAGATGTCCAGCATCTACAATAGCAATTTCTAGTCTAATTTTGCCAGATGGACTCAATTCATATTAATATGAAAATGTTTGAGCTAAATTGCTTCAATTAAAATGTTTATGATTGAAGTAGAATCAATGCAATACATTTAGTACTTTTTTGGTATTTCAACCATTGGCCAAACTTCATATATGCCTCGCGCAAAAAGTCCTAAATTAATATAGTAGATTTTGATGAAACTCAAGAACTGAGGATACATATTTCTTCTTAATAATTCTGCCACATGTAAAGATAAAGCATAGATTTTTATTTCTTATTTTGAAGGCCCCACATTCAATCAAACTCAAAGATGAAAGAGTGCTATCCTTTCTTGCCTTGAAGCTTAAATTTAAGCCCGGTTCATGGACGAACTAGAGAGAGAACGCATTCGCTCCACACCTCAATCATACGACGGTCACGATGTCTCTCTCCCTCCATGTGCACTCACATCCACCGAAGCAAGTCCATCTCCACGGGGTTGCACATCTGCCGCCGAGAGGGATAATTACCAAAAAGTCTTAAACTTATTGCAATTATGTAAATTTAATCCTAAACATTTTGTATTTGTGCCGGTTTAGTCTATTTGGTCAATTTTAACTGGCTAACGTTAACGTAGCATTTTTTCAAAATAATATTTTAATAGTATTTTGAATTTGTTTATCTTCCTTTAATTGTTATTTCCCCTTCCCTTAGGGCTGGACAGGGTCACTAGACCCTCTAGTGACCCTCACTAGCCTAGGCGAGGGCGTCACAGCCCTCACCAGGTCTTGGTAAGGGCTGCAACAACCTCATTGCTCATCCAAATTGGGCAAGGGTCGTGGCACCCTCGCCCAGGTAGCAAGGGCATCACGGCCCTCGCCAAGAGCCGACGATAATCCTTGTTGTCTATTTATATCAAGTGTTGCATCATCCTTGCATAAACGACTGATCTTAAATACCTTATTCATGCATTTTAATCATGTTGCATATAGATTAATTGAAAAAGGTTCATCTTGATTAGTATAGTTTGATACGTTGCATGTAGCGCATATTATTAAAATTTGTATCTTAGGTTAGAAAATTTTAATTAAAGTTTGTCTAGATTAATTAACTAGGAGTTATGACTTTGAATTTTCAGGAATGGTAAATTGATTGAAGTTTTAGAGTAAAAATTCGTTTATGTGAAAAGATACAAAGAGTCATAATTAGAAACTGCTTTTCTAGATAAGTTAATTTGTGGTAGAATTTTTTTTTTTAAAAAAAAAACTTGTCTAAGTTGATTTATTAAATATAATTTCAGCATTAGGGTATTTCGGCACTCGTACAATATTTTAGATTCAATTTCGTCTTTATGAAATTTCATGAAATTTTAGAAGAAAATACCAAAAAAAAGAGATGTTTTAAATGTGTTAGGGAGTCTTTCGCTGTAGTGTGCGTGTTCACACTTAGGTATTTTTGTGTCTTGAATTAGTTAATTAAGACAAAACATGGCTCGGTTGTTTTAATTAAATAATTTGTTGTTTCGGATTTTTGCTCAACTTCAGTAATTGATTAGTAAATTTAGGAGTTTATTTAGTTCGTCCTTTATTTGATTAATTCGCCCTATAGTTGACTGATTAGTTTTGGTATTTAGGTTTACTAACTAATTAGTTTAGATGCTTAACTGATAGTTTACCTATTGGATTAATTAGAGTATTTTCGGTATTAATTTAGGCAATATAGTTAGCTTCTCTTTGAAACAATTAATTTCAGTTCAAGTAAATATTGGGTTAATCAATCTTTATTTCGACAAAAAAAATTATTTAATTTAAACATTTAATTATTTAAATTTTACATTTAAGTAACTTCGACATCTCTAGTTTTTACTATTTGATAATTAGCTTACTTCAATCTTTTATAAAAATAAAAAATAAAAACTAAAAACGAATAAAATTGATTAGTATTGTATTTAGGTTGATCTAATTATTTGTTGCATAGCTAATCCTATCTCATATAATTTAAATTCGTGTCATCTAGCACTTGGAAACTTAAATCATGTCGTTCTTGCATGTTAGCTTAGTACGCGTTTGATTTGACATATAGCTCAAGATTTGTTTAATATTTTGCACGATACGGCTCGGGTTCCTTATTTTTCCGCATCTGTATTTACTTTACTTGACTCTGCTTCATTATTTACTCTAATATTGCTTAGTTGTTTATTTTAATTGCTTGAACACCGTGTGTTAGAGGAATTAGAGAAAAATAAAATTGATCAAGATGACATACAGACCTTTTCACATAAAAAAAGAAATTGTAATTATTACATTAATCTAGTATAATCAAATTTCCATATTTAGAATCTTTGATTCACAAAAGCAAGCAAACTCTTGCCATTTACTCGAGCTCCTAACCGCCCATAATAGATTAGTCGCTACCCCAAAGCAAATTGAATTTAATTAGTGAATGATGAAAAATTCTGATATGTAGAGCTCGAGAGGACCAGTTCTAGGAGCAGGCGCCACCTTGCAAGAAAAACCATTCGTGCCGCTTAATAATCCGTCTACTTCCATAGGATTATATCTCACCGCCCTCGAAGGGTCACCATAAAACCTTAAAATGTTATCTCACGATCTTTTAAAATGGACTCATTTAGAAAACTTAAAAGAGAGAATCTTAACACTTTTTTATCTGCCCTATTATGTAATTCTTGAATATGATTTCATTTTCATATGTTCTCATGTAACTTGCCAACTCAAATTAAGAAGCCTACACGAATTAAGTATATCAATAATTTTTGCTTGTCCGTCAACTTCCTTATGATTATATTTCACTGCCCTCGAACGGTCACCATAAAACCTAAAAATGTTATCTTGCGATCTTTTAGAAAAAAACTTATTCAGAAAACTTATAGAGAGAACCTTAGCACTGCCCTATGATGTAATTCTCGAATATGGTTCTATTTTTATACGTTCTCATGTAACTTACCAACTCAAATTAAGAAGCCTATTCGAATTAAGTACATCAATAATTTCTGCTTGTCCAGACATCAAACCACAAGTCTTATTCAGGTTTTGAATTTCTACTTGAACCAGATTTCTCTCATGGACTCAAACTCGACATGATTGAATAATATATAGAGAAATGTGCTTCAGTTACTTCTACTGTTCAAAGAATTCCGCACAATTCTATCAATGTTCACTGAGAGCTTCCTAGAAAAGTCTGCATGCAAAAACCACTAGCTTGCTTGCCAAGCATGGGACGACACATATGTTAGGAAACCTATATATACGTTCTCGTGGGAAAAACAAGACCTATCTTCTCTACATCCTGTACGTCATCAGCACCAAATTTCTCCTAGAAATCGTATGAGATTTGTTTGGCAATACCAGGTACATGAGTCAGCCACTCATATGTCATGGGCCGATCGATTGGGATCGTGACCGCGCGGCGACTCGGGCACTTTAGGATCGGATTGGATCGCCGAAGCACCTAAGCCAAGCCTTGCTCGATCGAACGCTCACTCGCTTGCTTACCCAGATTGTAGAGAGAGAAAGAATCTAGAGAGAGGAGCTCTGAATAGATAGAAGTTTTATATTGCGAAAGTAATAGATGCTTACAAATGAAGGAGGGCACCCCTTCTTATAGTCGAGGGCCTCAGATTACAACCATTGATCTAGAATTTAACCGGTGGACGAGATCGCACCGCCTCATCTACCGACACTAATGGCGGCTACTAACCACTGACACTTATGATAACTACCAGCTATTGGCTACCGACATAAATAAGGCTAAGGACTTCTAGAAGCTTCGAGGAGAAGACTCGTTGGGAATCCGAGCGAGCCCAGGAAAATGACCATGGACGAGTCACGGTCGTTCTCGGGGAATCTCTTGGATCGGCCTTCATTTGACCCGTGACATTCTCCCCCACTCAATCGAGCGACGTCCTCGTCGCTCACAGCTTGACGAGTAGCCTTCTTGGTACGAGCACGTGCTCTCTTGTTTTGGTTTCGTTTGGTGTGGACGCTCACGTATAAAGGACCGCAAGCTTTTATGATGAACTCGGACTTGGCATGCGGCTCCATCTTTGGCTTGGACGGAGCATGCGGCGCGCGCTCAACCTCGGGGAAGAGCACTTGAATTGGCATGGCGTGGGTTGGAGTAGGATCCAACTCTACCTTCGACTTCACCTCGGCCAGCTTGTTTAGTTGCTTCTCGGACTTCAAGTTCTTGTCGATGTGTCGGATCGTGGCGATGGTCTTGGTGTCGACCACCCCTTTGATCATGGAGATTGTCGTCGAGTATTCCAGGTCGAGGATCACGAGGCACTTGGTCCTCATGTCGATCATGGATCTCACACTATGGAAGAATTGAATATCAAGGATGAGATCATAATCATCGAGAGGGATTACCTCGAAATCCATCTTGCCCTTCCATCCGCTGATCTTGACGTCCACATCCGAAGTCGACCCTATGCCATGGACACCTTCCGAGTTGATTGGCTTGAACATCTTCCTAGTTGGCTCCACGGGAAATTTCAAGGCCTTTGCAACCTCGGTTGACATGAACATGTTCGACGCGCCGGTGTTGACCAAAGCGTAAAGCGTTCGGCCACACACTTCGACTTCCACGAAGAACATGTCTGTGTTCGGTGTGATTCCTCTTTCGGACGGTGATTGAGCTCGGACGGAGTTGATTGTCTTCACGCCTCCGAGTCGGATTTGCCGCCATTCTTCTTTGGGCTCCTCCTCCACCTCTTCAATGGCTAGGAGGGCGTTGATTCGACCCCTCTTCGGGCTCTTTTGGGTCCAATGTGGACCTTTGCAGATAAAGCAAGGAGAGGGCGGAGGTTGATCGAACTTACTCGCGTATTCCGTCGATGGTCGACCCCTTTGGAAGGACGGCTTGGAAGTTCCTTCTCCCCATGTTTTGGCTCGGCCGCCTTGATCATGCGCACCTCGGGGAGTGCTCCTTGCTTCATCTTCGCAAGGTCGATCCGACCTCCAATCCCTTGGTCTACTCCTTGGTTCGGTTCTGGTGAGGTTGACGAGCAACTCGGCCATGCTTAGCGCACGCGCGAGGCTACTCACGTCCCGCCGCTTCAGCTCAAGTTGTGCCCATGGCTTCAATCCATCCATGAACGCTCCGAAGGCCTCCTCTTCGCTTAGGTTGTGAATTTGGAGTTTGAGCTCCGTGAACTTTTTCACATACTCTCGGATCGCACCTCTTTGCTCGAGGCGATGGAGCATGCTACAGGCTTCTTGTTGAGCGAACTCGGGGAAGAAGTAGTCGCAGAACTCTCTCACGAAGTCGTCCCACGTGCTCACGGGATCGGCGCCGTGTCTAATCTCATCGCACCTATTGTGCCACCAAAGCATTGCCGTATCAGTAAGGAACATTGAAGCGGTTCGTACCTTGATCGGCTCGTCTCGGATGTTGACGGCACCAAAGTATTGGTTCATGCTCCAGATGAAGTTGTCCACCTCTTTGGCGGATCGTTTGCCTTTGAACTCTTTGGGCTTTGGCACTTCGATCTTGGGCATTGCTTGAGTAGGCACCGCATCATTCGTGATGCTTAGTTTGCATAGGACGAGCTCGGTCTTGAGCTCTTGGATCTCCGCCTTCATGACTTCGACATCTTCCCTACCCGGGCTTACCTCCTCGATCACTTGGATGCGTTCGTTCAAACCATTGATCGATGCTTCAAGAGTTTCGTCCTTGTTGAACAATGGAGCCGTAGCTTGGTTGATGCCGGTCGTGAAGTCCTCACGGAGCGAGCCCTCAACCTCCATGATCCGGTCTCGCACATCTTCAAGACCTTCCATGAGTTTGGGCATGGCACTCCGGACCTTCCCGATCTTCTCATCGAACGTAGCCGCAACATCCATCGAGGTCTCCCTCTTCTTTGATCGGCCGCGGGTCTCTTTGACTTGCCCGGCCTCTCCAACTATAGCCGCTTCTTGGCTTGACATTCTCTCGAACAGTTGGCGCTCTTCAATCTCCAGAAATGGATCTCTCTTTAGCTTTGATACTACTTGTCACGAGCCGATTGATTGGGATCGTGACCGCGCGACGACTCAGGCACTTTAGGATCGGATTGGATCGCCGAAGCACCTAAGCCAATGTTGACACCTAAATTTTGGCGATTTAGTTTATTTATTTATTGCATAGGAAATTAGGGGATAAATATTAATTGCATAGCATATAGATTTATGTTGCATTTATTTTTGTTATTTGCATTTTTTGCATTTTATTGGACCGGTGGCGGATGAGTTCAAATTAGATGGATCAAGCCCATGAAATGAGCAAGTCGGCCCAAGCCCATATTTTAATGATCGAAAATTATCTCATAGGAAAATTAATTTTGAAATTTTGACCGGGATATGAATTTTTGTTTTAGATAAGGCAGATGGGTAAAAGAATATTGCGATTTGGCTTTGAAAGATTTGGATTTAGAAAAAAAAAATCATCTTAATCTTGAATCATTATCAGAATGGGACAAAATTGGTGAAAAAATATTGCGGATATCGATTTGGAAAAATTAAAAAAAAAAAACTAATCGGTAGCCTATAAATAGGTGAGGAACGCATAGGGTTCGGGGACCACACAATCGATACAAACGGCCACATTGAGGAGGCCACACAATAGAAACACACGGCCATTGAGAGAGTGTTCTGCAACGTGAGAGAGAGAAGAGGGGTCCTTCGGCCAAACCTTGGTTGAAACACCGCCGCTCGTGCTATCCCTCTGCCAAGGAGCCCGACGACATTGAACACCTAACGCCGCGAGTTCCAACCTCAACGACTAAGCTATTGTCCCGACGTGCCCCCGAGCTCTACCCTCAACGTTAAATTCCAGCAACTCCAGGAGAGGTTCTTTTGCCGAAAGTATTCATGTTGAATATTATCCAGTCAAAGAAGACAATTTCGCTTGCTGCATGAAGAAGATCCATGCACTGTGACTTGCAAAAATTGTCAGAGCCAACGTGGTCATCCCAAAAAGATTGAAAGGAAAAGGCATGAGATAAGGGAAGAGCTCCAAGCATCCCCTCGGCGATGTTGTCGCTGGGTGCCACATCATCATTGCGCATCCTCTCACGTTTCTTCTCCGATTGTGCCCAGTTCTTCACCGACGCCTCAAGGAGCCAGCTGAGCGACCTTGAATATTTGCCATCCAGACGGTACCAGCAGCGATCCCGAGGAATCTCCAATAATTTTAAGCGATTTCCTGCAGGTTCCCGGCGAGCTCGGCTTCTCTAGCGACGCTTGCGAATTTGTGGAAGTGATCTTAAAAAAAAACGTCATCTCTCCACCATTGAGGCCACCATCCGTGCATTACCG
The DNA here is from genome assembly GCA_007663325.1 of Eucalyptus pauciflora. Taxonomy (NCBI): domain Eukaryota; kingdom Viridiplantae; phylum Streptophyta; class Magnoliopsida; order Myrtales; family Myrtaceae; genus Eucalyptus; species Eucalyptus pauciflora. The sequence goes on along the minus strand of VMYD01000024.1, from coordinate 2,793,714 downwards.
CAGTGACTGAGAGCAGCCACCGTTCCTAGCCGCGCCAAGCCCCATCGTTGGTCCACTCTACCGATTGAATCTTTGAAAAATTCAAATTTAGGTAGAGATCTATATTAATTTTTTAGGTAGATTTTCTTTATTATTATTTATTCAGTTATTGTTTTTTATTATTATTTTCCTTTACATCTTGTTTTTTAGTGAATTTATTCATTGATATATGATTGATATTCTAACATGAAAGTGCCCCTCAAATTAAGGGTTGTTAGTCCGATTTTCCCGAAATCCGATTCGCAATCCCTTGCAAAAATCGACAATCTGATCTCATGCTCAAGATTCGATTCGCGATTTAATTTTAAAATTGGACAACCCGATCTCATGCGCGAGATATAGTTCGCCAATTTTCGGATATCAATCTTATCTTGTTTGATTTGATGTCGTGGTGTTTGAGTCAGTTTTATTTTCGTAAAAGGAAAAAGTCCAAAAAAAGTTTGAATTAGGATTAGGTTTGTTTGTTTTTTTTTTAATTATCTTGCATGTTTAAGATAGGGATTTTATTTTGATTCATGAAAAAGAAAAGAAAAAAAAGTGCATTCATTTACGATGTTGGTTTTTATTATTATTATTATTATTATTTGAATTGCATGTTTAATTTTAATTTCGAATTTCATTAGAATTAGGGCATTATTTGCACGTCATTGCATATTAGATAAAATTGCATGTTTAATTTTAGGTCTAAGTAGATATTTAGATGAATTGCATGATAGGTTTTTTTTTTAAATGCATGTTTAGAAAGCATTTAGAATAGATAGTATTTCACTTTAATTTGATTTTCATTTTTAAGTGATTTTAATTACGAATTTTCGTTAAATAAAATCATGGATTGCACGTCATTAGAATTAGGTCATTTTGATTAATTTAGATTGCATATTTAATTATTGCATGTTCATTAAAAATCATTAGTTTTTTTAATCATTCATATAGTTTAGGACATTTTGTCATGCCATATCATTTCATATTAGATTAGAAGCATTGCACTGCATATGGACTATCTTCTTGTTAAAAAGTGAAAGCAAAAATTGAGTGATTGTTTGTTAATTAGAAATCATATCTAGGATTGCTGATGTGAATTCTGATCTAACAACGCAGTTGCTTTAAGGTAAGTTTTTTTTTTTATTGCAATTTATTCATTGTTTATTTGAGTGTTAAATTGGTGATTTGCGCACCCGCATGATCACATAACATGTTAGGAAAATGAATTAAAATCAATTTAAGCTGCTGGCCAAACATTTTTCAAAAATAAAAAGAGAAAGGTACGGAAAGGGCACTAGGATAGTCTAGTGTAACCAAGTCCCCATACCCAAAATATCTGGTTAGTAGGAGTAAAATGATTCTCCCATTATTTTATTTAGGTGTCTAATCGACCTACCACAAATTGATTAGTGGCGACTCCCTTTTGTATGCTAGATATTTGAATTTAAATCGCGAGATGATATGAGCTTGGGAGAGCTCGAGCTAAGTCCAGGCTTAGCAATTCATTAACCTAATTTTAGGTGGATCACCTTGAAAATTTGGTTGTGATAGGCAAGCCTTGCTCGATCGAATGCTCACTCGCTTGCTTACCCGGATCGTAGAGAGGGAAAGAATTTAGAGAGAGGAGCTCTAGAAAGATAGAAGCTTTATATTGCGGAAGTAGTGGATGCTTACAAATGATGAAGAACACCCCTTCTTATAGTCGAGGGCCTTAGATTACAACCATTGATCTAGAATTTAACCAGTGGACGAGATCGCATCGCCTCATCTACCGACACTAATGGCCGCTACTAACCACTAACACTTATGACAACTACCAGCTACTAACTATCGACATAAATAAGGCTAAGGACTTCTAGAAGCTTCGGGGTTAAGACTTGTTAGGAATCTGAGCGAGCCCAGGAAGTCGACCATGGACGAGTCATGGTCGTTCTCGGGGAACTCTTGGATCGGCCTTCATTCGGCCCGTGACACATAGCTCTGGCCTACTTTCAGCAAAGAATACCTTTGTCCAAGAGAGGATTACAGGGGACCTTCCTGATTGTTCATCTTGTTTTTACACTTACGTGCACAGGGTTGGGATTGTGAATCGATTGCTGGGTCACTAGCCGAACGTTTCTTCTCTCCGGACAGTTGCTGATGGGCTCTGGAGGGACAGGCAGCCATGCCAACTGGCCCTGAAATAAGTCAATTAAAAACCAGACAAGGTTCAGGGGATTGTAAATGCAAAACAAGGCTTAATACACCCAGGCCATCAAGAAACACCAGGCATCCCCCAGCTCACATATGGATGTGCCAAAATAATATTGTCTTTGAGCTTTAAAGATGATTATTACAGGCTCAAGGATATCAAAGTTTGCAGTGCTAAAGAGAGCAACCCACAAAAATCAGAACATGCAAAGAGCAAACAGCTAGACTTAAAGAGAAGATTGGGTCCGTGAATGGGATTCGAAATCCCATGCTCCCATCTAATGCAACAACAGCACTTCAACGGAAAACAGTAAAACTGCTGTTTGGCTATCTGAAATAGAATGTCCCACTTCCAGGATGATTCGATCTACATCATATATTGCCATGCTCAAGCAAAAAGGAAAATGTTACAATTCAGAGAGTCAGATAGGAAAATGGATACTAGAGAAAATTTACCTGATATCTCATTGACAGGACCAAGGGTCTGGCCCAACAAAGGAGCATCATTGAACAAAGAAAGCAAATTGTATGCAGCCAAGAAATTCTGAAATGCCAAAACCTCCAAACAGATCTCGGGTTTATCCGACAATTTCGCCTTCCATTCTCTCGCCAGCTTCACCGCTCCTTCTTTAACCTCCTGTGTTATTGAAGGCGAAATTCTCACAAGCTGCTCTAACATAACAATTTGACTCCTCATAACATCCATCTGCAAATTCATATCCTTACTGTTTGCGTATTGAGTATAAGACCCCGCAATGACATCCAGAACAAGTTTTGCAGGGTCAGGTGAGTTTTCCAGCGTACGTGAGATGTCTTTACACATCATGGCATTCTCATTCAAAAGCTCAGTTTGGAAAAGCTGCAAATCATTTCTAGCTAAGATAGTTGGTGGTGGTGGATATTCAACAGAATAATCATCTGCATTGTGCACAGCAAAATTCTCTGGTTCCTCGGTCTTTATTTGCCACTGTTGAATAGATCCCAAAGAACCTATCAAACACAAGACAACCGTTAAAAATCCAAACTGCCTTTATCAAGATGACAGCACCAAACGTGGTTTGCCATGAGGACTTTGGAACTACCACGAAAAAAGAAAATGGAAAGACTAAGGAAAGTTCAACTTTTGAAAGAGAGGACATAATTGATCTCAAGTCTCAAATGCACAACAAGCATCATCAAAGCAAGCCAAGTTAAACATCTTTGGAGAAATTTCTTGAGCTCCAACCATAGAGCTTGACCTACAGGATGGTACTTTCGAAAAAAGCAACACACATAGACGCATGCATGCACGCACGCACACATGTGATGCCAAAATAATATGAACCACATCATCTTGTCTGAACCCCTATAAATGGATTTGGCATTTCAATCTAAAAGATAGAAAAGAAGGGGTTGTAGAGGAACCTTAATGGATCCATTTGGTCAACTTCGGAATATATTCCAAAGACAAGTTTACTTTAATCAAATTAGACATGAGTTAAAATTTTATCAAATGAACAGATTGGATATTCAAAATTTATCTAATATAACATAAACAAGTGTCCAGTCAATGATATCAATTGACTTGGTGTTGAACCTAAAGCAGAAAGTAGTCATTAGCATCCACAAGATTTTTTATTGGATCAAATCGATAATTGGGGCTATATATGCAATGTATATAAGGAAAAAACACATGGGGATTGCCTCATCTCTCACAAGTCAACATGCAGAGCCATCAACATGTTTCAAAACTTTGATTGCATAGAGAGAGAAAAATTCACACGGCATGAATAATGTTACAAAAACCAGGCATAATTTGATAAACTAACTGGCAACCAGATTCAACATTTCAAGTCAATAGGTGCATCTCAACTTACCTGGCGGCACTGCTGAAGAACCAACGACCTGGTGCAACTCCTTTGCTATTTGAAACCGTGACACAGAATTGACAAGATCTTGAATTCCATTTGCATCGAAGGCAGAAGCTAGCTTATACGCCACTAAAAGCCTCAAAAAGCCCAAGACCTCCAAAGGATGCTCTGTTGATGGTGAAAGTTTCAACTTCCCTTTCCATTCAACAGCCAGTTTCATTGCAGTTTCCCTCTCCTGAGGATTAATCTCTGCTGAAGATAGTATTAAATTCTCCAAGAGAAAGATACAACTCCTTCTAATCACCCCAATATCTAGTAACCCATCTCTATTCCTGGAATCCAGGGGGTAAAATCCTTCCATGGCATTTAACACCAACTTTGCAGCATCATCAGATGTTTGAATAATTTCCAGCACCTTGTGGCAAAATCTATCATGCTCTTGAAAATGTCGATATAGGAACATCTGCAGATTCTTTCCATCAAAATCAATTGTGGGTCGAGAATTTTGACATGAAGCTAGAACAGGTTTATTTATTAATGGGCGTTTGCAATTTTGAGCCACTACCCCAGAATGGACACTAGGCCTCTCTCTCAGCTTCATTTCCCTAGAGCGCTCCTCGAGTGACTTTTCAATTGAATCAAGCCGTTGCCGCTCCAATTCTAGCTTCATACGTTGCACATTACATTCTTTCTTTTTCATTTCAAGTATCTGAGAGTGTTCTCCAATTGACACCTGAAGAATATGAAGGTGCTTTTCCTTAAGTTCAACATTTGCGAAGCATTCTTTGCTTCTCTTCTGAATGGAATCCAACTGCCTTTTTTGAGATTCGAGTTCATGAGAATATTCCGTGATGGAATTCTGCATCAAATCACATTGCTTCTTTTTGAACTTGAGGGCCTTGGCACATTCAAGAGTAGAGCTTTGAAGGAAAGCATACTCTTTGTCCTTCAATTGAAGTTGCTCCACACGTTCAGTAATATCAATTTGGACGGACTCTAGCTGTCTCTTTTTTGATGCAAGTTCAAGATTGCTGTCTTTGATAGATGCTTGGACAGCATTGTATTCACTACTTTTCAACTCAAGATATTTGGCCACCTCTTCTAATTTCGCCTGGACTGAAGCAAGATCGTCCTTCTTTAACTTGGTTTCCTCAATACACTGCTTCACCCGCTTCATCATATTTTCCAGTTTACCTTCCTTAGATTTAAGCTCTTTGGAAAGCTTTCTAATAGCTGTTTCAGTGGACCCCAATTCGCTATTTTTCGAAGCAAGTGTCGCCAAGCGCTCATTGATCAACCTGTTGATTTCCTCAACCCCCTCTTTTTTGGATTTGTCTTTGTGCTCCTCCATCAATATATTGATGGAATGGAGTCGATTCTCTTTATATTCAAGCTCCTTGGAACACTCTTCAATGGATTTATGGATTTCCTTGAGTTCCTCCACCTTTTTTTGGTGTTCAACTTGACAGCCGTTTATCTTATCTTCCAGAGACTGCAACTTTCCGACTTTCACCATGACCTCCTTATCACGCTTTTCAATCGTGCGCTCCAAAACACTCAGCCTCTTCTCACTCTCGTCATACGCCTCGAGACTGTGGTCGAGCATACTCTCCACAGCAGTCAATTCCTCCCTTGTCGATTTAACTGTCCTAGAGCACTCATCAAGAGAACGCTTCACTGAAACCAACTCCTCCACTTTCATATCTACTTCTCGAGTATTTCCCTTGAGCAATCTCTGCAGCACCTTGACTTTCTTCTCCTTTGAGTTCAGTTCCAGTTGCAGCACCTCCACCTCCTCCTCCTTCGAATCATTCTCCCTGCGACATTCCTTGGTTGACTGCATCAGAGAGCACATCTCCTCCTTCTTGTCCCTGATCAGCGAGGCGCACTCACTAAGGGCATCGCGCGTCACGACCAATTTACTCTCCTCCCTCCGACGTTCAACCCTGCAATTCTCAAGCCGTTGCTCCACCAGCCTCAGGTCCATTTTCTTCCTCCGGACCTCCTCCTCGCACTCCTCGACCCTCTGCCATGCCGACCGCAGGCCCTCCTCCCGCGAGGCGACGTCGCGGGCTCGCTCCGCGAGCGACCTCTCGCCCTCCCTGAGCTCCTCGGAGCGGCGCTCGAGCGTCCTCCGGATGCCATCCAAGTGCTCCTCCAAATCCTTCCACGGGAGCGTGAACGAGAGGAACGATGACAACTGCGACTGCAGCTGCTCGTACGCCCTAGAGAGGCTCTCCTTCTTCAACTCCGCCACCTTCAGCTCGCCGGAGATTCTCTCCATCCAAGCACCAACACCCCACTTACAGACTAAGAGTCCACGAAGGAGCGGACACGCGAAAGTCGCACGACGAGGATTGATGACGAACCTGGCGGCGACGGGTGCGAGAGAACCAAGCGGGCGCTGAAACGAGAGGTCTTCTCTTCGGTGGCGAAGGAAGAGAAAATGGAGGGAATACGAGAGAGTTTGTTGAGCTGAACGAGCCGAGTCAAGCGAGTCTCGAAAGACGAGGGGAGAAGCTTCGAAAATTATACTCGATAGCTTCGAAAATTCTTATTTGAGTCTAAACCCGGTATACCATGACTAGGATAATTGTAAATTATTGGCGACGAGGTCTGGTGGGGCTTATGTTATCCACTACCTACGATCTTGTGGGTCACCATGAACTGGATTCTAGCAAGAAATTCACCTAAATAATTCAATGAAGTCATGTCAAATGTAGTATGTCGATTCTGTATAGATTTATAAATATCAAAATTGTAAAATAGATAGGGGAGAGTCTAGTAGTCTACTGTACCTTGTGGGTATCATACCCTTGAATTTTACAATCGTTGGATGGTCAACAATTTTTTTTTTTTTTGTGACCAAAGATCCGTCAGAGCATGCCCTTTTCGGCTTACGCCGATTTGGGGTCTCAGGACCTACATCGACTGAGACCCCAAATCGACTATACCTCGGGGGAAATTGGCTCAATAACCCACCACCGGGGCCCCATACTTCAATCGCTAGCAACGCAAGGTTTCGAACCATTGACCTCCATGCGCTGAAATGAGAGATCTCAACCAACTATGCTGCTCACGGGTGGATTGGATGGCCAACATTTTGTGGCGCACCTAATTTAATCTTCTTTAATTCTTCAACAATTGAGTCTTTCACAATATATGAATATCGACACATGGATTCATATATAATTTCTTTTACGATTTTCTAAAAATTTGTACGATTGTCTAAATTTTGGTATGCGAAGCGGAAAATTACTTAACTAAATATTTACAGGTTGTCATCTTGCATGTGAGAAAGCAGCCTCGTTTGGGTTACATAAAAGCAACCTCCTTCGTTGACTCCTACCGCGCTGGGTCGGCTTCAGGCTTTCGTTTACGGAAAATTGATCTGTTCCTTCTCGGCCATTATAATGACAGGCATTTACTTTTATGCAAGTCGCATTTATTATTGAACTTTAAAGGGAAAATGAGACAAATGGTCCTTATATTATTGCTTAATGTGCAATTTAGTCCCTCAACTTTCGATCGGCTCAATTTGTATGATTGTTTAAATTTTGGTAAGCGAAGAGGAAAATTACTTAACTAAATTACAGGTTGTCATCTTGCATGTGAGAAAGCAGCCTCGTTTGGGTTACATGAAAGCAACCTCCTTCGTTGACTCCTACCGTGCTGGGTCGGCTTCAGGCTTTCGTTTTTGGAAAATTGATCTGTTCCTTCTCGGCCATTATAATGACAGGCATTTACTTTTATGCAAGTCGCATTTATTGTTGAACTTTAAAGGGAAAATGAGACAAATGATCCCTATATTATTGCTTAATGTGCAATTTGGTCCCTCAACTTTCGATCGGCTCAATTTGTATGATTGTTTAAATTTTGGTAAGCGAAGCGAAAAATTACTTAACTAAATATTTACAGGTTGTCATCTTGCATGTGAGAAAGCAGCCTCGTTTGGGTTACATGAAAGCAACCTCCTTCGTTTACTCCTACGTGCTGGGTCGGCTTCAGGCTTTCGTTTTTGGAAAATTGATCTGTTCCTTCTCGGCCATTATTATGACAGGCATTTACTTTTATGCAAGTCGCATTTATTGTTGAACTTTAAAGGGAAAATGAGACAAATGGTCCCTATATTATTGCTTAATGTGCAATTTGGTCTCTCAACTTTCGATCGGCTCAATTTGTATAATTGTTTAAATTTTGGTAAGCGAAGCGAAAACTTAACTAAATATTTACAGGTTATCATCTTGCATGTGAGAAAGCAGCCTCGTTTGGGTTCCAGGAAAGCAACCTCCTTCGTTGACTCCTACCGTGCTGAGTCGGCTTCAGGCTTTCGTTTTCGGAAAATTGATCTGTTCCTTCTCGGCCATTATAATGACAGGCATTTACTTTTATGCAAGTCGCATTTATTGTTGAACTTTAAAGGGAAAATGAGACAAATGGTCCATGAACTTTCGATCGGCTCAATTTGGTCTTTTAACTATTAATAAATGTCAAATTTGGTCCCTGAACTTTTAATCGGCTCAATTTGATCCCTAAACTATTGATAAATGTCCGATTTAATCTTTCGTTACTGTTCGTTTTTTTTTTTTTTTTTTGGCTTCTTCTCTCTTTCCTCCGCCGGCTCCGGCAGAGGGAAGCTGGCATCCGGCGAGGGTCGCCCTCACCAGTGTCGGACGAGGATTGTCCTCGCCAAAAGCAGGCGAGGGAGACGCTAGCGAGGGGCTCCCTCACAGATCTAGCGAGGGGCTCCCTCGCCGGCATTGGGCGAGGAGCACCCCAGCATTGAGCGAGGGGCTCCCTCGCAAATCTGGCAAGGGCCGCCCAAGCCTTCGTCCGGTGAGGATGGCCCTCGCCGGACACTGGCTTCCCTCCGCCAAAGCCGGCAGAGGGAAGAGAGAAGAAGAAAAAAAAAACAAAAAAACAGTAACGAATGACTAAATCGGACATTTATCAATAGTTCATGGACCAAATTGAGCCGATCAAAAAGTTCAGGGACCAAATCGGACATTTATTAATAGTTCAGAAACCAAATTGAGCCGATCAAAAGTTTAGGGACCAAATTGCACATTAAGCAATAATATACGGACCATTTGTGATATTTTCCCCACTTTGAATTGATATTGTCAATACTTGTTTACAGAACTTCCCATGTGGTGCCAATGAACTCTGGTGTAACTCTCCTAAATTAAGGTTGTCATTTTCAAGATAGAGAGTATACTTTTTTTTTCTTACATAAAATTACGGCATGATTCAACTCCAGCTAAGCTTCGAAGACTACCTATTTGCATCGGACCCATGTAATAATGGATCGGTCACATAGGGTTTCTGTGGGAAAAACAGGGACCGATGGTGAATTGGATATGTTTTCATCGGATTCTAATGTTATAAACAGATTTGGAAATAGGTTCCTTTACTTTTATTTTTCTAGTCGATCATGAAGATAGATATCTCAGCATAGCTCAGACTTTCACACATTTCCTCACGTGTCAAACCATAGTGCACGGCCCATCATTTCGATTAATAAATTGCTTGGTTAAGTGTGTTCGTGTTGAAGTAGTTCATAGCATTAAAGATTGGGTCAAGTCCTTGAAGGACTTGAACAGTAAGCTCAGGTTTGGAAATTAAGGCTGGCAAATTTGGCAATGGCGAAGGTATTAGAATCAGTAAATTTCCTAGTCTTGAATACAGACGAGCCAAAAGTACAAAAGAATAATTTTACAAATAAGAAGGGTTTGGCTAACACGAACTACCTCTGACTATGCGTTAAATTCCTCGTATAAGGAATGAAATAATGAGTTGATGCCTAAAAGTGAAGATCACTTGTGAAGACTAGGAATTTAAAGTCTAGAATACATGGAATCGAGGTAAACTTGTTACGGATGATATTTGGATTATGGACGCATCTATAGATCTTCGTAAGGATTTGAGAATAACTTGTCATAGATGATCCTTGGGCCAATGTAGGAGTGTTTGGTAAATTTTTTTCAAACCCCATTTGGAAAATGCCAGCTTTTACAAGGCTAAAAGGCCCAAGGTAGATTGGGGACTGTCTTGAGTTTTCAGCCTTCTCAACATGCTAAATTGAGGGAGTAAAATAAAAAAATTTCTTCCCAAATTATCCTTGTTGATTTTTCGTTTTTCCAGTTTTGTCCTCACTATTCATCTTCTTTTTCTTCTCCGTGAGCGGTAGCCGACGAATGGCAGGCAGTTGCCAACAACTATCGCCCATACAACCGTCTTCACGGGGAGGCGCGACCATCGCTTGGGGGGGTGGCGTGACCACCGCGCCATTTGGGTCGTGGCGAGGTCGCTAGAGGTTGCGGCGGCATTGCGCGACCTTTGCCACCCTAGATCCGGGGGCGGCGAGGTCGCGTGACCTTGCCACGACCCAAATCCAGGAGGTTGCGGTGGGGTCGCCGAAGGTCGCCCGACCCCAGGCGACCTTTGCCAGTGGTCTTCGAGGGTCGCTCGACCTTGGGCAGCCCTCCCTAGTCATCTACGTGGCTGCCTAAGTCAAATGTCGGCCGCCGGCGACAAATTTCGATTGCCAACGGTTGCTATCCTTGTCGGCCAATTTTCTTTATTTTTCTTTTGATAATTTTTTTTTATCACAAAAAGTCCTTTGTAAATATAGGTTTTCCAAACACTATTTGCATTCTGAAAAAGCCATCGTTTGCATTTTTTCAATGGCTTTCCCCAAGAGTCCAACCAAACGCACCCGATATCATGAAATGGTGGTGCGTTAGTCTTAGTAGATTTAATTACAGCTTGATATTAAGGGGAAGAAGAATGCTGGAATATCCTGCTAGTTTAATGCCTTTTCACGAGAAAACCTCTTGATTAGTGTGTCGTCGCTTCTTGAAATAGACCGACGATCTAACCAGTCGTGACAAGCTGGTTCATTCGGGCCAAGGCAAGATGCCTAATTGCAATACGAAACCCGAGCAAAACTTCCGGTTAAGAGCGACGGTTGGGGACGGGAATGACACCATCATATACAGCAGGTTGTACTTGCGAGGCCACTGTCGGAAGAAACTCAGGGTCAAGGGTAAGATGGTGTTTTAATTCCCGATGAAGAAACACTCAAAAGCCAACTTGAGGTTTGGAAGGAGGAGGAGGATAGGTATTTCATTGCTCAATCAAACAGAACCTTACTGTCATTTGACAAAACCAAGTTGTATGCTGGCAAGAAATGCTGAAATGCCAAAGCCTCCAAAGAGCCCTCGGGTTTATCCGACAGTTTCGCTTTCCATTCTCTTGCCATTGCTCCTTTAACCTCATGTGCTATTAAAGGCGAAATTCTCACCAGCTGATCTAACAGAACAATTCGACTCCTCATAACCTCTGTCTCCAAACTCAGATCCTTACTGTTTGAGTATCAAGTATAAGACCCCAAAAAAACATCCAGAACGAGTTAGCATTCTCATGCAAAAGCTCCGTTTCGAAAATCTACAAATCTTTTCTAGCTGAGACAGTAGTGGTGGATTAAAGAAACAGAAGAATCATCTGCACTGTGCACGGCAAAATTTTGTGGTTCCTCGGTCCTCATTTGGTAATGTTGAATAGATCCAAATGAACAATTAAAACACATGTGAACGATGAAGAACCCGAACTGCCTTTGTCAAGATAACATCACAAAACTTGGTTTGCCATGAGGACTTCGGAATGACCACGAGATGAAAATGTTTAGCTGAGGAAAGTCCGACATCGAAAGAGAGGACATAATTGATCTCAATTCTCAAATGCATAGCAAGCATCGTCAAAGCAAGCCCAAGCCCAAAAGTTTCAGCTTCCCAGTTAAACATCTTTGGAGAAATGTTTGGGAGCTCCAACAATAGAGCTTGACCTACTAGATGGAACCTTGGAAATAGCAATATATATATTGGATTTTTAAAATTTACAAAAGATAACATAAACAAGTCTACAGTCAATGATTTTAAATTTGATTTGGTGAAAAGTTGCATTAAAGCATAAAGTAATCAACTAGCATCCCCAAGATTTTTCATTGGATCAAATCAATGATCAGTGCAGTATCTGCAATGTACAGAAGGATTACCTCATCTACTGACAAGTCAAAATACAGAGCCATCGCCATGTTTCAAAACTTTGTTCCAGTAAAGAGATAAACATTAAAGTGGCATGAATATAATCGCAAAAAGCAGGCATAATATGATAAGCAAACTGGCAACCAGATTCAACATTTCAAGTCCCTAGCTGCATTTACGCTTACCAGGCAGCACTACTGAAGAGCCAAGGACCTGTTGCAATCCTGTGCTATTTGAAACTGTGACACAGAATTGACAAGCTCGTCAATTTCTTTTGCATTGAAGGCAGAAGCTAGCTTATATGCCTCTAAACGCTTCAAAAAACCCAAGACCTCCAAAGGATGCTCAGGCGAGGGTGAAGATTTCAGCTTCCCTTTCCATTCAACAGCCAGTTTCATCGCAGCTTCCCTCTGCTGAGGCTTAATCTCTGATGAAGACCGGATCAAATTCTCCAACAGGAAGATACAACTCCTCCTAATCACCCCAATATCTACTGACCCATCTCTGTTCCGTGAATCCTGGGGGTAAAACCCTTCCATGGCATCTAACACCAACTTTGCAGCTTTAGCTGATGTCCGAATAATCTCCAGCACCTTATAGCACACTCCATTGAGCTCCTGAAAATGTTGATATACGAACATCTGCATTTTCTTTCCATCAAAAGCATTTGTGGATTGAGAATTTAAACATGAAGCAGCAACAGGTCCATATGGGTTATTCACATTTTGCGCCATTACCCCAGAATGGCCAGGAGTCCTCTCCCTCAACTCCATTTCCCTGGGGCGCTTCTCGAGCGACTTTTCAATCGAATCAAGCCTTTGCCGCTCCAATTCTAGCCCCATACATCGCGCACCCCATTCTTCCTTTTGCATCTCAAATATCCGAGAGTGTTCTCTGATTGACACGTCGAGCATATAAAGGTACTGTTCCCTAAGTTGAAGATCTGTTGAGCACTCTCCGATTCTCCACTGAATGGAATTTAACTGGCTTGTTCTAGACTCAAGCTCCTGAGAACATTCTGTGACGGATTTTTGCATCAGATCACACTGCTTCTTTTTGGACTCGAACTCTTGCTCTTTTGATGCAAGTTCCAGATTACGGTCTTCAATGGATGCTCGGACAGCATCAAGTTCCCTGCTTTTCAACTCAAGCTCCTGAGAACATTCTGTGATGGATTTTTGCATCAGATCACACTGCTTCTTTTTGGACTCGAACTCTTGCTCTTTTGATGCAAGTTCCAGATTACGGTCTTCAATGGATGCTCGGACCGCATCAAGTTCCCTGCTTTTCAACTCAAGGCATTCAAAAACCTCTTCTAATATTGCCTGGACTGACCCGACTTTCTTCTCCTTCAACTCCACCTCCTGTTGCAGCGCCTCCACCTTTTCCTTCTTAGAACCATAACCCGTCCGACATTCCTCAGTCGCCCGCACCAGAGACTGCAGCTCCTCCTCTTTGCTCCTGATCAGCGAGTCACACTCCATAAGCGCGTCTCGCTTTAGAGCCAGTTCCCTCTCCACCTCCCTGCGCTCATCCCTCCACCCCTCGAGCCGCGACTCCACCGACCTCAGCTCCGCCTCCTTCCTCCGGACCTCCTCCTCCCGCTCCTCCACCCTCCGCGCCGCCGACCGCAGCGCGTCCTCCCGGGACGCCACGTCGCGGGCGCGCTCCGCGAGCGACCTCTGGATGCCGTCGAAGCGCTCCTCCAGCTCCTTCCACCGGAGCGAGAACAGGAGAAGCGAGGACGCCTGCGACTGCGCCTGCTCGTACGCCTTGAAGAGGGTCTGCTTTTGCAGCCCCGCCCGCTCCATCTCGCCGGAGAACTCCTCCATGGACGAAGCGCCGGCGCCGGAACCCACGCCCTCCTCCCAAAAGAAGAAAAACCCACCTGCAGACTTCGAGCTTACGAAGGTATGCGGACGAACCTGGGCATTTGGCGCGCAAGCTAAGCCGGCATCGCCACGGAGAGAGAGAGATGGTGGGTGTTTCTTCTCGGTGGCGAAGGAGGAGAAATATAAAGGGAATGCGAGACGGTGCTGAGTCGAGTCAGCCGAGTCGAGTGAGCGAGCGAGTTGGAAACGATTTTCAGGCGATACGTTTACGGTTCTGCCCTTTCATCGGCTTTCGTTGCGACAAAGGCGGCACGTAGAGATTATATTCCTTCCTTCTTGCACGGTATCATGAGACGATCCCGACTAGAACCGAGCTTCGAAGGAGTCCATATAATAACGGATCAATCGATCACGTGGGTTTCATGCAAGATCCATGGTTATCGATAGTTGCGAACTATGGTCCAAATTTTGATAAACATTTCATCGAGTTCTAGTGTTATAAGTAGATTCGAAATAGAACTCCTTCGCCTACTTTTATTTTTCGCATCCGTTGTGAAGATAGATACCTCGACTTCGCTCGAGCATGCACATAATTCACCGCACGTCAAATCCACAATGCATGATCCCATCACTTGGACAACCAGAATGCGTTTTTTATTTTAACATGTCAGTATCTGCATATCTTGTAACTCGTCATTGGCACATAGTCTTTTTTAGCCCTGTATTCTGCTCCATCCTCTCATTATTTTTACATCTGAGGGAGACTGAAGTCCACACGAGATTTCAAATGAAGCAATTTAACGTCATACTTGATACCATGACTAATATAGTTCAAAGCATTAAAAATTGGGTCAAGTTCTTCAACGATTTAAGCAAAATAAACACAAGTTTGGAAATCATATAAGATTATTCTGGCAATGCCAGGTGCATGAGCCAGCCACACAAACAGCTCCGCCCTACTTCCAGCAGAGAACACCTTGGTCCAAAAGAGGATTGCATGGGACCTCCGTGATCGTTCGTCTTGTTGGGATTGCACGGAGATTGCCGGTCCGTTTCTTCAATCGGAGCAGTTGCCAATGGACTCCGGCGGGAGAAGCAGGTACGCTAGCTGGTGTGCTGAAATAAGGCAATCGAAAACCGCACAAGGTTCAGGGGTTTGCAAATATAAAACAAGGCCTGCTCACATGTGGATGTTTGCAGTGCTTGAGAAAACAACCCGCCTTGGAAAAGAGGATGATCTACAATATAACATCAGAACATGCTACGAGAAAGCAGATAGACTTAAAAACGAAGGTTGGGTCCAGTCAATGGGTTCAAAATCCCCTTCTCCCATCCAATGCAGCAATAGCACCACGACGGAAAACAGTAAAAATGCTGTCAGGCTATCTGAGCTTGAATGTCCCACTTGCAGAATGATTTAATGTGCATCTTTTATTGCCATGGCCAAGCAAAATATCGAGAGGGCCAGTTAAAATACGGCCACATGATTATGCACAGCATCCTCAGGTCATACGAGAAAGCAACAGGATAAAAGGGAACTATGAATCTATGATAGCAATACGTGTACTTTCTACGGAGCAAGGTCTCTTTATATCAAACCTTTTTTCCCACTAAACTTAAATTCTAAATCCGCATGGCGAATTGAGTTCAAACATCTTAGAGATCTTCAACTATGCGACAAACCGTGCAACTTAGCACAGAGCATCAGGTTCGATTACAGGCCATCCCCTATGCAGCAAATATGTGGATGCACGACATATATATTGCACTCGACAAACAAATAGATTGGTCGATATAAACCACCAGCAAAGAGCGACATGGTATGATCTCAATGACAAAGGTCCATATCTGCGAAGGTTTTGGGTTGTCGGTCATCTTGTAAGCAAGCACATGCCAAAAGCGTAGCATCATTATCTCTCTCCAAAATCTAAACGTGGAAAAAGTTACAATTTAGAGAGTCCGAATACGGAAAGAACTGATACTCAGAAAACTTACCTGTAATCTCATGGACAAGACCAAGGGTCTGGCCCAACGGAGGAGCCTCATTCATCCGAGAAACGTATTCTGCTAGTTTTAGAGCCTCACTGTCATTTAACAAAGAAACCAAATTGTATGCTGCCAAGAAATGGTGAAATGCTAAAGCCTCCAAACCGCTCACGGGTTTATCTGACAGCTTCGCTTTCCATTCTATCGCTAGCTTCATTGCTCCTTCTTTAACCTCATGTGTTATTACAGGCGAAATTCTCACCAGCTGCTCTAACAGAACACTTTGACTCCTCAAAACCTCCGTCTCCAAATTCATATCCTTACCGTTTGAGCATTGAGCAAAAGACTCGGCAAAAACATCCAGAACAAGTTTTGCTGGGTCGGATGAGTTTTGCAGTTTATGTGAGATTTGTTCACGTATCATAGCATTCTCATTCAAAAGCTCGGTTTGAAAAAGCTGCAAATCTTTTTTAGCTGAGACAGTTGGTAGTGGTGGATTAACAACAGAAAAATCATCTGCATTGTGCACAGCAAAATTTTCTGGCTCCTCTGTCTTTATTTGCCGCTGTTGAATAGATCCAGAAAAACCTACCAAACACAAGTCAACAATTAAGAATCCGAACTACCTTTGTCAAGATGACAGCACAAAACATGGTTTGCCATGAGGACTTCAGAATGACCACGAGATGAAAATCTTAAGCTAAGGAAAAACCAAAAATCAAAAGAGAGGACATAATTGATCTCAATTCTCAACTACACAGCAAGTATCATCAAAGCAAGCCAAAAAGTTTCGGCTCCCCAGTTAAACATCTTCGATGAAATGTTTGTGAGCTCCAACTGTAGAGCTTGACCTCCTGGATAGAACCTTGGAAAAAGCAATATATATCCTGATCATAATGTCCAAACACATATAGATGGATTTGGCATTTCAATCTAAAAGAAAGAAAAGAAGGGGTTAAAGAGGCAGCTTAATGGATCCATTTAGTCAACTTTGGAATATAATCCAAACGAGACCAGCTTAGTTTGATCAAACTATACATAACACCCCACAAGTTATTAGATATATAAATATATTCGTGCTCTTTAGTCAAAAGGGTGAATGATTTCAAAGATGAAATTTTTAATTATGAAATTTAGAAGGGAATTTGTATGGATTTGTGGAATGGATATTTAAAATTTACAAAATATAACAAAAACAAGTCTTCAGTCAATGATTTTAAATTTGATTTGGTGAAAAGTTGAACCTAAAGCAGAAAGTAGTTATTAGTATCCCCAGGATTTTTCATCCGACCAAATCAATAATTGGTGCAGTATCTGCAATATATATGAGGAAAAAAACATGGGATTACCTTATCTCTCACAAGTCGACATACAAAGCCATGGCCATGTTTCAAAACTTTGTTTGCATAAAGAGACAAACATTAAAGCCGCGTGAATATAATTGCAAAAAGCAGGCATAATATGATAGAGAAACTGGCAACCAGATTCAACATTTCAAGTCAATAGCTGCATCTACACTTACCAGGCGGCGCTGCTAAAGAACGAAGGACCTGCTGCAATTCCTGTGCTATCTCAGACTGTGAGACAGAATTGACAAGATCGTGAAGTTCATTTGCATTGAAGGCAGAAGCTAGATTATATGCCTCTAAAAGCTTCAAAAAACCCAAGATCTGCAAATGATGTTCTGGTAATGGTGAAAGTTTCAGCTTCCCTTTCCATTCAACAGCCAATTTCATTGCAGCCTCCCTCTCCTGAGGCTTAATCTCTGCTGAAGACTGTATTAAATTCTCCAACAGGAAGATACAACTCCTTCTAATCACCCCAATATCTAGTAACCCATCTCTATTCCCTGAATCTGGGGGGTAAAATTCTTCCATGGCATTTAACACCAACTTTGCAGCATCATCAGATGTTTGAATAACGTCTAGCACCTCATGGCACAATGTGTTGTGCTCCTGAAAATGGCGATATAGGAACATCTGCAGATTCTTTCCATCAAAAGCAATTGTGGGCTGAGAATTTTCACATGAAGCTAGAAAAGGTTTATCTATTAAAGGGTGATTCCAATTTTGAGCCATTACCCCAGAATGAACACTAGTCCTCCCTCTCAACTCCATTTCCCTAGAGCGCTTCTTGAGTGACTTTTTAATTGAATCAAGCCGTCGCTGCCACAATTCTAGCTTTATAAATTGCACATTGCACTCTTTCTTTTTCATTTCTAGTACCTGAGAGTGTTCTCCAATTGACACATCAAGCTTATGAAGTTGCTTTTCTTTAAGTTCAAGATCTGCGAAGCATTTGCTGCATCTCTTCTGAATGGAACGCAACTGCCTTGTTTTAGATTCAAGCTCTTGAGAGCATTCTGTGATGGATTTTTGCATCAAATCACATTGTTTCTTTTTGGATTCGAGGGCCTTGGTGCATTCAAGAGTTGAGCTCTGAATGGAAGCAAACTCTTGCTCTTTTAAAAGGAGTTGCTCTGCACACTCTGTAATATCAATTTGGATGGATTCCAGCTGTCTCTTTTTAGATGCAAGTTCAAGATTTCCGTCTTCAATAGACGCTTGGACAGCATTGAGTTCCCCACTTCTCGACTCAAGAGCTTTGGCAACCTCTTCTAGTTTTGCCTGGACCAAAACAAGATTTTCCTTCGTTGAGTCAATTTCCTCTTTGCACTGCTTCTCGTGCTTCATCATATTTTCCAGTTCACCTTCTTTGGATTTAAACTCTTTGGAAAGTTTCCCAATAGCTGTTTCAATGGACCCAAGTGCCACCGATCGCTCATTAATCAACCTGTTGATCTCCTCAAACTCCTCTTTTTGGGATTTGAGCTCCTCTTTGTGCACCTCGATCAATATATTGATGGAATGGAGTTGACTCTCTTTAGATTCAAGCTCGTTGGAACGCTCTTCGGTGGATTGATGGATTTCCCTGAATTCCTCCTCCTTCATTTTGAGTTCAAGTTGACAATCCTTTATCTTATCTTCGAGCAATTGCACTTCTCTGGCTTTCATGGCGACCTTCTCATCGCACTCTTTCATCGTGTGCTCCACAACTCTCAGCCTCTTCTCACTCTCTTCACGAGCCTTCAAACTGTGGTCAAGCTGACTATGCACCACGCTCAATTCCTCCCTTTTAATTTCGACCGCCCTAGAGCACTGGTCAAGATAACGCTTCACCGAACCCAACTTTTCTGTTTTGACATTGAGTTCCCGAGCATTTTCCTCGAGCAAACTCTGCACCGACCCAATTTTCTTCTCTTTCAAGTCCAATTCCCGTCGTAGCACCTCCACCTCCTCCTTCTTCAAATCATAATCCCTGCGACATTCTTCAGTCACCTCCACCAGAGTGCGCAGCTCCTTCTGCTTGTCCCTGATCAGTGAGTTACACTCGCCAAGCGCGTCTTGCTTCAGAATCAATTCACTCTCCTTCTTCCTATGTTCATCCCTGCATTCTTGAAGCTGCATCTCCACTGACGTCAGGTCCATCTTCTTCCTCTGGACCTCCTCCTCGCACTCCTCGACCCTCGGCCACGCCAACCGCAGCCCCTCCTCCCACGAGGCGACGTCGCGGGCTCGCTCCGCGAGCAACCTCTCGCCCTCGCGGAGCTCTTCGGCGCGGCTTTCGAGCGACCTTTGGATGCCATCGAAGTGCTCCTCCAGTTCCTTCCACTGGAGCGTGAAAAAGAGGATGGAGGACGCCTGCGACTCCACTTGCTCGTACGCTTTGAAAAGAATGTCCTTCTGCAACTTGGCCCGCTCCATCTCGGCGGAGAATTTCTCCATCAAAGCACCAACGCCAGAAACCACACCCCAAAAGGAATAAACCCACCTCTAGACTAAGAGTTTACGGAGGAGCGTAACGTAAACCTGGCAATGGGTGCAAGAGCTAAGCCGACGTCGAGGAAAAGCAGATTCCGATGGAGAGAGAGAGAGAGAGGGGGGGTTTTCTCTTGTTAGCGAAGAAAGAGAAATGGAGGGAGCAGGAACCGGGGCTGAGTCAAGCGAGGGCGCTAGAGAGCTGGTGTTCGAGAGGGAGGAGAAGGAGAACGACGATCATTCGGACGTGAACGGGGAGATGGTTTACATACCAGGTGGAATTGCTCGCGTCACCTGACAGTCTTATTTATATGGGTAAAGGCAGGACCTTTCCGAGCCTGCCTGTCACGTGAGGAGAGACGAGTGCGTTCGCTTGTCAAGCCCATTCTCTTTGGATTTTTGGCTTTTCGGGTGCAACACTTGGAACTTGTGGCCTTGTTCGGACCCGCATGGCGCAAGCGCATAGCACGGTCGCTGTTTCAGGTGGCCTTGCTGCTGTTATGCGATAGACCAAGGAAGATCGGACTTTGTCGGACGGTCACGTGAGGAGAGAGAAAGGCAAGCATGTAATGAGAAATGATGAATATGGTAAGGTAAATCCGCTTATCGCATAAAGGGAAAATGACACAATTACAACTGTGATGCGATAGACAAAGGAACCTCGGGGCTTTGTTGGACTGTCACTTGAGGAGAGAAAAAGGAATGCTTGTAGCGAAAAAAGATGGACATGGTTAGGTGAATATGCTTATCGCATAAAAGGAAAATGATACCGTCGCTTCATAAAGGGCTTGCCACTATTATGCAACGGCCCAAGGAAGCCAAGGCTTTGTGACTATCGCATGAGAAGAGAGAAAGACTTGTGCATAATGAGGAACGATGAATATGGTAAGATGAATCCGCTTATTGCATAAAGGAAAAATAAGACAAATTATTCATGATGGATTTTGCCGCTGTTACAGACCAAGGAAGCCCAAGCTTTGTTGAATCGTCACGTTGAGGAAAGAGAAATGAGTTCATGTAATGAGAAACGATGGATATGGTAAGATGAATCCACTTATTGCATAAAGGAAAAATAAGACAAATTATTCATGATGGATTTTGCCGCTGTTACAGACCAAGGAAGCCCAAGCTTTGTTGAATCGTCACGTTGAGGAAAGAGAAATGAGTTCATGTAATGAGAAACGATGGATATGGTAAGGTGAATCCACTTATCGCATAAAAAGAAAATGACACAAATAATTCATAATGGATTTGCCACTGTTGCGACAGCCCAAGGAGGCCCAACCTTTATCAAACTGTCATGTGAGGAGAGAGAAAGGCATTCATATAATGAGGAATGATGGACGTGATAAGGTCAATCCATTTATCTCATAAAGGGAAAATGACAAGAATGGATCATAATATCGTCTCTAAATTATTAATTTTTTCAATGCAATCTCTAAACTTTAATCCATTGTACTATATCGCTCATTAACTTTAATTTTTTCAGTATGGTCTTTGACCTTTTGATAATATTTAATTTAGTTTTTGAATGATATGAAAATGTTTAATGTAGTTCTTCTTTTAATTCAAGTTCTCAAATAATATTGAATATTTTGATATAATCTAGGTACAAGATTGAACGTGTATCAAAAGTTAACAAATGACATTGAACATGTATCAAAAGTTCATGAATTACGTTAAATAAATTAAAAGTTTAGTAATGATATTATACATTGAATAAAAGTTCATAGATAATTTGTATAATTATTTCCCGCATAAAATAAGTGACGTGGATATTTTCTCTCACCCATTGGATGGAAATGAATCAATGTGGGAAATTGGGGTTCGACAGAAATTTTGCCCCAATTTGAGAATTTTTGGGCGAAGCTTCTACTTTCATTTTGATGTAAATCTCCGGCCTTAGCTCATGTGTTACTCGAGATGGAAGGCAATTGGGTAGCATCACAAGTAGCTTTGGACTTCCAAAGATTCACGAGTCAAAGCTTTAGTGTTCAATAACAAATTTCAATGATCTTTGGTGCAAAATATTGCTTTGAAATGGTGCATTTAATAACATTTCTATTTTGAAAAATAATTTATTTTTAGAAGTAATTTTTTATTTCTATTTCCTAGAACAATTTCTGAGTAAAAAAACACATTTGGTAACTACACAAAATTTCTATTCTCAAAATAAATAAATAAATAAAAGAATATGAATGCATTTGGTATAGCCTACAAATTTTTTTATAACATAAAATTTCCTTTTAATTTTTTTTCAATTTTTCCTTTTTCCTCTCTTTTTCTTCTTGCTCCTTCTCTGGTTAGAGGCGGGCGAGCGATGGCAGCGGCCGGTGATCAGCGAACAGTGGGGAGCAACAGGCAACAAGGACAAAGAAGAAAAGAAAAAAAGAAAAGAAAGAAATTGACTTACTTTTAGAAATTATTCCTAAAAATAAGAATTTTTTTTTATTCCTTATTTCTATTCCAAATATATTCCCTAACTATTTTTTTTTTATTATGGGAAATAGAAAAATTAATTGACGTTACCAAATGGATTTCTATTCTTTTTTTTGTTCCGAAGAGCAAAATAACAAAGGAATTAAATTGTTACCATGCGTACTCAAAATAGCTCAAAAATTAAGACAAACCGCCATTGCTTTGGCTTTGGGGCTTTTAAAGAAAGCAATTTCAGGGGCTAATGAATATTTTTTCTCCTATTACCTTCGTTAAACTATTGAAATCCCATTTTTACCCTAATTAGTAGAGCAAAGATCTCCATCTTCACTCAAGCAAGAACTTCGCTAGAGGTGATTCTCCATATCGGACCAGCATCGTGCGGCCCAAGCGACGACTCGCGTAGGGGTGGCGACTTACCTAGGGCTGCACGACCCCGATGAACAAGCTGCGCCACCAAGACTACTGATAAGAGGGCATCAAATCGAGGGCTCGAGCGAAACTCAGCATGCCTGAAATGCGTCGCCAATTATTCTACGTCCCCAGCATCGCCTTGCTTGGGGTTACCTGTTGCTTGAATATCCTAGTAGTCTAATGCATATCATGAAGGACAAAGGTTTTTTAGAGAAAGCCTCTTGATAGGTGCGTTGTCGCTTCTAGAGATTATACCATTTATAAATGGGTCAGGCCAGAATGCTGAACCGCAATATGAATCCCGAACAGCAAAACTCCTCAAAGGGAAGTTAGCGCTGATGAAAAGCATGGAGAGAGAATCCAGAAAGAAAGATCGGTAGGGACGTGAACGACATCCTCATGTACGATTGGTCGTCTGCGGTATGCCAATGTCAGAAGAAACTCGGGATGAATGGTAAGATGGCATTCAAATTCGAACGCCAGAAGAACAGCCAACACGGGACTTGTGAATGCCTTCTTTCTCTTTTCATAATGTTTTGTCTTAGATTTCTCTATTCTCTTTGCGCAAACACCGCACAATAATCTTGTTAAAGAGCAAAGGCTGTCCAAAGAGCACATTGGATACTGTCTCAAAGTTTAGCAGATCGATAGGCTGTCAAATGATTCCCTTCGTGTTATGCATAATCAGTACCTTGAAAATTAAATTATTTCAAACAAATAATTCTTAACAAATGCCCTTGCAGCGCTCTTTAACAATACCCATACGCATATCTAAAACCTAAGTGTAAAGCTTTATAATCTACAAATCATGGCAAAACAATTTTTAGTGCATTGAGTCAGTACATAGAATAAAGGAAGCCATCAACATGATGCAACATTAACTTAAGTCAGCCACCGATTGAAGTTGCAGATATAGAATTACTATATCGGGATATGTATTTTGGGTACTAATACATTCGATCTACTGACTGGATTTTATCAATGAAGTACTTCCACCCTCCATGACTCCATATGTATGTTACATAAGAGATCCATTTTCACTTTGGCTGGGCAATGAAAAAGTAACAAATTACTGTTGTGGTTAGATATCTGTATGAGAACAATAAAAAAGATATTTCCCTGTCCCTTAAAATCGAAAGCAATACATAAGTCGAGAGATCCGCCTGGCAGAATACGAGTTACAATGTACAATTTGCGTAAAGTCCTAATAGATGGTTAAAATTTTTTATCACACTACAGGAAAGGGAGTCTCCAGGATACGTACCCTGCAACTTGCAACCAACAAATGTTCTCATTATGTGACTAGTCTCTCAAGAATCAGCTTGGACTAACATGACTCAGGTTCAGGAAGCCCTTCATATCCACAAATCGCTTACCACGTTCAACGTCACCAAAAAGCAAAGGTCAGGGAAGAGAGCAATCACTCTGTCCTGAACTTTTCATCAGGCCTTTATGCGAACAACAAACGAGCCTGTTTATTCATATGAAGAGTAGAACGGGTGAGCATTAGATCGAGTGATAGCAGATCCCATGCAGGAAAAGTAGCTTAGCACCTCAAATAACAAATCCAAATAAAATGACAAACAACAAACTGCAAAAGTTGAAAGATGGACAATAGAAAGCAATACAAATATGATCCTAGTATATGTAGGATTAAAAGAAAGGTCCGGGTAGAGTACAAAATGTAAGAAACATCCTTTCTTAGCTCTGCTATTGACAAATTCAAGGACAGCATCTCATGGTGTCCTTATTAGCAGAAAGAACCAACCTTCAATAAATTCAAGTTTGATTCAACATTTTCCTGACTAAAAGTCTGAAGGTACTTCCAACTGCATGTCATGACTAGTCTCAACTTTCATTCATCAATTTAAATTTTATTTTATTGACATAGACTGAGTCAATCAAAAACTAAAATATATGGGATCTAGGTGGCTATCATCTAACTGCATGCATCATCCTTCACCTAGAAAGAAAATCCAAAGGCCTGCACATAAAACAAATGAAAACAATTGCACTTGAAAGCTAACAACTTCCACATAACATGAGGCCACTGATGCAGAACAGAAGCGTTGACACAGATGATGGATGCATCTGACCACAAAGTGAAGAAAATTCATAAATCAAAAGCTTTCTAATTTGTGTTTTTGGGTTTCGGTCGGTGTTATCAGAAACTCCCAGATAAAGTCATTGTATGTTACCAATGTGTTGTATTGAGTGATAAAAGTTTCTACAGGAGTTAGATATCAGTATTTCTACACTTCTGATGCAGAACAGAAGTGTTGACACAGATGATGGATGCATCTGACCACAAAGTGAAGAAAATTCATAAATCAAAAGCTTTCTAATTTGTGTTTTTGGGTTTCGGTCGGTGTTATCAGAAACTCCCAGATAAAGTCATTGTATGTTACCAATGTGTTGTATTGAGTGATAAAAGTTTCTACAGGAGTTAGATATCAGTATTTCTGAGGATCAAATTATCTCCTGGAAATTCTCATGGAAACAAGTCCTAAAAGAACATCATTTATACTGTGGCACAGTGAGGAAGAGCTCAGAGAAAAATGGGAAGAAGAACTAAACAAACTTTTTGCTATGTCTTGCTTACAGATACCACAGGGAAAGAGAAAAGGTTCAGCCATTAGTAGGTTGCTAGGAGAGCATTTACTGCAAACTGGTAAAGAATAATATACTGGAAAATGAAATTTAGTAACAAGAACCTGATATACAGAATGAACAATATACGGCGACACAAATGCAAAGGTTATAAGTAATAATTAGGAAGCTATTTAAATGTGGTCCTAAAAACGTTTGACAGATTCACGTATCTACAAGGATCCCACCAGAGTTTCTATAAAAGCATCCTGTCAAACAAGTCCATGTAGAGATCATAATCCATATTCCCAAAAAGGTCCAAGTAGATCAGAGTTTTAACATTAGCACCTGGAAGTTTCAAGAAGCCCAGTAGAATGACATATAGACTAGAGGAGTAGCCGAAAAAACATGAAAAACAACAAAATTATGATGCTAGCAACTAGAATTCGAGTCCCACCGTTGGCTCAACTTCACCTTAGTTACCAAAATCAACAACCAACTTTGAGCAGTTATTCAAAGTCAACACAATGGATCAACGGATTTGAAACTGACTCTTAAGGAAGCTGAGAGGGGATGACAGGGTTTATGCATTTGGCCAACAGACAAGAACTACATATACTAAAAAGGCCAACAAAAAGAGAAAAAGAAAGGCACCAAACATTTACCTTACTGATAGTATGTTAAATGAACGTTAGATAAAGTCGATTACTTACACGCAGGGAGACTGGAAATATCTGCTGAAACAGCACAAGGAATCCCCAAGTTTGAAAGAGCCCCTCTTATGATTCCACAGGGGAAATAGAGATGCATGCTCATCGCTTCTGTTGCCTTGTTGTCACCCTCTTGACCCGTTTCAAGTGATGGGTCAACGGACATGCGAGAAAGCCAGCGGAAACGATTATCTTGCAGCACAAATGTACCCTACAAGACAAACATGATAAAGCCATTGATATTCAACAAACAACAGCATCCACGAGACATAGTGCATGCAAGGGATCCGAAAAGTTCTCATACTCTATGATTGGTCTTCAAATTGTCAATCTGTTTCTTGAAAACCTCCGACCAAAAGTCCTTGCATATGAACTTGATTGCTTCCAAATGATCACTAAAACGAGGCCGCTCCATGGTGTACCTATTTGCAGAAGCACAACCGCATAACCCACATTTCCAGCAACAAATGCAAGTACTCAGCACATGGTGAGATATCAGCTCTTCAATCCACACTAACAATACAAGCTCCAAGCAGAAAAAACAAAAAATACAAACTCAGAACCACCGCCTCTTCTCATTCTGTCAATCTATCAATGACAACACTCAATCCTCACTCAAGTGCCCAGATCTAACACCTAAAATTGCGGAATCACACGGTCGATTCAGCACCCACGCACTGAAGCAGATACCCAGAAAATTCCAATCTCGACCCTCGATCTCGCCACGAGAACCTCAACACATCATCAGCTCGAGCACACAGAACCCAGACGAAAACACAAATCAGCACACCGACCCATCAACACATCAACGCACTCGTGGCAGTAATTACGAAGAACGGGACAGAAGGGATTTCGAAAATCAGGATCGAGATCGAATTCTAGGGCACCCAGTAGGATCAACCGGCGGGGGGAAATGAAAAGAGGGGGAAAGGAACCGATCAAGGCCGCACCTTTCGGAGAGCTGATGGCCGACCTGGTAGCCGATGGCCTCGATCCGGCGAGCGGCGAGATCGGGCTTGTCGGCGTAGAAGCGATTGCAGTAGGAAGACACCATTTCGGTCAGTAGGCTGTCTACGCAGCTCTCTGAAACCTCCCGCCCCATTCTCTCTCTCTCTCTCTCTCTCTCTCTCTCGCTGCGCGCTTTGGGAAGACGAAGAGCCGGAGACGATGAGCATGGATTTATAAATTGTTATCTTTATCTATTAACATATTTACCAACGTAAAATTTAATGTTCAAAAGCTAAACCCTATTTCACCGTTCGACCCCAAAAAAAAAAAAAAATTTACTTCACTGATTTCATGGAGGCTTCGATCGATTTTAATTCGATTTTGGTTCATTCGATCCCCGTCGCAGAATCCTCATTTCATTAGAGACGCGCTCTTGCCATATTCTGATAAGGTAACTTCAATTTAAGCTTGATTGGAGGTTATGACTTATGATTTTTTAAGTCAAACTGATGAGCCGAGAGTCGAATATGAGTTATTACATAATTTAAGAGCATAGCCCAACTAGATGTGGATCTAAGTCGATCTAAAAATAAGCTCATTTAAGTTCAAAAGGATTATTGAGGGAGAATGATACTACAAATATCAAAAGTTGTATATAACACTCACTTTAGTACCAAAAAGAAATTTGATTTACTTAAATGCCACTTTTTAAAAACAAATGATCATCTAAATGTCAATTCCGGTATGGGTCCTTAAAAATCTAATGTGGCAATATTTTATTAATTTTTCAATCATATGTGACTTGTCAATGTGCCCAATTAGCATATAATCCCTTCACGCAAAGTTATAAATAGTGATCATCTAAGTACAAATTTCATTTAAAGCGATTACTTCAGTACCAATCGTTGTGAAAAAGTGAATGCTAAGCATGCCGCATGCAAATGCCACTTGACCACTTGAATTGGGTCTTCTAAAAAAAAGTGGCAAGTCATGCAAAAGTTTTAATTATAAAAGCCACATATTATTTTTGGTCGAAATTTTTCGTTATTGATACCTCCGATGAAAACTTTGAACACTAAAACGAGCGTTGTGCACAATTTCTAACGCTTCTAATATATATTTTTTTGCCGGGTTATTAGTCACACCTCCTCCTTTGTCACACCTCAAGAGGTACAGCCATCGCCACTGCTCGACAGCGATGTCCCTAGAGAAGTTTATTGCAGCTTTTCTCTTCGATTCGCGCAATTCATCACCGGGAAGAACAGTCCTCCGATAGCCTCCGACAAGTTTGCCTCCAATAGCCTTGAATTCACTGGGAAGGCTTCGATTCGGAGCCCTCTCGGCATCACGGATTGTCCCCCATTGTTGTGGTTTTGGAGGTTGTCCAGGGTATTTAGAGCATCCTTCCTCATCTTCGGATTTGGTAAAGTTCAAGCCTTACGAGGACGTGGTTTTAATTTTTTAAGAATTTTTTTATTGTTTTTGTGCGAGTCAATTTGAGGACAAGAAAGGATTTTCATTTAATTTTACTTTCTCCATTTTTTGGTTGGATTATATGAGTGGGCTTGGGATGAATTTGGGTTGGGTTGGGCATACAAATAGGTCAATCATACTTTGTGAATTATGATTACGTTTGGTAGTCCGAATTTGAATATAATTAAAATAACAAAATATCTTATCTAGTGATTAGCAACATTCTTTGGATTAGATAAACTCGGATATATCCGGATAAAATACCAAATAGAAAGTCACCTCTCAATGGTGGGATAAGCTTGAATTAGATTTTTTTTTAAAAAGCAAAAACAGAAAACTTAACAATTACCTTCCAACAATGAAGTGACGCATTCGGCTTCACCAGCCACCATGCAAGGACCACCTCCACAACAATCAATTGTTGTTGCCTCCAACGGCCAGTGACCACCACCAATTGTCATCGGCGGCCAGCCCATCTTGTTTTGACAATAGAAGGTGAAAATGAGAAGTTATATATGATGTAGCTATCACCATCGAAGAACTTGAATACCCTCATGAATGCGCCGGATCTTTTGAGGTTTTCGTCCACAACTGAGGCATGTTTGCCCATAAAACATGACAAAGATGACACATCTCCATTGGCTTCCGCGGCAGAAATAGATTTGTCGCCATAGACTATGACAATGAATTGTCGCCACCATTGGTTATCTATGACAATAATATGGAGTACATCATCATCGGTGCAACAAAGGTGACTTTTGTCTCCGACAAGGAATAACCACATTATAATGCATTATCTCTAGACCCAACTTGCCAAAATGATCTCATACCAAGTCTCCAAACCCATCCATTAAAACCAAATATAAGATATTCTACATGCAAGTAAATTACAAATTAATAATCAAGAACTTTCAATATTTTTGGTGCCCCTCACTACCCTTGATCGGCTCCAACATCAAGTGGCATATAAGTTTCATGTGCGGCGTCCACCACACAATCGCCATCCTTCACCTCTGCATTGTCAGCTACTGCCTTGTCTACTGGATCTGTCACACCTGCTGCCTCCCTCAGTCACTCCGTAACGTCCTCGGCAAGCCGAGGCTCGTCTTTGTCAACGTCTGAATTGCCTCCAACATAGTAAAGTTCAGCAAGGACTATGGCCTAGTGATGGAGATGACGGTGGATCGGGCACAACTGGCGGCAAAAGAGACAAACTGGAGGGAGCTGAAGAGAACAGGTTTGGCGACTTGAGGAGGAAGCTCAAGGAGTAAGATTTGGTTATTGCTGGAGATTACATTGCAAATGAGATTTTCAAATATTTTTAATCCTATCTTGGATTGCACCAAGCATATGATAGGATTTTTTACAATCTAGAGGATATTCAGAGGATCTCGAATCCTATCTTATCTTATTTCATTCAAATCTGAATTTGAATTTGAATGACCAAACGCAATCTATATGGATGGATTTGGGCCAAATCCATCCATGACCTACCTAAAACCAATTTGACCCACCCATTTACCACCACAACTATTCATATTGAGAGGTTGACCCGCTTTTACACTTCAACAAAGATATCAGACTCATTGATCTAGTTAGTGTGTATATATCTCTGGATGTGAATTGTATTAGCAGTCTTGATATGTATATATTAATCCGAATATAATATGAACTTAGTAATGTGAAAAGAGTTTGTAAGTAAATGTCCATTCATTTCTTGGGCATGCATGATTCAAGTTGCTCAACATACATCAAACTTTATCAAGCATGATCCTTCAACTATTTTATCAAGCATTGGTCAGATCCAACGTTATGCCTTATTAAGGTTAATTCGTTTTTCCTAGACCTTGAAAGGCTTTATTATCAAATGTATTAGTTGGCACTTGTGATATGATTTCTTGTAGTGTGTCTTAAGATTTCATAGTCATTAAACATATAAATTACCAAAAAGTCATAAACCTATTGTTTAGATATTAATTATATCGTAAACCTTTTAATTTGGCCAATTAAATCCTGAAATTTTTTATGATTTGCCAATGTAGTCCTTTAGACCAATTTTTGGCTGGAAATCGCTAACATAAACACCAGTCGTCCTAAGTAACATAATCGGTGCTAACATTGACAAAATTTTAATTTTTTAATTTTTTAATTTTTTAATTTTTTTTATTTCTTTTTCATTATTGCTAGACACTGGGCGAGGTCATGCTAAATTGTCCATGTCAAATCTGGTTGTGCTAAGTAAGACAACCAACATCCCCATTAATAGCTTCTAGCTAAAATTGATCAAAATAACTATATCGGCAAATTGTCAAAATATATAAGACTAAATTGGTTAAATTAAAATGTTTGGGATTATATCATTCTTACTTGAGAACTTTTTGAGTAAATTTCCCAACATTATCTCTTTATTCTTTCTTATGCCAAACTCTAATTGATGCCCACAAATTCATAGGAGTTGAGTATTCATGAGATTATTAATTACTCACGCAATTGCCGTTAAACATGGAATAAATTTTTGAGTAAATATTTATCATTGTAATGTGTTATATGATACCCCAGAATGTCATGTGCCACACAAGAACTTTTATTAAATTGTTTATGTTTTATCCAAACACACAAAAGCACAAACATAATCGTATCATATGAGAATGGAAATTTTATAGATTTAAAAATTAATTCTCACATGCATCTTCGTTTATCTTCCCTCTTCCAAGTATTAATATAGGCACCAAAAGAAATAAAATACAATGCATTAATCCTAAGAAGAAGGTCGGCTTGTTTAACACTTTCATACCACTCTTGCACCAAAAGTCAAGTTACAACGTTATGGATAGGCAACCTCACCTACATCGCCGTTGCCCTCGAAACGAGAGGGACCATTGAAGCCCCATAATGGTTTAACCAAATTTCCCTCGATATTAAAGTACCACGTAGCAAATCGATGGGACCCACTCTTGTAATCCCACGCAATCCATACGATGGAACTACACTAAGTAGAATTGCTACCCCTAGTCAAAATACACGGGAGCTCCAAAGAGCAACGGTAGGGAATACATCCTACAAATTTGAAATAATTGAGGGGTGAACCAAAACTTAGTAAATGGGATTCTTAGTTTAACATATAAGATCATCTTATCACTTAGCTTGGTACCAAGAAAATTACATGAGTTCATGATGAGTAGAATTTAATTATGTATGACAATTGAATGAGTAAAAGCACTATCTTTCTTATCATGATACGCTGATGGAATTCATTGAACAATGTTAGATAGAATTATTCACACAAATGCAAGCAGACGGCAAATAATTATATGATGCACGGATACCACATGGTGGCTCACCGATATGCACATATGAGGTTTTAACTCCTATTCATTTGGTTAGTATCCATCTCAACTCACAAGACATCCCAAACACTCTCAAGACATCTTGACACATAGGGCATCGTGGCGTATTGAATCATAGATACCTCTTTGCCACGCCACATGGATCACATGCGTCTTTTACAACTAAAGAAAATGCCACCAAAAACCTTAAACTTTATTCAATTTGACAAATTTACCCTGAACTTTTTTTGTGACACAAAAAATTCCCAAACTTTGCTAACTGTGATACATTTACCCTAAAAAATTTCTTGACACAAAAAAATCTCAAACTTATACTCGCATGACACATTTACACCAGACTATAGGGCATTTTCGTATTTTATTTTCTTTTGCCTTTTTTTTTCTTCTCCTTTGTTCCCTCTGCCAACCATGGCAGAGGGAAGCCGGTGTTAGGCAAGGGCATCCCTCACCGGCGTTAGGTGAGGGCCGCCCTCACTTGGGCAGGTGAGGGCGGCCTTCTCCTAGGTCAAGCGAAGACAGCCTTCGCCAAATCCGACGAGGGCAACCCTCGCTCGATGCTGGCAATGGTTGTCCTTGCTTGACCTAGGGGAGGGTAGCCCTCACCCAATGCTAATGAGGGCAATCCTTGGCAGATCCAGCCTAGGCAAAGGCCGCCTTGCCTTCGTTGGGTGAGGGTTGCCCTTGCCTGATCTAGTGGGTTGCCCTCACCCGACGTTGGCGAGGGCAACCCTTGCTAGAGCCAACTTCCCTCTGGCAGAGGGAAGTGAGAAGAAGAAAAAAAAAAGGGAAAAAAAAGGAAAATAGAAAAAGGAAAGAAGAAAAATATTTAAAAATTAAAAGATGAAAATGCCCTTCAACCATAGAGTTGGGGTAAATGTGTTAAAGTTGGCAAAGTTTTGGATTTTTTGTGTCACAAGAAAAAAGTTCAAGGTAAATTTGTCATATTGGGTAAAATTTAGGGTTTTTGGTGACTTTTTCCCTTACAACTATATAACCGCATGATGACGGTTAACTCAAACTACACAAGCCAACTCATATCGCGCATAAATTATAGGACTTTCTTGTCCCTTTAACCTTGAAGTGACCTGTCTCTAGACGATTGATGCGTGCGTGCGTAGGTGAGCGATTTCAGGAATGTGAATTGCCTAGAAAAGTTTATGGATGGATGTGTTGAGCATATGGGGAATTCTGGCTAAGTATATAGAAAGGTGTGTGAAGGATGGAGAATACAAAAAGTTTACCACCAAAGCATAAAAAGCACAAGCCACCGGTCGAGCATAAAGATTTGAGACAAATGGTAGATCATGACGGAAAGGATTGTTCCACTGGTCAATAATAAAGAGCTATTTGATTCACCACTAATGACATTTGATAAAGAATCAGATAAATATTCACTCATTTAGAGGAATTCTAATATATTCACCAAGTATGTATTATAATGGAGAACACTCCTTTATTTATAGAGGGACTAAGAATTAGGAAATAAACAAACATTAACAATATGGGGACTCTGTAAATATAAAAGATATGGGAACTAGAAAACATTATAAAAAACTAGGAACTCAAAGATGCAATTAATGACATGGAGACTCATGATCTTGACTCTTCAGCCTTGCCATTCATCTCCGAAAATTCATCCACCAGCCTTAACCATAAATTAATTATCTTTGAATTTCAACAATTAACCAAGGAATTTGCTCAAATTAGCCTCCCATCAATATGTTGTTGATTTGTGTTGAAATCAACAACCATTCTGGTGAAACGGAACTTAATTGGCAAAAGTCAAGAATCAACAATTCCTTATTCAATAGCTCGATAATCAATCGGTAGTCATTCTTTTGTATCGATAACTTGATTGATAGTTTTTACACCGACACCTTTATTCTAGACCCACCGCAACCCGCCATTATTGAGACTTGCCCTTACTTAACATTAAAATCCAAATTAAATTAACAAACATCAATCAATGGAGTCAGAAGTGTTTAGAGGATCAATTTAACTTAGCTCTCAGAGTTTCACTTACCTTGGAAAAAACTTGAAAAACTCAAAACTATAAATACCTTCAAAGCAAATTAACCAATAATAGGAATTAAAAGTTTTTATTCTTTAGAACAAATACCCATTTGGTAACAAGGTAGTAAAGTACAATAATTCATCTTGTAAACACCTAAAAGATGGAATTAGAAGTTATGGTAATAGAAGTGTGGGACCTTCACCTTCAAAAGATTAGATAATGAAAATTAAAGAAGAAAGTGATATGGGACTCACTATTCTTTGCAATAACAAGTTGAATTTCTCTTTAGAGGTTGGGTATTTGTAGGGGTTTTGTTTGATCAAAAAGGGGATATATTTGAAAAACTATACATGAGTTACATGGAGATAAGAACAGTTAACCTAGGTAAAAATAATGATGACACTGAAATTAAAAATACTAGGTGGAGATTAATAAAGAGATGTTCAAATTAAAAGGTGACACGTTGCTTAATTATATAGTTCCAAAGTAAATATTTGATAAGTTACTAAGATATCTTAGTGTTTGTTCTAAACATTGATAAAACAGAAATATATTTTGAACTTATTAAAATGTTTAGCGAAAACTACCAAGCAATAAGAGAATCTTAACTCGATAAATTTCTAACTTTAAGATTATCATATACATAATTGGAAGCGTATCAGTCCCTGACAATAGTTGCTACAGTGATACGTCTTTTGCCGCCAGCCTATATGCTCAACTTAAGCACAATATCTATAAATTAAATGCTAATGGAATTGCATAAGGGAAGCGATACGAAAATACCTTTTGGATTTTCCGTACACTACAAAATTGATAACCCAATTGAAATTTTCTCTAGTGACATTTATTATATTCACAAACTACAATTATTAATTGATGTACGAATTTTTTGGATGTCTCAATGTTCAATGCTTCTATCCAATGCTTTTACCAAGGTTCGACCTGATCCCGACCCCGTATCCCTTGCCACTCGGTCAAACATCCGGTATGAGGGGTCCACCTTGATTAAAGATATGTCCATGGCTATTACGTGTGGAAGTATAGACTTTGGGTTATTGAGAGTACTTCGAAAAGCAGTCTGTATAGGGAAGATTACCTAATTAGTTATAAATCTATTATACGGCGTCAATACAGTTCTAAAAGCTTTTCAATTTTGTCAATTAAATCATCAACAATCGCAATCGGTCAATTTTTGTCGAAAGTCATTGATATGGCGATTCAATCATTGCAAAGCTGGCCGTCCTTCGCGATGATGCAAAGTCATATATTTGAATTTAATAACATCTCATTGTCTTTTTTGCATGCTTTCAAGAGTGAAGATCAATTCAAGTATTTGGATCCTCTGCTTCTACTCGGGTGATTGCTAGCAAATGAACGATGAGTCTTTACCCTGCCCCCAACTCTAGCTAAGAAAGACCCTCCACCCACTTTCCCTTTTCCGCGTGTCCAATAGCCCGCCCTTTGTGGCTTGAGGTATTTTCTGGGCCTTTAATAATATTATATAATAAGAGCTGCCCTTCTTTCTCAAAGTAAATAAAGCTTTCAAGCTGCTGCTTTACAACAAGAGGGCCCCCATTATTAGGTTGATAGATTGCTTGTTTGTTTTATATCACATCAATAAAGGCTTTCCTTGGGTTTTCAAGTTGGGGCGCTACTTCCCTATCTATAGTCAAGGGCCTTTTCTTGTATGATGCTGGGTAGGTATAATCCATCGACAATATCTGACCCATGCACATTAAATTTTGATTTGGGATTTGAGAAGGGTTTGAGAGCGTTCTTGATTCACATTGTGAGGAAAAGAAATTAAGGCTTAATCAAGTGCACAAATAATAGGAGACTCAATTCACCAAAAGTAGACACAACATAGAAGCGAATTCGATTGTTGTAGAAGATATAGTCAAGCTATCGCCTCCTTTATCGATGCAAGTGCTAACAAAAAGAAAACAAGTAAATCAAGCAACCATTTTGCTTCTTATTTTCAAGGGCAATTTTATCCATTCTTTAGCCCTCAATCCGCCATGCAGCCGCAAATGCATCGGCCGTCGACACACTTGTTTCCGAGGCATCCATCACACCGTCTAAAGCATTCTCCCGGAGATTGGCATTCGTCCGCTTGTATCTCTGTCAAATCTCTTGCTCCTATCTCAAGCATCAAACCTATGCGTATACAAAGTTCAACATGAAAACTATTTCATTATTGTGATTGAAAAACCATGAAAACAAGAAGAGGCACGTTTCATGAGACGGGCTTACATGATGATAAAAGTACAAGGGTCACCAAAAAAGCCAAAGAGAGAGAAGCTCTTTCCATTTCTCTGGTATGGATGCAGCTAATTCTTTCTGAACTGTATTAATTTGATTTCTTTGTGACAAACTGCAGAGACGGAATTTATATCTACATGACATTGATTATTTTGATTTGGTGAATCAAGAATGTAAATGGCATGTTAATGGTTCATTGCTGGGGTCATTGCATTCAAAGAATCAATCCCTCTACTTTTGGCAAGATATCCATTGATATTAAAGCCCTCATAAGTGGATTTCTTTTCTTAATGGGAAGTAATGATTAACATGGGAGTAATTAATCGACACAACTGCGAATGGGGAGATCAGAGGTAGAGGGCAACTTGACATATAGTCTTGCTAAAATCCCAGGTATCTATCACTAATGAATTGCCTTGCAAATCATGCACTACAATAATCACCATTCTCAATAAGTAATGACAAGTAATCTAGTTAGCCATATAATTTCTAGAGTTAGTATCATAAAAAAACTCCAAACTAATATATTTGTGATAAATTTACCCAACACCAATTTTTTTACCACAAAAAATCTCAAATTGGTATACTTGTGACAAATATATCGTAAACTAATTTTTAACCACAAAAAATCATAAACCAGTACATTTATGACAAATCTGCCCTCATTTAGTTTCTATTAAATTGAATTAATTCCGTGAAAAACCACAATTCGATACACCTGTAACAAACAAAGGGTGAAATCCCAAACCAATACACTCATCAACTATCATACGTCACCCAACTGAACAAGGTAAAATTTAACAAAAAATAATGGATAGTAAATTTGTTACATGTGTACTAATTTGGGGTTTTTAGTAGTCAAAAAATTAATTTTAAATAAATTTATCATGGATATATCAATTTAGGATTTTTTTTTTTTTTGTAATTTTAACCCTTATTTCTAAGAAACCTAACTATTATAGATATGATCAGGTTGACTATATGGATGAAACCAACATATAGCCCGATAATGACGTAATTGGAAAATTTTTTAGGATAGCTCACTAGCTGTCAATAGATCAAATGGTAGAGATAAAAACATTGAAAATCTAGCAAATAAATATATACAAATAAGTGCAATGAAAGTCTTAAATTTGTCATAAAAGTACAAAGTCTTAAAATTTACAAAAAGTACAACCAAGTCAAACTTATCTAATTGGTATAATCGAGTTCTTTCACTAATTACGTTCAATTTTTTTTCCTTCCTCCAATTAGACAAATGGAAAATGCTAATGTAATATTTTATTATTTTCTCTCTTACATGGTTTTTTTTTTTAAAATATTTCCTCTCTTATCAACCGTATACAAGACAAAAACAATGTCATTTTACTATAAATCTCAATTTTTTTAATAAAAATATTATTTTTAAAAAGTATTTTTATAAAACACAAAAATGAAAAAGAAAAAAAGGCAAGATCCAATCAAATGGTTCATGAACTTTGATCTAATATGTAATATGGCCCATGAATTTTAATCTAATGTGCAATGTTGTCCCTAGAATAAAAATTGTGCAATTTGATCTCTAAAGTATTATAAATATGCAAAGGACTTTATGGAAAACTTTAGAAGTTTAGAAATAACGTTAGACATTGGACCAAAGTTCAAAAATGAAATTACAAATTAAAATATCAAGAATAATATTGCACATTGAACTAAAGTTCATGGATCATATTGAACAAATTAAAAGTTCTTGGACGATATTCCATATTGCATTAAAGTTCATAAACTATATATGTCCTTTTCCCGCCCTAAAAAAAAGAATACTATCTTGAGAAACACCTCCTTTTATCCATTATATTCAATCTATCGGTGAGAACACTCAATCCTCACTGAAATGCCCATATCTAAGGCCTAAAATTGCAGAATCACGATATATAAACCAATTCACTGATATCCAGAAAATATGACTTTAGGCACTCGACCTCACCACAATAATCTCACTTGAGCAAACAAAACCAGAAGGAAACGCGAATGAGCACACCGACAGATCAATGAATAAAAGCAATCGACACAACCGTAGCTAATAATAAACCCCGACATTTCATAGTATTCATTGTTATGGGAGTTACGAAGAACAAATAGGATTAAAAAATGAGGATCGAAATCAAATTCGAGGCAATAATCGAATCATTAGTCGGGGAAAAAAGAAACCAATCGAAGTCTACCTTCCGAAGAGCCGATGACAACCTGATGGCCAATGGCTTCAATCCCGCGAGCAGCGAGCTCGGGCTTATCGGCATAGCAAAGATTGCAATACGAAGACGCCATTTCGGTCAAGAGGCTGTCTATACAGCTCTCTGAAGCCTCTCTTTACACTCTCTCTCTCTCTCTCTCTCTCTCTCTCTCTCTCTCTCTCTCTGCTTGGAAAGACGAAGAGCTGAACATGATGAGTTCTTCAACGGGGGTCAAGGATGGATTTATAAATTTTTCTTTATTTATTAACATATTTACCAACATGAAATTAACGTTCACATGCTCAACCCTATTTCACTGTTCGACCCCAAAAAAAAAAAAAATACTTCACTGATTTAATGGAGACTTCGATCGATTGTAATTCGATAGTTCCTGAATTTTTTTATTTTGGTTCATTTAATCCCCCGTCGAAGAAACTCGCCATTCCAATGGAGAGAGACATGAAAATACCGATCGGATTTCTCGTGTGCTACAAAATTAATAATCCAACTGAAATTTCCTCTGGTGACATTTACAATATTCATATACTACATACAATTAACGGATGTAGGATTTCCAGATGTCAAAATGTTCATGGCTTCTATCCAATGATTTTACCGATGTTTGACCTTGCCACCCGGTCGAATGTCCAGAATAAGTGGTCCGTCTTGGTCATAGATATGTTCATAGTTACGTGCGTATGATTAAGTATAAAATTAAATTAGGAAACCGCAAATACTTTTGGCTATTGAGAGTGCTTTGAAAGTGGTTTCCATTCAATCCTAAACTATTGGGGAGAAGTGCCAAAAAAGTCCTAAATATTTTGCATTTGTGCCAATTTAGTCCTAAACAATTTTACGTTGTGCCAATTCAATCATTTCCGGTCAATTTTGGCTGGATTTTGCTGACTGGACGCTGGCCGGCTGACGTGACCTCATCAGCACTAACGTAGACAATTTTTAATAATATTTTAATATTTTTTCTTTTTTTAAATTTTTAAATTTTAAATTTTAATTTTTAAATTTTTTCTTTTCCTCTTCTTCCTCCAGCTAGTTGCTGGCCCTCAGCGATCGGCCAGAGGCGACGGCTGACAAGGTCAAGGTCGACCTCGCCGGCCACCTCACTAGTGGTCGCGAGGGCAGCCTCGCACTCGGCGGCGAGGCTCGCCCTCACCGGATCTAGTGAGGGCGAAGCTCGCCCATGGCTGTCGAGGCTCAACCTCGCCATATCCGGCGAGGGTGAGTCACGCCTGCTCGGCGCGAGGCCGCCCTTGAGGCCTAGGCGGCGAGGCTCGCCCTCGCCGAATCTAGCGAGGGTCGAGCCTCGCCCATGGTCGGCGAGGGCGAGCCTCGCTCATGGCTCAGGGTTTCGCGAGGACAGTAAGGCGACGACGTCAGGGGGTGGAGGCTACTGTAGGGAGCGACGGTCTCTACAGGGCAACGACGGCGGGTCCTCCGTCCTCCAAATATGATATTTTCCCTTCTCTCCCTAGGTTCGCTCACCCTCACAGGCCATGCGCGAGGCTCGACCCTTGCCAGATCTAGGGAGGGCGAGCCTTGCCGCCCAAGCCTCGAGGGTGAGCCTCGCCGTCCAACGCAAGGCCGCCCTCGCGGCCACTGACGAGGTGGTTGGCGAGGTTGACCTCGACCTCGCCAGCCGTCGCCTCTAGCCAGTCGCCGAGGTCCGGCGACCAGCTGGAGGAAGAAGAGGAAAAGAAAAAAAGAAAAAGAAAAAAGAAAATTTTTAAAATTCGAAAATATTAAAATATTATTAAAAGTTATTCTTGTAAACACTGATAAAGCCACGTTAGCTGGCTGGTGTCCAGCGAGCAAAATCCGGTCAAAATTGGCCGAAAAGGACTGAATTGGCACAACGTAAAAAGGTTTAGGACTTAATTGACACCAAAAAAAGGTTTAGCACTAAATTGACACAAATGCAAAAGGTTTATGACTTTTTTGGAACTTCTCCCTAAACTATTGTATAGATGCCAATTCAATATTAAAACTTTCAATTTTGTCAATTTAGTTCTAAATATTTGTACAAAATTTCAATGTAGTCCTATCTATCAATTTTCGTCGAAAATCGTCGACTTGGCAAGTCAATCATCACTGGATGGCTTTCGTGATGATTGAATTAATAACATCAAGGTTAGCCTGATAACTAGGTATAGTCCATTGACAAGATTCGATCCATGTGCATTGAGTTCAGATTTGTGATTTGAAAAGGGTTTGAGAGCATTCTTGTTTATCCCGAAATTGGGGCTTAGTTCAGTGCACAATTAATAGGACTCGATTCACCAAAAGAAGACACAATAAGAAGCGAATTTGATTGTTGTCCAAGATATTATTAAGCTCTCACAATGTCACCTTTATTGAAGCAAATACTAACCAAACAAAACATGTAAATCCAGCAAGCATTTTGCTTCTTATTCTCTAAGGCAGTTCGTCCACGCTTTAGCCCCCAATGGGCACGCAGCACAGATGCATCGGCCATCGTCACACTTGCTTCCAGGGCAATTGTTGCAATATTTAAGGCAATCTTCTGAAGTAAAGCATTGGCTTGACTTTATCTCTGTCAAATCTCTTGCTCCTGTCTCAAGCATCAAACCTATGTGTATACAAAGTTCAG
The DNA here is from genome assembly GCA_007663325.1 of Eucalyptus pauciflora. Classification (NCBI taxonomy): domain Eukaryota; kingdom Viridiplantae; phylum Streptophyta; class Magnoliopsida; order Myrtales; family Myrtaceae; genus Eucalyptus; species Eucalyptus pauciflora. The sequence continues at coordinate 2,752,940 of VMYD01000024.1, read as the reverse complement.
TATGAAACTATTTCCTTATCGTGATTGAAAAACTATAAAAAAACAAGAAGAGGCACGTTTCACGAGATAGGCTTACATGATGATAAGAGCACAAGGCTCACCAAAAAAGCCAAAGAGAGAGAAGCTCTTTGCATTTCTTATGTATGGATGCAGCTGATTTTTTCTAAAACTATATTACTTTGATTTCTTTGTGACAGATTACAGAGAGGGAATTTATATCTACATGACATTGCTTATTTTAATTTAGCAAATCAAGAATGAAAATGGCATGTTAATGGTTCATTGCATATAAGGAATCACATCCCTCTACTTTTGGCAAGATATCTATTGATATTAGTGCCCTAATAAGTGGATTTCTTTCCTTAATGGACGGTAATGATTGACATGGGAGTAATTAATTGACATGATGTGAATGGAGTTAATGGTTCATTGCATATAAGGAATCACATCCCTCTACTTTTGGCAAGATATCTATTGATATTAGTGCCCTAATAAGTGGATTTCTTTCCTTAATGGACGGTAATGATTGACATGGGAGTAATTAATCGACATGACTGTGAATGGGGAGATCATAGGTAGAGGGAGAGTTGGAGCGCGTTTGGCAATTGGCCAAATAATGTTAGATTCTATTCTTTTGTTCACGGGAATAGATTTGGAACATAAATCCATTTGGTAATTTTTTTGCTCCCGGGAATAGATTTGCAGGTAGCATCGAGAATTAAAAAAAAAAATTGATTCTTTGTTCCCAAAAACAATTCCAGAATCAAGCCAATCGAAATTTTTTCTTTTCTTTTCTCTTCTTCTTTCATTCTTGTTTTACTTCATTTTCTCTTCTCATTCCATCGCCGCTGCCATCGATCATTGCCACCACCATCCATCGTTGCCACCGACGAGCCTCGCCCAGCCGCTAGCGAGGCTCAACCTCACCGGGCCACCAAGGCGAGGCCAACCTCGCGGTGACCCAATGAGTTCGAGCCCTATCGACGACTAAGAGAGCTCGGCCGAGCCTCACCAGGGGTCGACAACCCTCTGGTGAGGTTGTCCACCCTTGTCTAGCCAGTCGCCGGTTATCCTAAGGCCGGCATTGGCGATCGGCTGAGGAAAAAGATATAGAAAAGAAGAAAATAGAAAAAGTAATTAAATTATTTAAAAATTATAAAATAATGGTATGGATTAGAAATTTTGAGGACAATACCAAATGCAATTCTATCCTGGGAATAAAAATTTCGAGCAATTACTAAATGCCTTCAAATGCTTAGAATTAGTTCTTGGGAACATAATAAAAAAGAGTCATTTTTTATCAAAAATTATTCTTGGGAATAGAATGATTACCAAACGCACCCTTGATATAGTCTTGCTAAAATCTTAGGTATCTACACTAATCGATTGCCATGCAAATCATGAACCACAACAATCACCTTTTCTCCGGAAGTAATGACAAGTAATCTAGTTAGTCATATAATTTCTACGGTTAATACCACCAAAAAATCCAAACTGTGACAAAATTATCATAAACCAATTTCTTTACCACCAAAAACCCTAAATTGGTATATCTGTGAAAAATATACCATAAACTAATTTTTAACTATCAAAAACCCAAAATCGGTACATTTGTGATAAATTTACCCTAATTTAGTTTCTATTAAATTGGATTAATATCATGAAAAACCACAACTCAATACACATGTAACAAACAGAGGGTAAAATCACAAATCGGTACACCCATCAATTGTCACGTATCATCCAACTTGGCATTTTGACAGTAAGATTTAATGGAAACTAACAGAACGTAAATTTGTCACATGATTACTAGTTTCAGTTTTTTTATGGTCAAAAAATTAGTTTAGAATAAACTTACCATGGATATACCAAATTGGGGTTTTTATGATATTAACCCTTATTTCCAAGAAACCAAACTATTATAGATATGATTAGGTTGACTATATGGACGAAACCAACATATACCCCAATAAAGACGTTGTTGGCTATTTTTTTAGGAAAGCTCACTAGCTATCAATAGATAGCACGATTGAGATAAAAACATTGAAAATATGGCGAATAAATATGTAGAAATAAGTGCATTGGAAATCCTAAACTTAGAAACCTAACTATTATAGATATGACCAGGTTGACTATATGGATGAAATGAACATATACCCTTATTATAATATTTCCAATTCAGTCCTAAACATTTTTTTTTGGCTAGTTCAATTCTAAATATTTTTGTAATTGTATCAATTCAATCATAAATATTTTGAAATTATGTCAATTCAATTCATCCCGCCAAATTTGGCTAGCCAACGCTAACATGGATGCCGGTCGATGCCAAGTGTCATTTATTTTATTTTATTTTATTTTATTTTATTTCAATTTCTCTCTCTCTCTCCCCCCCCCCTCAGCCGATCGCTAAACCTCAACGACCAGCTAGAGGTGTTGGCCAATGAGAGCGAGCCTCACCAACTCGATGGCGAGATCCCATCACTAGACCAGGCCTCGCTAGATCTAGCGAGGCTCAACTTCACCTAGCCATGGCAAGGGCAAGCCTCGCCCAATGACAACATTGCTAGGCCTTGCCATGGCTAGGCAAGGCTCAACCTCGTTGTGTATCTAGCAAGGCCCTTGCCTAGTGACTGCGACTTCGCCATTGGCCATAAATCTTACGAGAGCCTTGCCTTCACAAGGTAAGGCCCTTGCCAGATCCACGACGAGGGCAGCCTCACCCTGGTTGCGTGGGGCCTTGCCATCATAGGACAAACTCGGCTTCACCAACCATGGCAAGGGCAAGCAATGATGTCGCTGGGTGAGGCTTGCCCTCACCAATGATCAGTGGGAGCAAGCCTCGCCATTAACCGACGAGGCTCACCGAGCAAAGCCTTTAGCTTATATCTGAGATCCGACAACTAGCTAGGGGAAACATGAGAGAGAGAGAGAGAGAGAGAGAGAGAGAGAGAGAGAGAGAGAGAGAGAGAGAGAGAGAGAGAGAGAGAGAGAGAGAGAGAGAGAGAGAGAGATAAAAATAAAAATAAAACCTAGCCAATCGTCGGACCACAATGACTAGCTAAAGGCGTTGGCCAAGGAAGGCGAGCCTTGCCAGATCGACGGCAAGATCCCATTGCTAAACGAGGCATCGCTAGATCTAGCGAGGTTCGACCTGATGTGGACATCGAGCTATATCGAGGAGGAGGTGCTAAGGACCCATTGTCTATTCCTAGTAGTTCGATCACTCGAGCGCGGGCCAAGCAATTTAGGCAAGCTGTTGGTGTCATGGTTCGTGATCTTCAGTGTGGAGATAACCTTGGATCAAATCTTGAAGAATCTTGGAAATCTTGGCGCAATTTGATTATATGGAAACCAAATATTTGACCAAGAATATGACGCATTATATTTCTAGGGTTGGTTTTAGGGTTTGTGTGGCGGCTAGAAGGCCTATATATAAGACTAACTGAATTTCTTTGGGGACAAATATATTTTACTATGAGAAATAATTGAGAGATTCTCTTTTACTGTTCTTTTGAGGACTTGACCTAATCAAGATTCCCTTGTGACGGTCGATTTGACTTATCGAGCGAGATAACGAATTCTTTCGCTCGTGGCATCTATAACTTTGGTTGTTTGACACGTGTTCGTCAACATGTCACGTTCATACCGAGGTTGCTAATCACAGGTTTGATTGGAGGTCGAGGTTTGCAATTCGCACCATCTAGACCTTCGTAGAACGATCCTTCCACAGCGATTCACATCAGTTGGTACCAAAGCTAGCTTCTACAAGGTCTATTTATCTTTAATTTTCTGTTTATATTCAGCAATTTGAGATTTATTGAGCTAGGGTTTCGATTTTAGCCAATTTAGGAATCTGATTGGTTTTGTGCTTCCATACGTAGTTGTTTGCTATTAGTTTTAATTTTTTTTCCTAGCATCTTAAATTGTATCTAAGTTCGTCAAAAAAAAAGAGAAAGTTCTTCAAAAAAAAAGAAGAAAGAAAACGCAACAAAAAAAAAGTGCGAAAAAGAAAAAAAAAGATTCAGCAAAAAAAAAATATAGCCGAACAAAAAAAAAATCAAGAAGGCAACTCGTTTGTTAGTGGACTGAATTGAAACAAAATCAGTAGTGATTTGCATTTCAATTGGAATTTTGAAAGTTGTACTTGTTGATTTGAAATTGTTACTTGCTGAAACAAAATCAGCAGTGATCTAATCTTGTTTGATTAGTTTGATTGATTGTCGCGAGGGGGTTGAGAGATAGGTTTTGAGTCCAATAAAGAGCTTGTGAAAAGAGAATACGAGAGGAAAAAGGCAAGAGTGTGTGAGTTTAATTGAGGGTAAAAAAAAAACCTAGACTTGAGTTAAACACGAGGGGAGTGACAAACACCTTGAGAGAAACACGTGAGGGGAGCGATTGGTGAGGATTTTTGTGACTAACGTTTATTTGCAGGTCTAAAATATGTTGCGCGAAGAAAGCGTGAATCAAAGGGAGGTTGACTCAATACGAAGGGATGAAGCGCTCGTGAAAAGCATCCAGCAATTGAGGGTCGTAGTGGAGGAGCTTAGTGGCCGAATGATGGGGAATGGCATGAGGGTTGATGGTGACCGAGAGATACCCCAGGGAAGGCCGCAGCATCAGCGAGATGCCTCTAGAACACAACCTAGAAGGCAGCGGCATTATGATGATGATGAGGCTGACATGGAGGATGATCGAGATGCTCGATTTGGAAGGTGGAATGGAGCCCGAGGGTTTAGACACCGAGAAGATAATGAACTTGAAAATATCAAGATGAAGATTCATTCTTTCCAAGGAAAGAATGACCCCGATGCATATCTAGAGTGGGAGAAACGCATGGAGATGGTATTTGATTGCCAACGATACTCCGAGCTCAAAAAGGTAAAAATTGCAGCTGTTGAATTTACTAATTATGCTATAATTTGGTGGGATCAACTTGTGACTAGTAGAAGGTGCAATGGTGAAAGACCGATAGAGACGTGGGATGAGATGAAAGCGGTGATGAGGAGGCGTTTTGTACCAAGTCATTACCATCGAGATTTGTTTCAAAAGTTACAAAATCTCACACAAGGCAATAAGAGCGTGGAAGAGTATCACAAGGAGATGGAGATTGCCATGATCCGTGCTAATGTGGTGGAGGATCGTGAGGCCACAATGTCAAGATTTTTGAGTGGTTTGAGTCGAGACGTAGCAACGGTGGTGGAGTTGCAACACTATGTTGAATTGGAGGAATTGGTGGACAAAGCCATCAAAGTTGAGCGGCAATTGAAGATGGACCGAAATCACAAAAGTGGAGGAGGTTCAAATCAAAATTGGAGATCCAATTGGAAGAGAGATGAAAAGCCAAATTGGAGAGGAAACAACACCAAAAGCGAAACCTCAAAAGAGAAGGAGAGGGATGGTAAAGTTGGAACGAATCCGACTTCAGGTAAAACCGAAAACCCTAACACTAGAACTCGTGAGATTAAATGTTTTAAGTGTTTGGGCAGGGCTCATATGGCGAATCAATGCCCCAATAGGAGGGTGATGATCATGACCGGACATGGTGATGTTGAGTCCGAAAGTGAGAGGGAAGAAGAGGATGATGAGATGCCACTGTTGGAGGATTTTAGTGATGGAGAAGTGGCTATAAAAGGAGACTTATTGGTGGTTAGGCGTTCTCTGAGTGTGCAAGTAAAAGAGGAGGAGCATCATCAACAAAGAGATAACTTGTTTCATACAAGATGTGTGGTGAATGGTAAGATTTGTATTATGATAATTGATGGAGGTAGTTGTGCGAATGTGGCAAGTTGTACTATGGTGGATAAGTTGGGTTTGAAAACAACAAAGCACCCTAGGCCTTATAGACTTCAATGGTTAAATGATAGCGGTGAGGTGAAAGTATCGAAGCAAGTTCGAATTCCATTTGAGATAGAGAGATACAAGGACGAGGTAGAGTGTGATGTTGTACCTATGCAAGCGGGTCATATCTCGCTTGGAAGACCATGGCAATATGATCGAAAGGTACATCATGATGGATATACTAATCGCTATTCATTGGTGATGAATCAAAAGACTTATACCTTGGTACCAATGACACCTAGTGAGGTGTATCAAGATCAGTTAAAGTTACAACGAGAAGCCGAGAGAGAGAGAAAAGGTGAGAAATCCGAGGGCTTGCGTGGTGTGTCTGAGACGCAAGGAAAAGGAGAGGCCGAGAGAAAGATTATGGTAAAAACCGAGGGAAAAGAAGAGAGGAAAGAAAAGAGGCAAAATAATTTTTATGCAAAATCAAGTGAAGTGAGGAGAGCCTTAGTTCTAGATCGACCAATGCTTGTACTTGTGTACAATGAGGTTTTGTTTTCTACTAACGATCTTGACCCAAGTTTGCCTAGTCCTATTGTGTCTTTATTGCAGGAATTTGAAGACGTCTTTCCTGATGAACTTCCTGGAGGGATACCACCGATTCGAGGCATAGAACATCAAATTGACTTGATTCCTGGTGCGCCATTACCTAACCGACCCGCATATCGAAGCAATCCCGAGGAGACAAAGGAACTTCAGCAGCAAGTTAACGAACTATTGGAGCGAGGGCATGTGAGAGAGAGTCTTAGCCCGTGCGCCGTCCCTGTTTTGTTGGTGCCAAAGAAGGATGGAACTTGGCGAATGTGTGTCGATTGCCGAGCAATCAATAACATTACGGTAAAGTATCGACATCCTATTCCTAGGTTAGATGACATGTTGGATGAGTTGCATGGTTCTTGCATTTTCACTAAGATCGATTTGAAAAGTGGCTATCATCAAATTAGGATGAAAGAAGGTGATGAATGGAAAACTGCATTTAAGACCAAGTATGGATTATATGAGTGGTTAGTCATGCCATTTTGATTAACTAATGCACCGAGCACGTTTGTGCGACTTATGAATCATGTTTTGCGTGCTTTTATTGGTCGATTTGTGGTTGTCTATTTTGATGATATCTTGATATATAGTCAAAGCCCTGATGACCATATTAAGCATGTGCGAGCTGTCTTGCAGGTTTTAAGGGCCGAACAATTATACGCTAATCTAAAGAAGTGCTCTTTTGTTACCAAAAAATTAGTATTTCTAGGATTTGTTGTTAGTGCTGATGGTATACAGGTTGATGAAGAAAAGGTCAAAGCAATTCGTGAATGGCCAACGCCTAAGACCGTAGGAGAGATGCGTAGCTTTCATGGATTGGCGAGTTTTTATCGCGATTTGTGAGAAATTTTAGCACCATTGCCGCACCTTTAACTGAGGTTATCAAGAAGCACGTGGGTTTCACGTGGGGAGAAGAGCAAGAGAAAGCATTTAATCTTTTAAAAGATAAGTTAACTAATGCTCCTTTGTTATCTTTGCCAAATTTCAGTGCTACTTTTGAGATAGAGTGCAATGCTTCTGGTACAGGAATTGGAGCCGCGTTGATGCAAGGAGGGCGTCCCATAGCTTATTTCAGTGAAAAATTGAGTGGAGCAACATTGAATTATCCTACCTATGATAAGGAGATGTATGCTTTAGTGCGAGCTTTGGAGACTTGGCAACATTATTTATGGCCAAAGGAGTTTGTGATCCATACCGATTACGAGACCTTGAAGTACTTGAAAGGGCAACAAAAGTTGAATAAAAGACATGCCAAATGGATGGAGTTCATCGAGCTTTTCCATATGTGATCAAGTACAAGAAAGGTAAGGAGAATGTGGTAGCCGATGCACTTTCTCGAAGGTACGCGATTCTAACTATTTTAGAAGCAAAGTGTCTAGGTTTTGAGCATATCAAGGGCTTATATACTGAGGATGATGACTTTGGGAGAGTGTATGAAGCATGTGAACATGCTGCATTTGATAAATTCTATAGGCATGAAGGTTATCTTTTCCGTGAAAACAAACTATGTTTGCCTAAGTGTTCTTTGCGTGAATTGTTGGTGCGAGAAGCGCATAGTGGTGGTTTAATGGGACATTTTGGCATTAATAAGACTTATGAAGTGCTGCATGAACATTTTTATTGGCCACATATGAAGAGAGATGTCACACGTGTCTATGAGAGATGCATTGCTTGTAAGCAATCGAAGTCTACAACTAAACCGCATGGCTTGTATACACCATTACCTATTCCAACGCATCCTTGGATTGATATTTCTATGGATTTTGTGTTAGGATTGCCTAGGTCTAAGTATGGTAGAGATTCTATTTATGTGGTTGTTGATCGATTTTCAAAGATGGCTCATTGTATACCTTGTCATAAAATTGATGATGCATCTCATGTTGCTAATTTGTTCTTTAAGGAAGTTGTACGTTTGCATGGCATGCCTAGATCGATTGTTTCAGATCGGGATTCTAAATTTCTTAGCTACTTTTGGAAAACATTGTGGAAAAAATTAGGAACACGTTGTTATTTTCTATTACTTGTCATCCACAGACCGATGGTCAAACCGAGGTAGTTAATAGAACTTTAGGGGTATTGTTGCGAGCTATTATTAAAAAGAACATAAAATCTTGGGAAGATTGTCTACCACATGTTGAATTTGCATATAATAGGAGCATGCATTCTGCTACTAAATTTACACCATTTGAGGTTGTCTATAGTTTTAATCCGTTAACTCCGTTAGATTTAACCCCTTTACCTATTGATGAGTGTGTGGATTCAGATGGAGCAAAGAAAGCTGAATTTGTCAAAGCGTTGCATGAGAAAACGCGCGCAAATATTGAGCGCAAGACTGAGCAATATGCAAGGCAAGCCAACAAAGGGCGCAAGGAAGTGGTGTTTGAACCTGGCGATTGGGTTTAGGTTCATATGCGCAAAGAGAGATTTCCTGAGCAGCGACATTCTAAGTTATTACCGCAAGGGGATGGACCATTCATGGTTTTGGAAAGAGTTAACAATAATGCCTACAAGCTTGATCTTCCAGGTAAGTATGATGTTAGTGCCACATTTAATGTTTTTCACTTAACTCTTTTCGATGCCAGTGATGATTTGAGGGCAAATCCTTTGCACGGGGGAGGGAATGATGTGGACATCGAGCCATATCGAGGAGGAGGTGCTAAGGACCCATTGTCTATTCCTACTGGTTCGATCACTTGAGCGCGGGCCAAGCAATTTAGGCAAGCTGTTGGTGTCATGGTTCGTATATATATCTTCTTGTTTAGGAATATTCTAGAATATGACGCATTATATTTCTAGGGTTGGTTTTAAGGTTTGTGTGGCAGCTAGAAGGCCTATATATAAGACTAACTGAATTTCTTTGGGGACAGACATATTTTACTATGATAAATAATTGAGAGATTCTCTTTTACTGTTCTTTTGAGGACTTGACATAATCAAGATTCCCTTGTGACGGTCGATTTGACTTATTGAGCGAGATAGCGAATTCTTTCACTTGTGGCGTCTATAATGTTGGTTGGTTGACACGTGTTTGTCAACAGGTCACGTTCATACCGAGGTTGCTAATCGCAGGTTTGATTGGAGGTCGAGGTTTGCAATTCGCACCATCTAGACCTTCGTAGAACGATCCTTCCATAGCGATTCACATCATGACCTCACCTAGCCATGGCGAGGGTGAGCCTCGCCCAACGACAACATTGCTAGGTCTTGTCATGGCTAGGCAAGGCTCGACCTCATTATATATCTAGCAAGGCCCTTGCCTAGCGACTGCAACTTCGCCATTGGCCATAAATCTGGCAAGAGCCTCGCCTTCACAGGGTAAGGCCCTTGCCAGATCTACGACGAGGGCAAACTCGCCCTAGTTGGGTGAGGCCTTGCCGTCATAGGACAAACTCGGCTTTACCAACCATGGCATAGATGAGCAATGTTGTCACTGGGTGAGGCTCTCCCTCACCGATGATCAACAAGAGCAAGCCTTACCATTGGTCAACAAGGCGACCTCACCAGGCAAAGGCTCTAGCTGATTGCCAAGGTCCGATGACCGGCTAGGGGAAGAAGGAGGGAGAGGGAGAGAGAGAGAGAGATTAAAAAAAAAAAAAAAAAACATAGCCCGTTGCCAGACCTCAATGACTAGCTAGAGGCGTTAACCGATGAGGGCGAGCCTCACCAGATCGACGGCGAGATCCCATCGCTAGACGAGGCCTCACTAGATCTAGCAAGGTTCGACCTCACCTAACCATGGTGAGGGCAAGCCTTGAGTCACGCCCCAAACCTCGAGCATGCGAACATCCCTCGGTGGTCGACTAAATTGCAACGTTCCCAGGACGCGTCGTCGACCCAAACGATTCATGCTCATGCGAAAGCGAATTAAACAATCTCCAAACAACAATTAACATGGATAGAAAAACAGGACAATCAATTCACAAAAGCCACACTTTATAAACACATCAAGTTTATATACAAAAGTCTAAAACCAAAAGAGGCTACTAGGCTAACCCGAACCCTACCTACTTGAGTTCCGGGTCTATCACAACACCATCAGGGATGTCGAGGTCTGGAGGACCAGCTTCCTCTACTACAGGCTCTTCACCCTCCGGCAATTGGTTCGCCTTGATATCAGCTATAATATCGGCATCCACAATAGGGTTGAGGTCTACTAAATATTCATCATCGAGGGCAGGTCCGTCCAAGCCATCCAAGGGTCCCTCCCAAACTCCGTTGCGCCTGTGGCGGAACCACGCTTTGAATTTATGAGGGACCAACTGAGGTAGGCCCTCATTGACCCAAATAGTAGTAACCACGAGCTCACAGGTCTAGTCTGGGTTCCCGTAAATGGGGAGTTTGGTACACTGCTCCTCGGCCTCTCGTGGCCACCCAAAATGGACGGGTCTTACTTCCATCTAAGGACCTATAAAATTTAAACCACGACGAGATGAGACAATGTCTCAACAAGTCTACATCCTAAACCCTGATTAGGAAGATAATACACCTAGAGACAGCCTAAAAACTTATCAAATAAGGGAATTACCTCGCCTCAGCACCTCCTTGCACCTTAGTACAGTTTATATAACATATGTATGTGGTAAATGCACTCAGTAATTGGAACTCTTCAATTTCAAATGTCAATCAATCACAGGGGTCCCAATTATAAAGCCAAATCATTATGACATGTCCCATTTCATGGCACACAATTTCGTCCCATAATCAGGCGCGGTTATACCAATCATTCAAGCATGTTCTAATTAGTTATGACTCAACGATCACGGCCAACTCAACAGTTAGTGGTCATCCGGCATAACCAGGCGTTGTCTCGCCTCATTGAGCACAACAATCATTGACAAGGGGCATTCCCAAAGGAGCATCGTTCGGCGTAAACACTCGTGACGGGTTCTCATAATGTTCACACGCACATTCAATCTCGGCCAAGGACATTGTGCTTTGCACTCAAATGTCTCAATTTAAATAATATACTTGGCATATTTTCTTCATATTAAAAACACCCAGTAAAATAGGTGTGCTTGGACACACGGTCAAATCAAACTAATAAACGTGTTATTCTCCCATTTTAAAATTCCCACGATTTTATATAGTACCTAAAAACATTTTTTGCATCAAAACCAGACACTCGGTAGTTTTCTAATTAAATACCAAAAAATTCATATTTTTAAAATAATAATTTGAAATCATCAATCAGCATCCAATTGCATAAATTAACAATCAATTGCACAAACCAACTACACCACGACGATCAGCACAAAATTCTGACGATCGACTATCCCGATATAATTTTCGCTAAATAATAAATAATTAAATAAATTGCATTTAATTAAATAAATTGCAAAATATTTAAATTAAAGCACTTAATTAAATATACATAACCTAACTGAGCTAATTTAATTTAACTAACTAAACTAATTAACTAAACTAACTACATTAATTCAAATAACCTAGCTAAATAACCTAACTAAATAATCTAACCATCTAGTCTAGGTAACTAATTTATTCTAACTAATCTAGTTACAAGAACTAACCCTCACTAATCTCTCATTAACCCACTAATTAGAGTTTAAGAGGTAAACTCACCGGTTTAGCGCGAGAACCAGTTCAAGGTGGCGGCGGCATGAAGACGAGAAAGACTTGGGCCTACAGCAACACCAAAAAAGACTCGGAAGGGCCCGAAAACGACCCACAAAGCTCTCAACCTAAAGCTAAGATTTGCTTCTGTTTCAGGCTGGTATAATGGCTACGGTGGCTGGAACAGGCTAAGCTTGGGCTAGCTGGTCAGGCAGAGGGAGTTGGAGATGGTGAATAGGTAGCTTAGTTGGGATGGCGGCTGAGTAAGGACCAATGACAGGTAGCCAAGGGCGTGCGGCTAGGGACGCGGTCGGCTCGGGCGATTCGCGGGCTTGCGAGCTGCTGAGCGATCGAGTGGTGCAAGGAGCAGGGACGGGCGACGATTAGGGCGACGGCAGGCTCGAACGGCGGTGGGGGAGAGCTAGCGGGTTCGATGAGGGGCTGAACTGGTTGCTGCTCTGGAAATGGAGGTCTAAAGAGAAGAGAAGGAAGAAGAAGCTAAAGAGGAAGGAGCTGGAGTTGCTGCTGAGAAGGAGGGGGACAAGAAGCCTTAAAGTCCACCCAAAATATCCTAGACACTTGAGTAGAAGCCCCTAAAGTCTTCAGCCTTGATCCAGCAGCCATTTCCCCTCCCGATATTCCCCAACAAGCCAAGGATGAAGTCTAAATGTTGTAGCCCCCCTTAGCCTACGAATTTCACCAATTAGACTTCAATTTCACACCAATTCACTCCAATTAACCTCCAATTAATGGTCAATAATGCCAATGGTGCAGCCTAGACCAACTTTCACCATCTCCATCACCATTTGATCTATCTTGAAGGCAAAAAATGCACTCAATTTTGCCCATCCGAATTTCTTGGTTCCAATTTTGCCAAATTTTGATTTTTCACCAAAAATCCTGGGCTTGCTGGAAATTCTTCAAAGGATGAGTTGACATCTTAAAAATAAATCGTGACTCACTAGAACTTTCGATTCCTAAAACCGAGTTCAATTTCGTGGTTAATTTCAACCGGACATAATTTTAGCGTGACATAACCTACCGGGTAGCTTTTAGGAATTTTTAGCGCATTTGACCCATGGTCGATTATTTTCGATTCACATTGTGCATCTTCGACTCATTGGCGACTCTCAATAATTGTAAAAATCTCAAGGTTTCAATTACGGGCACAGAGTATAGAATCGACAGAAAAATCGATCTAGTGCTGTTCGACACGAATTTTGCAATCAGGTGGAATCACCCACTATTTAATTACATGCCTCTATCGAATCGACCTATCTCCGGTCTCTAATCGATTTTAACGATGCCGTATTGACCCTTGCATATTAGCACGATCGAGCAGTCGATTTCTAATCGATTTTTTAAGTCGATCGCATTTATATCCCTTAATGGCTTCACCTGATAGATTAATTATGTCGTAAGTGATCAGTTTAGAGAAAATTACTATAAGTGTGTTAATGAAAAGCCCATTTGATTTAGTCGAAACAAGGTCGAAAATCAAAATGTCACACCTTGCCCAATGATAACATGGCTAGGCAAGGCTCGACCTCGTTGCGTATCTAGCGAGAGCCTTGCCATCGTTGGGTAAGGCCTTTGCTAGATCCATGGCGAGGGCAGCCTCGCCCTTGTTGGGGGAGGCCTTGCCGTCCTAGTTGGGTGAGGCCTTGTCGTCATAAGACGAACTCGGCTTCACCAACCATAGCGAGGACGAGCAATGTTGTCGATGGGTGAGGCTTGCCCTCACCAATGATCGGCGGGAGCAAGCCTTGCCATTGGCCGATGAGATGACCTCACCGAGCAAAGCCTCTAGCTAATCGTTGAGGTTCGACGACCGGCTAGGGGAAGAATGAGAGAGAGAGAGAGAGAGAGAGAGAATGAGATGACCTCACCGAGCAAAGCCTCTAGCTAATCGTCGAGGTTCGACGACCGGCTAAGGGAAGAATGAGTGTGAGTGAGAGAGAGAGAGAGAGAGAGAGAGATCAAATAATTAAAAATATTGAAAAAAAAAATAAAAAAGATACGTTAGCGTCGACTGAATGTGCCTGTGTTCGCTAATGTCCATGTTAACGACTAAATTAGAAAAATTGCAATTTGTCTAGTACTGTTTTGGAAAAATGACATCATCGGAAATTTCTTTAGGAAAGCTCATTAGCATTCAATAGGTAGAATGATTGAGATAAAAACATCGAAAATCTAGCGAATAAATATATATGGATAAGTGCACTAGAAATCCTAAACTCGTCATAAAAATGCAATTAAATCCTACAACTTACAATAAGTGTAATCAAATCAAACTTGTCAAATTAGTATAATCAAGTTCTTTCGTCAATTCCATCCATTTTTTTCTCCGTCCAATTAGATAAACAGAAAATGCCGATGTAGTTTTTTTATTATTTTCTCTCTTGCATGGTTTTTTTAAATATTTCCTCTCTTATACGTGGCATTGATCGAACATAAGACTAAAACAATGTCATTTTACTCTAAATCTAAATTTTTTTAATGAAATCTTAATTAAAAAATATTTTAAAAAACACAAAAAATGAAAAAGAAAAAAAAAGGCAAGGTCTAATGTTCAACTAGTCTATGAACTTTAGCCCAATATGTAATATGGTTCTTGAATTTTAATCTAATATGCAATGTCGTCCTTAAAATTACAATTGTGCAATTTGGTCTCTAAACCATTATAAATGTGCAATGGGCTATATGAAAAAGTTTAGAAGTTTAGAGATAACGTTGAACATTAGACCAAAATTCAGGAATGAGATTAAACAAATCAAAAGATTAAGAACAACATTGTACATTGGATAAAGATAGTTCCATATTGAACAAATTAAATGTTCTTGGACAAAATTGAATATTGGACAAAGTTTATAAATTATATATGTCATTTCCCCGCCAAAAAAAAAAATACCATCTCCAGAAATACCTCCTTTTTTCCATTCTATTCAATCTATCGGTGAGAACACTCAATCCTCGCTAAAGTGCCCAAATCTAAGGCCTAAAATTGCAGAATCACGATATATAAAACAATTCACTGCTATCCAGAATATATGATTTTAGGCCCTCGACCTCACCACAACAATCTCACCTGAGCAAACAGAACCAGAAGGAAACGCGAATGAGCACACCGGCAGATCAATGAATAAAAGCAATCGAGACAACCGTAGCTAATAATAAACCCCGAGCATTTCATAGTATTCACTTTTATGGGAGTTACGAAGAACAAATAGGATTAAAAAATGAGGATCGAAATCAAATTCGAGGCAATAATCGAATCATTAGTCGGGGAAAAAAGAAACCGATCGAAATCTACCTTCCGGAGAGCCGATGACAACCTGATGGCCAATGGCTTCAATCCCGCGAGCAGCGAGCTCGGGCTTATCGGCATAGCAACGATTGCAATACGAAGACACCATTTCGCTCAAGAGGCTGTCTATACAGCTCTCTGAAGCCTCTCTTTATACTCTCTCTCTCTCTCTCTCTCTCTCTCTCTCTCTCTCTCTCTCTCTCTCTGCGTGCTTGGAAAGACGAAGAGCTGAACATGATGAGTTCTTCGACGGGGGTCAAGGATGGATTTATAAATTTTTCTTTATTTATTAACATATTTACCAACATGAAATTAACGTTCACATGCTAAACCCTATTTCACTGTTCGACCCAAAAAAAAAAATACTTCACTGATTTAATGGAGACTTCAATCGATTGTAATTCAATAGTTCCTGAATTTTTTTTTATTTTCGTTCATTTAATCCCCCATCGAAGAAACTCGCCATTTCAATGGAGAGAGACACGAAAATACCGATCGGATTTCTCGTGTGCTACAAAATTAATAATTCAACTGAAATTTCCTCCGGTGACATTCACAATATTCATATACTACATACAATTAACGGATGTAGGATTTCCAGATGTCACAATGTTCATGGCTTCTATCCAATGATTTTACCGATGTTTGACCTTGCCACCCGGTCGAATGTCCAGAATAAGTGGTCCGTCTTGGTCATAGATATGTTCATAGTTACGTGCGTATGATTAAGTATAAAATTAAATTAGGAAACTGCAAATACTTTTGGCTATTGAGAGTGCTTTGAAAGTGGTTTCCATTCAATCCTAAACTATTGGGGAGGAGTGCCAAAAAAGTCCTAAACCTTTGTATTTATGCCAATTTAGTCATAAACCTTTTTTTGGTGCCAATTAAGTTCTAAACCTTTTTACGTTGTGCCAATTCAGTCATTTCCGGTCAATTTTGGCTGGATTTTGCTGAGTGGACGCCAGCCGGCTGACGTGGCCTCATCGACGCTGACATAGACAATTTTTATTAATATTTTAATATCTTTTTTAAAAAAATTATTTTTAATTTTTTTAATTTTTTCTTTTCCTCTTCTTCCTCCAGCCGGTCGCCAGACCTCGGCGACCGGCCACCTCGCTAGTGGCCGCGAGGGCGGCCTCGCGCTTAGCCTCGCCATATTCGGCTAGGGTGAGCCACGCCTGCCCGACACAAGGCCGCCCTCGAAGCTTGGGCGGCGAGGCTCGCCCTCGCCGAATCTAGCGAGGGTCGAGCCTCGCCCATGGCTCGAGGTTTGGTGAGGTCAATAAGGCGACGGTGTCAAGGGCTGCAGGGAGCGACGGGGCAGCGACGGCGGTCGTCCGTCCTCCAGATCTGACCCTTTCCCTTCTCTCCCTAGGTTCGCTCGCCGTCGCAGGCCATGGGCGTGGCTCGACCCTCGCTAGATTCGGCGAGGGTGAGCCTCGCTGCTTAGGCCTCGAGGGCGAGCCTCGCCGTCCAGTGCGAGGCCGCCCTCACGGCCACTAGCGAGGTGGTCGGCAAGGTTGACCTCGACCTCGCCGGCCGTCGCCTCTGGCCGGTCGCCGAGGTCTGGCGACCGGCTGGAGGAAGAAGAGGAAAAGAAAAAAATAAAATAAAAATAAAAATAAATCGAAAATAGTAAAATATTATTAAAAGTTGTCCTCGTCAGCGCCGATAAAGCCACGTCAGCCGGCCGGCGTCCAGTCAGCAAAATCTGGCCAAAATTGGCTAGAAAAGACTGAATTGGCACAAAGTAAAAAGGTTTAGAACTTAATTGGCACCAAAAAAAGGTTTATGACTAAATTGGCACAAATGCAAAAGGTTTAGGACTTTTTTGGCACTTCTCCCTAAGCTATTGTATA
Organism: Eucalyptus pauciflora; assembly: GCA_007663325.1. NCBI lineage: Eukaryota > Viridiplantae > Streptophyta > Magnoliopsida > Myrtales > Myrtaceae > Eucalyptus > Eucalyptus pauciflora. The sequence goes on along the minus strand of VMYD01000024.1, from coordinate 2,735,822 downwards.
GATGCCAATTCAATATTAAAAATTTCAATTTTGTCAATTCAATTCTAACTATTTGTACAAAATTTCAATGAAGTCCTATCTATCAATTTTCGTCAAAAATCGTCAACGTGGCAAATCAATCATCACCGGCTGGCTTTCGCGATGATTGAATTAATAACATCAAGGTTAGATAACTAGGTATAGTCCATTGACAAGATTCGATCCATGTGCATTAAGTTCTAATTTGTGATTTGAAAAGGGTTTGAGAGCATTCTTGTTTATCCCGAAATTGGGGCTTAGTTCAGTGCACAATTGATAGGACTCGATTCACCAAAAGAAGACACAATAAGAAGCGAATTTGATTGTTGTCCAAGATATTATTAAGCTCTCACAATGTCACCTTTATTGAAGCAAATACAAACCAAACAAAACATGTAAATCCAGCAAGCATTTTGCTTCTTATTCTCTAAGGCAGTTTCGTCCACGCTTTAGCCCCCAATTGGCACGCAGCACAGATGCATTAGCCGTTGTCACACTTGCTTCCGGGGCAATTGTTGCAATATTTAAGGCAATCTTCTGAAGTAAAGCATTGGCTTGACTTTATCTCTGTCAAATCTCTTGCTCCTGTCTCAAGCATCAAACCTATGTGTATACAAAGTTCAGTATGAAACTATTTCCTTATCGTGATTGAAAAACTATAAAAACAAGAAGAGGCACATTTCACAAGATAGGCTTACATGATGATAAGAGCACAAGGCCCACCAAAAAAGCCAAAGAGAGAGTAGCTCTTTGCATTTCTTTTGTATGGATGCAGCTGATTTTTTCTAAAACTATATTACTTTGATTTCTTTATGACAGATTGTAGAGAGGGAATTTATATCTACATGACATTGATTATTTTAATTTAGCAAATCAAGAATGAAAATGGCATGTTAATGGTTCATTGCATATAAGGAATTGCATCCCTCTACTTTTGGCAAGATATATATTGATATTAGTGACCTAATAAGTGGATTTCTTTCCTTAATGGACGGTAATGATTGACATGGGAGTAATTAATCGACATGACTGTGAATGGGGAGATCATAGTTAGAGGGAGAGTTGGAGCGCGTTTGGCAACTAGCCAAATAATGTTAGATTCTATTCTTTTGTTCACGGGAATAGATTTGGAACATAAATCTATTTGGTAATTTTTTTGTTCCCGAGAATAGATTTGCAGGTAGCATCCAGAATTAAAAAAAAAAATTAATTCTTTGTTCCCAAAAACAATTCCAGAATCAAGCCAATCGAAATTTTTTCTTTTCTTTTCTCTTCTTCTTTCATTCTTGTTTTACTTCCTTTTCTCTTCTCATTCCACCGCCACTACCATCGACCATTGCCACCGCCGTCCATCGCTGCCACCGACAAGCCTCGCCCAGCCGCTAGTGAGGCTCAACCTCACCGAGCCACAAAGCAAGGCCGACCTCGTGGTGACCCGATGAGTTCGAGCCCTATCGGCAACTAGGAGAGCTCGGCCGAGCCTCACTAGGGGTCGACGACCCTCCGGCGAGGTTGTCAACCCTTGTCTGGCTGGTCGCCGGTTATCCCAAGGCCGGCACTGGCGATCGGCTGAGGAGAAGAAAAAAGAAAAAGTAATTAAATTATTTAAAAATTATAAAATAATGGTATGGATTAGTAATTTTGAGGACAATACCAAATGCAATTCTATCCTGGGAATAAAAATTTCAAGCAATTACTAAATGCCTTCAAATGCTTAGAATTTGTTCTTGGGAACATAATAAAAAAGAGTCATTTTTTATTAGAAATTATTCTCGGGAATAGAATGATTACCAAACGCACCCTTGATATAGTCTTGCTAAAATCTTAGGTATCTACACTAATCGATTGCCATGCAAATCATGAACCACAACAATCACCTTTTCTCCGGAAGTAATGACAAGTAATCTAGTTAGCCATATAATTTCTACGGTTAATACCTCCAAAAAATCCAAACTGTGACAAAATTATCATAAACCAATTTCTTTACCACCAAAAACCCTAAATTGGTATATTTGTGAAAAACATACCATAAACTAATTTTTAACTATCAAAAACCCAAAATCGGTACATTTATGATAAATTTACCCTAATTTAGTTTCTATTAAATTGGATTAATTTCACGAAAAACATTTTTTGCATCAAAACCCGACACCCGGTAGTTTTCTAATTAAATACCAAAAATTCATATTTTAAAAATAATAATTTGAAATCATCAATCAGCATCCAATTGCATAAATTAACAATCAATTACATAAACCAACTAGACCACGACGATCAGCACAAAATTCTGACGACGGACTATCCCGATATAATTTTCGCTAAATAATAAATAATTAAATAAATTGCATTTAATTAAATAAATTGCAAAATATTTAAATTAAAGCACTTAATTAAATATACATAACCTAACTAAGCTAATTTAATTTAACGAACTAAACTAATTAACTAAACTAACTACATTAATTCAAATAACCTAGCTAAATAACCTAACTAAATAATCTAACCATCTATTCTAGGTAACTAATTTATTGTAACCAATCTAGTTACAAGAACTAACCCTCACTAATCTATCATTAACCCACTAATCCACCTTAAGCATAATTAACCTCCTAATTAGAGTTTAGGAGGTAAACTCACCGGTTTAGCGCGAAAACTGGTTCACAGCGACGGCGGTGCGAAGACGAGAAAGACTTGGGCTTACGATGACACCAAAAAAGGCTCGGAAGGGCCCGAAAACGGCCCACAAAGCTCTCAACCTAAAGCTAAGATTTGCTTCTGTTTCGGGCTGGTATAATGGCTACGGTGGTTGGAACAGGCTGAGCTTGGGCTGGCTAGTCAGGCAAAGGGAGCTGGAGACGGCGGATAGGCGGCTTAGTCGGGACGGCGGTTGAGCAGGGACCAACGACAGGCGGCCAAGGGCGTGCGGCTAGGGACGCGGTCAGCTCGGGCGATTCGTGGGCTTGCAAGCTGTTGAGCGATCGAGTGGTGCGAGGAGTAGGGACAAGCGGCGACTAGGGCGACGGCAGGCTCGAACGGCGGCGAGGGAGAGCTAGTGGGTTTGGTGAGGGGCTGAACTAGTTGCTGCTCTAGAAATGGAGGTCTAAGGAGAAGAGAAGGAAGAAGAAGCTGAAGAGGAAGGAGCTGGAGTTGCTATTGGGAAGGAGGGGGACAAGAAGCCTTAAAGTCCACCTAAAATATCCTAGACACTTGAGTAGAAGCCCCTAAAGTTTTCAGCCTTGATCCAGCAGCCATTTCCCCTCCCAATATTCCCCAACAAGCCAAGGATGGAGTCTAAATGTTGTAGCCCCCCTTAGCCTACGAATTTCACCAATTAGACTTCAATTTCACACCAATTCACTCCAATTAACCTCCAATTAATAGTCAATAATGCCAAGGGTGCAGCCTAGACCAACTTCCACCATCTCCATCACCATTTGATCTATCTTGAAGGCCAAAATGCACTCAATTTTGCCCATCCGAATTTCTCGGTTCCAATTTTGCCGAATTGTGATTTTTCGCCAAAAATCCCGGGCTTGCCGGAAATTCTTCAAAGGATGAGTTGACATCTTAAAAATAAATCGTGACTCACTAGAACTTTTGATTCTTTAAATCGAGTTCAATTTCATGATTAATTTCAACCGGACACGATTTTAGCGTGACATAACTTATCGGGTAACTTTTAAGAATTTTTAGCGCGTTTGACCCGTGGTCGATTATTTTCGATTTACATTGTGCATCTTCGACTCATTGGCGACTCTCGATTGTTGTAAAAATCTCAAGGTTTCAATTACAGGCACAAAGTATAAAATTGACAGAAAAATCGATCTAGTGCTGTTCCACACTAATTTAGTCGAAACAGGGTTGAAAATCAGAATGTCACAGCTTGCCCAACGATAACATGGCTAGGCAAGGCTCGACCTCATTGCGTATCTAGCGAGAGCCTCGCCGTCACAGGGTAAGGCTCTTGCCAGATCCATGGCGAGGGCAGCCTCGCCCTGCCTGTGTTCGCTAATGTCCATGTTAGCTTAGTCGGCGAAATTTGATTGGGTTTAGTGAATTGGGGAAAAAAAAAGTTTACGACTAAATTAGAAAAATTGCAATTTGTCTAGTATTGTTTTGGAAAAATGACATCATCGGAAGTTTCTTTAGGAAAGCTCATTAGCATTCAATAGGTAGAATGATTGAGATAAAAACATCGAAAATCTAGCGAATAAGTATATATGGATAAGTGCACTAGAAATCCTAAACTCGTCATAAAAATGCAATTAAATCCTACAACTTACAATAAGTGTAATCAAATCAAACTTGTCAAATTAGTATAATCAAGTTCTTTCGTTAATTCCATCCATTTTTTTCTCCGTCCAATTAGATAAACGGAAAATGCCGATGTAGTTTTTTATTATTTTCTCTCTTGCATGGTTTTTTTAAATATTTCATCTCTTATACGTGGCATCGACTGAACATAAGACTAAAATGATGTCATTTTACTCTAAATCTAAATTTTTTTAATGAAATCTTAATTAAAAAATATTTTTAAAAACACAAAAAATGAAAAAGAAAAAAGAGGCAAGGTCTAATGTTCAAGTAGTCCATGAACTTTGGTCCAATGTGTAATATGGTTCTTGAATTTTAATCTAATGTGCAATGCCGTCCTTAGTATTAAAATTGTGCAATTTGGTCTCTAAACCATTATAAATGTGCAATGGGCTATATGAAAAAGTTTAGAAGTTTAGAGATAATGTTGAACATTAGACCAAAATTCAAGAACGAGATTAAACAAATTAAAAGATTAAGAACAACATTGTACATTGGATTAAAATTCATGTACCATATTGAACAAATTAAATGTTCTTGGACGAAATTGAATATTGGACAAAGTTTATAAATTATATATGTCATTTTCCCGCCAAAAAAAGAAATACCATCTCAAGAAACACCTCCTTTTTTCCATTCTATTCAATCTATCGGTGAGAACATTCAATCCTCGCTAAAGTGCCCAAATCTAAGGCCTAAAATTGCAATATATAAAACAATTCACTGCTATCCAGAATATATGATTTTAGGCCCTCGACCTCACCACAACAATCTCACCTGAGCAAACAGAACCAGAAGGAAACGCGAATGAGCACACCGGCAGATCAATGAATAAAAGCAATCGAGATAACCGTAGCTAATAATAAACCCCGAGCATTTCATAGTATTCACTGTTATGGGAGTTACGAAGAACAAATAGGATTAAAAAATGAGGATCGAAATCAAATTCGAGGCAATAATCGAATCATTAGTCGGGGAAAAAAGAAACCGATCAAAGTCTACCTTCCGGAGAGCCGATGACAACTTCATGACCAATGGCCTCAATCCCGCGAGCAGTGAGCTCGGGCTTATCGGCACAGAAACGATTGCAATGTGAAGACACCATTTCGGTCAAGAGGCTGTCTATACAGCTCTCTAAAGCCTCTCTCCATATTCTCTCTCTCTCTCTCTCTCTCTCTCTCTCTCTCTCTCGGGGCTTGGAAAGACGAAGAGTTGAACATGATGAGTTCTCTTCAACGGGGGTTGAAGTCAGTCTTTCGGATGGGCTTGTCGAGGATGAATTTATAATCTTTATTTATTTACTAACATATTTACCAACATGAAATTCATGTTCACATGCTAAACCCTATTTCACTGTTCGACCCAAAAATAATATAAAAAAAAAAACTACTTCACTTATTGAATGGAGACTTTGATCAATTTTAATTCAATAGTTCCTGAATTTTTTTTTATTATTTATTTTGGTTTATTTGATCCCGTCAAAGAAACTCGACATCTCAATGGAGAGAGAAACCAAAATACCTATTGGATTTCCCATGCACTACAAAATTAATAATCCAACTGAAATTTCCTCCATTAACACTTACAAATTGATATACTGCATACTATTAGAGGTGCGGACACCTCAAGTGTCAAAACTTGACATGGGTAGACATATAAGTGCCAAAACTTCCAAAAGATACGCTTAAGTTCCAAAATTGAAGAAGAAATAAACACTTAAATGCCAATGGCAACCCACATCTGATTTCCGACGAGCCACATCAAATTGCCGACAACCTCATAGACCGATTATATTAATAAAATAATGTTACGTCGGATTTCTAGTAAGCCTCACTGGAGTTATCACTTAAGTGTCCAATTTTCCAAAGAAGTGACACTTAAATGTACATATTGGAAGTTTTGGTACTTATATATCCTCCAGTGCCAAGTTTTTGCACTTGAGGTGTACCTCTTTTGATGCTATTAATTGATATAGGATTTTCCTGATGTCACAATGTTCACGGCTCATATCCAATGATTTTACTGGCATTTGACCTGGTCCGGGCACCGTCTCCCTTGCCACCCGGTCAAATGTCTAGAATAAGTGGTTTGTCTTAATCATAGTCATGTTCATAGTTACAAGCGTATAGAATTAAATTAGGAAACCACCAACACTTTTGGCTATTGAAAGTACTTCAAAAGTGGTTTTGCATAGGGAAAATCACCCATTTAGTCCTAAACTATTGTACAGATACCAAACCAATCTTAAACATTTCAATTTTGTCAATTCAAGTCTAAATCTTTATGAAAAATTTCAATACAATTCTACTAGTCAATTTTCATTGGAAATCATTGATGTGACGGGCCAATCATCATTGGCTAGTTTTTGTCATGATGCAAAGTCATATATTTGAATTAATAACAATAAGATTAGCCTGGTAATTAGGTATAGTTCGTTGACAAGATTCGACCAATGTGCATTAAGCTTTTATTTGGGATTTGAAAGGGTTTGAGAGCATTCTTGTTTATCCCGAAAGTGGGGCTTAATTCAGTGCACAAATAGTAGGACGCAATTCACCAAAAGAAGACACAATAGGAAGCGAATTTGATTGTTGTTCAAGATATTATTAAGCGCTCACAATGCCCCCTTTGTTGAAGCAAATAGTAACCAAACAAAACATGTAAATCCAGCAAGCATTTTGCTTCTTATTCTCTAAGGCAGTTTCATCCATGCTTTAGCCCTCAATCCGCCACACAACCACAGATGCATCAGCCGTCGTCACACTTGCTTTTGCGGCATATGTCGCAATATTTAAAGCAATCTTCTGAAGTAAAGCATTGGCTTGACGGTCTCACTGGCAAATCTCTTGCTCCTGTCTCAAGCATCAAACCTGTGTATACAAAGTTCAGCATGGAAACTATTTCCATATTGTGATCGAAAAACTATAAAAACAAGAAGAGGCGCATTTCATGGGAAAGCTTACATGTTGATACGAGCACAAGGGTCACTAAGAAAGCCAAAGAGAGAAGCTCTTTCCATTTCTCTTGGATGGATACAGCTGATTCTTTTTTAGCTGTATTACTTTGATGTCTTTGTGACAGAATGAAGAGAATGAGCCTATCTATACAGGACATGAGTATTTTGATTTGGCAAATCAAGAATAGAAATGGCAATCTAATGTTTCTTTGTCGGGTCATTGCATGATAATGAGGTTTCTAAATTATACAGCCGGCAAGATCACTTGCCATTAGTTCTCGATAAAGGTGATTGCCATAGTGAATGATGCGTCACATGGAAAAATTATGTCGGTCTCCATCTCCAGTCTCCTATTTGTAGTACTGTTCTCGTGAATTGCTCAAATGCCGAAAATTAGTATTGAGAATGCCACCGATTGACAAGAGACAAAACTGCCCATAACTCAGCTCTGAAGGAGGTAATCCAAGGTATTACTTGGTGCAAATATCTTATTTCCTGAGCGTTTCAAGTTCCAAGCTTTGTTTTGCAATCTGCCGTGCCAATTAGTATCAAAGTTCACATAAGAATTATTACAATCAATGCGTAAAGTCTTTGCATAATCAATGCAATATTCATTCCGCTAAATAAGGTAAAATGGGTCAATATAATGATGAATGGGTCGGGTAAGGGTCAAGGAAATTTCTACCCATGTAAAACAACTTGACTTATGACCCTCGCCCCAACACTCAAATTCGAACCTGACCGAACCAAGATGACTAAGAAGCCTATCCTTGTGATGGAGCTTGTTGACCAAAGAGTTGATGAGGGAACATATGCCATTGGCAGGGACCTTGCCCTAGGCATCGCTCGGGGTATCAATGATGAATTTAGTTGAGGCATACTATAGGTTCGAGTAGAATGTGATCAAATCATACTAAATTTGTCAACTCTTTGGGTGAAGTTTTATCTGTGTAGTTTGACGTGGGAATCTTGTTCATCATACTATGGATGTCTTATTTACAAAACCTGAGAGACGTTGATCAGTAGCTTATCATGGTGGTAATACAAATCTTAACCAGCGAAACAAGAGACACCATGAAAATTTCGAGACACAATGGGAACGCACCACAGCTTCATCCCCAACGCGTTTGTTGCAACATATGTCGCGGTTCCAACACGGCCAAAACTTGGGATAGTGTGCTCTCTGTGTCCTCGTCAACTAACTTCTCTTAGGTCTTGGCAAGGACTCTTGTCGGTGGCTGACACTGTATATCGTCGACTCTCTTCATTCAACAAGTTCATCGTATTGACTGATGAATTCTATTCTGACCAAACTCTAATCTTGTCGACCGAGCGTGCTACTCGTAGATTTCAAGAGTTTAGTCATCTTTTTTGTGTCAAATATCATTACGAGATCAGTCCCCCTGCCCTTCTTATTTACCTCAGTATTTCTCTCTGTGTGCGAAGGAGACGTCGCGTATTGTGGATATTGCGGCATTTAGTGATGAACAGACCCTCGTAAATCGCCTGATACCATTCCCCTATCCTTGACCATTAATCGATGCATGGAAGCGGGTCGAAGAACTCGAGGCGTCAAACAAGAGGCTGAGGCACGAGCAGGAGGCATCCGGAGCTAGGTTGGAGGAAGAGAAAAGACTTGCGAGCGAAGAAGGAGTGAAGAGGGAGAGAGACCGAGAGAAAAAAGGGTATGAGCCCTAGTGGGTTAAAAATAGGACATTTTGGAACCCATTTGAACTCATTTATTTTAAACTTTAAGTTGTAGAATCAATTCTAGTTGGGCTCTTCAAATTTGAAGTGACTCAAATTTGAATCATTCCAACAAATTTGGATCATGCATGGGTTTCAAACCTATTTTAACAGGTATAAGCACAACACATAATTAACGGTAGAGCTAGCAAAATGGACTCACGGCCCATCTATTAACTCAAATTCAATGGATTAGATCATGTATGGATTGTTCGAAAATTTGAGAACGAAATAAAAGTGAGTTTATAATATCAAAGCCCAATTAGATGAGGGTAAAAAACAAAACCCATTTAAGCTCAAAGGTTATTAGCCGAAGCGAAAAAAAAAACAAATAGAGAACTTGATGTTCGAAGAAGAGATGGGAAAGGGCGAAGAACGCTGCTACCGATGGTGCCCCTCAGTCGTCGGCAACATCGCCGACGGTGGCCGGTCTCGCTGATGGCATCCCCAGCAACAAAGAGATCTCCCGGTGGCATCCCTAGCAACAACGAGGTCTCGCTGACAACAGTCCCCGAAACAAGCAATGGTCTTCACGTCTCCCTCACGTGATGGACAGAATTAATCACTCCCTCTGCCTTAGGTCAACCTCAGGATCTGCCGTCGCCACCACTGCTCAACAGCAATGTCCCGAAGAAGTTTACCACAGCTTTCCCTTCCATTCGTGCGATTCATCCCCCCAGTTCCTTCGCCAGGCATGAGAATAGCCCTCTAATTGCCTCCAACAGGTTCGCCTCTTATCTCCTTGATCCGCCGGGAATCTTCGATTTGAAGCCCTCTCCATGTTCGTTCCTGCCCCCTCGTCGATTGTCTTCCGTCGTCGTTATTTCGGAGGTTGTCCAGGAGAAGAAGCTCAAGCATTCTTCCTCGTCTTCGGATTTGGTAAAGCTCAATAAAAGATTTTCATTTAATTTTGCATATATCTTTCATTTTTCTTTTATTCACTTTTTAGATATGTTGGGCATTTTTCTCTCTTTTTTGGATGGATCATGTGGATGGGTTTAGTTGGATCTAGTTGATGTGGGGCATGGATCATCTAAATTGTTTACCAAAAAATAGAGGCCAATGTGAGTTAAACGGGTGGATTTAGGTCAAACTCATTTATGATCTACCTAAATCCAACTTGACCCACTCCTTTGCCACCCTTAGGCCCCGTTTGGTTCAGCATTCCAATGGGCTTTTAGCCCCAAAAGCCCATTGAGAAAAAATTTAGGTGTTTGATTCAGCATTTGGAGGTATTCTTAACCAAATGTTGGCCTTTGAAATACTGAAAGCCCAAAGTAGGTGGGACCTTCTGGGCTTTCAGCATTTCGAAAATGCAAGTCCACATCTACTATTTATCCGTTGACTTATTTTTCTTTTTTTTTAAACTGATCATCTTCCCCACACCCCAACCGCCGTTGATTGGCGACGAAGTTTCATAGGATTTTATTTTTATTTTTTTAAAAAAATAATAAAAACCCTTTGCAAATGTTGGGTTCACCTTCTTCTTTTTTTGTCATTTTTATCTTTTGACAATCAATAACCCAACTTTTTATCAATACACTAGAATGATCATTAAGTAATGAAAATGATTAATACTACAATAATTAAAAAAAATTATTCAAAATTGAAAACACACTTAAAAGAACCCTAGGTCAAAAGTTGAGCTTTGCATCTAATCTATAATCAAATTCTTATAATATAATTTTTAAATAAATTTTCTAATATATATTTTTTATATTACTCTCAACATGAAAATGTAAAAGGTTATATAGTCATTGTTTCTTTTTTGCAATTTTAAAAATACTAAAACTAAAAAACTTAATTTGGTCACATTAAAGGGTTTTTCAAATATATGTTTACTAAACAATCTTGCATTTCCCTAAAACACTTTTCAGTTATAGTTTACCAAACAGTATAGCATTTCGGAAAACCCATTTACCTTAAAGATATTTGCATTCTCCTAAAGGCATTTCCCCAAAACCGAACCAAACGAGCCTAGTTAACACAACTATTCGAGAGGTTGATCCGCTTTTACACTTCAATAGAGATATCGGCGCCCTTGATCTAGCTAGTGTATACATCTTTGGATAATTGTATGAGAAGCCTTGAAATGTATATATATTTATCAGGATATACTATGAAGTTATCTACTAATGGGAAAAGAGTTTGTAACTAAAAGTCCATTCATTTCTTAAACATGATAGCATACATCCTTTTAGCAAAAAAGGAAAAAAGAAAAGATAGCATACATCCTTTGATGCGGGAGCATACAACGTCGGTCCATCGACCAACTCAAAACCATCGATGCTTATCCAAGCCAATAAAGAAATTTGGCATTATGTACTTTGATGGATCATTTTGAATGAATAATTTAATTACTTATCGATATTTGGTGGTATGTCGATAACTAGCAATGAGAGGCCATTTTAGACGTCTTGCAGGACCAACTGATGAAGTTACAGGAGGATTAATATCTGGTCAATGGAAGAGCACGAATTTTGGGAAGGCTAAAGGTTCAAGAATGCGGAAGGCCAATGGTTCAAGAATGAAGAAAGCTAAAAGTTCAAGAATGCAAGTTCTCGTACTACTAATTGCATTTCATAAGTTCCTAGGTGTATCTATTGTTACGCAGTTCAAGAGTCGAAGGTTTAAGTTCATAGGTCATTAAAGTCTGTTTTTAATATTTCCTAATGCTAAAATCCTCCTATAAACATGGGAAAACTATCCAATGTATGCATATACGAATTTTATGAATGAAATGGTGAGTTTTCCTCTGCTTGAGTCAACTCCTTCGGAGAGTGGATAACTCCTTTCGGTTTCTTTATCCTTGGAGCGTAGATCATCCTTGGTGGTGAGCCAAGAAGCCCTTCATCCTTGGCTGGTGGAATCTTTAGGCCTTGGTGGTGAGCTTCTCCTATCCCGAAGTCCTTTATCCTTGGCTGGTGGAAACTTTAGGCCTTGGTGGTGAACTTCGTAGATCTCGATCCTCATCCTCGGTTGGTGGCGTGGCCTTTATATCTTGGAAGGAGATCGTTCTATCTTTGCTTATTCCTTTTTGTTTCTTTACCATATACACTACTCCATACACTTAACCACAAAAATCCCTTCTGAAAAAATTTCATTTCTGGAATCACTCACCCCATCACACATCAAAATTGGTATCAGAGCTCAAGGTTCAACTCATTTAAGTGATTCCTTTCTTTCTTCTATTACAAATTCCTTATGGATGATCAAGTGCCAAGAGGCTTGACTTTGGAGCAAGCGCACAATGAAAGGCGAGATCACGCAATCCAAAATCTTCAGCAACAAATGGAGCGACTCCTCAATCTTCTAGAGAATCCGGCGAGACAAGGACAGCTAGCAAGGCGTCCCAATGAACGGCATCGACGTGACGATTCTGAATCTCGTCAAAATTCTGATGGCGATTCTGAGTCCACTAGAGACAACCGAACGATTCTGCACTCAAGTGATTCTGAATCTCAAATTCGAAGACGAAGATGAAGAGGGAGGCATAAGGAGGATGAAAGAGACATTAAAATGGAGGTCCCTGAGTTTGACGGAAATCTTAATCCCGACGACTTTGTGGATTGGCTATACACAATCGAACGAATTTTTGACTTCAAGTCCTACTCGAATGAGAAAAAATGTAAGGTTGCTGCCCTAAAGCTAACAAAATATGCTTCTCTATGGTGGGAGAATCTAAAGCATCAACGAGCAAGGGAAGGAAAAGGCCGAATCAAGTCTTGGGAAAAACTCAAGAAGTTGATGAAGAAGAGATTCTTGCCCGACAACTATAAGCAAGATCTATTCCTCAAATTGAATTCCCTAAGACAACAAGGATGAGTGTTGAAGAATACATTCGTGAGTTTGAACAACTCAAAATGAGGAGTGAAGTTCCTGAAGTTCCTGAGCAAACCATCACTCGTTTCCTTGGCGGCATGAATCGAGAAATTGCTAATATGGTTGAACTTCAACCTTATTGGTCCTTTGAAGACGTATGCAAGTTAGCCATAAAAGTCGAAAAACAATTGAAGAGCAAGAGGTTTTCCTTCATAACCTCAACAAAGGCGACATCCTATTTTAAGGGTGCTTCGTCAAGCAAGGGCGAGAGTACGTCGACAAAAGACAAAAGCAAGGGAAAAATTGCAAAGCCTTCCAAAGAAGTCCAAAAGAAGTTTGAAGGTGATGCAAGGAAATGCTTTAAGTGCCGTGGTTTTGGGCATTTACAAGCAAATTGTCCAAATCGGAGAGTTACGACTCTTCAAGAAATTGAGGAGATCAATTCGGCGCTTCAAGAGGCTGAGGGCAATCAAGACCAAACTATTTTTGAATCTGATCGGGAAGAAGAAGTTGTGGAGAAAGCCGATGATGGCGAGCTGTTGATCATCCGAAGAGCATTGCATGTTGAAGTTTCTCCTGATAAAGAGTAAAGGGAGAATATATTTCACACCCGTTGCACTATTAATGGAAAGGTGTGTTCGGTGATCATCGATGGTGGGAGCTGCACCAATGTTGCTTCGACAACTCTTGTCAACAAGCTGAAGCTTCCAACAATGAAACATCATCAACCATACAAGCTCCAATGGCTCAATCAAGGGAATGAACTCAAGGTAACCAAACGAGTACTTATATCATTTTCGATTGGGAAGAACTATTGAGACCAGGTTGTTTGTGATGTGATTCCTATGGAGGCATGCCATTTGTTATTGGGTAGACCATGGCAATTTGATATAAATGCTACGCATGATGGTCGGAAAAACACATACTCTTTTCATAAGGAACATAAATACATCACTATTTTACCCTTGAATCCTTCTTCAATACATAATAATCAACCTAGGGAGGGAAACACTTGTAAGGAAAATCTGTTCTTGAGTGAGACACGGGTTGAGAGAGCCATTAGCAAACAAAAGAATGTATTTGCTTTGCTTGTGGTCGAGAAAAAGAGTGTGATTAAGCGACCCATACATCCAAATATGCATTGCTTGTTGAAAGAATTTGCAGATGTGTTCCCGGAGGATTTGCCCCCTGGATTACCTCCCATAAGAGGTATTGAGCATCAAATTGATTTGATCCCCGGTGCTCCACTATCAAACAAGCCAGCTTATCGATGCAATCCAGAGGAAACTAAGAAGTTGCAAAGACAAGTCAATGAACTTATCGTCAAAGGATACGTTCGAGAAAGCATGAGTTCATGTTCTGCTCCGGCTCTACTTGTACCTAAGAAGGATGGTACATATCGAATGTGTGTTGATAGCCGGGCCATCAACAACATCACCATTAAGTATAGGTACCATATACCTAGACTTGATGATATGCTTGATGAATTATATGGTTCTTCTGTGTTTTCAAAGATAAATTTGCGGAGTGGTTATCATCAAATCAGAATGCAAGAAGGTGATGAATGGAAGACGGCTTTCAAGACCAAGGGAGGCCTTTATGAGTGGTTGGTTATGCCATTCGGATTATCTAATGCTCCGAGTACCTTCATGAGACTTATGAACGAGGTTCTTTGTTCCTTTATTGGTCAATTTGTCGTTTATTTCGACGATATTCTTGTTTATAGTAGGAACGAGGAGGAACATATCTCTCATTTAAAACAAGTCTTTGATGTCTTGAGAGAACGAAAACTATATGCTAAAATGGAGAAATGTGAGTTCTTCTCTCCAAGCATTGTGTTTCTTGGTTATGTGGTTTCCAAAGATGGAATCTCTGTTGATCAAGCCAAGGTGGAGGCTATGAAGACTTGGCCGGTTTCGAAGTCCATTTCTGATGTAAGAAGTTTTCATGGCCTTGTTTCTTTCTATCGACGTTTCTTTCTATCGACGTTTTGTCAAAAACTTTAGTACCGTCATGGCTCCTATAACTGAATGCATGAAGAATGGTGCTTTTGAATGGACAAAGGCTGCTCAAAACGCCTTTGAGGTAATCAAGCAGAAACTTTGTGAGTCCCCTATTCTTGCACTTCCTGATTTTGATAAAGTATTTGAAGTTGAGTGTGATGCAAGCGGAGTTGGTATTGGTGTTGTTCTTGTCCAAGCACAAAAACCATTGGCATATTTAAGCGAGAAGTTAACCGATTCCAAGAGGAATTATTCAACTTATGACAAAGAGTTCTATGCCATTATTCGAGCTCTTGATCATTGGAGTCATTATTTGAGGCCAAAGCAATTTGTCCTTCATTCTGATCATGAGGCGCTTAAGTTTATTAGCGGCCAACGCAAGCTTAATTCGAGACATGCAAAATGGGTAGAATTTCTTCAATCCTTTTCTTTTGTCTCAAAATATAAACCTACACACACAAATGTTGTAATATATGCTTTATTGAGAAGATATTCTATGCTTGTTGTTCTAGACTCTAGGATTCTTGGACTTCAATCAATGAAAGAACTTTATTCTGAAGATGCGGAGTTCTCATCCATCATCAACAATTGCAAGCAGGGAGTTCAAGGTACATATTCTTTACAATATGGGTTTCTTTTTAAAGGAAATCAATTCAATTATGTGTGCCGAAGAGTTCTTTCGCGAATTGCTGATTCGAGAGGCGCATGGTGGAGGATTGGCTGGTCATTTTGGTATTAACAAAACTCTTGAGTTTCTTCAAGAGCATTTCTATTGGCCAAAGATGAGTGGAGATGTGCATGCTATCATCTCAAGGTGTGCAACTTGTCAAAGATCAAAAAGCCATTTCCATCAAGGTTTGTATACTCCATTTCCAGTACCATTGCAACCCTAGGAAGATGTTAGCATGGATTTCATTGTGGCTCTACCAAGAACTCAAAGAGGAAAAGATGCTATCATGGTGGTCGTCGATCGGTTCTCTAAAATGGCTCATTTTGTGCCATGTCACAAGACCAATGATGCATCTCATATTGCTGAATTATATTTCAAAGAGATTATTCGCATTCATGGAGTACCAAAGATCATTGTGTCGGATCGTGATTCCAAGTTCTTAAGCTACTTTTGGAGGACTCTATGGAAAATGCTTGGTACAAAACTCTTATTCAGCACAGCTTGTCATCCACAAACCGATGGCCAAACGGAGGTAACAAATCGTACTCTAACCACTCTTCTTCGTGGTATGGTGAGTAAATCTTTGAAAGATTGGGATTTAAAGCTTGCGCATGCTAAATTTGCTTACAATCGATTAAGGGTGAGCGCGGTTCCCGAGTAGAACCGGGAACCGGAGAACTGAACCGAAGGTTCCGGTTCGGTTCCCAGTTCTTAAAGGACCGATTCCGGTTCCCGGTTCCATTTTTCCGGGAACCGGAACCGGTCGCGGAACCGGAACCGGAACCGGTCGCAGAACCGGTTAGGATTCTCATTTAGACCCAATTTCTAGGGGACAACACTATTTTTTGTAGCTTTCAATGGCCGAATAGTCATCATATTTACAAATTTGATATATATGTACAAAAGAGGGACGAAAAAAATTGTTACATTTGTGTTTGGAAGATCACGCCCAGTGGTCCTTGTAGGCTTGATCAAAACACTGGAGATTTCACTGATTGTTATCCATGGGAGTGAACCTCTCCCGTAAATGTATAGTACAAAAAAATGATGTGGTGAACTTATACATCACAATTAAGATAGAATAAGAATCATCTCACTTTTTTTTATTATTATTATCAATATACTCCCAAATGTTGTTTGTTTCTTCTAATATCCTCATCAGTTCACTTTCTATTGGCATGTCACAAGTGAATCCCAAGGGCTAATGGTTTAGTATACATGAGTGAATAACCCTCTTACGAGGTGATGCTTACGCCTTGCACACACTTTGCCAAGTCGCCTCTATCATATTCTAGGTCAATTAAGGGAGCGAGTAAGACGCCAAAGATTGCATTTCTTTATAAATCACATATTTCTCATTTGGAGATTAAGTTATGCTAGTTTTACCTAACACTCATTATCGGTAACGTGCACGTACGTTATAGTTTTTTTTGGTAACGTGCGCGTACGTTATAGTTCAAATCTGAAAATAACAAAAAAATAAAAAAATAAAAAAAACCTGTTGGAACCTGGAACCTGTGACAGGGTAGGTTCCAGGTTCTCGGTTCTGAAGGGTAGGTTCCAGGTTCCTCATTTTGAGGAACCTGTACCCGAGGGTAGGTTCCAGGTTCCAGACGGAACCGAACCGGAACCTAGAACCGCTCACCCCTACAATCGATCATCGAGTTATACTACTGGTCAGTCGCCATTTGAAGTTGTGTATGAAATTAATCCTCTCACACCCATTGATTTGATTCCAATTCCATCTAACTCTCAAGTAAGCTTTGATGGCAAGAAAAGAGCTGAATCAATGAAGAAGCTCCATGAGCAAATTCGATCCAAGATCGAAAAGGCCAACGAATCTTACAAGAAAAAAGCTAATAAACATCGCAAGAAGACTCAATTTCAACCGGGTGATCTTGTATGGCTTCACTTGAGGAAGGAGAGATTTCCATTTCGACGAAAGAACAAGCTCATGCCTAGAGCTTATGGTCCCTTTAAAGTTATTGAGCGAATTGGTGACAATGCTTACAAGATAGACCTTCCTGGAGAATTTGGAGTTTCGGCAACATTCAACGTGGGAGACCTTCCTCCTTACTTAGAGGATGAAAACTTTCTAGATTTGAGGACAAATCTCAAACAACCCGAAGAGGATGATGCGGGAGCATACAACGTCGGTTCATCGACCAACTCAGAACCATCGATGCTTATCCAAGCCAATAAAGAAATTGGGCATTATGTACTTCGATGGATCATTTTGAATGAATAATATTAATTACTTATCGATATTTGGTGGTATGTCGATAATTAGCAATGGGAGGCCATTTTAGACGTCTTGCAGGACCAACTGATGAAGTTACAGGAGGATTAATATATGGTCAATGGAGGAGCACGAATTTTGGGAAGGCTAAAGGTTCAAGAATGCGGAAGGCCAATGGTTCAAGAATGCGGAAAGCTGAAAGTTCAAGAATGCAAGTTCTCATACTACTAATTGCATTTCATAAGTTCCTAGGTGTATTTAGTGTTATGCAATTCAAGAGTTGAAGGTTTAAGTTCATAGGTCATTAAAGTCTGTTTTTAATATTTCCTAATGCTAAAATCCTCCTATAAACAGGGAAAAACTATCCAATGTATGCAGATACGAATTTTATGAATGAAATGGTGAGCTTTCCTCTGCTTGAGTGAACTCCTTCGGAGAGTAGATAACTCCTTTCGGTTTCTTTATCCTTGGAGCGTAGATCACTCCTTGGTGGTGAGCCAAGAAGCCCTTTATCCTTGGCTGGTGGAATCTTTAGGCCTTGGTTGTGAGCTTCTCCTATCCTGAAGTCATTTATCCTTGACTGGTGGAAACTTTAGGCCTTGGTGGTGAACTTCGTAGATCTCGATCCTCATCCTCGGTTGGTGGCGTGGCCTTTATACCTTGGAAGGAGATCCTTCTATCTTTGCTTATTCCTTTTTGTTTGTTTACCATATACACTACTCCATACACTTAACCACAAAAATCCCTTCTGAAAAAATTTCATTTCTGGAATCACTCACCCCATCACGCATCATCCTTTTAGCAAAAAAGGAAAAAAGAAAAGATAGCATACATCCAACCTTCTATAGTCTTTCATTTCCTGTCCATCTCCGCCCTTTTTTTTTTAATCTCGGCCATTTGAATGCGTGATCCTTTAACTATTGTATGAAGCATCGGTCAAATCGTACATTATGCATTAGTTAAGGTTAATTCATTTTCCTTAGACTTGGAAATGTGTCCATTATCAATAGTCATGTAACATTAGTCGTGATAAATTACCAAAAAAGGTCCAAATTTATAATATAGATATCAATTTTATCCTAAACAAATCAATTTGCTTAATTTTGTCCTAAACCGTTGGATGACTTGTCAACGTAGTTTTTCAAGCTAGTTTTGACCAAAAATCACTAACGTAGATATCAATAACGATCATCATATATGACACGGCCAGTGCTGACATGAATAATTTTTGTAACTTTTTAAAAAACTTTCTAATCTTTCTTAAATTCTCTTTATTTTATTGTAGGTGGCGAGGGTTGCTAAGGGCGCGTATGATAAAATTTCTACTCCTCTATTTCTCTATTTCTTTATTCCCCGGAACAGGTTTGGAACAGAAATCCGTTTAGTAACGTAATTTGATTTTTCTAATTCTGGAACAGATTTCTATTCTAGAAATAGATTTAAAGAAGAAATCATAAGTTAAATTTTTTAACTTCTCAATTTCTGAAATAGAAATTGAGAAATCAATTTCTGAAATAGAAATTGAGAAATCAATTTCTAGCCGAAAATCAATTTTTGTTCCATAAATTTTGTCATACGTACCTTAATAAACCTTGTCGACCGAATACCACTGGCCATGGTGGCTCCACTGGATAAGAGCTCCGTTGATCCTTCCCCAAAGACGAGGGGTTCAAAATCCAATGGAGGCATTTGGTGTCTTAAGTGTGGCGCCGGGGTGGTGGGTCCTCTGCTAGCGTCACTCCAGAGTTTACCCGCCGACTACCGGCTATACGAGGTTCCCTGGGTATCAAAAAAAAAAAAACCTTGTCGACCGAAGGGCGAGGACATCCTCGCCAATTGCAAACGAGGTGTGAAGACCTTTGTTAGATTTGGGTGAGGGCCTAGCCAAAATGAAAAGATAGATAAGTGAACTAGAAATCTTAAAACTTGTCACGAAAGTATAATTGAGTCATAAAACTTGCAAAAAGTGTAATAAAATCCTAAAAATTATGAATTTGGTGTGGTCGAGTTGCTCCATTAACCCTATTCAATTTAGTTAACGGAAAATACTAACGGGACTTCTTTTACGCTGAATTTGGATCAAAATAGAATTTTTTGGACAAAATCAACTTCGTATCTTTTTTATTTATTTGGGAGAAAATCTATAGAGAGAATTCAAAAGTAGAGAGGATTCTCTATAATTTGATTGGGAGAAAAATCTATAGAGAGAAAATTGAAGAGAAGTGTGGCAAACAAAGAAAATCCACAAAGAGCCCTATAATTCAATTTGGGATCTTTGATGTACCTATTTTTTACCTAGTTACATTTTTTGGATAAAATTGCCCATGCTCTAATTGCCGGAATAAGTCCATCGACAAAAATTTGATTGGCTAGTGAGTTGGGACTCTCATTTGAGACAAAGTTGGCAACTTCAAACCCATTTTTGAGACAATGTCCATTATGGACTCTTATTTGAGAAAACATTCCCACTTTGAATCCTCATTTAAAATTTTCCCTCAATGGATTTCCTATGTCATTCAAAATAATGGGGTATATACATATTCATTCACCAAACTTGCAATGTTTGACCTTGCCTAATCTCATCTATTTTAAAGCTAATAAGATTTTCTATAGAAATTTCCGATGATGTCATTCAAAATAATGGGTATACGTTGCATTCATTAATATTGTCAACCTGAGCTTATCCGTAACAGTGAGGTTTCCTAAAAATTATATAACTGACGAGATTACTTGCCTTTAGTTCTCGATAAAGCTGATTGCTATAGTGCATAATGATGAGAATATTAAGATCTATATTGATACACTTGGGTCATCAATGATTTTGTTGTTTCATTCAAAAATTATGGGGTGTATACATATTCATTTACCACACTTGCAATGTTTAACCTTGCCTAATCTCTATCTATTTTAAAGTTAGTAAGCTTTCCCATAGAAATTTCCAATGACGTGATTACTGGGTATACATTGGATTCATTTATATTGCTAACTTGAGCTTATCCATAATAGTGAGGCTTCCCAAAAGTTATACAGCTAACGAGATCACTTGCCTTTAGTTCTCAATAAAGGTGATTGCTATAGTGCAAAATGATGAGAATATTAAGATCTACATTGATATAGTTAGGTCATCAATGATTTTGCTTTGTCATTCAGAAATTATGGGTATATACATATTCATTGACCAAACTTGCAATGTTTGGCCTTGCCTAATCTCATCTATTTAAAGCCAATAAGCTTTCCTCTAGAAATTTCCAATGAAGTCATTGTTGGGAATACGTTGCATTCATCCATATTGCCAACCTGTGCTTATCCATAATAAAGGGGCTTCCTAAAAATTTTACAGCCGACAAGATTACTTCATTTTAGTTCTCGATAAGGTGATTGCTATAGTGCATAATGATGAGAATATTAAGATCTATACTGATATAGTTAGGTCATCAATGATTCCGCTATGTCATTCAGAAATTATGGGGTACTTTCAATGTTTGACCTTGCCTAATCTTATCTATTTTAAAGCTAGTAAGCTTTCCTACAGAAATTTTTAATGATGTCATTGTTGGGTTTATGTTGCATTCATCCATTCTATCAACCTGAGCTTATCCATAGTAGTGGGGATTCCTAAAAATGATACAGCTGACGAGATTACTTGTCTTTAGTTCTTGATATAGGTGATCGCTATAGTGTCTAATGATGAGAATTGAGATATATATTGATATAATTAGGTCATCAATGCTTTTGCTATGTTATTCATAAATTATGGGGTATATGCATATTCAATCACCAAAGTTGCAATGTTTTTTGTCCTTGCCCATTTGCTACCCCTAGTTAACATGACTATTTGGGAGGTTGACCCGCTTTAACACTTCAACACAGATATCGTCCCCTTGATCTAGCCAGAGTACATACATCTTTGGATATATTGTACAAGCAATCATGAAATGTATATATTAAGTCGGATATACTATGAATTTACTTACTAATGGGAAAAGAGTTTGTAAGTGAAAGACCATTCATTTCTCAAGTATGCACGGTTCAAGTAACTCATAGCATACATTAAACCTCATCCACATTGGCCATTTGAGTGAATGATCCTTCAACTATATATCAAGCATCAATCAAATCGTACATTATGCATTAGTTAAGGTTAATCATTTTCCCTAGACTTTGAAATGTGTTATTATCAATAGTCATGTGATATTATTGGTGATAATTACCAAAAAGTCCAAAACATATTATATGAATACCAATTTAGTCATAAACATTTTCATATGACTAATTTAATTCTAAACCGTTTAACAATTTGTCAATGTAATCTTTCAAGTCAATTTTAACCGGAAATTGCTAGTGTGGATATTGGCTTTTCTATGTAGCACAGCCAGCTTTGACTTGAATAATTTTTACATTTTTTTAAAAAGATTCTGATATATTTAAAAAAGAACTCCTTTTTTTTTTCTTTTCTTTTTTTAATAGTGGCTAACAAGGCTTGCCGACGACCCTTGTTGACCAAAGGGCAAGGCCATCCTCACTGGCCACAGGTAAGGGCACGGAGGACCCTATCAACTCTAGGCAGGCAAGGGCTTGGCCACAATTGGAGAGAGAGAGGAAAAAAAATTAGAAAAGTTTTTTAAAAAATTACAAAAATTGTTCACATTAGTATTAGCTGTGTTATGTAGAACGACTGATGTCCACGGCAGTATTTTCCAACCAAATTGGTTAGAATAAATTGTCAAAAGATTTGGAATTAAATTGATCAAATTAAAAGATTTATGACCGAATTGGCATCCGTACTTTAAGATTTTTGGGATAATTTTCCCAACATTTTTCCTTCATGCTTTCTTATACCAAATTCTTATTGATGTCCACATATTCATAGGAGTCGAATATTCACAAGATCATTAAATACTTCCGCAACCGATCCTAAGCATGCAATGATTTTTTAAGTTGGTATTTCTTGTTGCAATATGTTCATGGCTTCTCTCCAATGCTTTTACTGGGGTTCGACCTAGTCCCAGCCCCTAATCCTTTGCCAATGGGGCAAGTGTATGCAATGAGTGATCAGTCTTAGCATAGATACATTCATAATTACTTCGTGAGATTAAGTAGTTATGTCGGATTAACCACTCTCGTGTTAATCGTTACCTCCCATCAGGAACTTTACCTCCCGTTAGGAAAGAGATCCACTTATTAGGGCCTTCCCCTGGTTGCTCTTTATTATTCATTGCCTTGAAAAACATAGAAATCATTTCCACATTTTTCTCCATATCCTTATTGTGGCATGGCAATGTATTAAGTTTCCTTGCGGGGGCATTGCATTGCATTGCATGAAAAGGAAGGATCAACTGAGTCGCTACCTATAAAACCTCAGGATGGTGGCTTAAGGTCTACATGGTAACGTTCCAATTTTTCTGTTCTTTTGTTCTTTTATTTCTCAAAATAGAAAAAGAATATAAATTTGTTTGCTAACATCAATTAATTTTTCTATTCCTCGAAATATATTAGTGGCCAAGCAATAAATTTGAAATAAAAATAAAAAGTAACTTAAGGCGCGTTTGGTAACATTTTTGTTCTAGGGAATAATTTTTTAACAAAAATAATTTTTTCTATTTTTGTTCCTAGGAACAATTTCTGAGCATAAGAATGCGCTTTGTAACTGTAAAAAATTTATATTCCAGGAATAGAAATGCGTTTGGTAAACTTGTATAATTTTGTTGTTTATTTTAATTTTTCAATATTTTTATTATATTTTTCCTTTTTTTTCTTTTTTCTTTTTTCTTTTTTCTTTTTTCTTTTTCCTTTTTTTTTTTCTTCTTTCTTCCTTTTGGCCGGTCACCGGCCTCGGCCATGGTCGGCGACCGGCCGACGAGGGTCGGCGACCTCACTGGAGCGTCGCCATGTCACACCCCAATCCTCGAACACGTGCCCATCCCTCGGTGGTCGAATAAATCTGGGACGCGTCGATGATCCTTTCATTTTAATGCGCATACGAAAACATAAAAATAAATCCCCAAACACAAAGATGAGATAGAAAAGTAGGGCCAAAATTTTGAAAACCACAACACACCTTTATACACAGCAGACTATGTCATTTACAATACTAGTCTACATTCACAAGTCTACAAAAGCAGAAGGGCTACAAGTCCTCTAAGCATTCGAACCCTCAGCCGAAGACTCTGGGGTCTCTTGGGGACTAGGGTCCACCACTGCACCACCGAGAGGGTCAGCCGTACCCTCACCAAAAGCGATCTCTAACACCGACATAGGGATCTCAGACTCCGATAGGGGACCTTCTTTGGGTCCATCTCGCCCACAACGATATCATGATCTGAATTGATGGGCTACCCTCCAAGGTAGAACCACATCAACTCAAATAATGGATCTCACGAGTTCGTAGACCCAGCCTCTTTGGCCCCTAGGAAAAAGAATCAAAGAGACCTGTTCGGTGACCTTCTTGGGCTTCTTGGGCTGGCCAAAATGTTTAGGAGGAACCGCAATCTAAGGACCTGAAAATATTAGCCCACGACGGGGTGAACGGGGTGAAACAATGTCTCAGCAAGTTCACCCCCTAAACTCCAACTAGGAAGGAAATATGCCTAAAGGCTGCCTATGCACACGCAAGATAGAGGACTTACCTCGCCTCAATTCCTTCTTGCAAGTCGGTACAGTTCATGATCTCAACCAATCCACTCAATTCAAATCAAACCATCGATCAATCAGTCAATCAGCTCAATTTGATACCAACAATACTATCTATCAATTCAATACCATATATCAATCCTCTGATACCACCACTGCTCACACAAGTTGCAATATATGGCCATAGCTCACTCAAGCTGATATAGATACATAGATAGTTCGCTCAAGCTGATAAATATATAGATCGTGCTCGCACAAGCTGACAAAACGATTTTAGCTCGCACAAGCTGATATAAATAGATAGATAGCTCGCTCAAGCTGATAAATATATAGATCATGCTCACACAAGCTGATAAAACGATTTTAACTCGCACAAGCTGATATAGATAGATAGATAGCTCGCTCAAGCTGATAAATATATAGATCGTGCTCACACAAGCTGATAAAATGATCTTAGCTCACACAAGCTCGACCTCACCAGATTTGGGCTAGGCCGAGCCTTGCTGGTGACCTCGCCTAGCCACGAAGGCCACCGGCGAGGCTCGGCCTTGCCCTGGCCTAGCTAGGCCGAGCCTCGCGCCGGCCGACGAGGCTCGGCCTCACCTTGGTTGGGCGAGCTCGAGCTAGCTTAGATTTGGCGAGGTCGAGCTTGCCTAGCCACCGGCCAAGTCGCCGGCCATGGCCGAGTCCGGCGACCGACCAAAAAGAAGAAGAATGAAAGAAAAAAGAAGTGTCTCTCGAAATTATTCTTAGGAACAAGAAGCAACTTTTTTTTATTTCTTATTTATGTTTCAAATCTGTTCCCAGAAACAAAAATTTTACCAAACACGTTTCTGTCTTTTTTTTGTTCCTCGGAACAAAAGAATAAAAAATTTTGTTCCGAGGAATAGAAACATTTTTTGCCAAACAAGGCCTTATTGTTCTCAGGAATAGTTTCTGGAATAAGTTATTTCCTATCTTCTTCTTTTTTATCTTTTCTTCTTCCTTTTCTAACCGTTCACTAAAGCCTCACCATCAGCACCCCCCGACCGCTGTCCCCTGTCGCCTACTAGTCATCATCCACCATCACCATTTGTCATTGTCATTGCCCGCCGCCACCTGGCGACCGACTAGAGAAGAAAAAATAAGAGAAGAAAAAAAGAAAAGAAAAATCTCAAAATATTATTAAAAAATTCAAAGAAATTATACACCACAAAAATACCTATGAGCCATGGCAAACGCACTCCTATACTTTTTCTATTTCAGGAATAGAAATTTCGTATAGTTATCAAACATGTTATTTTACTCAAAAACTATTTTAAGGAATAAAAAAAAATTAAAACAAACTGTTACTCGAAATAGAAATGTTACCGAATGCATCCTATGCACCCTTACTAATTAAGGCATGGACTTGTGTGTATATTAGACACGCTAGACAAGTTCGGTTTTTCACATCAGCCAAGCTGCACACTTCATGTTTAGGCGATTTATCTAGTTCTTGGCTCGTATTCTACTTTATTCATATCTTCACAACCCCTTTCGAATTTCTAGGATTGTACCAAAATTATGTCGGTCTCCATCTCCGGTCTTCTGTTGGTGGTATTGTCACTGTTAATTCCCCAGATGCCGATAATTAGTATTGGGAATGCCACCGATTGACAAGAGACACAATTGCCCATGACTCAGCTTTGAAGGAGGTAGTCTAACTTTTACTTAGTGCAATATCTTATGTCCTAAATGTTTCAAATTCCCTACTTTGCTATACGGTCTGTCATGCCAATCATGCGTAAAGCTTTGCATAATCAATGCAATACTCATTCAGCAAGATAAGGTAAAATGGGTCAATATGATGATGAATGAGTCAGGTAAGGGTCAGGCAGATCTCTACCCCTTGAAAACTACTTGATTTATGACCCTCAACCTAACACCGATATTCAAACCCAACCGAACCAAGATGGCTTACAAGCCTATCCTCGTGATGGAGCTTGTATTGTATAACGTCGCACGAGTCCAAGTCCTTGTCCAAGCCAGCTCAAGGTATTAACGAGACTATAGGTGACGCCTGCTATGGGCCAATTCTTTCATAGTGCGAGTCCTTGTCCTAGCCGCTCGAGGTATTAACGAGCTCGAGGTATTAATGAGACTGTAGGACGGAATGCACCGATTCATCCCCAATGCGTTCCTTGCATCAGATTTCACGGTTCCAACACAGCCAAGACTTGGGATAACTTGCTATCTATGGCCTCGTCTACCCAGGGGCTCTCATCGATGACTGACACTGCATGTTGGTTATTTTTTTCTGCCGACATTAGTACAAGATGAGGCCCCCCTTGCCCAACTCATTTACCTCAGTAATCACTTCTTTAAGAGGAAAAGGGAATAAATGCCCAGAAACGTTTTTGATTGCTGAAAAGATTTCGTAATTACCATAAAAGATATCGATTCCAGACATCTTATGATCGCAGAGCTTTGATAAAATCCACGACAAAGTAATTTTCTAGCATGTGAGCCATCTCAACTTCGTGTTTGAATATATCTGTTGTCATGGAGATAGTCTCACAAAAGTTCGACATTTCACTATAGAAAAGCCTGTGAACATTTTGAGGCACAAAACAAAGTCTGTAGTCTGCACCAATTGAAAGCAATTACAAACCACTTTCAAGACAGAAAAGGAGACATACCAAGACTGCCCTTTATTCTACATTTTCAAAGATCTTCATAACTACATGCGTGCACGACTGTAGTTACTGTAGTTGAAGGATGCAGTTCATCCCTGAAGGCCAATAACCCCTGCCATAATGAAGAGGGAGAAGCGAACAGACTATGAGAAGTGCTAGGGGAAAAAAAATCCCATGGCTGTCTGAGCTTGTGCGTGCACCATATGATGAACATGTTGAAGATGATGTCGAAATGTATAATTCACGAAAAGATCAAATAGACTTCATCTACAGATGCCTACTGTACCGCACCAACCTCTCTCAGCAATTAAACAAGCAACAGAAAAGAAAAGAGCCGTAAAAAATCAACACAGAGGCAAGTGAATCAGCTGACATCCCTCTGCCCACCTACAAGTGAACTGCTAAACCTTGGGCCAACTAAAAGCGGCATACTAAATTTCATATGATATGGACCTCTACAACATGACGCTGCAGTAAGTTAAAGTTAAAATGCTCACCGCAAGCAACTCTGCCACCAGCATTCCCAGTTGTTTTGCTAAGTTCGTGCCCACCTGGGTATAGGAAAATAAAAACAAGTTGCACTTTTTATAAATATAAAGAAGGCTCACATGAAAAATTGCATCGCCTGGAGAGGTGGGAATAGCTTAAATAATCAA
This sequence comes from Eucalyptus pauciflora, assembly GCA_007663325.1. Taxonomy (NCBI): domain Eukaryota; kingdom Viridiplantae; phylum Streptophyta; class Magnoliopsida; order Myrtales; family Myrtaceae; genus Eucalyptus; species Eucalyptus pauciflora. Next base: position 2,708,111 of record VMYD01000024.1, on the reverse strand, counting down.
TAGAAAAAAGATGCAAAGTTGAATATGCATTTTCCCTGTCACTTAAGCTATTTGCCACAGCAAGAAGAAATCCATAGCATGATGATAGACACAACTGATACCCTAGTAGAACTGGAATAAACCAGGGAAGATGCCTACTAATCAACACTCTTTTAGCTGGAGAAGCTAGCATTTAAGATTGTTGAGGGCCTGTTTGGTATGAGAAAACATTTTCAGCTTTCATTTTCTGTGTTGTCTGAAACGTGTTGTGATAGTGCAAGTGCAATTCTCTTTAGACGGTGACAATATGCTTGTATTCTATTGGTATTCCAAACCTGCATGCTTTCATTTGGAACAAGAGAACATTTTTAGCTTTCATTTACTGTTTTCTCCAAAATGTTTTGTTGACAGAAGTGAAATTCTCTTCAGATGCTTGCTAACTATGTGCTTGTACTTCATTGGTATTCCAAACCTGCATGATTTTATTAGGAATGAAAATACTAAAAGCATAGAAAGTTGCCTTCAGTTTTTTACTCTAGTTAAAGACAGTTTCTCTTATTTTTGTTTAGAAAACTGTTTTCAAACTACAGGAGTTATTCTCAATTTTCATTCGTTAATGCCTTACCACTAGTTAGAAAAAACCAAACTGAAAACAGCAAATGTGGAGATTTTTACGAACTAAACACAGCCTAAATTCTCAGAAATTACCCTTCCCAAGATCATCAGGATCTCCATGAACAACGACAGCCCTTCCAATAATTGAGCTTGGTCCACTGAGAGGAATCTGCATAACAAAAGGGTCATCAAATTAAATTCTGCATTAGGTTTCAAAGAAATCTAAAACACAGTAATTCAAACACATAATGCTGGGTTGCTAAGGAAAGATGCATAGTAGCGAACCTGGTTATCAATGATTGTAAAACTAACAGTGCCTGAATCACAAAGAAAAGCATAGTTAATCACAGCTTCTATCATATGCAAAACTGTAATGCTTGACAAAATGCAGATTCCAACAAGTGGGTAAAGTCACAACATCTTCAAGTTGACATCAGCATCCGTAATTTTTATATTAGTAGTAAAGGATGTTCAGTTGACTGTGTAAAGCTTACCATCATCACCCACATTCACATTCCCCAAATCGCCCGCATGACGGTTCTCGTCTTGAGGGGCTCCATGCTCTTTGCCACAAGGATTAAAGTGTGGTCCTGTGAATGTCATTTCAAAGATCATAACAACAGTCAATAAACTAGAGATTCAGTTTATGTAAATGAAGAAATAGTCTATACGCTTTCTCATTAATAAGAAGACCACTGTACTCAAAAGATACCTGTTGACATACAGCCATTTGTGGTGTCTCCGAGAGCATGGACATGGAAACCATGAAGTCCAGGCTTAAGGCCAGACAGACTTCCAGTTACTGTGGTTGGGCCTGAAAAGAACAATGCAAAAAAAAGATTAATTGAACCTTGAACACGAAAACACGTGCGAGATTCTATAATCAGAGCGTTGCATTACCATCTCCTTCTTGAGTGAAGTAGACAGTTCCACAGACACCCTCACCGCTCTTAAGGACAACAACAGCCTTCACCATCTTTCCTTGTGATCTAGACAGAAAAAAAAACAGAAAAAGCTAGACTCAGCAATCATGCAAGCTTGAACAAAGAAAGAAATACCACATAAACAAATGGTCGTTCTGAAATGGTGAAAAGGTAAACAATTAACCCACAAAAACAAAGAAACCAAGCATAAAGAAACTATGATGAAATCAACAATTAAAGCAGTAACATGTGTTCAAAAGAAGCCGCAAAGTCAACAGACTGACAGTACACAAGAAATTTCGAACTCCCATTGATGACCTAGTTCCAGTAATATGCAAATTTCAGATCTGATGTTCCAAAAAGCTGCTCTATCAGAACAAATTAAACTATATCTGAGCAAACTCATCTCCTCTCACTTCGATAGAGGAACTCAAGACCTAGTCAACTGGTGATACACATAAACGAAGAGACACCATCCCAACTCTGAGCTTTTTCCGTAGCAACGGAATCGCAGTACTTGCAACTATCAGAAAAGGGAAGTCTTCACTCCTCAATCAAGACCAGATCTTTGAGGACCAAACTGATCAAAACCCATAACGAAAACAAGCACATCCGATCAAAGCATCAAAAGAAACAAAAATTTGTCAAAGAAGAACAATCCAACACTGCAGGTCACGCCCAGCATCAACCACTATAATGGTGATCTAAAAGGGTAGAAATTAAGTGAGAGAAAACGGGAAGAAGCTACCTCAGAGCACCCCTTTCTCGACAGACAACGACACGCAGCGAGGAAAGAATCTACAGCAGCAAATGCGTAGAGAAAGACTCGGTTCTTCCGTGGAAATCCGACTCTTTTATAGGAGGAGAGAACAACGTGGGTCAGCTCCGGCCAGCTAGAGAGAGGAAAGCCGGCCGTGACCCTCATCCTCTCAACTACTACCCCAACATGTACGGCCCGCCGTTTTTGATTCGTGGGGTGTCGTTTTCTGATTTGGTCTTCGTTTTCGTCTTTTTTTGTAAAAAATTATCTTGTGGATATAACAAAAGGTCCGGTCCAATTTTCACAGCTAGGATGACAATATGAGCTCAACAAATTGGAAAATTGGAAATATTGGGGGAAATTAGATTTTGGTTTTAAGGTAGCATGTCGATAAATAGATTAGAAGGTGCAAATTGCTTGACCTAGGAATGATGTTGATGGGTCTGCGCTATTTATTAGACTTTCCTCCTATGCGTACAATTTTCTGAATCAAGTGTACAAATTCTGACTCTTTCCAATAAATTAGTGAAAAAGTTAGATAGGTTGATGACCCAAATTAGGATCAAACAAAATACGCAATTTTCGAAGTTCGCCTATACAAAAAGGGGAAAGAATCTCCTACTCTCTTATGTACACAAAAAATAGGGTGATCGGTTTTGATGTAAATAAATTCCCGACTAAGAATTGGAATCTAGTCTCTTGACCCTCGATTTAAAATGATTGAAACCAAAGATTAAACTAATCGAGTCTGGAAGTGCCGATTCCTAAACCGAACAATTCAAAATCAATTAGAATCCACCCAAGAATTGGGCCATTTTATGTTTAAAGTTGTACTCTTATAAAAAGATATAAAAGTTGCGTCATTTTACTAGAACAACATTTATGAGTTAAATAGTTATGTTGTTATTTCTTCATGTTGAAAATCATGGTTCATATTGGTGCAAAAGGTGCAAAAGTAAATTCCTTTTTCTAAAAGAGGCTTAAAAATAATTAAAACCAGTTCAAGTTGGGTCTATACTAGTTTAATCGGTTCCTAAATAGAACTGACACCTTCGACCTTGGAAATGGGAATTGAACTTGTCCTAGGTCGATTTTAGGTTTGATAAAAATCGAGAATTGGACTTTTGATCCGATTCCTAGGTTGAATGAAACCTAGTACTCACCTCTAGTAAAAAGTTTTTCAAGTTTCATATATTTCTTGAAAAATAAATTATTAAGAAAATATTTTTCAAAAAATAATCATTGATATCGCTTGAAATAATTAGTCACTGAAAAAATTTTCATTATTAAAAACAATTTATGTCTAAATATTTTTGTGGGCAATGAAAAATATTTTTAGTTGACTCATTTTCTAAAATGATAAGAGAGACATTTAAAAAAAAAAAATCAAATCATCCATTTTTTTGAGAAATAAACACGCTTTGTATTTTTTTTTCTCACAACTTTATGATTATGCATTGATATTTTAAAATCCGCTACGGTTGCCTTGTGATGTGACAAGAAACATTGTAGGACATGTACTTTCTACTAGGGGTGTCAATGGGTCAGTCCGACCCGAATCGTAAGGGTCGGGTACTCTATGACCTGAACCGACCCGACCCGACCCGAAACACATATGAACCCAATCGAAAATTCGGGTTGGGTTTCCGGGTTTCTTCTTCTTCTTTTTTTGTTTAAAAAAAAAAATTGGTAAAATTTTTTGAAGTAGAAGGCCATTTAACTTTCGTATTAACAGCCAAACGCCCCTCCCTCATCCTTATCTCTCTCTCTACTTTGCCATCCACTCAAACCCAAACCCATGCTCCGACCAAAAAAAAAAAAAAAACCCCAACCCCATGCCAAAAAAATAAAAAATAAAAACCCAACCCCACCTCTCTCTCTCTGCCGTTCACTGAACCCAACCGCATCTCTCTTTCTCTCCCCTCTTTCTTGTTCTCCCCCTGCTTTTTCTGTAATTCAATTCCCATTCAATTCGCAATAATTACGCTTCCTCCATCCGTCCAATGCTCGCCCGGAGCATTGGCTTCAGCCACGGCGGACCCAAATCGTCGTTTCCCATTCTTATAATCGGGCTCGCCTGCAGAAGCAAAACCGACCCTTTCACTTTCTTCTTCATCCCGCAGTCAAAATGGGAACACCAAAAACAGAGGGTACAAAAAGAAAGGCAACGCAGCGGTTACCATCACTTTCTTGTGGTTGGTCTCGAAGACTCAGATGCTCTGCAACTGGCGATGGATATCAAGAGCCACCTTGTCCGGCTCCAAGGAAAAATCAACCCAAGTTCGTCCCTTTTTCTATCGACCCATCTCGAGAAAGATGTGAACTTTTCTCCTCTGCAAATGTCAGCGACGGAGGCCGAAAGAGGGCCGTCGAAATTGCTGCGCGGTAGGGGATTGGGGGCGAATCCGCAAACCCTAGCGTCGGATGGACGCAAGGGATGAGAAGAGGCCAAGGAGATTCAACAAGGAGGAAGAACAGTCGTCGATGGCAGTGGAGGCGACGGAAGGGCTCTAAGTTTCTGTCTCTCTCTCAGTTTCACGAATGTTTGGTGACGTTGCGTATGAGTAACGTGTTTGGGTTTCACGTAAGTAACGTGTTCAGCTTGAATAATGTTCCGGGTTGGAACATGTATTCCTCTTGTTTTATATCCATTACCCGAACGACCTGAAACATGTACCATACTTATTCCGTGTTTGGGTCTTGTTTGAGTCGGATCGGGTTTTTGGGACAATGCTATTATCTTTTAAAATTAAGCGAAGTAAGTTGTCTAAAAACTTTTGCAATGTGTTATAATTATATTATAGAAATTGAAGCCCTCATTTTTAAATCATTATCAAGAAGTCATATAAAACAACCTCTTAGGGCACGTTTGGTAATGATTTTGTTTTCGAAAATAATTTTTTATTAAAAATGATTTTTTATGATTCTATTTTCAAGAATAATTTCTGAAAAAAAGAATGCGCTTGATAACTGTCCAAAATATCTATTCCCGAAATAGGAATACTTTTGGTAAGATTTTTTAATTTTTTTTTTAATTTTTTTTCCTTTTTTTTTTCTTCTTCCTCCTTCTTGGTAGTTGGTCACTAGCAGCAAGATTCGGTGAGCTCGCCTGGCCAAGGCGAGCCTCAACTTCCCCAAATCTAGGTGAGATCAACCTCGCTCGGCCATGGCATCGCCGCGAGCTGATGAGGCTCTAGCGAGGTCGCTACCTATGGCTAAGGCCCAAGGAAGAAGAAGAAGAAGAAAAGGAAATAGAGGAAAGAGAAGAGGAAAAAAAAAATTAGAATTGATTCTAGAAATTGTTCCCAAAAACATGAAGCAATTTTTTTTCTTCTTCTTAATTCGATTTCAAATTTATTTCTGGAAACAAAAATCAAGTTCCCAAAACATGAAGCAATTTTTTTTTTGCTTCTTAATTCAATTTCAAATTTATTTTCGAGAACAAAAAAGTTGATTTTTATTTTCAAAAATAAAAAATTTACCAAATAACTTTTTTTTTCTCCTAGGAACAAATGAACAGAATCATTTGTTCCCAAAAGTATTACCAAAATCAATTGTTCCCAAAAATATTAGGGGTGATCGGTTCCCGATTCGGTCCGATTCCAAGGTGGAACCAAGAACCAGACCGGGAGAATCGGTTCCCAATTTTGAGAACCGTGGACCGGACCGTTTGGTCCTAGGACCGGGAACCGGACCATACCATCAGTTCTGGTCCGGTCCGGTCCGGTCCAATAGAATCGACACTTTCTTTTTTCACTAAAGAATGACCATTCACTAAAGAACGACCATGTTCTGGACTGATCAATCCAATTCGGTTCCCGAACGATCTAATAAAACTACTCACACATGTTTCCACGTGCAAAATATTCAAACTTCGCTTACATGAATATCAATCATATTTTATGTGTTTCATGCTTAATTTTAAGCATAAAAACCATGAACAATTTGAGTCAAATCTGTGCTTAGCTTAGGTTTTATAGATAATCTCTCTTCTATGCTTTGAATGTTTAGTCGATGTCGGACTCTTTGAGGCTTGAAGTGCCTTGTCATTTGCAAGTGAGGGGAGCAAGAGAGAGAGTGTGAGCATGAGGAACTCCTAGAGCCTTGTCCCACATTGAGTAGAAGATAAAACTAACAAATAAGTTTTCTAAGAGCTTTGGTGGTCTCTTAGCCACATAAGAGGTTGTTACCTCAATTGCAAATCCGATTGCAATAAGTTTCATATATAATATTCATATATTATATGTGTTTATATATTATATGTATATAAATTATATATAAAAAAATTTAGTTCAATCCAATCGGTCTGGTTGGTCTAGTTCTCACCTTGGAACCGGGAACCGGACCAACCGGCCGCGGTTCCAAGATTAGGAACTGGGAACCGGACCGCCAACCGTGGGAATTGCCCAAAACCGGCCAGTCCGGTCCGATCCCGATTCGGGCGGTTTCCGTTGCACATCCCTAGAAAATATTACCAAACATGTCCTTACGCTTACTATTGTCTATCAAAATGAAATTTGGTCAAAGGATGTACAGGGGAAAAAAAAATCCGGATTTAATTGCCACGCCTTAGCTGACACGAAAGCATTTTGAACTGTGCTTTCCAACATGGAATTGTCTTCTAAAAAAATTATTAAATTCGTCAAGTCCATCACAGGAAAACAAAAAACAAAAAATAAAAATAAAAATAATTTCTCCCGGTTACTGTTATGCCCCTCAGCTGTCCTTCCTTTTTCACTTTCCACCAAATTTTCTCGTATTGCTGTCAGAGCCCTCTACCCCCCCTTCTCTCTCTCTCTCTCCGTCGTCGACTCCCATTTCCAGCTCTTCCGATCGACTTCGCCGGCGAAAAGCTAGCGTTTTTCCGGGCACCCATTTCGAGACTCCGGGAGATGCGATCCCTGGAGGAAGCCGTTGAGTCCGCCGTCGCGATTTCGCGGCGTGGCGGCCACGATTCCGCCGCCGCCGCTGCTGTCGGAGGGAGCTTCGTCATCGGCCCGGACATGTACGGCTGGCTCTTCGAGTGCCACGGGTTCTGGCACAACGTGCTGCTGATCGCGTCCGCGCTCGCGTTCGCGCTCTACTTGGCCGCTCAGGCGAGGAAGAGCTTCTCGAAGCTGTCGAGCGGGAGGTCGTCCATCATGATCGCCTATTACGGCTGCCTCTGGCTCGCTAGCTTGCTCAACGTGACTTGGTGCTGTTTACAGGTGAGGGTTTCGATTTGCCCATCGCTGTTTTAAGATTTGAAGCGAGTTTTTGAATGGGTTGTTCGAGTTGGTGCATTTGTTTCGGCTCGTTATTGCGCTTGATCGGGGGCATTTGAGCTTGTCTTTACGGCATTTGGATTGTGTTTAGATGATGAAATGTTAATGTTGCTTGCAAGTTAGGGTCTTCAGTTTGTTGGTGTGGCTTTTCCGAAGAGGGGTTTTGAGTGTCTCGTGCAGAAGCGTAAGGGAAGTTTGGACTGCTGGAATTTTGTAATGAGCTGTGGATAGTGGTTGCGGTGGAAAATGATAGAAGAACTAATCAGAATGATGAACATAGGATGACTTGAATTGGCGTAGGTAAAGATAGAATAGCCTTTCATTCAAATTTCCGACGTCTTCTAAGAAGTGAATACGAATTATTCGATGATACACATTCTTTGTTATTTGGGGTATAAAGCCAAAGTTCTAAATGCGTTTCTGTAGAAGTCCACTGGCAACTCTCTTGGCATGCGGTGCTCTTCACTGTGTAATTATTTCCTATTCCTGAGATGCTTGAGATGGCTATCGCTAATTGTGTTAAAATGAAGGTTAGGTGGAGCAGAAGAACAATCATATACTTGTAATTGTTTATCAGATATCATTGTTCTGACTTTGATTATTTCAATTATGGATGACATCTATTGATTTTATTCTTTGAAAATTGAAATACAGACATAATACAGGATAGTCCTTAATCATCGTTTGAGATTTAGTATATAAGGAATTTGCTTATCAATGACGACAGTTGGTCAAAAGTCCACACCAGTTGCTGTGAAAACTTCTAGTTACCTTCATGCAGGGGGGACGTTCCAGTAATCATATCCCAACCAACTCCAAATGACTGAATATATCAGGAGTCACACAACAATCCATTCTCAACCTATGGATATCAACTCCACTCCTCTGTCCTAATGCTTCCCTAGTTAGGTCCCACGTCATCTGCATAGCACTCCAAGTCTTTGTCGAATTTTATGAAGTCAAATTTTTTAAGGGAAGTAGAAAGCCTAACTCAAGGAATATTAACAGATGGCAGCCACAAAGCTGATTCACCATTGGTTATCTACAACATGAAGAGAGAACAAAACTGGATTAAGAAACTTTCCAAAAACTTCATTGAAGTTGTGGCCCAAAGTACCAGTGATTTCTGGCATTGATATTTCTATGCTAGAGGTCACAGAATTCACACCAACCGGAAGTTGTTGAAGTAATGTGTTGACACTTAAGGACATTAACAACAACCTTATTGGTTCAAAATTCTGGATAAGTAATGAAATTTTCCAATAAGGTGGCTAAGGACTAAGGAACAGTGAAGATAATAGTCTTGAACCATCTAAAAATATAAAACAAGAAAGAGAAAAAAAATAAAAATATGCCAACCAAACACGCTGGGTAGTTTTCCTTTGAGTTTCAAACAAGGAAAAAAAATCTGGTTTCGTGAATTAGAAACGAAGAGAATATGAAAATGAAAACAAACCAAATAAGTTCTCTTTCATCTGAGTAGTTCTGTGATTGCTTATCTGTGACCATGCTGATCAGTTGTATGGAGGTGATATACACCTTATGTCTACAAGACGTGAAACTGGACTGGTTGCGGGTGTCGGTTCACTTAATCTCAAACTCAATAGTTTCAGGTATGTGTCTTATTGCAGAGCTGCGGTTAATTCAAATCTCAATAGCCGAAAAAAGTGAAGAAAGATAGTGAGACCATTTGAAGGACAACATTTGAATATCCTGTTAATTTCCTGCTTTCTTATGACCAAGTTCTAGTGTTCAAAATGTTTCTATACATCTCTGGTCCTTGTATTGTACATTTTATTTCTAGAAGAGTCAAGTCATGATACAAATCTGCACTCGACAACAATATCTGAGTTTTAAGTAACGTAGATCTGTACTTTGAAGGACCTTTCATTGTTCTACAAATGCTTGAACGGCTCTTTTGTTTATAAAGGCATGGGAATGCACTGCTGGGAAAGAAGTGGCCTGGAACATCTTATCTTTGTTTACAACATCTGGAATGCTATTTCTTGAAGTAAGCTTGGTGGCCTTCTTGCTTCAAGGGAACTCAGCAAGCGGGTTGCATGCACTTACTCGTACATTTGTCGTCTCGGGGCTCATTGTTGGTTTGGATCTTCTTCTCAAGGTAATGTTTTGCCTTTTGCAATATACGAATTGTCTCCACGTTCATCCTTCTGACTGAAGAAGCAGGTTGAAGCACATTATCATCTTTCCTTTTGTGGATCATGCATTGTGTCTTCTGATGGAACAAATTTATTTGCAATGAGTGGCACAAGAGACGGGTGTGCATTTTTCAAATATATTTATACAATGGGAAACAATCATCTTTCAAGCCCTATGAGACCTGAAGGTTATGATATGACCTGTCGTCATTTGCTTCTTTTTTTTTTTTTAATGATCTTCATCAGATCTTCCTTCTCTTTATTAATGGGCAATATTATGGCTCTGGAGATTGATATTTGGTTCCTCATGGTTTCTATTTCAGGCAATTTATCTTTTTGCATTTGGAATCCCTTTGTTTGTCGACGACATTGATACTCCTCATAGGGTTAAATGGGGCTTGTGGGTAGTCCACCGACTGGTGCTTACGGCAGTTTATGGTTCTATATTGTTCATGTATCATTCCAGGTGGAGAGAAAGGCTACCTGGTATGTCTATGTCTATGTTTATGATGAATCTCCTGACAATCTAACGTCGGTATAATATGACCAGCTGGGTATGTCTATTATTTCTCTGCAGCTAGACCAGCGTTTTACAGGTATGTAATCATCATGCTCATCATGAATGCGCTAGCTCTATTTGCATGCGGCCTAACTGGAAATGGAGCTGGCTTTGGATTGTGGTAATTCAAATTTTCATTTGTATCTTTCTTCTTCTTTTTTCTGCTTCAGATGAACTTTTTGTTTAGCAATCTATTTTCCTGATGTTTAGAGCACTTAATCTTACAGGTTATACGGTGCCACAATCGTCTGCTATCATGCCTTCTACCTTCCCCTTTTGTACTTCACATTTCTAGCTGACTTCTTACAGGTTAGCCCATCATCCTTATGCCCAAGTTTTCTTATTGTGGTATTACTTTCTTTTAAAAGCATTTTATTTAGTTTGATTTCACGTGAGCACAAAGCGACTAAGTTTAGATTGTCATTACACTAAAATTCTCGATTATGATGATAGGAGGAGGACTTGCAATTGGAGAATGTGTACTACTCCGAAATGAAGGACGCGGGTTTCTTCGATGGAGACTGGGAGTGATCAAGTCGCTTCAAATCATGAGCAGTTGTATCGTGAAAATTGTAGATAAAGAGTAAACATCGCCCTGATGGCAGAACGCGTGCTATGTAATCGTAATTTGTAAAAAGGCATCCATTTTTGTGTGGTATTAGTCTCTGCATCAATGTCGTGGAAGTCGTTCACACGCCTCGTTGTTGTAGGTCGTGAATGGTTCAGGGTCGAGTCGATAATTATTCTCCATCGTGTATAAATTCTTCTTCCGCTGTAGACGGGATATCCGGCTGTCGTTGTCATTCTTCAATATGATTATGAGCATGTAGATACTAGTGGAAGTGATTTTTGCAAGACTCGTAAGTTTTTTTGCAAAAATTGCTCTTGGACCGTCGACTTAGTGAGTACTCGATGCACAAACTGCACATATTGGTAGACACGTATCATTCTAAATTGAAACATCACTTGTTCGATATGATACAAAGCTAGTGAAACACTACAATTACCGGAATTTGATGCGAAGGAGACATTAGATGTGCTTTCGCGCAAGGCCTCTTCGCACCTCATATTTAATTTCACACCTATGGTACACTATTCATCGATCATTGGGATATGGTACGACACTTCTGTCTCGTCGAGAAAGAAACCGAGAAAAGGGCTTGTGCAAAATTGCATTTAGGTTCTCGACAATAGCTGCATTACTTAATTAATACTCTACACGATGCAGCCTAGCCTTCCCACTGATGGACGCTCCTTTCTGTGGGTGAGCCGGGAACATACGGGACAAAACCACGGCCACCAAAGACTGGGCGCATGAAGGCATTGTCGAATTTGCGCCAGTAGTAATGAACAGTATGTGCTGGTGTGGTCCAGAGCGCCCTGAGGCTACCTGGGCGGCCGATGTCGGGGACCACAATATCACTTTCAGAATCCTGCCCGCCTCTGAGAAGCGGGAAAGCAAAGGACTTGGGAGTATTTGGATCGGAGACTACCGTGCTTGTGTGTTTGGGGGACGGTAGCAATAACCTTATCAAAGGTTGGGTCAAAAAGCCAAACACCTGAGAAAATACAGTCGCATGAGACCATAGAAACATCGGAGAGTATCTAAATTGTGAAGGAAAGAAAGAAAGGGTATGTAACTGCAGAACCCATGTTGCAACTCTATACAGCAGAACAGAAAAAGAGAAAAAGAGCAAGTCATCTTACCACAGTGCTGAAGAGGACAACAGTTATAGTGCTTGTGATCATGATGGCATTATCCCTCAGATGAGTATGGCCAGAACTAGTGAACTGCATATAAATAAATCCATGTCAAATAAAATTGCTCCTCCCCTCTCTCTCACATACAGACAAGCACGCACATGCACGGGCACGCCCACAGAAAAGCTGCATTTACCTTGTTATAAGCTAGGGCCATAGATACAGCGCCTCTCATGAGTCCAGCCCACCATATAATCACCTAAAGGCTAATGGTTGTTAGTTGTTGAATAGATTTACTCGAGAGAACATAATTTGCATCTCACACAGAACATACTTGCTGTCTGAAGCTGATTCTATCGTTGGGATTTTTCTTGGCTAGGTTGGACAGAAGGGATAGGGGGAAAACGAATGCTGCCCTTCCAGCCAGAACCAATGCCAGCAATACTGAACTCACGGCAACTGATGTCCCAGGACTGCAAAAGTAAAAAGACAGTTGAATGTACATTTTAGTCAGTCACACTAAGCAATTCAGACAGACCAAAGGTAGCTATCTCTAGCAGAAGTGATAGTAAGTTTCAATAGAATGAAAACAAAAAGTCAAGAGGGAAACTAGGACGTGCCTATTGCTCACAAATCTCCACTTTTCGATGTCCAAAGCATCCATTCCAACATAAAGGAAGATGAAAGTCTCAGCAACAAATGACAGGGTCGCAAAAGCATGCCTGACAATGAGAGAGAGAGAAAAGCATCGCGTAAGTTATTTACAATGCATGCGCACAGGCTAGGGAAATGAAAATTTAAGATTTAATATCAGAAAAGCTTACTTTGTAGTGACTCGTGAACTTTCAGTCACATTGTGCCAAGTGTAATGGGACATCACTATCCCACAGAAAAAGACAGTGAGAATGCCACTTAAGTAGAACAGCTGCATTATGGATATATTAGCACGTTAAAGAGAAATATTTCAAAAGACCGCCATGAATTTACATAATTGTAAAGGGAGGAGCTATCAAAAGCTGACCATAAAGCTCTGAGTAAGCTTACTTCAGCCATCATGTAGGACAGGTACGCCATGAGCATCATAAGAGCAACTTCACGATCTGTAGAGTGCCTGAGCTTCCAGAATAGAATTGAAATGTTCAATTCAGAAACTCATTATATTACAGGAAAGAGATAAACTCAGAACTTAGAACATGTTCCAACGTAACACCTGTATAGTATGTGTAAACCCAATATCTCAAGATAATAACATCTACCACGTGATCGTGGCGATTGAATCTGGGCTGATAAAAATTTAAAAATTGGGCAAAACCTTGAAAGGCATTCTTTTAACTATATTCGATCACAACAAACTCATGCAAACACTTCCTAGAATGGAAATAGCTATCTGAGGTGCAAGGCACTCCGCATAGTATGAAAATTCTCACACTTTCACAGAAGATCAGCCACTACAGTGTTGTTAGCCAGGGATAACCAAACATCAGCCTAGCTCGACAAAAGCTTTTCACCTTAATTAGATAGGCTATTGACTATTACCAGACAAAGTATACAATAACCAAAAGATATAATTAAGGCGACCTGCAAATTCAGTTTCTGAGAAGTACCTGCCAAAATAGAGCTTTTTAATAATGTAAGCACTAAGCAATCCAGTCTGCAAGAACAGAAAATACTCCATAAAATGATTGCTGAGGCAATAACTATATAAAGAAACTAGTGACTGTCTGCATACGCATGTCAATGCGTGTGCCCATTTTGGGGGGAGTAGGTGGACTTACCAACACTCCTAACATAGTGCTTGCGAAGAATAAATAGAAGAAATTGCCGATGAACTGCAAAGCAATTCTGGGATCGATATGATTAAGATCAAAGCTCTGTATTGCATTGAAAAGCACCACTGATGTTGCATCATTCACAACACCTTCTCCAAACACCAAGCTGTAAAGCAAGGGTGTCTCGTCCTGATTAAGCACCTGCACACCATATATAAAAGGTGGTGATTACACGTCCAACGTGATTGTTTAAAACAGCAACTTCAAGTGTAAATAATAAAAGTACCTGCAAGGTGCAAACAGAATCCGTTGCAGCAAATATGGCACCGATGGCTTGAATTGGAAAAACAGACGACATAGTCAGAGGCATATCTTTTGTAATATTATTTACCGATAGAAATAGAAACAAGAGAGAAAAAAATCATACTGTCCCAGAAAAATGAAAGGAGAACCAAAGTTGTACCTATGTAATCCCCTATGTCGAATGAATTGATGCCAATCTTCTTAAAAATCTCTATAGCACCTGACAAAAAAGCAGTTGCAATCAACCATCAGATGCAAATATGATTTATAACCACAATCTTGTCTTCTACTAGGCTAAATTAAAGTTCCAGGGCCACTGCCCATTCAGTAACTTGCCACTCTCCCAACCCTGGAAACAGTTCAAAATGCTGCTTGGATTTTCTTTTGGGGAAAAAAAATCAGTGGAATAGATCTTCAAGGCATTGAAGAATATAAGAAGCAATATACACAATCATCCTTTGACATGGCGAGCCAAAAAATGGAAGTAAAATCCTTTGACTTACCTAGTGAAATAATAGCGCACGAAACTAAGGTACCGATAGCGCCAAATAGCATGATGATCATAAAGTTTCTAAAGAATTGCTTTTTTTTCACCTGAAACCTGAAAAGGATGATTAGCACCAATAAATAACTTATTAAAACTCCATATCAGAAGCCTATAAGAAATTATTTATTCACTCAACAGAGATTAGAAAAATAGAAAGGAGATAAATCCCATAGAAAATAGTCAGAACACTTTCAACCCTAGAAGATATAGGCAACTTTCCTGTAAAGTTCAAAGATGAGACAGTAAATTAAATTATACAACTTGTCTGTCAACTCTATATATTGTAAAGTATAACAGATTAATATACATGGACATCTTGCTGACTATCAAATTATTCAAATCTTTGATGATCAGTCTTCTGTCCATCTATATAGTCTATCCCTCACAGTTTATAAAGCCCATGTCAGAATTCTTTCGAAGCCTGTTTACAGTTCGAGGAACTCTATACAATTATGGAAAAATCCAACCCAATCTCAGTCAGCGGAGTTACTTGTATCTGAAGACAAATTCGAAAAACAAACATGTAGCAACAAATGATGCCTAAATGCTACTGTGTAAGATGATCCGAGAAAAGTTCTTCACCACTCCAATTGGAAATTAACTTACCCCGCATTAAATATGATAGGTGGCAGAAGATATATGAAGAAGAGATCTTCACTAAACACTAAGAGATGGGAGCTTTTCATTCCCGTGGTCAGTAAAATAACGATACCGGTACATAATCCCTGCAAAAAAATTCGAAAGCAATTACTAACAACCTACTTGAATTAAACCAAAAGCCCTCAGCCTCTGGCACAAGACCAACACGCAAAGTGCAAGCGACAAGCTCAAATTTTCAGGATACGACCTAAGACTCGAATCTCCGCGAGCAAAGAACATAATTGGGCTACGACAATTTTACCAGTACCACATCCAAGCTCAACGCTGCAGGAAGAAACAGAGCCAAGAGACGGAGGACTCACGATCATCAGAGCAGTGATGGACTCATTCATCCACCGGTTCTCTTCCAAGAGATGACCGATCACGATGCAAGCAAGGAGGAGCGCCACGAACAGGTTCAAGGACACCACGGACGTATGATCCGAGGTGGACAGCGTCTGCAGCCTCGATACAATGGTGCTGAACGCGGCATCCATTGTACCAAGATCTCAACTGAACAACCGAACGCCCTTCTTTCGATAATACACCGAGCGACAGGTTCACAACACAACGAATCAAGAACGCCTCTTCAAGGAATAGTCTCGCGCGATCTATGTCTCCGAACTGTCCATCTCCTAAGCTTCTCTCGAACCTCAGGATGCCGAATTCTGCATCCAGAAAAACGCAAATTCGAATTATCTCCAGCTCAAACATCACAATCAAGATCCTTTTCAATGGTTACTAAACAGCGAGCGGCATCCCGAAAAAAACCCAAGTCAAATTATGGCCAAAGAATAGCAGGATCCAGAGACAAAGCCAACAAGTTCAACGGGAACCTAAAAAATTCAACGTTACACCGCGCCATTTCCAAATTCGTGACCAACGAAACACGAAACGAACGTCAAAATTCCGGCAGAACGAAACGGAAGACGAGCGAACCGCGCGAACGCCATACCAGATAGCTCCGGCGCGAGGCGCATGCACGAAGAAGCATTACGCGGGCGAATAACGGATATTCTCCTTGCTTCAAAATCGCGGGCACGAAGAGAGAGAGAGATTGAAAACGTCAATATGCAGGAAGCTCGAACTCTCAAGCGAACCGAACCGAACGAGGAAACACGCCAAGCTACTGCAATGAACACCGAAGCGCGATTTCAATTCCGGTTTTGCAGAGAGAGAGGGGAGGCAATGCCTTGTCGAGAAGGAGAGAGAAAGCTCTGGAGTGAGAGAAAATGGCCGCTAGAGATAGAGAGAGAGGGCGTGCTGTGCGGAGGAAACAGCGGGCGAAAGGAAGAGAGAGAGACAGAGACGGAGACGGAGAAAGACGTAGGACGACAAAATAAGGAGGAGGGAGAGCGAGGCAGTGTACGGACGGCGATCGCGATCCCGGGATCTCCCCGGCGGTGGAGATCGGGTTGTCGTCCGTGGGAACGGGCGTACTCTAGCACCGCCCCCCTCCTTTGCGGGACACGCCCCCGGACGGGCACCCGTGACCGCCACGTCAGCTGGCGTCTCGTTCCTTCCAGGAGGGTCGAGGTGTTTCCAAGCGCTGTAAATGTTTTTGGAATTAGTTTTGTTTAATTATCGATTGCGATAATAAAAAAATCTGTTTCCGCAGTTGTGATTAGGCGGCTTGTCTTTAAAGCCAAATCGAAAATAAGAAATTGGATTTTATCTTATCACGAATTTAATTTAACTAAAAATTAATTGACCCTACATGTTTCCATTCATTATTTTGATCCCTCCCTAGAAAAATTATTTTAACGACAACTCTCTCAAATTTCGGCTCATATTTCATATGTTCTCACCTTATGAGTATAGCCCGAATTATCTGAAGAGGTTGATTCGCATCTTTTGTGAATGAAGAGCATTTTTGAGTGTTTAATGTTATGGTCAAAACACTTAATCTGTATTACTCAATCGGTGAAAACAACATGATTCAATATCGTGGTGTCTAATAGGTCATCTTCAAAACATTAATTGCCCACGATGCGAAAAAAAAAAATGTCGAGACTGAAAAAATTGTTTTAGTAATTTTTGAACAAATATCTCAACACCCATTTAACAAAATATTAATTTAATTATATTTTTGTGGATGCAGTTACAAGAAAAGACCTAAAAAGAGACGGGACACCTGGCTCACTTGATGTGAAATCATCATCGATCTGAATCCCATGACCGCCGGGCCTTTGATGTGGATGGAAGCTAAAGATTAATGGAATCACGTGCAAAAGCCATCCTTCTTTTTCTCTACCAAATTGGTAAGTAATTTGACTCATCACCATGCAAATCATTATCATTTTTAATTTGTCCTCCTTTTATTTTATTTTCTTCTATTGCTTCTTTTTCTAAGACAGGAGCAGTTTCTTGCGATCGTATGCTACCCATTAAATATCCTTCGACGTGAACATATTCGTCATTTTCCTCCTATATAAGATCAGCCGACATCTCCGATGTGGCCACCGAGTGTCTATCATTGGTGACTCGGACAAATAGGCACGGCTTTGCCTCAACAGATCTGGAAAAATTGCCAATTATTTATGTGCATCCCATGTCTTTTTAAAGCTATTTAATTCACCAAATTGGCCACTCGGTCCTTAGGGAAGGAAATGTTGATTACCCAGCACACATTCCATTAATGGAAGAGGAAATGAAAAATGTTGATTAATTTATTCCGCCATAATTAATTCACATGCAATAGAACCCCGCTCGAAATTGATGGGTCTGGCGAGAATAAAAGTGGGAATCATTTAAAAAGAAAGAAATATCATACATGAGCAAGATAAGGAAATATCGGAAAAAGATCCACATTTTAATAATTAATAATAATACGACAAGCGTAATCAAAATGCATATATATAGATATGTATCAAAATAATATAATATATTCAAGATCATTTGAAATTTGATTTGACTAGGGTCATTCTGGAATACTAAACGATTGTTTTTACTGAAAGCGACACATTGGGGGTGTCCATTTCATTCCACATAATCTAATTGTTTAAAGCTTATCCAATTTAAATCGTCTTTTTCTTTATTTATAATTACTTTTTTTTTTGGTGAGGACTGGGGAGATTCTATGCAAGTTGGACACACTGAAAATGACATGCTTCCTACCAAAAAAAAAGAAAATGACGTGCTGAGAAATTTCATTCTCAAGCCAAGTATTTTCCAAATTGGATGGTTATCCTTTAAATTTGACAATCTTCGAACAACCATAATTTCTCGGCATACTTGTATCCCTATATATATAATTTTACAAAAAAAATCAAGGGCCACACCTCCGATGTAAGGAAAATTTTACATTAATTTTATAAAGTTTATACTATAATTACTCATATACTAAATAATTTTTCCTGGTCACAGATGGATATACACAAAACTCGGACCTTGTATGGTCACTGATCAGATAAAAAAAGTAAGACACGTAAAGTTTAAAGGTCTTATTTATCGGCAGCAAGGGTATGTTAGGTGTATTGCACATGTTTACTTAAAACTTAGGACTTTGTTGGCGTTGCAGCCGTAGTGATATTTCATGCTAGCTTCGTAATCGAATTGAGTTTTGCTTCCTTCGTTATTTAACATAAGTCATCCTAAAATTAGGGGATTGATAATGATATTATTCTCTTGATAAATAATTTTGAATTATACCCCCACTGCTCACATGATATCGCATTACTTGTTTTGTATTCACCAATTGCATGCCGACTCAACCTGGACATGAATTAGCGAATTATAAAAATAATCGAAGTCTGTTAATTTAACAGTGTCTCGGAGATGTAATAATGAAATATAATGATTTCCAATATAGTCGTCAGATGCATAACCTATGCCAGGAAAATATAATATTTCAAGTATTTTTAACAAGACCCTCTGTAATTAAGTGTCATCTTCATATTCGCCAAGCTAAACCTTTTGATTGCTGTGGTGGATCGTCTCTTCTCGGCATGAGCTTATGCTCGAGTAGAGAGAGAGAGAGAGAAGGATAGAGGGCACGACAAGACGATCTAGAGGGCTAGATGAGTTCAACAATTAGTTGTGAAACATCGGAAAAGTTTTTCTTAGAGATTAGGATGCCCTAAAGGAGCGACTATGGGCATGGTCCTATTTCATTACCCTCCACACAGCCTGAATTTCAAGTCACCCGAAACGCCCGAATAATCTCATCGGATCTCGCCGGGACCGAATGATCACATGTCGTGGACGTCACCACACGCCGAAGGCCTACTTCGGCTGTCTATTCACAAGACAACTCACGTACCTATGCATCGGTCCGTACCTATTGCCGACGAGTTATCACATGGCCAGCCAGAGCTAATCGTTTCGAATCGAATGATGATAAGGCCTACGGCTTTTCAGTTTTCAGCACCCTGTCTCGTCTTGGCTCTTTACCGTGCGTCGGCATTGGTTCGTCCTCATGTGCTGAAAACGAAAGGAGAGAGAAGAGAGCACGTGATTTATGTAGAACGTGTTCGGTACGTGTGGATCTGAGATGGCTGCATAAGCGACGAGATCTGCGCCAGCTCGTCGTCCTTTTGGAAGGGAGCGTTCTGTGAGTTTTGGATCGGCACGATCAACGCCGCTGGTTCGTTCGCATTTATTAGCCTTTGCCATTTGGCTCCATTGTGGCTTTGAATTTGATACTGAGCCGTGCCCGTTGAGATTTAGAAAAAGATCCTGCATCGAAGAATCCCCCCTAGTTTAAAACGGTTAATATATCTTAATTAATTTTTAATTCATGGATTTAAATTTTCAAAACAAAAATGAGTCCGACGAGATGTATTAACAAGTATGGATTTGGATTTTCTTTGGACGATCTCTTCGCTCTCTCTTGGCAATCTTGAGGAAGTGATAAATAGGGGTGTGCAAAAGAACCGGGACCCGTTCAGACCGCCTAGACCACCCGAAATCGGACCAGAACCGCCCAGAACCGGTGGTTCTTAAGGGAACCGGTCCAGTTCCCAGTTCCATGGGCGGATCTGCCCACCCACTCATTCGAATCGAATCAGTTATATTATAATAATATATTAATTTTTAATATTAAAAAAATCAAAATTAGCAAATCTAAAATTTAGAACTTCAATCATCATCTTGTCTCAATTCACTACTCTCCTATTCAATTTCGTCTCTCTTAATTCAAAATCTCCTCGAGCTCCCTCTTCCTCTCCAATCTACCTCCAAATCTACTCATCTCTCTTCGAATCCTAGTCCAAACTCAGCGAAATAGTGAGTTGATTCTCTTTCCCCCTTTTAAACTTGAACTCTCTCTTCACGTCATCGTCATCTCCACATTCATTGTTACTATCGTCCTCTTCTTTGTTGGGCTTGTCCCACTTCTACCTCCCCTCTTCCTCCTCCCCATCCTCAGGCCTCCCCCATGGTCCTCATTTTCGGGGACAAGGGCGAACTCTAGGTCTAAAAATGGCTCATCGTCCATGTTGTCCTCCTCATTGTTGGTCTCGAGGGAGGAGCGGGAGACAGCAGAGGCAATGGCGAAGATGGTGGTGGTGGTACGGACGGAAGCAGTGTGAGGGTTGCGACTGCTGTCGCCGCGACGCTAGTACTTGAGGAGAATAAAGCTACCATGGTCAAGAGAGCCAAAATAAGTAGATGTAGGGAGGGCGAAAAGGGGAAAGCACAGAAGTTGGACCGGTTCTATGGATCCACTCAGGAACCGGACCGGACTGGCGGTCTAGTTCCCAGGTGGATTTATGTAACTAGCGGGCGTTTCCTGATTCCAATTTTTCGGAATTGGTTCTTAACGGGCGGTTCCCAATTTTAGGTTGGGAACCGCCCACCCGAACCATACACACCCCTAGTGGTACAAATGCTAGAGAAATGTTATGGAGATCGAGATTCTTAGTTGGGCTCTTTGATATCAAGAGTGGGAATTGGAAGAGACCAATGGCTCATGGACTATAGAATAAGTCCTTAAGAAGAGGAAGGGGCACCCTTGAACACCGGAAGCGCGAGATTTAAAGATTTACTGCCTTTACTTTTAGTCAATTTTCTTTCATGCAATCTATGTACATGCTTGCTCTCCTGTAGGCTCTTAGTTTTAGTTTCTGAAGCTGAGAGCCTACAGAACTAGATTTGGATATTAAATCTAGGAGTTCCTTATAGATATTTGATACGTATTCTTCTAACATATTGATGTTGATATATCTACATGCTGATAGTATTGATGACGTTGAACTTATACGCACATTGCAGACCATTGCAAATGGAGTGAGAGATCTCAGTACGTGTTCATCACTGGATATGGTGATCGAATGTTGAATGTTTATGATGGCAGATCTATTCTTAAGGGATGATAGTGTGCTTCTAGTTGCAAATATGCCTTGTTATTTGCATTTTGACATTTGCTTTGTTCTAAGGTTATTTGGATTTTGCTAGATGAAAGTTTTAGAATCTTTCTTTTGACAAAAATATATGTACATACTCGCGCTTCAATCTCTTGCGGTTTGGAATTTGGCGGTCCCCAATCCGGCATCGATCTCTCTCTGTGTTAGCTCACGTGAACTCGCGAAAGTTTTAGGAAGGTTTTATAGAGTTTTGTAGAAGGCAGGTTTGTGGCCACTTAACAACATGTGATTCTCAGCTGCACTATGACCTACCATTCAAAACTCAGGCTTCACATTCTTCTTAAGCCCCAAAAAGAAGAAGAAGGAAAATTCGGTCACTAGACCGATTTCTCAATTTCGACACAACGTACTTATTCAATAAATTAAGTACCTCAGATTTGATCGAACCATTTTGTCATATCCAGACTAATTCCATATTAAAATATGTTACTAGTCAATCAGTACTTTTCTTATTCCGAATGTTGACGACAACCTATGAGCACTGTCAAAAAGAATGATCGCGACCCGAGATGGTACATTGCATTAATTTTCCATGGTCGGAAACTTAGAATAAGGGAAAAATGAGACGGCTTCATAAATTAAATTAGATAACGTGGGATGATATGAGCATAAAATAAAAAAGGGCGAGATCAAATGCCCTCCACTCCACACACCAACTCTGCCATCCATCAGTCAATCGTTTTTTAAGGCAAAGTCAACCGCGATAAAACGACAGCGTACGGAAAAGCATGGACACGTGTAGCATTCTGTAAAAACCGGCACGAAATGGAATACATCGAGGATCTAGAGTCTTCATCAGTCTCTCTCTAGATATTTGATACGTATTCTTCTAACATATTGATGTTGATATCTCTACATGATGATGGTATTGATGACATTGAACCTATACGCACCATTGCAAATGGAGTAAGAGATCTCAGTGTGTGTTCATCATTGAATATGGTGATCGAATGTTGAATGTTCACGATGACAGATCTATTCTTAAGGGATGATAGTGTACTTCTAGTTGCAGATTATGCCTTGTTATTTGCATTTTGACATTTGCTTTGTTCTGAGGTTATTTGGATTTTGCTAGATTTGAAAGCTTTAAAATCTTTCTTTTGACAAAAATATATGTACATGCTTGCGCTTCAATCCTTGCTCTTGGGGTTCGAGTCAATCAAGTACAAGGACTCCACGTGACTTTGGAAATCCCGAGTCCGTTTTGTTAGTCGATGTTGTACCGGTCGATTGTGGCCGTGAACAATTTTTGAACGAATAATATTCGTTACCGCGCTCGATTGTCTTAAGCAAAAAGTTGCCCTGATAGTGCCAAGGAATTTGGCATATCTCATACTTAGGCTTCTCAACCTACGTTTGGAAGAACTTCTAAGAGAATTTGAGTTTTTTTTTTTTTTTTTTAAGAGAAAGAAAATTTTTAAGTGAAAGGGAAAGAAAGAAAAAGAAACAAGAAGAGAAGCTTTTCCTATTTTTATTCATGGAAATATAGAAAATAGAGAGTAAGAAAATGAATACTATTATGTATACTTCAACTCGTTTAAGAAAAAAATTGCAGGTAAACTACATTTTCAACCTTTAAATTCTACATCCTCTATAGATATTATTGTCATAAAAAATTTCTTTTATCTGGAAAATAATTATAATGCTTGAATTTGGTGGGAGGAAACAAAACAATAACAGCCAATTTGAATATCTTAATCTCTATACGTAGGGTGAACAATTCCGCGGTCAATCTAGGTTTCACCTGAAACTCACCTTGTTGAGAATAGTGCTTAGTTTTTTCAACTTTGAACTTATCCTGTAAATCGAGATTTCAAGGTTTTTTCCAAGGTTTAGCTAGCAACTGGCCGGTTCTTTTTCCGGTGTTTGTGCAGGGGCTTCAAAGGCTGGAGAAGGTATAAAAAAAAAAAAAAAAATGAATGTCATGGACTAGCTTCAAGCTAGAGCTAAGAGATGACAGAACTGGTGCCGATATTGCTCCTTGAATAACCACTAAGTTCAGTCAAAATCGAAGATGATGTTCTGATCAGGATTAAAGAGAGAAGAAAAAATAAGACAACACGCAAAAATGTTTATAGATAGTTAATTCATCTCAAGTCAGGCAGGAAATAAATTAAAACAAAATTTCTCATATAGCACAAATCATGCAGCACCAAGCATAAAACATTGTAGCGATTCTCTAGTTCCTGATTTGGTTTGGTTTGGTTCCTATTTGGGAACCGGTCGGCCTAGTACTGGTTCAACAAATTTGGAACTCGGAGGCGAACCGAACCGAACCAATTTCTAGTGTCGGTTTGCTCTAATTTCCGGTCCTACCACTTTTTATATGTATGGATGAGAAAGAGAGAGAGAGTAGGTGAAGGGGGATGCACGGCTGGTTGCGTGGTCATTAATAGTGGCACATTGACGTGGCAAAGATGGTCATGTTGGAGCATTAAATCCGCCCTTTGCGCGCCTGTGTTCATGTGAAGAAGGAGGCATAGCTCGTGGTGCTATCTTTTGATTGATGGCACGTCAATTCAAAGTTAGGGATCGCAATTAGGGCATAAATTGTGGGATGATAGCGAAATGCAAGGACAGAGAGATTCGGGGAGTCATAGCTTTTTTTTTTTTTTTTTGTTCGGATGGAAGCATCTTAGGTTGAAAAGAGGTGATTTTCAAAATAAAACTAGGATTGAGGTGTCATTGGCCAAATGTTAACATTTGGAATGCTATTATCAAGTTTAATGATTTTTTTTTCAATATTGCCCTTATTGATAATCATGTTTTCCTCTTTTGCCATCGAGAATACTGTTCGTCGTTTTCTTCAAGGAATTTGCTGCTCCACCATGGCAGACGGCGCTCAGCCACGAGTAGCTAGATATGGCTGCTAGGGGGCCAAATCTAGTCGTCGGGAAGCCTCGCCTGAGGTCGAGCGACCCAGGGTGTCGCCTGAACCCCCCCCTCCCCCACCCCACGATTTTTCCCTGTAGCTGCATCTCCTCCTCCCTTTTCTTTTCTTTTCTTTTCTTTTTTTCATTTTTCTTTTCACCTTTCTTTTCTTTTTTTCATTTTTCTTTTCACCTTGAAGTAGCTTTGCAAAACATATACAAAAAATTGGGTTTCCAAACACACTTGCCTTCATTTTCATAAAATATCCATTCACTCAAAAATACTTGAGGAAATGCAAAGCCATTTTCCCCAAAGTTGAACCAAACGGGCCCAATATGATATTCAAAATTATAGCTTGAGAACATAAAAATATCTTAAAGGGCTTGAGAGGAGAATAAAGTCCAATTACTCAGAAGGCCTTTTCTTCAATGGGCTTACACCAAATCTGCTCCTTCGACTTGATAAGGACTCGAGCTTAAATGAATTACTACTATCTTTCCAATAAAGAAAAAAAGAGTTAAAGTGTGAACTTGTAGTTATAAAATCGAGAAAGGAATGTGGCATCATTATGAAGAAGTCAGAAAGGACTTTTGAATTTGCGCTTTTCCTTTACACGCTAGTATCACCTTTTGTGTCCAATTGACGATGAAAGGATATAGCACAGCACTATACCTTAATAAATCACGATCTCATCACGATTTTTACTAACTATATATTTCCTTGGAAGAGTTTTTTCATTTAAATTTATTAAAATCTAATTGATGTAAAATTTCTCAGAATGTGAATCTAACATTTATACCTTGCATCAACTTGACAGATGGATTATCACATAAATTTTACGTGGGTAGAATTATCATCAAAATGTCGATTAATTCATAAAATAAATAAATCTACTATATGAACTTCTACAATCAATGGGTCCACCATCCCTCTTTATGCTACCATCTTACAGAATCTCTTCTTTGGCCTAAGGATTCATACGGTACACAAAAGTCCCTTTTTCAAGCACGAAATGTTAGTGTTGTGTAGAATGAGTGCATACTTTTATAATCTAGTTATAACATGAATAACCTTGTCTTATGATCTTCTCTTTTGTCAAAAGGGTAACTTCTGTCCTCGTGTTTGCCGATCATTTTTCAAGGATATCGATTCAGTTTGAATCCAAGCAAATTTGCAAATTGAATCAATATCGAGCAACAAAACATGATTTTGCTCGGGATCCAACTTCACTAATTTCATGTTGGGAGTGAGTACAATACAATATACGATGATGGCCAAAGTCACACAAAACCCCTGCCCATGTACTTCAGTATTTAGATGATCCGTGTGACATTGCGACCTAGTTGAGATGAATGAATGTTCCTCAAGATGTTGTACAATAATGAGGTAAATACTTTTATTTCCAAGATTAATTTCTGACCCAAAATGAAATAGTATTTATATTTACAATCTAGAGAGCAAATAATTAAAATAAACAAAGGGACCCCACAACATTAAATTCGTCCAATCTTGCACGGAACATATGGGCTGATCAGCAAGCAAAGTTGAAAGAGAAACCCACAACATCAATTTCAATACATTAAATGATCACACGGAGTAAATGAGCCGATCAGAAGCGAGGGGGCCCACCGGGAGGCCCACCAGGGGGCCCACCGAAAACCGGTCCGCAACAGCTCTCGAAGATGCAGCAGCAGCACAGGTAATAGAAACTGGGAAAATCAATATGCACAGAAATTAGGTTTCATGTGTATCACCTTTTTATTTTATTTATTTATTTTTGATTTTTTTGGGGGAAATTGGATTACAGAATTTAGTCAGATATGAAATTTTACGGCAGCGGGAGAAAGGAAAAAAAGATTTGGCAAAATTCTACGGGGACGACTCTTGCCGAACCCCCTCGGATTCACTTGTGCTCTCGGATTCAGATACAAACAAGCGTGCTTATGAATTATAAATCACGAAATGCGAATTAATGACTTAAATCTAATTATCTGCTAATTTTTAATTATATGCTAAATTTGAGAGGATTAGAAAAGCTTAATTCAGACATTTGAATCGGCGCAGCTCAACTACTCCTAAAACTGGACTTGGAGAGCTCTCACAGCACCAAATCTTGTCTATGAACTGAAAAAATGATAGGGCTCGGCGGCTCAATACTAAGAAATCGAGTTCTCACCATGAACATGCAAGTCGGCAAATACCGTCGCAGCAAAAGCCTAAGCAGCCGCACGGCCCCAGCGGTCCGGGAGGTCCTCCCGGCGGCGGTCCCCAATCCGGCATCGATCTCTCTCTGTGTTAGCTCACGTGAACTCGCGAAAGTTTTAGGAAGGTTTTATAGAGTTTTGTAGAAGGCAGGTTTGTGGCCACTTAACAACATGTGATCCTCAGCTGCACTGTAACCTACCATTCAAAACTCAGGCTTCACATTCTTTTTAAGCCCAAAAAAAGAAGAAGAAGGAAAAGTCGGTCACTAGACCAATTTCTCAACTTTGACACAACGTACTAATTCCAACTTTTGTCATATTAAAAAAATGTTACCAGTCAATCAACTTTTGTCATATTAGAATAAGTACATCAGATTTGATCGAACCACTTTTGTCATATCCAGACTAATTCCAACTCAATCTGTTTCGTATTAAAAAAATGTTACCAGTCAATCGATACTTTTCTTACTCTGAATGTTGATGAGAGCTTACGAGCATTGTCAAAAAGAATGATCTTGACCCGAGATGGTACATTGCATTAATTTCCATGGGCGGAAACTTAGAATAAGGGAAAAATGAGACGGCTTCATAAATTAAATTAGATAAGGTGGGATGATATGAGCATAAAGAAGAAAGGGCGAGATCAAATGCCCTCCACTCCACACACCAACTCTGCCATCCATCAGTCAATCTTTTCTAAGGCAAAGTCAACCGCGATAAAACGACATCGTACGGAAAAACATGGACACGTGTAACATTCTGTAAAAACCGGCACGAAATGGAATACATCGAGGATCTAGAGTCTTCATCAGTCTCTCTCTAGAAATTCATTATTTCTTTTTCTTTTCTTGACATTTACGTTTCCCGGTAAAAAAGGTGGGCTCGCTCAGAAGCGTGGTGGGCCGCCGGGTGGGCCTCCGGGCCCACCGAATATCGGTCCGCAGCAGCTCTCAAAGAGGCAGCAGCAACACAGCACGTAGGCACTGCCAACAGAAGAACGAAATAAAATCACAATCCAAGTCAAAATCAATTGTGAGATTACGTTTACTCGCTTCTAGAAATAGATAGCAAGAAATATCATTCCATAAATATATGACAGGAAATTCCCACAAATTAATTTTTATATACTCGAGATAATAACTATTCATTTATATCGAATCGAAATTCCTATTCATTTCTCACCTTTTCTTTCAACATTGGTCGTGAATCGAAATAAATGCAATGCCGCATTAGTTTACCACGCAAAACATGAACAGAAGGCGTCGACCAACTCACCAGGCGGACACGAGGCGACATATCCCATTGCAGAAGAACCC
Source organism: Eucalyptus pauciflora (assembly GCA_007663325.1). Taxonomy (NCBI): domain Eukaryota; kingdom Viridiplantae; phylum Streptophyta; class Magnoliopsida; order Myrtales; family Myrtaceae; genus Eucalyptus; species Eucalyptus pauciflora. The sequence continues at coordinate 2,680,137 of VMYD01000024.1, read as the reverse complement.
GAACGGCCCCGGAGGCCCGTGCGGGCCCGGCGGTGGTCCCCACGGCGGAGGCGGCATGATCTCTCTCTCTTTCTCCCTCTCTCTCACTTTCTCAAATCGATGGAGGAAGTTGCGCGAATGTGGATGATGAAGTTGATGGATGGAATGTATATATAGAGGGAGGAAAAGGGAGGAGAGCTTCGTAGCTAAGTAATGGTGGAAACCCTACCGGCGTGGTTGAGGAGGCATCGAAGTAATGATGCAATGCGACGCCACCAACCAGTCCAAACCTAACGTTCCGCCCTTCGACTGTGCCGACCTCTACGTGCATGCTTTCTCACTCGCCGTTGTCCCAAAGCACAAATTCACGCGACAGATGTTGTGGCATTGGGAATAATTGGTTGCGTGCCGGGCGTAAAAGAGATCGATTTACAAAGTTGGACTCGCGAATCGTTGCGATACGCTCTTTTTCCGGGTATGTTTGAAGGGGATTTGCTCTCTTGAACGTTTGACGAAAATAGTTTGCGACGTCACGTCAATGTTTCCGTGACCGCTTTCCGCGTGAGCCTGTGTGCATACGCTATGGGATCGGCCGTAAGCGATGGAGTACTCGGTTTGGTGGATGCGGCTGAGTCATTTGCTCTCGTCTATCAAGTAAGACCATGTATCCATTGGCATGAATTGAACGAAAGCTCAAAATAGGAAAAATAATTAAAAGAAGTTCCGGTGCAATTCTGTCAATTTAATCATAAACGTTTTTTTTTTTTTTTTTGTTGCCGATTGAGTGTTAAAGTTTTTGCATTTATACCAATTTGGTGTATAGTCAATTTTTGCCGTGAATAGCTGATATAGACATCGACCATTCTACATGATATTATTGGCACTAACGTGGATAATTTTTGATAATAACTTTTTTTTCTTTTTTTTTTCTCTCCCCTTCTTCCTCTAACTGATTGCTAAACCTCGATGAACGGCCAAAGGCAAGGGCAAGTAAGGCCTCTTGCGAAGCTTGCCCCTGCTGGCCACTAGCCTCACCAGTGGCTAGGCAAGGCTCACGAGCCTTGAGGCAAGGTGCGAAATCTCCTTCTCCGTCTGCTCAATCTCCGCATCGATATTCCTTCCTTCTCTTCTTGTCTTTGGCTTTGGTTGATAGAGGCTCCAGGACGCTTTGCTTCCATTGGAGCTTTGAAGGGATCCAGGATTTGAGCGAAGTCTGGAATAGGAGCGCTCGCGACTCAAGTTTTCCTTACTAAAATCGATCGAGTCAAGCGATTCAAAGAGCTTTATGAAGACAAAGTTGTCCGAAGACCAAGAGGCCTTGTTGGCGACAGCGGCAGAATCTTTGGATTCTCCATTGTCGAAGGCAGCATTGTTCCATTTTTAAAGTAAAGGCCCATCAAATGCATTTGGGTACTCAAGAACACTCAATTTCTGAGTACTCCCCGTCGCTAGTGGATGGGTGAAGTCTACCTTGCTAGACCGTTGATCACTAATCTGGCGATTGGTTAGAGGAAGAAGGGAAATGAAAGAAAAAAGAGAAAGAAAAGAAAAAGAAAATTTTGGAAAAATATTATTAAAAATTGTACATGTCAATGTCGGTCTCCTCATGTAAGATGACTAGTATCTATATCAGTAATTTTCCACCAAAATTGATGAGATGGACTGAATTGACATAAATATAAAAATATTTAGAATTTAATTGATAAAAAAATTAAAATTTATTTGATACAATTATAATAAATATATAATGTTTTTAATTTTCCATCAGAAAATGCATAGTGTGTATCCGTCGGTTGAAATATGTTCTTGATCTCTCTTAACTCTTAAGTTTCCATGAGAGCACACGGCAAAAGTCAATATCATGTTTGAAATCGAAGGACGCCTACTTTTGCCCGCAGCTTCTTGGAGTTCGACCGCGTTCGGTTCGATATGATTGCTCATTCCAAACGCTTATAATGCTGGAGAAAGAGTAGAAATATACTTTCGATCTTTGCACTCTTCCTCGCGCGAAAAAGGTCGATTAAGATAACACATGCGAGCTCAATATGATTAAATAAAAGAATTTGAGAAGCATCAAGACATCCTTAAACGATTGCTTGTATCGCTCATAAAAAATAAATGAACAAAAATTATTTTCATCGTCCACAATAATGAATATTTTTTTACCTTTACCAATTTTTTTTTTTTACTGACTAATTATTTTAAACGATACAAATGATCAGTTTTTGTATATATATATATATTAATTATTCATTTTTCAAGTAATAAATAGAGTCTAAGTCTAATCCAAATTGTCTATTTGAAAAGCTTAATATTATAAAAGAACGGCACAAAATATACCTTATATTCCGACGTAGTGCGATGTTATAAGTATTTGAACTCGCATTTTTCTAATCTTAGGTTCACGATTAATACATATGAGTAAGTGTGTTAACTTAGCCACATTGGTGTTGCCACGTAGGCTCCCGTGGATAGTTCTCTTTTATGCATTTTATGATGATAATCCGGATTAGAGAATACAAAATATTTCTTCTAGCATTAACTATGATTCCTATCTAAAAGTACAAATTCTTTTTTCTAAGCCAATATATTTCAATAAATATCGGTAAGTATACAAAAACTATAGGTAAAAAAATGACCAGATGACCTTTTTTAGGCAACTTGTTGGTAACTCACTAACACTTTTATGACATTACGATCTTTTAAATAGTTTGCAAATTAGCATTTTTTGTACTACCTACTTTTATTTGCATAGCTTACTAAAGTTTTGAATTGACTTATCCTCATACAAAATTCCAATCTAAATTAGAGTGATTTACTAGCTAGTCATGGTATACCAACAAGTTAGTGAAATGTAAAAAAAGTTGATTATTTGTAAATTGTAAAAGGGAATTAGTTATTTCATAAAAGTGTCGATGGGTTACTTACCAATAAGTTACCACGTGACCAGTATTTCTTTTACTAGCGATTTTTTTATCACTTACCTAACCTTTAAAAAATGTATCTGTAAAAGAAAATGTTTTCTATTTTTTATGGAAAGTAGAATCACCCTTCTTTCACCTCTTCTGTCCAATCTAAAGGGTCTCAATTAAGGCATTGCACCTCTTCTTCATGTATTTTATGACCTTGCCAGGGGCTTTGCCATTTCTTTTTACTAGTTGCATTGCAAGCTCGACTGTACCCGAGACAACACCAGGAATTCCTAGCGAAAACAATCATCTGATGAAGACAACCATCACCAATATAAAATTCAATACATGGTCTAAAAGAACTGATCATAAAAAACAGAGGATTCCCATAGACAATCCGCATGAATGTGTCCTGCGAACTGACTTCCGACATGAGATACGCGAGCAAGTTGCTCTCTTCCGACGAAGAAACGGAGTCTGATTACTGCACGACCCCCAGGACAAGAAAACCAGGGATGAGAGGCTCTGGCTGTGAGCGGTCCTGATTGGTTGAACCAGCACAGCACGAGAGCTCAACCGCGAGGCGGTCCAGATGGGCCGGGAGGTCCGGGGGGTCCTGGTGGTCCGAGAGGTCTGCCAAAACACTCTCGTATCAACAAGCAACAGCACAACGAGCTCAAGCTGTTTGAAGCATCACAGAACGAAAACTAAAACTCAGTTTGCTTCGGTTTGAATGGCAGTGACTCGATAATGACGTTAAGCAAAGTTCCTGAGCTACCCTGAAGGAGAGAAAAGTGGAACTCGGAGCAGACAAGTAGATGTGGCATCAATGAGTGAAACACGTTCTAACATATGATCCCACTATTCAAGCATCCAAAATATATTGATGATTTATGTGGAATCTAAGGTGCATAGGAATCCCTAGGTCGAGCGTGCTCCGTTGTGTCATTGGCATTTTGACGGATCAAAAATCTCGAGACGTCGCATATTTCAAATGTATAATGATTTCATCTTCTTTACGTACAATCACACTGTTGAAATCTGGTTGGTTTTCTTGAATGAAAAAAATTACAAATCTGTTTGGTTTACTCCACAATTGCTAGGGGGTTCTTCCTCCCTCTTTCTTCCTTGAGCCTTTTAAAGACCTACTCAAGTCCAAATGTCGTTACTAACAACTCCTAAAATAATCATCTTACTAACAGTACACATGCATTGCGCATCCTCACAAAGGGAAACCAACATTCACATACCAAGAGCCTAACACGTCGCAAAAGCCACAGAGAAATCCCGGCAGCCCCGGCGGAGGAGGGCCCCGCCCTGGCGGTTGTCCTCCGGGTCCTCCTGGCCTCATCTCTTTGCTAGTAAACTCAAGCTCTCAGGTTATGTCCTCACAAATTTTGGAGAGCTGCCCTGCACGATGCGCCTCCAAACCGGACCTTCCCCACTTATATGGGGAGATTCGAGAGTTCGAGGGGTTAAAGGAGAGAGAACTTTCTTCCACTGGAAACATCTATCTGCCTTTTTATCTTTCTCTCGGATTTATTGCTTTAGCATTTATGTACCAGAAGATCAAGCCTGGTCTTGGCATCCAACGCCTGTTTTCTTCTTCAACAGTTGGTCTTCAACCTAACATTCCAAGTGCCGGAATGTCAAATTCAAAAGTTCCCACGATTCCTCTTTCATTCATTCGTTTAACATGTGGACGAAACACTACGCCATTGTAATAATCGTTAGCGATGAAATTTGTTTAACATGTGGGAGGACATGCTGATTAGACTTGAGGAGGGTAAGCGAGCAAGAACACCAAGCACGAGGCGTCTCTTTCCCGTGCTTATTTTAAACAATTAGAAAGCTTTATGAGATTCTGGAAGTGGTTAGGATTTTCGAAACAGAGAATCCACAGACACAGAAGGTCTGGATACATCTCAACGTCGAGTAGTAATGTAGACCCGCCAAGGCAGGATAGCTGGGAGCAGCAGGATTACGAATCATGGTTGAAGTCAGCACCTCTTTGTCCAGTGTACCCTCTAGCAACTGAGCTAAGCTTTACGGTTTCTCAGGCCAGGAGTATTATAATCATATTTTTCACCCAAAACACGTCGCGGCAAGATTCATAGACGAATTGCAAGTTAAAAGGAAACCAAATATGTTTTGCAAGTACGACGTTTTATCGTTTGGCATAGCTTGTTCGCATTGAGGATCTCCGTTGGTGCCTGAGTGGATGATTTGAGCTCAGCAGGAGGTGTAGGGGAAGGGCACATTGTGCAGATGGAAGAACTGGAGTTGGTGCAGTGAGTAAACCATGCAGGATAAGAATGACCTCAGCTTGCTTTTCAGAAACGGTGCCTTACAGCGCCTTGTATGTCTGTAAATAGTCCTCTCTTTGTCCTACAATTGATTACCTGAATGGGCAATACTCCTTATATTCCTAATTATCACATTTATATATATCATTCCTTTTTTTTCCCAGGTTACACATCGACCAACTATTCGCCATTAACTAACTGCATTATTTTAAGACATTATTCTAACAAGACGAAGGCGACGATCCAGAGTCATCTGAGGTCACTGCAGTAGTCCTCACCATCGAGGATGTAAGTGAGTAATTGTTGAAGGAGACAGTGTTGCAGTCATTTGAGCAACTTGTGACAACGATGGCTCAAGTCTCAACCAGGTGGAGCAAAACAGTGTCATAATGAAGGGAGTATTCTCGTGGTGCCCGCCTGACAAATCCATTCACTAACATTTGTGGGGATGCTTGCATCGATCGGAAGTGTTTGGGACATGATTCATGGTATATGAAGTTGAATGATTCGTTGAGGGCGGCCACAAAAACAGAACTCAGAAACTGAACAATTGGCTATTAAGTTCATGCACTGACCTCTATCCTAAATGTTGATACGCCAATTACATCTTTCATGTCAATCTGCATGTTTCGAAAGTCAGTCAGACATGGATGTTGGAGTCTCTGAGCCCATATGTAGGCACGTTGTGGACCTGATTGGGTCAATCCTCTGTTCGATTGTCGAGCGTATCCTGTTCAAGGCAAAAAAAAATAGTTCATGTTGTGGCCTAATGAGTAGTACTTCTAGTTGTCGTTCTTGATCGGTGATAATAGTTACCATAAGAGAAGACTAATCCTACTGAGATAATGCAGTCTGAGGTGGAAGTGCACACACAGGACACAGGGGAGCGAACTTTAGTAACACTTTTGTAAGGAAGAGACTAACCCTGTCTTTGGTTTCCCAGCTGGGCAATGGCCTTCCACTTTGCGTTTCACTCTTGGACATCCCATCCCAGATTTAGCTGCATTTTCTTGTTTGAGTTGTGTTTTGAGAGCATACTCACATATAGTCGGATCCGTATCATCCTTACCGTCTGGATAGTCGAGCGACTGCCCCTTCTTCCGTTTTCAGAACCTTTGCAATGTGCTCCACTGCCAAATCTATTAACCTCGTAGCTTATTCTCTTTTCTTATTTGCAGACATATGGGCCAAATGCGAAGTCTTCAGCATAAACTCATGTGGCCTCGAACCAGAAACTTTCAGATGTAACGTCTCTGTTACAATTTCACACACCCAAAAGACCAATTTTTTTTTAACTTCGGGATCCTTGCATACATTCCATTCCATAACAAATGATCCATAATCATGCTCATACGAGAGCGCCCCTAAGAGCACCGGGCTTAGTAGTCTCCCTCTAGTGCTAGGAAATTTTTATTTTGTTGTTACCTTCGATATCCATACGTTCCATTCCATAACAAATGGTCCATAATCATGCAGTCCCAATGGAAACTTAATTATATATTTACTTTTTTTAACTACAGAATGGTTCATTATCATGCGAGTGCTATCCTTCGCACGACTAGAATCTCAGTGCTTTTAAGAACACTAAGGTGGTGTGGACATCCTAAGTGCCAAACTTGGCACTGGTAGATAAGTGCCAAAACTTCCAAAAGATTCACTAAAGTACCAAAATTGGAGAAGAAATAAATGCTTAAGTGCCCAAGCGAGAATTTCCGATCAAATGTGGCTTTTTTCTAGCGAGTTTTTTAATTGGTGTGGCAATGTTTTTTTTTTTTTTTTTTTAAAGTATCCACGTGGTGCTAGCATGGCTAGATGAACCCAAGACAATGTTTTTTTGCCTTCAAATTTGTCTTTTAATATAAATATTAATTAAATTAAAATTTAAAAACTCAATTAAGAAAAAATAAGGAATCAGTTTGGGGTTGTGGAGGCTCGCGACTATACCAGCCCACCATCACCCAGCCCACCATCGCCCGTAGATCGGGCGAGGGCTGCCAGTCCTTGGCCCCTCTTATATATATATATATTTGTTTTTTAAACAATTAATATTTATATTAAAAATCAAATTAAGAGGTAAAAGGACATTGCTTTGGGACAAAGATGTTGAGTGGACATTTCAACAAGCCACATAAACTGATTTTATTAATAAGATAATGTTATGTCGAATTTTTAACAAGTCTCGCTGAGAACATAAACTTTAGTAATGATTGTTCGTGGTTTCCGCTAGCTCATCGCTTCAAGGAAACTCCGGATCAACCAGTTAAACGAACCTACGGTTTGATTGACCAACACATCGCATCTGGATATGATGTGCTGCTGGTGATGATTGAGTCCCCAAAATGCTGCACAGATCATGCCATACTTGTTGATTCTAGTTCTTGTGTCCAGGACTAAAACATCCCCCAAAATGCTCGTGATCGACCTTGGACCAGCTATCCCTCCAGAAAAAAATTGACCATGGCCTGTGCCGCTTCTACTTTGCGTAATCTTGAAGTGATCAACTAAGACCTCAGTATCCTCAGGCTGAGGCTTTAGGCCATTCTTCTGCACGCGTTGTGAGAAGTCACTACAATCCACATCGGAAACAAGAGCCTGCTCTCCAATAGTCCTAATTTCATCCGCAATCTTGCCCGTTGAAAGAGATGCCGTTGCATGCGAACATTCCGCTTTCTCTAGGATGCCAGTGAGATATCCCTTGAGACCGTGATTATGCTTAAGAATGATCTTCGAGATCTTCCATGTTCCATCATTTACCATGCACTTGATCTTAGCGTCACAACCTGTTCTAGTGCCCTGTCTTTTGAATCGCGTCGTCTTGTCAATCTGCTCCTTGGACTTGTGGCCTTGGCAAGAGCATAAGAAGAACTTTGCCTTGATGATGGCTTTTTTCGATCGCGAGTATTCTGCTTTTCCCCTTCTCACACTAAAACCGGTTTGTTTAGCGGAGTTGCTGTAAAAATCATATACTGCCTCCTCTGATGAGAACTCCATCCCCACTCTTGGCACCCCGGGATCGAACTTGAGCTCTTGTCCATGTATATTAGCATCAGAAGGGGATTGTATTTCATCTTCGTCGCGATCGCCTCCAGTAATGTCGAACAAGATGCTCCCTGACTCAATTTGTAATTGATCGAGCTATGTTCCTGTTGATTCAAGGACAAGATTGAATTGGATATGGATGAAGAGAACAAAATGAAGTTTTAGTAGAAGGAAATGACTGAATGGCTAGTCCAGGATTATATCTTCTTGTCCTGAGAAATCCAAAGATGTTTCACAAGAGAACCAAATTCATACTATATGCATGAAGTGTTGGGAATAAAATGGACCTAAAATGGTAAAGAACCAAAACTTAAACATCACATAATAAATTTCTTCGCTAAGTGAAGGGAACAAAGGATTCCCAAATATAGCGATTCAACACTCAATCGAATCCCTAAAACAATGAATGCGGAAGCAAGCCCAGAAAACACATGTATCACTGATTCTAAGGCACATCACATAATCGAACGTACCTTGTTTCTACATATTAAAACACCAATGTTGCGACATGAGGAAGAATTCACACACCGTTCTTCAGAGGATTATCCTATTCTTCGTTTTTAGGGAGAAAGCAATGTGAAAAAAGCATAACTTGAGAGAACGTAATCTCTCCTTTTGAAAATACGTAACTTCATCCAATTAACCGCTTCTTAGATTTTCCCTTATTACCGACAAAAAAAGAAAAAGAAAAAAAAAATTCCCTTATCTATAATAACTTCCTCCATGGGCCCTTAACTCACGGGATGGGCCTTTGGGCCCAACATGGGCAGACGGGCCCTACTTAGGCCCATCAAAGGAAAAATCCATCACTAAGAAAAAGCACACATTAATTGACTTCAAAGGAACTAACCTTTTCCGACCAAAAAAAACAAAAAGGAACTAACCTTTTAAACTTCACAGGATAAAAGCAAAAATATAAAAGTAAAAATAAGAACAAGGAAAGTAGTTCCAAATGCCCAAAAATGATGAGCCTAACATTATAGAAAATGGCTAAAAAAAGATAACGAAAATGTCAACGAAGAAGAACATAGATTAAGGTTTGATCAGCTGCAAATTAATGCCGACTGAAAACTGGCGAAAATATCATAAACATAAGTCACTCTGAACGCCTAGAAAATAATGAGCGTATATTTTTAAATTTAAAACCGACTCCAAGCCGATGAAACCATTACACTAAGGTCTTAGAATAAACCTTAAAATGAGCCCTTAGGGTCTTGTGAATCTCCGAATCCTAAATCTTTGATTTGCAAAAGTAAAAAGGATTCTCATGCCTTACTCATCTTTTAACTGGCCTAAAATAGGTTAGTGACAGCTCTAATCTCATTCAACTAATGATGTTTGAGAAACTGAGTTGCGATCAATAAGTCTTAAGAAATTTTGTGCGAAATGTAAGTGTTATTTCATGAGAATACTACATCTAACCATTTGCCAAACCATCCCAAGGCTCATTTCGGGAGGGTCAAGACAGCCTGTTCATGTCAAACAAATTGACTCGTATAACCTGTTTAAATTGATTGGTTACTGTAGACATGACCTTGTTGAGACGTGATTTATTTAAAACAATACTCTTTCCATGTTATTCACTGTTATGATTTTGAATGGGAGAAGTGCCAAAAAAGTCCTAAATCTTTTGTCTTTGTGCTGATTTAGTCATAAATATTTTTTTGGTGCCGATTTAGTCCTAAACCTTTTTACATTGTGTAAATTCAGTCCTTTCCTGCCAATTTTGGCCGGATTTTGCTGACTGGACGCCGGCCGGCTGACGTGGCCTGATTGGCGTTGACGTGGACAACTTTTAATAATATTTTAATATTTTTGAATTTTTATTTTTTTAAATTATTTTTCATTCTTTTTCGTTTTGTCTTTTTCCTCCAACCGGTTGTCGAAGTCCGGCGACCGGCCAAAGGCGACGGCCGGCGAGGGCGAGGCCGACCTCACCGGCCACCTCACGGGCGAGGGTCGAGCCTCGCCGGCCATGGGCGAGGCTCACCCTCGCCGAATCTGACGAGGCGAGCCTTGCCCATGGCCGGTGAGGCTCGACCTCGCCAGATCTGGCCATGGGTGAGGCCCCCCCTCGCTGGATTTGGCGAGGTCGAGCCTCGCTGGCCATGGGCAAGGCTCGCCCTCGTCGGATCTGATGAGGCGAGCCTCACCCATGGCTAGCGAGGCTCGACCTCGCCAGATACGGCCATGGGCGAGGCTTGCCCTCGCCAGATCTGGCGAGGTCGAGCCTTGCCGGCCATGGGCAAGGCCCCCCCTCGCCGGATCTGGCGAGGTCGAGCCTCACCGGCCATGGGCGAGGGCCTCGCCCGCGAGGTGGCCGGCGAGGTCGGCCTCGCCCTCGCCGGCCTTCGTCTCTAGCCGGTCGTTGGACCTCGGTGACCGGCTGGAGGAAAAAGACAAAAATAAAAAATAAAAAATAAAAAAAATAAAAAAATAATTAAAAGTTGTCTACGTCAACACCGATCAGACCATGTCAGCCGGCCGGCGTCCAGTCAGCAAAATCCGGCCAAAATTGGCTAGAAATGATGAATTGGCACAATGTAAAAATGTTTAGGACTGAATCGGCACCAAAAAAAAGGTTGAGGACTAAATCGGCACAAATGCAAAAGGTTTAGGACTTTTTTGGCACTTCTCCCGATTTTGAATTAATGATGTTTCCATTGATCATGAACATATTTTATAATTTGATATACATAAGAATTCTGTTTTGTCCTCTGCATCGTTCCTTGCCTATACAATGATTGATTTATTGGTTAAGAAACTGATATGTAAAAGTAGATAAGATACACCATACTAAATATCAATGGATCCTAAACATCTTTGAAATTGGCGACTGGTGATTACCTGATTCCTGCAGCGATAAAGCTCGTCTTTCCCATGGTTGAAGGAGGGAGCGCTGACCTGCAAGCTCAGAGGCCACCGCCTTGGCGGCGAGGCAAGGTGTTTGGACTCAACCAGTCCCAACCCCACCAAAAAGAGAAAAGTCAGAAGAGGAAGAACTTGGGAAGTTTCCTTTGTTTTATGCCACGCAAACGAGTACAAAATGTTGGAGCCGGTCGAGTCGACAGAAAAAAAGAAAAGAAATATTTTTAAAAGTTGGATATTTTCTCATCTTTTCTCTCATTGGCTAAAAAAGTGGAATACCTAGATTTGGTAAAGAAAAACATCATATCCTATATTTATTTTATAAGTCACTATGTGTGCTATATGTTGCATATAGATTGCGAAACCCTACTCCTTCACTTATGCATTCCTGATTGAACTCTCCACCTCCCCATTCTTAAGTGGGAAGGGTGGCCAATAGGGCAACCTCCAATGGTTACCCAACGTTAAGTTTATGGAGTTATATTTGCTATTGAATTCCATAATCTCAAGAAGTATCGACTACACGATAATTGGATCACATGCAAACTGATTAGGGGCTGGTGCCGCTCTCCTAAAGATGGCCGTGGCAGGCCGAAATTTTTTAATCAATCAAGACACATGCCCCCACTCGAGATTTTGAGAAGCTCAAGTAAATGGCAGACATGGCACCGTCGTTCACGATGAAGCATTTTCTGGTACAAGTCATGGGAATGGTCCTTAGAGAGGAAGGCTGGTGTGATGCTAATTGAGAGGTGGAATTGAGGGAAGCCGAGGAGATAGGTGGTCTGTCTTCTTCCAAGCGGAGGATCTCCTGGGCAAGGCATTATTTTTCTCTATTTCAGACCACCTGTGGGCAAAGGTAGGTGCACCGATTACAAATGTGATGTAAGACAACCGCAGCTTGCACCCCCGCAATGTGTGTGAAAGTCAGGGCCCTCCCGACACCCTTTAGGTGCCCTTTTTTCTCCGTTGAAATTCTCGACATGCTCTTTATCGAGCTATTTTTCTTATATAATGTACTGAGAATGCAAAGCATTTTTTTATCAGCGCTCAGGCGAAAGGAGTCGCATGGGCGCATGGGTGATGACCCCATCCCATGTGCAGTGCGAGTGTCCACATGTCCTTTTTTTTGTTGAAAATGAATGCTGTGCATGTACCCATGATGTGAGTGACAAATGTATCACCTAACGAGGGCATCAAGATGATATTCTACTCATGATGCGTGAATGTATGGTAGATGACATAACACAGAGATGCATAAAAACATGATGAGGGACACCATTGAGATACATGGGGATAAATATCAAGAGTCATAAACTTATTATTCGGATGTCAATTCAATCATAAATTTTTCAATATAGTCAACTTAATCCTAAATCTATTGACGATTTGCCAAAGTGGTGATTCTCATCAATTTTGATTGGAAATTGTGACATAGACACCGACTGTGCTGGCCATCCTACGTCGCACAACGGCGTTGATGTTGACAATTTTTACAGGTTTTAAATAATTTTCCAATTTTTGTTTGTGTTTTCTTTTCTATTCTTTGTTTTTTTTTTTTTTTTGCTAGCGGTTAAACCTCGCTTATGGTTGACAACCTCGGCTAGCCACCACCGATGACTCGAACAGGTGGAGGGAAATAAGAAAAAAAGAGAAAGGAGAAAAGGAAAACAATTTCGAAAAGTTAAAAAAAAATTAAAAAAATTATCCAAATCAGTATCGATCATATCACGTTGGACAGTAAATGTTTGCGTCAGAAATATCAAACCAAAATTTGATCGAAAAGATTATATTAATAAATTGTAAAAAAGTTTAAAATTGAATGGACATTCATGCATAAGTTTTAGACCCTTTTTGGTAATTTTTTCCGAGATACATGTGCACCAACACATCCGAGCACCATGATAGACATAGAAAACAATATAATGATGGATGACGATGGTGAAGATGATTTAACAATTACTTATGAATAACGTATGAGTACTCATGATCACCGATAGAATTAGAAGATGTAGCAATAGTACATAATGATATGACATGATCGTGCATGATGTAACAAGTATGCAATTGACAAGACCAGTGCGTACGATGATTTGCATAATACTTAACATGACCCCATAAACAGTGCAATATAAAAAATGATTTTTTAAATTAATATTATAAAAAATCTTAAATTAATATATGTATAATAAATTTATCTCAAATTTAAATAAGATATAATGATGAAAAGCGTGATATAATGAAGCAAAAAATAAGTCATATCATGATGATATGATGACACAGGGAAATCATGACGGGCAAATTGTCAAATGCAAGAGCCACATAACACAGATAACATAATCGAGGATCTTAATACCGTCAATATTCAGTCCTTGCAATTGTCTATCATCCAGACTCTCACCATCAAGGGCTAGTAGTACTGCGATCAAATAATTAACTCCGTCGAATGGAGTATAATTGTGTTTGTGATAGTATCCATTGTACCAAGATTATTAGTGAACCCGATCATTAGTTTTCTGAAAATCAAAATCAAAGTTGAAGAAAAATTCGAGAGTCAACCAAATAAAAAAAAGGTCCATGATACCATTAGTCCCCATGATCTTGGCCAAAAATTCAAACCCGCGTATGCTTTTTTTGGGTCCAAAATCATGCTTTTACTTTTCTGTTGCACTTTTCTTTTCTTTTTGACGAGTTCTGTTGCACTTTTCTATCGTCGGTCGATTTCTGCTAATATGAACAGCTAGATTGCTGAGTTAGATGTCAAAATACACATGTTCTAACATGATTTGCCAACATTTTTATTTATGGCATTGCCAGTTTTGCTAACATATAAATTAAAAAAATGAGACAGAGAGAGATAACTTTTTGGAAAAAAATCATCGGATATCCGCTACTGGATCGTCAAGGAATGACTGGTCACATTTTTAAAAAAGCACAGAGACGATTTTGGAGGAAAAAAAAAGCAGGGCTTTTGATTTTTGGACTAAAGTATAGATACCAAAAATTCCTTTCGCCATAAGAGAAACAAAGTATTATATGCACCCTCCCTTATCTTGGAGAGGGTATGTTCCCCTATTTTGGAAAGGCCACCTACCTTGCATATGATCGTTGATATGCGAAGTTGTTGCATCTTACTTGTCCGACCACCTCACCTCAATTGTCACACTCCTCAGGTTCACAGCCCATCAAATCCCTTTGTAGATCATCCCAGTATTTTTCTAAGTAGTCCCAAACTTCTATAAATATGTTCAGGGGATTATTTTCCACAAAAACACGCTTCTCTCTTCCCTCTTCGATTTCTTTCTTGTTTCGCTAAATTTAAATATTCCATATTTCCAGCTTGAATGGCAAGCACTGCAAAGATCATTAGTAGTATTCGCGAACATTTCACTCATATCGATCAGACACTTAAATTGCTATCACTACCGCTCACGGTCAGCCTAAGACGAACAGGCTATTTCCAGCGAAATCAACCCCGTCGTCCTCTGTTTTATGCCGATTTTCCTAAGCTAACTCCAGTTGAAGTATGGCAGGGCTGGCGCTTCTCAATATAGGACGCACCCGGTGACCATGGGCTTCGGCATTGCCTGCTTGCCCGCGAGCTACCGTGCCCATCTTCCGAAGAATGTGTACCTTCCTGATTTGTCTCTCTTATGTAGAACAATGGGCGAATGTTATATGGAAACTTTCAGGTGTCAAGAAAGTGGACGATCCCGCAAGTCAAAAAGGATTCTGGGATCTTTGAAGTTGCAAACAGGTTATGTTTATTTGAGCATTGTTTGATCTCAAATTCACTCGTTTTCCTTAATTTCCGAGCTGTCAAAGATTTCATACGTATTTTGCAGATTTTTAGGATGTGATTTGAAGACTTCCCCTTTATTAATATTTTTTCTTTAATTTTGTTATTTGATTTTAGTCATTTGATTATTTCTTAAATAGCGACCTCCATATAAATAGACATCTAAAACATTGTAAACAATACTTCATTGTTCAAATAAACATTATCTTTTGGAATCCTTTTCCAAGCATATCTCCCTTTGCATCATTTGGTCTCTCCTAAGACAATGGCTGATGGCTAATAACATTGATGAAAATCTCCCTGTAGTTGAAGGCCATGAAAACGAGCCTATTACACAGGCTGAGTTCAACCGATTTGTGGAGCAAATTGAACAGAGGTTTCAAGAATTACTTGTCGCCATCCAGTGTTTTTCTACCAACCTCAAACCTGGTAATCTTCTGACTGATCGTGCTCAAGTCGCTTGAGTCCCAGAAGTAGCTATGGAATGTGGGGGCAAATCCCTGATAGGGGAGACAAGCCTATGTTGAGGACTCCGAAGAAGAAGAAAAAGAGTTCTTGGACAGGCCTATTCGTGGAGGCCACCGGAATAGAGATACTGACGAGTTCTCGAGCAATATCAACTTGAATATTGAAGACTTTCTAGATTGGCTTTGGGAAGTTGAGAAATTCTTCGATGTCATGTTGATTGAAGAGGATTGCTAAGTAAAATTGGTGGTATACAAGTTCACGGGTGATGTCTCAGCTTGGTGGGAGTAGACACAGCTAACCCGACGCCGACAAGGAAAAGCTTCCATCTAAATGTGGAATCGAATGAAGGAGAAGTCAAAGGTTCGATTCCTCCCAACTAATTATGAACAATTATTTTTTCAACAATTTTAGAATTGTAAGTAGTTGAGCTGATCAGTCCAAGCCTACACGGAGGAGTTTCTTCAACTTTCCGCTTGCAACAACCTAGCTGAATCAGAGGC
Organism: Eucalyptus pauciflora; assembly: GCA_007663325.1. Taxonomy (NCBI): domain Eukaryota; kingdom Viridiplantae; phylum Streptophyta; class Magnoliopsida; order Myrtales; family Myrtaceae; genus Eucalyptus; species Eucalyptus pauciflora. The sequence continues at coordinate 2,664,269 of VMYD01000024.1, read as the reverse complement.
ATTACACCATTTGATCACATTGAGGATGCCCAAGAAATGGTCCGAAAGCTCGAGATGCGATCGGAAAGAATTAGTCCCATTAATTGGGCTAACAATTATTCCGCTCAAGGATCATTTGGAAGGGGGAGATAGTTAGATGTTCCAAACTCCTCCAATCAACAAACCAACACTATGAATTGACTTCAAGCAATATAACTGGGGCGCCCAAGGACTCAGTCACTACAAACAACCGTAGCGCTAATTAGAATGCTCATAACCTATATGCTAAACCACAACCAATTAAATGCTACAAGTGTCATGAACCAGGCCATTGTTCAAGTGACTTCCTATGGCGGAATATGCTAATGTTGTTGAGCATGATGATGACGACATATTTGAAGATGATTAGGTGGATGAAGAAGAAGTGGAGGACTAAGAGGGCGAGCCTGTCGATTGTGACGTTAGGCAACTACTACTTACCCCATGAAGAGATGACACCCAGCAGAATAGTCTTTTCTATGCTCGTTGTCCTGTCAATGACAAAGTTTACGATGTCATCATCGACAGTGATAGTTTTGAGAACATAGTTTTCAAATCCCTGATGGACCATTTACATCTAAAGATAGAATCACATTCCTCCCCTTATACAATAGAGTGGATTTGTAAAGGGCCCGAACTCAAGGTAACACAATTATATCATTTACCTATTTGAATTAGAAAGTCCTATAAGGAAATTATTATTTGTGATGTGATGGAGATGGATGCATGCCATGTCCTGTTGGGACGACCATGGCAGTATGATGTTGATATCACTTATCGGGCTCAAAAGAATGCGTACTCTTTTGTGTGGGAAAAGACAAAGATTACTTTGAAGCCGGAGAGTAACACTCCCCAAGCCCTTAAGAAGCATAGTGTGCTCATCATGCTAAATGTTCGTAAACGTGAGAGCATGTACATGATTGTATAGAATGGTGATCAACCATCTATTATTTCCATTCCTAAGGCTCTTCAGCCTTTGTTGAAAGCATTCAGTGGCATTAATCTAGAGAATCTATTGTGTTGGATTACCTCCCGTGAGGGATGTCCAACATGAGATCGACTTTCTTTCAAAAGCGAGTCTCCTTAATTTGCCACACTACCTGATGAATCCAAAGGAGAACTAAATTTTATAAGACGAAGTGGGAGGACTCTTTTGAAAAGGCTTCTTGCATGAGAGCATGAGTCCTTGTGCAGTCCCCGCACTCCACACTCTGAAGAAAGATGGTAGCATGCGTATGTGCATTGATAGTCAAACAATTAATCAGATTATTGACAAGTACTGATTTGATTCCCAATTCCTCGCCTGGATAACATGCTCGACTGGCTTGCTCAATCAAAGGTCTTTACAAAGATCGATCTATGTAATAGATACCACCAAGTTTGCATCTACCTCAGTGATGAATGGAAAACAACCTTTAAAATAGGTGAAGGTTTGTATGAAGGGCTTGTCATGCCATTTGGTCTTAGCAACACACCTAGCACTTTCATGCATTTGATGACTCGGGTTCTTTAACCTTTCATTGACAAGTTTATGGTGATCTACTTTGATGACATCATCATATACAGTCTAGATGACCAGCAACATATGAAGCATCTAAGGGACGTCCTGTCAGCCTTGTAGATGAACCGATTGTACATTAATTTGAAGAAATGTAGCTTCATGACTAATCGACTTTGCTTTTTTGGGGTATGTTGTTGAACCAGAAGGCCTTCAAGTTGATTAAGAGAAAGGAGCTGCCATCCACGATTGGCCAACTCCCTAGACCGTTAAGGAGGCACACAGTTGCCATGGGCTTGCAACATTCTACCGATGCTTTATCCGAAATTTTAGTATCATTATGGCCTCAATTACTGAGAGCTAGAAGAAAGGAAAGTTTCATTGGGGGTGATGAAGCAAGAGCTAGCTTTGCTCTCATCAAAGAAAAACTTTCCATGACACTAATATTGATGTTTCCAGATTTTGAAAAGGTATTCGAATTGGATTGCGATGCCTCTGGCATAGGCATTATTGTTGTTCTCTCCTAGGAAGGTAAACTTATTACTTATTTTAGCAAGAAAATGATATTCACAAGTAATGGTCTACCTATGAGCATGAGTACTTTACCATAATATGAATCATCAAGCACTAGCAGCCCTATCTTTATCAACATGAGTTTGTTCTTAATACTGACCATTACGCACTCAAGTATATCAAGAGTCAAAGGCATTTGAATCGAATGCATGGACGTTGGGTCACATTTTTGGAGCAATTCAAGTTTGTGCTTCAACATAAGGCAGGCCACTTGAACAAAGTTGTTGATACACTTAGCCATTGCGCTGCAACACTCATCACCATGCGCACCGATGTTGTGGGCTTTAACCACCTCTATTCCCTTTATGCTGATGATGATGACTTTAAGGACATTTGGGAAGTGTTTTGCAGCAGGCTCTAATGGTGACATGATCATTCAAGGTAAATTCTTGTTCTTTGGCAATAGATTACGCATCCCTCGCAACTTTTTACAAGAACAACTTATTCGAGAAGTCCATGGTGGCACCTCAGAGAAAATTTTAGGCACGACAAAACTATTGTCTTAGTTATAGAGCGATACTATTGGCCTCGGCTGAAGCAAGATGTTGAGTGATTTGTGAAAAAGAGCTACATCTATCAAACTGCCAAAGGTCATTATCAGAACACTGGTTTTTACACCTCTACCTGTTCCTTTTGGATCTTAGGTAGACGATTCAATGGATTTCATGTTGGGGCTTCCCCGAACCCAACAAGGTATGGATTTTGTTTTTGTGGTGGTGGATAGGTTTACAAAGATGGCACACTCCATCCTTGCAAAAAAAAAAAACTTCCAATGCTTGCCATGTGGCGAGTTTGTTTTTTCGAGAAGTAGTTTGTCTGCATGGTGTGCCCAAAACTATCATCTCCGATAGTGACACCAAGTTCCTTAGTCATTTTTGAAAGACCCTATGGCACTTATTTGGGATGGATCTACAGTACAACAGCTCTTATCATCCCCAAATCGACAGTCAAACTAAAATTGTCAATTGTACCATGGCAAATATCATTCGGTGCCTTTGTAGTGACATGCCAAAGCAATGGGACCAGTACCTTGCTCCTACTAAGTTTGCTTTCAACAACACTATCAATTGCTCCACGGGCAAATCACCGTTTAAGGTCATCTATGGGCGAACACCACAACATACATTAGACCTCATGCCTTTGCCCAAAGTCCTAGGATATGATGTTGCGGTTGAGAACTTAGCAACAAAATTATAGGAGATACAAGAGGGTGTGAAGCAACAACTAGAAGCTTCCACTACTGTCCATAAAGTTATTGTAGATAAACACCATCGCCTCAGTATTTGTTGGGGGTGACAAAGTGATGGTCTACTTTTGCAAGGAATGCTTTCCTATTGGTACATATAACAAGTTGAAGAACAAGTAAGTTGGCCCCTATCGAATCGTGAAGAAAGTCAATGACAATGTCTATGTTGTTGATCTTCCCGGTGACCTCAACATCTCCCCAGCGTTCGATGTAGTGGACCTATTTGAGTATCATTACTCCCCTTTATCCTGATAATAACTCAGGATCAACTTCTTCCCAAGTGGAGGAGACTAATGTAGAATAACGGGCAAATGCTTATATGGAAACTTTCGAGCGTCAAAAGAGTGAACGGTCCCACAAATCAAAGGGGATTCTGGGATCTTCGAAGTTGCAAACGGGTTATGCCAATTTGGGCAATGTTTTATCTCAAATTCATGTGTTTCCCTTAATTTCCGAGCCATCAAAGATTTCAAGATTTCAGATGTATTTTGTAGATTTTTAGGATGCGGTTTGAAAACTTCCCCTCTATCAATATTTTTTTCCTTAATTTTGTTATTTGATTTAAGTCATTTGTTTATTTTTTGAATGACGACCTCCTTATAAATAGTTGCCTAAAACATTGTAAACGGCACTTCATTATTCAGAATAAACATTGTCTTTTGCAATCCTTTCTAAGCATATCTTCCTTTGCGTCGCTCTCCTGGCCATCTATGGCCCAGCGCTCAAGCGTGTGATTCTGTTGCTCGGGTCGTTGGCATTGGCGTCTCTGGTTACTTTGCTTCTGCCCAGCTCATGAACCTCGTATTCCTACGTAGTATTTATCTTTCTCCCGATGGGAGTTGGGGCACTAATGTGCTCTATGCTTTTCAAATGCAAGCTCAGTACATCATCCAAGACCGGGACAGGGCCCGGGAAATTGCTTTTGTCTAGCGTGTTGTTTAACATGACCTCCTGGTCTAAACACAACAAGGACACATCGGCGGTCGGTCACATGGAGGTTGCTCATTCTATGTTTAACACGACAGATAATTTCGTCTGACTCGACTCAGGTATCTAAGACCATATGTATTGTCGATTGAAAAAGTAATAAATTGAATTCAAGCCCTAGAGTCATGTAGTCGTGTTGTTGAGGCCTCAGGGGATGCCCAACTTCATTGTAAATTTTTGAGCACATTAGTTACTTTGATGTGTGAAACTCTTGTCGGATATCAATTAGGGTTAATAGCATAAAAAACTTCAAATTAATACACCTATAACAATTTACCCTTCATTAATTTCCGTTAAGTTTTACTATCAAATTGCTAAGTTGGATAACATATGGTTGTTAACGAGTGTATTAGTTTGGTATTCTATCTTCTATTTGTCATAGGTATACTAATGTGGTTTTTTCGCGGTATTAATATAATTTAATAGAAACTAACATAATGTATATTTGTCATAAATGTACGAGTTTTGGGTTTTTGGCAGTCAAAAAATTAATCTTGTATCGGTTTATGATTCTTGTGGTATTAACCCTATCAATTATGACCTCCTTAATCAAATGAACACTTGCTATTTGTTACATTAGTTTTCAAATCAAATTATTGGCGACCTACAAATTAATGGGGATCTGTTTAATGCATACTTGTGATTTGAGATTGATCAATGGAATAAACAAGTCATGTTCTCTGGGAAATCTTTGATTGAATGGGTATTTTTGGTATGTACTAAAAAAATGTGACTGATTTTTAGTATTGTGTGTATATTATATTTTGGGCTTAGCTTATTGAGTTTCTAAATATTATTTTATAAATAAGCATAGTAGATGCTTGCTCTGCTTAGAAGAGATATTTACTACTTATTGGACCATGGTTGCTCATGTCATTCATTTTAAATCTTTGTCAAATTTTCGAGCTAGCGACAAATATAACAAGAGCGATATCGATGGAAAACTTTTGATTTTCAAATTATGGATATTAGTTTAAATAGTTCAATATGTTTGAAATGATATATATATATATATATATATTTCCGGTTTAGTTCTTAATTTGGTGAATTATATATTGTTTTTGGCAGATTTTAGAATTTGGTTCCATAGCGAACTCCATCTTCTATCAGATATACAGATGGATAAATTATTTGACTACTGATTTGATTTTTGTTTGTATATGAGGCTACGTCTTTTGAATAGGAAGATGGTGGTATCGTTTTCTCTATACTTATAGGAGTCGATGCGTGTGACAGGAGGCGTTGGCTTACATAGATTCTAACCGCGAGGAAACCATCCAACACTGAGGAAATCCACGAAGGCGACTTCGGGGCACGTCCAATTCACGTTTCCTTGACTTCCATTCATACATCCCCTTTCTTTGTGGTTGCGCTTTAGATTTAATGGAGTCCTAAAGTCGTACTTGTATGAATTGAGTGTTGGCTAGGTCGGCCTATTTGGGGCCCTGCCGACATAAAAAGAATAAAAAAGCAAAAGAAAAGAAAGAGAGAGGATCGAGCGAGGGTGTGAGCCCAAGAAGAGAGAGAAAAAGTGAGAGTTCTCACCGAGAAAGCGCTGAGGGAACAGGGGAGAAGAAAGGTAAAAAGGCCCGGCTTTGTGGTCCCGATCCCAATTCGACAGTCAAACGTTAGACAAAATTAGCTCAAATTTCAGTATGGTATTCATGAGATCAAGGGCTGCGAGTTGATCGGTTTCATTTGTTAAAAACCTTCTCCGAATTTTTCAATTGCGGTTAGGGTTTTCTCCTTTGTTTGTGTTAATCCACCTCCGTGGTAATAGAAATACTATTATATTGTCGATGTTTAGTCTTTAGTATATGACTAGAGAAGAACACTTCGTGTATCTTATTATTTTTTGTGATTAGTTGATGTTCCATGATTTTTTTCTATATTTCTAGGTAATATCTTAGTGTTGTTGTTACTTTTGTCTAATTATCATTTCGGTGTTATATTTACTTATTGCAATATTGCATTGGCTAGTTATTGGTGGGGTTAAGTTTTGAGGGAAATATTAATCCTAGATTGGGTTGATTATTGGTGAATTGTTGTTGCGGAGTATTCTTATGAGTTAGCTCAAGTTAAGAATTTCCGTGCTCCTTTGCATAATCTATGGTTCGCTTCTCTCATTTGCTTGGCCTGAATTTCACTGTGTCTTCGATCCCTTTCATGTAAGTTTGCCTAGAGAATATTTGCATCGCTTGGCCGTTCTCTTTGTACTATGATGTTGGATGGAGTATACTCCGCTTATAATGTTACATCGTATAGCATGTCTCCATCACGTTTATATGCAGTTTTGCACCAAGAAAGTTAGTGTCGTTATTTACTTATCTTTTTGGATTCTTTGTTTTTGCAGATGCCTAGAAAATTGAAATAAAGTGTTGGCCCTTACTGACGTTTTCTTCCCAAAAAAAAAAAAAAAACAGAGAGAGAGAGAGGATCTTTTATTAGTTTCGCTCGATCTTGTAGTTATAAACGTGCAATTACATAGTAATAATATTTTTAGTAATAAATAATAAATTACATGTGTGTGATTATTGCATCATAGGACTAGCAAACTTTTGACTCGTTCTATTTCAAATAGTTTAGAATAAATTTTAATCATTGAGCAATTAATATATATCGGTTTAGTTTAGTACACGTTTATTTTTTACATACATAGCTCACCGGATCCTTTCCTGGACTCAACAACGAACCGTTGTATAATGTTGCCATTATTAATTTCTCGTACTATGTTTTCTCTATTATTGATTAATTCAAATTTTATTGTCTGCGCACTTACGCAAGGCCATATAGATTTTGCGTATTTAAGATAAATAAATATAATAATAACTGAATGAATCTTTTTCTTAAAAGAAAAAAAATACCAAATTGAACATTATGTTTATTTAGTATGATCAAGTCCCTGAAGTCATGAACTTCTACTTCATGAAAGTCTCAAGTTTTGCTTGAATTCTAATTGGCTCATAATACATTAGTAGCGACTCCTAAAGTAAAAAATAAATGGCATAATAGAAATGGCTTTTAATCAAATTATAATACATTAGTAGTGACTCCTAAAGTAAAAAAATAAATGACATAATTTAAATGAGAAACCTTATTGAAGTAATATCGAGAGGGTCGCAACAGAAGTTGAATGATTTGTTGAGAACAACCACAAAACAATAACTCAGAAACTGAATGGATGGCCATTGAATGCACTGACTGCTGTCCTAAACATCGATACGCCGATTACCCCTTTCATGTCAATCTGCATGTTCCGAGCATTGGTCAAACATGGATGTTGGAGCCATCTGAGTTCGTACATAGGCATCTTTTGGACGGGATCGGGTCAATCCTCTGCTTAATTGTCGAGTTTATCCTGTTAAGGCAAAAGAAGAGTTCATGTTTTGGACCAATTCATTATAAATACTTCTATTTGTCGTTCTCACTCGGCAGTTGAAATTACTGTGATAAAGAACTAGTTCTACTGAGATATTGCATTCTAATGTTGAAGTGCACACACGGTACAGTGAACTTAAGAAACAAATTGGTAAGGAGGAGACTGACCTGTCTACATTCTCTTGGTCGAGTTGTGTTCCACGAGCATCATCTCAAATGGCCTGGCCCATATCATTGTTACCGTCTGATTCTTCAACAGCGACAGTGACTTCTTCTGTTCTCGGAGCCTTTGCAATGTTCTCCAATGCCGAATATATGTAGCTCAAAGCCATGAATTTCCTCTTCTTAGTTGCACATATATGTGCAACATGCAAAGCTATCTGCATAAACTCAATGTAAAACGAATTGACCAGCTTTCCGTTGTGTGCAATCGCTATGTTTGAGACGTCCACTGGCAGGCTGTCTTTGGCAGATTTTGTCCAACGTTTCAATAAGTAATGAGGCGGTATCTTGAATATATTCTTGGAGTTGAGTACTTTCAGAGCATGAAAACATAAAATACCGACTGACTCAAACTTCCCACAACTACATGCTAATGTCAAATTGGAAGGATCAAACTCAACAGTGTCTATCTTCGTGCTGTCTTCTTCGATCAACTTAAACTTACAAAGAGTTGCCGTGGCCCCGCTTTCTTCGATTGCCAGAGTTAGGCTATTGATAAACTCCCCTTGGAACATCTTGAAGATCGGTCGAGTATACAAGCGTTGAGCTTCCTTCTCCACCGGGCTCCTGGATTTCAAATTCTCCATGGCTTTCTCGCAGCACTTGTCTTCCTTCAATTCTTCCGTGCGCAAGTGCTCGACCGCCTCTCCACACCGGAGTGCAATTTGGTACAGTGTCATTGTCTCGCCGAAGAGATTCCCGAAAATAGCACGTGCATTTTCATTGTTTTTATTTGAGAGTAGGCCGGCAGTGAACACGTTTTTCGTGAAGGCATGAGACCATTTCCCGCGCATTCGATACAAAGAAGCGAACCACGTGTCATCATGCAGCTTGGACTTTTCTATAAAGGAATTCCACTTTGACTCAAACTCTTCTTGCGACTGGACATGAAAGACGCACTCGCTAAAGAGGTCGTCAAGACCAGGTCGGTCAACCTGGTCAATCAAAGAAGACAGGTACTTACTGAAACTGTTTAAGATAGACCGAGCAGGCAGACAATGGCGAGTCTCTGGCAAGATAACCGCAATGGCATTGGCGATTTCTTCGCTCACATCTGTAATGATCGTCCGTGGTTTCTGCCAGCTCATCGCTTCAAGAAAACTCCGGAGCAACCAAGTGAACGAACCGACGGTTTGATTGACCATCGCAGCACACCCAAATATGATGCATTGCCGGTGATGATTAAGTCCCCAAAATACTGCACAGATATTGTCCGACTTGTTAATCGTAGTCCTTGTGTCCAGGACCAGAACATCCCCGAAATGCATGTAATCGACCTTAGAACGGCTATCCCTCCAGAAAAAGTTCCCCATGCCCTGTGCCGCTTCTACTTGCGCTGTGTAAAAAAAGAAAGGATCTTCGATCTGCATATTCTTGAAATAATCAATTAAGTCCTGAGTATCATCAGACTCAGGCATTGGGCACCTCTTCCATGTGCCTTGTGAGACATCACTGTGATTCACATTGGAAATTTCATCTGCAATCTTGCCAATCGAAAGAGACGCCGTTGCGTTCAAACCTTCCTCTCTCCCCTGGACACCATCGAAAGATCCCTTGAGATCGTGATTATGCTCGAGAACAACCTTTGAGATCTTCCACGTTCCATCATTCACCATGCATTTGATCATAGCGTCACAGCCTGTTCTGGTGTCTCGTTTTGTGTACCGCGTTGGCTTGTCGATCTGCTGTTTGGACCTGTGGCCTTGGCAAGAGCACAAGAAGCTCTTCGCCTTGATGACGGACTTGTCTGATCCCAAGTATTCTGCTTTTCCCCTTCTCACCTTGAAACCAGCTTTTTTAGCATAGTTGGAGTAAAAATCATATACTGCCTTTTCTGAACAGAAAACCCTCCCCACTCTCGGCACCCCAAGGTCGGACTCGAGCTCCTCCCCATCCATATTAGCACTGGAAGTAGATTGTATTTCATCTTCATCACCAATCGCCTCTGGCAAAGTTGAGCAAGATGCTCCCTGACTCAATTTGAGATTGATCGAGCTATGTTCCTGTTGATTTTAGGACAAGATTGAATTGGATATGGATGAAGAGGACAAAATGGAGTTTCAGTAGAAGAAAATGAATGGCTAGTCTACGATTTTTATCTTCTCGTCCTGAGAAATACAAGATGTCTTACAAGAGAACAAAATTTGTATGCATATGCTAAAAATGTTGGGAATAAAATGGACCTAAAACGGTTAAGAATCCGCGATTAAACATCACATAATTAATTTCTTGGCTAAGAAAAAGCACACATTAATTAAATTCAAAGGAACTAGCCTGTCAGACTGCACAGAATAAAAGCAAAAGAATAAGGAAAAAATAAGAACAAGGAAAGTAATTCCAAACACCCAAATATAATGAGCCTAAAATTTTAAAAAGTCGCTCGAAAAATAAAAGGTGTTGATATAGACGAACATAGATTAAGGTTGGGCATTTTAACAATTTTGGAATGCTATTTCGGGCTTTAACGACCTTTTTGTTTTTATCCCAATCTCGCCTCACTGATGTTTTCGTCTTCAAATCACGCCCACACGAAAACACTGTTCATCTTCTTTCTCATACACTCTATGTCTATAGGTTGAGGTTGCCGGTCGCGGAGGTCGAGGTCGAGGTCGAGGCTTGCCTAGCTGAGGGTTGCCCAAGCCGAAGCTCACTGGGTGTCGCACGACCTCAGCGACAGTCGCCTGGGTTGTGCCGACCTTCTAAGGGTCAGATCTGGGTCGCCTGAGGTTGTGTGACCTCGGCATCGGGTCTCCTGGGGTCTCGCGTGCTCGGCAACAGGCCATTGCCTCTTTTTCAGGGTTTGGCTTGGTCGCTGGAGCTTTCAGGCTTCGAAGGGTCAGATCTGCGCTTTCACTTTCGTTCGTTTTTATTTTAATTTTTAACTAAAGTCCTTGTGGCAAATACGTTTTGCTTCTTGGAAGAAGTTAGTGTCACGGGAAAGGAGTAAAAATAAATCTCTGAAAACCGTGATTACCTGTTTCCTGGAGCGATCAAAATCATCTTTCCCATGGTTGAAAGAGGGAGACCTGACCTGCCGGCTCGAGTTCACCGCCTCAGCGCCACCCGATCCGGTGTTGTGACAGTGGATGCCAGAGACCATGGAGTCCACTTGGTTGTTGGAGCAATTTTCATTAGCCGGCGTCGCCGCCTTCACAACCACTCGGTGCTGGTCAGGGATGGAGAGGAAACCGAGCAAGGCCTCAAATCCGGTGGGATCCAGCATCTGGGGCGACTCGAAATTGTCCATGCCGAGTAAAAAGCCCGCAGAGAAGCTGCCAAGGCCGGGACTGAGAGGGTTCTCGGCAGCCCCAACCGCTGCCAGGTTCGCCGCGAAGTCAGACGTAGAAGGATCAGGCTCTGTTAGTTTGATGTTCGCCCGTTCCTCAACGTCATCTTCGGGAAAGACGTTAGATGGATCCATTCCTTGGTCCGTCAATCCACTAAAGCAAGCGTGTTTTGCGAGAGGGAGCGTGTTTTGCGAGAGGGAGAGAAAGCAAGGCAAAATAGAAAGAACGTATGAAGGTTCAGTTCTTTCATACCTCACATACTCGCCGGGTCCATTTATGTGAATTGCAATCTAACAACACCAAATTGAAAACGCCGTATGAAGAAATTATACACACATACGCGGAAAGTTAATATTTTTTCCAAAGATACATTCCCACCTCTCTTGCAATTGGGTGAAAAGTGATCAACAAAGGGGCCTACTGAAGTCAAATTTGATAAAGAAAAACCACGAATTAAATTTAAAAGCGTTTTAGTAGGGGGCACGACTAGAGTAGCGATGGTGATGTCTTAGCATCACACCCATCACTGAGTATACGAAACAATATTGCTGTGGTCCGACATTTTCCAATTCCATGAAGGCATGGAGATGAGCTTCGCAATCCCAAGGCAAGCACAAGGGATGCGACATCAACGACATAATCAGATGGCGTAAGTAGTGTTGGAGAATTTGTGCTGGAATACTCTTGTACAAATTGATTGAGAGCTGATGTCGCTCTTCTAATGATGGTTATAGCATGCCAAAATCAGTTGTTATGTTTAATTGAGATATGCCTCACTCAAGATATAGAGTTGCTCAAGTTGATGGGAGACATTAAACGGTTGGTCACAATGAAGCAACCAGCATGTAAGCCACGGGAATGATCCTCAAAAAGGAAAGCTTGTATGATGAATCGGCTTGCCGGTGTCGCATGGTCCATGACCTTAGAAAATGGTAAGGCTCCTAAATTGTATATGCCGATGCCATCCGCTATAACATCTCGTGCATGACTCTTAGAAAAGACGGAAGACGTGTTCCTGTTGGGGGAACATAGGACATTCTGATAAAGCCTACGGAGAGGCAGTGTCACAGGGAGTTTGTGTTAAGATCTATTTATGAAAGGAATCAAAGTGCAATGGGGACTTCCCTTGAAACGCCATATCCATTTGTCCCTGCTCTTAGGACCGGACTTTCGATAAATTTTGATGATGTCGGATTTCGTTTACACATTCAGACTCGAGAGATATTTATACATTTTTCGTATGAGCTTTGATCCCTATCGTCTATCAAGACATTATGTGATTAAAAAAAATGATTATGAGGCAAAGAAAAGATACGGGATAAGATCAACTGAACAATGAATAAATGCATCTTGTAATTCGAGAAAGGTGCGTAAGCTAATTAGCGACGATCAACTGAAGTGGGTAGCTCATGATCTTTATATAAGTGCCGCGAAAAATCTTCTTTTTTCCCCTTCGTTACGAGAAAGAAACTTTACTTTCACATCTAGAATCTAATCAGTCAACATCTGACAAGGGATTTTCCAGTAATGCACCTAACATCTATTTTTTTTTTTTTTTTTGGTCGTCATGCACCTAACATCTGACAAAGGATTAATTTTGTCGAAGTTTCACATGGAAGACATACTCCTCCGCTTGTCGCTTCGATCAAAGGCTTTTATTTTATTTTTAGTTGTTTGTATTAGTTAAATGACTAAAGAGTGCACAATTGGCTGACGCTAATTGAGAGGTGGACATGAGGAGAAGAAGAGGAGATGGGTGGTCTCTCTTCTTCCAAGTGGATGCTCTGTTGGGTGAAAGCTTTGTTCTGCTCAATGAGTCCCTTCTCGTCGATTTTCACTTGTCGGTCCTCATCTCAACACCATTCAGACCACCTTTGGGCAAAAGATAGGTGCACCTATTAGGAATGTGAAAAACGAAAACTACTTGCACCCCGACGACCGCAATGGGTGTGGAAGTTTGGCAACCAACGACGCCTTTTCGGTACCATATTTTTCAGTTGAAATTCTTAACGTGCTCTTCATCGAGCTGTTCCTCCCGTTAAATAGGTATAAAGTTTTCTTCGAGAGCATGATGCGCATGTTGACTGCATTACCTGATGGGGGCATCGAGATGACATTCTACTCTACTCATGACGCATGCATGTATGATAGATTTTATTTTTTCGTCACATATGCATGTATGATAGACGACATAACACATGGATGCATAAAATGACTTTTAAACAGAACTAATCACCCGAAAGCCCCTTAAGTTCAGTCTCAGGAACTATTTTTTTCTTTTAAAAAATCTAAACTTCAGGTCCAATCCAAATCTGCCCAAAACCCTTTTTGTTTAAGAAAAACTAGCAATTTTAGATTAGTCTCAAATCTATCTTGAACACTTTTTAATCCTAAAAAAAATCATTTGCGTTAACTTTAGTCTTAAATTTGCATCTATTAGCTCTCTATCCAAAAATCGCCATAAATTGCCCTTATTTCCCTAATTTTCATATTAAAGAACATTTTCATTTTGGCGATAATTTTTCACGTCACCTTATTGATGTGGATATGTTACTGACATGGAAATATCACGTTAAACAACTAATGGTAGTTTTTGGATAGAGGATTAACATGAGCATATTTGAGATTAGATTGAAAGTTGGTAATTTTTATTTAGACAAAAATAAGTTTAGTGTAGATTTGGGATTAGAGTTAAAGTTGATAATTTCATTAGATTAAAAAAAAAGTTTGGGAAATAATTTGAACTAGACTTAAAATTGGGTGTCTTAGGAATTGGGCCTTTAAACATGATGAGAGAGACGACTAAGACACATATGTACTCGCATGTGCAAGTACCATACCTTAGATGACATTGTGGTTGTGCAATTAGTCTAGTTCTACATTAGAATTAGATCGGACCACCCATAGAAATAGGACTAGCTCTCGGTTCCAATGGAAATAAGTCGGTTCTCAATTCCAAATTTTGGGAATTTGTATTGTGTGAATAGGTTCCTAGTCCGGGTTGTTCAACCTATCCACCCACTCGGGTTTGATACCTTGGGTTTTTCTGTCAAGCATTCCAGGATGCACTAGGTATTGCTGATGGGAAATAATCATCAAGGATTCTATACCAATAAGGACTTGCATTCCATGGCATTCTTTTTGGTTACAAATGAACTTACAATGGCGTCACCGATTAGGCCATCCTAATAGTCGTATTTCACAACTTCTGCAATCTGATGATTCGATTTTAGTAAATAAATCCACTAGCACTTTATATACAAGTTGTCAAATTAGTAAAAATTCAAGATTAACATTTTCTTAATCTGATTCTTGATGCACTCAACCATTAAAGAAAATACATTGTGATCTTTGGAGACCAAGCCCAATTCCTTCTATGCAAAAATTTCGATATATTCATTGATGATTTCTTTCGATACAATTGGTTGTATCATTGAAATGAAAGTTGGATTTCTTTGAGATTTTCCTATCTTTCCAAAAATTAGTTGAAAATAAACTTGATAGGAAAATTAAGTTTATCAAAATGATGGAGGTGGTGAATTCACAAGTAATAATTTTCTCATGCATCTTCGTAAATGTGGCATACAACTACAACTTTCTTATCTAGGTACACCATAACAATATGGTGTTGTGAGAGGAAACATCAACGCATTGTTAAACTCAGGCTTGCTACATTATTTGAGGCATCCATGCCACTCCATTATTGGGAGGAAATGTTTATATCAACAAATTATTTAATAAATCGAATTCCTTCAACTGCTTTGGACAACCAAGTCCATACTCATTCTTATTCAAGAAGGACCCTAATTACTCATTACTCTGAGTGTTTGGCTCTCTTTGTTGTTTTACGCAAATACGCAATGAATTTTTTTTTACAAGCGCTCTTTCTCATTCGTATTTTTGGGATATAGTGAGAAGCACAAAGGATATCTTTGTCTCCATCAATTTACCAATCGTGTTTATATATCTCGACACGTTGTTTTTTATGAGTATTATTTTCTTTTTGCCTCTTCTTCTCAAATTTCGCTATGACTGAGAGGGAGCTACTGCAATTGAATTCAACATTAAGTCCATCACAAACAAACCTTCTAGTAATCATTAGACTATGTCCCAACATAGTCCAAAAGTTGATCAAAATGTTTGGTTCACCAACAGATGTTGAATTAGCAGGCGAACGTGCACGTCTATTTGATGGGATAGAACTAGATTCAAATGCTTCATCCGCTACTCTCTCTAATCATGTGCAACAACCAATGAAGAATGAATCTTTAGTTCAATTTCCATCTAAAGCTTCCACATCCTCAGTGCATCCCATGGTTACATGTTTCAAAGGTTGGGATCTCAAAGCCAAACCCCAAGTATGCCAATATAGTAATATCATTTATCCCTCTCAAGCCATGCACTATCCATTTAGCATTAAAACACCATGGTTGGACAACCGCTATGCTTGAGGAGATAGATGCTCTTGCAATCAATAAAACATGGGAACTTGTTCCCTGTTAACCCTTGATGAATGTAGTAGGATGTGAATGGGTGTACAAGACAAAGTTACTTGCATGAGGTTCACTTGGCCGATTGAAAGTCTAACTTGTTGCAAAAGGCTTTCATCAAGAGGAGGGCGTTGACTTCCTAGAAACTTTTAGTTCAATAGTTAAACAAGCCACAATTCGCATTGTCCTATATGTTGCTACTGTTCAGAATTGAGAAATTTGCCAATTAGATGTCAAGAACACTTTCCTACATAACGATCTAGATGTTTCCGTCTATATGGAATAACCACTAGGTTTTCATGATTTGTCTTATCCTAACCATGTTTGCTTACTCAAGCATCCGCTATATGGCCTCAAACAATTTCCTACAGCATGGTTCGACAAGCTCAACAATTTTCTTTTTGGGTATGGATTATTTAGTAGCCTTGCTAATTTGGCATTATTTGCTTATTATCATCATGGTCATACTATAATTCTATTGCTCTACGTGGATGATATATTTCTCACTAGCGATTCTTCGAAATTACTAAACTATCTTGTGCATGCACTTGGTCAAGTGTTTTCCATGTTATTTCCTAGGCATTGAAGTCGACTACTCTACTGATGGACTTTTTCTCCCACAACAAAAATATGCATTAGATCTTTTGAGTCGAGTGTCAATAGTGAAATGTAAGCTAATTGCTACTCCAATAGGACCAAGCAACCACCCCTCAAATATGGTGGTAAGCCCTACACTGATCCATCCCCTTTTTGAAGCATTGTAGGTGCTCTTCGGTACCTTACTGGCACTCGTCTTAATCTTTGGCTTGTAGTCAACATAGTTTGCCGACATATGCATGCCCTAACTATTGCTCGCTATAAAATGGTAAAATGTATTATGCAATGCGTTCACGATACTTTATACATTGGGCTTCACATTTTGTTTCGTAGTTCTCTCCATTTATTTGGCTTTGCTAATGCATATTAGGTTGGGTGCAAACTCACCCAACGTTCCGGCACTGGTTATTGTACTTTTCTTGGATCAAATTGTATTCCATGATGTGCCAAGAAACAAGTTATTATGGCCCGCTCTACAGCTGAAGCCGAATACCAGGCTTTTGCTTTCATAGTCACCGAACTCACTTGGATTTCATACGTACCGCGTAATGTTGGGATCTACCAACGTCAACCTATGTTACTTTCCTCGGACAACATGTCCGCATTGCATCTCACAACTAATCCAGTTTTTCATACTCGGACAATGCATATCGAGATTAACTATCATTTTGTTAATGAAAAAGTGGCACGTAGTTCTATTGTTGCTCGCTATGTTTCGTCTTCCTCACCATTTACTTGAGATATGTTTGTTGGTTTACAAATCAAACTCGGTCTCTGGTCCTCTCTATTGACAAGTTTGAAGGGGAATCTTGAAGTAACAAATTCAAAGGAAAAAAATCAGAATAATTGTAGTATAGAATTTTCTCCATATCAACGTGAAGATAACACATCAAGTAAGTAAAATATAGATGAGTTGATCATTTGAAGATCTTTTCTTATTTGTCTTTTGTTCAATTTTCTTGTAGATAAAATTGTTATCTTTTATCTTTAACTTTCACATTGTACAACCTATTAATGAAAAGTAATTTTTTTGTTTTCTTTAACTTTCACATCTAGAATTTAGTTAGCGAGCATATTTTCGCTTAATTAAATAAAACTTTTGAGCTGTCAGGGGTTTTCAGTAATGCATCTGACAAAGGATTGATTTTGTCAAAGTTTCACATGGAAGACATATCGCACGCGCGTCACCTCAATCAAAGGTTTTTCTTTTACTTTTTGTGGTTTGTATTAATTAAATGACTAAAGAGTGCGCAATTGGCTGATGCTAATTCGGAGGACTTGAGGCGAAGAATAGGAGATAGGTGCTCCCTCTTTTTCTAAGTGGATGCTCTCTTGGGAAAGGCATTGTTCTGCTCGATGAGTCCCTCCTTGTCGATTTTCACTTCTCGGTCCTCATCTCAACATCGTTCGGACCACCTTTGGGCAAAAGGTAGGTGCACCTATTAGGAATGTGAAAAGCAAAAACCGCAGCTCGCACAAACCCACCACCACCACCACCACCGCCAAACCGCGATGGGTGTGGTGGCTTAGCACCCCACGACACCTTTTCGATACCACATTTCTCGGTTGAAATTCTTAACGGGCTCTTCATCGAGCTGTTCTTCACGATGGACATAAAGTTTCTGGAAATATAAAGAATTGTTATGGTGAAAACAGTCGCATCGACAACGACCCGACCCAAGGGTGGGTGTGGGTCAACACGTCCTTTTCATTGAAAATGAATGCTATGCATGTCAGCGTGATGCGCATGTTGACTGCATTACCTGACGGGGGCATCGATAATGACATTTTACTCTAGTCATGACGCATGCATGTATGATAGATTTTTTTTTGTCAGATATGCATGTATGATAGATGACATAGCACATGGATGCATAAAATGACTTTTAAACAGACCAAATCACCCGAAAACCCTCCAACTTTATATTCCTCCCAACTCTGATATGAACTATCATATGTCTAAAAACATCCCAATTTTATGTCCAGTCCAAATTTGCCCGAAATATTTTGTCTAAATAAAGCTCTTAATTTTAGGTTCAATATCAAATCTGTCTCAAACTTTTTTGTCCTAAAAGAATCGCTAGTGTAAACCTCAGTCCCAAATATGTTATTATTAGCCCTCTGTCAAAAAATCGCTATAAACCACCCTACTTTTCATATTAAAGAACAGTCTCATTTTGGAAATAATTTTCCATGTCACCTTGCTAATATGGATCTATTACCGACATGGAAATGCCACGTCAAACAACTAATGGCAATTTTTGGACAAACGGTTAATAGGGACGGATTTGAGATTAAATTGAAAGTTGATAAAGGTTCGGTATAGATTTGGGATCAGAGCTTTCTTTAGTTAAAAAAAATTGAAACTAGACTTAAGATTGAATGTCTTTTGGGAAATTGGGCCTTTTAAACATGATGAGAGAGACAATTGAGATACATATGTTCCGGCATGTGCGAGCACCATGTCTAAGATGACATTAAGGTTGTGTAACCGGTCCGGTTCTACCTAGAACCAAATTAAACTGCCCATAGAAATTGGTCCAGCACCCAGTTCCAATGGAAACAGGTTGATTCTTGATTCCAAATTTTTGGACCCGATATAGTGTGAGTAGGTTCATGGTCTAGCATGTTAAACCTACCCACCCACTCACCCACTCGAGAACTAGTTAGAGCATGCTTTTTGAAGTTGGAAGAAGATTATTTAATATTCTTAAATGAGATTAAATTCCCTATTGCTTTATATTAATATTTGTTTGTATTGATTTTTTATTTTGAGTTGTTTTGTTGCCCATACTATTTCGTTATAATTGCTATTTGTCTTATCTTTAAAAACTGAAGAAAAAAAAGTTCCCAAGTTGATTCTAGAACCGAACTAAACAAACAAGTTAAATTCTAGGGTCGATTCCAAGATAAATAGAATAGGCTCCAGGTTCTAGATCTGAAAGATAGTTATTTTGAAACCGATCACCCTTAGATGTCATACATAACTTTGCATAGTAATAGTGAAGATGATTTAACAATTATGTCACCAATAGCCCAAGATGACGTAGCAGCAGCAGCAATAATAGTAGTAGTAATACATAATGACATGCCATGATTGTGCATAACCGTATCAAGTATGCCATTGACAAGACAAGTGAGTACTATTACTTCATTGAGCTTGTGACCACAGTGTCTAGAGCTTCCTTGAGCTCTTGGCCATGGTTATGGAGTTTCTTCAAGCTCGCGGCCATGGTGCTAGAGCTTTCTCGAGCTTGACCTCCAACTGCCATGGTTGCTTGAGTTTTACTGAGCTCGACCATGGTCATTCCAGGTTAGTCTAGCTCAACCTTGGCCACTCGAGCTTCTGAGCTTGCAGCCGCTGTATCCGGCGCTTATTTGAGCTCGTAGTCATGCCCACTCGACCTTTGTCAAGCTCGAAACCATGTTGGCTGGAGCTTCATCGAGCTCGTGATTTGTGGCATGTTGAGGTTTTGCATTGGTGAAAATATTAGATTTTATGGGTTTGTTTGGATTTGGTGATGTTTAAGTGGACGAAGAAGAAGATAAACTAATATTCCAAATTTTAAAATGGCATAAAGCTAAGTTAGCAAATTTCTATCGACATTAAAGTCACATCAATATCCCGTTACCGAATTAACTATGATTGACCAGTGACATTTAAAAAAAAAAATAGAGATGATTTTGAAAAAATATAAATAAAGGATGGACATTTTTGAATGTTTTGGACTAAAGTATAACGAGCTTTGGCGACACTTCACCTTAAGGAAAATAGAATGATATCCGTACTTCCCTATTTTGAGAAGTGCATGTTCCCCTTATTTTGGAAAGACCACCTACTTTGCATGGTGCGCTGAGGTGTTGCATCTTCCTAGTCCGGCCACCTCAATGGTTACACCCGTTAGATTCACACCCCACCCATCTTCTTGCTGTGCTCGAATTTAGATCATCCAAGTAATTTTCTTAAGAATTACTACCAAACTCCATGCTCCATCAATGGTCTATATATATGTTCAACCACTTATTTTCCTCATAACTTGCTTCCCCCTTCGATTTCCTTTCTGTTTCATCTCCCTTGCTCCACATATATCCCAAATTCACGAAATTCAAATATTCTATATCCCCATCTCGAATGGCAAGCACTCCGAGATCATCGGACCCAAATGCCCAAGGTCCTAGAGTGGTACTCGCAAACATTTCGCTCGTATCGATGAGGCACTCAAACAGCTATCACTACCACTCATGGTCAACTCACGATGAACAGACTGTTTCCAACAAAATGAACCCTGTCGTCCTCTGTTTCACGCCGATTTTCCTAAGCTTACTCCAGTTGAAGTATGGCGGGGCTGGCGCTTCTCCATATAGGACGCACCCGGTGACCATGGGCTTCAGCATCGCCTGCTTGCTCGTGAGCTGCCTCGCCTATCTTCTGAAGAATGCGTACCTTCCCGATTCGTCTCTCCCCGGTGTCTATGGCCAAGCGCTGGAGCGCACGACGCTGTTGCTCGGGTCATTGTCGTTGGCGGCTCTGGTTACCCTGGTTCTGCCCAGCTCATGGACCGCGCATTCCTATGTAGGATACATCTTTCTCTCCGTGGGAGCTGGGGCACTGGGGTGCTTCATGATTCTTAAATGCAAGATCGGCACATCATCCGAGACCGGGACAGCGCGTGGAAACTTGCTCTTGTCTGACGCTGCGTACGTTGACCAAGAAAGCGACCTCCCCGTCTAAACCCCGCACGTTGAACTCTGCGCGGTTGGTCGCTCGGTGGTTGCTTTTTTCTGTAGTTTTAACATGATGTTTACTTTCGTCGCGGACTGATGACTTTGAGTTCATCTGCCCCGTCGATCCAAACAAGTAACGTATATTTTACTTTAGGCGACGGCTCATTTAGGCCTCGGATGGGGGATGACTGACCGTGTTGTAAATCCGATATGCGCATTAACAGATTTGATTTGTCAAACTCTTTTTTGATATCAGTTATGACCTACTTCATTAAATGAACGCTCTTAGATTGTAAATTAATCTCCAAATGAGATTCGTATGCCGATATTGATTTACCTAGCATTATTCATTACACTAATAATCCCCTCATCCATCTTCTATATCTCTCCTTAACATAAGAGGAGGGCGAATTTTAGATATTTTTTTTTTTTAAGTTTTGAGGAATAATCGAAAAAGATAAATACGTTAATAATTCCCTCATTACTTTTTTTAAAGGAATATATGAAAGTTATAAATATTTCTTATTGAATTACCTTTTTTCTTTCGACAAAAAAAAAAAAATTGCCTTTTTTCTTTAATGGATTTATTTTTTGTAGCTCCAATTCGTGTTCACGAAGACGGAGACAAAGAGAGAAGTCATTGCTGGTTAATAGAAGCCATTGCATATTAGGATAGAAGATGGAAGAGTTTACTATATCTCTTATGATTTTGGGTTCATTGTCACTATAAGCGAGGCAAATGAAGAGAGGGTAGATAGAGCTGAATGCATTGCGATCATGTAAGTAAAAGTCTTGTTCAATAACCTCGTCCTGTTGGTTGGATCAGCTCATTTGTGGGGCCATCTAATAATAGAGGAAAAAATAGAAGAATAAAGTCAAGAAGGATAAAAACAAAAGAAAGAGTTGCTTCGTGCTTGCTTGATTGAGGAGCCGAAGAGGAAGGAGAAAAGCAGGGAGCCCATTTCACCGAGAGGAAGAACGCAGTCTGCTGATAGGACATGGAGGAGTGTGAATAAGCAAGAACAGCAAACGCGAGGCGTTTCTTTTCGGTGCTTGCTTTAAACCATTGGAAAGCTTTTATATAATTTGGGAAGTGGTTAGGATTTAGGAAGCGGATCATCCGCATACCCAAGAGGTCAGGATTAGGGATGTAAAATAAGCCCGCGCCACGCCAGCCCGACCCGACTTGATGTTGGCGTTAATAGGGTTGGGGTCAGATCGTGGGCTTTTTTGACCCAACCTGTTCTTAAGTCAGATGATATTCGAGTTTTAGGCAGGTCAGGTTGGGTTTATTGAACCACTGGGGTTTGCTCCAGTGGCCACCTTTCCAACTTAAAAGGGGGAGATGGAGGGTTCGAATCGCCACCTTTTCAGGAGGGGTTGGGGTGGGGACATTGTAGTTTCATGAGTGGGTTTCGACTCTCACACCCTGTGAAGAGGCGGGGCAAAAGTCTGAGAGTGAGTGTTAGAATATGAATAGAGTAGGACCGACAAAAAAAAAAGAAAAGGTTGGATTTATTGCGCCTTTGTAGGGTTTTGGGTCGGGTCATGTATCGTGAAACCTGCCCTGGCCCAATCCCTGACACCGCTTGTCAGGATACAGCTCGATCAGGACCGTTAAAGGAAGCATTTTCAAGTTTGAGTCGACAGATCATCCGGCCAAGGCAGATGGTATGAGAGGAGCAGGGCTGAATATCTTGGTTGTAGTCCCTGCCTTTTTGTTCAGTTTACCCTTTGGCTTACCGAGTTAAGCCTTCACATTTCCCAGGCCAGGAGCACTTTACGAGCATTCGGTTTACCCCTTAAAAGTCGCTTGGACCGGGCAAGATTCGTGGACGAATCACAGGGAAACAGAACAGTGTCACGATGAAGGCAGAATTCTCCTGATTGCCCGCCCGACGAATCAGTTCACTAACATTTGCGGGGATGTTTGCTTCGACTGCAAGTATTTAGGAAATGATTCCAAAGAGGCCTAATTCCCTAAAAAAACTCTCGACTTAAGGTCTAACTCCAATTTTGCTTTGAACTTTTTTTTTTCCTCATAAAAATTCCTCAATCTTCACTCTAGTCCAAAATTTGCCTTTCAAGTTAAAAAAATCACTTCTTCAATAAAATCAACATCAGGAAGTTGCTATTGTTCTTTACAAGGTGAGGGTGTTGACGAAAACACATTTTTTCTAATAATGAAACTTCTAAGTAGTTCAGATATAGATGGCGATTTTTTTGATGTATGAGTAGATTTGAGATTAGAATGAAAATTTGATTTTTTCAAATTAATTGGCCATAATTAAAAAAGAAGATGGGAGAAGGAGCAATGGTAGCGGGAACAAAACACAAGAAAGGAAAAAGAAGTATGCTTAATTAACTATTAATGATTTTTTCAAGAATGAATGGAAGTTTCAATTAGTTGAAGAATAAATAAATATAGAAGATGAAGAAAAGAGATGCGAAAGAAAAAAATTAGGGTGAAAAGGTGATCCATGTCGTTTCCTAACATAAAGGGTTATTGGGTCAATTAATAATAAATAAGGCATATACCTAATTAAAGATGGGTCAAAATAGGTGCGCTCTTTGCGAATTATTCCATTACGAATTATTACATATCATTATCCAATCCTTATCAATATAGGCCGTTCTTATAATAGGACTATAGATCGAGGAAAAAATAAGAGATGATCTGGTCCATAAATTAAAATAGGAAAGGAAGTTATCGCGTTCTTATTGGATCACGAAAAGTTTCTGGTTTGGTCATGAGAAAAACAGGAAATCTGCTCTAAAAAATTGCCAAATACTCGCGATATAAAATTTGGTATTTGGTATAATAATAATAATAATAATAATAATAATAATAATAATAATAATAATAATAATAATAATAATAATAATAATAATAATCTGTGGGAAGGGGAATCCCCAAGTCGAGTCGGACGAAAGGGGCAACTACCAAGAGAGCACACGTGGCATGCGATCACCACCACGCTCCCCTCCATCCTCTTATACTTCTCCACCTCCGCCCCGTCTCGTCCTCCGCTTGTCTTCTGCCTCCTCACTCTTTCCCCGATTCCTCAAAGTCCTTCTCCTCCTCCACCCCCCCCTGATTCGCAGCCCGATCGCGAACCCTAGACCCTTCCGTCCGTCGTCGCTCTCGAGATCGGAGCCGCCTCTGTCGAGCGACGTTGGGTGATCGCATATGAAGAATGACATTGAAAAGAAAGCAAAGAAGAATGTTCCATATGCTAGTGCAGTCGGTAATCTTGCGTATGCACAAGTATGTACCATATTTGATGTTACTTTTGCAGTGAATACTCTTTGGAGATATCTTGAATCTAAGTCATGATCATGGGTTGTAGTTAATAAAGTGATGAGATATCTACAATGAACAAAAGACTTCATGCTTGTGTATAACAAAGTAGAGGATCTCAGTGATTGGATATTTAGATGCTGATTTTATTAGTTGTTTGAATGACAGAAAATCAACTTATGGATAAATTTTTATGATGGTTAGAGGTGTTATTTCTTGGAAAAGCACAAAGCAAATTTTAGTTACGAACTCTGCAATGTATGTTGAATTTGTAGTGTGTTACGATGCTTTAACTCGAGCTGTTTGGCTAAGAAATTTGATCTTAGAATTACTAGTTGTGGACCCTATTGCTAGACTTATGGTGATCTACTGTGACAACATAATAGCGGTGTTTTATTCTAAGAATGACAAAATTAGCAATGCGTCTAAACACATGGAAATTAAATATTATACTGTTAAGGATTTGGTCAAAATTGGAGACATTGTAATTGAGAATATCATAACTAAGTCTATGTTGGCCGATCCTCTAATAAAAGGTTTACGACCCATTTTATTTAAAGAATATGAGTGTTTTAGATTCTTTTGATCTATTTTGTCAAAGAGAGCTATATATAATTTATTTTTCTAAATATTGTTTTTATATGCAAACTGATAATTCTTTTATAATCTTTTTTTAAAGCATTTACTTGTGATGATTATCAATGTTGACTTTATTGTTATTACTATCATTTCTCCCGTCGAATGAGAAATAGAAGTATGAAACAGTATTTTTAAACATATTTTTAATTTAAAGATGATTGTATGTCACTAATTTTGAGACCTCATGTTAAATTGTGACATAGTTGTGCAATTTGATGTTGTTTAGAAATTGAACTAAAATTGAACTAAGGCAATTTGTGTTGTTTTAGAAATTGCACTAACGTAGTTTCATGTTGTTGAGAAATTGCATTAAGGACCAATAAGAAATAGTGTATTTTTTTTTATCACATGTTGGCACTATTTCTTATTACACTTCTAGGCCTATGATCCATGAAAATTAATACTTATTATATGTGATTATGGAAAATCACGTGTAGTGGTATTTTATTAACACCTTGATCGTCATAGTCCTATATTGAGATTATATAGGATGGGGTTGGTCCTAAGGTGCCGTTATTGGAATATTATTTTTTCAAAATTGGGGCCACATAAAACAATTTTTTAGTTATTAACTCGAGAGTGTCGTTTTTAAAATAAAATTGTTTTAAAAAAATAAGTTAATTAATGTAGTCCGAGTAGGAGAATGTTGGAAATTTCCTAAATATGAGCTTATATTAATTAATTGATTTTCTATTTCAAATGATCGAGTAAATGGATATTCTAAT
The DNA here is from genome assembly GCA_007663325.1 of Eucalyptus pauciflora. Classification (NCBI taxonomy): domain Eukaryota; kingdom Viridiplantae; phylum Streptophyta; class Magnoliopsida; order Myrtales; family Myrtaceae; genus Eucalyptus; species Eucalyptus pauciflora. The sequence continues at coordinate 2,638,583 of VMYD01000024.1, read as the reverse complement.
ATATGTTGAGCCCTTTAGTGATCTTGTTGAATTGGGTTTTGGCATTTATCAATAATGGGCCCAGTTGAGTAGCAAAGTATAGATAATTGTGTTTAACTGAAACCCATAATGAGAGGGGCCTAGTTGGCACACTAGTGATTAACATTTGTTAGGTCTCATCTCTAGCTTATAAAATGATATGTTATACCTATCAATTGTTTTATCATGTTGAAAACTAGTATATTGAAATAGGTCATAGAGATTGAGATTTAGCATTCCAATAGATCAGTGATTCCCAAACAGACTGATCTATTTCCTTTGAGTACAGTAATGGCTCAAATAAGTACGATTTAATTTTGCTATGCATATCTTTTTTATGGTGTTCTACATTTATATATTTATCTGATTTGTTCTTAATTCTTTGGTTGTTTATATTGATTAATCTTGATATTTATGACTTTAATATTAGCTATCCCAAATTGCATACCGATATAGGAAGATGGCCAAGCACATGCATAGGGAAGAATTTCTGGAACATAAGCACTGCAAGATAAACATGGTGAATTAAAAGTCCAGATTCTTTGGAAAAAGAAGTTGAAAATCGGTATATTAGGCCAATTTTCAGGATGTATCAAGAGATATTTGATCAATCACTTATAACAAGCAAGGGCATGGCAACTCTTCGTGAGTTTATGTTGACCGAATAAGGCGGCATGAAAATAGACATTGTCAAGTTTGATCCCTCCAATTCAACATTAGCATGTTGTCCTGGAAGTTTGAGTCGGTCGGTAACTTATGTTTTCATGCTTTGAAAGTACTCTACTCTTAGAATATCTTCAAGATACGATCTTGCTACTAATTGACCCCATGGATGAAATCAGCCAAAGACAACCTGCCGGTGACACATAATACTACATGTGACAGAGGTCCGGTCGATTCATTTACCAATGTGTTTATGCGAAACGCTTTGCATGTCACCACATCTATGTGGAACTAAGAAGAAAGAGAAAATAGCTTTGAAATCCATAGATTTGGTTGGTGCAAATTGCAAAGGCTCCAAGAATGGAAGGAATTACAGTCGCTCCTAATGATACAGACTGTAAAGATGATATTGGTCATGTTATTTATATCAATAAAGGTAGTTTGTTTTTAAAAAAAAAATAGAGAAATAATTTTTAATTTTTTTCAGAATAGGGATAGAAATTGAATTTAGAATCCCGAACTATGCACTAACAGAACTTTGAGCACTCCAATCATTGACTGGTGGGTCTCACAGTCCTCTAACGGCTCTTATAACACTTGTTCAGAAATATTCTTAAACTCACTTTTTCTACATTAGAGGCACCCTCCACAAATGTTGCTAAGGAGAACTTCTTTCACTCTAGCTAAAGTGAGAGTATCTCATGGCTATTTATAGCCCCGAAAGGAAGATGGACATACCTCCTAGATGATTCTAGAACACACTTATCTCAATATGCATGTAAATTATATTTTCTTCTCAAAATAAACGGGAACGTCATTCAGTTTTTGTGCTTTGTCATGAGATGTGTGCTTTGTTGCGAGATATGTGTGTGAAGTGGTAGTTAAAACATTTTTTTTTTAAACATTTTGTTTAGTTCATGAATATTTTTTAGAACTTCGATAGAACAATATTGCTGACGGTTCGTGAACTTTTACTATACAAGCTTGCTCATAGTAAAAGATAGCAATTAGTCGATCAATCAATATCTACACGAATAAGTGTATCCTTTAATGAAAGGCCCTTGCCTGCCTCCTATTGGTCGGGACACTAGACCTTCTTTTTCTTTTTTTAATCTCAAGACTAGACTTTGAGAATCAATCAACCAACAAATCCGTAGCCCATGTGATTTCAAGGAAAGAAGGACATCCCAAGTGCCAATATTTCTAAAAAATACTACACTTAAGTGCCATTAAAAAAAAAAAAAAGATACTTAGGGCGTGTTTGTTTATGTTTCTTTTTTTTGTTCATAAACAGTTTTTCTGTTTTTTTGTTCCCGGGAACAAAAAAAAAACAGAAATAAGAAACAAAAAAAAGTTGTTTCTTGTTTCTGGAACAAAAACAAAGAAACAATTTTTCTCTCTCTTCTCTTTATTTTTTTCTTTTTTTTTCTTCTTTTCTTCTTCTTCTTGCTTTGGCCGGTTGCCGGCCATGAAAAAAACATCAAAAAAATTAAAAGAAACAAAAAAAGAACATAAATTTACCAAACATGTTTTTGTTCTTTTTTTTATTTCAGGAACAAGTTTACCAAATGCGTTTTTTTGTTCAAAAATTGTTCCCCGGAACAGAAATAGTTTTTTCTATTTCTGTTCCCTAGAACAAAAAAAGAACAAAAACACAAAAAAATGCACCCTTAAGTGCCAACTCCAACAAGACTTGCTGGAAATCCAATGTTATGTTATTTTATTAATAATATCGGTCTATGTGGCTTGCCAAAATATCCACTTAGCAATCCTTGTCCAAAAACAATGTCAGTTTGCCCCTTAATTTGATTTTTAATATAGATACTAATTTTAAATTATTATTATTATTTTTTAAAAGGCAGCAAATTAGCGAGCACCTCCATGGCCCTCGCTACCATTGCCCCACCATTGTTAGAAGGGACCTACAACGGTGGGGGCAAGGATTTGACCTGGCCCTAGCTAGCGGTAGACCTTGGCCCACTCTAGGTGAGGGTTGACGACCCTCACCCCAAATCTGGGAGAGGGCATGTAGGCCCTTGCCTGCAAGTTCTCTAGGGTTGCTGGCCATTAGCTGAGGCTTGGCGACCTTGACCAACCCTTGTCCCGTTGTTGTCGCCCCTTTTTGGCGATGGTGGGGCAGTTGCAGCGATGGCCGTGGAGGCATTCACTGATTGGCAACCTTTTTTTTTAATTTAATTTAATTCATATTTATATTTATATTAAAAATCAAATTTGGGGGCAAACCAACGTCTTTTTGGAATGAGGATTGCTGAGTAGACATTGCGGTAAGTCACATAGGCCAATTTATTAATGAAATAACCCACATAGGATTTATGGCAAGTTTTGTCATAGTTGGCATCTAAGTATATATTTTAGAAGTTTTGGCACTTATGTATTAACTAGGGGTGAGCATCGATCCAGGGTCAACCCTGGACCGACCCTGGACCGGCCAAACCTTGTTGGTCCTGGTCCGGTTCCCAGGGTGACTGGGTCGGTCCTTGGTCCTAGAATTCTTGGACCAGCACTATGCGGGTCGGTCCTCGGTCCTGAGAGTTCCGGGTCGGTCCAACCCGGACCAACCCTAATTATATATATATATATATAATATTATTATAAATTTTCTATATAGGGAAAACCTTAAAATAAATAGCGTCAACAACATTAAATAACTCACTAGTGAGGAGTTCAAGTAATTTTACATTATTTTTTAATAACTTAGATTTTTAATGTCATTTACAATATCAATAGTCATAATTTACGAATGAGGAAAATGTTTTTGTGAGGAGTCTCCACGGCGTCTAAAAAGGCATAAACAGCTCCTTATGGCATCATCCTCTAGTATTCGTTCTCTTCTATCTTATTTGTCATTTTAGTCTTCAATTTGCAAAATTGAAAGAGACAATTTCTCCGCTTGCCACTTGACACTCGTCTTGCTCGCTTTGGGTCATTCATGTCGCTCGCCGCTCGATGCTCGCTTGGCTTGTTGTTTCCAGCTTGACATTCGATGCTCATTTTGTTTGACGCTCACCCAACTTAACCATCACCACTTGCCTTTCTTAGCTAACCTCGCTCATCATCGAATCCTTGGGTCGGTACGGTCCTCGGTTGCCCTTTCAAGGAGTACAAAAAATGAAATAAAAAATTATTGGTTGGTCTTTGGTTGACCTGGAAATCGAACCGAACCCATTGGATTAATCCGGTCCTCAATCGCTTTTTTAAGGAGTAAAAAAAATGAAATAAAAAATTATCGTTTGGTCCCGGGTTGACCCTAGAACCGGACCGAACCCATTGGGTCGGTCCGGTCCTTGGTCCCAAGCTCAATAGGGTCGGTCCTTGGTCCCAAAAATTGAGGACCGACACTGTGCGGGTTGGTCCTAGGGTTAGGGGGTGGATCGGCCAACCCGGACCATGCTCACCCCTAGTATTAACTCGTGTCAAGTTTTAGCATTTAGGATGTCATTCCCTCTAGGGCGAGTTACGGGCTCGATCAAGACCTTATGCTGGTAGGAAGTCAGGTAGCTAACTAAATAGGTTGCTGCCAAAAAAAAAAACTAAATAGGTCAATTGGTCTAAATGCGGTAAAACCAGACTTGAAAGTCCAGAAATTTAATTATCTATGGGGAAAGATTAGCATCCGGTGACGTGTGTGGAAGGTTAGTATCCTCAAGTAGGGAGGTGCATGGGAATTGAGAATTGCTCAGACCGCTTGGAACTTGACCAGACCAACCCAGAATAGGTGGTTCCTAAGGGAAATGGTTCGGTTCCTAGTTCTAATTTATTGGAACTGATGAGTATCGGTCTAATCGGTTCCAGGCATGAAACCGCATGTCGACCCATCTAGACTGGACTGGACTGGTAAATATTGTACATTTGTATTTTTGGTATTTCATCACAAAGAGTATACCATTGTGCATCAAATTCTGTGGTGATAATGTCAAATGTGGGAATTGAGATGAGCACAAGATAATAATTGACCAAGAATAAATAAAAATTCAGTGATGGACATCCTTGCACAAGCAATGGGTGGCTGGCGATTTGATTGCATTCGATTATCTATATAAGTTTGAAAAAGTGCAACAAATATGGTCAAAAGATGTTTGAATGGACAGAATTTTGAGGAAAGTATTGTGAACGGGCTAGAGAGATATTTGAATGGAGAGATTTCTATAGATGGATTTGGGAACAATTTTGATAGGAAAGATTGGTGGCAAGCGTTAATCGGTCAACACCAAAAAAGGGAAAGAAAGAATTTTTCTTTCCAACTTGCAAAGACAAAATCGCAATTGACGCAACAGTGGAAGGGGGATTCTGATGGACAAAAATCAAGGTGGAAAGTTCGTATCGAACGGTACAGCTTGGGAGATCTTCTCACCCTCAATCCCGGTTCCAATTCCTCTCTGAATTGTCGGGAGGGGGAAGGCAGCGAATGCCGGTGTTGTCGGACTTGCGTAGTCGAGATTAGGTACGTCGGGAAGAACTAGGCTAATGCCACCTGAGCCACAATAACATTAGAAAACCGGCAAAGTGTTAGTCAATGATAACAAGTCTAATAATGCTGATGGAGGTCCACCGCTAACTATCACGGTGGAGCACTAAAAGTCGTTGGGTTTGCTATAGATGACTTGGACAGGTAAGGACTTTGTGTGAAGCTTGGTAGGAATGGTTTCATGGACCCACTCAGGAACTAGACTAGACCAGCGATTCAATTATTTGGTGGATTCATAGAATCAAAAGGAGGTTCTCGGTTCCAATTTTTCGAAACTGATTTTTAACAGATGGTTCTTGATTCTAGGATGGAAATTGCCTATCTAGACCATGCTCATTCCTACCCTTAAGAGTCTTAACTGGCACAACATGATTGTGCCCAACGTAACAAGATACGGTGGCATGATATACAGGTAAAAATCATGCTATGCGGCTGGGGCTTCTTCAACTCACGGCCATGGCTGCTCAAGGTTTTGCATTGCTGGAGACGTTAGATTTTGTGGGTTTTGGTTTGGATTTGGCACGGCTTTAGATTCTAACGTTGTTAAACTACATCAGCACAATTCCAACGATGTCAGTGCCAGGTTAGAAATTCCATCACCAGCTCAACCGGGGATGACCCGTGACATTTTATAAAAGTATAGGGACGGTTTAGAATATATTAAAAGAAAAAAGAAAAAGCAGAGGGATATCTTTTGATTTTTGGACTAGAGTATAGAGCCTAATGGTAACATTTCCACTTAACAAAAACAGAGTGATATGCATCCTGCCCTATCTTGGACAGAGCATTCACCCCTACTTGGACAGACCACCTACCTTGCATGATTCTTTGACATGCGTAGTTGTTGCATGTCCTAGAGTAGTATCAGCAAAGATTTCACTCGTATAAATCAAACACTCGAGCAATTATGACTACTACTAATGGTCGACCCAGGACGAACCTACAACAAAATCAACTGTACCATCCTCTGTTTCACGCCCATTTTCCTGAGTTTACTACACCTGAAGTATGGTGGGGACAGCGCTTCTCCGCATAGTACACACCCCGACTCATTTAGGCCTCCGTTAGGGGATGCCCGATTCTATTGTAAATTTTTTGAGCAAACTGATAAATCTGATGTGTCGGAATTCTTGTTGGATGAGTTACGACTTATTTACTGAAAATCACCCTTGCAGTTTATTACTTTAGTGTGCAAATCAAATCTGTGGGTTGGCATTATCATGACACTAATAATCCCCACAAGTTCGGACCTCATCAGCACGAAGCTTGGCATTTATTGTCTCTGTAGCATGTGGTGTCCCTGTAGTGTTAGTCTCCAGAAAGAGAGACAGAACCAAAGACCATCCCAAAGTTCCAATGATTCTCCATAAAGTCGTTATCTTCATGTTAATTCTGTGACCTGATAAACAGCATAGACAAGTCTTGTATTGAGTGCTTATTCAAGAGCGGACATCCAAAAAGGTCACAGATGTTACTAAGCCGAACAGAGTCTCTGCCATTCGTGTCACCAGTAGGGCATTCACCAGTAGTCATTACAGGAACATTTCCCATTCTTGAAGTGATGAAAACGATTAGCATCTCGTACAACAATCTCTCTCTGAACTATTTTTGAAATATATTTTGTTACATTATGACAATCGTTGCACACACGCAGGTTCTTGATGATCCGAATCAAGCTTCCGGCTGGTGTACTTAAGAGCCCAAATGCAATAGCTAATCTCTCACTGTGACCCCAAAGCAACTTAACCTTTACTGATTCATCTACATCTCGAAGAATACAACTAGTATCAGGAACATAAGCAGAAGCCTCAACTTCTGTTTTCAAATTGTCCAAGATCTCATCTATCTCCAACTGCTTTGGATGTGAACTGTCTCCAGCCAAAAATGTGTGCAACCGGTTACCAGTTTCTATCAAACTGTATCCAGGGGTTTTTTTCAACCCACATTGCCTCATAAGTTGTCTAACATGATCTACCTTATCCCATTGTCTTGCTACAGCATATATATTTGAAAGCACTACATAAACACCTGGATTGGCGACACCAAGACAAAGCAATTTGTCTGCAGTCTTTACACCTAAATTGATGTTCTTGTGAGTCCGACAACCATTTAGCAGAGCTTCAAGAGAAGCACTGCTTGAGTTGAAAGGCATTTCTTCAATTAAAGCCTCTGCTTCTTCAAGACGGCCTGCTCGACTAAGAAGGTCCACAAAGCAAGCATAGAGCTTCTCACTTTGTCTAATGTTGTGGTCTTTCTGCATGCTGTGAAATAGTCCAACTCCTTCTTCCACCAAGCCTGAATGATTGCAAGCAGTTAGAAGAGAAACAAAAGTGCTTTCATTAGGTGAGACTCCTTCCTCTTTCATTTGGTGAAAGGCAGCAAGAGCTCGATCCCCAAAACCATGCATACCGTAACTACCTATTAAGGAATTCCATAATACAACATCTTTTTCACTAACTAGTGAATAATGAATTACTCTATCTGCATATTCAACCTTTCCACATTTAGCATACATATCAATAAGTGCCGTCATGTTCACAACACTCAAAGCATAGCCAATACGTAGTAGGTGAGCATGGATGCTCTTCCCCTTCTTCAAAGACCCCAAGTGGGCACAGCAATGGGCTAAGCTAACCAGAGTAATGGAATTGGCAGCGACTCCCTCCTGTTGCATATCAGAAAATAATCTCAAGGCTTCCTCGGCATGCCCATTTTGTGCCAACCCAACAAGCATTGCTGTCCATGTTATCACGTTCTTGTCAGGTGTTCTGCTGAAGACTGACAAGGCCCAACTCAGGGCATCGCATTTTGAGTACAGGTCCACAAGAGCAGTGCACAAAATAACATCCAACTCAAGACCAGCTCTATAAAGAAAACCGTGGAGCATCTTTCCACTTTCAAAATTTGCTGTTAGAGCACAACCATGTATGAGGCTGACCATGGTCCCTGGATCGAACCTGCAATGATTCTTAAGTAGTTGAGAGAAAAGTTCAAAAGCTTCATGCACAAAACCACTTTGGACATATCCAGAGATCATGGCATTCCAAGACACCAAATTTCTCATTGTCATACCGTCAAATACTCGACGGGCATTCACAACATCACCCAACTTAGCATACATATTAACCAGAGACGTGAGAACCAAAACATCGTCACCCATCTCCAAGCACAGTACAAACCCGTGAACCGATTTGCCTAGATCCAAATTCCCAACTCCCTCACAGGCTTGGATTATGCTTGTCATCGTCACAGGGGTAGGCCTAACGCCATTTTTACACATCTCAAAGAATAAAGTGAAAGCATCATTAAACTGTCTTGCCTGCACATACCCGCCAATCATCGAATTCCAACATACAACATCTCTCTCACGGAGACCATCAAAAATCATTCTTGCTTCTTTTTCCTTCCCAAACTTCATCAGAAAATTTACCATCGAACTTGCGAGAAACCGATTTCTCTGAATTCCCTCGTCAACGGCAATGTTTATTATACCCATGCCCCTTTCGTAATCAGACACCATCGAGCAAGCCTTCAGTGCGAAATTGCAAGCTCGGCCATCAATCTCCAAATCACGGGACCTCATCAATTCGAAAAAAGCAATGGCCTCATCGTACAGCTCACGTCTCATATACCCAACGAGCAAAGCCACGCATATCGACGCTTCCGGGTGGGGAATTTGATCGAACACCTTGCGTGCGTAATCAAGGCAACCCAAATCGCGATACACACAGACAAGCACAGTAGCCAAACGGTGCTCGCTGCAAATGTCATTGACAACAATCTGAGCATGGACGGACTTGACTCCGACAACGCCCTTCGAGACCTCCCGCAGAAGAGACGAGAAACGACCGGAGGGAGCATCTCCGAGGGAAAGGGAACGGGATGAGAACGTGGAAGAAGAGGAAACTCTGGAGGGTATCTTCCGAGCGTGACGAAAGCTTTGAAAAAATGGCGATAACATGAAGAATAAGAAGAAGAAGAGAGGCCATCAGCTACAAGGTGGTCATTGGAAGATTGGCGCTTTGTTTTGTCTGTGTAATCATCTCTTTAGAGAAGAGATTAGGGCTCACGATTGATTTTGGGCTTATGTTTTGAACATGGGCTTTTTGTTTTGTTCTCCTATTTTTTATTTTATTTTTCCAAATTGTTAAATCAGACTCGTGAACTATTTTTTGTGCAATTTAATCCTTAAAGTATATGTTTTGTTATTTTTCTAGTTGGTGCTTATGTTGAATTTAAAGCAGAGTTACCGACATGGACAGACACATAAGCATAAACGTCAATGCCTGATATCGTCGTGCGTGCTTTATGGAAGGCGGGATCGGATAAAAGTTTGGGCTCAATTTTGAGACCGAATCGGACTTTGGACCCGACCCATCCGCGGCCACTAATTGTACTCGCCGGCGACGGTGGGGAGTGGCCAGTCCCACGGTGGGCACGGTGGTGCGTCCCGACAAAAGGACGGTCGTGTGATAACCGTTGGACGGGCCCATGCCCTGAAGCAAGTGTCGGACTCAAGGCTCCTTCTTTCAAAAGACGGAGCCTTTGCCGCATCTCATTTCATTCTCTCTCTCTCTCTCTCTCTCTCTGTGTCAGTCCCGGCTAGTCTACGCTCTCCCCTTTTCTAGGCTTTTCCCCCCCTCTCTCTCTCTCGAGCGAATCATTGTCACGGCGGTCCGATCTCCGCAGGTGGGGTCCGCTACGGCTCTTCTCGTGGTCCTGCTAAGTTTCCCTGTGCCTTCTTTGCTGGGCTTTGGGAAGCCGAGAGCGCCCGCTCGCTGTGCCCGGATCGCCGCCGGTGGAGGGTCGGCCCCGTTTTCCCGAATTCGTGTCTCTTGTGCCGGCTCGGTCGTCGGGCTTTTGGGTTTTGACCGCGTCTCGTCCGGCTTGGGCTGGTATGTTAAAAATCGCTGCTTTCGCATTTTACCGTCGGTTTTTTTTTTTCCCTTTCTTTCTGATGAATTGGGATTCTTGTTCGAATGTTGGTGTTTAAGTTTGTCTCAGCTAGTCTCCATTTATGGATTTTTTTTTTTTTTTGGGTGGAAACTTGGGCATTGATTTGTTCGAATCGGTTCTGTTTTGCGGCGATCGTATCGATTTCCGGCGCATTTATGTGGGTCGTGTTCTCTAGCATGAAAAACAACTGTTCTGTGATGCAAGTTTGAATTTTGGCTTACTCTAGTGTAGAAATGGGATGGGCTTAGGAGTCGGGTATATTTCGAGTAAATGCATAAATTTGTGAAAGATGATCTGAAATCGGGAGCCGTCATGAGCTTATTAAGTGGAAATCATGCTAGTTGGCCATTTCCCTTTGCTTTTACTGGTAACATTTTCTTCATTGTTTCATGTGTTTATTTGTGCCAAGGTTCTTTATTTCTGAGAGAAGGTGTATGTATGGCCAACTCCATGTGGAGTTTTTCCATGGGTATGGGAGATAGATGGGTGCTTTTGACTGTAGTTGATAACTATTTTTACTGTTGGACTTGAGGTCATTGTAGCATAGATGTAGAAGCCTGTGGGAGTATTGTTTATTCATTTTATATAAGGAACGGATGGTGGAGGGTATGGGTTTTCTTTGGTTAGTTTGTACTGAAATGTTCTTCTGCAACTGCTATTTGCTAATTTCAATTTCAATTAAATAATCAAAAGTAAAGTTGGTAATGAGTTCTTATATCATGTGTTATATCACTGAACAAGGTAGTAAACTTAAATAGTCCTTTTTTTTTCCAAATTGCTTGTTTTCTGAAGGCGTGCGTCTCTGGCTTAATGTTAAACTTAATCTCTGTGATGCAGTGGTTGTGAGTATTTAAGGTTTTCTTGGTGAACGTGTAGTGACTGAATGCTGCCTACTCAATAACGTGTGATGCAAACATGGACAAAACTACAGATTGTCCGTATCCGGGCTGCTTCTTTTGCGTCATGAAGGAGGGAAACCCAAGCAAGCGAAGAGCAAGCATTCTGAAATTCTTTAGAGAACTGCCTTCACAAGATGACAATGGTCAGGTCCTACCTATTAGTGGCCTTTGGAACACTGCAATGGCTCATCCTAATGACCCAGAGTTTATTGAATTGGGAATTTTCGAGTGCATGGCCGCCCTTATATGGAAGGGTCTCAAGAACCGCCGCTGGCTTTCGCATGACCAAAATATCTACATCCCTTATTATGCAGCTCATATAATTGGATCATACACCATGAACATGGAAGAATTTGCTGAGCGAGCTGTACGTGCTGGGGTGATCGCACCTCTAATAGAGCTTTTAAGGGGAAGATTGACGTGGGTTGAGCAGCGGGTGGCACTGCGAGCACTGGGACACTTGGCTACGTATGCCAGCACTTTCCCAGCAGTTGCTAGTCATGCTGAAATCCTCGAGCTCTCCATTCAGCTAGCGATGAGTTCTTTAGAGATAGTTTATTCTCATTTTTATCAGGACATTGACAGAAGACTTAGATATCACTGCGATCTCCTTACGCGTGGCATGGGCGGTGTTGAGATGGAATCTAGAAAAGCAGAAGAATGGGCTAGTCAGCTGCAGTGCTGGGCTCTTCAGCTCATAAATTGTTTTGCTTTTAAGCCTGAATTTCTTCCTGCCATATGTAAGCCAGAGTTCTTGGTGAAATTACCTGGAATGTGGGGTGGACTTGTTAATGAGAACTCCCCAGCTGGAATTGGTTTACTGAGAACTATTTGTCATCATAAGATTGGTCGGGGAGCTGTTGCTAGTTGTCCTGGTATAGTTGAAGCATTGTGTAACATTGCTCGTTCATCAGATGATTGGCAATATATGGCTATTGACTGTCTTCTCTGGTTGCTCCAAGACCCAAATACTTCCCACAAGGTAATGTTTCCTTTTTTTTTTTTTTTTATTTGTTAGCTCAAGAAACATGATTGTTTGTATCTCCATCTTTTCTCATGTACGTAATTTTCTCAATTGCCTGTCTTTCATGCTCATAGAGGTTATCACATTAAGATATTTATTCTTTTGTGATTGTGAAGATTTGTAAATTATTATTGTATTGTCAGATTTATCTTCTTCACTTGTGACGGAATTTTTTAAGGAATCACCCTGTGGGCGGTCTTCTGATAAGAAAATTGAATTCAGCTACTTTTAAAGTCACATGGTCCTTATTCTATAAGACAAATCTACCTCTTTTCTTTATATCCATGAAGCCTGTCAGTAGTTTATATAAAAATATGTTAAAAAAGTGACACGCAACGATTTGACTTAACTGGTCCAACCATGAGATAATTTCTATTTTCTCAACTTGCATTTATTGTTCCAGCCTTTCTGATGCTTGGTCTCCTATTGTGCTCTGGCTTTCTCTTGTGCACCACGTGTGGGACAGCAGAGAGACAACTTAGACTTGAAAACTGTCAAAACTGCATGCCTTTACTTTTACCATTCTGGGAACAAATACATTCATTTCTTGTAAATACAGTCTTTTATGTTCTCTGGGTCTGACCTGATTGTCCAGTAGATAGAGGCATGTAGTGAACCGTGATCTTGAACTGATTTATAGAGTGACAAGCTGAACATTGTCTTTGAACTGAGTGGATGTCTTTAAATTTTGAGAATTATTTGGGATAAAGCAATTTACAGTGAAGACTCAATTTTGAAAATTTTTATACTGTCAGTCATGAATATGCATTGGAAAAATGAGAATTGTTAGCTCTGTTTGATGGAGAATAATCAGGTTAACAGAAAGTTGATCAGAATTACTATTTTATGTACATATAAAGTTTACCTTGTGCTTCTTGTAGTTATGTGAATTATAGTTTCAGTGAAACTCAAACACTCTTGTCTGTATAGAAGAAATAATTCTTGTACTTCTTTAGAAGTACAAGATGTGTGGGTGGCTGTTGGGAGGAAGGTATTACGCTTTCTGTAACTTTAATTTTGAGTAGTTGAGCAGTTGGTGCTTTTGAGTTTTTTAAGCTTTGCTGGTTTCCTGACACTTAGTGTGATTTCATTTGGTTGGTATTTGAGAGAAGTAAGCCTGTTTGAGGGAGGTTGAAGCTCACACTTTGGCTTATTAAAAGACAACCGATAGCTCCCATTATAGATTGTAACTCATTTCGCAGACTGTCTTTGGGAGCTGTTGTTAATTTTTGGCTTCAGTGTTTGACCTTCACTATAACTTTTGACCTTTGATATTTGAATTTTATTTTAAAACTTATATTTGTTGAAAATAGTTTTAATGTTGAATACTTCGAATCCTCAAAAACATCCAATTATGTACGTTTAAAGTTTTTTAAAGAAAATTAGCATAATTCTATGTACTGAGTGCCATAAGTTGGTCAGTTAGGGCGGGCTTCCACCTTACTTTTTCAGAAACCATAATTTGCAATCGTAGATCCTTGAACCGTGTCCTTTTAATGATATGAACTCACATTCTAGATGTGTAATAGATAGGAATTCTTTCATCTGAATGAGTTATCCACTCATGCACTTTGTAAGTTCAATTTGACAATAAGCCTCTCTGTTCATATGAAATTACCCCTCTTCTTTTTTATGATAAGTAAATAGTTTGACCCTCAGATGTACGGCTTAAGGTGGAAGATACATGACCTTGAAAACTGACTGCATTCATCATATTTCTGAGAATTAACTCAATTAGATATTGAGTCTGCTTTTAGATTTTCCCTCTATTCCCAGCTATTTTAAGTTTAGTTTTGCTCTCCTTTTTTCTCTCTCTCTATTGAGGCTCAGAAAGTCAGGAGTTCATCAGTATATGACATGTTTTCAAAAATTTCCGAATGCATGATGTTTAATTTTAGTGGCAGGTTTATACATTAACTTGATCAGACTCTGCTTCTTGTCCTGTATGAATTTACCCAAATGTAGGATATGCCAGAAACGTATTATCTATGAAGCCTGTTTAATTCTGTTGTTAAATTCTTCTGATCTGTTGTGTAGGTGGTTGACGAAGCAGTACCTGCTCTAGTAGATCTTTCAGAAATTACTGCTCTTGGTGATCACAAAAAGCTTGGAGATTCAATCGTCAATGTTCTTGAGGAATGTATCCAATTGCAAGCCACAGGTCCCAATTCTCTCAACAATTGCACAAAGGAACACATTGATGATCTCTTAAGTTCCCGACAGAGACTGAAATGGGAGAAAAATATGCCTAAAGAGGATCTCCATATTAAGCAAGCTGCCAGTCTGGTGGTTAAGCTTGAAGGAAATTCACTGTTCTCGTCAGGGGATATAGCTGGAGCAGCTTCAAAGTACTCAGAAGCGTTGCAACTATGTCCAATGAGGTCTAAGAGAGAGAGAGCAGTCCTTTACAGTAACCGAGCACAATGTTATCTTCTGTTACAACAACCATTAGCTGCCATAAGTGATGCGACACGTGCACTTGGTCTTCACACCCCTCTTAATCGTCATGCTAAAAGCCTCTGGAGAAGAGCACAAGCTTATGACATGCTTGGCTTAGCTAAAGAAAGCCTACTAGATGCAATTTTGTTCATAAATGAGTGCTCTCAGTCTAATGATCCAGATCTGTCCTTGAGGCCAAATAAGGTTCCTGACTATGCTGAGAGATTGGTCAAGAAGCAGATGCGTGCAGCTTGGCTATTTAGGGAAGCAGCAACTAAACATGGAGGTGTCCGTGGTGAGGGTGATTCCCATGCCATCTACGGTCAAGAATCTGATGATTCTGAGTGGGAGACGGCCAGTGAAAGTGATATTGCAGATGATGGAAGAGATGAAATGGATGAAGATGATGAGAATGAGAACGAATGGAAGAATAAGGATGAACGAAAAGAAAAAGCTTTGAAAAAAGGTACTCGTCGATGGTTCAACCCTTAACACCCTCTAGGCGCTCATTTTCATACAGCCTTTTTCTTCTTCAACGGACACATAGACAAAAGATGACTTCTTTCTTTCCCACTTATTTTCCATATTTTTGGCCTTTTTCATGTGTGTTTCATTTGATTTTGAAATAAATTGTTAAGTCTCTTTCTTCTCAGCTTCTAGCTTATTTTGGAATCTCCATGTATTGGCTGAACTCTTAATGTGTATTGAACTTGTAAGATTTCACAGACATCAAGCGTGGAAAAAATTTGCCGCTTCTGGAAGATGAACCATGAAATTGTGGTTGAATGGAGACTTTAATGGAGTTGAAGCTGTGCCTAATGCTGTATTAAACTGTGTAAGAGTGTTCAGTTCCAGTCTTTTTTCCTTGGCTGTCCCCTGCAGACCCATCTAATCATCATCAGAAGAAGCAGCTTGGAAAATTGTCAGGTATTGCTCTTGAAAGAATGTGATTTGTGGCCTCTCTCTCAATAGATTTTTTTTTTCTTTTGTTATTCTTCCTGTTTTTCAAGTGTAAATAGTATTTTGGAAGGTTTTGGTAAACAAGTCTTCTTTTGCTTTCTTTCTGTTGTTCATTTACTTCCTTTCTGGAGGTGATTTGAGAGGCTTGTGTGCATAAACAAGTCTTCTTTTGGCTTTCTTTGTGTTGCTCATCTACTTCCTTACCGGGGGTGATTTGAGAGGCTTGTGTGCACATATGATCATCAGGGTTCTTGTGCTTTGGACAATGAGTTAGTGAAGGTTGATACAGTTCTCTTTATCAATTTCTGTCTGGTTGACATTTTTCCTTTCCTGTCTTACTTTGTTTTTTGGAAAGCTTATTGCCATTGCTTGTTGCCTATTCTGGTTTCTGTATTACCGGTCTTTGCAAAGTCTATCCAGCGATGCATTTAACTTACATGCATAACAAGCCAAGAATTCACGAATTAAGGAGCTTATGAGAAGCCTTCATTCCCTGACACAATGTAGTTCGAAGTGTTTCTGGTCTGGTTAATTTGCTTTTAGTTATATATATATATAATTCAAACCAAATTCGTTGGTCCTGATGTTGATTAGAGAATGAACAATAACAAAAGCTCAATGCCTTCTTGTACTTCTCGCATATATAGAGTTTAATGATATTTCCTCGCTCCCTTCCTTCAAAAGGATTGATTGGTCATATGTGTGCTTTACGTAGCTAATGCATGCTTTCTATCTACACTCGCACTTCGATTAGTCCTAGGTCTTTGCATGTTACCTCCTTACAATGTCATTTGTGAGTTCATATTGCTCCATATCCATCCTTATCGTCTTCTTCATGTCTTTTTAATCTTTCGCTGCTGCTTGATTTTTAACTTTATAGGATTTTGTTCGATTTAAATTGTCCAGCACACGATATTCCCTATTCTTGAATGACATCTCTTTATTAGAGCACCAGGCGGCCCTCTTGGCAAACCGATATTCCTTTTCTGATATGTGTTTCTTTCCTTGACCCATGCTCGATTATTCTTTCCCCAAGCTTCAACCCAAGCTCGATCATTCTTTACCCGATCTTCAACCCAAGCTCGATCATTCTTTCCCCGAGCTTCATTGTACGACGACTCATCAGCTCTATTGTATCTGCGGTAGACACAATTTCAAATGTTAACTAACCCAATTTGAAAGCATTAATTTGAAGATCATTTGCTCTTCCATTCTTCATCCTTGTCAAAGCATAAAACCTTTATTTTCTTCCGAGGTTTCCTTCAAGAGCTTAAAGGAGGTAGCTTCTCTATCTATCTTTGACTATGTTTTCGACAACTTGAGCCTTTTAACGTCGTTGCCGATGCATCATTTGCAGTTCGTATTTCGCTCATAGTCTTTTCATGTCCTTGTATCGTGTTATGATGCCCCAAATCAATATGTGAAAATGAGAAGGAAATGAGGAACCACCTCATGGAGACGGAACAAACACGGTCTTTTATTGAATCTTGAGGATGAAGCTGCATTGTTCTACACGATAAGATGGCTTTTATTTTACGGGTGACTCCTTTTTAATCTTTCATTTTTCCGCGCATGAGAAATCCTAGAATGAGGGAATCATGCCACGAGCGACTCGAGAGTGATCACTTCTTTTTGTGAAACTCCATAAGCCACATGTTGTAAGCTCGACGCATGATCCTTGGCTTATCAAATCCGGCTGAAAGAGCGAGTGCTTCCAGCTCTTTCCTCGTCCGGTCGACCCCTCCTGGGCTTGCACCTAGCATAATCATGTCGGAGGTGAATGTGTTCCTTGACACTATGTCGGTCTCGGGGTAATCGGGAAGGATTGGGTCCAGGATGACCACCTTGCCATTTGGTGGCAGTGCATCATAACAGTTCTTGAGTAGCTTTTTGCAGAAATCGTCGGGTCGACCATGGAAAAGCCACTGCGCAAGAACAAAACCTCAACAACCCAAACATGGAGGGTCCAAACAAGAACATATAAATGCGCTATAGACAGCACACAACGAAATAGATAAATGCATTGTAAACGACAACATAATCATCGCCGTCCGATCCTATCGAGAAATCTGAGTGTGTATTAGGGGCATTTAGGGGAAAGAAATCCAAAAACATATAAAACTTTTCATCCAGTGAGCATCGACATACTTTTATTTTTCAAAATATCAAATCTATGCATGAATTTTACTATTGAAGATCACTTTGCACTGTTACATGATAATTGTTATGTCTCTAATTGCGGAAATGCTCCTTTCTTTTATTTTTTTTCCTTTTTTCCTTCTAAGCCCTTGGCCGGCGAGGTCGCCGGCCGGCCGACCATCACCGGCCATAGGCTGGTTGGGGCGAGGGGCCTTGCGCCCTCGTTGGCCACAAGCGAGGGTGTGGCAGCCCTTGCGTGCCCTCGCTTGTGGCCGACGAGGGTGCGGCGGCCCTCGCTTGGATTTGGGGGAGGGCTGCCACACCCTCGTTGGCCATGGGCGAGGGCGTAGTGGCCCTCGTTCGTGGTGGGCGAGGGCATCGTGCCCTCACTTGGATCTGGGCGAGGGCTGCCGCGCCCTCACTTGTGGCTAATGAGGGCGTAGAGGCCCTTGCAAGCCAACGGGCGAGGGTTTCGCCCCTTGCTTGGATCTGGGTGGGGGCGGATGCCCTTGCTTGTGGCTGGCGAGGGCGCGAGGCCCCTTGCCCTGACCAGCTTATGGCCGATGATGGTTGGTCGCTGGCGAGGTCGCCGGTCAAGGGCTAAGGAGAAAAAAAAAATAAAAAAAAAAGAAAAGAGAAAAAAATAATAATTTAAAAAATATGAAAAAAAATATAAAAAATTATAAAAGTTGTCCATGTGGCGCCACATAAGACCACCAACGGCCACATTAGCAATTTCTGGCTTAAATTAGCTAGATAGACTGAATTAGTACAAATATGAAAAGGTTTAGGACTAAATTTATCCAATTGAAAAGTTTAGGACTGAATTAGTACTAATACAAAAGGTTTAATAATTTTTTGTTACTTTTCCCAAGAAAATATGATCTTGATATCTTCTCAATCATTCCCCGAATGGCTAAGCCAAAATAGGTTGAGTAAATTTCAAGGGTGGGAAGAATATCAAGATAACCTTCATGAAGAGGATATCTGCTTTTGGAATAGACTTTGACAAGTCTCCTCCGACATGTTCCATGCCTGTTCAATAAAAAAAATTGCATTATACATACATACATACATACATACATACATACATATATGTGTGTGCATGCTTTTTTAAGGGGAACGTCAAAAATCAGTATCTTTTTCACTCTTTAGTCAAAAATAAAAATGTGTGTAGAGAGAGAGAGAGAGAGAGATTTTACGAGGATGGGCAGGTGCATCTTTGACCACATGAGGCAGATCATAGTTTATGCCCCTGAGATTTGGGAACTTGTCCAATATGA
Organism: Eucalyptus pauciflora; assembly: GCA_007663325.1. Lineage (NCBI taxonomy): Eukaryota > Viridiplantae > Streptophyta > Magnoliopsida > Myrtales > Myrtaceae > Eucalyptus > Eucalyptus pauciflora. The sequence continues at coordinate 2,619,716 of VMYD01000024.1, read as the reverse complement.
TCCGGAGGCTCTCGCCCACCCCACCGCCCACGTCGGCGACCGTCTTCGCGCCCTCAAACCCGCGGTAAGACTCGAGCAACTTGTTCACGTAAAGCGGGGTCGGGCCTTTCATCCCGTTGTTCAAGAGCGTGCTGAACGCGGGGTCCTTCATGGCGCACTCGAAGATGCTCATCCCGTTTGCATTCTGAAAGGGGCTTCCTCCATTTTTAACTGCTTCCTGCAACCCATACCTGCACAATGATAAGTGTAAAGTTGTAGTTGGCAAGCGAGGTTGTTTTGAAAGGATAGATCGTGTGAACTGTAAATGAGTATAGTCGAGGTGCAGCTGGTGTCCGATAAGTGAACCGAGATGAAGAAGCATGGTTGCGACGCTTATAGCGCCGACTGATTCGTGATTGACGATCTTTTTGTGCCATCTCTTTCGCCAACAAAGCATTTTAGGCTCATGGAGCAATCAGCAAGTATCTCTTGCCGTCCTCTTTTGTCATAGATAATTAAACAAGTTTAGTTCATCATGAAAAAGTGAAGAGAACTTCGAGTTACGTAATCAGTGTGGTTTTTTAATTTGTGATACGTGCTTAGTTATAGCGAGTTGAAAACTTCGACGGAAAGAAAGAATGAACACAAACCAGCCGTTGATGACGTTCTTATGTTGGAGGAATCGCAGCAATGGCGTGAAAGAACCGGCTTCGCTGCTCACAAAGTACTTGCTCTTTGGCCCGAGGCCATACAGACTCTGATCGCCATGAAGAGTGCACGACAAGTAGGAGAAGCTTGCCAGGAGCCGCAGCATGCGGTTGATGGTGCGTGGGGCGTCCGGGTTGGTGATCCCAAGGCGGGCCGCAATCTGGGACGGTGAGAGCCGGGCGGAGGCCCCGCCTTCCCGGGCTAGCAAGTCGATGATCCCAAGCTCGACGGTGGACGTCAACACCATGGGGACGGACGTGAGGATGCACGTCTCGAAGGCAGCCACGAGCTCCTCGTCCTCAGCAGGCGTCGTGATCGATTGGGTCTCGCTAGGATCCATGTTGGCTTCTGCAGTGTTGCTGAGAGATCAAAGGTGGAGTTTGAGAAACGAGGGATTGAAGAGTTGGTTTGTGGATGGGTTGGTAAACATGAGGAGCTGCCCTTTATATAGTGTTCTTCATGAGTCTTGGGAGGTTAATGGCAGAGGACAGGAATCCTCCGTGTCCAGCTCGGATGTCTCAACAAATCTCAACCATTAACCGATTCGGTATTCAGGGTAGATCTCTTATCGTCACCTTCATTTGCGTTGGTTAGAAAGCTGAATGAAAGAGAATCAAGAAACTGGTCCTTCCTCTACAAGAAGCATTTATGATGTGCCGCCTAGTTATACACCCTAGAAAACATGTCGATGGGGGCTGGCAGATTACGGGTCTGCATGGTAGCATTTATGTTTCTCCCAATTTCGGTTCTTTTGTTCCCCGGAACAAAAAAAGAACAGAAACCCGTTTGGTAACGCAAAGTTTATTTCTATTCCCCGGAATAGAAAAGTTAGCCTGGAAATAGAAACGAGAAACAAAAAAAAATTACTTCTTTGTTCCGGGAACAATTTCTAGAAATAATCAAATTTTCTTTTTTATTTTTGTTTTATTTCTCTCTTGCCGTGGCCACCTCCAATCGCCCGGAGCCACCACAGATCGCCGCTCGCCGCCGCCGATCGTGAGCGATAATAAAAAAACAAATAAATAAATACAAATAAATACAAATAAAAAACAAACGCAAGAAAATAAAAAAAAAATACAAAAATACAAAAAATACAAAAATAAAATAAAATAAAAATAAATAAATACAAAAAAAACAAACGCAAGAAAATAAAAAAACACATCAAAAACAAATAAATACAAATAAAAAACAAACGCAAGAAAATAAAAAAAAAACACATAAAAAACAAATAAATACAAAAAACAAATAAATACAAAAAAACAAATAAATAAATAAAAACAAAAAAAATACAAATAAAAAGAATAAAAAACAAATAAATACAAAAAACAAATAAATACAAAAAAAGAATAAAAAAAATAAAAAAGAACAAATAAAAAACAAATAAATACAAAAAAGAATCGTTGCGTTATCAAACGCATTTCTATTCTTTTTCTATTCTAAGATTAGAAATTTTGTGTAGTTACCAAACGGGTTCTTTTACTCAGAAATTGTTCCCCGGAATAGAAATAGAAAATAATTATTTCTAAAAAAAAACTCTTCCTCAGCCAAGAAGCGTTACCATGCGCACCCTACGAGGGTGGCTGAGAGGGGAATCTTCACATGAATCAGTGTTTTGAATGGATGCAGTAGGAGCTGGTATGGAAAAGAAAGGTTCGTTTCTTTGGAGGAATACTGTTTTTATGAAAAATTGTTTTCTGACTATTTGGTATTTGGATGATTGATAAATGATCGACTTACGAGAATTTTTTTTAATAGGCTGACAACAAGTTTAGATTTGTGAAAATGATTTCATATTCTAATAAGAAGGAAATCACTTTCCCTAAACCATTAAACAAATGAAAAATGATTTTCGTGGAAAATATTATTCTTTATGATGAAGTTTTCAATGAAACAAAATGCACCCGAAGATTTAGAGAATAAATACGAGTGATGTTGAGCCGACAAATATACTTTAGAATCCATTTTGGATATTGAGAAAAGGCTGACCTGCATTGTATTTTTTTGACACAAGGTCACTAAATTCAACATTCTTTGTGGAGTCCTCACAAAATGAAAAGGGAAAATTTCAAATAAGGGCATAAAGTGCTATCATTTTCTCAAATAAGGACATGGAGTTGACATTGTTTCAAATAAAGGCTTAAAGTGACAATGTTAATCCCAAAGAATGGCATGAACTAGTTATGGTTGTTTTAAATAAGGGTATGGCCTTATCGGCTCATTGGTTGGCAAAATATTCCGACCCAACGAGGGATATTTTTGTCAAAACACAATTTAAATTTAAATTGAATTACATTAATTTTTTTTAAATAACAATTTAAAAAAAAAAAAAAAGGGGAAAATATAGGCGGGAGGGGAGCCCTCCTACCAATGGCCACCGCCCATTGCTGGTGGGGAGGCGATGATGGCCGACAAGGTCGCCACCGCCTGGGTGACCGCTGCTGTCTTCTCTCCCACTCTATCTTGCTCGCCCTTCATTCCATTGCTCATCCCTTCGCAATGTCACGCCGTCGCCGATGGACCGATCATGGTGAGTGGTGTTTTGTTGTGCTCGAGATTGCCCTATGATGGATCACCGTTCACGAGTCGTAAGAGGGGAGGATGACCAATGCCGTTTCAGCTCGGAGCTCCAATGCTGTTTTCTTTTCTCTCTCTCTCTCTCTTTTTTCTTTTTTTTTGTTCTTTTCCCAAATGTTTGTTTGTTTGATATTTTTGTTGGGCTTTGCCTAATCAACAGACTGCCGATTACCCAAGTTTCAAGTTCATCATCGTCAATGATGGAGGCACTGGTGAGTTCCTTGTATTCCTAGTTTCGATTTGATCTATGTGTGGGCGGGGGATGGGATTGTTGCTTGTGGGATTTAACTTGAGTTTCAATGGCTATGCCGAATGAAGCTTAGTAGCGATTTCCTATTTTTCAATGTCAACGCTTATTATCAAGAATTATGGGGAGGGTCGCCGGCCCTTGCTTAGGCGCCATTGATTGCACCGATTATCATCGCTGCCCCATCGCCACAAGCGGGGGGAGCCCCCAAGGCTTCCTCCACTGTTTTTCTTTTTTTCTTTTTAGTTTTTTATGAAAAGAAAAAAATAAGAAGAAATAAAGAAAGAAAAAATTCAAAATTCAAAGGGCAAAATTATCGTTCATAGCCGATGAGTTCAGACTCTTCTTTGAAACTGATATGATTACTTTATGCTCTTATTTGAAATAATGTCCACTCAAACCCTTATTTAGAAAAATAATTGCACTTTAGGCTTTTATTTGAAATAATGTCCACTTCAAACCCTTATTTGAGAAAATGACGGTATTTCAGACTCTTACTTGGAATTTTTCCAAATGAAAAATCCAATATTTAATGACATTTTGAAAATATAAAAACTATTTCTCTTGGATTTCTAGATCTGACGCAATAATTATATAAAATTTAACAGATCTTTTTCATGTTACTGAAATGATAAGCGAAAATGGTGAATTTACTAATAAGAAATCTTCATCACTACTACTGTCAATATTAGAATGATATAAAGAATTGGTCGATTATTATGATTATTATTGTTGTTGTTGTTGTTGTTGTAATAAAGAATATTGGTCGATTATTATTATTATTATTATTGTTGTTGTGGTTGTTGTTGTCGTTGTCGTCGTCGTCGTCGTTGTGGAACATAAGTTAACTATTTCCTAGTCTTTGTTACATTGGACAACATCTTACAAAAGTGGATGGTACAATGGGTTTCATCGACCTCCCCTATACAAATGGTGTCGTTGTTGTGGTCGTCGTCGTCGTCGTCGTCGTCATCGTTGTCATTGTGGTTATTGTTGTTGTTGTTGTCGTCGTTTGTGGAACATAAGTTAACTATTTTCTAGTCTTTGCTAGAACGGACAACATCTTACAAAAGTGGATGGTACCATGGGTTTCATCGAGCTCCCCTATACAAATGGTGCCTATCGAAGGGTATGCATAAGACCATTTCATCCATTTCTTCTTTTAAGGAATAGAAATAGGACTTCAAATTTCAATTTTCAAGAAGAGAGAAAATATTTAATTAGACACAGAATGGGTGGAAGTCAACGTAATCAGAAAGTCAAAAGATACAAAAGAGTGCTTATTTACAAGATAGGGATCTAAAAGCCGTTATGTAAAAAAAAAAATGGGACGTCTCGGATAGTAAAGCAAACAAAAACCTCTTGAATTACCTTTTCCGGATTTCACTCTTTTAAACCACCAAAACTCAGTCCCAATTCAGATTATCTCACCTGCTTTACAAGCATGGTTGATGATCCCTCTTTTTTAGTTTTCACCAGACTTCAAAAGACTAAAAAAAACATGCATGTACGAAAGGAAAGGTAGAAGATAGCAACTTTTAGGTTACGTTTGGTCGTCTGGATTTCTAATTAGCATAGGACTGGATAGGATAGATATGAAATCTCATGATTTTTTTTATATATCGTCCATTATTTGATGAATCGCAGTATTAAAGTCGGATATGTTCACATCATATCATGTACATTTTTTAAAAAAAATATATATAAACGGCAGATCATTATAAATGAACATAAATGTTCATAAACGGAGATGGTGAAAATCTCTCGTAACACTATTTCTTAATTTATTTTTATTTATTTATTTATTTTATTTTTCCTCTTTTTTTATATTATTTTCATTATTATTTCTTTTTCCCTTTTCATCATTCTTTAATCAAATTTTATCAAATAGTAAACTATACTAACATACCTAAAATACAAAAATACCTAAAATATTTAATTTATAGATTGAATGTTTATTAGAAGATATAATTAAAGTTGAATATATAAATTAAAATAAGATTAATTAAAAATAATTTTTTATTTTTTATTTTTAATTATTTCAATTAGAATTCAAATATTATTTATATTGAAATATAATTTCAATTTTGTTAATTTAATAAGTTTGTTATTCAAGAAAAATAACTTTCCTATTATGGACATTAGAAATCATATCCATATTTATTCCATCTCCCCCATGGGATAATTTTATCCTGTCTATATCCCCTTATATCTGACTTTATCATATCCTGAGTGAGCACCAAATGTAGGATATGATAAATCATGTCCTATCTCGAATTTTATCCTGACTGCCAAACGCAGCCTTATGATTTTTAGTCAATTAAACTGAGATACAAGGAGAAATGAAGAGGGCATATCAAACATGCTATGTTAGCTTCAACGTTTTCACTTCCCATCATGGATAGCTTAATTGCCAGATGAATAATTGCTAGTAACTGTGTGTACATTTGGCTGTCAAACATACTCTGTGCCTGAACATATGGCTGCGTTTAGTTCAACATTTGTAATGGGCTTTGAGTCTAATGCAAATGCTGAAAACCCAAAGCTATTTAGGAAAATGCAATTGTGTTTGGTAAATTTTTTTTGCAAATGGACTTTGAGTTAAACGTGCGTTTAGTTAAAAAAAAAACTTTCGCAATGAGCTTTGATGGGTATAATAAATGTATATATATATTTTTTAATTTTTTTTAAAAAAAAAATTGAACTAACCCTTCACCAGTTCGGCGAAGGGGTACGGCCGTTGGCGGCTGTCGGTTGAGGTCGCCCGACCTCAGTTGACCTTCGGCGAGGGTCGCGCGACCCAGTCAAGGGCCACCGAAGGTCGCGCGGCGATCACCACTTGGGTCTCTCGGCCGTAGGTGGCCCTCGTCTGGGTCTCGTGACCTCCGGCCACCGTTATGCGACCCTCGCGAGACCCAAGCGAGGGCCGCCTGTGGCTGTGAGACCCAGGCGACGGTTGCCTGGGCCCGATTACCCAAGTTTCAAGTTCGTCATCGTCGATGACGGAGGCACAAGTGAGTTCCTTGTATTCCTAGTTTCAATTTGATCTATGTGTGGGCTGGGGATGGGATTATTGCTTGTGGGATTTAACTTGAGTTTCAATGGCTAGGCCGAATGAAGCTCAGTGCCGATTTCCTATTTTTCAATGATGATGCTTATTATCAAGAATTGTGGGAAGGGTCACCGGCCCTCGCTTAGGCACCATTCACCGCACTGGTTGTCATCACCACCTCATCACCATAGGTAGGAGGGAGCCCCCAGGCTTCCTCCATTGTTTTTCTTTTTTTCTTTTTAGTTTTTTCATGAAAAGAAAAAAATAAAAAGAAATAAAGAAAGAAAAATTCAAAATTCAAAAGGGCAAAATTATTGTTCATAGCCGATGAGTTCAGATTCTTCTTTGAAACTGATATGATCACTTTATGCTTTTATTTGAAATAATGTTCACTCAAACTCTTATTTAGAAAAATAAGGGCAGTCCAAGCTCTTATTTAAAATAATGTCAACTTTAAGCATTTATTTGAGAAAACGAGAGCATTTCAAACTCTTATTTGGAATTTTTCCAAATGAAAAATCCAATATTTAATGACATTTTGAAAATATAAAAACAATTTCTCTTGGATTTCTAGATCTAACACAATAATTATATAAAATTTAACAGATCTTTTTCATGTTACTGAAATGATAAACAAAAATGGTGAATTTATTAATAAGAAATCTTCATCACTACTACTATTAATATTAGAATGATATAAAGAATTGGTCGATCATCATCATCGAATTTATTAATAAGAAATCTTCATCACTACTACTATTAATATTAGAATGATATAAAGAATTTGTCGATCGTTATCGTTGTCGTCGTTGTCAAGAGAAGCAGCCTCATTACGAGAAAGTTTTTAATCACTAAGTGATGGATTGATAAAACAACACAATACAAATAATAATAATAATAATAAAAAAAATAAATAAAAAATAAATAAAACGTTTGTAAATAAATATAGAAAGAAAAAAATATTGCAAGTTTCGAATTTCTTTTATGAAGATTTATTGTAAAATAAAAAAAAATTAATTGAAATTTATGAGATATAAATTAAAATTATTAACTTATACAATTATCCCCTAGATAATTATAATTACTATTACTGCTGCTACTATCATGCAATAAGAATAGGTCCAAATTGCATAATTAGAAATTGATGCAACCTAAGAAAGGTAAGCTTTTATTGTCTTTTGAAAATTTGGTTTTCATTTTCAACCTAAAGTTTTAATGCAAAAGAACTAAGAGGAAGAAGAAGAAAACCCTGAAGTTGGATGCAAATTTAAAACAGACTTTAATAGCAAATTCCAGCTGGCATTATGCGATGGAAGCTGCAAAATGTCTTACCATTTATAAGGTAGGAAATTACCTAATTAATCATAAACATATTATACAAAATGATAATTCACTTTTTTATTTTACCAATTTAACTCTAAATATTTGTGCAAAATTCCAATGCAATCTTGTTGTTCCATTTTTGTTGGAAATAGCTAACATAATAGTTCAGTCATGCCAGCAATTTCTTGTGACACATCGCCATGTTAGTTTCTCAGTAAAAATGAACTAAAATGACCAAATTAGAATTTCACGTAAAATTTTTAGAACTAAATCGATAAATTTCAAAAGTTTGGCATTGAATTAATATCCACGCAATAAATTTAGGATTGAATGGACAATTTCTCAATCATAATGACATAAAGAGAGCTCACTTTTCACATGTCCACTAGAATTGATAGAGGAGGGGCGGACTCTGCTCTCATTGTCATTATTCACCACCTAACCAAAGCGCTTTCGACTGTGGTCCATACTTCACCTCAAGGATAAGGACATATCAAGGAGACAATTACGAATCCTAAATACAAGATAAGATATCTAATAATATATCCTAAGGTTAGAGGGCGGCCGAGGGGGCCTCCCCCAAAGAGAAATGCTAGATTTATTAGGACCTTGACTTTTTCCAAGTTAACATGAAGTATAAACCTTTTGATTTTGTCTTCCGAAACCACTTCATCCACCATAGAGCTGAAGATTATGATGATGAGTAACATCTGTTCCGATGTTCTATTGTCATGAATCCGGTTATCAATGGAGACGGGTTTTATCTTATAGAAAGAATTAATTTGTGATCCAACGATTGATGATGCATCTCTCTCATCTGATGGTGAAGATAACCCCTAGTTACTTTATCATCACCGCGGTCATCATTATTGTTATTGAAACGTGAAGGGTGATACCGTTTCAAGATTTTTCCTTTTTCAAAATTGCTCTTTTTAAAGAATTACTACTCCTTCCAATTCCGGTGACTCCTTCTCGGCTCCTTTTACAACTACCATTATTACTAGGGAAAATTACCCAATTCATCCTAAAGTTTCCATTTTTGTCAATTTTGTTTTAAAATATTGGTGGAATTCTGATATATTCCTTCTAGTCAATTTATTGAAAATCGTTGATGTAGAGTCATCGTAGGCCATCCTACATTAGTGATTTCCGATGAAAATTTGTAGGAAGGATTACATTGAAATCTTGAATAAAAGTTTAGGCAAAATTAGAAAGTTATTTATTGAGTTGGTATTTGCATAACAATTTTAGGATTGATAGGACAAATTCTCCTTTGGTGGTACGGCAGCAACAAGTGACATTATCTATCTATAAATGGAATTATGAATGTAGGGTTTTCAAACCAAGAGAGACAGCACACAAAACATGCATGAGCTTTCGAATTCCACCAACTCCACTCTTTTTGCACTTTTTACTTCATTTACCATTAATTTTATATTTAAAGTTTTCCTTTATCTCAGCTTTTGATTTATCACAAACGCTACATAAATAGACCGTTCTTTTTACTTAATTTCTCAGCACGTGATACTTGAGAAAATGGGACCAAGGGACTAAGGCGAACGCAAACTCATACTGAAATTGATTTGCAAGCGATTCAATCTGTTTATGGGCGTCCTTGCTTTCATTGGCATTCTTCTTAGTAGTATTTCGTGGATCTGGTTAAGAAAAGCTATATGTCCAGTTAAACCTATGCTTGTAGAATATATTCGAACACTGATCGACGCCTTCTATTCTTTGGCTCTAGCTCGAACATCATAGCTTCGTGACTTGCGTTCGCAATGCACTTGCGAGACAACTAGAAGTCCTCGTGGTAACCATGTTTGTATCGGTTGCCATGAACACCCATGGGCAGCACTCTATGACTACTTTGATGTGCTACAACAAGGGAGTTATCTTGGCGAGTAAGTCTGATCCAACCGTGCTCAACAAGCACACTGACGAGTAGCTCTCCATGCTAGATTCGACGTACCGAGCATGTTCATCTTCCTCTTCCAATACTTGTAAGGTCTTGAGCTCCTTGGCTTTCACATAGCCTCATACCGAGCTAGTGGGGAAGGTAAACACCTGATAGTGCAGATATCAATGCACAGCCGTTAAAAGTGAAATGGAAGGAAACTCTATACATTTTGATATCGAACAAATAAAGTGGGATCCAAGGCATTGCAATGCGCGTACATCAGAGGTGAAGCAACCAATTTGGGTGATAAAATCACATTCCTTGCAGTAATAAACAGGATGCTTCAGCAACTATATGTTCATTCGTTGTGTCTTCCCGATTCCAACCAGATCATGTGAAAGAATTAGCGAACGACTGTAATGCTTATGCTCAATGGTTTCTGGCAGAGATAATGAAGCGCAGCTGATATCAGGCCATAACCGTAGTTGGGTACTACACAGACGAATGACCCTGCATAATGATCGGTATCATCACAGAAGTCGCGGTGGCCATTAAAATCTGTAACCCGAAGGAGGCATAGACCATCTCAGAACTTGGTCGAGGGGTCCCTCGATATGCGTTGAAGCAATGATGGTTGCGCTTGGAACTGTGTAGCCCCAGAGGAACATAGGTTCAGTAGGGGCAAAGTGAAGAGCGAGAGACTGTAATGCGTGGAAGTGCGATGGGTGATAAAGGCCGGTGGCCGGTGACCTGTGACCTGCTGATGATATGTGGGAAGATTTGTTTTTAATATTTGTATTTGCATTTTTAAATGTTTTAAATAAATTTAGTTTTAAATTAAATTTAATTAATTTTTATATTAACTTTTTACCATATCAGCACCAAAACGACGTTGTTTTTACGTTGTCTAGCCACGTCAGCGTGCAAAACAACACCATTTTGCACTTACTTCGCCGGAAAATCACCACGTCAGCATTTTCGCCGGATTTAGGCCAAATTGACACTTAAGTGATCCATTTTGCTTCGATTTTAGCACTTAAGTGTCACTTTCGTAACTTTTAGCACTTAAGTGTCCATTCGTGTCAACTTTTGGCACTCTAGGAGTCCTAGTGTCGTTGTTTGTTTTTTTGTCTTCCATGAGAGTAGTGATTCTCCAAATTTAATGCCAAACCTCATAATGCTTCTTCGTCATAAGACAGGTAACATAGTTCGCATCACAGTAAGCCATCGTCTCAAAGAAGTACTCCAATACTAGACATTTCTTTAAATACTTCACAACTTTCAGTGCTGCATTCATATGAGACTATTTTGGCTCATGTATAAATTGGCCGAGTATCTATATTGCATAACATATATCAAGTCTAGTCATAGTGAGGTAGATGAGCTTCCCCACAAGTCTATAATAACTAGATGGATCTTTGAGTGACGGAACATCACTTTGAGAAGAAATTCCTACATCATAATCGACTTAGTTAATTTGGTATTATGCTCCATAGGGATAGTTGTCGGTTTACATCCCAATAAACCTGATATAATTTCCAAGACAAATTTTCATTGGCTAACCTGATATAATTTCCAAGACAAATTTTCATTGGCTAAGAGATATTCTTAGCTTTGATCAGGCAATCTCAATTTCAAGAATATATATATATATATGTTTTTTTTTTGTGACCCGAGAACCCCCGTACAACCGGTAGCCGGTGAGGTAAACCCGGGGTGACACTAGCGGATGACCCACTATCCCGACTTCACACTTAAGACACCAAGCGCCTCCACTGGGTTTCGAACTCCTCACCTTTGAGGAATGATCAATAGAGCCCTTATCTAGCGAAGCCACCACGGTCGGTGATAATTTCAAGAAAATATTTAAGAGGTCTTAAATCTTTAATATGAAATGCAGAATGCAAGTATTCTTAGAGATTCTCAACCGTAGATTCATTATTTTCCATAATAAGTGTGTCATCGACATATATTATTAAATAGATAGATGATGCACATTTTGTCTATTTGAAGAGTGCATGATCATGTCTAGACTGTTTAAAACCAGCCGATGTGAGTGCAATAGTAAACTTCACATAACACCATGGAGAACATTTTTTGAGACTATAAAAGGATTTGCAAAGACAATTGGTGCGTTTGGGAAGACTTTTGGGGAAAGTTTTTGAGAAAATGTAAAGGCCTTTGACCTAAATGTGTTTTTGGAAATGCAAATTGCGTTTGGCGCAATTTGGTAAATCGTATTTGTGAAAATCCATTGTAGTATTTTGAGGAAAATAGTGTTTGCACAAATTAACTTTGCAAAAGAGTTTTGTAATTAAGAAAAAGGAAAAAAAAAAGAGAATTGGCTGGTCACTACCGGCGAGGGGCAGGCGTTTCGATGAGGGGCGAGCGTCCGACGAGGGTCGCCATGTGGAGGACGCGGCGGCAAGGGTTGCCATAATCAGGGTCGCGCAACCAGTCCTTTGCACGATTTGGGTCGCCGAAGGTCACGCGGCCTAGATCTGGGTTGCGGCGACCTCTGGTGACCCAAATTTGCATGCGATTTGGGTTGCCGGAGGTCGCGTAGCCCAGATTTGGGTTGTGGCAACCTCCGGTGACCCATATCTGCCGGGGGTCGCAGTGTCACCGGGGTTGCAACGGTCGCGCGACCTTGCTGCGACCCAGATTTGGGCGCCACGACTCGCAGGGGGTTGCTGAGGTCACGCGATTGGCCGCCAACGGTCACTGTGACACACCGGCCTCATGCCGACCTCTGTCCAGCTCGTCGCTGGCCCCTCGCAGCTCCACGCAACTTCACCGACCAACCTCAACGAAGAAGAAGGTGAATAGTCATGAGGACAAAACCGAAAAAACGAAATGTTAGTGATGACAATTGTGGAAGAAATGTTTTTGTATTACTCTCTCCTCAGCCTTCCGAGAAGGCCGAATGCCCAGGCAGCCCCTAACATGCCTTGGCTTTCAGCCTTGGGAAGGCTTGCCTTTGCCAAAGGCAAGTCAAAAAAACATTGCCAAACACTAAATATTTGGCCCAAAGGCCTTTAGCCCCCCAAAGCTCCTCGAGAAGGCAATTCCCGAACGCAGCTGACATACCTTAGACTCTCCCTGTCTCCTTAAACCCTGTCTAAGATCCATGTAAATTTTTTTACGTTGCCAAGCATTATGAACATCTATTTGATCTAACCCACCCGTGGGCAGCGCAGGTGGTATTCTCTCTCTTGTAACGTTGCGGTCGAGAGTTCGAATCCCCTCGTTGTCAACACGATTTAAGTGGGGGCCCGGGCGGTGGGTTGCTGGGCCAGTCTACCCCGAGGTTTACGTCTAAATAGTGGCTTGCGACGACGTCTGACGGTGCCACCGAGCATCAGAGGGCGGTGTGACCCCAATTAGCGTAAGCGAAAGGGGGCTTTGGCGGTTCCTTGATCACCAAAAAAAAGAAAAAAATCTATCTGATGGAATTTCCAATCACAAAAAGCAGCAATGGACAAGAAAGATCAGACAATGACTTCTTTTGCCATTGGAGAGAGTCTCATGGTAATCGAAGCCCTCTCATTATGCAAAGTCCTTGGCTACCAACCGAGCCTTATAGCTTTCAATTGATCCATCTGCCTTGTATTTGATTTTGTACACCCATTTACAACCCATTGGTTTACGATGTGAAGGTAGGGGTACATGGGTGCACGACTGCAGTGACTGTCGTTGAAGGATGCAGTTCATCCCTGAAGGCCAATAACTCCTGCCATAATGAAGAGGGAGAAGCAAACATACCATGAGAAGTGGAGGAAAAAATAAAAATAAAAATCCCACGGCTGTCTGATCTTGCGCGTGCACTGTATGATGAACATGTTGAAGATGATGTGGGAATGTATAATTCACGAAAAGATCAAATAGACTTCATCTGCAGATGCCTACTGTACTGCACCGACCTCTCTCAGCAATTAAACGAGCAATGGAAAAGAAAAGAGCTGTAAAAGATCAACATAGAGGCAAGTGACATCTATCAGCTGACATCCCTCTGCCCACCAACAAGTGAACTGCTAAACCTGGGGCCAACTAAAAGCCGCATACTAAATGTCATATAATATGGATCTCTATGAGATGTCGCTGCAGTAAGTTAAAGCTAAATTGCTCACCGCAAGCAACTCTTCCACCAGCATTCCCAGTTGCTTTGCTAAGTTCATGCCCACCTGGGTATAGGAAAAGAAACAAAGTTGCAACTTTTTATAAATATAAAGAAGGCTTACGTGAAAAATTGCGTTGTGTGGAGAGGTGGGAATAGTTCAAATAATCAATAGAAGAAAGAAGTAAAGTTGAATATGCATTTTCCACGTGACTTGCAAGCTATTTGCCACAGCAAGAAGAAATCCATAGCATGCTGATAAACACAACCGATACCCCAGTAGCGCTGGAATAAACCAGGGAAGATGCCTACTAATCATCACTCTTTTAGCTGGAGAAGCTACCATTTAAGATCATTGAGGACCTGTTCGGTATGAAAAAGCATTTTTGGCTTTCGTTTTCTGTGTTGTCCAAAACATGTTTTGATAGTGCAAGTGCAATTCTCTTTAGACGGTGACAATATGCTTGTATTCTATTTGTATTCCAAACCTGCATGCACTCCAAAACATTTCATTCATGGAAGTGAAATTCTCTTCATATGCTCGCTATGTGCTTGTACTTCATAGGTATTCCAAACCTGCACGATTTCATTAGGAATGAAAATACTAAAAGCATAGAAAGTTGCCTTCAGTTTTTTAGTCTAGTTAAAGACAATTTCTCTTTTTTTTTTGTTTTGAAAACTGTTCTCACTCTACAGGAGTCATTCTCAATTTTCATTCTCCGATGCCTTTCTACTAATTAAAAAAACCAAACTGAAAACAGCAAATGTGGAGATTTTTACGAACCAAACACAGCCTAAATTATCAGAAATTACCCTTGCCGAGATCATCAGGATCTCCATGAACAACGACAGCCCTTCCAATAATTGAGTTTGGTCCACTGAGAGGAATCTGCATAAAGAAGAGCGTCAACAAACTAAATTCTGCTTTAGGTTTCAGAGAAATATAAAACATGGTAATTCAACACATAATGCTAGTTGCTAAGGATAGATGGATAGTAGAGAACCTGGTTATCAAGGATTGTGAAACTAACAGTGCTTGAATCTCAAGGAAAAGCAAAGTTAATCACAGCTTCTATTATATGCAAAACTGTAATGCTTGACAAAATGCAGATTCCAACAGGTGGGTAAAGTCACAACATCTTCAAGTATTTCTATCAACATTCATCTCGACATCAGAATTTGTAATTTTTATATTAGTAGTAAAGGAGGTTCAGTTGGCTGTGTAAAGCTTACCATCATCACCCACATTCACATTCCCCAAATCGCCCGCATGACGGTTCTCATCTTCAGGGGCTCCATGCTCTGTGCCACGAGGATTAAAGTGTGGTCCTGTGAATGTCATTTTCAAAGATCATAACAACAGTCAATAAACTAGAGATTTGGTTTATGTAAATGAAGAAATAGTCTATATGCTTTCTCATTAATAAAAAGACCACTGTAATCAAAAGATACCTGTTTACATACAGCCATTTGTGGTGTCTCCGAGAGCATGGTCATGGAAACCATGAAGTCCAGGCTTAAGGCCAGACAGACTTCCAGTTACTGTGGTTAGGCCTGAAAAGAACAATGCAAGACAAAAAAAGATTAATTGGACCTCGAACACAGAAACATACCCGAGATTCTATAATCAGAGCATTGTATTACCATCTCCTTCTTGAGTGAAGTAGACAGTTCCGCAGACACCCTCACTGTTCTTAAGGACAACAACAGCCTTCACCATCTTTCCTTGTGATCTAGACAGAAACAAAACAAGAATTAGTTAGACTCAGCAATCATGCAAGCTTAAACAAAGAAAGAAACACCACACGAACAAATGGTCGTTCTGAAATGGTGAAAGGTAAACATGAATTAACCCCCAGAAACAAAGAAACGAAGCATAAAGAAACTGTGATGAAATCAACAATTAAAGCAGGAACATGGGTTCAAAAGAAGCCGCAAAGTCAACAGACTGATAGTACACAAGAAATTTCAAACTCCCGTTGATGACCCAGTTCCAGTAATATGCAAATTTTAGATCTTATGTTCCAAGAAGCTGCTCCATCGGAACAAATTAAACTATATCTGAGCAAACTCATCTCCTCTCACTTCGATAGAGGAACTCAAAACCTAGTCAACTGGTGATACACATAAAGAAAGAGACACTATCCCAACTCTGAGCTTTTTCCGTAGCGACGGAATCGCAGTACTTGCAACTATCAGAAGAGGGAAGTCTTCGCTCCTCAATCAAGACCAGATCTTTCAGGACCAAACTGATCGAACCCCGTAACGAAAACAAGCACATCCGATCAAAGCATCAAAAGAAACAAATAAATTGTCAAGGAAGAACGATCCAACACTACATGTCAGACCCAGCATCATTCACTGTAATGGTAATCTCAAAGAGCAGAAATTAAGCGACAGAAAAATGGAAGAAGCTACCTCAGAGAACCCCTTTCTTGAAAGACAACGACACGTAGCGAGGAAAGAATCTACAACACAGCAAATGCGTGGAGAAAGACTCGGTTTTTCTTTTCTTTTTTTTTGGTGGAAATCCGACTCTTTTATAGGAGGAGACAACAACGTGGATCAGCTCCGGCCAGCTAGAGAAAGCCAGCCATGACTCTCATCCTCTCAACTACTACCCACACATGTCCGGCGCGCCGTTTTTGATAGGTGGTGTCGTTTTCTAATTTGTTCTTCGTTTTCATCTTTTTCTTTAAAAATATTTCGTGGATATAACAAAAGGTGCGGTCCAATTTTCGAGAAAATATTGGGTACGTGAGACGTTCCAGCCTGGTAAACAAGAAGGCGCTCGGAGGACGACACGTGTCCTCGTGTCAGGCGGCATTTTGAAAAATTTTCGGACGGGAGACTGAGGGTTTTTCTTTCTTCGCGCCTCTCTCTCCCCGTTCTCCTCTCTCTCCTCTCTATCTCTCTCCCCTCCGCCTCCGCTGGTTGCTTCCATCGCCCCCACCCTGACGCCGACGCCGACGCCGCCGACGCTCCTCCTTCTCCCTCTCGCGACGTCCGCTCCGCTCTCTCTCTCCCCCTCCGCGAAGTCGTGCCTCTCTTCCAGCGAAACGCGACGCCGACGGCCCTCCGCCTCCGCCTCCGCCCTCGACTCCGACGCCGACGCAGCCTCCGCCTCCTCCCCTGAACCCGACTCTGACGCCGACGCCCCTCCGCCGGTTGCCTCCGTCGGCGTATGAGTCCGTCGCCCCTGACTCCTCCGCCTCCGCCTCCGCCTACGCGCCCGACGCCAACGCGTCGAACCACGACGGCGAAAATGGAGGAGAGAGAAACGACGAGCTCGACGGCGCCGGCGACGGCGACGAAGCAGAAGCGCGCCCGCTCGGGGTTCTGGACATGGCTCGTCGCGTCGGTCGCGTTCCGGCTCGCCCTCGTCTACCTCCCCAGGAACCTCCGCCTGTCCACCCGCCCCGAGGTCGCCACCCCTCTCACCAGTATTCGCTGCCTTAACGCCGCCTCTCTTTGCTCCGTCGATCGATTCCCGATCCCCGATCCCCCGCCCCTCCTCTCTTGAAATCTTGGAGGTTCATTTTCTGATACGATTTTTGGTTTTTCTTGTTTGTGCCGCCTGCAGTTGGCAAAGGCTACTGGTTGAAGCAGTAGGCGATGTCTCCCTACCAGGTTTGGCTCCGTTCGATCTCTATAGGAAGGAAGCTGCTTGTTTGCTTACTGGTGTGTCGCTGTTCCATGCTTTGATCCCTCCCATCTTCAATTTTCTTCCCCCCTCCCTCGAAATCTCGTTTTATCAGCATTTTCACTTTGGAAAAATCTGGGTGAGGAAGTAGATTTTTTGGGAAATGATTGATTAGTTTGGCATGTTTTCTGGGTTTTGAAATTTTTTTGACTGAGGTGAGCCTGTTTGGGAGAAGATTATCATGCTTAATGGGGTCTGGTGGCGCGATTACTTTGAACGGAGGAAGCGCTTGAGTTATGGTTTTTTGACTGCTTCAACCTTTTTCCTCCGAGAAATTAGGATGATCTGGTCTATTCTGAATCTGGGTCGCCATTCACGGCAAGCCTGAATGGTGAAATGAACTCCTCTACCTATTTATGTGATAGGACTGAGGATCATATCTGATTATAGCTTTCTAAAAAAGGAAACTTTATACTTGCATGCTATCCAGTTTCTCTAAGGGATTAAAGTCTGTGAATCGTTGAAACAGTGAATGGACCCTGGAGATTATTCGATCGAATGATCATTATTTGTTTTTCTTAATTATAGAGAGAGGTACTCATATTGCTTTTTCTTGGAATCAGAATTGCTACTGCTTAAGGGCATCTTAACTTCTTTCAGATCCAGGTTATGGTGCTGTTGGTTTCATCGTTGATTGTGAACGTTCTTATCGTCGCACTGTGCAGCTTATTCAATATAGCTATTTCTTCATTTGTCTAATTCAAGAAAGAGCTCCTCTGTATTCTAGATGATGTTTTAACATATACACCGTGTGGTCTAAGAAAATAAGAAGTTGTTCTGCTTATAATTGTTATCTTGGCAAGTTTCATTGTGCACCTTATTTAGTCCATAGTCCCATATTTATTTTTCTGTGGAGACTGAAGTGAGGTGGAGATTTTGTGCATTCAACAATCTGTTTCTTGTTCCAACAGGAAAAGGGTCAGCAATTGCCAAAGTTTGGTGAATGGGATGTGAATGACCCAGCTTCAGTGGAGAGGTTTACTGTCATCTTTAACAAGGCAAGGGATGAAAAAAAGACGGGTGGCAAGCCCATCCGGCAAAGGCCAACCCTCAAGTCAAACACTCTGTTGATCCGAGCAAACCTCCAACGGTAAGTTGTTTCTTAGGAGCCTGGGAACAAACTGTTTTATTTATGTAGGATGCATTAATTATTGCAGTCATTTGTTCTATGATAATCTATTAAGGTTGCAGTTATGTAGTAGTTAACCTGTCTAATAATTAAATTTAAACTTTCTTATATGCTATGCTAGTCTTGATGAAAATGTAGAAATGGAAAATAGAACTCTCAAACTTGCAGATAGGGTAAAAGAAATTGATTTGACAGTGTCATAAAAACTAAGTTGGTTGGGCACTACTTGCTCGTTAGTATTTGAATCATTCAAAATGACCATCTGAAAGATGCTATTATCCTATATAGTGTGAGCAGGAATTGAATTTGAGTTGGACGCAATTGTCTGTGAACAAGTCTGCTGCTGTAGATTTTATTTATTTATTCATTTTGTTTTCATTCTCCCAACCTTTGCTGCTTCGCTCTCTTACCGTGAATTCTTTGTTGCACGCAGAAGAAATGGTTTTGCTGCATTCAGAGCCCAACAGAATCTTGACTAGGTTCTCTGGCGAGGAGCTTCCAAAAGAGACGCGCGTTGTTAGGCTAAAGCAGCCCCAGAATGTTCACTTGAAGATACAAACAGTTTAGAGCCATTGTTATTCTTGCAGGAATAGCTCCTCGTGGTGTAAATGTGGGGTTTGTGGAGATGAGTAAAATAATGACGCGTTATGCTTACTATAATATATCAGCAGCATGCTTCTCTGTCTCTGCCTATGTCTCTCTCTCTCTCTCTCTCTCTTCCTCTGCTTAGTTCTATTGTTAATTTATTAATTGTCTGCTTTCTGTATTTGTGAATTGGATCTGTCTGTGAAATGTCTACGCCTACTTTCAATCTGGTTTAATTTATTGTTATCCATCGTTGTTGAAGGCATTATAGATACGAGCTTGTGACCCTTTCCTCGGTCATCAATCATGCTAACGGATGTTTCTGGTTGGGGGAACAGCGTGAGTCATAGCCATATGCGTTTGTCATTTCTCTTTTATAGGAATTAAGGTGTCAACTCCCTTAGCCATGGGAAAGGTCATCTCCACGAATCTTCTGCGTAGGGATTGTTCAAATGGCAATTTCGAATATTGGTAATCCTGATCTCATAAGGAGAAAGGCACAATCTTGCCCTTCTTCTTTGTTTTAGGAAAGGTTAGTCTTACATCGACAATGGAAGTAACAAAAATGTCTCTGATGTCGTGTGTTCCTCAAAGAACATGAGTTTGCAAAATTTCATGCATGTGAAATGGCGATTGGCGGTCATGAACCAGCTTTATCTATGGCCTCTTTTTCCATACATCATTGATGTAGTCGATTAACTCCACACATTCATACATCATTGATGTAGTCCATAAAATTCCACAAATTGGTAGGATCAAACCTTTTTCCTGCGACTGATGTGAATGACATGGCTCTAATATCCCCCCTACTAATGGTGCGGAAGCTACTTCTGTTACACAATCACCGCCAAAGACCTCAAGAATGAGACCAAGGTTCCAATCCCAGTAAATGCAATTCCAAAACTGTGGAGCTATGGCTGTCCTACTTACCAAACAACAAAATAAAACAAAGCTCTCTTCCTCACATCTTTTCCTTCTCTTTGCTTCAATTTTATTTGAGCTTCACTCTAGTTAGGAAGAAGTTGTAATTGCCATGAACTTAACGATGGAACCTAGTAGAATGCCCAATTTTTCTTCATGGCCTGACGCATTCTGTTTTTTCACCTCAAGGTCACCTATCATATCACCTTTTCACAAAGTAAACAGTTTCCTTGTCTATACATGTCTCTATGGATATTTAAAGAAAGAACCGAAGACTGACGTTGGTAACAAAAATCTCTGATTACTTTAGCGTCATCTGACAGTATCAATGTTAAACTCGAGAGAAACCAAGCTTCCTCTCAAAAAGGCGGCGGAGCAGGTAAACTTGGAGAATACTCGCCCCAATAAGTGCTGCTGACTCGAAGAAAGCCTTATGGACTGCCCTTCTGCTCATTGCGTCATTCACTGCGATCACAAATCATCATAGAATGAGTATTTATTGAACACAATATCTATGTATCGTCTGTTAGTGAACACAATATTTAATTAGCAAGGTCATCCCCATTCCATTTCGTGTGGCGATCAGACACACTTCAAAACATCTAGCAGATAACACAAGTAAACAAAACCCATGACCATTTGAAACCCAGTACACCAAGCACGCATCTTCTTTTTTGTTGCCTGCTTTGTTTTCTAAGTCCGCCTTTTCAGCTGCTGCCAAGTTAGGAAGGTTTTACTATTTTCAGGATCATAAACAATATAACCGATTAGTTAAGTCAATCAGATGAATAAAATGAGCTTGTCAAAGGCTCTAGAAATAGCTTTTAACTTGTCTTGTGAGACATCTACTTCTGAAGGTCTTTTAAGAGCAGAGGTTGTGAGAACCTTTGAGATTTAGGAGATAACAGGAGTCAAAGCAAGCTATAGTGGTCCACTCAGCATTAAATAGGAAAGTTATTTCCATCAGAGATGAAACAGGGTTGGAATCCACTGCGATAATTAGCAAGAGGACTTGACATAAAATATCTTACCAATTGCTTGACGTTCAGTCTCAGCCTCCAGCCAATGCTGCTCAAACTGAATGTTGTAGAGAGCCTCCTCCAGCTTCCCTATCTGTTCCAACAAGGGGTTGAAATGCTCTGCAGATACATTAACGGCAGATAAAAAAGAGACGCAGTATATTCTGTAAAGTTCATCAGTTCAAGAGACAAGAAAACAGAAAAAAGGCAGAGTCCTACCGTCCTTTGCATGCTGATCATAGAATGTAAAATGGCCAACGTGTACATCAAAGTCGATGGTTTCATGATAAGGAGACTTGTTAGTAAAGCAGAACCGATGAACACCTTATGGTGAGCCACAAACTCAAATTTCTCACTGATCTTGTCGTGAAAATCTTGAATCTGTTCACCAGAAGGTCCTTTCACCTGACAATTTCAAAAGTTGCAAAGTACATACAGTTATCTAGGTCATTATCATAGGATTAAAGATCAATAAGAGAACTATTGACAGAATCAAGGAATGTAATAATCAATATATGATATCAATCTAAATCATGTCCCGACAAACATGAAAAAGGAAAACCAAATATGCATATGCGAGATCTAGTCGAGCCATCTAGGTTGCCAAAGGTTAACAAAATTCAATGAAGAATTTCCTTTAGGAAGATAATCAGCATCCTTTACAAAAAGAAATACATGTGAGTACAGTAATTCCTTTAGGTTAACGAGATTTCGTGATACATGGAACCTGTGGAAGGGATCAAAGCATGGAACAGCGACACAGAGATCGAACGGAGCCGAACCTGCGTAGGGAGACGTCGTCTACTGCTTCAACCAGTAGCCTTTGCCAACTGCAGGCGGCCCAAACAAGAAAAACCAAAAATCGTATCAGAAAATGAACCTCCAAGATTTCAAGGGAGGAGGGGGCGGGGGTCGGGGATTGGGAATCGATTGACGGAGCGAAGAGAGGCGGCGTTACGGCGGCGAATGCTGGTGAGAGGGGTGGCGACCTCGGGGCGGGTGGACAGGCGGAGGTTCCTGGGGAGGTAGACGAGGGCGAGCCGAAACGCGATCGACGCGACGAGCCATGTCCAGAACCCCGAGCGCGCGTGCTTCTGCTTTGTCGGTGTCGCCGGCAACGTCAAGCTCGTCGTTTCTCTCTCCTCCAGGCGGAGGAGTCGGGGGTGACGGACTCCGACGCCGACGGAGGCAACCGGCGGAGGGCGTCGGCGTCAGAGTCGGGTTCAGGGGAGGAGGCGGAGGCTGCGTCGGCGTCGGAGTCGAAGGCGAAGGCGGAGGCGGAGGTGGAGGGCCGTCGGCGTCGCGTTTCGCTAGAAGAGAGGCACGACTTCGCGGAGGGGGAGAGAGAGAGCGGAGCGGACGTCGCGAGAGGGAGAAGGAGGAGCGACGTCGGCGTCAGCGTCAGGGTGGGGGCCGATGGAAGCAACCAGCGGAGGCGGAGGGGAGAGAGACAGAGAGGAGAGAGAGGAGAACGGGGAGAGAGACGATCTGCAGAGGTGAGAGAGGCGCGAAGAAAGAAAAACCCTCAGTCTCCCGTCCGAAAATTTTTCAAAATGCCGCCTGACACGAGGACACGTGTCGTCCTCCGAGCGCCTTCTTGTTTGCCAGGCTGGAACGTCTCACGTACCCAATATTTTCTCCCAATTTTCACAGCCAGGATGACAATAAAAAAGCAACAAATTGGAAAATTAAAAAAATTGGGGAAATGAGATTTTTGGTTTCAAGGTACCATGTCAATAAATAGATTAAAAAGTGCAAATTGCTTGATCTAAGAATGATATTGGTGGGGCTGCGCTATTTATTAGACTTTCCTCCAATGTATACAATTTTAGCTCTAAATCAAGTGTGCAAATTCTGACTCTTTCCAATAAATTAGCGAACAGTTTAATAGGTTGATAACCCAAATTAAGATCAAACAAAATTTGCCATTTTTTTATGTTTATCTTTTCAAATTTGATTTGTGTCGATGGGTTCTGGGAAGCCGAGAGCGCTCGCTCGACGACTCGATGCCTAGCTTTGTTGTGCCTGGATCGCTGCCTGTCGAGGGTCGGTCCCATTTTCTCGAATTTGTCTCTTGTGCCAGCTCGCTCGTCAGGTTTCTAGATTTTGGCCACGTCTCGTCCAACTTGGGCTGGTATGTTAAAAATCGCTGTTTTTCACATTTTACCTTTGGTTTTTTCTTTTATGATGAATTGGGATCCTTGTTCGAATGTTGGTGTTTAGTTGGTCTCAGCTAGTCTCCATTTAAGAATTTCTTAAATTTTTGGAAACTTGGGCATTGATTTATTCGAATTGGTTCTCTTGTGCGGCGATCATATCGATTTTCGTCACATTTATGTGGGTCATGTTCTCGAGCATGAAAATCAATTGCTCTATGGTGCAAGTTTGAATTTTTGGATTACTCTATTGTAGAAATGGGACAGGCTTAGGAGTCAGGTATATTTCGAATAAATGCATAAATTTGTGAAAGATGATCTGAAATTGGGAGCCGTCACGAGCTTATTAAGTGGAAAGCATGCTTAGTTGGCCTTTTTCTTCATCGTTTGATGATGCGTGTGCCGATGTTCTTATTCCTGATAGATGGTGCGTGTGCCGATGGTTCACTATTACAACTGGCCAACTCCTAGTGGAGTCTTCTCGATGGGTTGGGAGGTAGATGGGTGCTTTTGACTGTAGTTTTTTACTATTTTTACTGTTGAACTTGAGGTCATTGTAGGATAGATGAAGAAGCCTGTGGGAGTATTGTTTATTCATTTTATATAAGGAATGGATGGTGGCGGGGATGGGATTGCTTTGGTTAGTTTGTACAGAAATGTTCCTGTGCAACTGCTATTTGCTAATTTCAATTTCAATCAAATAATCAAAGTAAAGTCGGTGATGGGTTCTTATTATATCACGTGTTATACCAGTGAACAAGGTAGTAAACTTAAATAGTCATTTTTCTGCTCAAATTGCCTGTTTTCTGAAGGTGCACGTATCTGGCTTAAAGTTAAACTTTGTCTCTACAATGCAGTGGTCGTGAGTATCTAAGGTTTTCTTGGTGAACGTATAGCGACTGAATGCAGCCTACTTAATAACGTGTGATGCAAAGATGGACAAAACTACGGATTGTCCATATCCGGGATGCTTCTTTTGCGTCATGAAGGAGAGAAACCCAAGCAAGCGTAGAGCAAGCATTCTGAAATTCTTTAGAGAACTGCCTTCACAAGATGACAATGGTCGGGTCCTACCTATCGGTGGCCTTTGGAACACTGCAATGGCTCATCCTAATGACCCAGAGTTTATCAAATTGGGAATTTTTGAGTGCATGGCCGCCCTTATAAGGAAGGGTCTTAAGAATCGCCGCTGGCTTTAGCACGACCAAAATATCTACATTCCTTATTATGCAGCTCATATAATTGGATCGTACACCATGAAAATGGAAGAACTTGCTGAGAGAGCTGTACGTGCTGGGGTGATCCCACCTCTAATAGACTTTTAAGGGGAAGATTGACGTGGGTTGAGCAGCGGGTGGCGTTGCGAGCACTGGGACACTTGGCTACAATATGCCAGCACTTTCCCTACGGTTGCTAGTCACGTTGAAATCCTCGAGCTCTCCATTCAGCTAGCTATGAGTTCTTTAGAGATGGTTTCTTCTCCTTTTTATCATGACATCGACAGAAGACTTAGCTATCACTGCGACCTCCTTGCGCGTGGCATGGGCGGTGTTGAGACGGAATCTAGAAAAGCAGAGGAATGTGTTGAAGATCACCGCCTCTCTCTATCTCTCTCTCTTGGAGTTCTCTAGATCTCTCTCTCTAGAGTTCTCCATATCTCTCTCCTCCATATTTCTCTCTCTTTGGATTTCTCTAGATCTCTCCCTTCTCCAAAATGTTCTAGCAAAATCCATCAAGAAAAGCTGCACCACTTCTAGACTTCTCTAAAGAAATCTAGTTGTGAGGCTATAATAAAATAATAATAATACTTCTAGAATAGTGTAGAAAGCTAGAAAAGTTACCAACTTTCCATCCTATAAATAGGAGCAACTTGCTTCTCATTTGAGTGTCCAACTAAGAGTGTGTGAGTAAGAAGTCCAAGGGGATGTCTGGGGTGTGTGTAGGGGTCTTGAGAGTGTGTTGAGTAGAGTGTGCTATGTATGCACGTGAGTGAGAGAAATTGTGTAGAGTTGTCTGAGTATTGTATGTGGTGTGAGAAAATATTGTACTAGTAAAAGTTATATTTTGTAAATTATATTTGTACCGTGTTTCCGCAAGATTCAACAAGTGGTATCAGGGCAGGTTGTTGGAGACCATGCGAAGACAGTGGTCGGGGACCATTGTAAGTGTGTAGGCGGTCAAGGATCGTCGAGCGAAGAAGCGAAGGACGTCGGAGTTCTGCCAGTGCACAATCCGGGATTGTGAAGTCGGTTGGTCCGGGACCAGGCTTACTTGGTATAGTGCGGGGCATTATACTCAAGTCACGATGGCGGATTTCTCGAGTTCTGTGAACGGCATGGAGAAGCTCAACAACTTCAATTATAATAATTGGAGTACTTGCATGCAATATTATTTGCTTGGACAAGATTTATGGGATATCGTTGGCTGGAGCAACACCACACCACCCACGAATGATAGCGAATTAAGAAAATGGAGCATAAAATCAGGTAAGGCTCTTTACGTTCTTGCTGTGATTGTTGATGATGAATTATTGCAACACATAAAGAGTGCGAAGACCTCAAAAGAGGCCCGGTACAACTTGGCGACGCTGTTTGCAAGGACAAACGATGCCAAGTTACAATGCCTGGAGAACAAGCTCCTCTCAATCTCGCAACAAAGTACGATGGTAAGTCAATACTTTTCTAAAGTTAAATCTATTTGCGAAGAAATTTCAAAATTAGATCCTTAAAATGGCATCTCTGAGACAAGAATGAGAAGAATAATAATTCACGGGTTAAGGCCGGAGTATAACGGTATTGTTACAGCCACCCGTGGATGGGCAAGTGAGCCAACTCTAACCGAGTTAGAAAATATATTGGCCAATCAAGAGGCCTTAGATAAACAAATCCCTAAGGTCACAATTAAAGAGGATGAAAGTGCCCTCTTCAGTAATAAAATAGGGTTCAAGGGCCAGAATAGAAATAGAGCAAGTGCAAGGGATGGCAAACCATGGAAAAATCATGGAGATTGGCGGAGGCAACCAGACGAGAAGGGTTATCAACCAGGGGGAGCTCGTCAAGATCGTGACGATGATGGCGATGAAGACAAGAGCAACAAAAGGCATAGCAAACGGTGCTACGTTTGTGGCAAGGTAGGACATATTGCTAGATTCTGTTGGTATAGGCAGGAAGAAGGAAATGTCGTCACTTCCTGCAAGAAGGAGATTGAAAGCGAAGAAGAATGGGACTTTCAAGCGCCTGTTGCAATGAAGGAATGAGAAGAGCTTGCAACTGCTTGTATAATTGAGTTGGATGATTCGACAGGTTCTATCACGACCCCAAATAAGAGCAAGAAAAGGGAGAACTTGAAGAAGCAACTAACAATGCCAACAAGCAGTAGTGAAAAGAAACTGCAAGAGATGCAAGAGATGCTAAAGAAGCTAAAAGTTGAGAAGGCAAAGATGGAGAATATGTTGAAGAAAAAGGGATGAGATGATAAGGTAGAAGGATCGAAAGCTCAAGGCAAAAGAAAGGGAGCTAGAGAAGTTCCGATGTGAGATCAAGAAGCTGCAGAAGCCTACTATGACGTTCCGAATTAATCATATCAGAAGAGACAACGAACAAATGAAGGAGAAAAATAAAGTTTTCTTTGAGAAAAGGAGGTCATCTACACCCTACATCTCGTGGTGTAAGGATCAGTGGAATAAGATCAAGGGAAAGAAATTTTATGAGGAAAAAGATCAAGAGGTCTATTATTGAAGTGCTTCGGATGGGATTTTGAATCGGTTGAAGCACGAAATAAATGTCACGAATGAGAGGGTTGACCAGGTGAGTTCCAATCTCAAAATCCTTAGCGGAGATATGCTGAATACAAAGATCGAATCGAGTGAGAAGAAGGAAAAGGAGACCAAAGGGCAGAATGAATTGGCATTACAAAAATTCAAGAATCACAAAACTCAATGGAAGGTCGCAGCAAGAGAAGCAACTGAAGATGGAGCCATAGAGCCATCCACATCTAAGGAAGCTTCGCAATATGCTGAATGGAGGAAGACAGTTGAAGAGTCCAAAAGCAATATCAGCACGGCTACTATATCGAGAGAGTAGTCGGTGAGGGGGAGTGTTGAAGATCACCGCCTCTCTCTCTCTCTTGGAGTTCTCTAGATATCTCTCTCTAGAGTTCTCCATATCTCTCTCCTCCAAATTTCTCTTTCTTTGGATTTCTCTAGATCTCTCCTTTCTCCAAAATGTTCTAGCAAAATCCATCAAGAAAAGCTGCACAACTTCTAGACTTCTCCAAAGAAATCTAGTTGTGAGGCTATAATAAAATAATAATAATACTTATAGAATAGTATAGAAAGCCAGGAAAGTTACCAACTTTTCATCCTATAAATAGGAGCAACTTGCTCCTCATTTGAGTGTCCAACTAAGAGTGTGTGAGTAAGAAGTCAAAGGGGGTGTGTGGGTGTGTGTAGGGGTCTTGAGAGTGTGTTGAGTAGAGTGTGCTATGTATGCACGTGAGTGAGAGAAATTGTGTAGAGTTGTCTGAGTATTGTATGTGGTGTGAGAAAATATTGTAATAGTGAAAGTTATATTTTGTAAATTATATTTGTACCACGTTTCCGCAAGATTCAACAGAATGGGCTAGTCAGCTGCAGTGCTGGGCTCTTCAGCTCATAAATTGTTTTGCTTTTAAGCCTGAATTTCTTCCTACCATATATAAGCCAGAGTTCTTGGTGAAATTACCTGGAATGTGGGGTGGACTTGTTAATGAGAACTCGCTAGCTGGAATTGGTTTACTGAGAACTATTTGTCATAGTAAGATTGGTCGAGAAGCTGTTGCTAGTTGTCCTGGTATAGTTGAAGCATTGTGTAACATTGCTCGTTCGTCAGATGATTGGCAATATATGGCTATTGACTGTCTTCTCTGGTTGCTCCAAGACCCAAATACTTCCCACAAGGTAATGTTTTCGTTTTCTTGTTAGCTCAAGACACATGTTTATTTGCATCTCCATCTTTTCTCATGTACATACTTTTCTCAATTGCCTGTGCTCTTTCATAATCAAAGAGGTTATGACGTTAAGATGTTTATTTCTTTTGTGATTGTGAAGATTCGTAAATTATTGTTGTATCGTCAGATTTATCTTCTTCACTTGTGATGGATTTTTTTTAAGGAATCACCCTATGGGCGGTCTTCTGGTAAGAGAATTGAATTAAGCTACATTTAAAGTCACATGGTCCCCATTCTATAAAACAAATCTACCTCCTTTCTTTATATCCGTGAAGCCTGTTAGTAATATATATATATAAATATATAAATATGTTTGCAAGGTGACACACCAATAGATAGAGGCGTGTAGTGAATTGTGATCTCGAACTGATTTATAAAGCGATAAGCTGAACAATGTCTTTGAACCGAGTGTATGTCTTTAAATTTTGAGAATTATTTGGGATAAACCAATTTAGAGGGAAGACTCAATTTTGAAAATTTTTATACTGTAAGTCATGAATATGCATTGGAAAAATAAGACAAGTTAGCTCTACTTGATAGGGAATAATCAGGTTAACAGAAAGTTGATCAGAATGACTATTTTGTGTACATATAAAGTTTACCTTGTGCTTCTTGTAGTTATGTGAAATATAGTTTCAGTGAAATTCAAAACACTTTTGTCTTTATAAAAGAAATAAATTTTGTACTTCTTTAGAAGTATTTTCTGTATGGGTGGGTGTTGGGACTTGGGAGGAAGGTATGACGCTTTCTGTAACTTTAGTTTTGAGTGGTTGAGTAGTTGGTGCTTTTTAGTTTTTTTTAGCTTTGTTGGTTTCTGACTCCTAGTGTGATTTCATTTGGTCGGTATATGAAAGAAGTAAGCCTGTTTCAGGGAGGTTGAAACTCACACTTTGGCTTATTAAAAGACAACCAATGTCACCCCCCGATTCTCGAGCGCGTGCCCATCCCTTCCTGGTCGATCAAATTTGCGACTTCCCATGACGAGTTGCCGACCCTTTTTATTTTATTGCACATGTAGAAGCGAATAATAAATCTCCTAATAGTAACCATCTCGGGATAGAAAAGCAGGACAACAAATTCACAAACAAACCTGCTTTTATAAACGTACTATGTCATGTACAAAAGTCTATGGCCAAAAGACTACAAAAGACTAGCCCTCCAAAAAGATGTGGTCCTAACTGACCTACACTTCAAATCACCTCTGCACGGCTCCAGGTCCTCCGCTCTACGGTCCTGAAAATTGAGCCTACAATGGGGTGAGATATAAATCGAGTTCATGCTCTAAACCTCGATTAGGAGGGTAATACGCCAAGAGGCGCCCTAACCACACAATCATACAATCACAGAGACTTACCTTGTCTCAGATCTATCTTGCAGATTAGTATAGTTCATATCACAAACGGCCATAAAGACATGAGTAGTAATTAAGCTCATAAATAAGAACGCCATACTCAAATATAACAAAGCACAAGGGTCCTGATTATAGGGCAAAATCATTATGACACGTCTCATATCGTGCTACACAATTTTGTCCCATAATCAGGCACGTTCTTAATTAATTATGCATTCCTAGTTTTGATCTCGGCATATAGCACGGCCTACTCTTATTTCGACGGTCTTCTGGCATTGCCAAGCTACGTCTCACACCATTGAGCATGGTTCCTAGATGGCTTTCCCGAAGGAGCACATGTCCACAATTTACTGCGATCGACTTCTCGTTGTCTAGGGGCGTCCCATATAGGGGTTACCGTCTAGCTTAACAACCCGAGATGGGTTTTCTTAATCAACACACAATCACTCAATTATGGCCCAAGGCACCGTGCATTGCACTCTTATGCTTTAATTAAAATGGTGAACCTGGCATTTTTCTTCATATTAGAAATACACAGTAAAATAGTCGTGTGTGGGTACACAGTCAACTTGAACTAGAAAAATTGATATCTTATAATTTAAAATCTCACTATTTTATATAATATATAAAACCATTTTCGGTGTTAAAATCCGACACCCGGAATTTTCTGAATAAATATTTAAATTCATAAATTTTTGGAATAAATTATTGAAATTCCAATCAACACTCAATTTGCACAAATTAACACTCAATTGTAGAAATTATGTGACATCTCGAATTTCCAATTCTATTTTCAATAAATTGAAACGGGCATTTCATTTGCACGCATATAGTTTTTCCCCTGAACTGATCACTCATGGGATAACTAGTCTATCGGGTGAAGCCATTAAGAAATTCTAATGCATCGGACTCGAGAATTTGATCAGGAAACGACTTTTCGACCGAGTTGATCTGCAAGGGTCATTACGGCACAGTTAAAGATCGATTAAAGACCGGAAATAGGTCGACTCGATAGAGGCATGTGATCGAGTGTGGGTGATTCCACAAGATTGCACAATTCTTATCGATTGGCACTAGGCCGGCTTTTCTGTCGTTTGGGTACCCTGTGTCCGTGTTTGAAACCTTGAGATTATCCCGACAACCAAGAGTCGCCAATGTGTCAAAGATGTACATTGTGGTTTGAATTGATCAACTACAGGTCAAATGCATGAAAATTTCTAAAAGCTACCCGGTAGATCAGGACGCGCTAATATCGTGCTAGAGTGAAATTAACCGTGAAATTGAGATCGAATTTAGAAATTGGAAGTCATGGTATGTCACAAATTATTTTAGGAGCATTGATTCATCTTCGAAGGATTTTACGTGCAAACCGAGTTTTTCGGCAAAATAATCAAAGTATGGTTAATTTGGCTCGAGAAATTGGAAGGCCCGCCTTTGGTCATGCTTTTGGGACTTAAGTTGGTTCTACGGATAAGTGAAGATGTAAATTGAAGTGTGGTGACATTGGATTAATTTTATGGACTTCAATTGGACTCAATTGGAAGAGAATTAAAGGGAATGGAAGAAATTAACGTACAAGATTTTAGGCCCCGACGGAAAATGAAATTTGGACCCATTGGAGGATTGTTGTGGAAGCTTGGTGTGAGTGGAAGATGACCTCATGTGAGGTCATGGTGGGCCATTTGTATTGGATTAAAGAAAAAGAAAAGAAAAAAAAGGAAGTGGTCCCCCCTCTCTCTCTCCTTCCTCTCTCCCTTCCGTTGGTTTCCCCTCCATTGCTGCTGTGCGAAGGTCAGAAAATTGAGGAAGGAACCAGCAGCCCCGACGCCGCCGCACGCTCGCCCGGTCGCCGCCGCTCGCAAGCCACCGTCGCCGCCGCACGCCTGCCTCGCGCCGCCCGTGCGCCGCTCGTCGGCCAGCTCGCGCGCAGCCCGCGCAGCTGCGTTCCAGCAGCTCGGGACGAGCTGCCAGCCCTCGCCGGAGCTCCCTCCGCCGCCGTGAGCCACCACCGGTCGCCGCCTGAGCTACCGCCGGTCTTCTCCGCCCGTTTCTGACCTAAACCGGCGCCGGATCTACCATTTTTCAGCCATGGACAGCAGCTGCAGAAATGGGTATCACAGCCCGGTCTTGGCCCGTTTTGGCCGGCTTCCCGAGCCCGGATGCTCGGCCCGCTTTGAGGAAAGTCGATCCTCGCGTCGGCCTCGTCGTTTTGGCGTGCTCGGCTCGCTAATCCGGTGAGTTTAGCTCACTAAATCTTGATTAGACGGTTAATGATGCCCTAAGTGTGCTTAGTCTAAGTTAAGTGAGTTTATGTGGGTTGATTAGTTTATTTGATTGTGGATTAGATTAGTGTATTTAATTAAGTTAAATGGTGTTTAGTTTAAAATTAAGAAGGTTTATTTTTAATATAAGCCTTGATGTGACATAATGGGTTTTATTTTTGATTTATTTAATTGTTTCGAAATTCTGGAAAATAGAATAAAATATTATATTCCGAAAATCATTAAAATATTATTATTAAAAAAAAAAAAAAACTCGAAAAATTATTTTTGACCCCAATTGCTTAGAATTTCGTGCTGATCGTTGCTGTGCATTTAGAATTTGAATTTGATGAATGAATGTGGTAAATTGAGTGTTGATTGCGATAAATAGGGTTTCTAGCTATAAAAAACCAAAGTGTTGGATTTTGATGCAGAAATTTGATTGTTATGGTTTACTATTGAAATTGAAGTGTGTGGATGAAATGTGGAATGCCCGGAAGCAAATAATGATTTGTCGTGTGCTGGTTGATAGACTCGGTCGCAGTAGTGGCTAAGCCGACTAGACCTGTATTCTTTGTTAATTTGCCACCTTTTAAAAGGTCGCGCCCAGTGGGGCCGTAATTTGCCACCTGATAAAGGTCGCGCCCAGTGGGGCCGTAATGCCACTGATTCAATTTGCCACCTGATAAAGGTCGCGCCCAGTGGGGCCGTAATGCCACTGATTCTATTTGCCACCTGATAAAGGTTGCGCCCAGTGGGGCCGTAATGCCACTGATTCTAATTGTGCTGAGTGGGACCGTGATTGCCACTAGTCGTTAAACCTTCCTATAGGGTCGTGATTGGAAGTAGTGATTGATTTGCTAGAATGACATGTAATCGGCCAAGTCGATTGATCGCTGAGACGATCTAAGTGATTGAGTTGTCCTGATAATGTGATTGTGCCACGGTTGTTTGGTTATCAGAATTGCGAGTGGTTGAATTATATAAACTGTGCTAACCTGCAGGAAAGGAATTAAGACGAGGTAAGTATTCTGTGTGAGGTGGCTAGGCCACCCTGGGTGTATTTGCTTTCTAATAGGGGTTTAGAGGGTTGAACTTGCTGAGACATTGTCTCATCCCGGTTTGGGGACAACAATTTCAGGTCCCTGGTGGATGGAGCGGCTAGATAGCTTTGATTGGCTCTGAGGAGTTGCAGAGGTGAAGTCATAAGGATTGGAGAACGTGTCCGACTTGTAGGTCGTAGGACAGTTCCTTTTTAAGAGCCGGTCTTTTGTAGACTTTTGGCTGTAGGCCTTTGTTTGTAATTCTGTTGAATTTTGAAAGTATTTGTTGGGGTTTTGCTTCCTGCTTTTCTATCCCGTATTTTGTTGTCAGGGGTTTTATAATATGCTTCCGCGTGTGCATTAAATATTTGATTGGGTCGGCGACTTAACCTGGGAACGTCGCTTTTCGAATGACCATAGTGGGATGTTGGCGCGCTCGGGGTTCGGGGCGTGACATCCCCGTTTAAGTGGTATCAGAGCATGGTTGTGTATGGAGTGATAAGGTGCGATGAGTCGTGGGATAGTTAGTAGGAAAGACTTTTATTATGCTGATGCATGTGGTTGATAGCTGTTTGGTAGTGTGTTTGTGAGGTCATTTGATTTTGTGAGAGTATCGCTGCAAGTCGGTACTGAGAGTGTAGCAGCACCGAGCGATCCTAGGTTTGTGGGGATCGTTTTGGCGCGGTAGTCTTTAGGAAGCTTTTTGAGTCAGCAAGATCAGGATCAAGCCGCCGCTGTTGCCGTTGTCACTGTTGTTGCCAGTGCCGTAACTGTTGTTGTTACTGCGCCTGTTGAGGCCCAAATGGGAGTTGTGACCAGGGAACAAGTCACCGTATTTAAGTTAAAGTTCAGTTTAAGCAGAGATGGAAATCAATTGGAGAAAAGGCCGATGTAAGAAGAAATGTGCCCCTTTCACCTAACCGGCAGAGTAGAATTGGAAAGTCAGTGCCTAACTCGATTGATATGTGTCGTGTCTGTAAGAAAAGACATGGATCTGTTATGTGTTGTAAAAGAGAAAGGACTTGCTACAAGGGTCGCCAGTACAGTCATTTGATCAAAGATTGTCTGTATAGACGGATGGAATCGCAGTTGTTTCTATCACCGCCGTTGATAAGACAGAACAGAGGAATCATGCTTCAGGATGTTCAGTGGGGTACTTGGAATGAACCTCGGTGCAAGGAAGGGTGCTTGATGTTCCTTGATGGGAGGCAAATGACTCACCCATCGTGTGCCGAGTTTGTGGAAGGAAACATGAATCAATTAAGTGTCCCGGTTAAACGGGAGCATGCTTTGTATGTGGCCAGCATGGCCATCAGGTTAAGAATTGTCCGCGTAAGTTTGGGAGAGCGTAAGCATCGTTACTGCAGATAGGACGCCATTAGGATGGCTAAAGGAGCATGAATGAGTCGACCATGCATCGATCAAGGGAATGGTGTTTTTGAGATGTTTTTATCAGAGTCGCGCAGCAGAATTTTGAGTGAAGGTTATAGAATTTTCGTTGTGGTAATAAAGTAATAGAAAGACGAATCTTTGAATATAGTTGTACTTGAAGGGTTTGTTTAAGTATGACTTGGAAGTCATTTTGTAAAAGGTTTGGCTCGAGGAATTTTCTAGGGTTATGAATCGTAGTAGTGATATAAATTGGTTTGTCAGTTAGCGCGCGAAAGTTTTGAATTACCGAAAGTCGAAGAGGACCTTCACCCCTGGTTATTCATCACTGAAGATGACCTGGTCCTAGTTGTTGATTTTCGAATCTACCTGGCAATTGTAATGGATGCGTCAATTGAGGAGCCGAATATGGAGAACATAATCGTGGTACTGAAGTTTTCTGGGGTAAATCCTAAAGAAGTGTCAGGTTTGTTATCAGAAAGAGAAATAGAGTTTGTAATTGAATTAACACTCGGAACAGAGCCAGTCCCTAAGGCTCCTTACCGGATGGTGTTACTCGAGTTAAAAGAATTGAAGGTGCAGATGCAAGAATTGTTGAATAGGGGATTCATACGTTCCAGTGCATCACCTTGGGGAGCACCCGTTCTATTCGTGAAGAAGAAAGTTGGTTCGTTGTGTTTGTATATTGATATTCTTCAAGATCGACTGGAGGTCAGGGTATCATCAGTTGAGAATCAGGAAGAAAGACATACCGAAGTTAGCATCTCGCACTTGATACGGCAGTTATGAGTTCACTGTAATACCAGGTGGTTTGATGGACACCATAGCTATTTGTTTGGGTCTAATGAGCAGAATGTTTAAGGGTACTTAAATTAGTTGTGATCATGTTCATTGAAGTTATCCTGGTGTGTTCAAAGAGTGCTGAGGAGCACGAGAGACATTTAGGGATGGTACTTCAGACCTTGAGGACTCTTCAATTTTATGCTAAGTTTAGCAAGTGTGAGTTTTGGATGACTCGTGTTGCGCTCCTAGGTCACGTGATTTCAGGCAAAGAAATCTCCGTAGACCCCGTCCAAGATTGAAGCAGTTAGCAGTTGGCCGAGATTGACTACAGTGACAGAGATCAAAAGTAGCAGAGTATTACAGATAGTTTGTAGAAAAGTTTTCAGTGTTAGCATCGCCGTTGACGAGACTTCTAAAGGAGGAAGAAAAGTTGTGTGGTCGGTCAAGTGTGAAAGTAGTTTTCAAGAGCATAAGCAGAAGTTAACTACTACACCTGTGCTCACTATTCCATCTGGCCCAGTAAGATTCGAGATCTACAGTGATGCGTCATTTAAAGGATTGGGTTGAGTGGTGATGCAGCATGACAGGGTTGTTGCGTACACATCCCGTTAGTTAAGACCTCATGAGTTGAATTACCCGACGCATGACTTAGAGTTTTCAACTTTAATCTTCGCACTGAATTTGGAGATGTTAGTTGTGTGGAGAAAGATTATGGATCTTCACTGATCAGCATAGCCTTCAGTATTCATTCTCTCAGAAATGATTGAATATGAGACAGCGTCACTAGTTGGAACTTTGGAAATACTAGAGTTGTGATCAGTAGCGCAAATGGTACTTAAGGAATGGGTTTTAATTGAGAAGGCACACAAAACTCGGGTTTTAAAATGTAGGTAGGCCACATTTAGACTCTTATGGCCATCCTCAGAATTGAGCTGGATGTACAAATCAGAATCAAAATGCTTCAGTGGTCAGATTCAGAGATTCAGAAAGTCGTGCAAGCAAATACAGAAAAGAGAGAAGCCTCACTTCCAGATTTTTATAACGGAACACTAAAGTTCCGAGAGCGATGGTGTGTACCTGACAATGTAGCATCGAAAAAGAGAGATCCTATCAGAAGCTCATCGTAATAGTTACATAATTTATCCTGGTAGTACCAAGATGTATCTAAATCTGCGTCGACACTACTAGTGGTCTGGTATGAAAGCGGACATCGCCAAGCATGTCGCCAAGTGTTGGATGTGTCAGCAGGTCAAAACCCAGCACTATAAACTGGGAGGATTTTTGTAACCTCTCGAGATTCTTGAGTGGAGATGGGAGCATATCACGATGGACTTCGTGACTAGGTTGCCAAAGAGTCAAAAAGGAAATGATTCGATTTGGACAGTAGTCGATAGACTGCAATGTCGATTCACTTCATCGCAGTACGAAAGAACCTTGATTTGGACAAGCACGTTGAGTTTTACGTGCGTCAAAGAGTTCGTCTATTTGGAGTGTCGGTGATGATTTCTTCAAACCGAGATCGAAATTCATGGCTATCTTTTGGAAGAGTTGCAAAGTGTTTTGGGAATGAAACTACAGTATAGTACGGATTATCATCTTCAGCCGGATGACTAGTTTTAAAGGACGATTCAGATTTTTTAGGACAGGTTGAGAACATGTGGGTTGGTTTTCAAAGGAAGTGGAAAGGAACAACTCCTTCTCGTTGAGTTCACTTACAGCGATAGTTGCCAGCAGAGTTTTCAGATGGTTCCCAGTTTTAATAGAACAGTCAGATGGTTCTTTCGAGGCAGGGCAAAGTAGAGTGTACAGAACTTCAGTTGGTCGTCATGAGATCAGAGAACAGAAAATCGCAGGTCCAGAGTTGGTTCAGAATTTAGTGATTCAGATGCAGTTATCAGAGACAGACTTGAGGCCACTCAGAATCGCCAGCCTAGCTTAGCAGATTAGTATCGCAGACCTTTGGAATTTCAAGTAGGGGAAATGTATTTTTCCTTAAATGTCGCCTATGGTAGGGA
Source organism: Eucalyptus pauciflora (assembly GCA_007663325.1). Classification (NCBI taxonomy): domain Eukaryota; kingdom Viridiplantae; phylum Streptophyta; class Magnoliopsida; order Myrtales; family Myrtaceae; genus Eucalyptus; species Eucalyptus pauciflora. Next base: position 2,582,478 of record VMYD01000024.1, on the reverse strand, counting down.
CATCGTGTTTTGTTAAAGAATGGAAGATGAAAGAGAATTTAAATCGGGATCCATCGAAATTTGGGTTCAATGGAGGATTTTGACTTTAAATGGATAAAGAAAGCAATTCGGGACACCGTCGGCGCCTTTAGCCGAGTGGTATGCGGGTGTGAAGCAGCGGGTCCGAAGTCGGGAGTTCGAATCCCCGACGCGGCAGTTAGCCGCCTAGTAGAAAAATAAAAAGAAAAAGAAAAAGAAAAAGAACCAAAATTTTTGCAGCTTTTTATTTTTGCAAAAGTAGGCAAGTGTTTAGCATTTTGAATCTGTAATAGTTTGGACAAGTTTGGAGGTGATCTGGCAATACCTCAGTACAGAAAGAACAACCTGGGAAAGAGAAGATTCGATGAGATGACTGTGCCCCCACCTTTGTATTTAAGAATTGGTAAAGGTTTAAATTTCGAGGACGAAATTTTTATAAGAGGGGAAGAGTTGTGACATCTCGAATTTCCAATTCTATTTTCAATAAATTGAAACGGGCATTTCATTTGCACGCATATAGTTTTTCCCCTGAACTGATCACTCATGGGATAACTAGTCTATCGGGTGAAGCCATTAAGAAATTCTAATGCATCGGACTCGAGAATTTGATCAGGAAACGACTTTTCGACCGAGTTGATCTGCAAGGGTCATTACGGCACAGTTAAAGATCGATTAAAGACCGGAAATAGGTCGACTCGATAGAGGCATGTGATCGAGTGTGGGTGATTCCACAAGATTGCACAATTCTTATCGATTGGCACTAGGCCGGCTTTTCTGTCGTTTGGGTACCCTGTGTCCGTGTTTGAAACCTTGAGATTATCCCGACAACCGAGAGTCGCCAATGTGTCAAAGATGTACATTGTGGTTTGAATTGATCAACTACAGGTCAAATGCATGAAAATTTCTAAAAGCTACCCGGTAGATCAGGACGCGCTAATATCGTGCTAGAGTGAAATTAACCGTGAAATTGAGATCGAATTTAGAAATTGGAAGTCATGGTATGTCACAAATTATTTTAGGAGCATTGATTCATCTTCGAAGGATTTTACGTGCAAACCGAGTTTTTCGGCAAAATAATCAAAGTATGGTTAATTTGGCTCGAGAAATTGGAAGGCCCGCCTTTGGTCATGCTTTTGGGACTTAAGTTGGTTCTACGGATAAGTGAAGATGTAAATTGAAGTGTGGTGACATTGGATTAATTTTATGGACTTCAATTGGACTCAATTGGAAGAGAATTAAAGGGAATGGAAGAAATTAACGTACAAGATTTTAGGCCCCGACGGAAAATGAAATTTGGACCCATTGGAGGATTGTTGTGGAAGCTTGGTGTGAGTGGAAGATGACCTCATGTGAGGTCATGGTGGGCCATTTGTATTGGATTAAAGAAAAAGAAAAGAAAAAAAAGGAAGTGGTCCCCCCTCTCTCTCTCCTTCCTCTCTCCCTTCCGTTGGTTTCCCCTCCATTGCTGCTGTGCGAAGGTCAGAAAATTGAGGAAGGAACCAGCAGCCCCGACGCCGCCGCACGCTCGCCCGGTCGCCGCCGCTCGCAAGCCACCGTCGCCGCCGCACGCCTGCCTCGCGCCGCCCGTGCGCCGCTCGTCGGCCAGCTCGCGCGCAGCCCGCGCAGCTGCGTTCCAGCAGCTCGGGACGAGCTGCCAGCCCTCGCCGGAGCTCCCTCCGCCGCCGTGAGCCACCACCGGTCGCCGCCTGAGCTACCGCCGGTCTTCTCCGCCCGTTTCTGACCCAAACCGGCGCCGGATCTACCATTTTTCAGCCATGGACAGCAGCTGCAGAAATGGGTATCACAGCCCGGTCTTGGCCCGTTTTGGCCGGCTTCCCGAGCCCGGATGCTCGGCCCGCTTTGAGGAAAGTCGATCCTCGCGTCGGCCTCGTCGTTTTGGCGTGCTCGGCTCGCTAATCCGGTGAGTTTAGCTCACTAAATCTTGATTAGACGGTTAATGATGCCCTAAGTGTGCTTAGTCTAAGTTAAGTGAGTTTATGTGGGTTGATTAGTTTATTTGATTGTGGATTAGATTAGTGTATTTAATTAAGTTAAATGGTGTTTAGTTTAAAATTAAGAAGGTTTATTTTTAATATAAGCCTTGATGTGACATAATGGGTTTTATTTTTGATTTATTTAATTGTTTCGAAATTCTGGAAAATAGAATAAAATATTATATTCCGAAAATCATTAAAATATTATTATTAAAAAAAAAAAAAAACTCGAAAAATTATTTTTGACCCCAATTGCTTAGAATTTCGTGCTGATCGTTGCTGTGCATTTAGAATTTGAATTTGATGAATGGATGTGGTAAATTGAGTGTTGATTGCGATAAATAGGGTTTCTAGCTATAAAAACCAAAGTGTTGGATTTTGATGCAGAAATTTGATTGTTATGGTACACTATTGAAATTGAAGTGTGTGGATGAAATGTGGAATGCCCGGAAGCAAATAATGATTTGTCGTGTGCTGGTTGATAGACTCGGTCGCAGTAGTGGCTAAGCCGACTAGACCTGTATTCTTTGTTAATTTGCCACCTTTTAAAAGGTCGCGCCCAGTGGGGCCGTAATTTGCCACCTGATAAAGGTCGCGCCCAGTGGGGCCGTAATGCCACTGATTCAATTTGCCACCTGATAAAGGTCGCGCCCAGTGGGGCCGTAATGCCACTGATTCTATTTGCCACCTGATAAAGGTTGCGCCCAGTGGGGCCGTAATGCCACTGATTCTAATTGTGCTGAGTGGGACCGTGATTGCCACTAGTCGTTAAACCTTCCTATAGGGTCGTGATTGGAAGTAGTGATTGATTTGCTAGAATGACATGTAATCGGCCAAGTCGATTGATCGCTGAGACGATCTAAGTGATTGAGTTGTCCTGATAATGTGATTGTGCCACGGTTGTTTGGTTATCAGAATTGCGAGTGGTTGAATTATATAAACTGTGCTAACCTGCAGGAAAGGAATTAAGACGAGGTAAGTATTCTGTGTGAGGTGGCTAGGCCACCCTGGGTGTATTTGCTTTCTAATAGGGGTTTAGAGGGTTGAACTTGCTGAGACATTGTCTCATCCCGGTTTGGGGACAACAATTTCAGGTCCCTGGTGGATGGAGTGGCTAGATAGCTTTGATTGGCTCTGAGGAGTTGCAGAGGTGAAGTCATAAGGATTGGAGAACGTGTCCGACTTGTAGGTCGTAGGACAGTTCCTTTTTAAGAGCCGGTCTTTTGTAGACTTTTGGCTGTAGGCCTTTGTTTGTAATTCTGTTGAATTTTGAAAGTATTTGTTGGGGTTTTGCTTCCTGCTTTTCTATCCCGTATTTTGTTGTCAGGGGTTTTATAATATGCTTCCGCGTGTGCATTAAATATTTGATTGGGTCGGCGACTTAACCTGGGAACGTCGCTTTTCGAATGACCATAGTGGGATGTTGGCGCGCTCGGGGTTCGGGGCGTGACAAATTAACCACACAACTGCAATCAGCACGAATTCCGGTCACTGGCTATCTCGGCCTAATTTCCGGAAAATATTTAATAATTAAATAATTACCAAAATTAATTAAATAATTCAATTTAAATTCTAAAAATACTAACTTAGGCCAGAAATGCCTATTTAAATACCGAAACGGGCCCGAAAAATTCCTGAATCAATCTAGATAAATAATACAGTTTATCTAGTTCCTAACTAAGCCATTCTAACCACCTGACATGCATAATTAACTAATTAAGTCACTAATCTAATCTAACTAACCACATAATCTCTAATTAAATTAATCTAAACACATGTTAAACATCATTAGCCTACTAAGAAGAGTTTAGTGCATAAACTCACTGGTGTAATGCGAAAACTGGTTCGCTGCGACGGCGGCCAAAACTTGAATTGTGGCGGTGTCAACGGGCACTTAGGCCGGGCCTAAAACTAGCTCAACAAATCTCGGCCCAAACTGAGATTTGTTAAGGAGTCGAGCTGGGTTTGCTTCGCGGGCTTGGGCTGCTGAAAAAGATGGGCTGAGCTGGACTGAAGTTCACTTGGGCTGCTAGAGTTGATTTCGTGGAGATGGGCTCACGTGCAAGGGGGTTGAGCTATTGCAAGCGTGGGACTTGCTAGGTGAACTGCTGCTGTGAAGATGGGCCGAAGATAGGCTAAATTGGAGTTGCAGAGAACGGGTTGGCGTTAGTTGAGACGCGCGGACAAAGGCGAGAGACATGCGAGCAGCTTCGGTCAACGCTGAGGGGCTTCATTTGCAATGGAGTTGACCTATCAATTTGAAGACATGGGCAAGGCAGCTTCGGTGGAGGAATTGTGGGCTTCAGCGGTAGAGAGGTCAATCTTTGGGGATACAAAATGTTGTTGGTTGACTTGGTGGGGCCGCGGCTTCGAAGGAGGAAGCAGCTGGCTTACAGAGGAGAACTCGGTGGATCGGCTGAATGGGGAAATCGGTGGTGTTCAGTGCGTGCAAGTGAAACAACAAGGTGGCAGAGGGAGAGAGAAGAGAGGATGATGAAAGTGCTAGTATGAACACCTAAAAGGGGGGTGAATAGGTGTAAAAATAGATTCTGCAAAATACAGTGAAAACCTTTACTTTTAACCTGAGTCTGAATAACAACAGACTTTCGAAACTGAGTCTGAAGAGAAGCAGACTTTGAGCGAGATCAGACTTTAGCAGTTAAATAGAACTACGAACAAAATAAAGAGATTAAGGGAAGAGAATAAGAACACAAGATTTATAGTGGTTCAGCTTAATCCAAGCCTACGTCCACTCTCCCACGCTAACAGCCTTCTCGGCTGGATTCCACTATGCAATCAACAAGAGATTACAACTTTGAGTGCAAACACTTAGTAGTAGATCATACTATCTCACTAAGTCACTCTTTTGGTATTTCTCTCAAGATCACAAACGTTTAAGCTCACCAAAGACAAGTGTATGATAGAAGATCGCTCAGACTTTGGAATTATAAATTCCACGCTCCGTCTCTTACTTGTTCATCGGTCCTTCATCTCCTTAAATACTCCTCCACTTCCAAACTAGCCGTTGGACAACATCTCGAGGATCGTCTTCCAATCTACTCATTGGACAAATCTGTATCTAGAAGATTTGGTAGCCGTTGAGTTATAGAGGTAGAATCCCAAATTGATTCCGATCACCCATACAAACAAAATCTTGGTTTCCATAAGTTAAGCTTCTTCGTATAGAAAGTTCTTGTCTTCAAGATCCAATTGTCAATCAATTAAGTCAATCAAATCAATCTTGATGTAGAATCCAAACCAGATCACTAGCTGTTATATCTTCGGGCTTGAGTTACGTTCTGTCGAGTTTTAGATGTAAAGTCTGAGAGCAATAGACTTTACAATCTGAGTTTGAACATATTCTGCTTCTGAACAAATTTAGCTTTAAGGTCTTAACACAGTCTGTTATGTTCTGCTTCAGCATAGAGTCTGTCTTTTGGTTCAACTTTAGCATAGAGTCTGTCTTCTAGTTCTTCATTTACGTTTAGTCTAGAATTTGTCAGAGTAGACATACTTCTGATGTAGAATAGAGTTTGACACTAGAGTCTGCCAGTCTTCAGACTTTCACACAGAAGTCTGGAAATCTTCTGAATATACTTTGGACATGTGTTACGTTCAGTCTTCTGGCCGTCTTCAGACTTTGACAATATTCTTTACATGTTCTATCATCTGCATAGTCTATTACTCAACCATCAAACATGTTAGTAGCCTTTGATTTATTTTGTCATCTTCAAAACATTATAAGGGATTTCCCTAACAATCTCCCCCTTTTTGACGATGACAAAACAATCTTTGAATATGCAGATTTGTAAACATACTTATAAAGATATTAATTTAAATCAAAGGATATCAAAAGATAACAAATAGATTGAGCATAACAATATATAGAAAAATAATCGCAGCTCAATATTATGCAATACATAATATTAACCAATCAACACATATGCATATTCATACCCATATTCTCTCCCCATTTTTGTCATAATCAAAAAGCGATAACAAAGAGTCACATAGAGAATATAAAGCGATAGCAAATAATTTCCAAAAATCAGCTTTATAAATCGAATATTAAAAATATGCAATATAGCTCACTTCGATCATATATATCGACAAATAAAAATCACGGATGCATTATAAAATTCACTTATCCTTTTTGTCATAATAAAAAGATAATACCAATAAAAGATTTGTTATGACAAAAGGTAAAAAAAAAAATGCACTAACTGAATTTTGTAGAATGGTAAGTTCCAACACATTTACTTTTTCCTTCATTCCATAATAAACAAGATCACGATCAATTCAAAAAGATTTTTCCATAATTGATCAAAGCTCCCCCTCAATTTGTTGCCTTTTTGAGATGATCATGATTCTTTCCTTTCTTTTGGATTTGCTTTCTCTCCCTGTCATCATGACAATATTTGCGAATAGCACTAATTGTGGCTTGTGCACATTGAGCAGAATATTTTTTTTCGGTTATTCCTTTTGTAGCAACAACATCGCAACGATCATTTGCATTTTGAACTTCGAGGCAAAAATTTATTTTCTTCAATCAAGCTCTTCTCGAATTCCACCTGCATAAACTTAACAAACTTTTTGCACAAATAAGCTGTAATAATATCCACATAATATATAATGCCCTTTCTTCAAATAAATAAATTGAATAGCATATATAAGATTATTAAATATTTAAAATCAGAGCTACTCAACCTTTCATATGACACATTAGGGATTTCCTTAACAATTTGCAAAAACTTTGCACAAGGAAGGAATTTTTTAGCCTCCAAAAGATAGTATAGAATCTTCATAATTTTCTGATCAAGCTTTCCAAATTCCATATGGAAGATTCTATTGCCACCTGCAAAATCTTGTATAATAAATAATAATCTTTGCAAAAAATGTCACGTAATACCTTCCTCCGATTTGCAGATCAACCTTGCTAGATATAATATATCTTCTAAGAATATAGCAAGAATATCCATGAATATGCAATAATATATTTCGATATCAAATGGATTTTCTTAAGCATAAATCCAGATATATATTATTGATGCATTTCACGAAAAGAAAGATGATATTTCTATCACGTGCCAAATCAAGGAAAAACAAAATATTGCAATGCCTTATATTTATGAGAAGGAATATTTGCAATATAAATGATAAGCAATCGTCCAAAATCAGGATAAATGCACGTAGAAATTTGTATGGCGGGATGATAAAAAAAAATATTCTCTTACCCAAGGTATATATTTGCAATATACCATTGATAAAAAAATCATTACCAATCTTTGTAAAAGATATTTTTCAGATTGTACCAAAATTTGTGTAGATTCACGATCGTTCTTCCTTTATAGAATTTCCTGCAATCAACTCATTTCCCTTTTTGGTATCCATCAATTTGGATCCTTCCATGACGTTAGAGCAAAATATGAAATCTCCATAATCAAATATTATTTCTTAATTCATCATAACAAAGTATTCAAAGAAAGAATATTATGCACAAAGATATTTTGAAAGATAAATTCTCACTTAGTCATAGTACCATAAAAACAGAGAGAATAAACTCCTTGAGTATCTAAGAATATTTTGCATAATCAATTAATATTACGTAAAACAGATTTTTACTTGGCAAAATATGATAAAATCTGAGAGTATAAAATTAGACAAAATAATTTGAATTATCTCAAATAATCACACATATTAAATCAAATCTCAACCTACGAATCACAAACAAATCATACAATTCTTTCTTCAATGAAACAAAATATGATCATTATAAAATCTCAATCAACCAAGGATATATCGAATATCAAGTATAATGAGAAATTTTAAATTGTGTACTCAAACCAAATTGAGAATAAAAAATATACATTCCTTACCAAACTCTCTTTCTTCTCTTCCTTTATTTCCTGCAAAAACAACTCACCTTTTCTTTGGTACCCATATTTTCTTGGGTCCTTGAAAGTTAGTAGAGTATGTTGCTTTTGCCCAATCTTTCGTAACAGATCTCCAGACTTTAGGACATTTTTTCTCAAGTGTTTCGAATCTCCACAATTTGAACACTTTAGGGCATTTCGACCAACAGGTTTTACAAACATTTTTTGAAAATAATTTTTGTAAAATGCCTTTGAAGGTCTTTGTCTAATTCTCTCCTTGACTTTAGGAAAGTCAATTAGAGAATCACTTTCCTTATTGAAACCAAGTCCCGACTTATTATAGTAAGGTACTTGTATAGAAAGGATATGCTCTAAAGTTTTTGAACCATTTGAAAATTTTGTCGAAATATTTCAAAGTTCTTTCTTTAAAGAATCATTTTCCTTGACAAATAAATCTCAACTTTCTTTTGTTTGTAGAAAATCTTTTTGCAAAATTTCAAACTTTTCTTTTTGAGAAAGATCATGTTGCTTAAGCCAAGAATTCTCGTTTTTAAGTTCGGAGATCCTTTTAAGAGAAGATTTGAGATTTAAGCATAGCTCATTTATATACTTAAGAACTTTAGTAGGAATTCTTGAATGGCCTACCTCGATTTCTTCATCGGATTCTGAGTCTATGTCTGTGTTTAAGTCAGACTCTGATTCTGAGTCTATGTCTGAGTCAGACTCAGATTCTGAATGTGCCATGAAGCATAGATTTCCTTGCTCATCATCTTCTTTTATTGTTCTTTTCTGGCCATTTTGCTTGTATTGTCTTCCTCTACGGAATTCACTTCCTTTTCTATTCAACCTCTTGAATTTCTTGATCATAAAAGCAAGTTATTCGTCATCCATATCATTTTGTGAATCTGTATCATCAGAATCAGTGTTAGATATTAAAACGATGGACTTCTTACCTTCAGGACCATCATCATTGATTTGTTCCACTTCATAGGATTGAAGAGTGCCAATCAATTCATCAAGGGACAGTGGCATAATCCTTTGAGTTTCCCGGATTGAGGTCTTGATATGGTTCCAATCTTTTGAGAGACCTCGCAAGAGTTTGTTAACCTTCATTGGGGAAGAAATTGGCTGACCTTGATATGCTAAACCATTTATAATTTCTGTAAAACGGTTGATCATATCTCCAATCGACTCTCCTTGCTTCATCTTGAAGGATTCATATTTGCCGAGCATGAAGTTTACTTTTGTCTCTTTTACACGATCAGTCCCTTCATATGTAACATGAAGTCTATCCCAAACTTCTTTTGCTGTTTCACATGAAGAGATTCTATTATATTCAGCAGGAGACAATGCGCAATATAAAGAATAAATGGCTTTTGCATCAAGCACTTCTCTTTTGGACATCTCCATTCGAGACATAGGAGCGGGGGGTTTGCTTTCTTTGTCTTTGCCATTCTATTTGATGTAGATGCATCAGTAGGATTGATTCCTTTTTCCACAACATCCCATTGCAAGGGATCTCTGGATCTTAGGAATGCTTTCATTTTGTTCTTCCACACGTTGTATTCCTTTCCATCAAAATATGGTGGCCTTGTGTTACTTTGTCCCTCCATAAGTCCTGGTGCCAAGATACTAGCCATAAAAGATCTTTAGCTCAAAAGTAAAAACACTTTCATAAACTGAGCACTTGGCTCTGATACCAATTGAAAGTGCTAGTATGAACACCTAGAGGGGGGTGAATAGGTGTAAAAATAGATTCTGCAAAATACAGTAAAAACCTTTACTTTTAACCTGAGTCTGAATAACAACAGACTTTTGAAACTGAGTCTGAAGAGAAGCAGACTTTGAGCGAGATTAGACTTTAGCAGTTAAATAGAATTACGAACAAAATAAAGAGATTTAGGGAAGAGAATAAGAACACAAGGTTTATAGTGGTTCGGCTTAATCCAAGCTTACGTCCACTCTCCCACGCTAACAGCCTTCTTGTCTGGATTCCACTATGCAATCAACAAGAGATTACAATTTTGAGTGCAAACACTTAGTAGTAGATCACACTATCTCACTAAGTCACTCTTTTGGTATTTCTCTCAAGATCACAAACATTTAAGCTCACCAAAGACAAGTGTATGATAGAAGATCGCTCAGACTTTGGAATTATAAATTCCATGCTCCGTTTCTTACTTGCTCATCGGTCCTTCATCTCCTTAAATACTCCCCCACTTCCAAACTAGCCGTTGGATAGCATCTCGAGAATTGTCTTCCAATCTACCCATTGGACAGATCTGTATCTAGAAGATTTGGTAGCCGTTGAGTGATAGAGATAGAATCCCAAATTGATTCCGATCGCCCATACAAACAGAATCTTGGTTTCCATAAGTAAAGTTTCTTCGTATAGAAAGTTCTTGTCTTTAAGATTCAATTGTCTATCAATTAAGTCAATCAAATTAATCTTGATGTAGAATCCAAATCAGATCACTAGCCGTTATATCTTCGGGCTTAAGTTACGTTCTGTCGAGTTCTTGATGTAAAGTCTAAGAGCAATAGACTTTACAATATGAGTTTGAGTGCGATAGACTTTATAATCTGAGTCTGAACATATTCTGCTTCTGAACAGATTTAGCTTTAAGGTCTTAACACAGTCTGTTATGTTCTGCTTCAGCATAGAGTCTGTCTTTTGGTTCAGTTTCAGCATAGAGTCTGTCTTTTGGTTCTTCATTTACGTTTAGTCTGGAATTTGTCAGAGTAGACAGACTTCTGATGTAGAACAGACTTTGACACTAAAGTCTGCCAGTCTTCAGACTTTGACACAGAAGTTTGGAAATCTTTAGAATATACTTTGGACATGTGTTACGTTCAGTCTTCTGGCCGTCTTCAGACTTTGATAATATTCTTTACATGTTCTATCATCTGTATAGTCTATTACTCAACCATCAAACATGTTAGTAGCCTTTGATTTATTTTGTCATCTTTAAAACATCATAATGGATTTCCCTAACAGATGAAGCTGCTTCAGTTTTGCTTGAAGGAAGAAAAATGAAAGCAAAGCAAGAATAGAAGACTAAAGGAAAATGAGGAAGAGATAAAGATGGTGAAGGAGGGGAAGACAACGACAGGAGGGGCAGCTAGATTTGCTTGCTCAAAAGGATTGGATCAAGGGGTAAAGTCAACAATTTTATCCCCTCCATTGATTTCTTTGTCCACTATTTCTTTCTTGTAATTCAATTCACAATTGAGCCAATTTAAATGTCAAAATTGTAGCCCCTTGCCAAAATTTCGAATTTCACTCAATTAGTTTCAATTTCCTCACTTGATTCCCTAAATTGACGTCCAAATTTTCCAAATTGAAGCCCAATTTTGATGAAGAAAAATCCCGTACAATTTTCTATAAGTCCTCAACACCCAAAGACTCGGCTTGAAAGTCCAAATTTCCTTCGACTTAGCCCATCCGAATTTCTGCTATTTTTCCGCAACGTCCGAATCGATTTTCCGTAAAAATCTCGGAAGATGAGTCGACGTTCCTAAAATGAATCGTGACACGACAGAACTTTCAATTTCTGAAATCGGGTTCAAATTCATGGTTAATTTCAATCTGATGTGATTTTAGCGTGACCTAACCTACTAGGTAGCTTACCGACAAAAAAAAAAAAAAAAAACCCACCAGGTAGCTTTTAGGAATTTTTAGTGCAATTGACCCGTGATCGATTTATCTAAAGTCACATTGTGTATCTTCAACACATTTGTGACTCTCGGTTGTCGTGAAAATCTTGAGGTTTCGAATACGGATAGTGGGTAAAAAAATGACAGAAAAATCGGTCTAGTGCCGTTCAACAAGAATTTTGCAATTAGGTGGAATCACCCACACACTAATCACATATCTCTATCGAATCGACCTATTTCCGATTTCTGATCAATTTTGACAGTGCCGAAATGACCCTTGCAGATCAACATGGTCGAGTAGTCAATTCCTAGTCGAATTCTCAACTCTATTGCATTAAAATCCCTTAGTAGCTTCCTCAGATAGTCTAGTTATCTCATGAGTGATTAGCTCAGAGAATAGCACTATCAGCTCGTCGATGAAATGTCCAATTTATTTAATCGAAAACAAATTCTGAAAATTCAGATTGTCACGACCAATAACTCCCAATGTTGACATAACTCATCTCATGGACTGTCGTTGGGAGTTGTTAATTCTTGGCTTCAGATTTTGACCTTCACCGTAACTTTTGACCTTTGAGATTTGAATTTTATTTTAAAAACTTACATTTGTTGCAAATAGTTTTAATGTTGAATACTTCAAATCCCCAAAAACATATAATCACGTACATTTAAAGTTATTTAAAAAAAAAATTAGCACAATTCTATGTACTAATGTCATAAGTTGGTAAGTTAGGGCGGGCTTCTGCCTTACTTATCTGAAACCATAATTCGCAATCGTAGATCCTTGAACTGTGCCCTTGTAATGATATGAATTCACAGTCTAGATGTGCAACAGATAGGAATTCTTTCATCTGAATGAACTATCCACTCGTGCACTGTGTAAGATCCATTTGACAATATGCCTCTCTTTTTTCTGTTCATATAAAATTACTCCTCTTCTTTTTTATGAGAAGTAAATAGCTCAACCCTTAGATGTATGGCTTCAGGTGAAAGATACATGACCTCGGAAGCTGACTGCATTCATCATATTTTTGAGAATTAACTCAAATGGAAATTGAGTCTGCTTTTAGATATTTCCTCTATTCCTATCCATTTTCTGCTTAGTTTTGCTCTTCTTTTTCTCTCTCTATTGAGGCTCAAAAGTTCAGTAGTTCATTAGTATGACATGTTTTCAAAAATTTCCGACATGCATGATGTTTAATTTTAGTGGCAGATTTATACATTAACTTGATCAGACTCCGCTTCTTGTCCTGTATGAATTTACCCAAATGTAGGATACACCATAAACGTATTATCTATGAATGCCTGTTTAATTCTGTTATTAAATTCTTTTGATCTGTTGTGTAGGAGGTGATTGACGAAGCAGTACCTGCTCTAGTAGATCTTTCAGAAATTACTGCTCTTGGTGTTCACAAAAAGCTTGGAGATTCAATAGTCAATGTTCTTGGGGAATGTATCCAATTGCAAGCCACAAGTCCCAATTCTCTCAACAGTCGCACAAAGGAATACATTGATGATCTCTTAAGTTCTCGACAGAGACTGAAGTGGGAGAAAAATATGCCTAAAGAGGATCTCCATATTAAGCAAGCTGCTAGTCTGGTGGTCAAGCTTGAAGGAAATTCACTGTTCTCATCAGGAGATATAGCTGGAGCAGCTTCAAAGTACTCAGAAGCATTGCAACTATATCCAATGCGGTCTGAGAGAGAGAGAGAGAGAGCAGTCCTTTACAGTAACCGAGCGCAATGTTATCTTTTGTTGCAACAACCATTAGCTGCCATAAGTGATGCCACACGTGCACTGGGTCTTCACACCCCTCTTAATCGTCACGCTAAAAGCCTCTGGAGAAGAGCGCAAGCTTATGACATGCTTGGCTTTGCTAAAGAAAGCTTACTAGATGCAATTTTGTTCATTAATGAGTGCTCTCCGTCTAATAATCCAGATCTGTCGTTGAGGCCAAATAAGGTTCCCGACTATGCTGAGAGATTGGTCAAGAAGCAGATGCGTGCGGCTTGGGTATCAGGGAGGCAGCGACTAAACATGGAGGTGTCCGTGGTGAGGGTGATTCCCATGCCATCTACGGTCAAGAATCTGATGATTCCGAATGGGAGACGGCCAGTGAAAGTGATATTGCAGATGATGGGAGGGATGAAATGGATGAAGATGACGAGAATGAGAACGAATGGAAGAACAAGGATGAACGAAAAGAAAAATCTTTGAAAAAATGTACTCGTCGATGTTTCAACCCTTGATACCCCTAGGCACTCATTTTCGTACAGCCTTTTTCTTCATCACCGGACACATACCTGCACCCGATCCTATTGGTATTGGACCTTGTTTTGGGACCATCCTGTTTTTTTGGTCTGGTTCTAAGGTCAATCTGTTTCCATTAGAATCTATTTTGCAATCCCCAAATATCCTATACAACTTCAAATTTTACATAAATATGCGTGCAAACAACAATGTAATCCTCCTATTTTTTATTGAAATATTAAGCATATATAATCGATCAGTACAAGAATTTTTTTTGACTAAAAAGAGATAATCCACGGTTCTTTTTCAGCCGAAGAAGATTCTCACCAACAGGATCAGAGGACACTTTCCCTTCAGCTAGAAAAGCCTGAGCAGTTGCTTTCAAAGTCCCTCTTCACTACATAATCATGGATGTAAACATCCAACCTGTAATCAAGGCATAGTTTTTTCAGCATGTTAAAACTACAAACCTAAAGAAAACACACACCGCAAACAAATTACAAAAATTATCTAGGAAAGAGAAGGAAAAGAAAAATTAGATAAACAACAGTACACCAGATTGAATTGACCCAAATGGGAGAGTGATCAGCAAACACCAACCCCAAGAGAAAAAAAAAAGATTGCTTGACCATGCACAACCCCCCGAAATCGCCCGAAGATAAGGCAAACACGTGAGGAAATCAAGGCAAACAGCGAATAAACAGAAAATGCACAAATCTTGAGCAGGGCAACAGAAGCAACCCCAGCAAGGACGAGCAAGAACAATCAACAAACGCGCGAAATTGAACAAAATGGCGAACCCAACTCCACGAAAACGACTGACACGGCCTCGGAGCACCGAAAGGACTCACATTTTATCGGCTTCCCAGTTGGTCTGGGACATGTTGAGTGATTCATCGGGGACTCCTTGAAACCGAGCGGTCGAAGAAGAAGCTTCAGCTCCCAATCCGAAACACGAAGGGCCTCCCATCGCTCGAGCTCCTCCTCTGCTTGCGGCGCTGCGAATCTATGTCATGTACAAGAGAGAGGAGTAGATCTTGTAAGAGATCAGAAGCAGAGAACAGATAGAGAGAGGCAGAGAAAAGAGGAGGAGGAGGAGGAGGAGGAGGGAGGAGGAGGAGGAGAAGAGAGAAGAGAAATATCTCCTGTAAGAGAATAGAAGCGACGAATTGAGTGTTGCTGGTGAGGGTGCAGCGGATTGGGCTCATGCTTGCCGTGTACAGAGGGTTCTGTGTGCTTAGGTTTTCTTTTTTAAACAAAGCGCTAAAAACCGGTTTCGAAACCAGTCCGGTTCCGAGTGGGTTTTCACCCGAATCGGTTCCAACCGGTTCCCAAAAACTGAAACTGGTTCTTGGACCGGTTTAACTAGGAACCAGTTCCCGGACTTGTTTTTCGGGTGATCCGGTCTAGTTTCTAGATAAACCCGGTCCGGTTACACACCCTTAGTTTTGATTAGTCCCAAATCTTTGCATGTTTCCTCCTTACGATGTCTTCTTTAAGTTCATATTGCTCCATATCTATCCTTATTGTCTTCTTCACATCTTTTTAGTCTTTCGCTGCCCCTTGATTTTTAACTTTCTAGGATTTTGTTCGATTCAAATTGTCTGTCACGCTATTCCCTATTCTTGAATGACATCTTTTTATTAGATCTCCCAACATCACTCTATTAGAGCACCCGACGGCTCCTTTGGCAGACCAATATTTGTTTTTGGATACAAGTTTCTTGCCTTAACCCATGCTCTATTGTTCTTTCCCCAAGCTTCAACCCATGCTCGATTATTCTTTCCCCAAGCTTCGTTACACGACTCACAAGCTTTACCATCTCTCTGATAGACACAATTTCGGATGTTAAATAATCCAATTCGAAAAAACATTAATTCAAAGATCATTTGCTCTTCCATTCTTCATCATTGTCAAAGCATAGAAACTCTATTTTCTCTATCTTAGATTGAACGAGTAAATTATGCAATCTTTGGAACTACGCAACACCGGTAATGAGTATTCTCTTCCTAGGTTTCCTTCAAGAGCTTATGGGAAGTAGCTTCTCTGTCTGTCTTTGACTATGTTTTCGACAATTTAAGCCTTTAACGTCTTCACCGATGCATCATTTGCTGTTCAAATTTCGCTTGTAGTCTTTTCTCGTCATTGTATTGTGTTATGATGCCCCAATCAATGGATGAAAATGAGAAGGAAATGAGGAACCGCCTCGTGGAGACGTGAACCATCACGCTCTCTTTTATCGAATCTGAAGGATGGTGCTACATTCTTCTTCATGAGAAGATGGCTTTTATTTTACGGGTCACACCTTTTTTATTCTTTCCTTTTTCCACACACGGGAAATCCTAGAATTAGGGAACGACCGCCATGAGCGACGCGAGAGAGATCACTTCTTTTTGTGCAACTCCATCACCCACATGTTGTAAGCTCGACACGCGATCCTTGGCTTGTCAAATCCGGCCGAAAGCACGAGCACCTCCAGCTCTTTCCTCGTCCGGTCGAATCCTCCAGGGGTCGCGTATAGCATGACCATGTCGGAGGTGAACGAGTTCCTCGACACTATGTCGGTCTCGGGGTATTCGGGAAGGATTGGGTCCACGATGACCACCTTGCCATTTGGTGGCAGCGCCTCGTAACAGTTCTGGAGTAGAATTTTGCAGAAATCGTCTGGTATACCATGGAAAAACCACTGCGCAAGAACAAAAATATAACAGCCTAAACATAGAGTGTTTACAAGAACATATAAAATGCACTATTGACCTCACAAAACGAAATAGATAAATGCATTGTAAACGACGACATAATCATCACCGTCCGATCCTGACAAGAAATCTGAGTTTGTGTATTAGGGGCGTTTAAAGGGAAAAAAAAAACAAAAACATATAAAACTTTTCATCTAATGAGCATCCACGTACTTCTATTTTTCAAAATATCCAATCCGTGCATGAATTTTACCTTTGAAGATAACTTTACATTGTCACATCAACAATCGCTATGTCTCTCATTGCAAAAATGTTCCTTTGAAAAATGATATTTTTCAAAATATCAATATGAAATTTTACCTTTGAAGATAACTTTACACTATCCAATGCACTTACTCCTTTAAAAATTATTCATATCCAAATCCTAAAATTCTCGCACCCACCTAAAATCCTCAAAACCCAATCATATCACCTAAACCCTAAGCAACATACTAAAACGTGCAGGTGAGATTTCTCTAACATTTAAGTTGTGATCATGAAATTTCACTAAACTTGCATGAAGAAAATATGACCTTGATATCTTCTCAATCATTCCCCCAAGGGCTAAGCTAAAAGATAGGATGAGTAAACTTCAAGGGTGGGAAGATTTGAAGATAACCTTCATGAAGAGTATATCTGCTTTCGGAACAGACTTTAACATGTCTCCTCCGACACGCTCCATACCTGTTCAAGAAAAAAATTGCATTATAAATACATAAATACATACATATATGTATGCTTTTTTAAGGAGAACGTCAAATATCAGTACTTTTTTCACTCTTTAGTCGAAAATAAAAATGTGTGTAGAGAGTGATTTTACGAGGATGGGCAGGTGCATCTTTGACCACATGAGGCAGATCATAGAGTATGCCCCTGAGATTTGGGAACTTGTCCAATATGAGCCGGAGGCACTCGCCCACCCCACCGCCCACGTCGGCGACCGTCTTCGCGCCCTCAAACCCGCTGTAAGACTCGAGCAACTTGTTCATGTAAAGCGGGGTCGGGCCTTTCATCCCGTTGTTGAAGAGCGTGCTGAACGCGGGGTCCTTCATGGCGCACTCGAAGATGCTCATCCCGTTTGCATTCTGAAAGGGTTTTCCTCCATTTTTAACTGCTTCCTGCAACCCATACCTGCACAATGATAAGTGTAAAGTTGTAGTTGGCAAGCGAGGTTGTTTTGAAAGGATAGATCGTGTGAACTGTAAATGAGTATGGTCGAGGTGCAGCTGGTGTCCGATAAGTGAACCGAGATGAAGAAGCATGGTTGCGACGCTTATAGCGCCGACTGATTCGTGATTGACGATCTTTTTGTGCCATCTCTTTCGCCAACAAAGCATTTTAGGCTCATGGAGCAATCAGCAAGTATCTCTTGCCGTGCTCTTTTCTCATAGATAATTAAACAAGTTTAGTTCATCATGAAAAAGTGAAGAGAACTTCGAATTACGTAATCAGTGTGGTTTTTTAATTTGTGATACGTGCTTAGTTATAGCGAGTTGAAAACTTCGACGGAAAGAAAGAATGAACACAAACCAGCCGTTGATGACGGTCTTATGTTGGAGGAATCGCAGGTATGACGCTAAAGAACCGGCTTCGCTGCTCACAAAGTACTTGCTCTTTGGCCCGAGGCCATACAGACTCTGATCGCCATGAAGAGTGCACGACAAGTAGGAGAAGCTCGCCAGGAGCCGCAGCATGCGGTTGATGGTGCGTGGGGCGTCCGGGTTGGTGATCCCGAGGCAGGCCGCAATCTGGGACGGTGAGAGCCGGGCGGAGGCCCCGCCTTCCCGGGCTAGCAAGTCGATGATCCCAAGCTCGACGGTGGACGTCAACACCATGGGGACGGACGTGAGGATGCACGTCTCGAAGGCAGCCACGAGCTCCTCGTCCTCAGCAGGCGTCGTGATCGATTGGGTCTCGCTAGGATCCATGTTGGCTTCTGCACTGTTGCTGAGAGATCAAAGGTGGAGTTTGAGAAATGAGGGATTGAAGAGTTGGTTTGTGGATGGGTTGGTAAACATGAGGAGCTGCCCTTTATGTAGTGTTCTTCATGAGTCTTGGGAGGTTAATGGCAGAGGACAGGAATCCTCCGTGTCCAGCTCGGATGTCTCAACAAATCTCAACCATTAACCGATTCGGTATTCAGGGTAGATCTCTTATCGTCACCTTCATTTGCGTTGGTTAGAAATCTGAATGAAAGAGAATCAAGAAACTGGTCCTTCCTCCACAAGAAGCATTTATGATGTGTCGCCTAGTTATAAACCCTAGAAAACATGTCGATGGGGGGTGACAGATTACGAGGGTGGCTGAGAGGGGAATCTTCACATGAATCAGTGTTTTGAATGGATGCAGTAGGAGCTGGTGTGGAAAAGAAGGGTTCGTTTCTTTGGAGGAATACTGTTTTTATGAAAAATTGTTTTCCGACTATTTGGTATTTGGACGATTGATAAATGATCGATTTACGAGAAATTTTTTTAATAGGCTGACAACAAGTTTAGATTTGTGAAAATGATTTCATATTCTAATAAGAAGGAAATCACTTTCCCTAGACCATTTTTCATGGAAAATATTATTCTTTATGATGAAGTTTTCAATGAAACAAAATGCATCCGAAGATTTAGAGAATAAATACGAGTGATGTTGAGCCGGCACATATACTTTAGAATCCATTTTGGATATTCAGAAAAGGCTGACCTGCATTGTATTTTTTTGACACAAGGTCACTAAATTCAACATTCTTTGTGGAGTCCTCACAAAATGAAAATGGAAAATTTCAAATAAGGGCATAAAGTGCTCTCATTTTCTCAAATAAGAACATGGAGTTGACATTGTTTCAAATAAAGGCTTAAAGTGACAATGTTAATCCCAAAGAATGGCATGAACTAGTTATGGTTGTTTTAAATAAGGGTCTGGCCTTATCGGCTCATTGGTTGGCAAAATATTCCAACCCAATGAGGGATGTTTTTGCCAAAACACAATTTAAATTTAAATTGAATTACATTAAAAAAAAATTAAAAAAAAAATAAAAAGGGGGAAAATATAGGCGGGAGGGGAGCCCTCCTACCAATGGCCACCGCCCCATTGCTAGTGGGGAGGTGATGATGGTCGACAAGGTCGACGAGGATGACCAATGCCGTTTCAGCTCGGAGCTCCAATGTTGTTTTCCTCTCTCTCTCTCTCTCTCTCTCTCTCTCTCTCTCTCTCTCTCTCTCTCTCTCTCTCTCTCGTTCTTTTCCCGATTGCTTGTTTGTTTGATATTTTTGTTGGGCTTTGCCTAATCAACAGACTGCCGATTACCCAAGTTTCAAGTTCGTCATCGTCAATGACAGAGGCACAGGTGAGTTCCTTGTATTCCTAATTTCGATTTGATCTATGTGTGGGCAGGGGATGGGATTGTTGCTTGTGGGATTTAACTTGAGTTTCAATGGCTACGCCGAATGAAGCTCAGTAGTGATTTCCTATTTTTCAATGTCAATGCTTATTATCAAGAATTGTGGAGAGGGTCGCCGGCCCTCGCTTAGGTGCCATTGATTGCACCGGTTGTCGTCGCCGCCCCATCGCCACAGGCGGGGGGAGCCCCCAAGGCTTCCTCCACTCTTTTTCTTTTTTTCTTTTTAGTTTTTTATGAAAAGAAAAAGTAAGAAGAAATAAAGAAAGAAAAAATTCAAAATTCAAAAGGGCAAAATTATCGTTCATAGCCGATGAGTTTAGACTCTTCTTTGAAACTAATATGATTATTTTATGCTCTTATTTGAAATAATGTCTACTCAAACCTTTATTTAGAAAAATAATTGCACTTTAGGCTTTTATTTGAAATAATGTCCACTTCAAACCCTTATTTGAGAAAACGACAGTATTTCAGACTCTTACTTGGAATTTTTCCAAATGAAATATCCAATATTTAATGACATTTTGAAAATATAAAAACTATTTCTCTTGGATTTCTAGATCTGACACAATAATTATATAAAATTTAACAGATCTTTTTCATGTTACCAAAATGATAAGCAAAAAGGGTGAATCTATTAATAAGAAATCTTCATCACTACTACTATTAATATTAGAATGATATAAAGAATTGGTCGATTATTATGATTATTATTGTTGTTGTTGTTGTTGTTATAAAGAATATTGGTCGATGATTATGATTATGATTATTATTATTATTATTATTATTATTATTATTATTATTATTATTATTGTCATCGTTGTCATGTCGTGTCATGTCATTGTCGTTGTCGTTGTCGTTGTGGAACATAAGTTAACTATTTTCTAGTCTTTGCTACAACGGACAACATCTTACAAAAGTGAATGGTACCATGGGTTTCATTGACCTCCCCTATACAAATGGTGTCATTGTCGTTCTTGTCATTGTCGTTGTCGTTGTTGTCGTCGTCGTCGTCGTCGTCGTCGTCGTTGTCAAACATAAGTTAACTATTTTCTAGTCTTTGCTACAACTAGGGGTGAGCGTGGTTCCGGGTAGAACCGGGAACCGGAACCAAACCGGAGGAGGGTCCGGTTCGGTTCCCGGTTCTAAAGTGACCGGTTCCGGTTCCCGGTTCCTTTTTTTGGGAACCGGAACCGGAACCGGTCCGGTTAGGGTTAAAAAAACCCCAAATCAGTCGAATTAGGTTAGGGCTAAAGAAACCCCAAAAGCAAAAGTCACTCACTTCTTCTTCCAAATCCACGCGACACTTTTTTTCCCTCACAGTTCTCTCTCTTCGAGTCTTCGCCTGTCCGTTCTCTTCTGTCTTCTCCACCTCTACTCGACGCCACCGCCGGTTGCCCTCGACGCCACCACCGTTGATCTCTGCTCGAGGGTCGAGGCCACCTCCGCTCGCCCTCGATGGCACCGCGGCAAAGCCCTAGCTCGCCGTTTGCCCTCGACACCACTGCTTGCTGACCCTTGCTCAAGGCCACCTCCTCTCGCCCTCGACGGCACCACCACAGCACCGCTGACCTCCGGCTCGCCGATAGCCCTCGTCGCCACCGTCACTCGCCCTCAACGCCACCGTCACTCGCCCTCGACGCCACCGCTCGCTGACCCTTGCTCGAGGCCACCTCCTCTCGCCCTCGACGGCACCGCCACAGCTGACCTTTGGCTCGCCGATCACCCTCAACGCCACCGTTGCTCAAGACACCGGGCAGAAGGCAGCTTGAGGCGCTGACTTTGTAGAGTGAAATTTTTGTTTGCCTCGCTTTATAACCTCGGCATCCTCTTTTACAGGAATAAGCAAGTAGAA
The DNA here is from genome assembly GCA_007663325.1 of Eucalyptus pauciflora. Taxonomy (NCBI): domain Eukaryota; kingdom Viridiplantae; phylum Streptophyta; class Magnoliopsida; order Myrtales; family Myrtaceae; genus Eucalyptus; species Eucalyptus pauciflora. The sequence continues at coordinate 2,560,708 of VMYD01000024.1, read as the reverse complement.
GAGGTCAGTGGAAAAATGTCTTTGAAAAATTGATAGCTGAAAATGACAATTTACTTGCTTTGCCCATAACATGTTGAAATGTGATTGAGCGACAAACATGTAATTTCTCTATGACGCTGAGATTGGCTTTGCTTATCATGATGATTTTACCCCATGACTTCATAATTACTCATTCTCTTTCCATAAGAGTCATGTATGCGATTCTGACTTGTCTGGAAGTTTTTGTTTTCTTTTTAATCTCGAGTTGAGGAACGTTTATATTAGGAACCATCTTAAAGGCAATAAGTGCCCTTAAAGTAGCTTATAAGTAGAAATATATTATGTGAGAGGAGCCAAGATGTCTGTGTTTAGCAACAAGGACATCAATTTTTGAGGCAGACATATTAACAAAGCATCCTATTGTTTAATCAACGCTTGAACTTTGTTGAGCATAATGCACTGATTAGCTGCAAAGAAGCTAATTGTGAATGAAACTAAGGGCAATGTTGTTATGATGAGTAACAAGCTAACAAGTTGATCAGTTATGCCTATGTTCTTTTGTTTAATGATCACTTTTGTAAACTTCGTATGGTTACTTTCTTGCAACTTACAGTGCTGTGTCTCTGAATGATTTGTCAATAATCTATCCACATCCATTATATTACAAGGTATCTAAAAGACGTGATTTTTCTAAATGCAGGAGCAAGGATTTGTAAGGAATGGACATGCTGATAAATGGGAAAGGGTTCACCAAATTCGAGATAAGTTTGAATATGATAGAGAGAGAATCTGTGCAAAAAGATGGCTCCTCCTCTTGTTACGTTACTCTCTGCAGAACCAGAGATACAGTATGTTGCCTTAAGAAATATCAACCTCATTGTCCAAAGGTGGCCTACTATTCTCGCCCATGAAATTAAGGTTGGTCCATTTAGTCTTGCCAACTCTAACCGACCCATATTGGGTGCATTATGAGTAAGAAAGGCATGCTTATTGATCTCTCGTCATTGCCAAGTGTTTTTCTGCAAGTACAATGACCCAATTTATGTGAAGATGGAGAAGTTAGAAATCATGATAAAGCTTGCTTCGGACAGAAATATATGACCAGGCATGGAAACTGAAGAGCATTTAACCTGTTGAATTTGCTTGTTTACTCAAAATGGTTAATTTTATGTTGTCTTATTAACTAAATGCTGCAGGTTTTGCTAGAATTCAAGGAGTATGCTACAGAAGTAGATGTCGATTTTGTTAGAAAGGCAGTCCATGCTATTGGTCGTTGTGCAATCAAGTTGGAGAGAGCAGCAGAGCGATGCATCAGTGTTTTGCTGGAGCTGATTAAGATTAAAGTCAATTATGTGGTTCAAGAAGCCATTATAGTTATTAAAGACATATTCAGAAGATATCCTAACACGTTAGTCTCGATATCTGTAATTTTTGGAGTACGTGAACTGAAAAGCAGTTCCATTCATCTCTTAATTCTGTTTTCAACTTTTTTATGTTCTACATCTATGAGTCCATTATTGCTACCCTATGTGAGACCTTAGACACTCTCGATGAGCCAGAGGCCAAGGTACTCTTTAAAGTATCATTACTCTTTTAGTGTAACAACCATGTTATATGGACACTGTACATTAAGCTTTCTTGATTCATTCAACTCAAACTTTAACCACCTTGTGCCTCTCCTTTTTTCACTTGGCAAGCATCAATGATTTGGATTATTGGCAAATATGCAGAAAGAATTGACAATGTTGATGAGCTGCTAGAGAGCTTTCTGGAGAGTTTCCCTGAAGAGCCTTTACAAGTCCAGTTGCAATTATTGGTAATTAATTTGCTTCCTTGCTATTCTGCTGGCTTCTGGCTTCTGGCTTCAGCATGCTCTGTAGTCTGTATTGTATCCCTGAATTAGTGTTTTGTCATCTTTTATCAAATTGGTTATCTCGAATGCTGCAAGCAACGAGGTTTTGCAAGCTGCTTTATCTGGGCATGCCTTCCTCTGAAGGGGGAAGATTACTTGTTTTATTGTCATCCTGAAAATCAGAAAACACCACATAATCAGAAACTGCAGAAATGGTCTGTCCCATTTACCTTTCTCCTTCTACAGTTGTCTGTTCATCAATTTGTTCATGTACATGCCTTCTCAAAGAACCATGCCCATATTTTTCCCACTAATTATTCTATTATTCTTTTTTTTTTTGGATGCTTTTGCTCCCAAGGAACTATTTTTGGTAATTTATGGACATAGAAGCTTTCGTTCGTCTCTTTCCTTCTTCGTTATAGTTCAAATCTATAAATGGAAAAAAAAAAAAAAAGAACCTGTTGGAACCTGGAACCGACCCTAGAACCTGTGACAGGGTAGGTTCCAGGTTCTTGGTTCTGACGGGTAGGTTCCAGGTTCCAAAAAATGAGGAACCTGTACCCGAGGGTAGGTTCCAGGTTCCAGGTTCCAGCCGGAACCTGTAAGGAACCGGGAACCGCTCACCCCTAGCTACAACGGACAACATCTTACAAAAGTGGATGGTACCATGGTTTTATCGACCTCCCCTGTACAAATGGTGCCTATCGAAGGGTATGCATAAGACCATTTCACCCATTTCTTCTTTTAAGGAATAGAAATAGGACTTCAAATTTCAATTTTCAAAAAGAGAGAAAATATTTAATTAGACACAGAATGGGTGGAAGTCAACGTAATCAGAAAGTCAAAAGATACAAAGAGTGCTTATTTACAAGATAGGGATCTAAAAGCCGTTCTGTTAAAAAAATGGGACTTCTCGGTTAGTAAAGCAAACCAAAACCTCTTGAATTACCTTTTCCGGATTTCACTCTTTTAAACCACCAAAACTCAGTCCCAATTCCGATTATCTCACCTGTTTTACAAGCATGGTTGATGATCCCTCTTTTTTAGTTTTCACCACTAAGACTTCAAAAGACTAAAAAAAACATGCATGTACGAAAGGAAAGGCAGAAGAAAGCAACCTTTAGGCTACGTTTGGTCGTCCGGATTTCTAATCGGGATAGGGCTGGATAGGATAGAATATGAAATCTCGTGATTTTTTTTATATCTCGTCCATTGTTTGGTGAATCGCAGTATTAAAGTCGGATATGTTCACATTATTTCATATACATTTTTTTTTATATAAACGGCATATCATTATAAATGAACATAAATGTTCATAGACGGAGATGGTGAAAATCTCTCGTAACACTATTCCTTAATTTATTTTTATTTTATTTTTCCTCTTTTTTTTTATATTATTTTCATTATTATTTCTTTTTCCCTTTTCATCATTCTTTAATCAAATTTTATCAAATAGTAAACTATACTAACATACCTAAAATACAAAAATACCTAAAATATATAATAACTATAAATATTTAATTTATAGATTGAATGTTCATTATAAGATAGAATTAAAGTTGAATATATAAATTAAAATAAGATTAATTAAAAATAAATTTTTTATTTTTTATTTTTAATTATTTCAATTAGAATTCAAATATTATTTATATTGAAATATAATTTCAATTTAGTTAATTTAATAAGTTTGTTATTCAAGAAAAATAAATTTCCTATTATGGACATTATAAATCATATCCACCTTTATCGCATCTTCCTCATGGGATAATTTTATCCTGTCTATATCCCCCTTATATATGACTTTATCATATCTTGAGTGAGCACCAAATGTAGGATAGGATAAATCATGTCCTATCTCAAATTTTATCTTGACTGCCAAACGCAGCCTTAGAGTTTTCAGTCAATTAAACTGAGATACGAGGAGAAATGAAGAGGGCATATCAAACATGCTATGTCAGCTTCAACGTTTTCACTTCCCATCATGGATAGCTTAATTGCCAGATGAATAATTGCTAGTAACTGTGTGTACATTTGGCGGTCAAACATACTCTGTGCCTGAACATATGGCTACGTTTGGTTCAACATTTGCAATAGGCTTTGAGTCTAATGCAAATGCTGAAAGCCCAAAGCTATTTAGGGAAATGAAATTGTGTTTGGTAAAAATTTTTTGCAAATGGACTTTGAGTTGAACGTGCGTTTAGTCAAAAAAAATTTCGCAATAAGCTTTGATGGGTATAATACGTGTGTGTGTGTGTGTCTATATATATATATATATATATATATATATATTTATTATTTTTTAAAATTGAACTAACCCTTCGCCATTTCGGCGAAGGGGTACGGCCGCTGGTGGCTGTTAGCTAAGGTCGCTTGACCTCGGGCGACCTTCGGCAAGGGTCGCGCGACCCAGGGGCTGCACAACCCAAGCGATCGCTGCCTGGGTGTTGCGGCCGCAAGCGGCCCTCGCCTGGGTCTCGCGAGTGTCGCGCGACCTCCGGCCACCGTCATGCGACCCTCGCGAGACCTAGGCGATGGCCGCCTGCAGCCGCGAGACCCAGGCGACGGTCGCGTGGGCCCGATTACCCAAGTTTCAAGTTCGTTATCGTCGATGACGGAGGCACGAGTGAGTTCCTTGTATTCCTAGTTTCGATTTAATCTATGTGTGGGCAGGAGATGGGATTGTTGCTTGTGGGATTTAACTTGAGTTTCAATGGCTACGCTGAATGAAGCTCAGTACCGATTTGCTATTTTTCAATGACAATGCTTATTATCAAGAATTGTGGGGAGGGTCACCGGCCCTCGCTTAGGCGCCATTGACCGCACTGGTTGTCATCGCCACCCCATCACCACAGGTAGGAGGGAGCCCCCCAAGCTCCCTCCATTTTTTTTCTTTTTTTTTCTTTTTAGTTTTTTCATGAAAAGAAAAAAGTAAAAGGAAATAAAGAAAAATTCAAAATTCAATAGGGCAAAAGGGCAAAATTATCATTCATAGCCGATGAGTTCAGATTCTTCTTTGAAACTGATATGATCACTTTATGTTCTTATTTGAAATAATGTTCACTCAAACTCTTATTTAGAAAAATAAGGGTAGTTCAAGCTCTTATTTAAAATAATGTCCACTTCAAACCTTTATTTGAGAAAACGAGAGCATTTCAAACTCTTATTTGGAATTTTTCCAAATAAAAAATCCAATATTTAATGACATTTTGAAAATATAAAAACTATTTCTCTTGGATTTCTAGATCTAACGCAATAATTATATAAAATTTAATAGATCTTTTTCATGTTACTGAAATGATAAGCAAAAATGGTGAATTTATTAATAAGAAATCTTCATCACTACTACTATTAATATTAGAATGATATAAAGAATTGGTCGATCATCATCATCGAATTTATTAATAAGAAATCTTCATCACTACTACTATTAATATTAGAATGATATAAAGAATTTGTCGATCGTCGTCGTCATCAAGAGAAGCAGCCTCATTACGAGAAATTTTTTAATCACTAAGTGATGGATTGATAAAACTACACAATACAAAATAATAATAATAATAATAATAATAATAATAATAATAAATAAATAAATAAATAAATAAATAAATAAATAAATAATAAATAAAACGTTTGTAGATAAATATAGAAAGAAAAAAATATTGCAAGTTTCGAATTTCTTTTATGAAGATTTATTGTAAAATAAAAAATAATAATTTTTTAATTGAAATTTATGAGATATAAATTAAAATTATTAACTTATACAATTATCCCTAGATAATTATAATTACTATTACTGCTGCTACTACTATCATGCAATAAGAACAGGTCCAAATTGCATAATTAGAAATTGATGCAACCTAAGAAAGGTAAACTTTTATTGTCTTTTGAAAATTTGGTTTTCATTTTCAACCTAAAGTTTTAAACCAAAAGAACAAGAAGAGGAAGAAGAAGAAAACCCTGAAGTTGGATGTAAATTTAAAACAGACTTTAATAGCAAATTCCAGCTGGCATTATGCGATGGAAGCTGCAAAATGTCTTACCATTTATAAGGTAGGAAATTACCTAATTAATCATAAACATATTATACAAAATGATAATTCACTTTTTAATTTTACCAATTTAACTCTAAATATTTGTGCAAAATTCCAATGCAATCTTGTTGTTCCATTTTTTTTGGAAATAGCTAACATAATAGTTCAGTCATGCCTGCAATTTCTTGTGGCACATCGCCATGTTAGTTTCTCAGTAAAAATTAACTAAAATGATCAAATTAGAATTTCACGTAAAATTTTTAGAACTAAATCGATAAATTTCAAAAGTTTAGCATTGAATTAATATCCACGCAATAAATTTAGGATTGAATGGACAATTTCTCAATCATAATGACATAAAGAGAGCTCACTTTTCACATGTCCACTAGAATTGATAGAGGAGAGGCGGACTCTGCTCTCATTGTCATTATTCACCACCTAACCAAAGCGCTTTCGACTGTGGTCCATACTTCACCTCAAGGATAAGGACATATCAAGGAGACAATTACGAATCCTAAATACAAGATAAGATATCTAATAATATATCCTAAGGTTAGAGGGCGGCCGAGGGGGCCTCCCCCAAAGAGAAATGCTAGATTTATTAGGACCTTGACTTTTTTCAAGTTAACATGAAGTATAAACCTTTTGATTTTGTCTTCCGAAACCACTTCATCCACCATAGAACTGAAGATTATGATGATGAGTAACATCTGTCCCGATGTTCTATTGTCATGAATCCGGTTATCAATGGAGACGGGTTTTATCTTATAGAAAGAATTAATTTGTGATCCAACGATTGATGATGCATCTCTCTCATCTGATGGTGAAGATAACCCCTAGTTACTTTATCATCACCGCGGTCATCATTATTGTTATTGAAACGTGAAGGGTGATACCGTTTCAAGATTTTTCCTTTTTCAAAATTGCTCTTTTTAAAGAATTACTACTCCTTCCAATTCCGGTAACTCCTTCTCGGCTCCTTTTACAACTACCATTATTACTAGGGAAAATTACCCAATTCATCCTAAAGTTTCCATTTTTGTCAATTTTGTTTTAAAATATTGGTGGAATTCTGATATATTCCTTCTAGTCAATTGATTGAAAATCGTTGACGTAGAGTCATCGTAGGCCATCCTACATTAGTGATTTCCGATGAAAATTTGTAGGAAGGATTACATTGAAATCTCGAATAAAAGTTTAGGCAAAATTAGAAAGTTAAGAATCGAGTTGGTATTTGCATAACAATTTTAGGATTGATTGGACAAATTCTCCATTGGTGGTTCTGCAGCAACAATTGATATTATCTATCTGTAAATGAAATTATGAAAGTAGGGTTTTCAAACCAAGAGAGACAGCACACAAAACATGCTTGAGCTTTCGAATTCCATTAACTCCATTCTTTTTGCACTTTTTACTTCATTTACCATTAATTTTATATTTAAAGTTTTCCTTTATCTCAGCTTTTGATTTATCACAAACGCTACATAAATAGACCGTTCTTTTTACTTAATTTCTCAGCACGTGATACTTGAGAAAATGGGACCAAGGGACTAAGGCGAACGCAAACTCATACTGAAATTGATTTGCAAGCGATTCAATCTGTTTATGGGCGTCCTTGCTTTCATTGGCATTCTTCTTAGTAGTATTTCGTGGATCTGGTTAAGAAAAGCTATATGTCCAGTTAAACCTATGCTTGTAGAATATATTCGAACACTGATCGACGCCTTCTATTCTTTGGCTCTAGCTCGAACATCATAGCTTCGTGACTTGCGTTCGCAATGCACTTGCGAGACAACTAGAAGTCCTCGTGGTAACCATGTTTGTATCGGTTGCCATGAACACCCATGGGCAGCACTCTATGACTACTTTGATGTGCTACAACATGGGAGTTACCTTGGCGAGTAAGTCTGATCCAACCGTGCTCGACAAGCACACTGACGAGTAGCTCTCCATGCTAGATTCGACGTACCGAGCATGTTCATCTTCCTCTTCCAATACTTGTAGGGTCTTGAGCTCCTTGGCTTTCACATAGCCTCATACCGAGCTAGTGGGGAAGGTAAACACCTGATAGTGCAGATATCAATGCACAGCCGTTAAAAGTGAAATGGAAGGAAACTCTATACATTTTGATATTGAACAAATAAAGTGGGATCCAAGGCATTGCAATGCGCGTACATCAGAGGTGAAGCAACCAATTTGGGTGATGAAATCACCTTCCTTGCAGTAATAAACAGGATGCTTCAGCAACTATATGTTCATTCGTTGTCTTCCCGATTCCAACCGGATCATGTGAAAGAATTAGCGAACGACTGTAATGCTTATGCTCAATGGTTTCAGGCAGAGATAACAAAGCGCAGCGGATATCAGGCCATGACCGTAGTTGGGTACTACACAGACGACTGACCCTGCATAATGATCGGTATCATCACAGAAGTCGCAGTGGCCACGGAAATCTGTATCCCGAAGGAGGCATAGACCATCTCAGAACTTGGTCGAGGGGTCCCTCGATATGCGTTGAAGCAATGATGGTTGTGTTGGAAATTTCCTATAATATGGGCTTACATTAATTAATTGATTTTCTATTTTAAATAATCGGGTTAATGGATATTCCAATATTTGTTGAACCCAAAAGTGATATGATTGAATTGGGTATTGGCATCTATTCATAACGGGCCTAGTTGAGCAGCAAAGTGTAGGCAATTGTGTTTAACTGAAGCCCGTAATGGGAAGAGCCCAGTTAACACGCTGTTGATTAGGGTTTGCTAGGTCCCCTCTCTACCCTATAAAATGGTAGGTTATACCTATCAGTTGCTTTAATCCCATTGAAAGTTGCTATATTGAAATAGATCATAGAGAGGAAGATCTGGTATTCCAATAAATCTCTGATTATCAGAGTGATCTACTTTTCTTCAAGTAAAGCAATGGCTCAAACAGGTACGCTTTAATTCCGCTGTATTTATTGATCTTGGTGTTTTACAATCATATATGGATCAGTGTTTCTTGATTGATTAGTTGTTTATGTGAATAAATTTTATACAGGTTGCGCTTGCAAATGTGTAGCCCGAGAGGAACATAGGTTCAGTAGGGGCAAAGTGAAGAGCGAGAGACTGTAATGCGTGGAAGTGCGATGGGTGATAAAGGCCGGTGGCTGGTGACCTGCTGATGATATGTGGGAAGATTTGTTTTTAATATTTTTATTTTTATTTTTAAATGTTTTAAATAAATTTAATTTTTAATTTGATTGAATTAATTTTTATTAATCTTTTACGACATCAGCACCAAAACGACGTTGTTTTTACATTGTCTAGTCACGTCAGCGTGCAAAACGACGCCATTTTGCACTTACTTCGCTGGAAAATCACAACGTTAGTATTTTCGCCGGATTTAGGTTAGATTGACACTTAAGTGATCCATTTTGCTCCGATTTTAGCACTTAAGTGTCACTTTCGTAACTTTTAGTACTTGAGTGTCCATTTGTGTCAACTTTTGGCGCTCTAGGTGTCACGCCCCGATTCTCGGGCACGCGCCCATCCCTCACCTTGGTCAATTTTAAAGTGCAATATCCCAAGACTAAGTATCGCCGACCCTTTCTTTTTTTATTACGCATGCAAAAGCAATTATAAATCCCCAGACAATAAAACAATGAGATAGAAAAGCAGGCCATATTTTTCATATTGAAATTCACAACCACAATTTTATTAATAGTATAACTCATAGTATATTTACAATACTATTTACAGTATATTAGGCTCACATCTATCTACACTAAGACATAGTTCACAAAAGGAATGGGATCTCAATCCACATCCAGATTGTACTCAAGATCCCTCTCTAGATCATCTTCTTCTTCAAAAATCTTTCTCCTCCTCAGGATTCACGTCAATGCTCTCCTTTTCAGGTTCCTCCTCTTCAGCTCTTACTCAGGGTCCTGAAATGATGTCCCACAACCGGGATGAGACTATGTTTCAACAAGTTCTACTCCCTAAGACTCGATTAGTAAGCCAATACACTATCGGCTGCCTAAACACTCGTAAGTCAGAGGATTTACCTTGGCCTCAGATTCCACCTGCAAATCAGTACAATTCATAATAGGCACCCAACTACTTTTAACAAATCGAACTAGTCGATTACATGTCACAGAGCACACGTGCATTCTCTAAGGCACTAGTTCACCAAAGTTATGCATCAAATCACCGAGCCCACGTGTTTCTTCCAAGATGCCTCACTTAATTCCCTGGACCCACGTGCATTCTTTAAGGCACTAGTTTACCAAAGTGATGCATCAATTCACCGAGCCCATGTGCCCTTTTTACGATGCTTGGGGCCACGTGCATTCTCTAAGGCACTCGTTCACCAAAGTGATGCATCAAATCACCGAGCCCACGTGCCCTTTTAGATGCCACACTGATTCACCACTCCACCACCGATACTGACAATTGGTACCCAAACATTTTCCCATCACATAATTGAAATCAACCAATTAGGAACATATCCTAAAATTCACAATTTAAATCAATTCCATATAAATTAAAGCTCTATTAAATAAACGGACTACACCACGACAATCATCACGAAATTCCGGTCACCGGCCATCCCGGTTGAATTTTCGGAAAAATAAATAATTAATTAATTAATTTCGAAAATTAAATAAATAATTATTAAAAATCCAATTTATGCCCATAATGTCTGATTGGAAGCCGAGACGAGCCCGGAAAATTACCGAGACTCGTTCAATAAATAACATGGCATGTCTACTTGCTAGTGTCTATTTCTAACCACATAACATGCATCATTTAGTCTCTAATTTAATTTATCGAAATTAATCTAACCACCTAATTGTATTTAATTAAATCTAACTAATCCTAAGTATAATTAGCAGACTAAGAAAGCATTAGTGAGTAAAACTCACTTGGCAAAAGCGGAGACCGAATTACCGCTACGGCGACGCGACGGCGGCCGAAATCGGGTTTTCGGCGACACCGGCGGGCTTGGGTCGGGCCTTAGACTTGGGCCCAACAAATCTCAGCCCAATTGAGATTTGTTCTTGTACTGGGCTGAGCTTCACTTGACTGAACGGGCCTAGAATGGGCTGTCCTCGCGGGCCGGTCTTCAATTTATTTGCTGAAATTGGGCCGAACACAATACAAGCTGGGCCGAAATTACTAGGCTCAATTGAAACTTCAAATGGACTGTTCTCTTGGGCTGCTGCACTTTAAAATTTTGCTGGGCTGAATTGGAGCAGCTACGGGCGGAACTTGGGCCGTCGATGGAGGGAGAGATTGGCGGTGAATGGTTGGGCCGAGATCAATTGTCGAGCTGGGGAAATTGGCGCGGCTTTGCTGGCTTGAAGAAATCGGACAGCAGTTCTGTCGAGCAGTTAAATCAACGCCAGCTGGGGGGAGAAGTTGACTCGTGAAGCTGTTGGTCGGTGGGGAAGAGACGATGATGATGATGATGATGCTGGTGTGGGCAGCTTCTGCTACGATTCGGCTGCTTTGGTCACACGAAGGAGCTGCGGGAATTCACTCGGTGGTCAACAACCGAGTGGATGGAGCTGCTTGGCTGACCTGGACGCGTGGAGGGCAAAAAAAAAAAGAAGTGAAGCCGCGGACGTTGCTGCTGCCGAAGACCTGAAGACGCGAGATGGAGCCGGATCTTCGGTCTTCGTGTGGACTGGCCGAGTGGAGGGCACGGAGGAATCTTCTTTCAGTGCTGCACGTAGGAAGAGGAAACGCCTGGCAGCTGGGAGACGCACTGCAAGTGGCTTCATCTTCTTCAGCTAAGAGAGTCGCACCAAAAGAAAAGGAGAGAGAGACGAGCAGATGGTGTTGGCGTTGCAGGTGCTTGTGCGGTCATGTGTGTCCGAAGAAGGGGTGGCGTACCAAGATGAAGCAGCCAGCTAAGGGGGAACAAAAACTCAATAATCTTAGCCAATTCATTAAATGCTTTGGTCCCACAAGTCTCAATCTCATCCTCTATATCTCCCCCAAAGGCTCACACAAATATCCAATGTTCCCTATAATACTTTCTTATCTAATTATCCACCAAATAAGCCACCAAATATTTACTTTTGAAGCTAAAGTTGCTGCCCTTGTTTAATTTCGAAATTCCCAATTTTAGGATAATTTCTTCACTCAATTTCCCAAATTGAGGTCCAATTCCTATGAAGAAAAATCCCGAACAATCTTCTGTAAGTCCCTGACACTCAATGACTCGGCTCGGAAGTCGAAATTTCCTTTATTTGGCCTATTCGAATTTCTGTTGATTTTTCGTGGCGTCTGCAACGATTTTCCGAAAAAAATCTCGGAGTCTCTGAAAAATTTTCTGAGACTGAGTCGACACTCCTAGAATTAATTGTGACGTGACCGAAACTTCAATTTCTGAAATTGGACTCGAATTGGCGATTAATTTCAATTCGATGCGTTTTTAACGTGACCTAGGCTACCGGGTAACTTTAAGATATTTTTAAGTGCAATTGACTCGTGGCCGATTTTCTTCGAACCACTATGAATCTACTCGACCTAGTGGCGACTCTCGGTTGTCGTGAAAATCCCGAGGGTTCAAATACGGACACAGGGTACCAAAACAATAAGAAAATCAGTCTAGTGCCGGTCGACATGAGTTTTCTAATTTAGTGGTGTCACCCATGATTAGCCACACATCATTGTCGATCCAGTCTATCTCTAATTTCAAATCGATTTTTAACTATGCCGTAATGACCTCTAAAGATGGACATGGTCGAGAAGCCGATTTCTGGTCGAATTCTCAAGTCTATTGCCTTAAAATTTATAATAATTCCCCCAGCTAGTCTAGTTATCTCAAGAATGATCAATTATGAGAATAGCCCTATAAACACGTCAATTAAACGCTCGAATCAATAAGAAGAAAACAAAATCGAAAATTTGGGATGTCACACTAGGGGTCCTAGTGTCGTTGTTTGCGTTTTTGTCCTCCATCAGAGTAGTGATTCTCTAAATTTAATGCCAAACCTTATAATGCTTCTTCGTCATAAGACATGTAACATAGTTCGCATCACAGTAAGCCGTCGTCTCAAAGAGGTACTCAAATACTGGACATTTCTTTAAATACTTCATAACTTTCAGTGCTGCATTCATATGAGACTATTTTGGCACATGTATAAATTAGTTGAGTATCTGTATTGCATAACATATATTAGGTCTAGTCATAGTGAGGTAGATGAGCTTCCCCACAAGTCTATGATAACTAGATGGATCTTTGAGTGACGGAACATCACTTTGAGAAGAAATTCCTACATCATAATTGACTCTGGTTAATTTGGTATTATGCTCCATAGGGATAGCTGTCGGTTTACATCCCAATAAACCTGATATAATTTTCAATATAATTTCCAAGACAAATTTTCGTTGGCTAAGAGATATTATTAGCTTTGATCAGGCAATCTCAATTTCAAGAAAATATTTAGGAGGTCTCGAATCTTTAATATGAAATGCATAATGCAAGTATTCTTTGAGATTCCCAACCGTAGATTCATTATTTCCCATAATAAGTGTGTCATCGATATATATCATTAAATAGATAGATGATGCACCTTTTGTCCATTTGAAGAGTGCATAATCATGTCTAGACTGTTCAAAACCAGCCGATGTGAGTGCAATAGTAAACTTCACATAACACTATGGAGAACATTTTTTTGAGAATATAAAGGGATTTGCAGAGACGATGGGTGCGCTTGGGAAGACTTTTGGGAAAAATCCTTGAGAAAATGTAAAGGCCTTTGAGGTAAATGAGTTTTTGGAAATGCAAATTGTCTTTGGTAAATTGTATTTGTGAAAGTCCAATGTGAAATATTTTGAGGAAAATAGTGTTTGGACAAATTAACTTTGCAAAAGACTTTTGTAATTAAAAAAAAAGGAAAAAAATGAGAGTTGGTTGGTTACTGCCGGCGATGGGCAAGCGGTTCGGCGAGGGGCAAGCGTCTGGCAACGGTCGCCGTGCGAAGGACGCGGCGGCGAGGGTTGCCGCGATTAGGGTCACCGCGACCCAAATCACGACCAGATTGCATGATCTCGATTGCTCGATTTGGGTCGCCGGAGGTCGCGCGGCCCAGATTTAGGTTGCGGCGACGTTTGGTGACCCAGATCTGCCGGGGGTTGCAGCGTCGCCAGGGTTGCAGCGGTCGTGCAACCTTGTTGCAACCAAAATTTGGGTGGTCGCTTGGGGTTACAGTGATCATGGCGACATGGCGACGCGACTTGTAGGGGGTCGCTGAGGTCACGCGATTGGTTGTCGACAGTCGCCGTGACACACTGGCCTCATGCTGACCTCTGTCTAGCTTGTTGCCGGCCCCTCGCAGCTCCGCACAACTTTGCCGGCCAAACTCAACGAAGAAGGTGAATAGTCACGAGGACAAAACCGGAAAAACGAAATGTTAGTGGGGACATTTATGGAAGAAATGTTTTTGTATTACTCTCCCCTCAACCTTCTGAGAAGGCTGAAAGCCCAAGGCAGCCCCCAACCTGCCTTGGGCATTCGGCCTTGGGAAGGCTTGCCTTTGGCAAAGGCAAGTCAAAAAGAACATTGCCAAACACTAAATATTTGGCCGAAAGCCATTTAGTCCCCCAAAGCTCCTTGGGAAGGTAGTTTCCAAACGCAGTCAACATACCTTAGACTCTCCTTGTCTCCTTAAACCCTATCAAAGATCCATGTAGATTTTTTACGTCGCCAAGCATTATGAACGTCTATTAGATGTAACCCACTCGTGGGCGTCGCCAAGCATTATGAACATCTAGCATTATGAACGTCTATTAGATGTAACCCACTCGTGCGCGTCGCCAAGCATTATGAACATCTATTAGATGTAACCCACTCGTGGGCAGCGCGAGTGGTATTCGCTCTCTTTTGTAACGCTGCGGTCGAGAATTCGAATCCCCTCGTTGTCAACAGGATTTAAGTGAGGGTTTTGGCGGTGGGTTGCTGGGCCAGACTCCCCCGAGGTTTACGTCTAAATAGTGGCTTGTAACGACGTCCGACGATGCCACCGAACATCGGAGGGGACGTCCGACGATGCCACCGAACATCGGAGGGCGGTGTGACCCCGATTAGCGTAAGCGAAAGAGGCTCCTGCGGTTCCTCGATCACCAAAAAAAAAAAAAAAATCTATTTGATGGAATTTCCAATCACAAAAAGCAGCAATGGACAAGAAAGATCAGACAATGACTTCTTTTGCCATTGGACAGAATTGGAGAGAGTCTCATGGTAATCAAAGCCCTCTCATTATGCAAAGCCCTTGGCTACCAACCGAGCCTTATAGCTTTCAATTGATCCATCTGCCTTGTTTTTGAATTTGTACACCCATTTACAACCAATTAGTTTACGATGTGAAGGTAGGGGTACATGCGTGCACGACTATAGATGTGAAGGTAGGGGTACATGCGTGCACGACTGTAGTGACTGTCGTTGAAGGATGCAGTTCATCCCTGAAGGCCAATAACTCCTGCCATAATGAAGAGGGAGAAGCAAACAGACCATGAGAAGTGGAGGAAAAAATAAAAATAAAAATCCCACGGCTGTCTGAGCTTGCGCGTGCACTGTATGATGAACATGTTGAAAATGATGTGGGAATGTATAATTCACGAAAAGATCAAATAGACTTCATCTGCAGATGCCTACTGTACTGCACCGACCTCTCTCAGCAATTAAACGAGCAATGGAAAAGAAAAGAGCTGTAAAAGATCAACATAGAGGCAAGTGACATCTATCAGCTGACATCCCTCTGCCAACCAACAAGTGAGCTGCTAAACCTGGGCCAACTAAAAGCCGCATACTAAATGTCATATCATATGGATCTCTACGAGATGTCGCTGCAGTAAGTTAAAGCTAAATTGCTCACCGCAAGCAACTCTTCCACCAGCATTCCCAGTTGCTTTGCTAAGTTCATGCCCACCTGGGTATAGGAAAAGAAACAAAGTTGCACTTTTTATAAATATAAAGAAGGCTCACGTGAAAAATTGCAATGCGTGGAGAGGTGGGAATAATTCAAATAATCAATAGAAGAAAGACGTAAAGTTGAATATGCATTTTCCACGTGACTTGCAAGCTATTTGCCACAGCAAGAAGAAATCCATAGCATGCTGATAAACACAACCGATACCCCAGTAGCGCTGGAATAAACCAGGGAAGATGCCTACTAATCATCACTCTTTTAGCTGGAGAAGCTACTATTTAAGATCGTTGAGGGCCTGTTCGGTATGAAAAAACATTTTTGGCTTTCATTTTCTGTGTTGTCCGAAACATGTTTTGATAGTGCAAGTGCAATTCTCTTTAGACGGTGACAATATGCTTGTATTCTATTTATATTCCAAACCTGCATGCTTTCATTTGGAACAAGAAATTTTTTTTAGCTTTCCTTTACTGTATACTCCAAAACGTTTCGTTCATGGAAGTGAAATTCTCTTCATATGCTCGCTATGTGCTTGTACTTCATAGGTATTCAAAACCTGCATGCTTTCATTAGGAATGAAAATACTAAAAGCATAGAAAGTTGCCTTCAGTTTTTTAGTCTAGTTAAAGACAATTTCTCTCCTTTTTTTTTTGAAAACTGTTCTCAAACTACAGGAGTCATTCTCAATTTTCATTCTCCGATGCCTTTCTACTAATTAAAAAAACCAAACTGAAAACAACAAATGTGGAGATTTTTACGAACCAAACACAGCCTAAATTATCAGAAATTACCCTTGCCGAGATCATCGGGATCTCCATGAACAACGACAGCCCTTCCAATAATTGAGTTTGGTCCACTGAGAGGAATCTGCATAAAGAAGTGCGTCGACAAACTAAATTCTGCTTTAGGTTTCAGAGAAATATAAAACATGGTAATTCAACACATAATGCTAGTTGCTAAGGATAGATGGATAGTAGAGAACCTGGTTATCAATGATTGTGAAACTAACAGTGCTTGAATCTCAAGGAAAAGCAAAGTTAATCACAGCTTCTATTATATGCAAAACTGTAATGCTTGACAAAATGCAGATTCCAACAGGTGGGTAAAGTCACAACATCTTCAAGTATTTCTATCAACATTCATCTCGACATCAGCATTTGTAATTTTTATATTAGTAGTAAAGGAGGTTCAGTTGACTGTGTAAAGCTTACCATCATCACCCACATTCACATTCCCCAAATCTCCCGCATGACGGTTCTCATCTTCAGGGGCTCCATGCTCTGTGCCACGAGGATTAAAGTGTGGTCCTGTGAATGTCATTTTCAAAGATCATAACAACAGTCAATAAACTAGAGATTTGGTTTATGTAAATGAAGAAATAGTCTATATGCTTTCTCATTAATAAAAAGACCACTGTAATCAAAAGATATCAGTTGACATACAGCCATTTGTGGTGTCTCCGAGAGCATGGACATGGAAACCATGAAGTCCAGGCTTAAGGCCAGACAGACTTCCAGTTACTGTGGTTAGGCCTGAAAAGAACAATGCAAGACAAAAAAAGATTAATTGGACCTCGAACACGGAAACATACCCAAGATTCTATAATCACAGCATTGTATTACCATCTCCTTCTTGAGTGAAGTAGACAGTTCCGCAGACACCCTCACTGCTCTTAAGGACAACAACAGCCTTCACCATCTTTCCTTGTGATTTAGACAGAAACAAAACAAGAATTAGTTAGACTCAGCAATCATGCAAGCTTAAACAAAGAAAGAAACACCACACGAACAAATGGTCGTTCTGAAATGGTGAAAGGTAAACATGAATTAACCCCCAGAAACAAAGAAACGAAGCATAAAGAAACTGTGATGAAATCAACAATTAAAGCAGGAACATGGGTTCAAAAGAAGCCGCAAAGTCAACAGACTGACAGTACACAAGAAATTTCAAACTCCCGTTGATGACCCAGTTCCAGTAATATGCAAATTTTAGATCTTATGTTCCAAGAAGCTGCTCCATGGAACAAATTAAACTATATCTGAGCAAACTCATCTCCTCTCACTTCGATAGAGGAACTCAAAACCTAGTCAACTGGTGATACACATAAACAAAGAGACACTATCCCGACTCTGAGCTTTTTCCGTAGCGACGGAATCGCAGTACTTGCAACTATCAGAAAAGGGAAGTCTTCGCTCCTCAATGAAGACCAGATCTTTCAGGACCAAACTGATCGAACCCCATAACGAAAACAAGCACATCCGATCAAAGCATCAAAAGAAACAAATAAATTGTCAAGGAAGAACGATCCAACACTGCATGTCAGACCCAGCATCATTCACTGTAATGGCGATCTCAAAGAGCAGAAATTAAGCGACAGAAAAATGGAAGAAGCTACCTCAGAGCACCCCTTTCTTGAAAGACAACGACACGTAGCGAGGAAAGAATCTACAACACAGCAAATGCGTGGAGAAAGACTCGGTTTTTTTTTTTTTGGGGAAATCCGACTCTTTTATAGGAGGAGACAACAACGTGGATCAGCTCCGGCCAGCTAGAGAAAGCCAGCCATGACTCTCATCCTCTCAACTACTACCCACACATGTCCGGCGCACCGTAGGTGGTGTCGTTTTCTAATTTGGTCTTCGTTTTCATCTTTTTCTTTAAAAAATATTTCGTGGATATAACAAAAGGTGCGGTCCAATTTTCACAGCCAGGATGACAATAAAAAAGCAATAAATTGGAAAATTAAAAAAATTGGGGAAATGAGATTTTGGTTTCAAGGTAGCATGTCAATAAATAATTAAAAAGTGCAAATTGCTTGATCTAAGAATGATATTGGTGGGGCTGCGCTATTTATTAGACTTTCCTCCAATGTATACAATTTTAGTTTTGAATCAAGTGTGCAAATTCTGACTCTTTCGAATAAATTAGGGAACAGTTTAATAGGTTGATAACCCAAATTAAGGGAGAAGTGCCAAAAAAGTCCTAAACCTTTTGCCTTTGTGCCGATTTAGTCATAAACTTTTTTTTTGTGCCGATTTAGTCATAAACATTTTTTACGTTGTGCCAATTCAATTCTTTCCGGCCGATTTTGGTCGGATTTTGCTGATTGGATGTCGGTCGGCTGACGTAGTATGATCGGCGCTGACGTTGACAACTTTTAATAATGTTTTAATATTTTTGAATTTTTTGAATTTTTTTGAATTTTTGAATTTTGAATTTTAATTTTAATTTTTTTTGTTTTTTTGTCTTCTTCCTCCGGCTGGTCACCGAGGTCCGGCAACCGGCCAGAGCCGGAGGCTGGCGAGGGCGAGGCCGACCTCGCTGGCCACCTCGCGGGCGAGGGTCGAGCCTCGCCGGCCATGGCAGCCTCGCCCATGGCCGGCGAGGCTCGACCTTGCCAGATCCGGCCATGGGCGAGGCTCCCCCTCGCCGGATTTGACGAGGCGAGCCTCGCCCATGGCCGGCGAGGCTCGACCCTCGTCCGCGAGGTGGCCGGCGAGGTCGGCCTCGCCCTCGCCGGCCTCCAGCTCGGGCCGGTCGCCGGACCTTGGTGACCGGCCGGAGGAAGAAGACAAAAAAATAATAAAAATTAAAATTAAAATTTAAAATTTAAAATTTAAAAAATTTAAAAATATTAAAATATTATTAAAAGTTATCTACGTCAGCACCGATCATGCCATGTTAGCTGGCCGGCGTCCAGTCAGCAAAATCTTGCCAAAATTGGTTGGAAATGACTAAATTGGCACAACGTAAAAATGTTTAGGACTGAATCGGCACCAAAAAAAGGTTTAGGACTAAATCAGGACAAAGGCAAAAGGTTTAGGACTTTTTTGGCACTTCTCCCCCCAAATTAAGATCAAACAAAATTTGCCATTTTTTGATGTTTATCTTTTCAAATTTGATTTGTGTCGATGGGTTCTGGGAAGCCGAGAGCGCTCGCTCGACGACTCGACGCCTAGCTTTGTTGTGCCTGGATCGCCGCCGGTGGAGGGTCGGTCCCATTTTCTCGAATTTGTCTCTTGTGCCAGCTCACTCATCAGGTTTCTAGATTTTGGCCACGTCTCGTCCAACTTGGGCTGGTATGTTAAAAATCGCTGTTTTCACATTTTACCTTTGGTTTTTTCTTTTATGATGAATTGGGATCCTCGTTCGAATGTTGGTGTTTAGTTGGTCTCAGCTAGTCTCCATTTAAGAATTTCTTAAATTTTTGGAAACTTGGGCATTGATTTATTCGAATCGGTTCTCTTGTGCGGCGATCATATTGATTTCCGTCACATTTATGTGGGTCGTGTTCTCGAGCATGAAAACCAATTGCTCTTTGGTGCAAGTTTGAATTTTTGGATTACTCTATTGTAGAAATGGGAGAGGCTTAGGAGTCAGGTATATTTCGAGTAAATGCATAAATTTGTGAAAGATGATTTGAAATTGGGAGCCGTCACGAGCTTATTAAGTGGAAAGCATGCTTAGTTGGCCTTTTTCTTCATCGTTTGATGCCTCATTTGGTTTATTTGTGCCGACGTTCTTATTCCTGAGAGATGGTGCGTGTGCCGATGGTTCACTATTACAACTGGCCAACTCCTAGTGGAGTCTTCTCGATGGGTTGGGAGGTAGATGGGAGCTTTTGACTGTAGTTTTTTACTATTTTTACTGTTGAACTTGAGGTCATCGTAGGATGGATGAAGAAGCCTGTGGGAGTATTGTTTATTCATTTTATATAAGGAATGGATGGTGGCGGGGATGGGATTGCTTTGGTTAGTTTGTACGGAAATGTTCTTGTGCAACTGCTATTTGCTAATTTCAATTTCAATCAAATAATCAAAGTAAAGTCGGTGATGGGTTCTTCTAATATCACGTGTTATACCGGTGAACAAGGTAGTAAACTTAAATAGTCATTTTTCTGCTCAAATTGCCTGTTTTCTGAAGGTGCACGTATCTGGCTTAAAGTTAAACTTTGTCTCTACAATGCAGTGGTCGTGAGTATTTAAGGTTTTCTTGGTGAACGTATAGCGACTGAATGCAGCCTACTTAATAACGTGTGATGCAAAGATGGACAAAACTACGGATTGTCCATATCCGGGATGCTTCTTTTGCGTCATGAAGGAGAGAAACCCAAGCAAGCGTAGAGCAAGCATTCTGAAATTCTTTAGAGAACTGCCTTCGCAAGATGACAATGGTCGGGTCCTACCTATCGGTGGCCTTTGGAACACTGCAATGGCTCATCCTAATGACCCAGAGTTTATCGAATTGGGAATTTTTGAGTGCATGGCCGCCCTTATATGGAAGGGTCTTAAGAATCGCCGCTGGCTTTCGCACGACCAAAATATCTACATCCCTTATCATGCAGCTCATTTAATTGGATCGTACACCATGAACATGGAAGAACTTGCTGAGAGAGCTGTACGTGCTGGGGTGATCCCACCTCTAATAGAGCTTTTAAGGGGAAGATTGACGTGGGTTGAGAAGCGGGTGGCGTTGCGAGCACTGGGACACTTGGCTACATATGCCAGCACTTTCCCTACGGTTGCTAGTCACGTTGAAATCCTCGAGCTCTCCATTCAGCTAGCTATGAGTTCTTTAGAGATGGTTTATTCTCCTTTTTATCAGGACATCGACAGAAGACTTAGCTATCACTGCGACCTCCTTGCGCGTGGCATGGGCGGTGTTGAGACGGAATCTAGAAAAGCAGAGGAATGGGCTAGTCAGCTGCAGTGCTGGGCTCTTCAGCTCATAAATTGTTTTGCTTTTAAGCCTGAATTTCTTCCTGCCATATATAAGCCAGAGTTCTTGGTGAAATTACCTGGAATGTGGGGTGGACTTGTTAATGAGAACTCGCCAGCTGGAATTGGTTTGCAGAGAACTATTTGTCATAGTAAGATTGGTCGGGAAGCTGTTGCTAGTTGTCCTGGTATAGTTGAAGCATTGTGTAACATTGACTGTCTTCTCTGGTTGATTGGCAATATATGGCTATTGACTGTCTTCTCTGGTTGCTCGAAGACCCAAATACTTCCCACAAGGTAATGTTTTTGTTTTCTTGTTAGCTCAAGACACATGTTTATTTGTATCTCCATCTTTTCTCATGTACATACTTTTCTCAATTGCCTGTGCTCTTTCATAATCAAAGAGGTTATGACGTTAAGATGTTTATTTCTTTTGTGATTGTGAAGATTCGTAAATTATTGTTGTATCGTCAGATTTATCTTCTTCACTTGTGATGGATTTTTTTAAGGAATCACCCTATGGGCGGTCTTCTGGTAAGAGAATTGAATTAAGCTACATTTAAAGTCACATGGTCCCCATTCTATAAAACAAATCTACCTCTTTTCTTTATATCCGTGAAGCCTGTTAGTAATATATATATAAAAATATGTTTGCAAGGTGACACACAATAATTCGACTTAGTTGGTCCAACTATGAGATCATTTGTATTTTCTCAACTTCCATTTATTCTTCGAGCGTTTGTGATGCGTGGTCTCCTATTTTGCTCTGGCTTTCTCGTGTGTGCCGCATGTGGGACAACAGAGAGCAACTTAGACTTGAAAAGTGCCAAAACTGCATGCCGTTACTTCTACCAATTTGGGAACAAATACATTCATTTCTTGTAAATACAGTCTTTTATGTTCTCTGGGTCTGACCTGATTTTCCAATAGATAGAGGCATGTAGTGAATTGTGATCTCGAACTGATTTATAAAGCGATAAGCTGAACAATGTCTTTGAACCGAGTGTATGTCTTTAAATTTTGAGAATTATTTGGGATAAACCAATTTAGAGGGAAGACTCAATTTTGAAAATTTTATATTGTAAGTCATGAATATGCATTGGAAAAATAAGACAAGTTAGCTCTACTTGATAGGGAATAATCAGGTTAACAGAAAGTTGATCAGAATGACTATTTTGTGTAGATATAAGGTTTACCTTGTGCTTCTTGTAGTTATGTGAA
Source organism: Eucalyptus pauciflora (assembly GCA_007663325.1). NCBI lineage: Eukaryota > Viridiplantae > Streptophyta > Magnoliopsida > Myrtales > Myrtaceae > Eucalyptus > Eucalyptus pauciflora. The sequence continues at coordinate 2,537,986 of VMYD01000024.1, read as the reverse complement.
ATATAGTTTCAGCGAAATTCAAAACACTTTTGTCTTTATAAAAGAAATAAATTTTGTACTTCTTTAGAAGTATTTTCTGTATGGGTGGGTGTTGGGACTTGGGAGGAAGGTATGACGCTGTAACTTTAGTTTTGAGTGGTTGAGTAGTTGGTGCTTTTTAGTTTTTTTAGCTTTGTTGGTTTCTGACTCCTAGTGTGATTTCATTTGGTCGGTATTTGAAAGAAGTAAGCCTGTTTGAGGGAGGTTGAAACTCACACTTTGGCTTATTAAAAGACAACCAATGTCACGCCCCGATCTTCGAGCGCGTGCCCATCCCTCCCTGATCGATAAAATTTGCGACTTCCCATGACGAGTCGCCGAACCTTTTTATTTTATTGCACATGCAGAAGCGAATAATAAATCCCCTGATAGTAACCATCTCGGGATGGAAAAGCAGGATAACAAATTCACAAACAAACATGCTTTTATAAACATACTATGTCATGTACAAAAGTCTATGGCCAAAAGACTACAAAAGACTAGCCCTCCAAAAAGATGTGGTCCTAACTGACCTACACTTCAAATCACCTATGCATGGCTCTAGATCCTCCGCTCTACGGTCCTGAAAATTGAGCCTACAATGGGGTGAGATATATATCTCACCGAGTTTATGCTCTAAACCCCGATTAGGAGGGTAATACGCTAAGAGGCGCCCTGACCACACAATCATACAATCATTGAGACTTACCTCGTCTCAGATCTATCCTGCAAATCAGTACAGTTCATATCACAAACGGCCATAAAGACATGAGCAGTAATTAAGCTCATAAATATGAACGCCATACTCAAATATAACAAAGCATAAGGGTCCTAATTAGGGCAAAATCATTATGACACGTCTCATATCATGCTACACAATTTTGTCCCATAATTCGGCGCATTCAACTTAATTAATCATGCGTTCCTAGTTTTGATCTCGGCATATAGCACGGCTTACTCTTTGTTCGGCAGTCTTCTAGCATTGCCAAGCTACGTCTCACACCATTGAGCATGGCTACGTCTTTCCTAGACAGCTTTCCCGAAGGAGCACATGTCCAGAATCTATTGCGACCGGCTTCCTGTTGTCTAGGGGCGTCCCATATAGGGGTTACTGTATAGCTTAACAGCCCGATACGGGTTCTCTTAACCAACACACGATCACTCAATTATGGCCCAGGGTACTGTGCATTGCACTCAAATGCTTCAATTAAAATGGTGAACTTGGCCTTTTTCTTCGTATTAGAAATACATGGTAAAATAGTCGTGTATTGGTACACAGTCAACTTGAACTAGAAAAATTGATATCTTATAATTTAAAATCCCACTATTTTATATAGTATATAAAACCATTTTCAATGTTAAAATCCGACACCCGAGATTTTCTGAATAAATATAGAAATTCATAAATTTTTGGAATAAATAAGTGAAATTCCAATCAGCACTCAATTTGCACAAATTAACACTCAATTGCAGAAATTAACCACACAACTGCAATTAGCACGAATTCCGGTCACCAGCTATCTCGGCCTAATTTCCGGAAAATATTTAATAATTAAATAATTAACAAAATTAATTAAATAGTTCAATTTAAATTCTAAAAATACTAACCTAGGCCAGAAATGCCTATTTAAATACTGAAACGGGCCCGGAAAATTCCCGAATCAATCTAGATAAATAATACAGTTTATCTTTTTCCTAACTAAGCCATTCTAACCACCTAACATGCATAGTTAACTACTTAAATCACTAATCTAATCTAACTAACCACCTAATCTCTAATTAAATTAATCTAAACACCCGTTAAACGTCATTAGCGTACTAAGAAGAGTTTAGTGCATATACTCACTGGTGTAATGCGAAAACTGGTTCACCGCGACGGTGGCGTGACGGTGGCCAAAACTTGAATTGCGGCGGTGTCAACGGGCATTTAGTTCGGGCCTCAAACTAGCTCAGCAAATCTCAGCCCAAACTGAGATTTGTTAATGAGTCGAGCTGGGTTTGCTTCGCAGGCTTGGGTTGCTGAAAAAGAAGATGGGCTGAGCTAGACTGAAGTTTGCTTGGGCTGCTGGAGTCGATTTCGTGGAGATGGGCTCACGTGCAAGGTGGCTGAGCTGCTGCAGGCGTGGGACTTGCTGGGTGAATTGCTGCTGTGAAGATGGGCCGAAGATAGGCTAAATTGGAGTTGGTGAGAACGGGCTGGCGTCAGTCGAGACGCGCGGACAAAGGCGAGAGACATGCGAGCAGCTTCGGTCAACGCTGGGGGGCTTCATTTGCAGTGGAGTTGACCTAGCAATTTGAAGACATGGGCAAGGCAGCTTCGGTGGAGGAATCGTGGGCTTCAGCGGCAAAGAGGTCAATCTTTGGGGAGACAAAATGTTGTTGGTTGACTTGGTGGGGCCGCGGCTTCGAAGGAGGAAGCAGCTGGCTTACAGAGGAGAACTCGGTGGATTGGCTGAATGGGGAAATCGGTGGTGTTGAGTGCGTGCAAGTGAAACAACAAGGTGGCAGAGGGAGAGAGAAGAGAGGATGAAGCTGCTTCGGTTTTGCTTGAAGGAAGAAAAATGAAAGCAAAGCAAGAATAGAAGACTAAAGGAAAATGAGGAAGAGATAAAGACGGTGAAGGAGGGGAAGACAAGGACAGGAGGGGCAGCTAGATTTGCTTGCTCAAAAGGATTGGATCAAGGGGTAAAGTCAACAATTTTATCCCCTCCATTGATTTCTTTGTCCACTATTTCTTTCTTTTAAATCAATTCACAATTGAGCCAATTTAAATGTCAAAATTGTAGTCCCTTGCCAAAATTCCGAATTTCACTCAATTAGTTTCAATTTCCTCACTTGATTCCTTAAATTGACGTCCAAATTTTCCAAATCGAAGCCCAATTTTGATGAAGAAAAATCCCGTACAATTTTCTGTAAGTCCTCAACACCCAAAGGCTCGGCTTGAAAGTCCAAATTTCCTTCGACTTAGCCCATCCGAATTTCTGCTATTTTTCCGCAACGTCCGAATCGATTTTCCGTAAAAATCTCGGAAGATGAGTCGACGTTCCTAAAATGAATCGTGACACGACAGAACTTTCAATTTCTGAAATCGGGTTCAAATTCATGGTTAATTTCAATCTGATGTGATTTTAGCGTGACCTAACCTACTAGGTAGCTTACCGACAAAAAAAAAAAAAAACCCACCAGGTAGCTTTTAGGAATTTTTAGTGCAATTGACCCATGATCGATTTATCTAAAGTCACATTGTGTCACACATTTGTGACTCTCAGTTGTCGTGAAAATCTCGAGATTTCAAATACGGACACCGGTACAAAAATGACAGAAAAATCGGTTTAGTGCCGTTCAACGAGAATTTTGCAATTAGGTGGAATCACCCACATACTAATCACATATCTTTATCGAATCGACCTATCTCCGGTCTCTAATTAATTTTGACAGTGCCGTAATGACCCTTGCAGATCAACATGGTTGAGCAGTCAATTCCTAGTCGAATTCTCAAGTCTATTGCGTTAAAATCCCTTAGTGGCTTCCTCAGATAGTCTAGTTATCTCATGAGTGATCAGCTCAGAAAATAGCACTATCAGCTCGTCGATGAAATGCCCGATTTATTTAATCGAAAACAAATTCTGAAAATTCAGATTGTCACAACCAATAACTCCCAATGTTGACATAACTCATCTCGTAGATTGTCTTTGGAAGTTGTTAATTATTGGCTTCATATTTTGACCTTCACCGTAACTTTTGACCTTTGAGATTTGAATTTTATTTTAAAAACTTACATTTGTTGCAAATAGTTTTAATGTTGAATACTTCAAATCCTCAAAAACATATAATCACGTACATTTAAAGTTATTTTTAAAAAAAAATTAGCACAATTCTATGTACTAATGTCATAAGTTGGTAAGTTAGGGCGGGCTTCTGCCTTACTTATCTGAAACTATAATTTGCAATCATAGATCCTTGAACTGTGCCCTTGTAATGATATGAATTCACATTCTAGATGTGAATAGATAGGAATTCTTTCATCTGAATGAACTATCCACTCGTGCACTGTGTAAGATCCATTTGACAATATGCCTCTCTTTTTTCTGTTCATATAAAATTACTCTTCTTTTATATGAGAAGTAAATAGCTCAACCCTTAGATGTATGGCTTGAGGTGAAAGATACATGACCTCAGAAGCTGACTGCATTCATCATATTTTTGAGAATTAACTCAAATGAAAATTGAGTCTGCTTTTAGATATTTCCTCTATTCCTATCCATTTTCTGCTTAGTTTTGCTCTTCTTTTTTTCTCTCTCTATTGAGGCTCAAAAGTTCAGTAGTTCATTAGTATGCCATGTTTTCAAAAATTTCTGACATGCATGATGTTTAATTTTAGTGGCAGATTTATACATTAACTTGATCAGACTCCGCTTCTTGTCTTGTATGAATTTACCTGAATGTAGGATATGCCAGAAACGTATTATCTATGAATGCCTATTTAATTCTGTTATTAAATTCTTTTGATCTATTGTGTAGGTGATTGACGAAGCAGTACCTGCTCTAGTAGATCTTTCAGAAATTACTGCTCTTGGTGTTCACAAAAAGCTTGGAGATTCAATAGTCAATGTTCTTGGGGGATGTATCCAATTGCAAGCCACAAGTCCCAGTTCTCTCAACAGTCGCACAAAGGACTCGACAGAGACTGAAGTGGGAGAAAAATATACCTAAAGAGGATCTCCATATTAAGCAAGCTGCCAGTCTGGTGGTCAAGCTTGAAGGAAATTGAGAGAGAGAGAGAGAGAGAGAGAGAGAGAGAGAGAGAGAGAGAGTCCTTTACAGTAACCGAGCGCAATGTTATCTTTTGTTGCAACAACCATTAGCTGCCATAAGTGATGCCACACGTGCACTGGGTCTTCACACCCCTCCTAATCGTCATGCCAAAAGCCTCTGGAGAAGAGCGCAAGCTTATGACATGCTTGGCTTTGCTAAAGAAAACTTACTAGATGCAATTTTGTTCATTAATGAGTGCTCTCCGTCTAATAATCCAAATCTGTCATGCAGATGTGTGCGGCTTGGGTATTTACGGATCGTGATTTGAGCTTGTGGTTTGTCCGAAACAAAATTTCAAAGTTTCCCGCGCGCAGTGAATAGTACGCGTCCAACAGCTTCGGGCCTGTATTTTGTCACCTTTCGGCTTGATTTTGGGATGTTGAAGTTGGGATTCTTGTAATATTTGTCAAGGGCTCTCTATTGACTATAAATTCGTTTGGATCGGGGTTCGGAGGAGGAAGTTAAGGCGTGATCAAGTTTTGTATTGAATTGATGCTCGGTACAACACCAATCTCTAAGGCACCATATCGGATGGCACCCGTTGAATTGAAAGAATTGAAAACGCAGCTGCAAGAGCTTTTGGATAAGGGTTTCATCAAACCCAGTGTTTCGCCTTGGGGAGCTCCTGTTCTATTTGTGAAAAAGAAGGATGGTAGTATGTGGCTTTGCATAGATTACCAAGAGCTTAACAAGGTAATGGTCAAAAACAAATATCCTTTGCCCCGGATTGATGATTTATTTGATCAACTTCAATGAGCTCAAGTATTTTCCAAGATCGACCTTCGTTCTGGGTATCATCAGTTGAAGATAAAGATAGATGATGTGCCTAAAACCGCTTTTAGAACAAGGTATGGCCATTATGAATTTCTCGTCATGCCTTTCGGATTAACAAATGCGCCTGCTGCCTTCATGGACTTGATGAACAGAGTGTTTAGGGAATATCTAGACAAATTTATTGTGGTGTTCATTGATGACATTCTAGTGTATTCAAAGAGTTTATAAGAACACGAACAACACTTGAGGTTTGTTTTGCAGACTTTGCATGAAAAGAAACTGTATGCCAAATTTAGTAAGTGTGATTTCTGGCTTGATCATATAGAATTCTTGGGTCATGTGATCCTGAAGGATGGTATATTAGTGGATCCAAAGAAGGTTGAAGCAGTTGTTAAGTGGAACTGTCCAACTAATGTTACAGAAGTGAGAAGTTTTCTTGGGCTAGTCGGCTACTATAGGCGATTTGTAGAGGGATTCTCAAAGATTGCTGGTCTACTTACCCGTCTAACTTAGAAGAAAGTTAAATTTGAATGGTCAGACCAATGTGAATGCAATTTTCAAGAGTTGAAGAGATGGCTAGTTTCTGCTCCTATTCTAACTCTACCTTCTGGAAGTGGCGGCTTCGTAATCTACTGTGATGCATCCAAAGAAGGTTTGGGTTGTGTTCTTATGCAAAATAGCAAAGTTATTGCCTACGCTTCTAGACAATTGAAATTACATGAGAAGAACTACTCCACTCATGATTTGGAGTTAGCGGCGGTTGTATTTGCCTTGAAGATATGGCGGCACTATTTGTATGGTGAAAAATGTGAAGTCTTTACCGATCACAAGAGTCTAAAGTATATCCTTACTAAAAAAGAACTGAACATGAGGCAAATAAGATGGCTAGAACTTTTGAAGGATTATGACTTGTCCATTAATTACCATACGGGTAAGGCTAATGTGGTAGCGGATGTTTTGAGTTGTAAATCCTTTGGAAATATGGCAACTTTACTCACTTCTCAGACACCCATTCTTGAAGATATGAGGAAGTTAGACTTGGAGGTATTGGTACATCAGCTTGGTGCTCAGTTAGCTAACCTTCAAGTACAACCTATGTTGATTGACAGAATTAAGGCTAAACAGAATGAAGATCCACAGTTACAAAAATTTAGAGAAGGCGTAGAAGATGGAAGACAAGCAGATTTTAGTTTACACGTAGATGGATCCTTGAGGTTTCGTGGGCGACTGTGTGTTCCTGAGGACTCAAAGCTGAAAAAGGAGATCCTGCAAGAAGCTCACAGCACTAGATTTTCAATTCATCCGGGAAGCACTAAAATGTATAGGGACTTGAGAGAAAATTTTTGGTGGATCAACATGAAAAAGGATATTACAAAATTTGTCGATCAATGTTTAGTTTGTCAGCAAGTGAAAATTGAGCATCAGAAACCAGGTGGACAGTTGCAACCTCTAGAGATACCTAAATGGAAGTGGGAGCATATTGCTATGGACTTTGTAGTTGGTCTACCGAGGACGCCAAGTGGTAAGAATGCTATATGGGTGATTGTTGATCGATTGATTAAGTCTGCTCACTTTTTGTCATATCGATTTGGCCTTTCAATGGAAGATATGGCAAAGCGATATGTTAATGAAATAGTGAAGCTTCATGGAGTTCCAGTAAGCATCGTTTCTGATAGGGATCCTAGGTTCGTATCTAACTTTTGGAAGGGTTTGCAAGGAGCATTGGGCACTAAACTCAACTTAAGTATAGCTTTTCATCCACAAACAGATGGACAGTCAGAGAGAACGATCCAGGCATTAGAGGATATGTTGAGATCATGCATCATTGACTTCGGCGGTTCTTGGGATGAACATCTACATTTGGCAGAATTTTCTTATAACAACAGTTATCACTCCAGCATTAAGATGGCACCCTTTGAAGCTTTATATGGCAGAAAATACAGAAGTCCTATTTGTTGGGACGACGTTAGTGAGAAAAGACTAACTGGCCCCGAGTTCATTCAACAGTTAGAAGAGAAAGTTAGGCTGGTTCGAGAACGTCTCAGAACGGCTCAAAGTCGTCAGAAAAGTTATGCGGATTTGAAAAGACACAAGTTAGAATTTAATGTGGGGGATCACATATTCTTAAAAATTTCTCCTACGAAGGGTGTAATGAGATTCGACACACGTGGGAAGTTAAGTCCAAGATATGTGGGACCATTCTTGATCTTAGAGAAAATTGGTGAAGTCGCTTATAAATTGGCTTTGCCACCGGCGCTATCAGGTTTTTGGTTGTGTTTGAGGCTGCGTTTCGTGTGGAAGGACGGCCGTGTCATACCTATTCTTTGTAGTTTTGGGGTGTGATAGTACCGGTCTAGTTCCTAGGTAAACCCGGTCCGGTTACACACCCTTAGTTTTGATTAGTCCTAGATCTTTGCATGTTTCCTCCTTATGATGTCTTCTTTAAGTTCATATTGCTCCATATCTATCCTTATTGTCTTCTTCACATCTTTTTAGTCTTTCGCTGCCCCTTGATTTTTAACTTTCTAGTATTTTGTTCGATTTAAATTGTCTGTCACACGCTATTCCCTATTCTTGAATGACATCTTTTTATTAGATCTCCCAACATCACTCTATTAGAGCACCCGACGGCTCCTTTGGCAGACCAATATTTGTTTTTGGATACAAGTTTCTTGCCTTAACCCATGCTCTATTGTTCTTTCCCCAAGCTTCAACCCATGCTCGATTATTCTTTCCCCAAGCTTCGTTACACGACTCACAAGCTTTACCATCTCTCTGATAGACACAATTTCGGATGTTAAATAATCCAATTCGAAAAAACATTAATTCAAAGATCATTTGCTCTTCCATTCTTCATCATTGTCAAAGCATAGAAACTCTATTTTCTCTATCTTAGATTGAACGAGTAAATTATGCAATCTTTGGAACTACGCAACACCGGTAATGAGTATTCTCTTCCTAGGTTTCCTTCAAGAGCTTATGGGAAGTAGCTTCTCTGTCTGTCTTTGACTATGTTTTCGACAATTTAAGCCTTTAACGTCTTCACCGATGCATCATTTGCTGTTCAAATTTCGCTTGTAGTCTTTTCTCGTCATTGTATTGTGTTATGATGGCCCCAATCAATGGATGAAAATGAGAAGGAAATGAGGAACCGCCTCGTGGAGACGTGAACCATCACGCTCTCTTTTATCGAATCTGAAGGATGGTGCTATATTCTTCTTCATGAGAAGATGGCTTTTATTTTACGGGTCACTCCTTTTTTATTCTTTCCTTTTTCCACACACGGGAAATCCTAGAATTAGGGAACGACCGCCATGAGCGACGCGAGAGAGATCACTTCTTTTTGTGCAACTCCATCACCCACATGTTGTAAGCTCGACACGCGATCCTTGGCTTGTCAAATCCAGCCGAAAGCACGAGCACCTCCAGCTCTTTCCTCGTCCGGTCGAATCCTCCAGGGGTCGCGTATAGCATGACCATGTCGGAGGTGAACGAGTTCCTCGACACTATGTCGGTCTCGGGGTATTCGGGAAGGATTGGGTCCACGATGACCACCTTGCCATTTGGTGGCAGCGCCTCGTAACAGTTCTGGAGTAGAATTTTGCAGAAATCGTCCGGTATACCATGGAAAAACCACTGCGCAAGAACAAAAATATAACAGCCTAAACATAGAGTGTTTACAAGAACATATAAAATGCACTATTGACCTCACAAAACGAAATAGATAAATGCATTGTAAACGACGACATAATCATCACCGTCCGATCCTGACAAGAAATCTGAGTTTGTGTATTAGGGGCGTTTAAAGGGAAAAAAAAAACAAAAACGTATAAAACTTTTCATCTAATGAGCATCCAGGTACTTCTATTTTTCAAAATATCCAATCCGTGCATGAATTTTACCTTTGAAGATAACTTTACATTGTCACATCAACAATCGCTATGTCTCTCATTGCAAAAATGTTCCTTTGAAAAATGATATTTTTCAAAATATCAATATGAAATTTTACCTTTGAAGATAACTTTACACTATCCAATGCACTTACTCCTTTAAAAATTATTCATATCCAAATCCTAAAATTCTCGCACCCACCTAAAATCCTCAAAACCCAATCAAATCACCTAAACCCTAAGCAAGATACTAAAACGTGCAGGTGAGATTTCTCTAACATTTAAGTTGTGATCATGAAATTTCACTAAACTTGCATGAAGAAAATATGACCTTGATATCTTCTCAATCATTCCCCCAAGGGCTAAGCTAAAAGATAGGATGAGTAAACTTCAAGGGTGGGAAGATTTGAAGATAACCTTCATGAAGAGTATATCTGCTTTCGGAACAGACTTTAACATGTCTCCTCCGACACGCTCCATACCTGTTCAAGAAAAAAATTGCATTATAAATACATAAATACATACATATATGTATGCTTTTTTAAGGAGAACGTCAAATATCAGTACTTTTTTCACTCTTTAGTCGAAAATAAAAATGTGTGTAGAGAGTGATTTTACGAGGATGGGCAGGTGCATCTTTGATCACATGAGGCAGATCATAGAGTATGCCCCTGAGATTTGGGAACTTGTCCAATATGAGGCGGAGGCACTCGCCCACCCCACCGCCCACGTCGGCGACCGTCTTCGCGCCGTCAAACCCGCGGTAAGACTCGAGCAACTTGTTCATGTAAAGCAGGGTCGGGCCTTTCATCCCGTTGTTGAAGAGCGTGCTGAACGCGGGGTCCTTCATGGCGCACTCGAAGATGCTCATCCCGTTTGCATTCTGAAAGGGTTTTCCTCCATTTTTAATTGCTTCCTGCAACCCATACCTGTTGGAAATTTCCTATAATATGGGCTTACATTAATTAATTGATTTTCTATTTTAAATAATCGGGTTAATGGATATTCCAATATTTGTTGAACCCTACAGTGATCTGATTAAATAGGGTATTGGCATCTATTGATAACGAGCCTAGTTGAGCAGCAAAGTGTAGGCAATTGTGTTTAACTGAAGCCCGTAATAGGAAGGGCCCAGTTGACACGCTGTTGATTAGGGTTTGCTAGGTCCCCTCTCTAGCCTATAAAAGGGTAGGTTATACCTATCAGTTGCTTTAATCCCATTAAAAGTTGCTATACCGAAATAGGTCATAGAGAGGAAGATCTGGCATTCCAATAGATCCCTGATTATCAGAGTGATCTATTTTCTTCAAATAAAGCAATGGCTCAAACAGGTACACTTTAATTCCGTTGTATTTATTGATCTCGGTGTTTTACAATCATATATGGATCCGTTTGTTCTTAATTGATTAGTTGTTGCATGAAAATAATTTTCTACATGTGGTATCAGAGCTAATCATATATGATTGTAGAACCCAATTTTTTTTTTTTTTATGGACAAATTCGAAATCCTCCTCTTTGAGCCGAATATGGGCGTTATTTTTTTCATGTGGATAATCGATCTTGAAACCTTAGGGTTTTTGTTCTACATGTTTAGATCTTTCCAACCATAAATAATTTATATGATTTTGTTGAGAATTGAGTGAAAATTTTAACTTTGAAATTCTAGGGTTTATACGTAAAAAAGTCCTAAAATTTTAAGTTACATTCTAGTGTTACCTTTGTTTTTCTCTTCAATTCAATGGTAGCTACGGTTGGTTTGGAGATTATTGTAGCTAATTGTTTATGTATATATATATATATGGGAAAATTCTCGTACAATGTTTGTTTGCTCCCGAGTCGTATCTGCGCTTTCCGTTTTGTTATTTGCTCGTGTTCACGTTTGTTGTTTTGGGGCTCGTATGTCAGAATCAGTTTATGGGTTACGTGGATTGCGAAATATTGTCATCAGTATCTGAAATATTCACTACATGTTGGTTAGCCAGAGTAAATATTGCAGAAATTGCTCAGCGCATGGGGGATTTTCCTGTTCTTGCGTTCCTTTACAATTGATCTTGTTTGATGGTTCCCTGTGGTGTTCCGATTCTGTCACATTGCTGACATCATGGGTTCTTTTATTTTTTATCATGTGATGGCTTGACCCTTCTGTTCGACTTTTGAGTTATAATGGAGTAGGGAAATTTGGCAACTTGGTGCGATTGTGCGTACGGGATTTCTGTGCGTTTGCATTAGGTTCTTGTGCCTCTTTCCTTTTCCTTGATTGCTGCTTTGCCGTTTTACTCGGTGGACCGAGATTACATGTCAATTGATCCACGTACGCAATGGGTGATGCTTATGGGGTGCTTTTCGAGGTTTTTGCTGTTATAGAGTCGAGATTTGTGCCCTATTTTTCGTTGATTCTGGTTATTTTTATATTAAGTAGTTAGTGAGTCGCTGAAGCTTTGGGGCTATGGTGCTCCCTTTAGTCTGGAAAAGAGAACCAATGGCTAAGATTTCTCAAGTTGTCGGGATATCAAAATTTAAAGATGGAAATAGTTAGTTTTGCTTTTCGCGTGCAGTGTGTGCATCTTGTTGCTAGATTCTAAATGAAACCACTGCTTTAAGGCTTAATTGTGATTTCGCCATAAATATGTTGACTGTGGGGTGAGCAAAAGACCAAACTGTGTTTTTTTGTTTGTACGAGTGGTTTTATGCTAAGTTGTCTGTCTGGATTTGTTAAAGTTCAAAAGGGGAAAATCGTAGATGGTGCATGATGAGAAGCACATGAATGAATTTTTTTTTTTACATGAGAATTATGTTTTAAATCTATCAATTTGTAGCTTTTTTATTGTAATCTTTGGACCGGTGACTAACGGAAGACTATAGCATCAAAATACAAATTAATCAACATTACTGAAAATTCTGGCAAACCAAACGGACCCTTCATGTCTTCTTGTGTGGTTTTACCATGAGTCATCAGAGTGGATTGGCTTAATAGGATTGAGGTTTGGAAATTCTCTTTACAGAGATTCTGCTTGATCTCTTGTGGGTTTCATGCTAACATGCATGAAGGTTTGGCTAGAGAGTGCAATGACACTTCTAAATTCAGATGATATGATTGTGTCAAATAGGTGGAGATTGAGTTATTGTATGACTACGAAATTTCTCAAATTTAAAAGATGCCAAATTTAAATATGCCAACCAAGGGTTGACAGTGAGGAAGTGTGAGATAAAGATTGTCCTCATGATTTTTTGATGTAATGATTAATGATAGCTACAAAATTTTTGGCTCCCTTTAATTCTAGTAACCATTCGTATCCATTCTTGTTTTGCCATGAGTCTGAAATATTAAAATAATAAAAAAAAATTGTGACAAAAATTGTTGCTTGATAAATGCAATATGATCTTGGGAAGCACATGTTGTAAAGTGCTTCATATTGTTTGATGAATTTTTTGGGCATTGATTAAATGGAACATTATTTACAAATTGTTAAAGTTTGTAAATTGTTGAAGTTCCTTATTGATAAAAATTAGTATATACAATTACCTGCCCAAAGGGGGTTATTGTGTATATTAATTTGAAAATTGCATGAAGATAAATTCCAAAATTAAAAGATGGGGATGTATGACTTAAAAAGATTTATCTGCCCAAAGGGGATAAATTTTTTAAAGTTATGTGTAATTCCCCTCTATATTGATATATTAGAGATGAATGATGGGGATGTGTGACTCAAAAGGTTTATCTGCCTAAAGGGGATAATTTTTTTAGAGTTATGTGTAATTCCCCTCTATGTTGAGATAATGGAGATATATATAATTTAAAGGATTTTTCTGCCCAAAGGGGATTGATCCTTGAAGATTATATGTAATTCTCTTTTATCGTCTCTATATATTGATATCATGGAGATGTATAATTTAAATGATTTGTCTGCCCAAAGGGGATGGATTATTGATAATTATATGTAATTCTCCTTATTGTTGCTTTATAAACTTCATGCTGTGAAAATAATTGTGCATTATACACTCTGCCCAAAGGGGGGTTTATAATGTACTAATTATTTTTATTGAAATACTTATTGCCCATAATTGATCTTATTGCATTATATATGACAAACAGTTACTTTTGCTATAAATAACAACAATGCCACGTTTGAAATGTTAATTGGATCAAATATTATACTATTAAGGACTTGGTCAAAAAGGAAGATATTGTGATTAAGAATATTAGAACTGAGTCCATGTTGACTGATCCTCTAACAAAAGGCTTACGACCCATTTTGTTTAAAGAACATGTAAAGAATATGGGCGTCTTAGATTCTTTTGATTTCTTTTGTTAGTGGGAGTTATATAATTTGTATTTTCGGATATTATAGTTATATGCAAATTGATAATGCTTTTATGATGTCTATTAAAGCATTTATTTTCAATTATTGTTGTTATTGATTCTATTGTTATCATTTCTCCTGTTGACTGAGAAATGGAAGTAGAAAACAGTATCTTTAAACAAATTTTGTTTAAAGATGACTGGATGTCACTGATTATGAGATCTCATGTTGGATTGTGACATAGTTGTGCGATTTCATGTTTTTTAGAAATTGCGGTAATGCAGTTTCATGTCGTTGAGAAATTGCATTGAGGACCGATAAGAAATAGTGTATATTTTGATCACATGTTGGCACTATTTCTTACTACACTACTAGGCCCATGATCCATGAAAATATAATACTTATTATATGTGATTATGGAAGGTCTTGTGTTGTAGCATTTTCTTAACACATTAATCTCCATAGTCCTATACTGAGGTTATATAGGATTGGATTGGTATTGAGATGCCGTTATTGAAATATTATTTTTTAAAGTTGTGGCCACATAAAACAAAATTTTCAGTTATTAACCCGATAGTGTCGTTTTCAAATATTTTCCAAAATAAAATAAGTTAATTAATGTAGCCCAAGTGGGAGAATGTTGGAAATTTCATATAATATGGGCTTACATTAATTAATTGATTTTCTATTTTAAATAATCGGGTTAATGGATATTCCAATATTTGTTGAACCCTACAGTGATCTGATTAAATAGGGTATTGGCATCTATTGATAACGGGCCTAGTTGAGCAGCAAAGTGTAGGCAATTGTGTTTAACTGAAGCCCGTAATGGGAAGGGCCCAGTTGACATGCTGTTGATTAGGGTTTGCTAGGTCCCCTCTCTAGCCTATAAAAGGGTAGGTTATACCTATCAGTTGCTTTAATCCCATTAAAAGCTACTATACCGAAATAGGTCATAGAGAGGAAGATCTGGCATTCCAATAGATCCCTGATTATCAGAGTGATCTATTTTCTTCAAATAAAGCAATGGCTCAAACAGGTACACTTTAATTCCGCTGTATTTATTGATCTCGGTGTTTTACAATCATATATGGATCCGTTTTTCTTGATTAATTAATTATATATGTGAATAAATTTTCTACAATACCTGCACAATGATAAGTGTAAAGTTGTAGTTGGCAAGCGAGGTTGTTTTGAAAGGATAGATCGTGTGAACTGTAAATGAGTATGGTCGAGGTGCAGCTGGTATCCGATAAGTGAACCGAGATGAAGAAGCATGGTTGCAACGCTTATAGCGCCGACTGATTCGTGATTGACGATCTTTTTGTGCCATCTCTTTCGCCAACAAAGCATTTTAGGCTCATGGAGAAATCAGCAAGTATCTCTTGCCGTGCTCTTTTCTCATAGATAATTAAACAAGTTTAGTTCATCATGAAAAAGTGAAGAGAACTTCGAGTTACGTAATCAGTGTGGTTTTTTAATTTGTGATACGTGCTTAGTTATAGCGAGTTGAAAACTTCGACGGAAAGAAAGAATGAACACAAACCAGCCGTTGATGACGGTCTTATGTTGGAGGAATCGCAGGTATGACGCGAAAGAACCGGCTTCGCTGCTCACAAAGTACTTGCTCTTTGGCCCGAGGCCATACAGACTCTGATCGCCATGAAGAGTGCACGACAAGTAGGAGAAGCTCGCCAGGAGCCGCAACATGCGGTTGATGGTGCGTGGGGCGTCCGGGTTGGTGATCCCAAGGCGGGCCGCAATCTGGGACGGTGAGAGCCGGGCGGAGGCCCCGCCTTCCCGGGCTAGCAAGTCGATGATCCCAAGCTCGACGGTGGACGTCAACACCATGGGGACGGACGTGAGGATGCACGTCTCGAAGGCAGCCACGAGCTCCTCGTCCTCAGCAGGCGTCGTGATCGATTGGGTCTCGCTAGGATCCATGTTGGCTTCTGCACTGTTGCTGAGAGATCAAAGGTGGAGTTTGAGAAATGAGGGATTGAAGAGTTGGTTTGTGGATGGGTTGGTAAACATGAGGAGCTGCCCTTTATGTAGTGTTCTTCATGAGTCTTGGGAGGTTAATGGCAGAGGACAGGAATCCTCCGTGTCCAGCTCGGATGTCTCAACAAATCTCAACCATTAACCGATTCGGTATTCGGGGTAGATCTCTTATCGTCACCTTCATTTGCGTTGGTTAGAAATCTGAATGAAAGGGAATCAAGAAACTGGTCCTTCCTCCACAAGAAGCATTTATGATGTGCCCCTAGTTATAAACCCTAGAAAACATGTCGATGGGGGGTGACAGATTACGAGGGTGGCTGAGAGGGGAATCTTCACATGAATCAGTGTTTTGAATGGATGCAGTAGGAGCTGGTATGGAAAAGAAGGGTTCATTTCTTTGGAGGAATACTGTTTTTATGAAAAATTGTTTTCCGACTATATGGTATTTTGGACGATTGATAAATGATCGATTTACGAGAAATCTTTTTAATAGGCTGACAACAAGTTTAGATTTGTGAAAATGATTTCATATTCTAATAAGAAGGAAATCACTTTCCCTAGACCATTTTTTCGTGGAAAATATTATTCTTTATGATGAAGTTTTCAATAAAACAAAATGCACCCGAAGATTTAGAGAATAAATACGAGTGATGTTGAGCCAACACATATACTTTAGAATCCATTTTGGATATTGAGAAAAGGCTGATCTGCATTGTATTTTTTTGACACAAGGTCACTAAATTCAACATTCTTTGTGGAGTCCTCACAAAATGAAAATGGAAAATTTCAAATAAGGGCATAAAGTGCTCTCATTTTCTCAAATAAGGACATGCAGTTGACATTGTTTCAAATAAAGGCTTAAAGTGACAATGTTAATCCCAAAGAATGGCATGAACTAGTTATGGTTGTTTAAAATAAGGGTCTGGCCTTATCGGCTCATCGGTTGGCAAAATATTCCAACCCAACGAGGGGTATTTTTGGCAAAACACAATTTAAATTTAAATTGAATTACATTAATTTTTTTTTAAATAACAATTTAAAAAAAATAAAAAAGGGGAAAATATAGGCGGGAGGGGAGCCCTCCTACCAATGGCCACCGCCCATTGCTGGTAGGGAGGTGATGATGGCCGACAAGGTCGCCACCACCTGGGTGACCGCTGCTGTCTTCTCTCCCACTCTATCTCGCTTGCCCTTCATTCCACTGCTCATCCCTTCGCAATGTCACTTCGTCGCCGATGGAGGACCGATCATGGTGAGTGGGGTTTTGTTGTGCTCGAGATTTCGATATTTCGGCCGATTGCCCTATGATGGATCACCGTTCACGAGTCGTAAGAGGGGAGGATGACCAATGCCGTTTCAGCTCGGAGCTCCAATGCTGTTTTCTTTTCTCTCTTTTTTTTTTTTTTCTTTTTTTTGTTCTTTTCCCAAATGTTTGTTTGTTTAATATTTTTGTTGGGCTTCGCCTAATCAACAGACTCCGATTACCCAAGTTTCAAGTTCATCATCGTCAATGATGGAGGCATGGGTGAGTTCCTTGTATTCCTAGTTTCGATTTGATCTATGTGTGGGCGGGGGATGGGATTGTTGCTTGTGGGATTTAACTTGAGTTTCAATGGCTATGCCGAATGAAGCTCAGTAGCGATTTCCTATTTTTCAATGTCAATGCTTATTATCAAGAATTATGGGGAGGGTCGCCGGCCCTCGCTTAGGCGCCATTGATTGCACCAATTGTCATCGCTGCCCCATCGCCACAGGCGGGAGGGAGCCCCCAAGGCTTCCTCCACTGTTTTTCTTTTTTTCTTTTTAGTTTTTTATGAAAAGAAAAAAATAAGAAGAAATAAAGAAAGAAAAAATTCAAAATTCAAAGGGCAAAATTATTGATAGCCGATGAGTTCAGACTCTTCTTTGAAACTGATATGATTACTTTATGCTCTTATTTGAAATAATGTCCACTCAAACCCTTATTTAGAAAAATAATTGCACTTTAGGCTTTTATTTGAAATAATGTCCACTTCAAACCCTTATTTGAGAAAATGACGGTATTTCAGACTCTTGCTTGGAATTTTTCCAAATGAAAAATCCAATATTTAATGACATTTTGAAAATATAAAAACTATTTCTCTTGGATTTCTAGATCTGACGCAATAATTATATAAAATTTAACAGATCTTTTTCATGTTACTGAAATGATAAGCGAAAATGGTGAATTTACTAATAAGAAATCTTCATCACTACTACTGTCAATATTAGAATGATATAAAGAATTGGTCGATTATTATGATTATTATTGTTGTTGTTGTTGTTGTTGTTGTAATAAAGAATATTGGTCGATTATTATTATTATTGTTGTTGTTGTTGTTGTTGTTGTTGTCGATTATTATTATTATTGTCGTCGTCGTCGTCGTCGTTGTGGAACATAAGTTAACTATTTCCTAGTCTTTGTTACATTGGACAACATCTTACAAAAGTGGATGGTACAATGGGTTTCATCGACCTCCCCTATACAAATGGTGTCGTTGTCATGGTGGTGGTGGTCGTCGTCATCGTCGTTATCGTTGTCGTTGTCGTTGTCGTTGTCATTGTGGTTATTGTTGTTGTTGTCGTCGTCGTTTGTGGAACATAAGTTAACTATTTTCTAGTCTTTGCTAGAACGGACAACATCTTACAAAAGTGGATGGTACCATGGGTTTCATCGAGCTCCCCTATACAAATGGTGCCTATCGAAGGGTATGCATAAGACCATTTCACCCATTTCTTCTTTTAAGGAATAGAAATAGGACTTCAAATTTCAATTTTCAAGAAGAGAGAAAATATTTAATTAGACACAGAATGGGTGGAAGTCAACGTAATCAGAAAGTCAAAAGATACAAAAGAGTGCTTATTTACAAGATAGGAATCTAAAAGCCGTTATGTAAAAAAAAAATGTCTCGGATAGTAAAGCAAACAAAAACCTCTTGAATTACCTTTTCCGGATTTCACTCTTTTAAACCACCAAAACTCAGTCCCAATTCAGATTATCTCACCTGCTTTACAAGCATGGTTGATGATCCCTCTTTTTTAGTTTTCACCACAGACTTCAAAAGACTAAAAAAAACATGCATGTACGAAAGGAAAGGTAGAAGAAAGCAAATTTTAGGCTACGTTTGGTCGTCCGGATTTCTAATTAGGATAGGACTGGATATGATAGATATGAAATCTCATGATTTTTTTTATATATCGTCAATTATTTGGTGAATCGCAGTATTAAAGTCGGATATGTTCACATCATATCATGTACATTTTTTTTTTTTAATATATAAACGGTAGATCATTATAAATGAACATAAATGTTCATAAACGGAGATGGTGAAAATCTCTCGTAACACTATTTCTTAATTTTTATTTATTTATTTATTTATTTATTTATCCTCTTTTTTTATATTATTTTCATTATTATTTCTTTTTCCCTTTTCATCATTCTTTAATCAAATTTTATCAAGTACTAAACTATACTAACATACCTAAAATACAAAAATACCTAAAATATTTAATTTATAGATTGAATGTTTATTATAAGATAGAATTAAAGTTGAATATATAAATTAAAATAAGATTAATTAAATAAGATTAATTAAAAATAATTTTTTATTTTTTTTATTTTTAATTATTTCAATTAGAATTCAAATATTATTTATATTGAAATATAATTTCAATTTTGTTAATTTAATAAGTTTGTTATTCAAGAAAAATAACTTTCCTATTATGGACATTATAAATCATATCCATATTTATTCCATCTCCCCCATGGGATAATTTTATCCTGTCTATATCCCCTTATATCCGACTTTATCATATCCTTAGTGAGCACCAAATGTAGGATAGGATAAATCATGTCCTATCTCTAATTTTATCCTGACTGCCAAACGCAGCCTTATGATTTTCAGTCAATTAAACTGAGATACAAGGAGAAATGAAGAGGGCATATCAAACATGCTATGTTAGCTTCAACGTTTTCACTTCCCATCATGGATAGCTTAATTGCTAGATGAATAATTGCTAGTAACTGTGTGTACATTTGGCTGTCAAACATACTCTGTGCCTGAACATATGGCTGCGTTTGGTTCAACATTTGTAATGGGCTTTGAGTCTAATGCAAATGCTGAAAACCCAAAGCTATTTAGGAAAATGCAGTTGTGTTTGGTAAAATTTTTTTGCAAATGGACTTTGAGTTAAACGTGCATTTAGTTAAAAAAAAAACTTTCGCAATGAGCTTTTATGGGTATAATAAATGTGTATATATATATATATATATATATATTTTTTTTTTTTTAATTTTTTTTTTAAAATTGAACTAACCCTTTGCCAGTTCGGCGAAGGGGTACGGCCGCAGGCGGCCGTCGGTTGAGGTTGCCTGACCTCAGTTGACCTTCGGCGAGGGTCGCGCGACCCAGTCAAGGGCCGCCGAAGGTCGCGCGGTGATCGCCACTTGGGTCTCGCGGCCGTAGGTGGCCCTCGTCTGGGTCTCGTGACCTCCGGCCACCGTTATGCGACCCTCGCGAGACCCAAGCGAGGGCCGCCTGTGGTTGTGAGACCCAGGCGACGGTTGCCTGGGCCCGATTACCCAAGTTTCAAGTTCGTCATCGTCGATGACGGAGGCACAAGTGAGTTCCTTGTATTCCTAGTTTCAATTTGATCTATGTGTGGGCGGGGGATGGGATTATTGCTTGTGGGATTTAACTTGAGTTTCAATGGTTAGGCTGAATGAAGCTCAGTGCCGATTTCCTATTTTTCAATGATGATGCTTATTATCAAGAATTGTGGGGAGGGTCACCAGCCCTCGCTTAGGCACCATTGACCGCACTGGTTGTCATCGCCACCCCATCACCATAGGTAGGAGGGAGCCCCCAGGCTTCCTCCATTGTTTTTTCTTTTTTTCTTTTTAGTTTTTTCATGAAAAGAAAAAAATAAAAAGAAATAAAGAAAGAAAAATTCAAAAGGGCAAAATTATTGTTCATAGCCGATGAGTTCAGATTCTTCTTTGAAACTGATATGATCACTTTATGCTTTTATTTGAAATAATGTTCACTCAAACTCTTATTTAGAAAAATAAGGGCAGTTCAGGCTCTTATTTAAAATAATGTCAACTTTAAACATTTATTTGAGAAAACGAGAGCAATTCAAACTCTTATTTGGAATTTTTCCAAATGAAAATTCCAATATTTAATGACATTTTGAAAATATAAAAACAATTTCTCTTGGATTTCTAGATGTAACACAATAATTATATATAATTTAACGGATCTTTTTCATGTTACTGAAATGATAAGCAAAAATGGTGAATTTATTAATAAGAAATCTTCATCACTACTACTATTAATATTAGAATGATATAAAGAATTGGTCGATCATCATCATCGAATTTATTAATAAGAAATCTTCATCACTACTACTATTAATATTAGAATGATATAAAGAATTTGTCGATCGTCATCGTCGTCGTCGTCGTCAAGAGAAGCAGCCTCATTACGAGAATGTTTTTAATCACTAAGTGATGGATTGATAAAACAACACAATACAAATAATAATAATAATAATAATAATAATAATAATAATAATAATAATAATAATAATAATAATAATAATAAATAAATAAATAAATAAATAAATAAAACGTTTGTAGATAAATATAGAAAGAAAAAAATATTGCAAGTTTCGAATTTCTTTTATGAAGATTTATTGTAAAATAAAAAAAATAATTTTTTAATTGAAATTTATGAGATATAAATTAAAATTATTAACTTATACAATTATCCCTAGATAATTATAATTACTATTACTGCTGCTACTATCATGCAATAAGAACAGGTCCAAATTGCATAATTAGAAATTGATGCAACCTAAGAAAGGTAAGCTTTTATTGTCTTTTGAAAATTTGGTTTTCATTTTCAACCTAAAGTTTTAATGCAAAAGAACTAAGAGGAAGAAGAAGAAAACCCTGAAGTTGGATGCAAATTTAAAACAGACTTTAATAGCAAATTCCAGCTGGCATTATGCGATGGAAGCTGCAAAATTTCTTACCATTTATAAGGTAGGAAATTACCTAATTAATCATAAACATATTATACAAAATGATAATTCACTTTTTAATTTTACCAATTTAACTCTAAATATTTGTGCAAAATTCCAATACAATCTTGTTGTTCCATTTTTGTTGGAAATAGCTAACATAATAGTTCAGTTTTGCCAGCAGTTTCATGTGGCACATCGCCATGTTAGCTTCTCAATAAAAATTAACTAAAATGACCAAATTAGAATTTCACGTAAAATTTTTAGGACTAAATCGATAAATTTCAAAAGTTTGGCATTGAATTAATATCCACGCAATAAATTTAGGATTGAATGGACAATTTCTCAACCATAATGACATGAAGAGAGCTGACTTTTCACATGTCCACTAGAATTGATAGAGGAGGGGCGGACTCTCCTCTCATTGTCATTATTCACCACCTAACAAAAGCGCTTTCGACTGTGGCCCATACTTCACCTCAAGGATAAGGACATATCAAGGAGACAATTACGAATCCTAAATACAAGATAAGATATCTAATAATATATCCTAAGGTTAGAGGGCGACCGAGGGGGCCTCCCCCAAAGAGAAATGCTAGATTTATTAGGACCTTGACTTTTTTCAAGTTAAGTATAAACCTTTTGATTTTGTCTTCCGAAACCACTTCATCCACCATAGAACTGAAGATTATGATGATGAGTAACATATGTTCCGATGTTCTATTGTCATGAATCCGGTTATCAATGGAGACGGGTTTTATCTTATAGAAAGAATTAATTTGTGATCCAACGATTGATGATGCATCTCTCTCATCTGATGGTGAAGATAACCCCTAGTTACTTTATCATCACCGCGGTCATCATTATTGTTATTGAAACGTGAAGGGTGATACCATTTCAAGATTTTTCCTTTTTCAAAATTGCTCTTTTTAAAGAATTACTACTCCTTCCAATTCCGGTGACTCCTTCTCGGCTCCTTTTACTACTACCATTATTACTAGGGAAAAGTACCCAATTCATCCTAAATTTTCCATTTTTGTCAATTTTGTTATAAAATATTGGTGGAATTCTGATATATTCCTTCTAGTCAATTTATTGAAAATCGTTGACGTAGGGTCTAGTCATCGTAGGCCATCCTACATTAGTGATTTCCGATGAAAATTTGTAGGAAGGATTACATTGAAATCTTGAATAAAGTTTAGGCAAAATTAGAAAGTTAAGAATCGAGTTGGTATTTGCATAACAATTTTAGGATTGATTGGACAAATTCTCCATTGGTGGTACCGCAGCAACAACTGATATTATCTATCTGTAAATGAAATTATGAAAGTAGGGTTTTCAAACCAAGAGAGACAGCACACAAAACATGCTTGAGCTTTCGAATTCCATTAACTCCACTCTTTTTGCACTTTTTACTTCATTTACCATTAATTTTATATTTAAAGTTTTCCTTTATCTCAGCTTTTGATTTATCACAAACGCTACATAAATAAACCGTTCTTTTTACTTAATTTCTCAGCACGTGATACTTGAGAAAATGGGACCAAGGGACTAAGGCGAACGCAAACTCATACTGAAATTGATTTGCAGGCGATTCAATCTGTTTATGGGCGTCCTTGCTTTCATCGGCATTCTTCTTAGTAGTATTTCGTGGATCTGGTTAAGAAAAGCTATATGTCCAGTTAAACCTATGCTTGTAGAATATATTCGATCCCTGATCGACGCCTTCTATTCTTTGGCTCTAGCTCGAACATCATAGCTTCGTGACTTGCGTTCGCAATGCCCTTGCGAGACAACTAGAAGTCCTCGTGGTAACCATGTTTGTATCTGTTGCCATGAACACCCATGGGCAGCACTCTATGACTACTTTGATGTGCTCCAACAAGGGAGTTATCTTGGCGAGTAAGTCTGATCCAACCGTGCTCGACAAGCACACTGACGAGTAGCTCTCCATGCTAGATTCGACGTACCGAGCATGTTCATCTTCCTCTTCCAATACTTGTAAGGTCTTGAGCTCCTTGGCTTTCACATAGCCTCATACCGAGCTAGTGGGGAAGGTAAACACCTGATAGTGCAGATATCAATGCACAGCCGTTAAAAGTGAAATGGAAGGAAACTCTATACATTTTGATATCGAACAAATAAAGTGGGATCAAAGGCATTGCAATGCGCGTACATCAGAGGTGAAGCAACCAATTTGGGTGATGAAATCACATTCCTTGCAGTAATAAACAGGATGCTTCAGCAACTATATGTTCATTCGTTGTGTCTTCCCGATTCCAACCAGATCATGTGAAAGAATTAGCGAACGACTGTAATGCTTATGCTCAATGGTTTCTGGCAGAGATAATGAAGCGCAGCTGATATCAGGCCATAACCGTAGTTGGGTACTACACAGACGAATGACCCTGCATAATGATCGGTATCATCACAGAAGTCGCGGTGGCCATTAAAATCTGTAACCCGAAGGAGGCATAGACCATCTCAGAACTTGGTCGAGGGGTCCCTCGATATGCGTTGAAGCAATGATGGTTGCGCTTGGAACTGTGTAGCCCCAGAGGAACATAGGTTCAGTAGGGGCAAAGTGAAGAGCGAGAGACTGTAATGCGTGGAAGTGCGATGGGTGATAAAGGCCGGTGGCCGGTGACCTGCTGATGATATGTGGGAAGATTTGCTTTTAATATTTGTATTTGCATTTTTAAATGTTTTAAATAAATTTAGTTTTAAATTTAATTTAATTAATTTTTATATTAACTTTTTACCATATCAGCACCAAAACGACGTTGTTTTTACGTTGTCTAGCCATGTCAGCGTGCAAAACAACGTCATTTTGCACTTACTTTGCCAAAAAATCACCACGTCAGCATTTTTGCCGGATTTAGGCCAAATTGACACTTAAGTGATCCATTTTGCTTCGATTTTAGCACTTAAGTGTCACTTTCGTAACTTTTAGGACTTAAGTGTCCATTCGTGTGAACTTTTGGCACTCTAGGAGTCCTAGTGTCGTTGTTTGTTTTTTTTTGTCTTCCATGAGAGTGGTGATTCTCCAAATTTAATGCCAAACCTCATAATGCTTCTTCGTCATAAGACAGGTAACATAGTTCGCATCACAGTAAGCCATCGTATCAAAGAAGTACTCCAATACTAGACATTTCTTTAAATACTTCACAACTTTCAGTGCTGCATTCATATGAGACTATTTTGGCTCATGTATAAATTGGCCGAGTATCTGTATTGCATAACATATATCAAGTCTAGTCATAGTGAGGTAGATAAGCTTCCCCACAAGTCTATAATAACTAGATGGATCTTTGAGTGACGGAACATCACTTTGAGAAGAAATTCCTACATCATAATCGACTTCGTTAATTTGGTATTATGTTCCATAGGGATAGTTGTCGGTTTACATCCCAATAAACCTGATATAATTTCAAAGACAAATTTTCATTGGCTAAGAGATATTCTTAGCTTTGATCAAGCAATCTCAATTTCAAGAAATATATTTTTTTTTTTTTGTGACCTGGGAACCCCCGTACAACCGGTAGCCCGTGAGGTAAACCCGGGGTGACACTAGCGAATGACCCACCACCCCGATATCACACTTAAGACACCAAGCGCCTCCACTGGGTTTCGAACTCCTCACATTTGAGGAAGGATCAATAGAGCCCTTATCTAGTGGAGCTACCACGGCCGGTGGTAATTTCAAGAAAATATTTAAGAGGTCTTAAATCTTTAATATGAAATGCAGAATGCAAGTATTCTTAGAGATTCCCAACCGTAGATTCATTATTTTCCATAAAAAGTGTGTCATCGACATATATCATTAAATAGATAGAAGATGCATATTTTGTCCATTTGAAGAGTGCATGATCATGTCTAGACTGTTTAAAACCAGCCGATGTGAGTGCAATAGTAAACTTCACATAACACTATGGAGAACATTTTTTGAGAAAATGTAAAGGCCTTTGAGCTAAATGTGTTTTTGGAAATGCAAATTGCGTTTGACGCAATTTGGTAAATCGTATTTGTGAAAATCCATTGTGAAGTATTTTGAGGAAAATAGTGTTTGCACAAATTAACTTTGCAAAAGACTTTTGTAATTAAAAAAAAAGGAAAAAAATGAGAATTGGCTGGTATTGGCAAGGGGCAGGCGTTTCGGTGAGGGGCAAGCGTCCGGCGAGGGTTGCCATGTGGAGGACGTGGCGGCAAGGGTCGCCATGATCGGGGTCGCGCAACCAGACCTCTGCATGATTTGGGTCGCCGGAGGTCACACGGCCTAGATCTGGGTTGCGGCGACCTCTGGTGACCCAAATCTACGTGCGATTTGGGTCGCCGGAGGTCGCGTAGCCCAGATTTGGGTTGTGGCAACCTCCGGTGACCCAGATTTGCCGGGGGTCGCAGTGTCGCCGGGGTTGCACCGGTCGCACGACCTTGCTGCGACCCAAATTTGGGTGATCGCTGGGGGTTGCCGTCGCTGCGACTCGCAGGGGGTTGCTGAGGTCACGCGACTGTCCGCCAACGGTCGCCGTGACACACCGGCCTCATGCAGACCTCTGTCCAGCTCGTCGCCAGCCCCTCGCAGTTCCACGCAACTTCACCGGCCAACCTCAACGAAGAAGAAGGTGAATAGTCACGAGGACAAAATCGGAAAAGCGAAATGTTAGTGAGGACAATTGTGGAAGAAATGTTTTTGTATTACTCTCCCCTCAGCCTTCCGAGAAGACCGAATGCCCAAGCAGCCCCCAACATGCCTTGGCTTTCAGCCTTGGGAAGACTTGCCTTTGGCAAAGGCAAGTAAAAAAAACATTACCAAACACTAAATATTTGGCCCAAAGGCCTTTAGCCCCCCAAAGCTCCTTGGGAAGGCAATTCCCAAACGCAGCTGACATACCTTAGACTCTCCTTGTCTCCTTAAACCCTGTCTAAGATCCATGTAAATTTTTTACGTCGCCAAGCATTATGAACATCTATTTGATCTAACCCACCCGTGAGCAGCGCAGGTGGTACTCTCTCTCTCTCTTGCAACGCTGCGGTCAAGAGTTCGAATCCCCTTGTTATCAACACGATTTAAGTGGGGGCCCGGGCGATGGGTTGCTAGGCCAGTCTACCTCGAGGTTTACGTCTAAATAGTGGCTTGCAACGATGTCTGACGGTGCCACCGAGCATTAGAGGGCGGTGTGACCCCGATTAGCGTAAGCGAAAGGGGGCTTCGGCGGTTCCTTGATCACCAAAAAAAAGAAAAAAATCTATCTGATGGAATTTCTAATCACAAAAAGCAGCAATGGACAAGAAAGATCAGACAATGACTTCTTTTGCCATTGGAGAGAGTCTCATGGTAATCGAAGCCCTCTCATTATGCAAAGCCCTTGGCTACCAACCGAGCCTTATAGCTTTCAATTGATCCATCTGCCTTGTATTTGATTTTGTACACCCATTTACAACCCATTAGTTTACGATGTGAAGGTAGGGGTACATGGGTGCACGACTGCAGTGACTGTCGTTGAAGGATGCAGTTCATCCCTGAAGGCCAATAACTCCTGCCATAATGAAGAGGGAGAAGCAAACATACCATGAGAAGTGGAGGAAAAAATAAAAATAAAAATCCCACGGCTGTCTGATCTTGCGCGTGCACTGTATGATGAACATGTTGAAGATGATGTGGGAATGTATAATTCACGAAAAGATCAAATAGACTTCATCTGCAGATGCCTACTGTACTGCACCGACCTCTCTCAGCAATTAAACGAGCAATGGAAATGAAAAGAGCTGTAAAAGATCAACATAGAGGCAAGTGACATCTATCAGCTGACATCCCTCTGCCCACCAACAAGTGAGCTGCTAAACCTGGGGCCAACTAAAAGCCGCATACTAAATGTCATATAATATGGATCTTTACGAGATGTCGCTGCAGTAAGTTAAAGCTAAATTACTCACCGCAAGCAACTCTTCCACCAGCATTCCCAGTTGCTTTGCTAAGTTCATGCCCACCTGGGTATAGGAAAAGAAACAAAGTTGCAACTTTTTATAAATATAAAGAAGGCTTACGTGAAAAATTGCGTTGTGTGGAGAGGTGGGAATAGTTCAAATAATCAATAGAAGAAAGACGTAAAGTTGAATATGCATTTTCCACGTGACTTGCAAGCTATTTGCCACAGCAAGAAGAAATCCATAGCATGCTGATAAACACAACCGATACCCCAGTAGCGCTGGAATAAACCAGGGAAGATGCCTACTAATCATCACTCTTTTAGCTGGAGAAGCTACCATTTAAGATCATTGAGGGCCTGTTCGGTATGAAAAAGCATTTTTGGCTTTCGTTTTCTGTGTTGTCCAAAACATGTTTTGATAGTGCAAGTGCAATTCTCTTTAGACGGTGACAATATGCTTGTATTCTATTTGTATTCCAAACCTGCATGCACTCCAAAACGTTTCATTCATGGAAGTGAAATTCTCTTCATATGCTCGCTATGTGCTTGTACTTCATAGGTATTCCAAACCTGCACGCTTTCATTAGGAATGAAAATACTAAAAGCATAGAAAGTTTCCTTCAGTTTTTTAGTCTAGTTAAAAACAATTTCTCTGTTTTTTTGTTTTGAAAACTGTTCTCAAACTACAGGAGTCATTCTCAATTTTCATTCTCCGATGCCTTTCTACTAATTAAAAAAACCAAACTGAAAACAGCAAATGTGGAGATTTTTACGAACCAAACACAGCCTAAATTATCAGAAATTACCCTTGCTGAGATCATCGGGATCTCCATGAACAACGACAGCCCTTCCAATAATTGAGTTTGGTCCACTGAGAGGAATCTGCATAAAGAAGAGCGTCGACAAACTAAATTCTGCTTTAGGTTTCAGAGAAATACAAAACATGGTAATTCAACACATAATGCTAGTTGCTAAGGATAGATGGATAGTAGAGAACCTGGTTATCAATGATTGTGAAACTAACAGTGCTTGAATCTCAAGGAAAAGCAAAGTTAATCACAGCTTCTATTATATGCAAAACTGTAATGCTTGACAAAATGCAGAATCCAACAGGTGGGTAAAGTCACAACATCTTCAAGTATTTCTATCAACATTCATCTCGACATCAGCATTTGTAATTTTTATATTAGTAGTAAAGGAGGTTCAGTTGGCTGTGTAAAGCTTACCATCATCACCCACATTCACATTCCCCAAATCGCCCGCATGACGGTTCTCATCTTCAGGGGCTCCATGCTCTGTGCCACGAGGATTAAAGTGTGGTCCTGTGAATGTCATTTTCAAAGATCATAACAACAGCCAATAAACTAGAGATTTGGTTTATGTAAATGAAGAAATAGTATATATGCTTTCTCATTAATAAAAAGACCACTGTAATCAAAAGATACCTGTTTACATACAGCCATTTGTGGTGTCTCCGAGAGCATGGACATGGAAACATGAAGTCCAGGCTTAAGGCCAGACAGACTTCCAGTTACTGTGGTTAGGCCTGAAAAGAACAATGCAAGACAAAAAAAGATTAATTGGACCTCGAACACAGAAACATGCCCGAGATTCTATAATCAGAGCATTGTATTACCATCTCCTTCTTGAGTGAAGTAGACAGTTCCGCAGACACCCTCACTGCTCTTAAGGACAACAACAGCCTTCACCATCTTTCCTTGTGATCTAGACAGAAACAAAACAAGAATTAGTTAGACTCAGCAATCATGCAAGCTTAAACAAAGAAAGAAACACCACACGAACAAATGGTCGTTCTGAAATGTGAAAGGTAAACATGAATTAACCCCCAGAAACAAAGAAACGAAGCATAAAGAAACTGTGATGAAATCAACAATTAAAGCAGGAACATGGGTTCAAAAGAAGCCGCAAAGTCAACAGACTGACAGTACACAAGAAATTTCAAACTCCCGTTGATGACCCAGTTCCAGTAATATGCAAATTTTAGATCTTATGTTCCAAGAAGCTGCTCCATCGGAACAAATTAAACTATATCTGAGCAAACTCATCTCCTCTCACTTCGATAGAGGAACTCAAAACCTAGTCAACTGGTGATACACATAAAGAAAGAGACACTATCCCAACTCTGAGCTTTTTCCGTAGCGACGGAATCGCAGTACTTGCAACTATCAGAAGAGGGAAGTCTTCGCTCCTCAATCAAGACCAGATCTTTCAGGACCAAACTGATCGAACCCCATAACGAAAACAAGCACATCCGATCAAAGCATCAAAAGAAACAAATAAATTGTTAAGGAAGAACGATCCAACACTACATGTCAGACCCAGCATCATTCACTGTAATGGTAATCTCAAAGAGCAGAAATTAAGCGACAGAAAAATGGAAGAAGCTACCTCAGAGCACCCCTTTCTTGAAAGACAACGACACATAGCGAGGAAAGAATCTACAACACAGCAAATGCGTGGAGAAAGACTCGGTTTTTTTTTTTTTTTTTGGTGGAAATCCGACTCTTTTATAGGAGGAGACAACAACGTGGATCAGCTCCGGCCAGCTAGAGAAAGCCAGCCATGACTCTCATCCTCTAAACTACTACCCACACATGTCCGGCGCGCCGTTTTTGGTAGGTGGTGTCGTTTTCTAATTTGGTCTTCGTTTTCATCTTTTTCTTTAAAAAATATTTCGTGGATATAACAAAAGGTGCGGTCCAATTTTCACAGCCAGGATGACAATAAAAAAGCAACAAATTGGAAAATTAAAAAAATTGGGGAAATGAAATTTTGGTTTCAAGGTAGCATGTCAATAAATAGATTAAAAAGTGCAAATTGCTTGACCTAAGAATGATATTGGTGGGGCTGCGCTATTTATTAGACTTTCCTCCAATGTATACAATTTTAGCTCTGAATCAAATGTGCAAATTTTGACTCTTTCCAATAAATTAGTGAAAATTTTAATAGGTTGATAATCCAAATTAAGATAAAACAAAATTTCCAGCAGAAGTACGGCCCAAGTGCCAAAACTTGGCATTGAGAGACACTTAAATACCAAAATTTTGGAAAGATACACCTAAGTGCCAAAATCGGAGTAAAATAGATCACTTAAGTGCCACTTCGGCCAAAATCTGGCTAAATTGCTGACGTGGCAATTTTCCAATGAGGTAAGTGCAAAACGGCGTTGTTTTGCACAAACTATGTCGTTTTGTTTCTGATGTGTAAATAATTAATATAAAAATTAATTAAATTAAATTTAAATTTAAAATTTATTTAAAACATTCTAAAAAAATTAAAAAACTTAAAAAAAAAAAAGGGTGGGGCCGAAGGGAGGCGGCTGAGGGCTGGGCCCTCGCCGCCGCTGCCTCCCCACCGCCGCCGGGAAGGGCCGGCGACGAAGGGGGGAGGGTTGGTCGGGGTGGCCAGCTCTTGGCTGACCGGCGGCGAGGGCCGCGAGCCCTCAAGCGTAGAGCTGATGTGTAAATAATTACTATTTAAGGTTTTCTTGGTGAACGTATAGCGACAAAAAGCAACCTACTTAATAACGTGTGATGTAAAGATGGACAAAACTACGGATTGTCCATATTCGGGATGCTTCTTTTGCGTCATGAAGGAGGAAACCCAAGCAAGCGTAGAGCAAGCATTCTGAAATTCTTTAGAGAACTGCCTTCACAAGATGACAATGGTCAGGTCCTACCTATCAGTGGCCTTTGGAACACTGCAATGGCTCATCCTAATGACCCAGAGTTTATCGAATTGGGAATTTTCGAGTGCATGGCCGCCCTTATATGGAAGGGTCTCAAGAACTGCCGCTGGCTTTCGCATGACCAAAATATCTACATCCCTTATTATGCAGCTCATATAATTGGATCGTACACCATGAACATGGAAGAACTTGCTGAGAGAGCTGTACGTGCTGGGGTGATCCCACCTCTAATAGAGCTTTTAAGGGGAAGATTGACGTCGGTTGAGCAGCGGATGGCGTTGCGAGCACTGGGACACTTGGCTACATATGCCAGCACTTTCCCAACGGTTGCAAGCCACGTTGAAATCCTCGAGCTCTCCATTCAGCTAGCGATGGACAGAAGACTTAGCTATCACTGCGACCTCCTTGCGCGTGGCATGGGCGGTGTTGAGATGGAATCTAGAAAAGCAGAGCAATGGGCTAGTCAGCTGCAGTGCTGGGCTCTTCAGCTCATAAATTGTTTTGCTTCTAAGCCTGAATTTCTTCCTGCCATATGTAAGCCAGAGTTCTTGGTGAAATTACCTGGCATGTGGGGTGGACTTGTTAATGAGAACTCGCCAGCTCGAATTGGATTACTGAGAACTATTTGTCATCATAAAATTGGTCGGGAAGCTGTTGCTAGTTGTCCTGGTATAGTTGAAGCATTGCGTAACATTGCTTGTTCGTCAGATGATTGGCAATATATGGCTATTGACTGTCTTCTCTGGTTGCTCCAAGATCCAAATACTTCCCACAAAGTAATGTTTTCGTTTTCTTATTTGCTCAAGACACACGTTTATTTGTATCTCCATCTTTTCTCATGTACGTACTTTTCTCAATTGCCATTGCTCTTTCATGATCAAAGAGGTTATGACGTTAAGATGTTCATTTCTTTTGTGATTGTGAAGATTTGTAAATTATTGTCGTATCATCAGATTTATCTTCTTCACTTGTGATGAATTTTTTCAAGGAATCACCCTATGGGCGGTCTTCTGATAAGAGAATTGAATTAAGCTACATTTAAAGTCACATGGTCCCCATTCTATAAAACAAATCTACCTCTTTTCTTTATATCCGTGAAGCCTGTTAGTAATATATATATAAATATGTTTGCAAGGTGACACACAATAATTCGACTTAACTGGTCCAACGATGAGATCATTTGTATTTTCTCAACTTCCTTTTATTCTTCGAGCCTTTGTGATGCTTGGTCTCCTATTTTGCTCTGGCTTTCTCTTGTGTGCCACATGTGGGACAGCAGAGAGCAACTTAGACTTGAAAAGTGCCAAAACTGCATGTCGTTACTTCTACCAATTTGGGAACAAATACATTCATTTCTTGTAAATACAGTCTTTTATCTTTTCTGGGTCTGACCTGATTGTCCAATGGATAGAGGCATCTAGTGAACTGTGATCTTGAACTGATTTATAGAGCGATAAGCTGAACATTGTCTTTGAACCGAGTGGATGTCTTTAAATTTTGAGAATTGTTTGGGATAAACCAATTTACAATGAAGACTCAATTTTGAAAATTTTTATATTGTCAGTCACGAATATGCTTTGGAACAATAAGACAAGTTAGCTCTGTTTGACAAAGAATAATCAGGTTAACAGAAAGTTGATCAGAATGACTATTTTATGTACATATAAAGTTCACCTTGTGCTTCTTGTAGTTTTGTGAAGTATAGTTTCAGTGAAACTCAAAACACTATTTGTCTGTATAAAAGAAATAAATTTTGTACTTCTTTAGAAGCATTTTCTGTGTGGGTGGATGTTGGGAGGAAGGTATTACGCTTTCTGTAACTTTAGTTTTGAGTAGTTGAGTAGTTGAGTAGTTGGTGCTTTTTTAGTTTTTTAGCTTTGCTGGTTTCTGACTCCTAGTGTGATTTCATTTGGTTGATATTTGAAAGAAGTAAGCCTGCTTATTAAAAGACAGCCAATAACTCCCAATATAGACTATAAATCATCTCCCATACTGTCTTTGGGAGTTGTTAATTGTTGGCTTCAGTTTTTTACCTTCACTGAAACTTTTGACCCTTGAGATTTGAATTTCATTTTAAAAACTTATATTTGTTGCAAATAGTTTTAATGTTGAATACTTCAAATCCTCAAAAACGTATAATCACGTACATTTAAAATTATTTATAAAAAAAAAACAAATTAGCACAATTCTATGTACTAATGTCATAAGTTGGTAAGTTAGGGCGGGCTTCTGCCTTACTTGCCTGAAACTATAATTTGCAATCGTGGATCCTTGAACTGTCCCCTTGTAATGATATGAACTCACATTCTAGATGTGAAATAGATAGGAATTATTTCATCTAAATGAACTATCCACTCATGTACTTTGTAAGATCAATTTGACAGTAAGCCTCTCTTTTTTATGTTCGTATGAAATTACCCCTCTTCTTTTTTATGAGAAGTAAATAGCTCGACCCTCATATGTATGGCTTAAGGTGAAAGATACATGACCTTGGAAGCTGACTGTATTCATCATATTTCTGAGAATTAACTCAAATAGAAATTGAGTCTGCTTTTAGATATTTCCTCTATTCCTATCCATTTTCAGCTTAAATTTGCTCTTCTTTTTTTCTCTCTCTATTGAGGCTCAAAAAGTCAGTAGTACATCACTATGACATGTTTTCAAAAATTTCCGACATGCATGATGTTTAATTTTAGTGGCAGATTTATACATTAATTGGTTTTTGGGTTGCTAAGAAACCCACCTGCTGTTCTTGAGCTTGAAAAAAAAAATCATATCCCTCATAAGCGAGGTCCGTAATGCCTTCTATTGGAGGATTGGCGACGGCCTCTCTACCTCCTTATGGTTTGACAACTGGCATCCTAGGGGCCCCTTGAACTTATTTTTTCGGACTCGTTCATATACAGTTTAGGGCTTTCTAGGCAGGCAACAGTGACTAATCTCTTCTCTGATGTTGCGCAACCTCTCAAGTTGGTGCTTGAGTCTTGGGATCATCCCCTCTCGAGTCTCTCTCAGAATTCGGATTGTTTTGGCTGAAGGGAGAATTCATCAGGACGCTTCACTGTTGCGACGGCTTGGGAGACCTTCAAGCGAAAGATGACTCGGGTTTTTTGGCATACGTTCGTCTGGTGCAACGAAATTACACCACGGTATCAAGTAAACATTTGGCTTATAGCTAAGCACAAACTACCCACCCAGACACTTTTATTGTCACGTGGTAGAATAGATAATGGTGTTTATGCCTTCTGTAACGGTGTACCGGACTCTATTGACCATCTATTTTTTGTGTGTCGTGTCACAGCCAGGGTTGCCTTCTTTTGGGCAACCAAATGTAATATGCCTTGGTGTAATAGGGCGTGGGAGGATAATCTCCGTTGGGCCATCACCATGCTTATGGGAAATAAGTTTTATAAGTGCATAGGCCGTTTCTCCTTCGGAGCGCTGTGTCATATTATTTGAAACAACAGGAACAACATTCTCTTTAGAGAACAAGCTATTTCTGTCCCGGCTATGAAGAATCATCTATTTAAAGTGGTCAAATATAAAGCAATCACTGTTAGGAATGTTGAAGATAAGATCATGAATAGAAGGTTGGAGCGGAGCTGGGGCATTGACACGGTCATCTTTTCTGAGGAGCATTAATTCCCTCCATTTCAACTAGTGCGTCTTGATTAAGGCAGATGGTGCAACAATTCTTACGGAATTCTGAGGATGGTTCCTTCCCTACTTGATGGTGTTTTGTATCTGTTTGCCGGTTGTTCATGCCGTGCTTTTCCTTTCTAATTGTTAGTGGGTTGCTACGACTATGGCTTTTTTCCGGCATCCTTCCACTCATTATGATCCGTTGTTTTGAAAGTGGGTTTTGATGCCGTGTTCTTTTTATTCAATCGATTTTTTTCAATATATTAATTACCTTTCACCAAATATATATATATATACACACACACATACATTAACTTGATCAGACTCTGCTTCTTGTCCTGTATGAATTTACCTGAATGTAGGATACCCCAGAAACGTATTATCTATGAATGCCTGTTTAATTCTGTTATTAAATTCTTCTGATCTGTTGCGTAGGTGGTTGACGAAGCACTACCTGCTCTAGTAGATCTTTCAGAAATTACTGCTCTTGGTGATCACAAAAAGCTTGGAGATTCAATCGTCAATGTTCTTGAGGAATGTATCCAATTGCAAGCCACAGGTCCCAATTCTCTCAACAGTCGCACAAAGGAACACATTGATGATCTCTTAAGTTCCCGACAGAGACTGAAATGGGAGAAAAATATGCCTAAAGAGGATCTCCATATTAAGCAAGCTGTTTGGTGGTTAAGCTTGAAGGAAATTCACTATTCTCGTCAGGGGATATAGCTGGAGTAGCTTCAAAGTACTCAGAAGCATTGCAACTATGTCCAATGCGGTCTAAGAGAGAGAGAGAGATCAGTCCTTTCCAGTAATCGAGCACAATGTTATCTTCTGTTGCAACAACCATTGGCTGTGTTGGGTTTTTGCGGAAGCGTGTGTGTGCAAGTGTGTGTGAACTATGACAAGGAAGTGAGAAATGGAGTGAAAAATAAATGAAAGCACAAACTAAATTTTATTATGATAGTTGGTATTACAAAGGGGGAGCATTTCTAGTTTTTTTGGCTACAAGGAACAACAGACATCCAACTCCTATTTATAGGCGTGGCACCGCCTTACACAACCGACATTGTACAAAAAACTAATATAAAATTACAGCTTCTTCTTGTCTTCTGCTTGTTGCGACTTCTTACGCATCTTCTGGTGTCTTCTCCATTAATCTTCATTTTTCTATTCCCAGAAACTTTTGTTGACTTTTCAACCAACTTCCAGCTGGCTTTCTTCCTTCATACGTATACTTGCTGCCCACATAGTACCAAAAAGTTCTTCAAAGTACGAGTCTTCAACTTTGTCTTGGACAAGTTGCCACTTTTTCCTATGCTTAATTCTAGTGTGTTCTAGTACTTTTCAAAAAATGGATCACATTTTAACACTCCTCCTTGATCCATTTTTGTGATACTCCAAGCATTTCCCGCAAAGTCTCGAACTTGACTCGCGATAATGCTTTAGTGAAGATGTCCGCTATTTGTTCCTCAGTTTTGCAATATTTCAACTCGATCTCTTTGTTATTTTGCGCCTCTCGTATGAAGTGATATTTGATGTTTATATGTTTGGTTCTTCCATGGAATACTGGATTTTTTTATATAGCGATTGCGGACTTATTGTCACACTGTAACGGAGTCGGTTCTGTCTGTGCTTCTCCAATGTCTTCTAAAATTCTTCGAAGCCACATTGCATGACTAGTAGTTGTAGCAGCCGCAACATATTCTGCTTCTGCAGTGGATTGTGCCACTGAGTCTTGTTTTTTTGATATCCATGAAAATATTCAAGAATCTAATGTGAATGCATAACCAGTGGTGCTCCTCCTGTCATCAGCTAAACCTGCCCAGTCGCTATCAGTGTACCCAATGAGCTTGGCATTTGCACTTGGCCAATACCAAATGCCGTAATCTATAGTTCCTCGTAAATATCTAAGAATAATTTTGGCTGCTCCAAAATGAATTTGGCTTGGACTCTGCATAAACCGTGATAGTAAACTTGTCGCGTACATAATATCTAGCCGTGTAGCTGTAAGATATAGTAGACTCCCAATTACGCTTCTGTAGAGTGAAGCGTCTGCTTTTTCAGCTCCATCCTTTTTCAATAGTTTCTCATTTATCATAAGTGGTGTTGCCACTGTTTTACAATTACTCATTTTAAATTTTTCAAGGAGCTTTTCTGCATATTTCTTTTGCGAGATGAAAATTCCTTCATCTTGATTGACTTCAATACCGAGGAAATAGTTCATCAAGCCCAAGTTCGTCATTTCAAATGTCTTCATCATTTCTTCTTTAAATTCTCAGATCATTGTCTCATTGTTTCATGTATATATGAGATCATCTACATATAGAGAGACAATGAGAGTGTCGGACTTACCTTGGGTCTTGATGTAGAGTGTCGGCTCACTCATACTCCTCCTGAATCCTTGCTTGATGAAGTACTCATCGATTCTACTACACCACGCACGTGGTGCTTGTTTTAAGCCGTATAGGGCCTTCTTAAGCTAAGACTTTTTCTTCATTGCCTTTGACAGTAAAGCCTTCTGGTTGAGCTACATAAATTTTTTCTTGAAGGTATCCATTTAGGAATGCCGATTTTACATCTAGTTGATGGATCTTCCATTCTTTTTGTGCTGCTAAAGCTATGAGTGCTCGAATAGTATCAAGGCGAGCAACAGGAGCGAAAGTTTCAGTATAGTCAATACCTGGTTGTTGCAAGTATCCTTTCGCCACAAGCCTTGCTTTATGCTTCTGGATTGATCCATCCGCGTTGAGCTTCGTCTTGTAGACCCACTTGACGCCAATGATTTCTTTGTCTTCGGGTCGATCGACAAGCTCCCAAGTTTCATTTTTCTCGATCATCTTGATCTCTTCCTCCATGGCTTTTATCCAGACTTCATCTTTGGATGCTTGTTCGTAGTTTTCTGGTTCCAAAATAGCAAAGTTGCATGTGTCATAAATTCTTCTAAGGGCTTTTACCCTTAGTAGTGGAGACTCTGGAGTAGATTCTTCTTGCGTCACTCTTGGAGAGCTTGGTGGAGTTATGTCGTGAGTGGTGGAATCCGGTACTTCTCCTTCTTCTTGTGACGTTGACTCCTCTTGAGCAAGTGGTATGTCTGGCAAGGTGATATACTTCTTCTCGATCTTTTCGTCCTCCCAATTCCAAGCAGCATTCTCGTCGAACTCGACGTCTCGACTAATCATAAGCTTTTTAGTTCTTAGGTTGTAAATTCGATATCCTTTTGATTGGTCGCTGTAGCCGAGGAATATTCCCTTTTCTGTCTTTTCATCTAGCTTACTCCTTTTTTGAGCAGGGATGTGGACGTAGCAAATGCATCCAAACACTTTGAGATGCTTTGCTGAAGGCTTCCGTCCACTCCATGCTTCGACCGGTGTTTTATTTTGAACAGCTTTAGTTGGACACCTGTTTAACAAGTATACTACAGTATAAACTGCTTCTGCCCAAAAAGTGTTGGGAAGGCCTTTCTCCTTTAGCATAGACCTTGCCATCTCCATGACGGTTCTATTTTTTCTTTCAGCTACTCCATTTTGTACAGACGATTCTGTGCGCTTAGGTTTTCTTTTTTAAACAAGCTCTAAAAACTTATTCAAAAACCGGTCCAATTCCGGGCGGGTTTTCACCCAAACCGGTTCCAACCGGTTCCGGACCGGTTTAACAAGGAACTGATTCCCGGACCTGTTTTTCGGGTGGTCCACCCTAATTCCCGGATAAACGCGGTTCAGTTGCACACCCCTTATTTTGATTAGTCCTAGGTCTTTGCATGTTTCCTCCTTACGATGTCTTTTGTAAGTTCATGTTGCTCCATATCTATCCTTATCGTCTTCTTCACATCTCTTTAGTCTTTCGCTGCCCCTTGATTTTAAATTTCTAGGATTTTGTTCGATTTAAATCGTCTGTCACATGCTATTCCCTAATCTTGAATGACATCTTTTTATTAGATCTCCCAACATCTCTCTATGAGAGCATCCGACGGTCCTCTTGGCAGACCAATATTTATTTTTTGATACATGTTTCTTGCCTTAACCCATGCTCTGTTGTTTTTCCCCAAGCTTCAACCCGTGCTCGATTATTCTTTCCCCAAGCTTCGTTACACGACTCGCCAGCTTTATCATCTCTCTGATAGACACAATTTCGGATGTTAAATAATCCAATTCGAAAAACATTAATTCAAAGATCATTTGCTCTTCCATTCTTCATCCTTGTTAAAGCATAGAAACTCTTTTTTCTCTATCTTAGATTGAACGAGTAAATTCTGCACTCTTTGGAACTACGCAACACCTTTAATGAGTATTCCCTTCCTAGGTTTCCTTCAAGAGCTTAAGGGAAGTAGCTTCTCTGTCTGTCTTTGACTATGTTTTCGACAAATTGAGCCTTTAACGTCTTCGCCGATGCATCATTTGCTGTTCAAATTTCGCTTGTAGTCTTTTCTCGTCGTTGTATCGTGTTATGATGCCCCAATTAATGGATGAAAATGAGAAGGAAATGAGGAACCGCCTCGTGGAGACGTGAACCATCACGCTCTCTTTTATTGAATCTGAAGGATGGTGCTACATTCTTCTTCATGAGAAGATGGCTTTTATTTTACGGGTCACTCCTTTTTAATTCTTTCCTTTTTCCACACACGAAAAATCCTAGAATTAGGGAACGACCGCCATGAGCGACTCGAGAGAGATCACTTCTTTTTGTGAAACTCCGTCACCCACATGTTGTAAGCTCGACACGCGATCCTTGGCTTGTCAAATCCGGCCGAAAGCACGAGCACCTCCAGCTCTTTCCTCGTCCGGTCGAATCCTCCAGGGCTCGTGTATAGCATGATCATGTCGGACATGAACGAGCTCCTCGACACTATGTCGGTCTCGGGGTATTCGGGAAGGATCGGGTCCACCATGACCACCTTGCCATTTGGTGGCAGCGCCTCGTAACAGTTCTGGAGTAGCATTTTGCAGAAATCGTCTGGTAGACCATGGAAAAGCCACTGCGCAAGAACAAAAATATAACAGCCTAAACATAGTGTTTACAAGAACATATAAAATGCACTATTGACCTCACAAAACGAAATAGATAATTGCATTGTAAACGACGACATAATCATCACCGTCCGATCCTGACAAGAAATCTGAGTTTGTGTATTAGGGGCATTTAAAGGGGAAAAAAAAACAAAAACATATAAAACTTTTAATCAATGAGAATCCACGTACTTCTATTTTTCAAAATATCCAATCCCTGCATGAATTTTACCTTTGAAGATAACTTTACATTGTCACATCAACAATCGCTATGTCGCTCATTGCAAAAATGTTCCTTGGAAAAATGATATTTTTCAAAATATCAAAATGAAATTTTACCTTTGAAGATAACTTTACATTGTCACATCAACAATCGCTATGTCGCTCATTGCAAAAATGTTCCTTGGAAAAATGATATTTTTCAAAATATCAAAATGAAATTTTACCTTTGAAGATAACTTTACACTGTCCAATGCACTTACCCCTTTAAAAATTGTTCATATCCAAATCCTAAAATTCTCGCACCCACCTAAAATCCTCAAAACCCAATCAAATCACCCAAACCCTAAGCAAGATACTAAAACGTGCAGGTGAGATTTCTCTAACATTTAAGTTGTGATCATGAAATTTCACTAAACTTGCATGAAGAAAATATGACCTTGATATCCTCTCAATCATTCCCCGAGGGCTAAGCTAAAAGATAGGATGAGTAAACTTCAAGGGTGGGAAGATTTGAAGATAACCTTCATGAAGAGTATATCTGCTTTCGGAACAGACTTCAACATGTCTCCTCCGACACGCTCCATACCTGTTCAAGAAAAAAATTGCATTATAAATACAAACATACATACTTATATGTATGCTTTTTTAAGGAGAACGTCAAATATCATAATTTTTTTCACTCTTTAGTCGAAAATAAAAATGTGTGTAGAGAGTGATTTTACGAGGATGGGCAGGTGCTTCTTTGATCACATGAGGCAGATCATAGAGTATGCCCCTGAGATTTGGGAACTTGTCCAATATGAGCCGAAGGTTCTGGCCGATGCCGCCACCTACGTCGGCAATCGTCTTTGCGCCCTCAAACCCACGGTACGACTCGAGGATCTTGTTCATGTAAAGCGGGGTCGGGGATTTCATCGCGTTGTTGAAGACCGTATTGAGCGCCGGGTCCTTCCCGGCGTATTCGAAGATATTTGTCCCGTTTGCATTCTCGAAGGGGCTTCCTCCATTTTTAACTGCTTCCTGCAACCCATACCTGCACAATGATATAAGTGTAAAAATGTAGTTGGCAAGCGAGGTTGTTTTGAAAGGATAGATTGTGTGGACTGTAAATGAGTATGGTCGAGGTGCAGCTACTGTCTGATAGGCGAACCAAGATAAAGAAGCATGGTTGTGACGCTTATGGCGCCGAATGATTCGTGATTGATGATCTTTTTGTGCCATCTCTTTCGCCAACAAAGCATTTTAGGCTCATGGAGCAATCAGCAAGTATCTCTTGCCGTCCTCTTTTCTCGTAGATAATTAAACACGTTTAGTTCATCATGAAGAAGCGAGGAAAACTTCGCGTTACGTAATCAGTGTGGTTTTTTAATTTGTGATACGTGCTTAGTTATAGCGAGTTGAAAACGTCGACGGAAAGAAAGAATGAACACAAACCAGCTGTTGATGACGGTCTTATATTGGAGGAATCGCAGCAATGGCGCGAAAGAACCGGCTTCGCTGCTCACAAAGTACTTGCTCTTTGGCCCGAGGCCGTACAGACTCTGATCGCCATGAAGAGTGCACGACAAGTAGGAGAAGCTCGCCAGGAGCCGCAGCATGCGGTTGATGGTGCGTGGGGCATCTGGGTTGGTGATCATGAGGCGGGCCGCGATCTGGGACGGCGAGAGCCGGGCGGAGGCCCCGCCTTCCTGAGCTAGCAAGTCGATGATCCCAAGCTCGACGGCGGACGTGAACACCATGGGGACGGACGTGAGGATGCAAGTCTCGAAGGCAGCCATGAGCTCCTCATCCTCAGCAGGCGTCGTGATCGATTGGGTCTCGCTAGGATCCATGTTGGCTTCTGCACTGTTTCTGAGAGATCAAAGGTGGAGTTTGAGAAATGAGGGATTGAAGAGTTGGTTTGTGGATGGGTTGGTAAACATGAGGAGCTGCCCTTTATGTAGCGTTCTTCGTGAGTCTTGGGAGGTTAATGGCAGAGGACAGGAATCCTCCGTGTCCAGATCGGATGTCTCAACAAATCTCAACCATTAACCGATTCGGTATTCAGGGTAGATCTCTTATCGTCACCTTCATTTGCGTTGGTTAGAAATCTGAATGAAAGAGAATCAAGAAACTGGTCCTTCCTCTACAAGAAGCATTTATGATGTGCCGCCTAGTTATAAACCCTAGAAAACATGTCGATGGGGGGTGACAGATTACGAGGGTGGCTGAGAGGGGAATCTTCACATGAATCAGTGTTTTGAATGGATGCAGTAGGAGCTGGTGTGGAAAAGAAGGGTTCGTTTCTTTGAAGGAATACTGTTTTTATGAAAAATTGTTTTCCAACTATTTGGTATTTGGACGATTGATAAATGATCGATTTACGAGAAATGTTTTTAATAGGCTGACAACAAGTTTAGATTTGTGAAAATGATTTCATATTCTAATAAGAAGGAAATCACTTTCCCTAAACCATTAAACAAATGAAAAATGATTTTCGTGGAAAATATTATTCTTTATGATGAAGTTTTCAATGAAACAAAATGCACCCCAAGATTTACAGAATAAATACGAGTGATGTTGAGCCGACACATATACTTTAGAATCCATTTTGGATATTGAGAAAATGCTGACCTGCATTGTATTTCTTTGACACAAGGGTCACTAAGTTCAACCTTCTTTGTGGAGTCCTCACAAAATGAAAAGGGAAAATTTCAAAAAAGGGCATAAAGTGCTCTCATTTTCTCAAATATGGACATGGAGTTGACATTGTTTCAAATAAAGGCTTAAAATGACAATGTTAATCCCAAAGAATGGCATGAACTAGTTATGGTTGTTTTGACTAAGGGTCTGGCCTCAACGAGGGATATTTTTATCAAAACACAATTTAAATTTAAATTTAATTACATTAATTTTTTTAAAAAAAATAACAATTTAAAAAAAAATAAAAAAAGGGGAAAATATAGGCGGGAGGGGAGCCCTCCTACCAATGGCCACCGCCCATTGCTGGTGGGGAGGCGATGATGGCGGACAAGGTCGCCACCGCCTGGGTGACTGCTGCTGTCTTCTCTCCCACTCTATCTCGCTCACCCTTCATTCCACTGCTCATCCATTCGCAATGTCACGCCCTCGCCGACGGAGGACCGATCATGGTGAGTGGGGTTTTGTTGTCCTCGAGATTTCTCTATTTCGGCCAATTTTCCTTTGATGGATCACCGTTCACGAGTCGTAAGAGACGAGGATGACCAATGCCGTTTCAGCTCGGAGATCCAATGCTGTTTTCTTTTCTCTCTTTTTTTTTTTTTTTCTTGTTTTTGTTCTTTTCCCGATTGTTTGTTTGTTTGATATTTTTGTTGGGCTTTGCCTAATCAACAGACTGCCAATTACCCAAGTTTCAAGTTCGTCATCGTCAATGACGGAGGAACGGGTGAGTTCCTTGTATTCCTAGTTTCGATTTGATCTATTTGTGGGCGGGGGATGGGATTGTTGCTTGTGGGATTTAACTTG
The DNA here is from genome assembly GCA_007663325.1 of Eucalyptus pauciflora. Lineage (NCBI taxonomy): Eukaryota > Viridiplantae > Streptophyta > Magnoliopsida > Myrtales > Myrtaceae > Eucalyptus > Eucalyptus pauciflora. The sequence goes on along the minus strand of VMYD01000024.1, from coordinate 2,494,153 downwards.
AGTTTCAATGGCTACACCGAATGAAGCTCAGTAGCGATTTCCTATTTTTCAATGTCGATGCTTATTATCAAGAATTGTGGGGAGGGTCACCGGCCCTAGATTAGGCGCCATTGATTGCACCGGTTGTCGTCGCCGCCCCATTGCCACAGGCGGGAGGGAGGCCCCAAGGCTTCCTCCACTGTTTTTCTTTTTTTCTTTTTAGTTTTTTATGAAAAGAAAAAAATAAGAAGAAATAAAGAAAGAAAAATTCAAAATTCAAAAGGGCAAAATTATCGTTCATAGCCAATGAGTTCAGACTCTTCTTTGAAACTAATATGATTACTTTATGCTCTTATTTGAAATAATGTCCACTCAAACCCTTATTTAGAAAAATAACCGCACTTTAGGCTTTTATTTGAAATAATGTTCACTTCAAACCCTTATTTGAGAAAACGACGGTATTTCAGACTCTTACTTGGAATTTTTCCAAATGAAAAATCCAATATTTAATGACATTTTGAAAATATAAAAACTAATTCTCTTGGATTTCTAGATCTGACACAATAATTATATAAAATTTAACAGATCCTTTTCGTGTTACTGAAATGATAAGCAAAAATGGTGAATTTATTAATAAGAAATCTTCATCACTACTACTATTAATATTAGAATGATATAAAGAATTGGTCGATTATTATAATTATTATTGTTATTGTTGTTGTTGTTGTTGTTGTTATGAAGAATATTGATCGATTATTATTATTGTTGTTTTTGTTGTCGTTGTCGTTGTCGTGTCATGTCGTTGTCGTTGTCGTTGTGGTTGTTGTGGAACATAAGTTAACTATTTTCTAGTCTTTGCTACAATGGACAACATCTTACAAAAGTGGATGGTACCTTGGGTTTCATCGACCTCCCCTACACAAATGGTGTCGTTGTCATTGCCGTTGTTGTCGTTGTGGTTGTGGTTTTTGTTGTTGTCGTTGTCGTCGTCGTCGTTGTTGTCATCGTCGTTGTGGAACATAAGTTAACTATTATCTAGTCTTTGCTACAACGGACAACATCTTACAAAAGTGGATGGTACCATGGGTTTCATCAACCTCCCCTATACAAATGGTGCCTATCGAAGGGTATGCATAAGACCATTTCACCCATTTCTTCTTTTAAGGAATAGAAATAGGACTTAAAATTTCAATTTTCAAGAAGAGAGAAAATATTTAATTAGACACAGAATGGGTGGAAGTCAACGTAATCAGAAAGTCAAAAGATACAAAGAGTGCTTATTTACAAGATAGGGATCTAAAAGCCGTTCTGTTAAAAAAATGGGACTTCTCGGTTAGTAAAGCAAACCAAAACCTCTTGAATTACCTTTTCCGGATTTCACTCTTTTAAACCACCAAAACTCAGTCCCAATTCAGATTATCTCACCTGCTTTACAAGCATGGTTGATGATCCCTCTTTTTTAGCTTTCATCACTAAGACTTCAAAAGACTAAAAAAAAACATGCATGTACGAAAGGAAAGGCAGAAGAAAGCAACCTTTAGGCTACATTTGATCGTCCGGATTTCTAATCGGGATAGGACTGGATAGGATATGATATGAAATCCCGTGATTTTTTTATATCTCGTCCATTGTTTGGTGAATCGCAGTATTAAAATCGAATATGTTCACATCATATCATGTACATTTTTTTTTATATAAACGGCATATCATTATAAATTAACATAAATGCTCATAAACGAAGATGGTGAAAATCTCTTGTAACACTATTCTTAATTTATTTTTATTTATTTTTCCTCTTTTTTTTATATTATTTTCATTATTATTTCATTTTCCCTTTTCATCATTCTTTAATCAAATTTTATCAAATAGTAAACTATACTAACATACCTAAAATACAAAAATACCTAAAATATATAATAAATATAAATATTTAATTTATAGATTGAATGTTTATTATAAGATAGAATTAAAGTTGAATATATAAATTAAAATAAGATTAATTAAAAATATTTTTTATTTTTAATTATTTCAATTAGAATTCAAATATTATTTATATTGAAATATAATTTCAATTTTGTTAATTTAATAAGTTTTTTATTAAAAAAAATAACTTTCCTATTATGGACATTAGAAATCATATCCACCTTTATCCCATCTCCTCCATGGGGATAATTTTATCCTTCTATATCCTCCTTATATTCGACTTTATCATATCCTGAGTGAGCACCAAACGTAGGATATGATAAATCATATCCTATCTTGAATTTTATCCCGACTGCCAAATGCAGCCTTAGAGTTTTCAGTCAATTAAACTGAGATACTAGGAGAAATGAAGAGGGCATATCAAACATACTATGTCAGCTTCAACGTTTTCACTTCCCATCATGGGTAGCTTAATTGCCAGATGAATAATTGCTAGTAACTGTGTGTACATTTGGTTGTCAATGATACTCTATGCCTGAACATATGGCTGCGTTTGGTTTAGCATTTGCAATGGGCTTTGAGTCTAATGCAAATGCTGAAAGCCCAAAGCTACTTAGGGAAATGCAGTTGTGTTTGGTAAAAAAATTTTGCAAATGGAGTTTGAGTTGAATGTGCGTTTAGTTAAAAAAACTTTCGCAATGGGCTTTGATGGGTATAATATGTGTGTGTGTGTGTGTGTCTATATATATATTTTTTATAAATTCAACTAACCCTTCGCCAGTCCGGCGAAGGGGTATGGCTGGCGGCGGCCGTTGGCTGAGGTCGCCCGACCTCGGGCGACTTCTGGCGAGGGTTGCGCGACCAAGCCGAGGGCCACCGGAGGTCGCCCGACCTCGGGCGACCTCCGGTGAGGGTCGTGCAACCAAGTTGAGGGCCGCCGAAGGTTGCCCGACCTCGGGCGACCCAAGCGATCGCCGCCTGGGTCTTACGGTCGTAGGCGGCCCTCGCCTAGGTCTCGCAAGGGTCGCGCAACCTCCAACTGCCGTCATGCGACGCTCGCGAGACCCAGGTGAGGGCCGCCTGTGGCCGCGAGACCTAGGCAGCGGTCGCCTGGGCCCGATTACCCAAGTTTCAAGTTCGCCGTCATCGATGACGGAGGCACGAGTGAGTTCCTTGTATTCCTAGTTTCGATTTGATCTATGTGTGGGCGGGGGATGGGATTGTTGCTTGTGGGATTTAACTTGAGTTTCAATGGCTACGCCGAATGAAGCTCATTATTGATTTCCTATTTTTCAATGATGATGCTTATTATCAAGAATTGTGGGGAGGGTCGCCGGCCCTCGCTTAGGCGCCATTGACCGCACTAGTTGTCATCGCCACCCCATCACCACAGGCAAGAGGGAGCCCCCCAGGCTTCCTCCATTGTTTTTCTTTTTTTTCTTTTTAGTTTTTTCATGAAAAGACAAAAATAAAAAGAAATAAAGAAAGAAAAATTCAAAATTCAAAATTCAAAAGGGCAAAATTATCGTTCATAGCCGATGAGTTCAGATTCTTCTTTGAAACTGATATGATCACTTTATGCTCTTATTTGAAATAATGTTCACTCAAACTCTTATTTAGAAAAATAAGGGTAGTTCAAGCTCTTATTTAAAATAATGTCCACTTCAAACCTTTATTTGAGAAAACCAGAGCATTTCGAACTCTTATTTGGAATTTTTCCAAATGAAAAATCCAATATTTAATGACATTTTGAAAATATAAAAACTATTTCTCTTGGATTTCTAGATCTAACGCAATAATTATATAAAATTTAACATATCTTTTTCATGTTACTGAAATGATAAGCAAAAATGGTGAATTTATTAATAAGAAATCTTCATCACTACTACTATTAATATTAGAATGATATAAAGAATTGGTCAATCATCATCATCGAATTTATTAATAAGAAATCTTCATCACTACTACTATTAATATTAGAATGATATAAAGAATTGGTCGATCATCATCATCATCATCATCATCTCATCGTCATCGTCGTCGTCGTCATCGTCAAGAGAAGCAGCCTCATTACGAGAAAGTTTTTAATCACTAAGTGATGGATTGATAAAACTACACAATACAAAAAAAAAAAAAAGTTTGTTGATAAATATAGAAAGAAAAAAATATTGCAAGTTTCGAATTTCTTTTATAAAGATTTATTGTAAAATAAAAAAATAAATTTATAATTGAAATTTATGAGATATAAATTAAAATTATTAACTTATACAATTATCCCTAGATAATTATAATTACTATTATTGCTGCTACTACTATCATGCAATAAGAACTGGTCCAAATTGCATAATTAGAAATTGATGCAACCTAAGAAAGGTAAACTTTTATTGTCTTTTGAAAATTTGGTTTTCATTTTCAACCTAAAGTTTTAAAGCAAAAGAACAAGAAGAGGAAGAAGAAGAAAATCCTGAAGTTGGATGTAAATTTAAAACAGACTTTACTAGCAAATTCCAGCTGGCATTATGCGATGGAAGCTGCAAAATGTCTTACCATTTATAAGGTAGGAAATTACCTAATTAATCATAAACATATTATACAAAATGATAATTCACTTTTTAATTTTACCAATTTAACTCTAAATATTTGTGCAAAATTCCAATGCAATCTTGTTGTTCCATTTTTGTTGGAAATAGCTAACATAATAGTTCAGTCATGCTAGCAGTTTCTTGTGGCACATCGCCATGTTAGCTTCTCAGTAAAAATTAACTAAAATGACCAAATTAGAATTTCACGTAAAATTTTTAGGACTAAATCGACAAATTTCAAAAGTTTGGCATTGAATTAATATCCAAGCAATAAATTTAGGATTGAATGGACAATTTCTCAATCATAATGACATAAAGAGAGCTGACTTTTCACATGTCCACTAGAATTGATAGAGGAGGAGCGGACTCTGCTCTCATTGTCATTATTCACCACCTAACAAAAGCGTTTTCGACTGTGGCCCATACTTCACCTCAAGGATAAGGACATATCAGGGTTGCCGAGGATAGCCATAGCCCATACCAGCCCCCTCTGCATTCCCCCTTCGGTGAATGATACACCGAAAGGAGACAATTACGAATCCTAAATACAAGATAAGATATCTAATAACATATCCTAAGGTTAGAGGGCGGTCGAGGGGGCCTCCCCCAAAGAGAAATGCTAGATTTATTAGGACCTTGACTTCTTTCAAGTTAACGTGAAGTATAAACCTTTTGATTTTGTCTTCCGAAACCATTTCATCCACCATAGGACTGAAGATTATGATGATGAGTAACATCTGTTCCGATGTTCTATTGTCATGAATCCGGTTATCGATGGAGACGCGTTTTATCTGATAGAAGGAATTAATTTGTGATCCAACGATTGATGATGCATCTCTTGTTAGACTAAATATAAATTAAAACCTTGACGATCCCGATTTATCAATCACAAATAAATTCATACATAATTCGGGATCGGTTTGCGGAAACATAAAGATCAACATACCTCCAGCCATTGATGAAATCTGCAAAAGCGGAAAACCTTAAAACCTTGGATGGATCCACGTAGCACGATCGATCTACAATATGAGGAACATCAGATCTATACATCCTGATCTGCACGCGCTCGAGGTCTTCTTTCGGACTTTCTCTTCCACCGTTCTTCCGCCGCGACTAGTTTCGTTCCGCCGCCTGGGTCTCCTCCCACAGCCCATATCCGACCAAATTGGTTGATGGGTTTCGAAGAGAACGTCGGGACGAACAAATAATTTCAAGATCCGGCAAAAACGACCAATAAATTGACCAGAATTAAGCCTAAAAACGATCTATCCTATAAAACCCCAACCACCAAAATTTCACCGCTCGATTAACCTCCGACAATCAGAAATATGCCAAAAAATTTAAGGGTTTTTCTTCCTAATGGCGGTGTGATCATACAGATCCATTATCGCGTGGTGGGTCGCCCGAATTTGGTCGAAATTCTAAATTCCGATCCAAGCCATATAGAAATCCGAATTTACCCATACATAATTCAATGAAAATAAATTCCAAAATTTCATCAAGGCAGAGGTAAACATGCTCCGATACCAACTGTTAGACTAAATATAAATAAAACATTGTCGATCCCGATTTATCAATCACAGATAAATTCATACATAATTCGGGATCGGTTTGCGGAAACATAAAGATCAACATACCTCCATCCATTGATGAAATCTGCAAAAGCGGAAAACCTTAAAACCTTGGACGGATCCACGTAGCAAGATCGATCTGCAATATGAGGAACATCAGATCTGTACGTCTTGTTCTACTAGTCAATACCCCTCAAACCTGATGGTGTGGTTTTCTATAGTGATTAGGGTTTGAACTAGACGACCTGACGTTCCATTTATTACATTACCGATATCTTCCATCAAGACCATTATGGTAGTATATTAACGGGCAAATATCACGTAATATATGTGGGTAATAAACTGGGCAATAAATCGGAATTTATTGAGAATACAATATTGTGATCATATTTAGAATAATAAATAGTATATTACATATTATAACATCTCTCTCATCTAATGGTGAAGATAACCCCTAGTTACTTAATCATCACCGCCGTCATCATTATTGTTATTGAAACGTGAAGGGTGATACTGTTTCAAGATTTTTCCTTTTTCAAAATTGCTCTTTTTAAAGAATTACTACTCCTTCCAATTCCAGTGACTCCTTCTCGGCTCCTTTTACTACTACCATTATTACTTGGGAAAATTACCCAATTCATCCTAAATTTTCCATTTTTGTCAATTTAGTTTTAAAATATTGGTGGAATTCTGATATATTCCTTCCAGTCAATTTATTGAAAATCGTTGACGTAGGGTCTAGTCATCGTAGGCCATCCTACATTAGTGATTTCCGATGAAAATTTGTAGGAAGGATTACATTGAAATCTCGAATAAAAGTTTAGGCAAAATTAGAAAGTTAAGAATCGAGTTGGTATTTGCATAACAATTTTAGGATTTATTGGACAAATTCTCCATTGGTGGTATTGCAGCAACAACTGATATTATCTATCTGTAAATGAAATTATGAAAGTAGGGTTTTCAAACCAAGAGAGACAGCACACAAAACATGCTTGAGCTTTCGAATTCCATTAACTCCACTCTTTTTGCACTTTTTACTTCATTTACCATTAATTTTATATTTAAAGTTTTCCTTTATCTCAGCTTTTGATTTATCACAAACGCTACATAAATAGACCGTTCTTTTTACTTAATTTCTCAGCACGTGATACTTGAGAAAATGGGACCAAGGGACTAAGGCGAACGCAAACTCATACTGAAATTGATTTGCAGGCGATTCAATCTGTTTATGGGCGTCCTTGCTTTCATCGGCATTCTTCTTAGTAGTATTTCGTGGATCTGGTTAAGAAAAGCTATATGTCCAGTTAAACCTATGCTTGTAGAATATATTCGATCCCTGATCGACGCCTTCTATTCTTTGGCTCTAGCTCGAACATCATAGCTTCGTGACTTGCGTTCGCAATGCCCTTGCGAGACAACTAGAAGTCCTCGTGGTAACCATGTTTGTATCTGTTGCCATGAACACCCATGGGCAGCACTCTATGACTACTTTGATGTGCTCCAACAAGGGAGTTATCTTGGCGAGTAAGTCTGATCCAACCGTGCTCGACAAGCACACTGACGAGTAGCTCTCCATGCTAGATTCGACGTACCGAGCATGTTCATCTTCCTCTTCCAATACTTGTAAGGTCTTGAGCTCCTTGGCTTTCACATAGCCTCATACCGAGCTAGTGGGGAAGGTAAACACCTGATAGTGCAGATATCAATGCACAGCCGTTAAAAGTGAAATGGAAGGAAACTCTATACATTTTGATATCGAACAAATAAAGTGGGATCCAAGGCATTGCAATGCGCGTACATCAGAGGTGAAGCAACCAATTTGGGTGATGAAATCACATTCCTTGCAGTAATAAACAGGATGCTTCAGCAACTATATGTTCATTCGTTGTGTCTTCCCGATTCCAACCAGATCATGTGAAAGAATTAGCGAACGACTGTAATGCTTATGCTCAATGGTTTCTGGCAGAGATAATGAAGCGCAGCTGATATCAGGCCATAACCGTAGTTGGGTACTACACAGACGAATGACCCTGCATAATGATCGGTATCATCACAGAAGTCGCGGTGGCCATTAAAATCTGTAACCCGAAGGAGGCATAGACCATCTCAGAACTTGGTCGAGGGGTCCCTCGATATGCGTTGAAGCAATGATGGTTGCGCTTGGAACTGTGTAGCCCCAGAGGAACATAGGTTCAGTAGGGGCAAAGTGAAGAGCGAGAGACTGTAATGCGTGGAAGTGCGATGGGTGATAAAGGCCGGTGGCCGGTGACCTGCTGATGATATGTGGGAAGATTTGTTTTTAATATTTGTATTTGCATTTTTAAATGTTTTAAATAAATTTAGTTTTAAATTTAATTTAATTAATTTTTATATTAACTTTTTACCATATCAGCACCAAAACGACGTTATTTTTACGTTGTCTAGCCACGTCAGCGTGCAAAACAACGCCATTTTGCACTTACTTCACGGGAAAATCACCACGTCAGCATTTTCGCCGGATTTAGGCCAAATTGGCACTTAAGTGATCCATTTTGCTTCGATTTTAGCACTTAAGTGTCACTTTCGTAACTTTTAGCACTTAAGTGTCCATTTGTGTCAACTTTTGGCACTCTAGGAGTCCTAGTGTCGTTGTTTGTTTTTTTGTCTTCCATGAGAGTAGTGATTCTCCAAATTTAATGCCAAACCTCATAATGCTTCTTCGTCATAAGACAAGTAACATAGTTCACATCACAGTAAGCCATCGTCTCAAAGAAGTACTCCAATACTAGACATTTCTTTAAATACTTCACAACTTTCAGTGCTGCATTCATATGAGACTATTTTGGCTCATGTATAAATTGGCCGAGTATCTGTATTGCATAACATATATCAAGTCTAGTCATAGTGAGGTAGATGAGCTTCCCCACAAGTCTATAATAACTAGATGGATCTTTGAGTGACGAAACATCACTTTGAGAAGAAATTCCTACATCATAATCGACTTAGTTAATTTGGTATTATGCTCCATAGGGATAGTTGTCGGTTTACATCCCAATAAACCTGATATAATTTCCAAGACAAATTTTCATTGGCTAAGAGATATTCTTAGCTATGATCAGGCAATCTCAATTTCAAGAAATATATATGTGTGTGTGTGTGTTTTTTTTTTTTTTTGTTACCCGGGAACCCTCGTACAACCGGTAGTCGGTGAGGTAAACCCGATGTGACACTAGCGGAGGACCCACCACCCTGACTTCACACTTAAGACACCAAGCGCCTCCACTGGGTTTCAAACTCCTCATCTTTGAGGAAGGATCAATAGAGCCCTTATCTAGCGAAGTCACCACGGCCGATGGTAATTTCAAGAAAATATTTAAGAGGTCTTAAATCTTTAATATGAAATGTAGAATGCAAGTATTCTTAGAGATTCTCAACTGTAGATTCATTATTTTCCATAATAAGTGTGTCATCGACATATATCATTAAATAGATAGATGATGCACATTTTGTCCATTTGAAGAGTGCATGATCATGTCTAGACTGTTTAAAACCAGTCGATGTGAGTGCAATAGTAAACTTCACATAACACCATGGAGAACATTTTTTGAGACTATAAAAGGATTTGCAAAGACAATTGGTGCGTTTGGGAAGACTTTTGGGGAAAGTTTTTGAGAAAATGTAAATGCCTTTGAGCTAAATGTGTTTTTGGAAATGCAAATTGCGTTTGGCGCAATTTGGTAAATCGTATTTGTGAAAATCCATTGTGGTATTTTGAGGAAAATAGTGTTTGCACAAATTAACTTTGCAAAAGACTTTTTTAATTAAGAAAAAGGAAAAAAATGAGAATTGGTTGGTCACTACCGGCGAGGGGCAGGCGTTTCGGTGAGGGGCGAGCGTCCGGCGAGGGTCGCCATGTGGAGGACGCGGCGGCAAGGGTTGCCATGATCAGGGTCGCGCAACCAGTCCTTTGCACGATTTGGGTCGCCGAAGGTCACGCGGCCTAGATCTGGGTTGCGGCGACCTCTGGTGACCCAAATCTGCATGCGATTTGGGTCGCCGGAGGTCGCATAGCCCAGATTTGGGTTGTGGCAACCTTCAGTGACCCATATCTGCCGGGGGTCGCAGTGTCGCGGGGGTTGCAACGGTCGCGCGACCTTGCTGCGACCCAGATTTGGGCGCCATGACTCGCAGGGGGTTGCTGAGGTCACACGACTGGCCACCAACGGTCGCTGTGACACACCGGCCTCATGCCGACCTCTGTCCAGCTCGTCGCTGGCCCCTCGCAGCTCCACGCAACTTCACCGGCCAACCTCAACGAAGAAGAAGGTGAATAGTCATGAGGACAAAACTGGAAAAACGAAATGTTAGTGATGACAATTGTGGAAGAAATGTTTTTGTATTACTCTCTCCTCAGCCTTCCGAGAAGGCCGAATGCCCAGGCAGCCCCTAACATGCCTTGGCTTTCAGCCTTGGGAAGGCTTGCCTTTGGCAAAGGCAAGTCAAAAAAACATTGCCAAACACTAAATATTTGGCCCAAAGGCCTTTAGCCCCCCAAAGCTCCTCGGGAAGGCAATTCCCGAACGCAGCTGACATACCTTAGACTCTCCCTGTCTCCTTAAACCCTGTCTAAGATCCATGTAAAATTTTTACGTCGCCAAGCATTATGAACATCTATTTGATCTAACCCACCCGTGGGCAGCGCAGGTGGTATTCTCTCTCTCTTGTAACGCTACGGTCGAGAGTTCGAATCCCCTCGTTGTCAACACGATTTAAGTGGGGGCTCGAGCGATGGGTTGCTGGGCCAGTCTACCCCGAGGTTTACGTCTAAATAGTGGCTTGCGACGACGTCTGACGGTGCCACCGAGCATCAGAGGGTGGTGTGACCCCAATTAGCGTAAGCGAAAGGGGGCTTTGGCGGTTCCTTGATCACCAAAAAAAAAAAAAAATCTATCTGATGGAATTTCCAATCACAAAAAGCAGCAATGGACAAGAAAGATCAGACAATGACTTCTTTTGCCATTGGAGAGAGTCTCATGGTAATCGAAGCCCTCTCATTATGCAAAGCCCTTGGCTACCAACCGAGCCTTATAGCTTTCAATTGATCCATCTGCCTTGTATTTGATTTTGTACACCCATTTACAACCCATTGGTTTACGATGTGAAGGTAGGGGTACATGGGTGCACGACTGCAGTGACTGTCGTTGAAGGATGCAGTTCATCCCTGAAGGCCAATAACTCCTGCCATAATGAAGAGGGAGAAGCAAACATACCATGAGAAGTGGAGGAAAAAATAAAATAAAAAATCCCACGGCTGTCTGATCTTGCGCGTGCACTGTATGATGAACATGTTGAAGATGATGTGGGAATGTATAATTCACGAAAAGATCAAATAGACTTCATCTGCAGATGCCTACTGTACTGCACCGACCTCTCTCAGCAATTAAACGAGCAATGGAAAAGAAAAGAGCTGTAAAAGATCAACATAGAGGCAAGTGACATCTATCAGCTGACATCCCTCTGCCCACCAACAAGTGAGCTGCTAAACCTGGGGCCAACTAAAAGCCGCATACTAAATGTCATATAATATGGATCTCTACGAGATGTCGCCGCAAGCAACTCTTCCACCAGCATTCCCAGTTGCTTTGCTAAGTTCATGCCCACCTGGGTATAGGAAAAGAAACAAAGTTGCAACTTTTTATAAATATAAAGAAGGCTTACGTGAAAAATTGCGTTGTGTGGAGAGGTGGGAATAGTTCAAATAATCAATAGAAGAAAGACGTAAAGTTGAATATGCATTTTCCACGTGACTTGCAAGCTATTTGCCACAGCAAGAAGAAATCCATAGCATGCTGATAAACACAACCAATACCCCAGTAGCGCTGGAATAAACCAGGGAAGATGCCTACTAATCATCACTCTTTTAGCTGGAGAAGCTACCATTTAAGATCATTGAGGACCTGTTCGGTTTGAAAAAGCATTTTTGGCTTTCGTTTTCTGTGTTGTCCAAAACATGTTTTGATAGTGCAAGTGCAATTCTCTTTAGACGGTGACAATATGCTTGTATTCTATTTGTATTCCAAACCTGCATGCACTCCAAAACATTTCATTCATGGAAGTGAAATTCTCTTCATATGCTCGCTATGTGCTTGTACTTCATAGGTATTCCAAACCTGCACGATTTCATTAGGAATGAAAATACTAAAAGCATAGAAAGTTGCCTTCAGTTTTTTAGTCTAGTTAAAGACAATTTCTCTTTTTTTTTTTGTTTTGAAAACTGTTCTCACTCTACAGGAGTCATTCTCAATTTTCATTCTCCGATGCCTTTCTACTAATTAAAAAAACCAAACTGAAAACAGCAAATGTGGAGATTTTTACGAACCAAACACAGCCTAAATTATCAGAAATTACCCTTGCCGAGATCATCGGGATCTCCATGAACAACGACAGCCCTTCCAATAATTGAGTTTGGTCCACTGAGAGGAATCTGCATAAAGAAGAGCGTCGACAAACTAAATTCTGCTTTAGGTTTCAGAGAAATATAAAACATGGTAATTCAACACATAATGCTAGTTGCTAAGGATAGATGGATAGTAGAGAACCTGGTTATCAAGGATTGTGAAACTAACAGTGCTTGAATCTCAAGGAAAAGCAAAGTTAATCACAGCTTCTATTATATGCAAAACTGTAATGCTTGACAAAATGCAGATTCCAACAGGTGGGTAAAGTCACAACATCTTCAAGTATTATTATCAACATTCATCTCAACATCAGCATTTGTAATTTTTATATTAGTAGTAAAGGAGGTTCAGTTGGCTGTGTAAAGCTTACCATCATCACCCACATTCACATTCCCCAAATCGCCCGCATGACGGTTCTCATCTTCAGGGGCTCCATGCTCTGTGCCACGAGGATTAAAGTGTGGTCCTGTGAATGTCATTTTCAAAGATCATAACAACAGTCAATAAACTAGAGATTTGGTTTATGTAAATGAAGAAATAGTCTATATGCTTTCTCATTAATAAAAAGACCACTGTAATCAAAAGATACCTGTTTACATACAGCCATTTGTGGTGTCTCCGAGAGCATGGTCATGGAAACCATGAAGTCCAGGCTTAAGGCCAGACAGACTTCCAGTTACTGTGGTTAGGCCTGAAAAGAACAATGCAAGACAAAAAAAGATTAATTGGACCTCGAACACAGAAACATACCCGAGATTCTATAATCAGAGCATTGTATTACCATCTCCTTCTTGAATGAAGTAGACAGTTCCGCAGACACCCTCACTGTTCTTAAGGACAACAACAGCCTTCACCATCTTTCCTTGTGATCTAGACAGAAACAAAACAAGAATTAGTTAGACTCAGCAATCATGCAAGCTTAAACAAAGAAAGAAACACCACACGAACAAATGGTCGTTCTGAAATGGTGAAAGGTAAACATGAATTAACCCCCAGAAACAAAGAAACGAAGCATAAAGAAACTGTGATGAAATCAACAATTAAAGCAGGAACATGGGTTCAAAAGAAGCCGCAAAGTCAACAGACTGATAGTACACAAGAAATTTCAAACTCCCGTTGATGACCCAGTTCCAGTAATATGCAAATTTTAGATCTTATGTTCCAAGAAGCTGCTCCATCGGAACAAATTAAACTATATCTGAGCAAACTCATCTCCTCTCACTTCGATAGAGGAACTCAAAACCTAGTCAACTGGTGATACACATAAAGAAAGAGACACTATCCCAACTCTGAGCTTTTTCCGTAGCGACGGAATCGCAGTACTTGCAACTATCAGAAGAGGGAAGTCTTCGCTCCTCAATCAAGACCAGATCTTTCAGGACCAAACTGATCGAACCCCGTAACGAAAACAAGCACATCCGATCAAAGCATCAAAAGAAACAAATAAATTGTCAAGGAAGAACGATCCAACACTACATGTCAGACCCAGCATCATTCACTGTAATGGTAATCTCAAAGAGCAGAAATTAAGCGACAGAAAAATGGAAGAAGCTACCTCAGAGCACCCCTTTCTTGAAAGACAACGACACAGCGAGGAAAGAATCTACAACACAGCAAATGCGTGGAGAAAGACTCGGTTTTTCTTTTCTTTTTTTTTGGTGGAAATCCGACTGTTTTATAGGAGGAGACAACAACGTGGATCAGCTCCGGCCAGCTAGAGAAAGCCAGCCATGACTCTCATCCTCTCAACTACTACCCACACACGTCCGGCGCGCCGTTTTTGATAGGTGGTGTCGTTTTCTAATTTGTTCTTCGTTTTCATATTTTTCTTTAAAAAATATTTCGTGGATATAACAAAAGGTGCGGTCCAATTTTCACAGCCAGGATGACAATAAAAAAGCAACAAATTGGAAAATTAAAAAAATTGGGGAAATGAGATTTTTGGTTTCAAGGTAGCATGTCAATAAATAGATTAAAAAGTGCAAATTGCTTGATCTAAGAATGATATTGGTGGGGCTGCGCTATTTATTAGACTTTTCTCCAATGCATACAATTTTAGCTCCGAATCAAGTGTGCAAATTCTGACTCTTTCCAATAAATTAGCGAACAGTTTAATAGGTTGATAACCCAAATTAAGATCAAACAAAATTTGCCATTTTTTTATGTTTATCTTTTCAAATTTGATTTGTGTCGATGGGTTCTGGGAAGCCGAGAGCGCTCGCTCGACGACTCGACGCCTAGCTTTGTTGTGCCTGGATCGCCGCCGGTGGAGGGTCGGTCCCATTTTCTCGAATTTGTCTCTTGTGCCAGCTCGCTCATCAGGTTTCTAGATTTTGGCCACGTCTCGTCCAACTTGGGCTGGTATGTTAAAAATCGCTGTTTTCACATTTTACCTTTGGTTTTTTCTTTTATGATGAATTGGGATCCTCGTTCGAATGTTGGTGTTTAGTTGGTCTCAGCTAGTCTCCATTTAAGAATTTCTTAAATTTTTGGAAACTTGGGCATTGATTTATTCGAATCGGTTCTCTTGTGCGGCGATCATATTGATTTCCGTCACATTTATGTGGGTCGTGTTCTCGAGCATGAAAACCAATTGCTCTATGGTGCAAGTTTGAATCTTTGAATTACTCTATTGTAGAAATGGGAGAGGCTTAGGAGTCAGGTATATTTCGAGTAAATGCATAAATTGTTGAAAGATGATTTGAAATTGGGAGCCGTCACGAGCTTATTAAGTGGAAAGCATGCTTAGTTGGCCTTTTTCTTCATCGTTTGATGTCTCATTTGGTTTATTTGTGCCGACGTTCTTATTCCTGAGAGATGGTGCGTGTGCCGATGGTTCACTATTACAACTGGCCAACTCCTAGTGGAGTCTTCTCGATGGGTTGGGAGGTAGATGGGAGCTTTTGACTGTAGTTTTTTACTATTTTTACTGTTGAACTTGAGGTCATTGTAGGATAGATGAAGAAGCCTGTGGGAGTATTGTTTATTCATTTTATATAAGGAATGGATGGTGGCGGGGATGGGATTGCTTTGGTTAGTTTGTACTGAAATGTTCTTGTGCAACTGCTATTTGCTAATTTCAATTTCAATCAAATAATCAAAGTAAAGTCGGTGATGGGTTCTCATTATATCACGTGTTATACCGGTGAACAAGGTAGTAAACTTAAATAGTCATTTTTCTGCTCAAATTGCCTGTTTTCTGAAGGTGCACGTATCTGGCTTAAAGTTAAACTTTGTCTCTACAATGCAGTGGTCGTGAGTATTTAAGGTTTTCTTGGTGAACGTATAGCGACTGAATGCAGCCTACTTAATAACGTGTGATGCAAAGATGGACAAAACTACGGATTGTCCATATCCGGGATGCTTCTTTTGCGTCATGAAGGAGAGAAACCCAAGCAAGCGTAGAGCAAGCATTCTGAAATTCTTTAGAGAACTGCCTTCGCAAGATGACAATGGTCGGGTCCTACCTATCGGTGGCCTTTGGAACACTGCGATGGCCCATCCTAATGACCCAGAGTTTATCGAATTGGGAATTTTTTAGTGCATGGCCGCCCTTATATGGAAGGGTCTTAAGAATCGCCGCTGGCTTTCGCACGACCAAAATATCTACATCCCTAATCATGCAGCTCATATAATTGGATCGTACACCATGAACATGGAAGAACTTGCTGAGAGAGCTGTACGTGCTGGGGTGATCCCACCTCTAATAGAGCTTTTAAGGGGAAGATTGACGTGGGTTGAGCAGCGGGTGGCGTTGCGAGCACTGGGACACTTGGCTACATATGCCAGCACTTTCCCTACGGTTGCTAGTCACGTTGAAATCCTCGAGCTCTCCATTCAGCTAGCTATGAGTTCTTTAGAGATGGTTTATTCTCCTTTTTATGAGGACATCGACAGAAGACTTAGCTATCACTGCGACCTCCTTGCGCGTGGCATGGGCGGTGTTGAGACGGAATCTAGAAAAGCAGAGGAATGGGCTAGTCAGCTGCAGTGCTGGGCTCTTCAGCTCATAAATTGTTTTGCTTTTAAGCCTGAATTTCTTCCTGCCATATATAAGCCAGAGTTCTTGGTGAAATTACCTGGAATGTGGGATGGACTTGTTAATGAGAACTCGCCAGCTGGAATTGGTTTGCAGAGAACTATTTGTCATAGTAAGATTGGTCGGGAAGCTGTTGCTAGTTGTCCTGGTATAGTTGAAGCATTGTGTAACATTGACTGTCTTCTCTGGTTGATTGGCAATATATGGCTATTGACTGTCTTCTCTGGTTGCTCCAAGACCCAAATACTTCCCACAAGGTAATGTTTTCGTTTTCTTGTTAGCTCAAGACACATGTTTATTTGTATCTCCATCTTTTCTCATGTACATACTTTTCTCAATTGCCTGTGCTCTTTCATAATCAAAGAGGTTATGACGTTAAGATGTTTATTTCTTTTGTGATTGTGAAGATTCGTAAATTATTGTTGTATCGTCAGATTTATCTTCTTCACTTGTGATGGATTTTTTTAAGGAATCATCCTATGGGCGGTCTTCTGGTAAGAGAATTGAATTAAGCTACATTTAAAGTCACATGGTCCCCATTCTATAAAACAAATCTACCTCTTTTTCTTTATATCCGTGAAGCCTGTTAGTAATATATATATAAAACTATGTTTGCAAGGTGACACACAATAATTCGACTTAGTTGGTCCACCCACATACTAGGCGATTTGTAAAGGGATTCTCAAAGATTGCTGGTCCACTTACCCGTCTAACTCAGATGAAAGTTAAATTTGAATGGTCAGACCAATTTGAACGCAATTTTCAAGAGTTGAAGAGACGGCTAGTTTCTGCTCCTATTCTAACTCTACCTTTTGGAAGTGGCGGCTTCGTAATCTACTGTGATGCATCCAAAGAAGGTTTGGGTTGTGTTCTTATGCAAAATAGCAAAGTTATTGCCTACGCTTCTAGACAATTGAAATTACATGAGAAGAACTACCCCACTCATGATTTGGAGTTAGCGGCGGTTGTATTTGCCTTGAAGATATGGTGGCACTATTTGTATGGTGAAAAATGTGAAGTCTTTACCGATCACAAGAGTCTAAAGTATATCTTTACTAAAAAAGAAGTGAACATAAGGCAAAGAAGATGGCTAGAACTTTTGAAGGATTATGACTTGTCCATTAATTACCATCCGGGTAAGGCTAATGTGGTAGCGGATGTTTTGAGTCGTAAATCCTTTGGAAATATGGCAACTTTACTCACTTCTCAGACACCCATTCTTGAAGATATGAGGAAGTTAGACTTGGAGGTATTGGTACATCAGCTTGGTGCTCAGTTAGCTAACCTTTAAGTACAACCTATGTTGATTGACAGAATTAAGGCTAAACAGAGTGAAGATGCACAGTTACAAAAATTTAGAGAAGGCATAGAAGATGGAAGACAAGCGGATTTTAGTTTACACGTAGATGGATCCTTGAGGTTTTGTGGGCGACTGTGTGTTCCTGAGGACTCAAAGCTGAAAAAGGAGATCTTGCAAGAAGCTCACAGCACTAGATTTTCAATTCATCCGGGAAGCACTAAAATGTATAGGGACTTGAGAGAAAATTTTTGGTGGATCAACATGAAAAAGGATATTACAAAATTTGTCGATCAATGTTTAGTTTGCTAGCAAGTGAAAATTGAGCATCAGAAACTAGGTGGACAGTTGCAACCTCTAGAGATACCTAAATGGAAGTGGGAGCATATTGCTATGGACTTTGTAGTTGATCTACCGAGGACACCAAGTGGTAAGAATGCTATATGGGTGATTGTTGATCGATTGATTATGTCTGCTCACTTTTTGTCATATCGATTTGGCCTTTCAATGGAAGATATGGCAAAGCGATATGTTAATGAAATAGTGAAGCTTCATGGAGTTCCAGTAAGCATCGTTTCTGATAGGGATCCTAGGTTCGTATCTAACTTTTGGAAGGGTTTGCAAGGAGCATTGGGCACTAAACTCAACTTAAGTACAGCTTTTCATCCACAAATAGATGGACAGTCAGAGAGAACGATCCAGACATTAGAGGATATGTTGAGATCATGCATCATTGACTTCGGCGGTTCTTGGAATGAACATCTACATTTGGCAGAATTTTCTTATAACAACAGTTATCACTCCAGCATTAAGATGGCACCCTTTGAAGCTTTATAGTTTTAGAACGTCTCAGAACGGCTCAAAGTCGTCAGAAAAGTTATGCGGATCTGAAAAGACGCAAGTTAGAATTTAATGTGGGGGATCATGTATTCTTAAAAATTTCTCCTACGAAGGGTGTAATGAGATTCGACACACGTGGGAAGTTAAGTCCAAGATACGTGGGACCATTCTTGATCTTAGAGAAAATTGGTGAAGTCGCTTATAAATTGGCTTTGCCACCAGCTCTATCAGGTTTTTGGTTGTGTTTGAGGCTGCGTCCTTCATGTGCGTCCTTCATGTGGAAGGACGGCCGTGTCATCCCTATTCTTTGTAGTTTTGGGGTGTGACAGATCCGGACTAGTTCCTAGGTAAACCCGGTCCGGTTACACACCCTTAGTTTTGATTAGTCCTAGATCTTTGCATGTTTCCTCCTTATGATGTCTTCTTTAAGTTCATATTGCTCCATATCTATCCTTATTGTCTTCTTCACATCTTTTTAGTCTTTCGCTGCCCCTTGATTTATAACTTTCTAGGATTTTTTTCGATTTAAATTGTCTGTCACACGCTATTCCCTATTCTTGAATGACATCTTTTTATTAGATCTCCCAACATCACTCTATTAGAGCACCCGACGGCTCCTTTGGCAGACCAATATTTGTTTTTGGATACAAGTTTCTTGCCTTAACCCATGCTCTATTGTTCTTTCCCCAAGCTTCAACCCATGCTCGATTATTCTTTCCCCAAGCTTCGTTACACGACTCACAAGCTTTACCATCTCTCTGATAGACACAATTTCGGATGTTAAATAATCCAATTCGAAAAAACATTAATTCAAAGATCATTTGCTCTTCCATTCTTCATCATTGTCAAAGCACTCTATTTTCTCTATCTTAGATTGAACGAGTAAATTATGCAATCTTTGGAACTACGCAACACCGGTAATGAGTATTCTCTTCCTAGGTTTCCTTCAAGAGCTTATGGGAAGTAGCTTCTCTGTCTGTCTTTGACTATGTTTTCGACAATTTAAGCCTTTAAGGTCTTCACCGATGCATCATTTGCTGTTCAAATTTCGCTTGTAGTCTTTTCTCGTCATTGTATTGTGTTATGATGTCCCCAATCAATGGATGAAAATGAGAAGGAAATGAGGAACCGCCTCGTGGAGACGTGAACCATCACGCTCTCTTTTATCGAATCTGAAGGATGGTGCTATATTCTTCTTCATGAGAAGATGGCTTTTATTTTACGGGTCACTCCTTTTTTATTCTTTCCTTTTTCCACACACGGGAAATCCTAGAATTAGGGAACGACCGCCATGAGCGACGCGAGAGAGATCACTTCTTTTTGTGCAACTCCATCACCCACATGTTGTAAGCTCGACACGCGATCCTTGGCTTGTCAAATCCGGCCGAAAGCACGAGCACCTCCAGCTCTTTCCTCGTCCGGTCGAATCCTCCAGGGGTCGCGTATAGCATGACCATGTCGGAGGTGAACGAGTTCCTCGACACTATGTCGGTCTCGGGGTATTCGGGAAGGATTGGGTCCACGATGACCACCTTGCCATTTGGTGGCAGCGCCTCGTAACAGTTCTGGAGTAGAATTTTGCAGAAATCGTCCGGTATACCATGGAAAAACCACTGCGCAAGAACAAAAATATAACAGCCTAAACATAGAGTGTTTACAAGAACATATAACATGCACTATTGACCTCACAAAACGAAATAGATAAATGCATTGTAAACGACGACATAATCATCACCGTCCGATCCTGACAAGAAATCTGAGTTTGTGTATTAGGGGCATTTAAAGGGGAAATAAAAAACAAAAACATATAAAACTTTTCATCTAATGAGCATCCACGTTCTTCTATTTTTCAATATATCCAATCCGTGCATGAATTTTACCTTTGAAGATAACTTTACATTGTCACATCAACAATCGCTATGTCTCTCATTGCAAAAATGTTCCTTTGAAAAATGATATTTTTCAAAATATCAATATGAAATTTTACCTTTGAAGATAACTTTACACTATCCAACGCACTTACTCCTTTAAAAGTTATTCATATCCAAATCATAAAATTCTCGCACCCACCTAAAATCCTCAAAACCCAATCAAATCACCTAAACCCTAAGCAACATACTAAAACGTGCAGGTGAGATTTCTCTAACATTTAAGTTGTGATCATGAAATTTCACTAAACTTGCATGAAGAAAATATGACCTTGATATCTTCTCAATCATTCCCCGAAGGGCTAAGCTAAAAGATAGGATGAATAAACTTCAAGGGTGGGAAGATTTGAAGATAACCTTCATAAAGAGTATATCTGCTTTCGGAACAGACTTTAACATGTCTCCTCCGACACGCTCCATACCTATTCAAGAAAAAAATTGCATTATAAAATACATAAATACATACATATATGTATGCTTTTTTAAGGAGAACGTCAAATATCAGTACTTTTTTCACTCTTTAGTCGAAAATAAAAATGTGTGTAGAGAGTGATTTTACGAGGATGGGCAGGTGCATCTTTGACCACATGAGGCAGATCATAGAGTATGCCCCTGAGATTTGGGAACTTGTCCAATATGAGCCGGAGGCACTCGCCCACCCCACCGCCCACGTCGGCGACCGTCTTCGCGCCCTCAAACCCGCGGTAAGACTCGAGCAACTTGTTCATGTAAAGCGGGGTCGGGCCTTTCATCCCGTTGTTGAAGAGCGTGCTGAACGCGGGGTCCTTCATGGCGCACTCGAAGATGCTCATCCCGTTTGCATTCTGAAAGGGTTTTCCTCCATTTTTAACTGCTTCCTGCAACCCATACCTGCACAATGATAAGTGTAAAGTTGTAGTTGGCAAGCGAGGTTGTTTTGAAAGGATAGATCGTGTGAACTGTAAATGAGTATGGTCGAGGTGCAGCTGGTGTCCGATAAGTGAACCGAGATGAAGAAGCATGGTTTCGACGCTTATAGCGCCGACTGATTCGTGATTGACGATCTTTTTGTGCCATCTCTTTCGCCAACAAAGTATTTTAGGCTCATGGAGCTATCAGCAAGTATCTCTTGCCGTGCTCTTTTCTCATAGATAATTAAACAAGTTTAGTTCATCATGAAAAAGTGAAGAGAACTTCGAATTACGTAATCAGTGTGGTTTTTTAATTTGTGATACGTGCTTAGTTATAGTGAGTTGAAAACTTCGACGGAAAGAAAGAATGAACACAAACCAGCCGTTGATGACGGTCTTATGTTGGAGGAATCGCAGGTATGACGCGAAAGAACCGGCTTCGCTGCTCACAAAGTACTTGCTCTTTGGCCCGAGGCCATACAGACTCTGATCGCCATGAAGAGTGCACGACAAGTAGGAGAAGCTCACCAGGAGCCGCAGCATGCGGTTGATGGTGCGTGGGGCGTCCGGGTTGGTGATCCCGAGGCGGGCCGCAATCTGGGACGGTGAGAGCCGGGCGGAGGCCCCGCCTTCCCGGGCTAGCAAGTCGATGATCCCAAGCTCGATGGTCGACGTCAACACCATGGGGACGGACGTGAGGATGCACGTCTCGAAGGCAGCCACGAGCTCCTCGTCCTCAGCAGGCGTCGTGATCGATTGGGTCTCGCTAGGATCCATGTTGGCTTCTGCACTGTTTCTGAGAGATCAAAGGTGGAGTTTGAGAAACGAGGGATTGAAGAGTTGGTTTGTGGATGGTTGGTAAACATGAGGAGCTGCCCTTTATGTAGTGTTCTTCATGAGTCTTGGGAGGTTAATGTCAGAGGACAGGAATCGTCCGTGTCCAGCTCGGATGTCTCAACAAATCTCAACCATTAACCGATTCGGTATTCAGGGTAGATCTCTTATCGTCACCTTCATTTGCGTTGGTTAGAAAGCTGAATGAAAGAGAATCAAGAAACTGGTCCTTCCTCTACAAGAAGCATTTATGATGTGCCGCCTAGTTATACACCCTAGAAAACATGTCGATGGGGGGTGACAGATTACGAGGGTGGCTGAGAGGGGAATCTTCACAGTAGGAGCTGGTATGGAAAAGAAGGGTTCGTTTCTTTGGAGGAATACTGTTTTTATGAAAAATTGTTTTCCGACTATTTGGTATTTGGATGATTGATAAATGATCGACTTACGAGAAATGTTTTTAATAGGCTGACAACAAGTTTAGATTTGTGATTGTCCCATAATCAGGCACGTTCAACTTAATTAATTATGCGTTCCTAGTTTTGATCTCGGCATATAGCACGTCCTACTCTTATTTCGGTGGTCTTCTGGCATTGCCAAGCTACGTCTCACACCATTGAGCATGGTTCCTAGATGGCTTTCCCGAATGAGCACATGTCCAGAATCTACTGCGATCGACTTCTCGTTGTCTAGGGGCGTCCCATATAGGGGTTACTGTCTAGCTTAACAACCCGAGACGGGTTTTCTTAATCAACACACAATCACTCAATTATGGCCCAGGGCACCGTGCATTGCACTCAAATGCTTCAATTAAAATGATGAACCTAGCATTTTTCTTCGTATTAGAAATACACAGTAAAATAATCATGTGAGGGTACACAGTCAACTTGAACTAGAAAAATTGATATATTATAATTTAAAATCCCACTATTTTATATAGTATATAAAACCATTTTCGGTGTTAAAATCCAACACCCGGGATTTTCTGAATAAATATTGAAATTCATAAATTTTTGGAATAAATAATTGAAATTCCAATCAACACTCAATTTGCACAAATTAACACTCAATTGTAGAAATTAACCACACAACTGCAATCAGCACGAATTCTGGTCACCGTCTATCTCGGCCTAATTTCCGGAAAATATTTAATAATTAAATAATTACCAAAATTAATTAAATAATTCAATTTAAATTCTAAAAATATTAACTTAGGCCAGAAATACCTATTTAAATACCGAAACGGGCCCAAACAATTCCCGAATCAATCTAGATAAATAATGCAGTTGATCTAGTTCCTAACTAAGCCATTCTAACCACCTGACATGCATAATTAACTAATTAAGTCACTAATCTAATCTAACTAACCACCTAATCTCTAATTAAATTAATCTAAACACCCGTTAAACATCATTAGCTTACTAAGAAGAGTTTAGTGCATAAACTCACCGGTGTAATGCGAAAACTGGTTCACCGTGACGGCGGCCAAAACTTGAATTGTGGCGGTGTCAACGGGCACTTAGGCCGGGCCTAAAACTAGCTCAACAAATCTCGGCCCAAACTGAGATTTGTTAAGGAGTCAGGCTAGGTTTGCTTCGCGGGCTTGGGCTGCTGAAAAAGATGGGCTGAGTTGGACTGAAGTTCACTTGGGCTGCTGGAGTTGATTTCGTGGAGATGGGCTCACGTGCAAGGGGGTTGAGCTATTGCAAGCATGGGACTTGCTAGGTGAACTGCTGTTGTGAAGATGAGCCGAAGATAGGCTAAATTGGAGTTGCAGAGAATGGGTTGGCGTTAGTCGAGACGCGCGGACAAAGGCGAGAGACATGCGAGCAGCTTCGGTCAACGCTGGGGGGCTTCATTTGCAATGGAGTTGACCTAGCAATTTGAAGACATGGGCAAGGCGGCTTCGGTGGAGGAATCGTGGGCTTTAGCGGCAAAGAGGTCAATCTTTGGGGAGACAAAATGTTGTTGGTTGACTTGGTGGGGCCGCGGCTTCGAAGGAGGAAGCAGCTGGCTTACAGAGGAGAACTCGGTGGATTGGTTGAATGGGGAAATCGGTGGTGTTGAGTGCGTGCAAGTGAAACAACAAGGTGGCAGAGGGAGAGAGAAGAGAGGATGATGAAAGTGCTAGTATGAACACCTAAAGGGGGGTGAATAGGTGTAAAAATAGATTTTGCAAAATACAGTGAAAACCTTTACTTTTAACCTGAGTCTGAATAACAACAGACTTTCGAAACTGAGTCTGAAGAGAAGCGGACTTTGAGCGAGATTAGACTTTAGCAGTTAAATAGAATTACGAACAAAATAAAGAGATTCAGGGAAGAGAATAAGAACACAAGGTTTATAGTGGTTCAGCTTAATCCAAGCCTACGTCCACTCTCCCATGCTAACAGCCTTCTTGGCTGGATTCCACTATGCAATCAACAAGAGATTACAACTTTGAGTGCAAACACTTAGTAGTAGATCACACTATCTCACTAAGTCACTCTTTTGGTATTTCTCTCAAGATCACAAACGTTTAAGCTCACCAAAGACAAGTGTAGATAGAGGATCGCTCAGACTTTGGAATTATAAATTCCACGCTCCGTCTCTTACTTGTTCATCGGTCCTTCATCTCCTTAAATACTCCTCCACTTCCAAACTAGCCGTTGGACAACATCTCGAGGATCGTCTTCCAATCTACTCATTGGACAAATCTGTATCTAGAAGATTTGGTAGTCGTTGAGTGATAGAGGTATAATCCCAAATTGATTCCGATCACCCATACAAACAGAATCTTGGTTTCCATAAGTAAAGCTTATTCGTATAGAAAGTTCTTGTCTTCAAGATCCAATTGTCAATCAATTAAGTCAATCAAATCAATCTTGATGTAGAATCCAAACCAGATCACTAGCCGTTATATCTTCGGGCTTGAGTTACGTTCGGTCGAGTTTTAGATGTAAAGTCTGAGAGCAATAGACTTTACAATCTGAGTCTGAACATATTCTGCTTCTGAACAAATTTAGCTTTAAGGTCTTAACACAGTTTGTTATGTTTTGCTTCAGCATAGAGTCTGTCTTTTGGTTCAGCTTCAGCATAGAGTCTATCTTCTGGTTTTTCATTTACGTTTAGTCTAGAATTTGTCAGAGTAGGCAGACTTCTGATGTAGAATAGACTTTGACACTAGAGTCTGCCAGTCTTCAGACTTTGACACAGAAGTCTGGAAATCTTCAGAATATACTTTGGACATGTGTTACGTTCAGTCTTCTGGCCGTCTTCAGACTTTGACAATATTCTTTACATGTTATATCATCTGCATAGTCTATTACTCAACCATCAAACATGTTAGTAGCATTTGATTTATTTTGTCATCTTCAAAACATCATAAGGGATTTCCCTAACAATCTCTCACTTTTTGACGATGACAAAACAATCTTTGAATATGCAGATTTGTAAACATACTTATAAAGATATTAATTTAAATCAAAGGATATCAAAAGATAACAAATAGATTGAGCATAACAATATATAGAAAAATAATCGCAGCTCAATATTATGCAATACATAATATTAACCAATCAACACATATGCATATTCATACCCATATTCTCTCTCCCTTTTTGTCATAATCAAAAAGCGATAACAAAGAGTCACATAGAGAATATAAAGCGATAGCAAATAATTTCCAAAAATCAGCTTTTATAAATCGAATATTAAAAATATGCAATATAGCTCACTTCGATCGTATATATCGACAAATAAAAATCACGGATGCATTATAAAATTCACTTATCCTTTTTGTCATAATAAAAAGATAATACCAATAAAAGATTTGTTATGACAAAAGGTAAAAAAAAATGCACTAACTGGATTTTGTAGAACTTGGTAAGTTCCAACACATTTACATTTTCCTTCATTCCATAATAAACAAGATCACGATCAATTCAAAAAGATTTTTCCATAATTGATCAAAGCCCCCCTCAATTTGTTGCCTTTTTGAGATGATCATGATTCTTTCCTTTCTTTTGGATTTGCTTTCTCCCCCTGTCATCATTACAATATTTGCGAATAACACTAATTGTAGCTTGTGCACGTTGAGCAGAATATTGTTTTTCGGTTATTCCTTTTGTAGCAACAACATCGCAACGATCATTTGCATTTTGAACTTCGAGGCACAAATTTATTTTCTTCAATCAAGCTCTTCTCGAATTCCACCTGCATAAACTTAACAAACTTTTTGCACAAATAAGCTGTAATAATATCCACATAATATATAATGCCCTTTCTTCAAATAAATAAATTGAATAGCATATATAAGATTATTAAATATTTAAAATCATAGCTACTCAACCTTTCATATGACATATTAGGGATTTCCTTAACAATTTGCAAAAACTTTGCACAAGGAAGGAATTTTTTAGCCTCCAAAAGATAGTATAGAATATTCATAATTTTCTGATCAAGCTTTCCAAATTCCATATGGAAGATTCTATTGCCACCTGCAAAATCTTGTATAATAAATAATAATCTTTGCAAAAAATATCACATAATACCTTCCTCCGATTTGCAGATAACCTTGCTAGATATAATATGTCTTCTAAGAATATAGCAAGAATATCCATGAATATGCAATAATATATTTCGATATCAAATGGATTTTCTTAAGCATAAATCTAGATATATATTATTGATGCATTTCGCAAAAAGAAAGATGATATTTCTATCACGTGCCAAATCAAGGAAAAAAAAAATATTGCAATGCCTTATATTTATGAGAAGAAATATTTGCAATATAAATGATAAGCAATCGTCCAAAATCAGGATAAATGCACGTAGAAATTTGTATGGCGGGATGATAAAAAAAAAATCTCTTACCTAATGTATATATTTGCAATATACCATTGATAAAAAAATCATTACCAATCTTTGTAAGAGATATTTTTCAGATTGTACCAAAATTTGCGTAGATTCACGATCGTTCTTCCTTTATAGAATTTCCCTGCAATCAACTCATTTCCCTTTTTGGTATCCATCAATTTGGATCCTTCCATGACGTTAGAGCAAAATATGAAATCTCCATAATCAAATATTCTTTCTTAATTCATCATAACAAAGTATTCAAAGAAAGAATATTATGCACAAAGATATTTTGAAAGATAAATTCTCACTTAGTCATAGTACCATAAAAACAGAGAGAATAAACTCCTTGAGAATCTAAGAATATTTTGTATAATAAATTAATATTACGTAAGACAGATTTTTACTTGGCAAAATATGATAAAATCTGAGAGTATAAAATTAGACAAAATAATTTGAATTATCTCAAATAATCACACATATTAAATCAAATCTCAACTTATGAATCACAAACAAATCATACAATTCTTTCTTCAATGAAACAAAATATGATCATTATAAAATCTCAATCAACCAAGGATATATCAAATATCAAGTATAATGAGAAATTTTAAATTGTGTACTCAAACCAAATTGAGAATAAAAAATATACATTCCTTACCAAATTCTCTTTCTTCTCTTCCTTTATTTCCTGAAAAACAACTCACCTTTTCTTTGGTACCCATATTTTCTTGGGTCCTTGAAAGTTAGTAGAGTATGTTGCTTTTGCCCAATCTTTCGTAACAAATCTCCAGACTTTAGGACATTTTTTCTCAAAGTGTTTCGAATCTCCACAATTTGAACACTTTAGGGCATTTTGACCAACAGGTTTTACAAACACTTTTTGAAAATGATTTTTGTAAAATGCCTTTGAAGGTCTTTGTCTAAGTCTCTCCTTGACTTTAGGAAAGTCAATTAGAGAATCACTTTCCTTATTGAAACCAAGTCCCGACTTATTATAGTAAGGTACTTGTATAGAAATGATATGCTCTAAAGTTTTTGAACCATTTGAAAATTTTGTCGAAATATTTGAAAGTTCTTTCTTTAAAGAATCATTTTCCTTGACAAGTAAATCTCGACTTTCTTTTGTTTGTAGAAAATCTTTTTGCAAAATTTCAAACTTTTCTTTTTGAGAAAGATCATGTTGCTTAAGCCAAGAATTCTCCTTTTTAAGTTCGGAGATCCTTTTAAGAGAAGATTTGAGATTTAAGCATAGCTCATTTATATACTTAAGAACTTTAGTAGGAATTCTTGAATGGCCTACCTCGATTTCTTCATCGGATTCTGAGTCTATATCTGAGTCAGACTCAGATTCTGAATGTGCCATGAAGCATAGATTTCCTTGCTCATCATCTTCTTTTATTGTTCTTTTCTAGCCATTTTGCTTGTATTGTCTTCCTCTACGGAATTCACTTCCTTTTCTATTCAACCTCTTGAATTTCTTGATCATAAAAGCAAGTTCTTCGTCGTCCATATCATTTTGTGAATCTGTCTCATCAGAATCATCGTTAGATATTAAAACGATGGACTTCTTACCTTCGGGACCATCATCATTGATTTGTTCCACTTCATAGGATTGAAGAGTGCCAATCAATTCATCAAGGGAGAGTGGCATAATCCTTTGAGTTTCCCGGATTGAGGTCTTGATATGGTTCCAATCTTTTGAGAGACCTTGCAAGAGTTTGTTGACCTTCATTGGGGAAGAAATTGGTTGACCTTGATATGCTAAACCATTCACAATTTCTGTAAAACGGCTGAACATATCTTCAATCGACTCTCCTTGCTTCATCTTGAAGGATTCATATTTGCCGAGCATGAAGTTTACTTTTGTCTTTTTTACATGATCAGTCCCTTCATATGTAACATGAAGTCTATCCCAAACTTCTTTTGTTGTTTCACATGAAGAGATTCTATTATATTCAGCAGGAGACAATGCGCAATATAAAGAATAAGTGGCTTTTGCATCAAGCACTTCTCTTTTGGACATCTCCGTTCGAGACATAGGAGCGGGGGGTTTGCTTTCTTTGTCTTTGCCATTCTTATTTGATGTAGATGCAGCAGTAGGATTGATTCATTTTTCCACAACATCCCATTGCAAGGGATCTCTGGATCTTAGGAATGCTTTCATTTTGTTCTTCCACACGTTGTATTCCTTTCCATCAAAATATGGTGGCCTTGTGTTACTTTGTCCCTCCATAAGTCCTGGTGCCAAGATACTAGCCATAAAAGATCTTTAGCTTAAAAGTAAAAACACTTTCATAAACCGAGCACTTGACTCTAATACCAATTGAAAGTGCTAGTATGAACACTTAGAGGGGGGGTGAATAGGTGTAAAAATAGATTTTGCAAAATACAGTGAAAACCTTTACTTTTAACCTGAGTCTGAATAACAACAGACTTTCAAAACTGAGTCTAAAGAGAAGCAGACTCTGAGCGAGATTAGACTTTAGCAATTAAATAGAATTACGAACAAAATAAAGAGATTCAGGGAAGAGAATAAGAACACAAGGTTTATAGTGGTTCGGCTTAATCCAAGCCTGCGTCCACTCTCCCACGCTAACAGCCTTCTTGGCTGGATTCCACTATGCAATCAACAAGAGATTACAACTTTGAGTGTAAACACTTAGTAGTAGATCACACTATCTCACTGAGTCACTCTTTTGGTATTTCTCTCAAGATCACAAACGTTTAAGCTCACCAAAGACAAGTGTATGATAGAAGATCGCTCAGACTTTGGAATTATAAATTCCACGCTCCGTCTCTTACTTGCTCATCGGTCCTTCATCTCCTTAAATACTCCTCCACTTCCAAACTAGCCGTTGGCATCATCTCGAGAATCGTCTTCCAATCTACCCATTGAACAGATCTGTATCTAGAAGATTTGGTAGCCATTGAGTGATAGAGGTAGAATCCCAAATTGATTCCGATCGCCAATACAAACAGAATCTTGGTTTCCATAAGTAAAGCCTTTTCGTATAGAAAGTTCTTGTCTTTAAGATTCAATTGTCAATCAATTAAGTCAATCAAATTAATCTTGATGTATAATCCAAACCAGATCACTAGCCGTTATATCTTCGGGCTTGAGTTACGTTCTGTCGATTTCTGGATGTAAAGTCTAAGAGCAATAGACTTTACAATATGAGTCTGAGTGCGATAGACTTTACAATCTGAGTCTGAACATATTCTGCTTCTGAACAGATTTAGCTTTAAGGTCTTAACACAGTCTGTTATGTTCTGCTTCAGCATAGAGTTTGTCTTTTGGTTCAGTTTCAGTATAGAGTCTGTCTTCTGGTTCTTCATTTACGTTTAGTTTGGAATTTGTTAGAGTAGACAGACTTCTGATGTAGAATAGACTTTGACACTAAAGTCTGCCAGTCTTCAGACTTTGACACAGAAGTCTGGAAATCTTTAGAATATACTTTGGACATGTGTTACGTTCAGTCTTCTGGCCGTCTTCAAACTTTGATAATATTCTTTACATGTTCTATCATCTGTATAGTCTATTACTCAACCATCAAACATGTTAGTAGCCTTTGATTTATTTTGTCATCTTCAAAACATCATAATGGATTTCCCTAACAGATGAAGCTGCTTCGGTTTTGCTTGAAGGAAGAAAAATGAAAGCAAAGCAATAATAGAAGACTAAAGGAAAATGAGGAAGAGATAAAGATGGTGAAGGAGGGGAAGACAACGACAGGAGGGGCAGCTAGATTTGATTGCTCAAAAGGATTGGATCAAGGGGTAAAGTCAACAATTTTATCCCCTCCATTGATTTCTTTGTCCACTATTTCTTTCTTGTAAATCAATTCACAATTGAGCCAATTTAAAATGTCAAAATTGTAGCCCCTTGCCAAAATTTCGAATTTCACTCAATTAGTTTCAATTTCCTCACTTGATTCCCTAAATTGACATCCAAATTTTCCAATTTGAAGCCCAATTTTGATGAAGAAAAATCCCGTACAATTTTCTGTAAGTCCCCAACACCCAAAGGCTTGCTTTGAAAGTCCAAATTTCCTTTGACTTAGCCCATCCGAATTTTCGTTATTTTTCCACAACGTCCGAATCGATTTTCCGTAAAAAATCTCGGAAGATGAGTCGACGTTCCTAAAATGAATCGTGACACGACAAAACTTTCAATTTCTAAAATTGGATTCAAATTCGTGGTTTATTTCAATATGATACGATTTTAGCGTAACCTAACCAACCATGTAGCTTACCGGAAAAAAAAAAAAAAAACCTACGAAGTAGCTTTTAGGAATTTTTAGTGCAATTGACCCATGATCGATTTATCTCGAGTCACATTGTGTATCTTCAACACATTTGCGACTCTCGGTTGTCGTGAAAATTTTGAGGTTTCGAATACGGATAGTGGGTAAAAAAATGACAGAAAAATCGGTCTTGTGCCGTTCAACAAGAATTTTGCAATTAGGTGGAATCACCCACACACTAATCACATATCTCTGTTGAATCGACTTATTTTCAATCTCTGATCAATTTTGACAGTGCCGAAATGACCCTTGCAGATCAACATGGTCGAGTAGTCAATTCCTAGTCGAATTCTCAAGTCTATTGCGTTAAAATCCCTTAGTGGCTTCCTCAGATAGTCTAGTTATCTCATGAGTGATTAGCTCAGAGAATAACACTATTAGCTCATCGATGAAATGCCCGATTTATTTAATCGAAAACAAATTATGAAAATTCAGATTGTCACGACCAATAACTCCCAATGTTGACATAACTCATCTCGTGGACTGTCTTTGGGAGTTGTTAATTCTTGGCTTCAGATTTTGACCTTCACCGTAACTTTTGACCTTTGAGATTTGAATTTTATTTTAAAAACTTACATTTGTTGCAAATAGTTTTAATGTTGAATACTTCAAATCCTCAAAAACATATAATCACGTACATTTAAAGTTATTTAAAAAAAAAATAGCACAATTCTATGTACTAATGTCATAAGTTGGTAAGTTAGGGCGGGCTTCTGCCTTACTTATCTGAAACCATAATTTGCAATCGTAGATCCTTGAACTGTGCCCTTGTAATGATATGAATTCACATTCTAGATGTGCAATAGATAGGAATTCTTTCATCTGAATGAACTATCCACTCGTGCACTGTGTAAGATCCATTTGACAATATGCCTCTCTTTTTTCTGTTCATATAAAATTACTCCTCTTCTTTTTTATGAGAAGTAAATAGCTCAACCCTTAGATGTATGGCTTCAGGTGAAAGATACATGACCTCGGAAGCTGACTGCATTCATCATATTTTTGAGAATTAACTCAAATGGAAATTGAGTCTGCTTTTAGATATTTCCTCTATTCCTATCCATTTTCTGCTTAGTTTTGCTCTTCTTTTTCTCTCTCTATTGAGGCTCAAAAGTTCAGTAGTTCATTAGTATGACATGTTTTCAAAAATTTCCGACATGCATGATGTTTAATTTTAGTGGCAGATTTATACATTAACTTGATCAGACTCCGCTTCTTGTCCTGTATGAATTTACCCGAATGTAGGATACACCAGAAACGTATTATCTATGAATGCCTGTTTAATTCTGTTATTAAATTCTTTTGATCTGTTGTGTAGGAGGTGATTGACGAAGCAGTACCTGCTCTAGTAGATCTTTCAGAAATTACTGCTGTTGGTGTTCACAAAAAGCTTGGAGATTCAATAGTCAATGTTCTTGGGGAATGTATCCAATTGCAAGCCACAAGTCCCAATTCTCTCAACAGTCGCACAAAGGAATACATTGATGATCTCTTAAGTTCTCGACAGAGACTGAAGTGGGAGAAAAATATGCCTAAAGAGGATCTCCATATTAAGCAAGCTGCTAGTCTGGTGGTCAAGCTTGAAGGAAATTCACTGTTCTCATCAGGAGATATAGCTGGAGCAGCTTCAAAGTACTCAGAAGCATTGCAACTATATCCAATGCGGTCTGAGAGAGAGAGAGAGCAGTCCTTTACAGTAACCGAGCGCAATGTTATCTTTTGTTGCAACAACCATTAGCTGCCATAAGTGATGCCACACGTGCACTGGGTCTTCACACCCCTCTTAATCGTCACGCTAAAAGCCTCTGGAGAAGAGCGCAAGCTTATGACATGCTTGGCTTTGCTAAAGAAAGCTTACTAGATGCAATTTTGTTCATTAATGAGTGCTCTCCGTCTAATGATCCAGATCTGTCCTTGAGGCCAAATAAGGTTCCCGACTATGCTGAGAGATTGGTCAAGAAGCAGATGCGTGCGGCTTGGGTATTCAGGGAGGCAGCGACTAAGCATGGAGGTGTCCGTGGTGAGGGTGATTCCCATGCCATTTACGGTCAAGAATCTGATGATTCCGAATGGGAGACGGCCAGTGAAAGTGATATTTGCGGATGATGGGAGGGATGAAATGGATGAAGATGACGAGAATGAGAACGAATGGAAGAACAAGGATGAACGAAAAGAAAAAGCTTTGAAAAAATGTACTCGGGGTATTCGGGAAGGATTGGGTCCACGATGACCACCTTGCCATTTGGTGGCAGCGCCTCGTAACAGTTCTGGAGTAGAATTTTGCAGAAATCGTCCGGTATACCATGGAAAAACCACTGCGCAAGAACAAAAATATAACAGCCTAAACATAGAGTGTTTACAAGAACATATAAAATGCACTATTGACCTCACAAAACGAAATAGATAAATGCATTGTAAACGACGACATAATCATCACCGTCCGATCCTGACAAGAAATCTGAGTTTGTGTATTAGGGGCGTTTAAAGGGGGAAAAAAAACAAAAACATATAAAACTTTTCATCTAATGAGCATCCACGTACTTCTATTTTTCAAAATATCCAATCCGTGCATGAATTTTACCTTTGAAGATAACTTTACATTGTCACATCAACAATCGCTATGTCTCTCATTGCAAAAATGTTCCTTTGAAAAATGATATTTTTCAAAATATCAATATGAAATTTTACCTTTGAAGATAACTTTACACTATCCAATGCACTTACTCTAAAAATTATTCATATCCAAATCCTAAAATTCTCGCACCCACCTAAAATCCTCAAAACCCAATCATATCACCTAAACCCTAAGCAACATACTAAAACGTGCAGGTGAGATTTCTCTAACATTTAAGTTGTGATCATGAAATTTCACTAAACTTGCATGAAGAAAATATGACCTTGATATCTTCTCAATCATTCCCCGAAGGGCTAAGCTAAAAGATAGGATGAGTAAACTTCAAGGGTGGGAAGATTTGAAGATAACCTTCATTAAGAGTATATCTGCTTTCGGAACAGACTTTAACATGTCTCCTCCGACACGCTCCATACCTGTTCAAGAAAAAAATTGCATTATAAATACATAAATACATACATATATGTATGCTTTTTTAAGGAGAACGTCAAATATCAGTACTTTTTTCACTCTTTAGTCGAAAATAAAAATGTGTGTAGAGAGTGATTTTACGAGGATGGGCAGGTGCATCTTTGACCACATGAGGCAGATCATAGAGTATGCCCCTGAGATTTGGGAACTTGTCCAATATGAGCCGGAGGCACTCTCCCACCCCACCGCCCACGTCGGCAACCGTCTTCGCGCCCTCAAACCCGCGGTAAGACTCGAGCAACTTGTTCATGTAAAGCGGGGTCGGGCCTTTCATCCCGTTGTTGAAGAGCGTGCTGAACGCGGGGTCCTTCATGGCGCACTCGAAGATGCTCATCCCGTTTGCATTCTGAAAGGGTTTTCCTCCATTTTTAACTGCTTCCTGCAACCCATACCTGCACAATGATAAGTGTAAAGTTGTAGTTGGCAACTGTAAGTCATAATACATCATAAATCTGTAATGCGGAAACTCATACTAAACGCAGTGATCTTTTGATCTTCATGATTCTCACAATAGATGAAGACATACCTTTATCCATAGCGTTGCACTTGATGATCGTCGTAGAAAGTCCAGAAGAACACGAACCAAAGAAGAAATCCGATTTCTCTCCCTTAACTCACTATTCTTGATGTATTCTTTCGATGGAGGAGAGAATACCAAAATCCTTTAGGTTATAGTTGTTCGTTATAGGTGGAGAGAGAACCGAACTCTATTTGTACGAAACTTGAAAAGGTGCCTTCCATCAAAGCGATATACCCTTTCAATTAAAGTCGTACCTCTTCGTTTTATTAGAGTCGTGACTCTTCATAACCACATTAATTATTCTTATAGCATAACAATAATTATTAAACTATATAACATAAATCATATCATGTGGGCCACATTAATTCTTACATTCTCCCACTTGGCTCATATGATATTCCTTTCATAGTTTAATAAAGACTGTAATGTGCACAATAACATTATGCTATAAAATTTCATCAAATTGGCAATCACATAATAATCACAATTAAGTAAAGAAAACTAATGCGAGTCATAGTGGTTGTATGTCATTAATCGACATAGTCCCTTCTATGCACTACAACTATAGCACTTTACTTAACATGATCCATAAATGACAAGTATAGTAATAGTCCAACTATAATGTTTCCTTAGAAACTATCCTGTTTATCATTCATCTATTTCCATAATGTATACTAAATAGAAAACAGGAAATATCAGAAACACGTAAGTGAGCTCAAAGTGTCAAATACATAAACTTAATACAATCAT
The DNA here is from genome assembly GCA_007663325.1 of Eucalyptus pauciflora. NCBI lineage: Eukaryota > Viridiplantae > Streptophyta > Magnoliopsida > Myrtales > Myrtaceae > Eucalyptus > Eucalyptus pauciflora. The sequence goes on along the minus strand of VMYD01000024.1, from coordinate 2,458,317 downwards.
AATACAAACACTAATGACGTTCAATAATGCTCATCCTTTCAACATGCTCAATAAATGTTTTGGGCGGCAGTCCTTTTGTTAAGGGATCTGCTATCAAAAGTTTGGTGCTAATGTGCTCAATTGACACCCTTTGTTTCTGAACTTCTTCTTTAACAGACAAGTATTTGATCTCCATATGCTTAGCACCCTTAGAATACTTGTCGTTTTTGGAGAAGAAAACTGCTGCAGAGTTATCACAATAAATTTTCAGCGGCTTGGCAATACTGTCGACAACCACAAGCCCTGAAATAAAATTCCGCAGCCATAATCCATGAATAGTGGCCTCAAAGCATGCCACAAATTCAGCTTCCATAGTGGATGCAGCAATAACTGACTGCTTCGCACTCTTCCATGAAATTGCCCCTCCGGCCAGAAGAAACAAGTAACCAAACGTTGATTTTCTTGTATCGGCACAACCGGCTAAGTCTGAATCTGAATACCCAATCACCTCGAGATGATCGGATCTTTTATAAGTAAGCATATGATTCTTCATTCCTTGCAGGTATCTAAGAACTTTCTTTGCAGCTTTCCAATGATCCATTCCAGGATTACTTTGATACCTGCCCAGCATTCCGACAGCAAAACTGATGTCTGGTCTGGTGCAAGTTTGTGCATACATTAAACTCCCCACAACAGATGCATAAGGAATATTCTTCATTTGTTCCTGTTCCAATTCACTTTTCGAACATTGCATAAGGCTAAATTTATCACCTTTCTGAATTGGAACTATTCCTGCTGAACATTTACTCATATTAAATCTCTCTAAAATTTTCTCAATGTAGGCTTTCAGAGACAATCCTAATAATCCTTGTGATCTATCACGGAATATTTCTATTCCTATCACATATGTTGCCTCTCCCATATCCTTCATTTCAAAATTCTTAGAGAGAAACTTCTTGGTTTCATGTAACAAACCAAGATCATTAGCAGCAAGCAAAATATCATCAACATACAGAACTAGAAAAATAAACTTGCTCCCACTAATCTTCATATATATACACCGATCAACAATGTTTTCCTTAAATCCAAATGAAGTTATGGTATCGTTGAACTTAAGATACCATTGTCGGGAAGCTTGTTTAAGTCCATATATTGATTTCTTTAATTTACATACCTTGTGTTCCTTTCCTTTAATTGAAAAGCCTTCGGGTTGGTCCATGTAAACCTTTTCTTCTAAATTCCCATTAAGAAATGCGGTTTTTACATCCATTTGGTGTAACTCCAAGTCATAATGAGCCACCAAAGCCATAATGATCCTAAGTGAGTCTTTCTTAGAGACTGGTGAAAATGTCTCTTTATAGTCAATGCATTTTTTTGCATAAAACCCTTTGCAACAAGTCTAGCTTTATGTCGTTCAATATTGCCTTTTGAGTCGCGCTTGGTCTTAAAGACCCATTTACACCCGACCTTCTTACATCCTTTAGGCAATTCAACAATATCCCAAACTTGATTTTGATGCATGGATTTTAACTCTTCTTGCATTGCATTAAACCATTCATTAGAATCTTCACATTCCATGGCTTGGGAAAATGAATCTGGATCATTTCAATTCCTAAGTCAATTTCTGACTCTTGTAGATAAACCATATAGTCATCAGAAATAGCCGACCTCTTTTCTCTTTGAGATCTTCTTAATGCTATATCTTGTGACTCAGCTATTGGAGGTTCAATGTTGACATCTTCATTATGGAGTTGTTGTTCATTAATTTGTTGTTCTTGATCATTGTTAGATTGTGCTATAATATCAGGAACAACAACTTTAGAAGTTTTGGGTATAGGAACTTCTACCCTTACTTCTCGAATGCAAGCATCACGCATTCTTTCACTCCCACTAATGTCACCATTCTCAATGAACCTAGCATTTCCAGATTCAACAATTCTTGTACTATGATTAGGACAATAAAATTTATACCCTTTGGATTTCTCTGCATAACCAATAAAATAACCACTGGTTGTTCTTGAATCCAATTTCCTTTCATGTGGATTGTAAATTCTTACTTCTGCTTGACAACCCCAAACATGCAGGTGTCGTAAACTAGGTTTCATTCCCGTCCACAGTTCAAAGGGAGTCTTTGGAACTGCCTTACTAGGAACCCTGTTTAATAAATACATAGAAGTCTTTAAAGCATACATCCACAAAGACAAGGGTAAAGATGAATGACTCATCATACTCCTAACCATTTCCATTAAAGTACGATTACGCCTTTCTGCTACACCATTTTGTTGTGGTGTACCTGGCATTGTGTATTGAGTACAAATGCCATGTTTTTCAAGGAATTTAGCAAATGGACCTGGACATTGTCCCGTTTCATTATACTTTCCATAATATTCACCGCCTCTATCTGATCTTACTATTTTCACCTTTTTATCTAATTGCCTCTCAACCTCTTTAATATACACTTCAAGTGCATTTATTGATTGAGACTTATCATGCAATAGATAAATATAATCATAACGTGAAAAATCATCAATAAAGGTAATGAAGTAACTTTCCTTACCAAAAGATGGAACATCAAATGGACCACATATATCAGTATGTATAATTTCAAGAAGTTCTGTGCTTCTTGTGGCACCTTTCTTAGTGTGCTTTGTTTGTTTACCTTTAATACAATCAATACACACTCTAAGGTCAGTAAAATCCAAATTTGGAAGAATTTCATTCTTCACTAATCTTTGCATTCTTTCTTTGGATATATGACCCAAACGGTTATGCCACAAGTAAGCAGAATTTTCATCCACCAAACTTCGTTTAGTGCCAACATTATGATGCAAGGTCATTAATGTCTCAACAAAAGTATTATTAAGTCTAAATTTGTAGAGACCATCACATAAAGTTCCAGTTCCAATAAGAGTATCACTCTTAAATAGACTGAAAGATTCATAACCAAAATTACAATAAAATCCCACCACATCAAGTCTTGGCAAAGAAACTAAATTGCGAGAAAAAGTAGGTACATAAAGGGTTCGAAACAAATCCAAATAATGCCCAGTATCTAAGATCAAACGATAAGTGCCAATGCCTTCAACTGGAGCTTTGTTTCTGTTCCCCGTAATCACATAACTTTCATTTAGTTTTATAGTTTGGATCGTAAAAAATCCCTGCATCGTATTTGACACATGAGTGGTGGCACCAGAATCAATCCACCAAGTATTATGAGGAACTTCAATAAAGTTTGATTCAAAACATACTAAAGCACAAGGCTTACCTTTCTTTTCGAACCAAGCTTTACATTTCAGACAATCTTTCTTCAAGTGTCCAATTTTGTTGCAAAAATGACACTTAATAAGATTATGTTCCTTCTTGTGGATTTGAGAAGCCTTTGAAGAGTCATTCAGGACGTGTAGTCCTTTCTTCTTGCTCCTTCCACCTTTCCTCTTGAAATTCTTTCGAACATCTTGATGACTTGAGAGATGAACAGAATGAGCCTTTTGATTCTTTATCCTTGTTTCCTCTTGAACTAGCATACTGGCCAATTCATTTACATTCCACTTATCCTTTATAGTGTTGTAATTCATTTGAAATGGCCCATATTGCTCATGAGGCAAGGAATTAAGTATAAATTGTACTAAAAAGTACTCATCCACGTTCATCCCTAAAGTCCTTAACTTTGCTGCTAAATTCGTCATCTCAAGTATATGCTCATGCATGGTACGCGAACCATCATATTTCATGGTGGTCAGTGTACTCATCAATGTACCAGCAAGTGACTTATCAGCAGTTTGAGAACGCTCTTTCACAAATTTCATAAATTCCTTAGCATTGTCAGTTTTGGGAAGAGAAGTCTTTAAATTGTTTGCAACTGTCATTCGCATGAACATTAAGCTCAGTCTGTTCGATCTTTCCCAAACTTTATAGAAAGACTTTTCATCATTGCTACTTTCATCAGTAATAGCAGCTGGTTTCTCAGCTTGAAGTGCTAAATCAAGATCCAGGACACCTAAGTGAAACTGGACTTGTTCACTCCAATCAGGAAAATTTATCCCATTGAATAAGGGAACAGATGAGGCGTGCGAATGGAGTGAAACAGGTACAGATACTGCAAACATATGCAAGAAAATACTCATACATTAATGCCTTGAGAATATCACCTAATCAGATTCAAACTAAACTACACATGTACATCATAGTTCTCCTTTGGGCGATCCTATGATATACAAATATATAAAAACCATAATGATGCTAATAACTTTTATTTGATAATTGTAAATATATCTTATTAAAATTTATTTGCTATCTTTGGATATACAAACAAAAGTAATAAGTCATATTAATTATCAACTATAATGTTCATGAATTATAGAAAATAATTAACCTTTGGGTTAATCCCTAAGTTCTTATAATAAATGAACTTCAATATACCCATAACATAAATAATGATATGCAATATATCAATTTCATAAATAGCATCAATTAATTATGGGTAATTGAATAAAATAATTTACAATATAAAAAAATAAATAAAAAAATTCAAAAGACTTCAAAGTTTGGCCACTTTGGTGACTAACAAACCTTTCATAATATGAATTTTTAATATTGTAAAATACAAATATTTACCAAATTGCACACAAGGACAAAACCGTAATAAAAGCATAAGGGTAAAATCGTAAAATCATAATTCCATAAGGGCAGAATTATAAATTTATAATCCAGGGGCAAAATGGTAAATAAACAGTAAGGGCAGAACTGTAATTATAAATAAAATAGGGGCATAACTGTAAATAACCATCAAAAGAAGGGCAAAATAGTAATTAGGAGCTTCGGGAGGGGCAAAATGGTAAAATTCACCGCGCGGGGACGTCAGGCACGTGCCTTCGTCCCCGGCGGGCGCGTGCTCGGCATGCGCGCGTCCAGCACGCAGGCGCACGCGCCTGTCAAGCGCCACGTTATAGTTACGGCCGCCGTTCACCGGGGCTTCGGTCGCCGGCTCCCCTGTCATCAGGTCACCAACTTCCTTGACCTTACGGCACTGGGCAGGCGTCAGCCCCCATACATGGTCTTACGACTTTGCGGCGCCGTTTCGTGCGCGCGTGCTCCCCACGCGCCTGCGGTTGGCGCGTGCGAAACAGCGCGTGGGGCGTGGGTTCCACGCGCTAGCGACTGCAGCGCGCGCGTGGACCCACACGCCTTCTTCCCCTCGCGCACAGTAACTTTTCTTCGCCAATTTTTCAGCGTTTCGTCCCCTTTCGCCCAAATTCTTCCATTTTTCGACATTATTCTCCATGAGAACTTCCATCATTCGGATTTTCATCAACAAAACCATCCGAAAACATTTTAACAACAACAAATACTACGAACAGGATCGTTTAACAAATCATCAAACATAAATCATAATATTTCTATAAATGGAAAAAACATGAGATCATAAACCACACTCTGATACCAACTGTAAGTCATAATACATCATAAATCTGTAATGCGGAAACTCATACTAAACGCAGTGATCTTTTGATCTTCATGATTCTCACAATAGATGAAGACATACCTTTATCCATAGCATTGCACTTGATGATCGTCGTAGAAAGTCCAGAAGAACACGAACCAAAGAAGAAATCCGATTTCTCTCCCTTAACCCACTATTCTTGATGTATTCTTTCGATGGAGGAGAGAATACCAAAATCCTTTAGGTTATAGTTGTTCGTTATAGGTGGAGAGAGGACCGAACTCTATTTGTACGAAACTTGAAAATGTGCCTTCCATCAAAGCGATATACCATTTCAATTAAAGTCGTACCTCTTCGTTTTATTAGAGTCATGACTCTTCATAACCAATATTAATTATTCTTATAGCATAACAATAATTATTAAACTATATAACATAAATCATATCATGTGGGCCACATTAATTCTTACAAAGCGAGGTTGTTTTGAAAGGATAGATCGTGTGAACTGTAAATGAGTATGGTCGAGGTGCAGCTGGTGTCCGATAAGTGAACCGAGATGAAGAAGCATGGTTGCGACGCTTATAGCGCCGACTGATTCGTGATTGACGATCTTTTTGTGCCATCTCTTTCGCCAACAAAGCATTTTAGGCTCATGGAGCAATCAGCAAGTATCTCTTGCCGTGCTCTTTTCTCATAGATAATTAAACAAGTTTAGTTCATCATGAAAAAGTGAAGAGAACTTCGAATTACGTAATCAGTGTGGTTTTTTAATTTGTGATACGTGCTTAGTTATAGCGAGTTGAAAACTTCGACGGAAAGAAAGAATGAACACAAACCAGCCGTTGATGACGGTCTTATGTTGGAGGAATCGCAGGTATGACGCGAAAGAACCGGCTTCGCTGCTCACAAAGTACTTCCTCTTTGGCCCGAGGCCATACAGACTCTGATCGCCATGAAGAGTGCACGACAAGTAGGAGAAGCTCGCCAGGAGCCGCAGCATGCGGTTGATGGTGCGTGGGGCGTCCGGGTTGGTGATCCCGAGGCGGGCCGCAATCTGGGACGGTGAGAGCCGGGCGGAGGCCCCGCCTTCCCGGGCTAGCAAGTCGATGATCCCAAGCTCGACGGTGGACGTCAACACCATGGGGACGGACGTGAGGATGCACGTCTCGAAGGCAGCCACGAGCTCCTCGTCCTCAGCAGGCGTCGTGATCGATTGGGTCTGTCTAGGATCCATGTTGGCTTCTGCACTGTTGCTGAGAGATCAAAGGTGGAGTTTGAGAAATGAGGGATTGAAGAGTTGGTTTGTGGATGGGTTGGTAAACATGAGGAGCTGCCCTTTATGTAGTGTTCTTCATGAGTCTTGGGAGGTTAATGGCAGAGGACAGGAATCCTCCGTGTCCAGCTCGGATGTCTCAACAAATCTCAACCATTAACCGATTCGGTATTCAGGGTAGATCTCTTATCGTCACCTTCATTTGCGTTGGTTAGAAATCTGAATGAAAGAGAATCAAGAAACTGGTCCTTCCTCCACAAGAAGCATTTATGATGTGTCGCCTAGTTATAAACCCTAGAAAACATGTTGATGGGGGGTGACAGATTACGAGGGTGGCTGAGAGGGGAATCTTCACATGAATCAGTGTTTTGAATGGATGCAGTAGGAGCTGGTGTGGAAAAGAAGGGTTCGTTTCTTTGGAGGAATACTGTTTTTATGAAAAATTGTTTTCCGACTATTTGGTATTTGGACGATTGATAAATGATCGATTTACGAGAAATTTTTTTAATAGGCTGACAACAAGTTTAGATTTGTGAAAATGATTTCATATTCTAATAAGAAGGAAATCACTTTCCCTAGACCATTTTTCATGGAAAATATTATTCTTTATGATGAAGTTTTCAATGAAACAAAATGCATCCGAAGATTTAGAGAATAAATACGAGTGATGTTGAGCCGGCACATATACTTTAGAATCCATTTTGGATATTCAGAAAAGGCTGACCTGCATTGTATTTTTTTGACACAAGATCACTAAATTCAACATTCTTTGTGGAGTCCTCACAAAATGAAAATGGAAAATTTCAAATAAGGGCATAAAGTGCTCTCATTTTCTCAAATAAGAACATGGAGTTGACATTGTTTCAAATAAAGGCTTAAAGTGACAATGTTAATCCCAAAGAATGGCATGAACTAGTTATGATTGTTTTAAATAAGGATCTGGCCTTATCGGCTCATTGGTTGGCAAAATATTCCAACCCAATGAGGGATGTTTTTGCCAAAACACAATTTAAATTTAAATTGAATTACATTAAAAAAATTTAAAAAAAAAATAAAAAGGGGGAAAATATAGGCGGGAGGGGAGCCCTCCTACCAATGGCCACCGCCCCATTGCTAGTGGGGAGGTGATGATGGTCGACAAGGTCGCCATCGCCTGGGTGACCGCTGCTGTCTTCTCTCCCACTCTATCTCGATCGCCCTTCATTCCACTGCTCATCCCTTCGCAATGTCACGCCGTCGCCGATGGGGGACCGATCATGGTGAGTGGGGTTTTGTTGTGCTCGAGATTTCGATATTTCGGCCGATTGCCCTCTGATGGATCACCGTTCACTAGTCGTAAGAGACGAGGATGACCAATGCCGTTTCAGCTCGGAGCTCCAATGTTGTTTTCTTCTCTCTCTCTCTCTCTCTCTCTCTCTCTCTCTCTCTCTCTCTCTCTCTCTCGTTCTTTTCCCGATTGCTTGTTTGTTTGATATTTTTGTTGGGCTTTGCCTAATCAACAGACTGCCGATTACCCAAGTTTCAAGTTCGTCATCGTCAATGACAGAGGCACAGGTGAGTTCCTTGTATTCCTAGTTTCGATTTGATCTATGTGTGGGCAGGGGATGGGATTGTTGCTTGTGGGATTTAACTTGAGTTTCAATGGCTACGCCGAATGAAGCTCAGTAGTGATTTCCTATTTTTCAATGTCGATGCTTATTATCAAGAATTGTGGGGAGGGTCGCCGGCCTTCGCTTAGGTGCCATTGATTGCACCGGTTGTCGTCGCCGCCTCATCGCCACAGGCGGGGGGAGCCCCCAAGGCTTCCTCCACTCTTTTTCTTTTTTTCTTTTTAGTTTTTTTATGAAAAGAAAAAAGTAAGAAGAAATAAAGAAAAAAAAATTCAAAATTCAAAAGGGCAAAAGGGCAAAATTATCGTTCATAGCCGATGAGTTCAGACTCTTCTTTGAAACTAATATGATTATTTTATGCTCTTATTTGAAATAATGTCTACTCAAACCTTTATTTAGAAAAATAATTGCACTTTAGGCTTTTATTTGAAATAATGTCCACTTCAAACCCTTATTTGAGAAAACGACAGTATTTCAGACTCTTACTTGGAATTTTTCCAAATGAAATATCCAATATTTAATGACATTTTGAAAATATAAAAACTATTTCTCTTGGATTTCTAGATCTGACACAATAATTATATAAAATTTAACAGATCTTTTTCATGTTACCAAAATGATAAGCAAAAAGGGTGAATCTATTAATAAGAAATCTTCATCACTACTACTATTAATATTAGAATGATATAAAGAATTGGTCGATTATTATGATTATTATTGTTGTTGTTGTTGTTGTTATAAAGAATATTGGTCGATGATTATGATTATTATTATTATTATTATTATTATTGTCATCGTTGTCATGTCGTGTCATGTCATTGTCGTTGTCGTTGTCGTTGTCGTTGTGGAACATAAGTTAACTATTTTCTAGTCTTTGCTACAACGGACAACATCTTACAAAAGTGAATGGTACCATGGGTTTCATTGACCTCCCCTATACAAATGGTGTCATTGTCGTTCTTGTCGTTGTCGTTGTCGTCATTGTCGTCGTCGTCGTCGTCGTCGAACATAAGTTAACTATTTTCTAGTCTTTGCTACAACGGACAACATCTTACAAAAGTGGATGGTACCATGGTTTTATCGACCTCCCATGTACAAATGGTGCCTATCGAAGGGTATGCATAAGACCATTTCACCCATTTCTTCTTTTAAGGAATAGAAATAGGACTTCAAATTTCAATTTTCAAAAAGAGAGAAAATATTTAATTAGAGACAGAATGGGTGGAAGTCAACGTAATCAGAAAGTCAAAAGATACAAAGAGTGCTTATTTACAAGATAGGGATCTAAAAGCCGTTCTGTTAAAAAAATGGGACTTCTCGGTTAGTAAAGCAAACCAAAACCTCTTGAATTACCTTTTCCGGATTTCACTCTTTCAAACCACCAAAACTCAGTCCGAATTCCGATTATCTCACCTGTTTTACAAGCATGGTTGATGATCCCTCTTTTTTAGTTTTCACCACTAAGACTTCAAAAGACTAAAAAAAACATGCATGTACGAAAGGAAAGGCAGAAGAAAGCAACATTTAGGCTACGTTTGGTCGTCCGGATTTCTAATCGGGATAGGGCTGGATAGGATAGAATATGAAATCTCGTGATTTTTTTATATCTCGTCCATTGTTTGGTGAATCGCAGTATTAAAGTCGGATATGTTCACATTATTTCATATACATTTTTTTTTTATATAAACGGCATATCATTATAAATGAACATAAATGTTCATAGACGGAGATGGTGAAAATCTCTCGTAACACTATTCCTTAATTTATTTTTATTTTATTTTTCCTCTTTTTTTTTAATATTATTTTCATTATTATTTCTTTTTCCCTTTTCATCATTCTTTAATCAAATTTTATCAAATAGTAAACTATACTAACATACCTAAAATACAAAAATACCTAAAATATATAATAACTATAAATATTTAATTTATAGATTGAATGTTCATTATAAGATAGAATTAAAGTTGAATATATAAATTAAAAAAAATATTAATTAAAAATAATTTTTTTATTTTTTATTTTTAATTATTTCAATTAGAATTCAAATATTATTTATATTGAAATATAATTTCAATTTTGTTAATTTAATAAGTTTGTTATTCAAGAAAAATAAATTTCCTATTATGGACATTATAAATCATATCCACATTTATCGCATCTTCCTCATGGGATAATTTTATCCTGTCTATATCCCCCTTATATCTGACTTTATCATATCTTGAGTGAGCACCAAATGTAGGATAGGATAAATCATGTCCTATCTCAAATTTTATCTTGACTGCCAAACGCAGCGTTAGAGTTTTCAGTCAATTAAACTGAGATACGAGGAGAAATGAAGAGGGCATATCAAACATGCTATGTCAGCTTCAACGTTTTCACTTCCCATCATGGATAGCTTAATTGCCAGATGAATAATTGCTAGTAACTGTGTGTACATTTGGCGGTCAAACATACTCTGTGCCTGAACATATGGCTACGTTTGGTTCAACATTTGCAATAGGTTTTGAGTCTAATGCAAATGCTGAAAGCCCAAAGCTATTTAGGGAAATGCAATTGTGTTTGGTAAATTTTTTTTGCAAATGGACTTTGAGTTGAACGTGCGTTTAGTCAAAAAAAATTTCGCAATAAGCTTTGATAGGTATAATACGTGTGTGTGTGTGTGTGTGTGTGTGTCTATATATATATATTTATTATTATTTTTTAAAATTGAACTAACCCTTCGCCATTTCGGCGAAGGGGTACGGCCGCTGGCGACTGTTGGCTAAGGTCGCTTGACCTCGGGCGACCTTCGGCAAGGGTTGCGTGACCCAGGGGCTGCACAACCCAAGCGATCGTTGCCTGGGTGTTGCAGCCGCAAGCGGCCCTCGCCTGGGTCTCGCGAGTGTCGCGCGACCTCCGGCCACCGTCATGCAACCCTCGCGAGACCTAGGCGAGGGCCACCTGCAGCCGCGAGACCCAGGCGACGGTCACGTGGGCCCGATTACCCAAGTTTCAAGTTCGTTATCGTAGATGATAGAGGCACGAGTGAGTTCCTTGTATTCCTAGTTTCGATTTGATCTATGTGTGGGCAGGAGATGGGATTGTTGCTTGTGGGATTTAACTTGAGTTTCAATGGCTACGCTGAATGAAGCTCAGTACCGATTTCCTATTTTTCAATGACAATGCTTATTATCAAGAATTGTGGGGATGGTCACCGGCCCTCGCTTAGGCGCCATTGACCGCACTGGTTGTCATCGCCACCCCATCACCACAGGTAGGAGGGAGCCCCCCAAGCTCCCTCCATTGTTTTTCTTTTTTTTTTCTTTTTAGTTTTTTCATGAAAAGAAAAAAGTAAAAGGAAATAAAGAAAAATTCAAAATTCAATAGGGCAAAAGGGCAAAATTATCGTTCATAGCCGATGAGTTCAGATTCTTCTTTGAAACTGATATGATCACTTTATGTTCTTATTTGAAATAATGTTCACTCAAACTCTTATTTAGAAAAATAAGGGTAGTTCAAGCTCTTATTTAAAATAATGTCCACTTCAAACCTTTATTTGAGAAAACGAGAGCATTTCAAACTCTTATTTGGAATTTTTCCAAATAAAAAATCCAATATTTAATGACATTTTGAAAATATAAAAACTATTTCTCTTGGATTTCTAGATCTAACGCAATAATTATATATAATTTAATAGATCTTTTTCATGTTACTGAAATGATAAGCAAAAATGGTGAATTTATTAATAAGAAATCTTCATCACTACTACTATTAATATTAGAATGATATAAAGAATTGGTCGATCATCATCATCGAATTTATCAATAAGAAATCTTCATCACTACTACTATTAATATTAGAATGATATAAAGAATTTGTCGATCGTCGTCGTCGTCGTCGTCATCAAGAGAAGCAGCCTCATTACGAGAAATTTTTTAATCACTAAGTGATGGATTGATAAAACTACACAATACAAAATAATAATAATAATAATAATAATAATAATAATAATAATAATAATAATAATAATAAATAAATAAATAAATAAATAAATAAATAAATAAATAAATAAAACGTTTGTAGATAAATATAGAAAGAAAAAAATATTGCAAGTTTCGAATTTCTTTTATGAAGATTTATTGTAAAATAAAAAATAATAATTTTTTAATTGAAATTTATGAGATATAAATTAAAATTATTAACTTATACAATTATCCCTAGATAATTATAATTACTATTACTACTGCTACTACTATCATGCAATAAGAACAGGTCCAAATTGCATAATTAGAAATTGATGCAACCTAAGAAAGGTAAACTTTTATTGTCTTTTGAAAATTTGGTTTTCATTTTCAACCTAAATTTTTAAAGCAAAAGAACAAGAAGAGGAAGAAGAAGAAAACCCGGAAGTTGGATGTAAATTTAAAACAGACTTTAATAGCAAATTCCAGCTGGCATTATGCGATGGAAGCTGCAAAATGTCTACCATTTATAAGGTAGGAAATTACCTAATTAATCATAAACATATTATACAAAATGATAATTCACTTTTTAATTTTACCAATTTAACTCTAAAAATTTGTGCAAAATTCCAATGCAATCTTGTTGTTCCATTTTTGTTGGAAATAGCTAACATAATAGTTCAGTCATGCCAGCAATTTCTTGTGGCACATCGCCATGTTAGTTTCTCAGTAAAAATTAACTAAAATGACCAAATTAGAATTTCACGTAAAATTTTTAGAACTAAATCGATAAATTTCAAAAGTTTAGCATTGAATTAATATCCACGCAATAAATTTAGGATTGAATGGACAAATTTCTCAATCATAATGACATAAAGAGAGCTCACTTTTCACATGTCCACTAGAATTGATAGAGGAGAGGCGGACTCTGCTCTCATTGTCATTATTCACCACCTAACCAAAGCGCTTTCGACTGTGGTCCATACTTCACCTCAAGGATAAGGACATATCAAGGAGACAATTACGAATCCTAAATACAAGATAAGATATCTAATAATATATCCTAAGGTTAGAGGGCGGCCGAGGGGGCCTCCCCCAAAGAGAAATGCTAGATTTATTAGGACCTTGACTTTTTTCAAGTTAACATGAAGTATGAACCTTTTGATTTTGTCTTCCGAAACCACTTCATCCACCATAGAACTGAAGATTATGATGATGAGTAACATCTGTTCCGATGTTCTATTGTCATGAATCCGGTTATCAATGGAGACGGGTTTTATCTTATAGAAAGAATTAATTTGTGATCCAACGATTGATGATGCATCTCTCTCATCTGATGATGAAGATAACCCCTATTTACTTTATCATCACCGCGGTCATCATTATTGTTATTGAAACGTGAAGGGTGATACCGTTTCAAGATTTTTCCTTTTTCAAAATTGCTCTTTTTAAAGAATTACTACTCCTTCCAATTCCGGTGACTCCTTCTCGGCTCCTTTTACAACTACCATTATTACTAGGGAAAATTACCCAATTCATCCTAAAGTTTCCATTTTTGTCAATTTTGTTTTAAAATATTGGTGGAATTCTGATATATTCCTTCTAGTCAATTTATTGAAAATCGTTGACGTAGAGTCATCGTAGGCCATCCTACATTAGTGATTTCCGATGAAAATTTGTAGGAAGGATTACATTGAAATCTCGAATAAAAGTTTAGGCAAAATTAGAAAGTTAAGAATCGAGTTGGTATTTGCATAACAATTTTAGGATTGATTGGACAAATTCTCCATTGGTGGTTCTGCAGCAACAATTGATATTATCTATCTGTAAATGAAATTATGAAAGTAGGGTTTTCAAACCAAGAGAGACAGCACACAAAACATGCTTGAGCTTTCGAATTCCATTAACTCCATTCTTTTTGCACTTTTTACTTCATTTACCATTAATTTTATATTTAAAGTTTTCCTTTATCTCAGCTTTTGATTTATCACAAACGCTACATAAATAGACCGTTCTTTTTACTTAATTTCTCAGCACGTGATACTTGAGAAAATGGGACCAAGGGACTAAGGCGAACGCAAACTCATACTGAAATTGATTTGCAAGCGATTCAATCTGTTTATGGGCGTCCTTGCTTTCATTGGCATTCTTCTTAGTAGTATTTCGTGGATCTGGTTAAGAAAAGCTATATGTCCAGTTAAACCTATGCTTGTAGAATATATTCGAACACTGATCGACGCCTTCTATTCTTTGGCTCTAGCTCGAACATCATAGCTTCGTGACTTGCGTTCGCAATGCACTTGCGAGACAACTAGAAGTCCTCGTGGTAACCATGTTTGTATCGGTTGCCATGAACACCCATGGGCAGCACTCTATGACTACTTTGATGTGCTACAACATGGGAGTTATCTTGGCGAGTAAGTCTGATCCAACCGTGCTCGACAAGCACACTGACGAGTAGCTCTCCATGCTAGATTCGACGTACCGAGCATGTTCATCTTCCTCTTCCAATACTTGTAGGGTCTTGAGCTCCTTGGCTTTCACATAGCCTCATACCGAGCTAGTGGGGAAGGTAAACACCTGATAGTGCAGATATCAATGCACAGCCGTTAAAAGTGAAATGGAAGGAAACTCTATACATTTTGATATTGAACAAATAAAGTGGGATCCAAGGCATTGCAATGCGCGTACATCAGAGGTGAAGCAACCAATTTGGGTGATGAAATCACCTTCCTTGCAGTAATAAACAGGATGCTTCAGCAACTATATGTTCATTCGTTGTCTTCCCGATTCCAACCGGATCATGTGAAAGAATTAGCGAACGACTGTAATGCTTATGCTCAATGGTTTCAGGCAGAGATAACAAAGCGCAGCGGATATCAGGCCATGACCGTAGTTGGGTACTACACAGACGACTGACCCTGCATAATGATCGGTATCATCACAGAAGTCGCAGTGGCCACGGAAATCTGTATCCCGAAGGAGGCATAGACCATCTCAGAACTTGGTCGAGGGGTCCCTCGATATGCGTTGAAGCAATGATGGTTGTGTTGGAAATTTCCTATAATATGGGCTTACATTAATTAATTGATTTTCTATTTTAAATAATCGGGTTAATGGATATTCCAATATTTGTTGAACCCAAAAGTGATATGATTGAATTGGGTATTGGCATCTATTCATAACGGGCCTAGTTGAGCAGCAAAGTGTAGGCAATTGTGTTTAACTGAAGCCCGTAATGGGAAGAGCCCAGTTAACACGCTGTTGATTAGGGTTTGCTAGGTCCCCTCTCTACCCTATAAAAGGGTAGGTTATACCTATCAGTTGCTTTAATCCCATTGAAAGTTGCTATATTGAAATAGATCATAGAGAGGAAGATCTGGTATTCCAATAAATCTCTGATTATCAGAGTGATCTACTTTTCTTCAAGTAAAGCAATGGCTCAAACATGTACGCTTTAATTCCGCTGTATTTATTGATCTTGGTGTTTTACAATCATATATGGATCCGTGTTTCTTGATTGATTAGTTGTTTATGTGAATAAATTTTATACAGGTTGCGCTTGCAAATGTGTAGCCCGAGAGGAACATAGGTTCAGTAGGGGCAAAGTGAAGAGCGAGAGACTGTAATGCGTGGAAGTGCGATGGGTGATAAAGGCCGGTGGCTGGTGACCTGCTGATGATATGTGGGAAGATTTGTTTTTAATATTTTTATTTTTATTTTTAAATGTTTTAAATAAATTTAATTTTTAATTTGATTGAATTAATTTTTATTAATCTTTTACGACATCAGCACCAAAACGACGTCGTTTTTACATTGTCTAGTCACGTCAGCGTGCAAAACGACGCCATTTTGCACTTACTTCGCTGGAAAATCACAACGTTAGTATTTTCGCCGGATTTAGGTTAGATTGACACTTAAGTGATCCATTTTGCTCCGATTTTAGCACTTAAGTGTCACTTTCGTAACTTTTAGTACTTGAGTGTCCATTTGTGTCAACTTTTGGCGCTCTAGGTGTCACGCCCCGATTCTCGGGCACGCGCCCATCCCTCACCTTGGTCGATTTTAAAGTGCGATATCTCAAGACTAAGTATCGCCGACCCTTTCTTTTTTTATTACGCATGCAAAAGCAATTATAAATCCCCAGACAATAAAACAATGAGATAGAAAAGCATGCCATATTTTTCATATTGAAATTCACAACCACAATTTTATTAATAGTATAACTCATAGTATATTTACAATACTATTTACAGTATATTAGGCTCACATCTATCTACACTAAGACATAGTTCACAAAAGGAATGGGATCTCAATCCACATCCAGATTGTACTCAAGATCCCTCTCTAGATCATCTTCTTCTTCAAAAATCTTTCTCCTCCTCAGGATTCACGTCAATGCTCTCCTTTTCAGGTTCCTCCTCTTCAGCTCTTACTCAGGGTCCTGAAATGATGTCCCACAACCGGGATGAGACTATGTTTCAACAAGTTCTACCCCCTAAGACTCGATTAGTAAGCCAATACACTATCGGCTGCCTAAACACTCGTAGGTCAGAGGATTTACCTTGGCCTCAGATTCCACCTGCAAATCAGTACAATTCATAATAGGCACCAACTACTTTTAACAAATCGAACTAGTCGATTACATGTCACAGAGCACACGTGCATTCTCTAAGGCATTAGTTCACCAAAGTTATGCATCAAATCACCGAGCCCACGTGTTTCTTCCAAGATGCCTCACTTAATTCCCTGGACCCACGCGCATTCTTTAAGGCACTAGTTTACCAAAGTGATGCATCAATTCACCGAGCCCATGTGCCCTTTTTACGATGCTTGGGGCCACGTGCATTCTCTAAGGCACTCGTTCACCAAAGTGATGCATCAAATCACCGAGCCCACGTGCCCTTTTAGATGCCACACTGATTCACCACTCCACCACCGATACTGACAATTGGTACCCAAACATTTTCCCATCACATAATTGAAATCAACCAATTAGGAACATATCCTAAAATTCACAATTTAAATCAATTCCATATAAATTAAAGCTCTATTAAATAAACGGACTACACCACGACAATCATCACGAAATTCCGGTCACCGGCCATCCCGGTTGAATTTTCGGAAAAATAAATAATTAAATAATTAATTTCGAAAATTAAATAAATAATTATTAAAAATCCAATTTATGCCCATAATGTCTGATTGGAAGCCGAGACGAGCCCGGAAAATTACCGAGACTCGTTCAATAAATAACATGGCATGTCTACTTGCTAGTGTCTATTTCTAACCACATAACATGCATCATTTAGTCTCTAATTTAATTTATCGAAATTAATCTAACCACCTAATTGTATTTAATTAAATCTAACCAATCCTAAGTATAATTAGCAGACTAAGAAAGCATTAGTGAGTAAAACTCACTTGGCAAAAGCGGAGACCGAATTACCGCTACGGCGACGCGACGGCGGCCGAAATCGGGTTTTCGGCGACACCGGCGGGCTTGGGTCGGGCCTTAGACTTGGGCCCAACAAATCTCAGCCCAATTGAGATTTGTTCTTGTACTGGGCTGAGCTTCACTTGACTGAACGGGCCTAGAATGGGCTGTCCTCGCGGGCCGGTCTTCAATTGATTTGCTGAAATTGGGCCGAGCACAATACAAGCTGGGCCGAAATTACTAGGCTCAATTGAAACTTCAAATGGACTGTTCTCTTGGGCTGCTGCACTTTAAAATTTTGCTGGGCTGAATTGGAGCAGCTACGGGCGGAACTTGGGCCGTCGATGGAGCGAGAGATTGGCGGTGAATGGTTGGGCCGAGATCAATTGTCGAGCTGGGGAAATTGGCGCGGCTTTGCTGGCTTGAAGAAATCGGACAGCAGTTCTGTCGAGCAGTTAAATCAACGCCAGCTGGGGGGAGAAGTTGACTCGTGAAGCTGTTGGTCGGTGGGGAAGAGACGAGGATGATGATGCTGGTGTGGGCAGCTTCTGCTACGATTCGGCTGCTTTGGTCACACGAAGGAGCTGCGGGAATTCACTCGGTGGTCAACAACCGAGTGGATGGAGCTGCTTGGCTGACCTGGACGCGTGGAGGGCAAAAAAAAAAAAGAAGTGAAGCCGCGGACGTTGCTGCTGCCGAAGACCTGAAGACGCGAGATGGAGCCGGATCTTCGGTCTTCGTGTGGACTGGCCGAGTGGAGGGCACGGAGGAATCTTCTTTCAGTGCTGCACGTAGGAAGAGGAAACGCCTGGCAGCTGGGAGACGCACTGCAAGTGGCTTCATCTTCTTCAGCTAAGAGAGTCGCACCAAAAGAAAAGGAGAGAGAGACGAGCAGATGGTGTTGGCGTTGCAGGTGCTTGTGCGGTCATGTGTGTCCGAAGAAGGGGTGGCGTACCAAGATGAAGCAGCCAGCTAAGGGGGAACAAAAACTCAATAATCTTAGCCAATTCATTAAATGCTTTGGTCCCACAAGTCTCAATCTCATCCTCTATGTCTCCCCCAAAGGCTCACACAAATATCCAATGTTCCCTAATAATACTTTCTTATCTAATTATCCACCAAATAAGCCACCAAATATTTACTTTTTGAAGCTAAAGTTGCTGCCCTTGTTTAATTTCGAAATTCCCAATTTTAGGATAATTTCTTCACTCAATTTCCCAAATTGAGGTCCAATTCCTATGAAGAAAAATCCCGAACAATCTTCTGTAAGTCCCTGACACTCAATGACTCGGCTCGGAAGTCGAAATTTCCTTTATTTGGCCTATTCGAATTTATGTTGAATTTTCGTGGCGTCTGCAACGATTTTCCGAAAAAAATCTCGGAGTCTCTGAAAAATTTTCTGAGACTGAGTCGACACTCCTAGAATTAATTGTGACGTGACCGAAACTTCAATTTCTGAAATTGGACTCGAATTGGCGATTAATTTCAATTCGATGCGTTTTTAACGTGACCTAGGCTACCGGGTAACTTTAAGATATTTTTAAGTGCAATTGGCTCGTGGCCGATTTTCTTCGAACCACTATGAATCTACTCGACTTAGTGGCGACTCTCGGTTGTCGTGAAAATCCCGAGGGTTCAAATACGGACACAGGGTACCAAAACAATAAGAAAACCAGTCTAGTGCCGGTCGACATGAGTTTTCTAATTTAGTGGTGTCACCCATGATTAGCCACACATCATTGTCGATCCAGTCTATCTCTAATTTCAAATCGATTTTTAACTATGCCGTAATGACCTCTAAAGATGGACATGGTCGAGAAGCCGATTTCTGGTCGAATTCTCAAGTCTATTGCCTTAAAATTTATAATAATTCCCCCAGCTAGTCTAGTTATCTCAAGAATGATCAATTCTGAGAATAGCCCTATAAACACGTCAATTAAACGCTCGAATCAATAAGAAGAAAACATAATCGAAAATTTGGGATGTCACACTAGGGGTCCTAGTGTCGTTGTTTGCGTTTTTGTCCTCCATCAGAGTAGTGATTCTCTAAATTTAATGCCAAACCTTATAATGCTTCTT
This sequence comes from Eucalyptus pauciflora, assembly GCA_007663325.1. Classification (NCBI taxonomy): domain Eukaryota; kingdom Viridiplantae; phylum Streptophyta; class Magnoliopsida; order Myrtales; family Myrtaceae; genus Eucalyptus; species Eucalyptus pauciflora. The sequence goes on along the minus strand of VMYD01000024.1, from coordinate 2,438,558 downwards.
CGTCATAAGACATGTAACATAGTTCGCATCGCAGTAAGCCGTCGTCTCAAAGAGGTACTCAAATACTGGACATTTCTTTAAATACTTCATAACTTTCAGTGCTGCATTCATATGAGACTATTTTGGCACATGTATAAATTAGTTGAGTATCTGTATTGCATAACATATATTAGGTCTAATCATAGTGAGGTAGATGAGCTTCCCCACAAGTCTATGATAACTAGATGGATCTTTGAGTGACGGAACATCACTTTGAGAAGAAATTCCTACATCATAATTGACTCTGGTTAATTTGGTATTATGCTCCATAGGGATAGCTGTCGGTTTACATCCCAATAAACCTGATATAATTTTCAATATAATTTCCAAGACAAATTTTCGTTGGCTAAGAGATATTATTAGCTTTGATCAGGCAATCTCAATTTCAAGAAAATATTTAGGAGGTCTCGAATCTTTAATATGAAATGCATAATGCAAGTATTCTTTGAGATTCCCAACCGTAGATACATTATTTCCCATAATAAGTGTGTCATCGATATATATCATTAAATAGATAGATGATGCACCTTTTGTCCATTTGAAGAGTGCATAATCATGTCTAGACTGTTCAAAACCAGCCGATGTGAGTGCAATAGTAAACTTCACATAACACTATGGAGAACATTTTTTTGAGAATATAAAGGGATTTGCAGAGACGATGGGTACGCTTGGGAAGACTTTTGGGAAAAATCCTTGAGAAAATGTAAAGGCCTTTGAGGTAAATGAGTTTTTGGAAATGCAAATTGTCTTTGGTAAATTGTATTTGTGAAAGTCCAATGTGAAATATTTTGAGGAAAATAGTGTTTGGACAAATTAACTTTGCAAAAGACTTTTGTAATTAAAAAAAAAGGAAAAAAATGAGAGTTGGTTGGTTACTGCCGGCGAGGGGCAAGCGGTTCGGCGAGGGGCAAGCGTCTGGCAACGGTCGCCGTGCGAAGGACGCGGCGGCGAGGGTTGCCGCGATTAGGGTCACCGCGACCCAAATCACGACCAGATTGCATGATCTCGATTGCTCGATTTGGGTCGCCGGAGGTCGCGCGGCCCAGATTTAGGTTGCGGCGACGTTTGGTGACCCAGATCTGCCGGGGGTTGCAGCGTCGCCAGGGTTGCAGCGGTCGTGCAACCTTGTTGCAACCAAAATTTGGGTGGTCGCTTGGGGTTACAGTGGTCATGGCGACATGGCGACGCGACTTGTAGTGGGTCGCTGAGGTCACGCGATTGGCTGTCGACAGTCGCCGTGACACACTGGCCTCATGCTGACCTCTGTCTAGCTTGTTGCCGGCCCCTCGCAGCTCCGCACAACTTTGCCGGCCAAACTCAACGAAGAAGGTGAATAGTCACGAGGACAAAACCGGAAAAACGAAATGTTAGTGGGGACATTTATGGAAGAAATGTTTTTGTATTACTCTCCCCTCAACCTTCTGAGAAGGCTGAAAGCCCAAGGCAGCCCCCAACCTGCCTTGGGCATTCGGCCTTGGGAAGGCTTGCCTTTGGCAAAGGCAAGTCAAAAAAACATTGCCAAACACTAAATATTTGGCCGAAAGCCATTTAGTCCCCCAAAGCTCCTTGGGAAGGTAGTTTCCAAACGCAGTCAACATACCTTAGACTCTCCTTGTCTCCTTAAACCCTATCAAAGATCCATGTAGATTTTTTACGTCGCCAAGCATTATGAACGTCTATTAGATGTAACCCACTCGTGGGCGTCGCCAAGCATTATGAACATCTAGCATTATGAACGTCTATTCGATGTAACCCACTCGTGCGCGTCGCCAAGCATTATGAACATCTATTAGATGTAACCCACTCGTGGGCAGCGCGAGTGGTATTCGCTCTCTTTTGTAACGCTGCGGTCGAGAATTCGAATCCCCTCGTTGTCAACAGGATTTAAGTGAGGGTTTTGGCGGTGGGTTGCTGGGCCAGACTCCCCCGAGGTTTACGTCTAAATAGTGGCTTGTAACGACGTCCGACGATGCCACCGAACATCGGAGGGCGGTGTGACCCCGATTAGCGTAAGCGAAAGAGGCTCCTGCGGTTCCTCGATCACCAAAAAAAAATAAAAAATCTATTTGATGGAATTTCCAATCACAAAAAGCAGCAAGCAATGGACAAGAAAGATCAGACAATGACTTCTTTTGCCATTGGACAGAATTGGAGAGAGTCTCATGGTAATCAAAGCCCTCTCATTATGCAAAGCCCTTGGCTACCAACCGAGCCTTATAGCTTTCAATTGATCCATCTGCCTTGTTTTTGAATTTGTACACCCATTTACAACCAATTAGTTTACGATGTGAAGGTAGGGGTACATGCGTGCACGACTATAGATGTGAAGGTAGGGGTACATGCGTGCACGACTGTAGTGACTGTCGTTGAAGGATGCAGTTCATCCCTGAAGGCCAATAACTCCTGCCATAATGAAGAGGGAGAAGCAAACAGACCATGAGAAGTGGAGGAAAAAATAAAAATAAAAATCCCACGGCTGTCTGAGCTTGCGCGTGCACTGTATGATGAACATGTTGAAAATGATGTGGGAATGTATAATTCACGAAAAGATCAAATAGACTTCATCTGCAGATGCCTACTGTACTGCACCGACCTCTCTCAGCAATTAAACGAGCAATGGAAAAGAAAAGAGCTGTAAAAGATCAACATAGAGGCAAGTGACATCTATCAGCTGACATCCCTCTGCCAACCAACAAGTGAGCTGCTAAACCTGGGCCAACTAAAAGCCGCATACTAAATGTCATATCATATGGATCTCTACGAGATGTCGCTGCAGTAAGTTAAAGCTAAATTGCTCACCGCAAGCAACTCTTCCACCAGCATTCCCAGTTGCTTTGCTAAGTTCATGCCCACCTGGGTATAGGAAAAGAAACAAAGTTGCACTTTTTATAAATATAAAGAAGGGAAAAATTGCAATGCGTGGAGAGGTGGGAATAATTCAAATAATCAATAGAAGAAAGACGTAAAGTTGAATATGCATTTTCCACGTGACTTGCAAGCTATTTGCCACAGCAAGAAGAAATCCATAGCATGCTGATAAACACAACCGATACCCCAGTAGCGCTGGAATAAACCAGGGAAGATGCTTACTAATCATCACTCTTTTAGCTGGAGAAGCTACTATTTAAGATCGTTGAGGGCCTGTTCGGTATGAAAAAACATTTTTGGCTTTCATTTTCTGTGTTGTCCGAAACATGTTTTGATAGTGCAAGTGCAATTCTCTTTAGACGGTGACAATATGCTTGTATTCTATTTATATTCCAAACCTGCATGCTTTCATTTGGAACAAGAAATTTTTTTTAGCTTTCCTTTACTGTATACTCCAAAACGTTTCGTTCATGGAAGTGAAATTCTCTTCATATGCTCGCTATGTGCTTGTACTTCATAGGTATTCAAAACCTGCATGCTTTCATTAGGAATGAAAATACTAAAAGCATAGAAAGTTGCCTTCAGTTTTTTAGTCTAGTTAAAGACAATTTCTCTCCTTTTTTTTTTGAAAACTGTTCTCAAACTACAGGAGTCATTCTCAATTTTCATTCTCCGATGCCTTTCTACTAATTAAAAAAACCAAACTGAAAACAACAAATGTGGAGATTTTTACGAACCAAACACAGCCTAAATTATCAGAAATTACCCTTGCCGAGATCATCGGGATCTCCATGAACAACGACAGCCCTTCCAATAATTGAGTTTGGTCCACTGAGAGGAATCTGCATAAAGAAGTGCGTCGACAAACTAAATTCTGCTTTAGGTTTCAGAGAAATATAAAACATGGTAATTCAACACATAATGCTAGTTGCTAAGGATAGATGGATAGTAGAGAACCTGGTTATCAATGATTGTGAAACTAACAGTGCTTGAATCTCAAGGAAAAGCAAAGTTAATCACAGCTTCTATTATATGCAAAACTGTAATGCTTGACAAAATGCAGATTCCAACAGGTGGGTAAAGTCACAACATCTTCAAGTATTTCTATCAACATTCATCTCGACATCAGCATTTGTAATTTTTATATTAGTAGTAAAGGAGGTTCAGTTGACTGTGTAAAGCTTACCATCATCACCCACATTCACATTCCCCAAATCGCCCGCATGACGGTTCTCATCTTCAGGGGCTCCATGCTCTGTGCCACGAGGATTAAAGTGTGGTCCTGTGAATGTCATTTTCAAAGATCATAACAACAGTCAATAAACTAGAGATTTGGTTTATGTAAATGAAGAAATAGTCTATATGCTTTCTCATTAATAAAAAGACCACTGTAATCAAAAGATATCAGTTGACATACAGCCATTTGTGGTGTCTCCGAGAGCATGGACATGGAAACCATGAAGTCCAGGCTTAAGGCCAGACAGACTTCCAGTTACTGTGGTTAGGCCTGAAAAGAACAATGCAAGACAAAAAAAGATTAATTGGACCTCGAACACGGAAACATACCCAAGATTCTATAATCACAGCATTGTATTACCATCTCCTTCTTGAGTGAAGTAGACAGTTCCGCAGACACCCTCACTGCTCTTAAGGACAACAACAGCCTTCACCATCTTTCCTTGTGATTTAGACAGAAACAAAACAAGAATTAGTTAGACTCAGCAATCATGCAAGCTTAAACAAAGAAAGAAACACCACACGAACAAATGGTCGTTCTGAAATGGTGAAAGGTAAACATGAATTAACCCCCAGAAACAAAGAAACGAAGCATAAAGAAACTGTGATGAAATCAACAATTAAAGCAGGAACATGGGTTCAAAAGAAGCCGCAAAGTCAACAGACTGACAGTACACAAGAAATTTCAAACTCCCGTTGATGACCCAGTTCCAGTAATATGCAAATTTTAGATCTTATGTTCCAAGAAGCTGCTCCATGGAACAAATTAAACTATATCTGAGCAAACTCATCTCCTCTCACTTCGATAGAGGAACTCAAAACCTAGTCAACTGGTGATACACATAAACAAAGAGACACTATCCCGACTCTGAGCTTTTTCCGTAGCGACGGAATCGCAGTACTTGCAACTATCAGAAAAGGGAAGTCTTCGCTCCTCAATGAAGACCAGATCTTTCAGGACCAAACTGATCGAACCCCATAACGAAAACAAGCACATCCGATCAAAGCATCAAAAGAAACAAATAAATTGTCAAGGAAGAACGATCCAACACTGCATGTCAGACCCAGCATCATTCACTGTAATGGCGATCTCAAAGAGCAGAAATTAAGCGACAGAAAAATGGAAGAAGCTACCTCAGAGCACCCCTTTCTTGAAAGACAACGACACGTAGCGAGGAAAGAATCTACAACACAGCAAATGCGTGGAGAAAGACTCGGTTTTTTTTTTTTTTTGGGGAAATCCGACTGTTTTATAGGAGGAGACAACAACGTGGATCAGCTCCGGCCAGCTAGAGAAAGCCAGCCATGACTCTCATCCTCTCAACTACTACCCACACATGTCCGGCGCACCGTAGGTGGTGTCGTTTTCTAATTTGGTCTTCGTTTTCATCTTTTTCTTTAAAAAATATTTCGTGGATATAACAAAAGGTGCGGTCCAATTTTCACAGCCAGGATGACAATAAAAAAGCAATAAATTGGAAAATTAAAAAAAATTGGGGAAATGAGATTTTGGTTTCAAGGTAGCATGTCAATAAATAGATTAAAAAGTGCAAATTGCTTGATCTAAGAATGATATTGGTGGGGCTGCGCTATTTATTAGACTTTCCTCCAATGTATACAATTTTAGTTCTGAATCAAGTGTGCAAATTCTGACTCTTTCGAATAAATTAGCGAACAGTTTAATAGGTTGATAACCCAAATTAAGGGAGAAGTGCCAAAAAAGTCCTAAACCTTTTGCCTTTGTGCCGATTTAGTCATAAACTTTTTTTTGTGCCGATTTAGTCATAAACATTTTTTACGTTGTGCCAATTCAATTCTTTCCGACCGATTTTGGTCGGATTTTGCTGATTGGATGTCGGTCGGCTGACGTAGTATGATCGGCGCTGACGTTGACAACTTTTAATAATGTTTTAATATTTTTGAATTTTTTGAATTTTTTTGAATTTTTGAATTTTGAATTTTAATTTTATTTTTTTTGTTTTTTTGTCTTCTTCCTCCGGCTGGTCACCGAGGTCCGGCAACCGGCCAGAGCCGGAGGCTGGCGAGGGCGAGGCCGACCTCGCTGGCCACCTCGCGGGCGAGGGTCGAGCCTCGCCGGATTTGACGAGGCGAGCCTCGCCCATGGCCGGCGAGGCTCGACCCTCGTCCGCGAGGTGGCCGGCGAGGTCGGCCTCGCCCTCGCCGGCCTCCAGCTCGGGCCGGTCGCCGGACCTTGGTGACTGGCCGGAGGAAGAAGACAAAAAAAAAATAAAAATTAAAATAAAAATTAAAATTTAAAAATTTAAAAAATTTAAAAATATTAAAATATTATTAAAAGTTATCTACGTCAGCACCGATCATGCCATGTTAGCTGGCCGGCGTCCAGTCAGCAAAATCTTGCCAAAATTGGTTGGAAATGACTAAATTGGCACAACGTAAAAATGTTTAGGAGTGAATCGGCACCAAAAAAAGGTTTAGGACTAAATCAGGACAAAGGCAAAAGGTTTAGGACTTTTTTGGCACTTCTCCCCCAAATTAAGATCAAACAAAATTTGCCATTTTTTGATGTTTATCTTTTCAAATTTGATTTGTGTCGATGGGTTCTGGGAAGCCGAGAGCGCTCGCTCGACGACTCGACGCCTAGCTTTGTTGTGCCTGGATCGCCGCCGGTGGAGGGTCGGTCCCATTTTCTCGAATTTGTCTCTTGTGCCAGCTCGCTCATCAGGTTTCTAGATTTTGGCCACGTCTCGTCCAACTTGGGCTGGTATGTTAAAAATCGCTGTTTTCACATTTTACCTTTGGTTTTTTCTTATATGATGAATTGGGATCCTCGTTCGAATGTTGGTGTTTAGTTGGTCTCAGCTAGTCTCCATTTAAGAATTTCTTAAATTTTTGGAAACTTGGGCATTGATTTATTCGAATCGGTTCTCTTGTGCGGCGATCATATTGATTTCCGTGACATTTATGTGGGTCGTGTTCTCGAGCATGAAAACCAATTGCTCTTTGGTGCAAGTTTGAATTTTTGGATTACTCTATTGTAGAAATGGGAGAGGCTTAGGAGTCAGGTATATTTCGAGTAAATGCATAAATTTGTGAAAGATGATTTGAAATTGGGAGCCGTCACGAGCTTATTAAGTGGAAAGCATGCTTAGTTGGCCTTTTTCTTCATCGTTTGATGCCTCATTTGGTTTATTTGTGCCGACGTTCTTATTCCTGAGAGATGGTGCGTGTGCCGATGGTTCACTATTACAACTGGCCAACTCCTAGTGGAGTCTTCTCGATGGGTTGGGAGGTAGATGGGAGCTTTTGACTGTAGTTTTTTACTATTTTTACTGTTGAACTTGAGGTCATCGTAGGATGGATGAAGAAGCCTGTGGGAGTATTGTTTATTCATTTTATATAAGGAATGGATGGTGGCGGGGATGGGATTGCTTTGGTTAGTTTGTACGGAAATGTTCTTGTGCAACTGCTATTTGCTAATTTCAATTTCAATCAAATAATCAAAGTAAAGTCGGTGATGGGTTCTTCTAATATCACGTGTTATACCGGTGAACAAGGTAGTAAACTTAAATAGTCATTTTTCTGCTCAAATTGCCTGTTTTCTGAAGGTGCACGTATCTGGCTTAAAGTTAAACTTTGTCTCTACAATGCAGTGGTCGTGAGTATTTAAGGTTTTCTTGGTGAACGTATAGCGACTGAATGCAGCCTACTTAATAACGTGTGATGCAAAGATGGACAAAACTACGGATTGTCCATATCCGGGATGCTTCTTTTGCGTCATGAAGGAGAGAAACCCAAGCAAGCGTAGAGCAAGCATTCTGAAATTCTTTAGAGAACTGCCTTCGCAAGATGACAATGGTCGGGTCCTACCTATCGGTGGCCTTTGGAACACTGCAATGGCTCATCCTAATGACCCAGAGTTTATCGAGTTGGGAATTTTTGAGTGCATGGCCGCCCTTATATGGAAGGGTCTTAAGAATCGCCGCTGGCTTTCGCACGACCAAAATATCTACATCCCTAATCATGCAGCTCATATAATTGGATCGTACACCATGAACATGGAAGAACTTGCTGAGAGAGCTGTACGTGCTGGGGTGATCCCACCTCTAATAGAGCTTTTAAGGGGAAGATTGACGTGGGTTGAGAAGCGGGTGGCGTTGCGAGCACTGGGACACTTGGCTACATATGCCAGCACTTTCCCTACGGTTGCTAGTCACGTTGAAATCCTCGAGCTCTCCATTCAGCTAGCTATGAGTTCTTTAGAGATGGTTTATTCTCCTTTTTATCAGGACATCGACAGAAGACTTAGCTATCACTGCGACCTCCTTGCGCGTGGCATGGGCGGTGTTGAGACGGAATCTAGAAAAGCAGAGGAATGGGCTAGTCAGCTGCAGTGCTGGGCTCTTCAGCTCATAAATTGTTTTGCTTTTAAGCCTGAATTTCTTCCTGCCATATATAAGCCAGAGTTCTTGGTGAAATTACCTGGAATGTGGGGTGGACTTGTTAATGAGAACTCGCCAGCTGGAATTGGTTTGCAGAGAACTATTTGTCATAGTAAGATTGGTCGGGAAGCTGTTGCTAGTTGTCCTGGTATAGTTGAAGCATTGTGTAACATTGACTGTCTTCTCTGGTTGATTGGCAATATATGGCTATTGACTGTCTTCTCTGGTTGCTCCAAGACCCAAATACTTCCCACAAGGTAATGTTTTCGTTTTCTTGTTAGCTCAAGACACATGTTTATTTGTATCTCCATCTTTTCTCATGTACATACTTTTCTCAATTGCCTGTGCTCTTTCATAATCAAAGAGGTTATGACGTTAAGATGTTTATTTCTTTTGTGATTGTGAAGATTCGTAAATTATTGTTGTATCGTCAGATTTATCTTCTTCACTTGTGATGGATTTTTTTAAGGAATCACCCTATGGGCGGTCTTCTGGTAAGAGAATTGAATTAAGCTACATTTAAAGTCACATGGTCCCCATTCTATAAAACAAATCTACCTCTTTTCTTTATATCCGTGAAGCCTGTTAGTAATATATATATAAAAATATGTTTGCAAGGTGACACACAATAATTTGACTTAGTTGGTCCAACTATGAGATCATTTGTATTTTCTCAACTTCCATTTATTCTTCGAGCGTTTGTGATGCGTGGTCTCCTATTTTGCTCTGGCTTTCTCTTGTGTGCCGCATGTGGGACAGCAGAGAGCAACTTAGACTTGAAAAGTGCCAAAACTGCATGCCGTTACTTCTACCAATTTGGGAACAAATACATTCATTTCTTGTAAATACAGTCTTTTATGTTCTCTGGGTCTGACCTGATTTTCCAATAGATAGAGGCATGTAGTGAATTGTGATCTCGAACTGATTTATAAAGCGATAAGCTGAACAATGTCTTTGAACCGAGTGTATGTCTTTAAATTTTGAGAATTATTTGGGATAAACCAATTTAGAGGGAAGACTCAATTTTGAAAATTTTATATTGTAAGTCATGAATATGCATTGGAAAAATAAGACAAGTTAGCTCTACTTGATAGGGAATAATCAGGTTAACAGAAAGTTGATCAGAATGACTATTTTGTTTAGATATAAGGTTTACCTTGTGCTTCTTGTAGTTATGTGAAATATAGTTTCAGCGAAATTCAAAACACTTTTGTCTTTATAAAAGAAATAAATTTTGTACTTCTTTAGAAGCATTTTCTGTATGGGTGGGTGTTGGGACTTGGGAGGAAGGTATGACGCTGTAACTTTAGTTTTGAGTGGTTGAGTAGTTGGTGCTTTTTAGTTTTTTTAGCTTTGTTGGTTTCTGACTCCTAGTGTGATTTCATTTGGTCGGTATTTGAAAGAAGTAAGCCTGTTTGAGGGAGGTTGAAACTCACACTTTGGCTTATTAAAAGACAACCAATGTCACGCCCCGATCTTCGAGCGTGTGCTCATCCCTCCCTGATCGATAAAATTTGCGACTTCCCATGACGGGTCACCGACCATTTTTATTTTATTGCACATGCAGAAGCGAATAATAAATCTCCTGATAGTAATCATCTCTGGATAGAAAAGCAGGATAACAAATTCACAAACAAACATGCTTTTATAAACATACTATGTCATGTACAAAAGTATATGGCCAAAAGACTACAAAAGACTAGCCCTCCAAAAAGATGTGGTCCTAACTGACCTACACTTCAAATCACCTATGCACGGCTCTAGGTCCTCCGCTCTACGGTCCTGAAAATTGAGCCTACAATGGGGTGAGATATAAATCTCAGCGAGTTTATGCTCTAAACCCCGATTAGGAGGGTAATACGCTAAGTGGCGCCCTGACCACACAATCATACAATCATTGATACTTACCTCGTCTCAGATCCATCTTGCAAATCAGTACAGTTCATATCACAAACGGCCATAAAGACATGAGCAGTAATTAAGCTCATAAATATGAACGACATACTCAAATATAACAAAGCACAAGGGTCCTAATTAGGGCAAAATCATTATGACACGTCTCATATCGTGCTACACAATTTTGTCCCATAATCCGGCGCATTCAACTTAATTAATCATGCGTTCCTAGTTTTGATCTCGGCATATAGCACGGCTTACTTTTTGTTCGGCAGTCTTCTGGCATTGCCAAGCTACGTCTCACGCCATTGAGCATGGCTACATCTTTCCTAGACAGCTTTCGCGAAGGAGCACATGTCCAGAATCTATTGCAACCGGCTTCCTGTTGTCTAGGGGCGTCCCATATAGGGGTTACCGTCTAGCTTAACAGCCCGAGACGGGTTCTCTTAACCAACACATGATCACTCAATTATGGCCCAGGGTACTGTGCATTGCACTTAAATGCTTCAATTAAAATGGTGAACTTGGCATTTTTCTTCGTATTAGAAATACATGGTAAAATAGTCGTGTATTGGTACACAGTCAACTTGAACTAGAAAAATTGATATCTTATAATTTAAAATCCCACTATTTTATATAGTATATAAAACCATTTTCAGTGTTAAAATCCGACACCCGGGATTTTCTGAATAAATATAGAAATTCATAAATTTTTGGAATAAATAAGTAAAATTCCAATCAGCACTCAATTTGCACAAATTAACACTCAATTGCAGAAGTTAACCACACAACTGCAATCAGCACGAATTCCGGTCACCGGCTATCTCGGCCTAATTTCCGGAAAATATTTAATAATTAAATAATTAACAAAATTAATTAAATAGTTCAATTTAAATTCTAAAAATACTAACTTAGGCCAGAAATGCCTATTTAAATACTGAAACGGGCCCGGAAAATTCCCGAATCAATCTAGATAAATAATACAGTTTATCTTGTTCCTAACTAAGCCATTCTAACCACCTAACATGCATAGTTAACTACTTAAATCACTAATCTAATCTAACTAACCACCTAATCTCTAATTAAGTTAAACTAAACACCCGTTAAACGTCATTAGCGTACTAAGAAGAGTTTAGTGCATAAACTCACTGGTGTAATGCGAAAATTGGTTCACCGCGATGGTGGCGTGACGGCGGCCAAAACTTGAATTGCGGCGGTGTCAACGGGCATTTAGTTCGGGCCTCAAACTAGCTCAGCAAATCTCAGCCCAAACTGAGATTTGTTAATGAGTCGGGCTTGGGTTGCTGAAAAAGAAGATGGGCTGAGCTAGACTGGAGTTCGCTTGGGCTGCTGGAGTTGATTTCGTGGAGATGGGCTCACGTGCAAGGTGGCTGAGCTGCGGCAGGCGTGGGACTTGCTGGGTGAATTGCTGCTGTGAAGATGGGCCGAAGATAGGCTAAATTGGAGTTGCAGAGAACGGGCTGGCGTCAGTCGAGACGCGTGGACAAAGGCAAGAGACACGAGAGCAGCTTCGGTCAACGCTGGGGGCTTCATTTGCAATGGAGTTGACCTAGCAGTTTGAAGACATGGGCAAGGCAGCTTTGGTGGAGGAATCTTGGGCTTTAGCGGCAGAGAGGTCAATCTTTGGGGAGACAAAACGTTGCTGGTTGACTTGGTGGGGCCGCGGCTTCGAAGGAGGAAGCAGTTGGCTTACAGAGGAGAACTCGGTGGATTGGTTGAATGGGGAAATCGGTGGTGTTGAGTGCGTGCAAGTGAAACAACAAGGTGGCAGAGGGAGAGAGAAGAGAGGATGAGGCTGCTTCGGTTTTGCTTGAAGGAAGAAAAATGAAAGCAAAGCAAGAATAGAAGACTAAAGGAAAATGAGGAAGAGATAAAGACGGTGAAGGAGGGGAAGACAACGTAAGGAGGGGCAGCTAGATTTGCTTGCTCAAAAGGATTGGATCAAGGGGTAAAGTCAACAATGTTATCCCCTCCATTGATTTCTTTGTCCACTATTTCTTTCTTGTAAATCAATTCACAATTGAGCCAATTTAAATGTCAAAATTGTAGCCCCTTGCCAAAATTCCGAATTTCACTCAATTAGTTTCAATTTCCTCACTTGATTCCCTAAATTGACGTCCAAATTTTCCAAATCGAAGCCCAATTTTGATGAAGAAAAATCCCGTACAATTTTCTGTAAGTCCCCAACACCCAAAGACTCGGCTTGAAAGTCCAAATTTCCTTCGACTTAGCCCATCCAAATTTCTGCTATTTTTCCGCAACGTCCGAATTGATTTTCCGTAAAAATCTCGGAAGATGAGTCGACGTTCCTAAAATGAATCGTGACACGACAGAACTTTCAATTTCTGAAATCGGGTTCAAATTCATGGTTAATTTCAATCTGACGCGATTTTAGCATGACCTAACCTACTAGGTAGCTTACCGACCAAAACAAAAAAAACCTACCAGGTAGCTTTTAGGAATTTTTAGTGCAATTGACCCGTGATCGATTTATCTAAAGTCACATTGTGTATCTTCAACACATTTGCGACTCTCGGTTGTCGTGAAAATCTCGAGATTTCAAATACGGACACCGGGTACAAAAATGACAGAAAAATCGGTTTACTGCCGTTCAACGAGAATTTTGCAATTAGGTGGAATCACCCACATACTAATCACATATCTTTATCAAATCGACCTATCTCCGGTCTCTAATTAATTTTGACAGTGCCGTAATGACCCTTGCAGATCAACATGGTTGAGCAGTCAATTCCTAGTCGAATTCTCAAGTTTATTGCGTTAAAATCCCTTAGTGGCTTCCTCAAATAGTTTAGTTATCTCATGAGTGATCAGCTCAGAAAATAGCACTATCAGCTCGTCGATGAAATGCCCGATTTATTTAATCGAAAACAAATTTTGAAAATTCAGATTGTCTCAACCAATAATTCCCAATGTTGACATAACTCATCTCGTAGATTGTCTTTTGACCTTTGAGATTTGAATTTTATTTTAAAAACTTACATTTGTTGCAAATAGTTTTAATGTTGAATACTTCAAATCCTCAAAAACATATAATCACGTACATTTAAAGTTATTTAAAAAAAAAATTAGCACAATTCTATGTGCTAATGTCATAAGTTGGTAAGTTAGGGCGGGCTTCTGCCTTACTTATTTGAAACTATAATTTGCAATCATAGATCCTTGAACTGTGCCCTTGTAATGATATGAATTCACATTCTAGATGTGCAATAGATAGGAATTCTTTCATCTGAATGAACTATCCACTCGTGCACTGTGTAAGATCCATTTGACAATATGCCTCTCTTTTTTCTGTTCATATAAAGTTACTCTTCTTTTATATGAGAAGTAAATAGCTCAACCCTTAGATGTATGGCTTGAGGTGAAAGATACATGACCTCGGAAGCTGACTGCATTCATCATATTTTTGAGAATTAACTCAAATGAAAATTGAGTCTGCTTTTAGATATTTCCTCTATTCCTATCCATTTTCTGCTTAGTTTTGCTCTTCTTTTTTTCTCTCTCTATTGAGGCTCAAAAGTTCAGTAGTTCATTAGTATGACATGTTTTCAAAAATTTCTGACATGCATGATGTTTAATTTTAGTGGCAGATTTATACATTAACTTGATCAGACTCCGCTTCTTGTCTTGTATGAATTTACCCGAATGTAGGATATGCCAGAAACGTATTATCTATGAATGCCTGTTTAATTCTGTTATTAAATTCTTATGATCTATTGTGTAGGTGATTGACGAAGCAGTACCTGCTCTAGTAGATCTTTCAGAAATTACTGCTCTTGGTGTTCACAAAAAGCTTGGAGATTCAATAGTCAATGTTCTTGGGGAATGTATCCAATTGCAAGCCATAAGTCCCAGTTCTCTCAACAGTCGCACAAAAGACTACATTGATGATCTCTTAAGTTCTCGACAGAGACTGAAGTGGGAGAAAAATATACCTAAAGAGGAGCTGCCAGTCTGGTGGTCAAGCTTGAGAGAGAGAGAGAGAGAGAGAGAGAGAGAGAGAGAGAGAGAGAGAGAGAGAGAAGCAGTCCTTTTATAGTAACCGAGCTCAATGTTATCTTTTGTTGCAACAACCATTAGCTGCCATAAGTGATGCCACACGTGCACTGGGTCTTCACACCCCTCTTAATCGTCATGCTAAAAGCCTCTGGAGAAGAGCGCAAGCTTATGACATGCTTGGCTTTGCTAAAGAAAGCTTACTAGATGCAATTTTGTTCAATAATGAGTGCTCTCCGTCTAATAATCCATATCTGTCGTGCAGATGCATGCGGCTTGGGTATTTACGGATCGTGATCTGAGCTTGTGGTTTGTCCGAAACAAATTTCAAAGTTTCCCGCGTGCAATGAACAGTACGCGTCCAGCAGCTTCAGGCCTGTATTTTGTCACCTTTCGGCTTGATTTTGGGACGGTGAAGTTGGGATTCTTGTAATATGTGTCAAGGGCTCTCTATTGACTATAAATTCGTTTGGATCGGGGTTCGGAGGAGGAAGTTAAGGCGTGATCGAGTTTTGTATTGAATTGATGCCCGGTACAGCACCAATCTCTAAGGCACCATATCGGATGGCACCCGTTGAATTGAAAGAATTGAAAACGCAGCTGCAAGAGCTTTTGGATAAGGGTTTCATCAAACCCAGTGTTTCGCCTTGGGGAGCTCCTGTTCTATTTGTGAAAAAGAAGGATGGTAGTTTGTGGCTTTGCATAGATTACCGAGAGCTTAACAAGGTAACGGTCAAAAGCAAATATCCTTTGCCCCGAATTGATGATTTATTTGATCAATTTCAAGGAGCTCAAGTATTTTTCAAGATCAACCTTCGTTCTGGGTATCATCAGTTGAAGATAAAGATAGATGATGTGCCTAAAACCGCTTTTAGAACAAGGTATGGCCATTATGAATTTCTCGTCATGCCTTTCGGATTAACAAATGCGCCTGCTGCCTTCATGGACTTGATGAACAGAGTGTTCGGGGAATATCTAGACAAATTTATTGTGGTGTTCATTGATGACATTCTAGTGTATTCAAAGAGTTTATAAGAACACGAACAACACTTGAGGTTTGTTTTGCAGACTTTGCATGAAAAGAAGCTGTATGCCAAATTTAGTAAGTGTGATTTCTGGCTTGCTAATATAGAATTCTTGGGTCATGTGATCCTGAAGGATGGCATATTAGTGGATCCAAAGAAGGTTGAAGCAGTTGTTAAGTGGAACCGTCCAACTAATGTTACAGAAGTGAGAAGTTTTCTTGGGCTAGCCGGCTACTATAGGCGATTTGTAAAGGGATTCTCAAAGATTGTTGGTCCACTTACCCGTCTAACTCAGATGAAAGTTAAATTTGAATGGTCAGACCAATGTGAATGCAATTTTCAAGAGTTGAAGAGACGGCTAGTTTCTGCTCCTATTCTAACTCTATCTTTTGGAAGTGGCGGCTTCGTAATCTACTGTGATGCATCCAAAGAAGGTTTGGGTTGTGTTCTTATGCAAAATAGCAAAGTTATTGCCTACGCTTCTAGACAATTGAAATTACATGAGAAGAACTACCCCACTCATGATTTGGAGTTAGCGGCGGTTGTATTTGCCTTGAAGATATGGTGGCACTATTTGTATGGTGAAAAATGTGAAGTCTTTACTGATCACAAGAGTCTAAAGTATATCTTTACTAAAAAAGAAGTGAACATGAGGCAAAGAAGATGGCTAGAACTTTTGAAGGATTATGACTTGTCCATTAATTACCATCCGAGTAAGGCTAATGTGGTAGCGGATGTTTTGAGTCGTAAATCCTTTGGAAATATGGCAACTTTACTCACTTCTCAGACACCCATTCTTGAAGATATGAGGAAGTTAGACTTGGAGGTATTGGTACATCAGCTTGGTGCTCAGTTAGCTAACCTTCAAGTACAAAAATTAAGGCTAAACAGAGTGAAGATCCACAGTTACAAAAATTTAGAGAAGGCATAGAAGATGGAAGACAAGCGGATTTTAGTTTACACGTAGATGGATCCTTGAGGTTTCGTGGGCGACTGTGTGTTCCTGAGGACTCAAAGCTAAAAAAGGAGATCTTGCAAGAAGCTCACAGCACTAGATTTTCAATTCATCCGGGAAGCACTAAAATGTATAGGGACTTGAGAGAAAATTTTTGGTGGATCAACATGAAAAAGGATATTACAAAATTTGTCGATCAATGTTTAGTTTGCCAGCAAGTGAAAATTGAGCATCAGAAACTAGGTGGACAGTTGCAACCTCTAGAGATACCTAAATGGAAGTGGGAGAATATTGCTATGGACTTTGTAGTTGATCTACCGAGGACGCCAAGTGGTAAGAATGCTATATGGGTGATTATTGATCGATTGATTATGTCTGCTCACTTTTTGTCATATCGATTTGGCCTTTCAATGGAAGATATGGCAAAGCGATATGTTAATGAAATAGTGAAGCTTCATGGAGTTCCAGTAAGCATCGTTTCTGATAGGGATCCTAGGTTCGTATCTAACTTTTGGAAGGGTTTGCAAGGAGCATTGGGCACTAAACTCAACTTAAGTACAGCTTTTCATCCACAAATAGATGGACAGTCAGAGAGAACGATCCAGACATTAGAGGATATGTTGAGATCATGCATCATTGACTTCGGCAGTTCTTGGAATGAACATCTACATTTGGCAGAATTTTCTTATAACAACAGTTATCACTCCAGCATTAAGATGGCACCCTTTGAAGCTTTATAGTTTTAGAACGTCTCAGAACGGCTCAAAGTCGTCAGAAAAGTTATGCGGATCTGAAAAGACGCAAGTTAGAATTTAATGTGGGGGATCATGTATTCTTAAAAATTTCTCCTACGAAGGGTGTAATGAGATTCGACACACGTGGGAAGTTAAGTCCAAGATACGTGGGACCATTCTTGATCTTAGAGAAAATTGGTGAAGTCGCTTATAAATTGGCTTTGCCACCAGCTCTATCAGGTTTTTGGTTGTGTTTGAGGCTGCGTCCTTCATGTGCTGCGTCCTTCATGTGGAAGGACGGTCGTGTCATCCCTATTCTTTGTAGTTTTGGGGTGTGACAGATCTGGACTAGTTCCTAGGTAAACCCGGTCCGGTTACACACCCTTAGTTTTGATTAGTCCTAGATCTTTGCATGTTTCCTCCTTATGATGTCTTCTTTAAGTTCATATTGCTCCATATCTATCCTTATTGTCTTCTTCACATCTTTTTAGTCTTTCGCTGCCCCTTGATTTTTAACTTTCTAGGATTTTTTTCGATTTAAATTGTCTGTCACGCGCTATTCCCTATTCTTGAATGACATCTTTTTATTAGATCTCCCAACATCACTCTATTAGAGCACCCGACGGCTCCTTTGGCAGACCAATATTTGTTTTTGGATACAAGTTTCTTGCCTTAACCCATGCTCTATTGTTCTTTCCCCAAGCTTCAACCCATGCTCGATTATTCTTTCCCCAAGCTTCGTTACACGACTCACAAGCTTTACCATCTCTCTTATAGACACAATTTCGGATGTTAAATAATCCAATTCGAAAAAGCATTAATTCAAAGATCATTTGCTCTTCCATTCTTCATCATTGTCAAAGCATAGAAACTCTATTTTCTCTATCTTAGATTGAACGAGTAAATTATGCAATCTTTGGAACTACGCAACACCGGTAATGAGTATTCTCTTCCTAGGTTTCCTTCAAGAGCTTATGGGAAGTAGCTTCTCTGTCTGTCTTTGACTATGTTTTCGACAATTTAAGCCTTTAACGTCTTCACCGATGCATCATTTGCTATTCAAATTTCGCTTGTAGTCTTTTCTCGTCATTGTATTGTGTTATGATGCCCCCAATCAATGGATGAAAATGAGAAGGAAATGAGGAACCGCCTCGTGGAGACGTGAACCATCACGCTCTCTTTTATCGAATCTGAAGGATGGTGCTATATTCTTCTTCATGAGAAGATGGCTTTTATTTTACGGGTCACTCCTTTTTTATTCTTTCCTTTTTCCACACACGGGAAATCCTAGAATTAGGGAACGACCGCCATGAGCGACGCGAGAGAGATCACTTCTTTTTGTGCAACTCCATCACCCACATGTTGTAAGCTCGACACGCGATCCTTGGCTTGTCAAATCCGGCCGAAAGCACGAGCACCTCCAGCTCTTTCCTCGTCCGGTCGAATCCTCCAGGGGTCGCGTATAGCATGACCATGTCGGAGGTGAACGAGTTCCTCGACACTATGTCGGTCTCGGGGTATTCGGGAAGGATTGGGTCCACGATGACCACCTTGCCATTTGGTGGCAGCGCCTCGTAACAGTTCTGGAGTAGAATTTTGCAGAAATCGTCCGGTATACCATGGAAAAACCACTGCGCAAGAACAAAAATATAACAGCCTAAACATAGAGTGTTTACAAGAACATATAAAATGCACTATTGACCTCACAAAATGAAATAGATAAATGCATTGTAAACGACGACATAATCATCACCGTCCGATCCTGACAAGAAATCTGAGTTTGTGTATTAGGGGCATTTAAAGGGGAAAAAAAAAAACAAAAACATATAAAACTTTTCATCTAATGAGCATCCACGTTCTTCTATTTTTCAAAATATCCAATCCGTGCATGAATTTTACCTTTGAAGATAACTTTACATTGTCACATCAACAATCGCTATGTCTCTCATTGCAAAAATGTTCCTTTGAAAAATGATATTTTTCAAAATATCAATATGAAATTTTACCTTTGAAGATAACTTTACACTATCCAATGCACTTACTCCTTTAAAAATTATTCATATCCAAATCATAAAATTCTCGCACCCACCTAAAATCCTCAAAACCCAATCAAATCACCTAAACCCT
Organism: Eucalyptus pauciflora; assembly: GCA_007663325.1. NCBI lineage: Eukaryota > Viridiplantae > Streptophyta > Magnoliopsida > Myrtales > Myrtaceae > Eucalyptus > Eucalyptus pauciflora. Next base: position 2,419,222 of record VMYD01000024.1, on the reverse strand, counting down.
AAGCAACATACTAAAACGTGCAGGTGAGATTTCTCTAACATTTAAGTTGTGATCATGAAATTTCACTAAACTTACATGAAGAAAATATGACCTTGATATCTTCTCAATCATTCCCCGAAGGGCTAAGCTAAAAGATAGGATGAGTAAACTTCAAGGGTGGGAAGATTTGAAGATAACCTTCATGAAGAGTATATCTGCTTTCGGAACAGACTTTAACATGTCTCCTCCGACACGCTCCATACCTATTCAAGAAAAAAATTGCATTATAAATACATAAATACATACATATATGTATGCTTTTTTAAGGAGAACGTCAAATATCAGTACTTTTTCACTCTTTAGTCGAAAATAAAAATGTGTGTAGAGAGTGATTTTACGAGGATGGGCAGGTGCATCTCTGACCACATGAGGCAGATCATAGAGTATGCCCCTGAGATTTGGGAACTTGTCCAATATGAGCCGGAGGCACTCGCCCACCCCACCGCCCACGTCGGCGACCGTCTTCGCGCCCTCAAACCCGCGGTAAGACTCGAGCAACTTGTTCATGTAAAGCGGGGTCGGGCCTTTCATCCCGTTGTTGAAGAGCGTGCTGAACGCGGGGTCCTTCATGGCGCACTCGAAGATGCTCATCCCGTTTGCATTCTGAAAGGGGTTTCCTCCATTTTTAACTGCTTCCTGCAACCCATACCTGCACAATGATAAGTGTAAAGTTGTAGTTGGCAAGCGAGGTTGTTTTGAAAGGATAGATCGTGTGAACTGTAAATGAGTATGGTCGAGGTGCAGCTGGTGTCCGATAAGTGAACCGAGATGAAGAAGCATGGTTGCGACACTTATAGCGCCGACTGATTCGTGATTGATGATCTTTTTGTGCCATCTCTTTCGCCAACAAAGCATTTTAGGCTCATGGAGCAATCAGCAAGTATCTCTTGCCGTGCTCTTTTCTCATAGATAATTAAACAAGTTTAGTTCATCATGAAAAAGTGAAGAGAACTTCGAATTACGTAATCAGTGTGGTTTTTTAATTTGTGATACGTGCTTAGTTATAGCGAGTTGAAAACTTCGACGGAAAGAAAGAATGAACACAAACCAGCCGTTGATGACGGTCTTATGTTGGAGGAATCGCAGGTATGACGCGAAAGAACCGGCTTCGCTGCTCACAAAGTACTTGCTCTTTGGCCCGAGGCCATACAGACTCTGATCGCCATGAAGAGTGCACGACAAGTAGGAGAAGCTCGCCAGGAGCCGCAGCATGCGGTTGATGGTGCGTGGGGCGTCCGGGTTGGTGATCCCAAGGCGGGCCGCAATCTGGGACGGTGAGAGCTGGGCGGAGGCCCCGCCTTCCCGGGCTAGCAAGTCGATGATCCCAAGCTCGATGGTCGACGTCAACACCATGGGGACGGACGTGAGGATGCACGTCTCGAAGGCAGCCACGAGCTCCTCGTCCTCAGGAGGCGTCGTGATCGATTGGGTCTCGCTAGGATCCATGTTGGCTTCTACACTGTTTCTGAGAGATCAAAGGTGGAGTTTGAGAAACGAGGGATTGAAGAGTTGGTTTGTGGATGGGTTGGTAAACATGAGGAGCTGCCCTTTATATAGTGTTCTTCATGAGTCTTGGGAGGTTAATGTCAGAGGACAGGAATCGTCCGTGTCCAGCTCGGATGTCTCAACAAATCTCAACCATTAACCGATTCGGTATTCAGGGTAGATCTCTTATCGTCACCTTCATTTGCGTTGGTTAGAAAGCTGAATGAAAGAGAATCAAGAAACTGGTCCTTCCTCTACAAGAAGCATTTATGATGTGCCGCCTAGTTATACACCCTAGAAAACATGTCGATGGGGGGTGACAGATTACGAGGGTGGCTGAGAGGGGAATCTTCACATGAATGAGTGTTTTGAATGGATGCAGTAGGAGCTGGTATGGAAAAGAAGGGTTCGTTTCTTTGGAGGAATACTGTTTTTATGAAAAATCGTTTTCCGACTATTTGGTATTTGGATGATTGATAAATGATCGACTTACGAGAAATGTTTTTAATAGGCTGACAACAAGTTTAGATTTGTGATTGTCCCATAATCAGGCACGTTCAACTTAATTAATTATGCGTTCCTAGTTTTGATCTCGGCATATAGCACGATCTACTCTTATTTCGGTGGTCTTCTGGCATTGCCAAGCTACGTCTCACACCATTGAGCATGGTTCCTAGATGGCTTTCCCGAATGAGCACATGTCCAGAATCTATTGCGATCGACTTCTCGTTGTCTAGGGGCGTCCCATATAGGGGTTACTGTCTAGCTTAACAACCCGAGACGGGTTTTCTTAATCAACACACAATCACTCAATTATGGCCCAGGGCACCATGCATTGCACTCAAATGCTTCAATTAAAATGGTGAACCTGGCCTTTTTCTTCGTATTAGAAATACACAGTAAAATAATCGTGTGTGGGTACAAAGTCAACTTGAACTAGAAAAATTGATATCTTATAATTTAAAATCTCACTATTTTATATAGTATATAAAACCATTTTCGGTGTTAAAATCCAACACCCGGGATTTTCTGAATAAATATTGAAATTCATAAATTTTTGGAATAAAATATTGAAATTCCAATCAACACTCAATTTGCACAAATTAACACTCAATTGTAGAAATTAACCACACAACTGCAATCAGCACGAATTCCGGTCACCGGCTATCTCGGCCTAATTTCCGGAAAATATTTAATAATTAAATAATTACCAAAATTAATTAAATAATTCAATTTAAATTCTAAAAATACTAACTTAGGCCAGAAATGCCTATTTAAATACCGAAATGGGCCCGAAAAATTCCTGAATCAATCTAGATAAATAATGCAGTTTATCTAGTTCCTAACTAAGCCATTCTAAACACCTGACATGCATAATTAACTAATTAAGTCACTAATCTAATATAACTAACCACCTAATCTCTAATTAAATTAATCTAAACACCCGTTAAACATCATTAGCCTACTAAGAAGAGTTTAGTGCATAAACTCACCGGTGTAATGCGAAAACTGGTTCACCGCGACGGCGGCCAAAACTTGAATTGTGGCGGTGTCAACGGGCACTTAGGCCGGGCCTAAAACTAGCTCAACAAATCTCGGCCCAAACTGAGATTTGTTAAGGAGTCGGGCTGGGTTTGCTTCGCAGGCTTGGGCTGCTAAAAAAGATGGGCTGAGTTGGACTGAAGTTCACTTGGGCTGCTGGAGTTGATTTCGTCGAGATGGGCTCACGTGCAAGGGGGTTGAGCTATTGCAAGCGTGGGACTTGCTAGGTGAACTGCTGCTGTGAAGATGGGCCGAAGATAGGCTAAATTGGAGTTGCAGAGAATGGGTTGGTGTTAGTCGAGACGCGTGGACAAAGGCGAGAGACATGCGAGTAGCTTCGGTCAACGCTGGGGGGCTTCATTTGCAATGGAGTTGACCTAGCAATTTGAAGACATGGGCAAGGCAGCTTCGGTGGAGGAATCGTGGGCTTCAGCGGCAAAGAGGTCAATCTTTGGGGAGACAAAATGTTGGTGGTTGACTTGGTGGGGCCGCGGCTTCGAAGGAGGAAGCAGCTGGCTTACAGAGGAGAACTCGGTGGATTGGTTGAATGGGGAAATCGGTGGTGTTGAGTGCGTGCAAGTGAAACAACAAGGTGGCAGAGGGAGAGAGAAGAGAGGATGATGAAAGTGCTAGTATGAACACCTAAAGGGGGGGGTGAATAGGTGTAAAAATAGATTTTGCAAAATACAGTGAAAACCTTTACTTTTAACCTGAGTCTGAATAACAACAGACTTTCGAAACTGAGTCTGAAGAGAAGCGGACTTTGAGCGAGATTAGACTTTAGCAGTTAAATAGAATTACGAACAAAATAAAGAGATTCAGGGAAGAGAATAAGAACACAAGGTTTATAGTGGTTCGGCTTAATCCAAGCCTACGTCCACTCTCCCATGCTAACAGCCTTCTTGGCTGGATTCCACTATGCAATCAACAAGAGATTACAACTTTGAGTGCAAACACTTAGTAGTAGATCACACTATCTCACTAAGTCACTCTTTTGGTATTTCTCTCAAGATCACAAACATTTAAGCTCACCAAAGACAAGTGTATGATAGAGGATCGCTCAGACTTTGGAATTATAAATTCCACGCTCCGTCTCTTACTTGTTCATCGGTCCTTCATCTCCTTAAATACTCCTCCACTTCCAAACTAGCCGTTGGACAACATCTCGAGGATCGTCTTCCAATCTACTCATTGGACAAATCTGTATCTAGAAGATTTGGTAGTCATTGAGTGATAGAGGTATAATCCCAAATTGATTCCGATCACCCATACAAACAGAATCTTGGTTTCCATAAGTAAAGCTTCTTCGTATAGAAAGTTCTTGTCTTCAAGATCCAATTGTTAATCAATTAAGTCAATCAAATCAATCTTGATGTAAAATCCAAACCAGATCACTAGCCGTTATATCTTCGGGCTTGAGTTACGTTCGGTCGAGTTTTAGATGTAAAGTCTGAGAGCAATAGACTTTACAATCTGAGTTTGAACATATTATGCTTTTGAACAAATTTAGGTTTAAGGTCTTAACACAGTCTGTTATGTTTTGCTTCAGCATAGAGTCTGTCTTTTGGTTCAGCTTCAGCATAGAGTCTATCTTCTGGTTCTTCATTTATGTTTAGTCTAGAATTTGTCAGAGTAGGCAGACTTCTGATGTAGAATAGACTTTGACACTAGAGTCTGCCAGTCTTCAGACTTTGACACAGAAGTCTGGAAATCTTCATAATATACTTTGGACATGTGTTACGTTCAGTCTTCTGGCCGTCTTCAGACTTTGATAATATTCTTTACATGTTCTATCATCTGCATAGTCTATTACTCAACCATCAAACATGTTAGTAGCCTTTGATTTATTTTGTCATCTTCAAAACATCATAAGGGATTTCCCTAACAATCTCTCCTTTTTTGACGATGACAAAACAATCTCTGAATATGCAGATTTGTAAACATAGTTATAAAGATATTAATTTAAATCAAAGGATATCAAAAGATAACAAATAGATTGAGCATAACAATATATAGAAAAATAATCGCAGCTCAATATTATGCAATACATAATATTAACCAATCAACACATATGCATATTCATACCCATATTCTCTCCCCCTTTTTGTCATAATCAAAAAACGATAACAAAGAGTCACATAGAGAATATAAAGCGATAGCAAATAATTTCCAAAAATCAGCTTTTATAAATTGAATATTAAAAATATGCAATATAGCTCACTTCGATGATATATATCGACAAATAAAAATCATGGATGCATTATAAAATTCACTTATCCTTTTTGTCATAATAAAAAGATAATACCAATAAAAGATTTGTTATGACAAAAGGTAAAAAAAATGCACTAACTGGATTTTGTAGAACTTGGTAAGTTCCAACACATTTACCTTTTCCTTCATTCCATAATAAACAAGATCACGATCAATTCAAAAAGATTTTTCCATAATTGATCAAAGCCCCCCCTCAATTTGTTGCCTTTTTGAGATGATCACAATTCTTTCCTTTCTTTTGGATTTGCTTTCTCCCCCTGTCATCATTACAATATTTGCGAATAGCACTAATTGTGGCTTGTGCACGTTGAGCAGAATATTTTTTTTCGGTTATTCCTTTTGTAGCAACAACATCGCAACGATCATTTGCATTTTGAACTTCGAGGCAAAAGTTTATTTTCTTCAATCAAGCTCTTCTCGAATTCCACCTGCATAAACTTAACAAACTTTTTGCACAAATAAGCTGTAATAATATCCACATAATATATAATGCCCTTTCTTCAAATAAATAAATTGAATAGCATATATAAGATTATTAAATATTTAAAATCAGAGCTACTCAACCTTTCATATGACACATTAGGGATTTCCTTAACAATTTGCAAAAACTTTGCACAAGGAAGGAATTTTTTAGCCTCCAAAAGATAGTATAGAATCTTCATAATTTTCTAATCAAGCTTTCCAAATTCCATATGGAAGATTCTATTGCCACCTGCAAAATCTTGTATAATAAATAATAATCTTTGCAAAAAATGTCACATAATACCTTCCTCCGATTTGCATATCAACCTTGCTAGATATAATATATCTTCTAAGAATATAGCAAGAATATCCATGAATATGCAATAATATATTTCGATATCAAATGGATTTTCTTAAGCATAAATCCAGATATATATTATTGATGCATTTCGCAAAAAGAAAGATGATATTTCTATCACGTGCCAAATCAAGGAAAAAAAAATATTGCAATGCCTTATATTTATGAGAAGAAATATTTGCAATATAAATGATAAGCAATCGTCCAAAATAAGGATAAATGCACGTAGAAATTTGTATGGCGGGATGATAAAAAAAAAATCTCTTACCCAAGGTATATATTTGCAATATACCATTGATAAAAAAAATCATTACCAATCTTTGTAAGAGATATTTTTCAGATTGTACCAAAATTTGCGTAGATTCACGATCGTTCTTCCTTTATAGAATTTCCCTGCAATCAACTCATTTCCCTTTTTGGTATCCATCAATTTGGATCCTTCCATGACGTTAGAGCAAAATATGAAATCTCCATAATCAAATATTCTTTCTTAATTCATCATAACAAAGTATTCAAAGAAAGAATATTATGCACAAAGATATTTTGAAAGATAAATTCTCACTTAGTCATAGTACCATAAAAACAAAGAGAATAAACTCCTTGAGAATCTAAGAATATTTTGCATAATAAATTAATATTACGTAAGACAGATTTTTACTTGGCAAAATATGATAAAATCCGAGAGTATAAAATTAGACAAAATAATTTGAATTCTTTTGCTGTTTCACATGAAGAGATTCTATTATATTCAGCAGGAGACAATGCGCAACATAAAGAATAAATGGCTTTTGCATCAAGCACTTCTCTTTTGGACATCTCCATTCGAGACATAGGAGCGGGGGGTTTGCTTTCTTTGTCTTTGCCATTCTTATTTGATGTAGATGCATCAGTAGGATTGATTCATTTTTCCACAACATCCCATTGCAAGGGATCTCTGGATCTTAGGAATGCTTTCATTTTGTTCTTCCACACGTTGTATTCCTTTCCATCAAAATATGGTGGCCTTGTGTTACTTTGTCCCTCCATAAGTCCTGGTGCCAAGATACTAGCCATAAAAGATCTTTAGCTCAAAAGTAAAAACACTTTCATAAACCGAGCACTTGGCTCTAATACCAATTGAAAGTGCTAGTATGAACACCTAGAGGGGGGTGAATAGGTGTAAAAATAGATTTTGCAATGTACAGTGAAAACCTTTACTTTTAACCTGAGTCTGAATAACAACAGACTTTCAAAAGTGAGTCTGAAGAGAAGCAGACTTAGAGCGAGATTAGACTTTAGCAGTTAAATAGAATTACGAACAAAATAAAGAGATTCAGGGAAGAGAATAAGAACACACGGTTTATAGTGGTTCGACTTAATCCAGGCCTACGTCCACTCTCCCACGCTAACAGCCTTCTTGGCTGGATTCCACTATGCAATCAACAAGAGATTACAACTTTGAGTGTAAACACTTAGTAGTATATCACACTATCTCACTAAGTCACTCTTTTGGTATTTCTCTTAAGATCACAAACGTTTAAGCTCACCAAAGACAAGTGTATGATAGAAGATCGCTCAGACTTTGGAATTATAAATTCCACGCTCCGTCTCTTACTTGCTCATCGATCCTTTATCTCCTTAAATACTCCTCCACTTCCAAACTAGCCGTTGGACAGCATCTCGAGAATCGTCTTCCAATCTACCCATTGAACAGATCTGTATCTAGAAGATTTGGTAGCCATTGAGTGATAGAGGTAGAATCCCAAATTGATTCCGATCGCCCATACAAACAGAATCTTGGTTTCCATAAGTAAAGCTTTTCCGTATAGAAAGTTCTTGTCTTTAAGATTCAATTGTCAATCAATTAAGTCAATCAAATTAATCTTGATGTAGAATCCAAACCAGATCACTAGCCGTTATATCTTCGGGCTTGAGTTACGTTCTGTCGATTTCTGGATGTAAAGTCTAAGAGCAATAGACTTTACAATATGAGTCTGAGTGCGATAGACTTTACAATCTGAGTCTGAACATATTCTACTTCTGAACAGATTTAGCTTTAAGGTCTTAACACAGTCTGTTATGTTTTGCTTCAGCATAGAGTTTGTCTTTTGGTTCAGTTTCAGTATAGAGTCTGTCTTCTGGTTCTTCATTTACGTTTAGTCTGGAATTTGTCAGAGTAGACAGACTTCTGATGTAGAACAGACTTTGACACTAAAGTCTGCCAGTCTTCAGACTTTGACACAGAAGTCTGGAAATCTTTAGAATATACTTTGGACATGTGTTACGTTTAGTCTTCTAGCCGTGTTCAAATTTTGATAATATTCTTTACATGTTCTATCATCTGTATAGTCTATTACTCAACCATCAAACATGTTAGTAGCCTTTGATTTATTTTGTCATCTTCAAAACATCATAATGGATTTCCCTAACAGATGAAGCTGCTTCGGTTTTGCTTGAAGGAAGAAAAATGAAAGCAAAGCAAGAATAGAAGACTAAAGGAAAATGAGGAAGAGATAAAGATGGTGAAGGAGGGGAAGACAACGACAGGAGGGGCAGCTAGATTTGCTTGCTCAAAAGGATTGGATCAAGGGGTAAAGTCAACAATTTTATCCCCTCCATTGATTTCTTTGTCCACTATTTCTTTCTTGTAAATCAATTCACAATTGAGCCAATTTAAATGTCAAAATTGTAGCCCCTTGCCAAAATTTCGAATTTCACTCAATTAGTTTCAATTTCCTCACTTGATTCCCTAAATTGACATCCAAATTTTCCAATTTGAAGCCCAATTTTGATGAAGAAAAATCCCGTACAATTTTCTGTAAGTCCCCAACACCCAAAGGCTTGTTTTGAAAGTCCAAATTTCCTTCGACTTAGCCCATCCGAATTTTCTTTATTTTTCCACAACGTCCGAATCGATATTCCGTAAAAAATCTCGGAAGATGAGTCGACGTTCCTAAAATGAATCGTGACACGACAGAACTTTCAATTTCTAAAATTGGATTCAAATTCGTGGTTGATTTCAATATGATACGATTTTAGCGTAACCTAACCAACCAGGTAGCTTACCGGAAAAAAAAAAAAAAAAAAAAAAAAAAAAAAAAAAAAAAAAAAAAAAAAAAAACCTACGAAGTAGCTTTTAGGAATTTTTAGTGCAATTGACCCGTGATCGATTTATCTCGAGTCACATTGTGTATCTTCAACACATTTGCGACTCTCGGTTGTCGTGAAAATTTTGAGGTTTCGAATACGGATAGTGGGTAAAAAAATGATAGAAAAATCGGTCTTGTGCCGTTCAACAAGAATTTTGCAATTAGGTGGAATCACCCACACACTAATCACATATCTCTGTTGAATCGACTTATTTTCAATCTCTGATCAATTTTGACAGTGCCGAAATGACCCTTGCAGATCAACATGGTCGAGTAGTCAATTCCTAGTCGAATTCTCAAATCTATTGCGTTAAAATCTCTTAGTGGCTTCCTCAGATAGTCTAGTTATCTCATGAGTGATTAGCTCAGAGAATAACACTATTAGCTCATCGATGAAATGCCCGATTTATTTAATCGAAAACAAATTATGAAAATTCAGATTGTCACGACCAATAACTCCCAATGTTGACATAACTCATCTCGTGGACTGTCTTTGGGAGTTGTTAATTCTTGGCTTCAGATTTTGACCTTCACCGTAACTTTTGACCTTTGAGATTTGAATTTTATTTTAAAAACTTACATTTGTTGCAAATAGTTTTAATGTTGAATACTTCAAATCCTCAAAAACATATAATCACGTACATTTAAAGTTATTTAAAAAAAAAATTAGCACAATTCTATGTACTAATGTCATAAGTTGGTAAGTTAGGGCGGGCTTCTGCCTTACTTATCTGAAACCATAATTTGCAATCGTAGATCCTTGAACTGTGCCCTTGTAATGATATGAATTCACATTCTAGATGTGCAATAGATAGGAATTCTTTCATCTGAATGAACTATCCACTCGTGCACTGTGTAAGATCCATTTGACAATATGCCTCTCTTTTTTCTGTTCATATAAAATTACTCCTCTTCTTTTTTTATGAGAAGTAAATAGCTCAACCCTTAGATGTATGGCTTCAGGTGAAAGATACATGACCTCGGAAGCTGACTGCATTCATCATATTTTTGAGAATTAACTCAAATGGAAATTGAGTCTGCTTTTAGATATTTCCTCTATTCCTATCCATTTTCTGCTTAGTTTTGCTCTTCTTTTTTTCTCTTTCTATTGAGGCTCAAAAGTTCAGTAGTTCATTAGTATGACATGTTTTCAAAAATTTCCGACATGCATGATGTTTAATTTTAGTGGCAGATTTATACATTAACTTGATCAGACTCCGCTTCTTGTCCTGTATGAATTTACCCGAATGTAGGATACACCAGAAACGTATTATCTATGAATACCTGTTTAATTCTGTTATTAAATTCTTTTGATCTGTTGTGTAGGAGGTGATTGACGAAGCAGTACCTGCTCTAGTAGATCTTTCAGAAATTACTGCTGTTGGTGTTCACAAAAAGCTTGGAGATTCAATAGTCAATGTTCTTGGGGAATGTATCCAATTGCAAGCCACAAGTCCCAATTCTCTCAACAGTCGCACAAAGGAATACATTGATGATCTCTTAAGTTCTCGACAGAGACTGAAGTGGGAGAAAAATATGCCTAAAGAGGATCTCCATATTAAGCAAGCTGCTAGTCTGGTGGTCAAGCTTGAAGGAAATTCACTGTTCTCATCAGGAGATATAGCTGGAGCAGCTTCAAAGTACTCAGAAGCATTGCAACTATATCCAATGCGGTCTGAGAGAGAGAGAGAGCAGTCCTTTACAGTAACCGAGCGCAATGTTATCTTTTGTTGCAACAACCATTAGCTGCCATAAGTGATGCCACACGTGCACTGGGTCTTCACACCCCTCTTAATCGTCACGCTAAAAGCCTCTGGAGAAGAGCGCAAGCTTATGACATGCTTGGCTTTGCTAAAGAAAGCTTACTAGATGCAATTTTGTTCATTAATGAGTGCTCTCCGTCTAATGATCCAGATCTGTCCTTGAGGCCAAATAAGGTTCCCGACTATGCTGAGAGATTGGTCAAGAAGCAGATGCGTGCGGCTTGGGTATTCAGGGAGGCAGCGACTAAGCATGGAGGTGTCCGTGGTGAGGGTGATTCCCATGCCATTTACGGTCAAGAATCTGATGATTCCGAATGGGAGACGGCCAGTGAAAGTGATATTTGCAGATGATGGGAGGGATGAAATGGATGAAGATGACGAGAATGAGAACGAATGGAAGAACAAGGATGAACGAAAAGAAAAAGCTTTGAAAAAATGTACTCGTCGATGTTTCAACCCTTGATACCCCCTAGGCACTCATTTTCGTACAGCCTTTTTCTTCATCACCGGACACATACCTGCACCCGACCCTATTGGTGTTGGACCCTGTTTTGGGACCATCCTGTTTTTTTGGTCTGGTTCTAAGGTCAATCTGTTTCCATTAGAACCTATTTTGCAATCGCCAAATATCCTATACAACTTCAAATTTTACATAAATATGCGTGCAAACAACAATGTAATCCTCCTATTTTTTATTGAAATATTAAGCATATATAATCGATCAGTACAAGAATTTTTTTGACTAAAAAGAGATAATCCACGGTTCTTTTTCAGCCGAAGAAGATTCTCACCAACAGGATCAGAGGACACTTTCCCTTCAGCTAGAAAAGCCTGAGCAGTTGCTTTCAAAGTCCCTCTTCACTACATAATCATGGATGTAAACATCCAACCTGTAATCAAGGCATAGTTTTTTCAGCATGTTAAAACTACAAACCTAAAGAAAACACACACCGCAAACAAATTACAAAAATTATCTAGGAAAGAGAAGGAAAAGAAAAATTAGATAAACAACAGTACACCAGATTGAATTGACCCAAATGGGAGAGTAATCAGCAAACACCAACCCCAAGAGAAAAAAAAAAGATTGCTTGACCATGCACAACCCCCCGAAATCGCCCGAAGATAAGGCAAACACGTGAGGAAATCAAATAAACAGAAAATGCACAAATCTTGAGCAGGGCAACAGAAGCAACCCCAGCAAGGACGAGCAAGAACAATCAACAAACGCGCGAAATTGACCAAAATGGCGAACCCAACTCCACGAAAACGACTGACACGGCCTCGGAGCACCGAAAGGACTCACATTTTATCGGCTTCCCAGTTGGTCTGGGACATGTTGAGTGATTCATCGGGGACTCCTTGAAACCGAGCGGTCGAAGAAGAAGCTTCAGCTCCCAATCCGAAACACGAAGGGCCTCCCATCGCTCGAGCTCCTCCTCTGCTTGCGGCGCTGCGAATCTATGTCATGTACAAGAGAGAGGAGTAGATCTTGTAAGAGATCAGAAGCAGAGAACAGATAGAGAGAGGCAGAGAAAAGAGGAGGAGGAGGAGGAGGGAGGAGGAGGAGGAGAAGAGAGAAGAGGAATCTCTCCTGTAAGAGAATAGAAGCGACGAATTGAGTGTTGCTGGTGAGGGTGCGGCCGATTGGGCTCATGCTTGCCGTGTACAGAGGGTTCTGTGAGCTTAGGTTTTCTTTTTTAAACAAAGCGCTAAAAACCGGTTTCGAAACCAGTCCGGTTCCGAGTGGGTTTTCATCCGAATCGGTTCCAACCGGTTCCCAAAAACTGAAACTGGTTCTTGGACCGGTTTAACTAGGAACCAGTTCCTGGACTTGTTTTTCGGGTGATCCGGTCTAGTTCCTAGATAAACCCGGTCCGGTTACACACCCTTAGTTTTGATTAGTCCCAAATCTTTGCATGTTTCCTCCTTACGATGTTTTCTTTAAGTTCATATTGCTCCATATCTATCCTTATTGTCTTCTTCACATCTTTTTAGTCTTTCGCTGCCCCTTGATTTTTAACTTTCTAGGATTTTGTTCGATTTAAATTGTCTGTCACACGCTATTCCCTATTCTTGAATGACATCTTTTTATTAGATCTCCCAACATCACTCTATTAGAGCACCCGACGGCTCCTTTGGCAGACCAATATTTGTTTTTGGATACAAGTTTCTTGCCTTAACCCATGCTCTATTGTTCTTTCCCCAAGCTTCAACCCATGCTCGATTATTCTTTCCCCAAGCTTCGTTACACGACTCACAAGCTTTACCATCTCTCTGATAGACACAATTTCGGATGTTAAATAATCCAATTCGAAAAAACATTAATTCAAATATCATTTGCTCTTCCATTCTTCATCATTGTCAAAGCATAGAAACTCTATTTTCTCTATCTTAGATTTTTTTTTGCTCGTTTCTATCTTAGATTGAACGAGTAAATTATGCAATCTTTGGAACTACGCAACACCGGTAATGAGTATTCTCTTCCTAGGATTCCTTCAAGAGCTTATGGGAAGTAGCTTCTCTGTCTGTCTTTGACTATGTTTTCGACAATTTAAGCCTTTAACGTCTTCACCGATGCATCATTTGCTGTTCAAATTTCGCTTGTAGTCTTTTCTCGTCATTGTATTGTGTTATGATGCCCCAATCAATGGATGAAAATGAGAAGGAAATGAGGAACCGCCTCGTGGAGACGTGAACCATCACGCTCTCTTTTATCGAATCTGAAGGATGGTGCTACATTCTTCTTCATGAGAAGATGGCTTTTATTTTACGGGTCACACCTTTTTTATTCTTTCCTTTTTCCACACACGGGAAATCCTAGAATTAGGGAACGACCGCCATGAGCGACGCGAGAGAGATCACTTCTTTTTGTGCAACTCCATCACCCACATGTTGTAAGCTCGACACGCGATCCTTGGCTTGTCAAATCCGGCCGAAAGCACGAGCACCTCCAGCTCTTTCCTCGTCCGGTCGAATCCTCCAGGGGTCGCGTATAGCATGACCATGTCGGAGGTGAACGAGTTCCTCGACACTATGTCGGTCTCAGGGTATTCGGGAAGGATTGGGTCCACGATGACCACCTTGCCATTTGGTGGCAGCGCCTCGTAACAGTTCTGGAGTAGAATTTTGCAAAAATCGTCCGGTATACCATGGAAAAACCACTGCGCAAGAACAAAAATATAACAGCCTAAACATAGAGTGTTTACAAGAACATATAAAATGCACTATTGACCTCACAAAACGAAATAGATAAATGCATTGTAAACGACGACATAATCATCACCGTCCGATCCTGACAAGAAATCTGAGTTTGTGTATTAGGGGCGTTTAAAGGGAAAAAAAAAAACAAAAACATATAAAACTTTTCATCTAATGAGCATCCACGTACTTCTATTTTTCAAAATATCCAACCCGTGCATGAATTTTACCTTTGAAGATAACTTTACATTGTCACATCAACAATCGCTATGTCTCTCATTGCAAAAATGTTCCTTTGAAAAATGATATTTTTCAAAATATCAATATGAAATTTTACCTTTGAAGATAACTTTACACTATCCAATGCACTTACTCCTTTAAAAATTATTCATATCCAAATCCTAAAATTCTCGCACCCACCTAAAATCCTCAAAACCCAATCATATCACTTAAACCCTAAGCAACATACTAAAACGTGCAGGTGAGATTTCTTTAACATTTAAGTTGTGATCATGAAATTTCACTAAACTTGCATGAAGAAAATATGACCTTGATATCTTCTCAATCATTCCCCGAAGGGCTAAGCTAAAAGATAGGATGAGTAAACTTCAAGGGTGGGAAGATTTGAAGATAACCTTCATGAAGAGTATATCTGCTTTCGGAACAGACTTTAACATCTCTCCTCCGACACGCTCCATACCTGTTCAAGAAAAAAATTGCATTATAAATACATAAATACATACATATATGTATGCTTTTTTAAGGAGAACGTCAAATATCAGTACTTTTTTCACTCTTTAGTCGAAAATAAAAATGTGTGTAGAGAGTGATTTTACGAGGATGGACAGGTGCATCTTTGACCACATGAGGCAGATCATAGAGTATGCCCCTGAGATTTGGGAACTTGTCCAATATGAGCCGGAGGCACTCGCCCACCCCACCGCCCACGTCGGCGACCGTCTTCGCGCCCTCAAACCCGCGGTAAGACTCGAGCAACTTGTTCATGTAAAGCGGGGTCGGGCCTTTCATCCCGTTGTTGAAGAGCGTGCTGAACGCGGGGTCCTTCATGGCGCACTCGAAGATGCTCATCCCGTTTGCATTCTGAAAGGGTTTTCCTCCATTTTTAACTGCTTCCTGCAACCCATACCTGCACAATGATAAGTGTAAAGTTGTAGTTGGCAACTGTAAGTCATAATACATCATAAATCTGTAATGCGGAAACTCATACTAAACGCAGTGATCTTTTGATCTTCATGATTCTCACAATAGATGAAGACATACCTTTATCCATAGCGTTGCACTTGATGATCGTCGTAGAAAGTCCAGAAGAACACGAACCAAAGAAGAAATCCGATTTCTCTCCCTTAACCCACTATTCTTGATGTATTCTTTCGATGGAGGAGAGAATACCAAAATCCTTTAGGTTATAGTTGTTCGTTATAGGTGGAGAGAGGACCGAACTCTATTTGTACGAAACTTGAAAAGGTGCCTTCCATCAAAGCGATATACCCTTTCAATTAAAGTCGTACCTCTTCGTTTTATTAGAGTCGTGACTCCTCATAACCAATATTAATTATTCTTATAGCATAACAATAATTATTAAACTATATAACATAAATCATATCATGTGGGCCACATTAATTCTTACATTCTCCCACTTGGCTCATATGATATTCCTTTCATAGTTTAATAAAGACTGTAATGTGCACAATAACATTATGCTATAAAATTTCATCAAATTGGCAATCACATAATAATCACAATTAAGTAAAGAAAACTAATGCGAGTCATATTGGTTGTATGTCATTAATGACATAGTCCATTCTATGCACTACAACTATAGCACTTTACTTAACATGATCCATAAATGAGAAGTATAGTAATAGTCCAACTAGAATGTTTCCTTAGAAACTATCCTGTTTATCATTCATCTATTTCCATAATGTATACTAAATAGAAAACAGGAAATATCAGAAACACGTAAGTGAGCTCAAAGTGTCAAATACATAAACTTAATACAATCATAATACAAACACTAATGCCATTCAATAAGTGCCCATCCTTTCAACATGCTCAATAAATGTTTTGGGCGGAAGTCCTTTTGTTAAGGGATCTGCTATCATAAGTTTGGTGCTAATGTGCTCAGTTGACACCCTTTGTTTCTGAACTTCTTCTTTAACAGACAAGTATTTGATATCCATATGCTTAGCACCCTTAGAATACTTGTCGTTTTTGGAGAAGAAAACTGCTGCAGAGTTATCACAATAAATTTTCAGCGGCTTGGCAATACTGTCGACAACCACAAACCCTGAAATAAAATTCCGCAGCCATAATCCATGAATAGTAGCCTCAAAGCATGCCACAAATTCAGCTTCCATAGTGGATGCAGCAATAACTGACTGCTTTGCACTCTTCCATGAAATTACCCCTCCGGCCAGAAGAAACAAGTAACCAAACGTTGATTTTCTTGTATCGGCACAACCGGCTAAGTCTGAATCTGAATACTCAATCACCTCGAGATGATCGGATCTTTTATAAGTAAGCATATGATTCTTCGTTCCTTGCAGGTATCTAAGAACTTTCTTTGCAGCTTTCCAATGATCCATTCCAGGATTACTTTGATACCTGCCCAGCATTCCGACAGCAAAACTGATGTCTGGTCTGGTGCAAGTTTGTGCATACATTAAACTCCCCACAACAGATGCATAAGAAATATTCTTCATTTGTTCCCGTTCCAATTCACTTTTCGGACATTGCATAAGGCTAAATTTATCACCTTTCTAAATTGGAACTATTCTTGCTGAACATTTACTCATATTAAATCTCTCTAAAATTTTCTCAATGTAGGCTTTCTGAGACAATCCTAATAATCCTTGTGATCTATCACGGAATATTTCTATTCCTATCACATATGTTGCCTCTCCCATATCCTTCATTTCAAAATTCTTAGAGAGAAACTTCTTGGTTTCATGTAACAAACCAAGATCATTAGCAGCAAGCAAAATATCATCAACATACAGAACTAGAAAAATAAACTTGCTCCCACTAATCTTCATATATATACACCGATCAACGGTGTTTTCCTTAAATCCAAATGAAGTTATGGTATCGTTGAACTTAAGATACCATTGTCAGGAAGCTTGTTTAAGTCCATATATTGATTTCTTTAATTTACATACCTTGTGTTCCTTTCCTTTAATTGAAAAGCCTTCGTGTTGGTCCATGTAAACCTCTTCTTCTAAATTCCCATTAAGAAATGCGGTTTTTACATCCATTTGGTGTAACTCCAAGTCATAATGAGCCACCAAAGCCATAATGATTCTAAGTGAGTCTTTCTTAGAGACTGGTGAAAATGTCTCTTTATAGTCAATGCCTTCTTTTTGCGTAAAACCCTTTGCAACAAGTCTAGCTTTATGTCGTTCAATATTGCCTTTTGAGTCGCGCTTGGTCTTAAAGACCCATTTACACCCGACCTTCTTACATCCTTTAGGCAATTCAACAATATCCCAAACTTGATTTTGATGCATGGATTTTAACTCTTCTTGCATTGCATTAAACCATTCATTAGAATCTTCACATTCCATGGCTTGGGAAAATGAATCTGGATCATTTCCAATTCCTAAGTCAATTTCTGACTCTTGTAGATAAACCATATAGTCATAAGAAATAGCCGACCTCTTTTCTCTTTGAGATCTTCTTAATGCTATATCTTGTGACTCAGCTATTGGAGGTTCAATATTGACATCTTCATTATGGAGTGGTTGTTCATTAATTTGTTGTTCTTGATCATTGTTAGATTGTGCTATAATATCAGGAACAACAACTTTAGAAGTTTTGGGTATAGGAACTTCTACCCTTACTTCTCGAATGCAAGCATCACGCATTCTTTCACTCCCACTAATGTCACCATTCTCAATGAACCTAGCATTTCCAGATTCAACAATTCTTGTACTATGATTAGGACAATAAAATTTATACCCTTTGGATTTCTCTGCATAACCAATGAAATAACCACTGGTTGTTCTTGAATCCAATTTCCTTTCATGTGGATTGTAAATTCTTACTTCTGCTTGACAACCCCAAACATGCAGGTGTCGTAAACTAGGTTTCCTTCCCGTCCACAGTTCAAAAGGAGTCTTTGGAACTGCCTTACTAGGAACCCTGTTTAATAAATATATAGAAGTCTTTAAAGCATACATCCACAAAGACAAGGGTAAAGATGAATGACTCATCATACTCCTAACCATTTCCATTAAAGTACGATTACGCCTTTCTGCTACACCATTTTGTTGTGGTGTACCTGGCATTGTGTATTGAGCACAAATGCCATGTCTTTCAAGGAATTTAGCAAATGGACCTGGACATTGTCCCGTTTCATTATACTTTCCATAATATTCACCGCCTCTATCTGATCTTACTATTTTCACCTTTTTATCTAATTGCCTCTCAACCTCTTTAATATACACTTCAAGTGCATTTATTGATTGAGACTTATCATGCAATAGATAAATATAACCATAACGTGAAAAATCATCAATAAAGGTAATGAAGTAACTTTCCTTACCAAAAGATGGAACATCAAATGGACCACATATATCAGTATGTATAATTTCAAGAAGTTCTGTGCTTCTTGTGGCACCTTTCTTAGTGTGATTTGTTTGTTTACCTTTAATACAATCAATACACACTCTAAGGTCAGTAAAATCCAAATTTGGAAGAATTTCATTCTTCACTAATCTTTGCATTCTTTCTTTGGATATATGACCCAAACGGTTATGCCACAAGTAAGCAGAATTTTCATCCACCAAACTTCGTTTAGTGCCAACATTATGATGCAAGGTCATTAATGTCTCAACAAAAGTATTATTAAGTCTAAATTTGTAGAGACCATCACATAAAGTTCCAGTTCCAATAAGAGTATCACTCTTAAATAGACTGAAAGATTCAGAACCAAAATTACAATAAAATCCTGCCACATCAAGTCTTGGCAAAGAAACTAAATTGCGAGAAAAAGTAGGTACATAAAGGGTTCGAAACAAATCCAAATAATGCCCAGTATCTAAGATCAAACGATAAGTGCCAATGCCTTCAACTTGAGCTTTGTTTCTGTTCCCCGTAATCACATAACTTTCATTTGGTTTTATAGTTTGGATCGTAAGAAATCCCTGCATCGTATTTGACACATGAGTGGTGGCACCAGAATCAATCCACCAAGTATTATGAGGAACTTCAATAAAGTTTGATTCAAAACATACTAAAGCACAAGGCTTATCTTTCTTTTCGAACCAAGCTTTACATTTCAGACAATCTTTCTTCAAGTGTCCAATTTTGTTGCAAAAATGACACTTAATAAGATTATGTTCCTTCTTGTGGATTTGAGAAGCCTTTGAAGAGTCATTCAGGACGTGTAGTCCTTTCTTCTTGCTCCTTCCACCTTTCCTCTTGAAATTCTTTTGAACATCTTGATGACTTGAGAGATGAACAGAATGAGCCTTTTGATTCTTTATCCTTGTTTCCTCTTGAACTAGCATACTGGCCAATTCATTTACATTTCACTTATCCTTTATAGTGTTGTAATTCATTTGAAATGGCCCATATTGCTCATGAGGCAAGGAATTAAGTATAAATTGTACTAAAAAGTACTCATCCACGTTCATCCCTAAAGTCCTTAACTTTGCTGCTAAATTCGTCATCTCAAGTATATGCTCATGCATGGTACGCGAACCATCATATTTCATGGTGGTCAGTGTACTCATCAATGTACCAGCAAGTGACTTATCAGCAGTTTGAGAACGCTCTTTCACAAATTTCATAAATTCCTTAGCATTGTCAGTTTTGGGAAGAGAAGTCTTTAAATTGTTTGCAACTGTCATTCGCATGAACATTAAGCTCAGTCTGTTCGATCTTTTCCAAACTTTATAGAAAGACTTTTCATCATTGCTACTTTCATCAGTAATAGCAGCTGGTTTCTCAGCTTGAAGTGCTAAATCAAGATCCAGGACACCTAAGTGAAACTGGACTTGTTCACTCCAATCAGGAAAATTTATCCCATTGAATAAGGGAACAGATGAGGCGTGCGAATGGAGTGAAACAGGTACAGATACTGCAAACATATGCAAGAAAATACTCATACATTAATGCCTTGAGAATATCACCTAATCAGATTCAAACTAAACTACACATGTACATCATAGTTCTCCTTTGGGCGATCCTATGATATACAAATATATAAAAACCATAATGATGCTAATAACTTTTATTTGATAATTGTAAATATATCTTATTAAAATTTATTTGCTATCTTTGGATATACAAACAAAAGTAATAAGTCATATTAATTATCAACTATAACGTTCATGAATTATAGAAAATAATTAACCTTTGGGTTAATCCCTAAGTTCTTATAATAAATGAACTTCAATATACCCATTACATAAATAATGATATGCAATATATCAATTTCATAAATAGCATCAATTAATTATGGGTAATTGAATAAAATAATTTACAATATAAAAAAAAAATTCAAAAGACTTCAAAGTTTGGCCACTTTGGTGACTAACAAACCTTTCATAATATGAATTTTTAATATTGTAAAATACAAATATTTACCAAATTGCACACAAGGACAAAACCGTAATAAAAGCATAAGGGTAAAATCGTAAAATCATAATTCCATAAGGGCAGAATTATAAATTTATAATCCAGGGGCAAAATGGTAAATAAACAGTAAGGGCAGAACTGTAATTATAAATAAAATAGGGGCATAACTGTAAATAACCATCAAAAGAAGGGCAAAATAGTAATTAGGAGCTTCGGGAGGGGCAAAATGGTAAAATTCACCGCGCGGGGACGTCAGGCACGTGCCTTCGTCCCCGGCGGGCGCGTGCTCGGCATGCGCGCGTCCAGCACGCAGGCGCACGCGCCTGTCAAGCGCCACGTTATAGTTACGGCCGCCGTTCACCGGGGCTTCGGTCGCCGGCTCCCCTGTCATCAGGTCACCAACTTCCTTGACCTTACGGCACTGGGCAGGCGTCAGCCCCCATACATGGTCTTACGACTTTGCGGCGCCGTTTCGCGCGCGCATGCTCCCCACGCGCCTGCGGTTGGCGCGCGCGAAACGGCGCGTGGCGCGTGGGTTCCACGCGCCAGCGACTGCAGCGCGCGCGTGGACCCACGCGCCTTCTTCCCCTCGCGCACAGTAACTTTTCTTCGCCAATTTTTCAGCATTTCGTCCCCTTTCGCCCGAATTCTTCCATTTTTCGACATTATTCTCCATGAGAACTTCCATCATTCGGATTTTCATCAACAAAACCATCTGAAAACATTTTAACAACAACAAATACTACGAACAGGATCGTTTAACAAATCATCAAACATAAATCATAATATTTCTATAAATGGAAAAAACATGAGATCATAAACCACGCTCTGATACCAACTGTAAGTCATAATACATCATAAATCTGTAATGCGGAAACTCATACTAAACGCAGTGATCTTTTGATCTTCATGATTCTCACAATAGATGAAGACATACCTTTATCCATAGCGTTGCACTTGATGATCGTCGTAGAAAGTCCAGAAGAACACGAACCAAAGAAGAAATCCGATTTCTCTCCCTTAACCCACTATTCTTGATGTATTCTTTCGATGGAGGAGAGAATACCAAAATCCTTTAGGTTATAGTTGTTCGTTATAGGTGGAGAGAGGACCGAACTCTATTTGTACGAAACTTGAAAATGTGCCTTCCATCAAAGCGATATACCCTTTCAATTAAAGTCGTACCTCTTCGTTTTATTAGAGTCGTGACTCTTCATAACCAATATTAATTATTCTTATAGCATAACAATAATTATTAAACTATATAACATAAATCATATCATGTGGGCCACATTAATTTTTACAAAGCGAGGTTGTTTTGAAAGGATAGATCGTGTGAACTGTAAATGAGTATGGTCGAGGTGCAGCTGGTGTCCGATAAGTGAACCGAGATGAAGAAGCATGGTTGCGACGCTTATAGCGCCGACTGATTCGTGATTGACGATCTTTTTGTGCCATCTCTTTCGCCAACAAAGCATTTTAGGCTCATGGAGCAATCAGCAAGTATCTCTTGCCGTGCTCTTTTCTCATAGATAATTAAACAAGTTTAGTTCATCATGAAAAAGTGAAGAGAACTTCGAATTACGTAATCAGTGTGGTTTTTTAATTTGTGATACGTGCTTAGTTATAGCGAGTTGAAAACTTCGACGGAAAGAAAGAATGAACACAAACCAGCCGTTGATGACGGTCTTATGTTGGAGGAATCGCAGGTATGACGCGAAAGAACCGGCTTCGCTGCTCACAAAGTACTTGCTCTTTGGCCCGAGGCCATACAGACTCTGATCGCCATGAAGAGTGCACGACAAGTAGGAGAAGCTCGCCAGGAGCCGCAGCATGCGGTTGATGGTGCGTGGGGCGTCCGGGTTGGTGATCCCGAGGCAGGCCGCAATCTGGGACGGTGAGAGCCGGGCGGAGGCCCCGCCTTCCCGGGCTAGCAAGTCGATGATCCCAAGCTCGACGGTGGACGTCAACACCATGGGGACGGACGTGAGGATGCACGTCTCGAAGGCAGCCACGAGCTCCTCGTCCTCAGCAGGCGTCGTGATCGATTGGGTCTCGCTAGGATCCATGTTGGCTTCTGCACTGTTGCTGAGAGATCAAAGGTGGAGTTTGAGAAATGAGGGATTGAAGAGTTGGTTTGTGGATGGGTTGGTAAACATGAGGAGCTGCCCTTTATGTAGTGTTCTTCATGAGTCTTGGGAGGTTAATGGCAGAGGACAGGAATCCTCCGTGTCCAGCTCGGATGTCTCAACAAATCTCAACCATTAACCGATTCGGTATTCAGGGTAGATCTCTTATCGTCACCTTCATTTGCGTTGGTTAGAAATCCGAATGAAAGAGAATCAAGAAACTGGTCCTTCCTCCACAAGAAGCATTTATGATGTGTCGCCTAGTTATAAACCCTAGAAAACATGTCGATGGGGGGTGACAGATTACGAGGGTGGCTGAGAGGGGAATCTTCACATGAATCAGTGTTTTGAATGGATGCAGTAGGAGCTGGTGTGGAAAAGAAGGGTTCGTTTCTTTGGAGGAATACTGTTTTTATGAAAAATTGTTTTCCGACTATTTGGTATTTGGACGATTGATAAATGATCGATTTACGAGAAATTTTTTTAATAGGCTGACAACAAGTTTAGATTTGTGAAAATGATTTCATATTCTAATAAGAAGGAAATGACTTTCCCTAGACCATTTTTCATGGAAAATATTATTCTTTATGATGACGTTTTCAATGAAACAAAATGCATCCGAAGATTTAGAGAATAAATACGAGTGATGTTGAGCCGGCACATATACTTTAGAATCCATTTTGGATATTCAGAAAAGGCTGACCTGCATTGTATTTTTTTGACACAAGGTCACTAAATTCAACATTCTTTGTGGAGTCCTCACAAAATGAAAATGGAAAATTTCAAATAAGGGCATAAAGTGCTCTCATTTTCTCAAATAAGAACATGGAGTTGACATTGTTTCAAATAAAGGCTTAAAGTGACAATGTTAATCCCAAAGAATGGCATGAACTAGTTATGATTGTTTTAAATAAGGGTCTGGCCTTATCGGCTCATTGGTTGGCAAAATATTCCAACCCAATGAGGGATGTTTTTGCCAAAACACAATTTAAATTTAAATTGAATTACATTAAAAAAATTTAAAAATAAAAATAAAAAGGGGGAAAATATAGGCGGGAGGGGAGCCCTCCTACCAATGGCCACCGCCCCATTGCTAGTGGGGAGGTGATGATGGTCGACAAGGTCGCCATCGCCTGGGTGACCGTTGTTGTCTTCTCTCCCACTCTATCTCGATCGCCCTTCATTCCACTGTTCATCCCTTCGCAATGTCACGTCGTCGCCGATGGGGGACCGATCATGGTGAG